>CM077575.1:39160478-40599291 GCA_039657325.1 Stephania cephalantha | reverse complement strand
TGGGTTGGTAGTCGAGTTACTCCCACTTGATATTCGTAGTGTACTTATAGCACACTAGGATGTTGCACGTGTGATCAGGCACTCGGTGAATTGCAACCCGAGTTGCATTAAGGGTGCACGTGTCGGGCAAGCACCGCGAGAAACCAGGTGAAAGGAAGTGGGGGCACCCACCGAAAGGATCCGGGGTCCGAATTACATTTTAGTCTGACCGGGACGAGTATGCACTTTGTTTCTCTCGTGTTATTTATTCATGTGATGATCGTAGTACATGTGCCTGTTTAGTTTCCGCATGATTATTTAACATGATTATCGGTATCTATTTATTTTCTTATAAATGCTCGGTGTACTTCGTTTGGAATCTTACTAACTGTACTCTCCATCTGGTTTTTTGTGATGGTCGAGTGCAAATCCCAGTGCTAGTAGGGGCAAGGGGATTCTTGGTGACTTCATCTGATAGCCCGCGGTCGATGACCCACTAGTACGTGTTATATTGAGATTTTGCTTTACTTTTGGGTATTAGTAGACTGGATAGACACTGTACTTGTATATATTACTTCTTAGTATTGTCGCCTATATACAGAGTACTTTCCCGGGTTTTCCACAATATGAGTTGCTCTTCTAAATGATGCTTTATATGATGATGAATTTAATTGTCTTACTTTCTTTAATTTTAAGACTTCCGCTGTTTTTAATGCTAAAAAAATGATTCAACTGTCTAACTAAATTGATTAACAAAATGAGTTAACACGCATATCGGGTAGTCGTGTTGTAGCAAGGGATGTTAGTGGCGTGTGGGACCCAGTGGGTCAATGATCTGACAGATGCGGGGGCGCGCCTCTCCACGTGGCGACCTCGGGATTGGGGGCCGTCACACTGTGGCTCCTCATATCGGAACCGACTGCCTTGAAAATTGTCCCGGCGTCCACTCTCTCGTCTATCAGCTCTCTCGGCCTCCCGATTCTGGGGTGTGTGTGTGCGTGGGGTGTGTGTGTGTGAGGTGAGAGAAAAGGTGGTGGAGTGTGGTTTAGATAAGGATAAGTGATGTTGACTTTGTGTCATTGACTCCAAAGTGTGACACAACTGAGACCTCGCCTGTATTTTCGGGCGTTTCGACGCCCGATTTCGCCTCCGAACCTCGATATAAGCGTACCGCCGCGTCACTAGCCACCCAATATCTATTCCATATTAGTTACTTGGCCACTTTTTATTTAATTTGTGTGTTTTCGTTTCTCCGACTTAATATTCGGTCCCGTCAACTACCCGGTACCCGCATCGACACACATATCGAGGCAAATACAGTTCACACAATCTCGCACGTATTATTATGCAACATACACACATGCGATGTATTTCAATAAATTGCACCGCAAATAAGCATCCAACACACAATAAACATCGTACCTAGGTCCCCGTGTGTCCTAGCCTACCGCGCGTCCACGTAGATCTGAGCTAGCGTTCACGTCTGTAAATTTAATAAAATGGGCCGTTATAGTGTAGATAATTTTTTTTTATGACAAGTACATTTTCAATAAAGATTCAGCTGAGGCTGAGGGAAGACATACTAATGATTGCCAAAACCGATTTGCACACATCCACAGTGTTGATGGACAGTCAGAGAAAAACATTAGGCCGAAGAGACAAAGAGTGCAATCCGATAAAAAGGATAGACAACATGGTCGAGTTTGTAAGGACGATGACTAGATAGATAGATCTTGTACAAAGTATCAGCATATCAAGTGCCTCAGCAAGGACAAACTCAAGATCGGAGAAGTCGAGAACTGGGATCACATGATCAAGGTCAGAACCAAGGATTTGGTAGTGGTCGGGTAGGACTAGGATGTAGGGGTAAGTGTTTTCGATGTAGACTAGAGGGATTGTCCGTTAAGATCAGTGACTCTAGCAGTAGTGACACCAGTGCAGACCAGAGAGCCAGTGCATTTGATGATTGAGCTAGGCAGAGAGACGTCTTAACAACGGGTTCAGGGTATGTGATTTTAATTTTTCTAATAATTATAGTTTAAGGTTTATGCATGCATGGTCATATATGGTAGATTATGGTCGTACGATGATATATTGTAGTGGTACGATGATAGATTATTGTGTTATGGCATGAAATTGTCATAGTTCATAGCATGACATGAGATTGTCATGGTGAGTAAAGGTAGGCCGTGACATGACATGGGATTGTCATGGTATTTTGTGGTTAGTTAGGAATATTATGTTGTGATACATAATAGCTGAGGTTAACGGTTACCAGGGGTTACGTAACTGGGTTAAGGAAACTTGGACACAGAAACCGAACTGAGAATAGATTGCGGGGATGTTGGAAAGAGAGTGACGGATCATGACCACCTCGGCAACATGCGCCTATGTCTTAGTGTAACACTTTGTTCCCTGCGATGGGAGCAATGAGGTGTTCAAGGGACTGTAGAATGATATTATCAAGGTGTGAGGGGTAGTCATACGAAGATAGGTTAGATGCACAAGAGTTTACTCAAGATTTAAATTTCGGAGACGAAATTCTCCTAGTTGGAAGAATTGTAACGACCCAAATTAATTAAACTAGGATTAACGTTAATCTCGATGATTAATGATCGTAATTCGGGCGTTACGTGGATACTCGGATGACCTAGACACGAGAAGTGAGGGAATATTTTTATTTTTGAATGATGGTTGTGTATATGTGGTGTTTAAAATTACAATTATTGTATTTGCACCGTATGTGTGTACGTTGCTATCGGGCGAGTTAATGTGACGGGTGTTCGCCGCGAAAGGCGTGTCAACGCGGGTATCGGGTAGGCGAACTACGAGTACACTATGAAACTCGACTAATTCATGTTAAGATGACTAGTTAATCAATTAAAATGGGTAATGTAACCATAGGCTAAGTTGATTCAATTAAAACAATAGGCTACGGCGTACCTCGACATGAGTGCTGAGACGCGGGGCACCAGACATCAGGTAATCGGGGGATTAGTGGAACCATTAATTTGTCCATAAGAGGTTCTAAAAACACTAACCACATGTATTATAATAGGCTTAAGCTAAGTTGATTAGATTAAATAAATCAAGGCCTATAGTTGGTTATTTAAATTGGAACTATAGGATTTTCCTAGAGATATGTATTGACACATCTAGGAACCATGTGAGTAACTTATTAGTGGGAGTTAGTGGGATACATGTCAAGGTGTGGATCATTAGGTGAGCTTCGAGATACGTAAATATATGGAGATCAATGGCTAGGAATCAATATTACCTTAATATATAAGATCAACACATGTAAGTAAACCATTTTCATTTTCAACATATGAATCAATAGAACTTGCTGGAGAAGAAGGAGGTTGATGGAGAGAAGGAATCCATGGAAGATTGGTGAGAACTTCTCAAGCTATGGTGGTACATCAACTAGGTACACATCTCTCTAGTTCAAATTGAAACAAATTATGGTTTTTGGCTAATTTCAGAGAGTAGATGATTAAGTATTTGAAATTGGTTTACATATTTGGATTCCTCATTTCAAGCCGATAATCTAGCTATATTGAAGTTCTTAAATTGGTTTTGAAATCAAATAGATATGAATTTTTGAAATTGTAAGACCAAAACTAGAATTCTGCATGTTGTATTAGGAATTAGCCTATGTAATTTGGTCATAACTTGCTCATTTCAGATTCAAATCGACCCAAACTGGTGGCATTTGAAATTTATTCAAAGGAGAACAACTTTTTTCAGCTGGAGTTCTTGTAATTCCAACGTTTTCATGTCCAAAAGTGCTACACAAATAGGTAATTGAATGCAGTACGAAATTTTTGAAACTAAAATTGTTAAAGGCATAACTCACCAACTACTTATCCAAATGAGTTGATCTTTTAGTATGTTTTTATTGGGTATGTTACCTTCCTTGCGACCAAAAATCACAATTTTTGGAACCATAGATTGGGAGAGATAATTTTTTTAAGTTCGCCGGTCGGATTAGGTTCTAATTAGGGCTATGTTTAGCATAATTATGATATCTATTTCGTTTTAAATCGGAATTTTGCAAACTAAACCTTTTCAGAAAGCTAAGATAGAGACCAACAATATTTGTACTAGTGGAAGATTTTGAGATTTAGACCATTTCATGCCTAAAAATGCGTTGTAACATAAGATTGAAGTTGAGACTTAATTTAGTCTTTAGGGGCTGATTTTGTGAAGATTGATTTAAAACCTATTCGACCAATTTGAATACATAATAAACACACTTAACTGACTTCACGGACTTATGGGACCATAGCTCGGTGTCGGGAAGCTTGTCGGGTCGGATACGGGAGTCCGGAGAAGTCGGTGTGCGAATTGAGGTGTGTAAACCCATATGAATGCCTCACAAAATTCATGGTTTTGTTTTATTGATATCGGATTACATGTGTGACTGTTGGTGGGTACGCATGAGTTTTTACTCCTATCTCGATTTGCGTATATATTGGTTGTTGCTAAATCGCTTGCGCGAGTTACTTGTGATAGTGCTCGTGTTGACAAGATAAGATATACTTGCGACCGTCGGAAGGGATTAGAGTGGTACAGATGTGTAACAACGTCGGGAAGGGATCACGACGTTTACCAAAGTTGGGATTTAGTCACTAGAAGTCGTAAGTATATACGTGGTTTATATTCGATTTTATCGATTACCGACTAGTATAGGTCACGGTTTTCTCGTGATTATACGATTGTTTACTAATTAATGCGATTTTCCAAGCATGTGTTAGTTAGTATATGTTGTTATTTATTTCACGATACTGCTTTTGCTTGTCGTATGTTGCCTACATTTCATGTGAATATGTCATACTATTGTCAGGTGTTATATTTGCATGTCTCGTAGTTTATCAGTTTTATTTCATGAATATTGTGTTGACTTCTCTTGAAATTTTACTCACAGGACTCGTCACTGTATTTGTTGGGTGGCCGAGTGCAGATCTTTCGACGAGTTAGGGCAATGGCAAGGAGGTATTGGGTGACTACCTCTAAGATAGTGACGCTAGCTTGTGTGTGACTACAGTATGTACGTATTGATATTTTTGTTGGGTTTTGGGGACTGTAGAACATTGAATACATGTATATAGATCTTTTGTTATACTTATTACGATTTGATATATACATGGTATCTTTTTGTCGGGTTTTCCATTACTTAGGATCGTTAAATACTATAACTTGATAAATTGATGAATTGGCTAATGAAATCATTAATAATTTATATGGAGATCAATTAGTTAAATTAAGGTTAAATGGAAAAGTGTAAGCAACCAGTTAGGTTGCGGGGCGTCAAGGATAAGCAGGCCATGACATGGCAAGGCTTGGTGACGTGGAATGCGACATGGCGGGTCCTAAGGTTGCCTCGGGATTTGAGGACGTCACACTAAAAATAACATGAAATTAAATGAGGGGGCTGATATAACATATATGGGTGCTAATAGTAACTCCATAAAAAAAAGTTAGTCTTATTTTTATTTTCAAGAAGATGCTAGGGTGACTCAGGATGAGACGTTTGATGTTGGTGTCCATCCATTTGCGCATCGAGATATGCGCACAACCATATCGATGCACAATAGCCGATGTTTGAACTCGAGATCACTTCTTAAAGGCTAACCCAGCCAACCGAAAACCTAAGATAAGCAGCGCAGTATTAGCTCGAGTTTTTCACCCCCATCTCGATTCCCTCTCACTCATCAATCGCAGTTTCTCACTCGATTCACATCGATATTCCATTGGTAATCCTTCATCGAATTCTTAGATTTTTCACTTCACGCCTCAATGAAATCAGGTTAACGTGCAACTTACCCGAAACCCTAAGGGAATCAACGAACGAACTTGGTTTTTCAATTTGGTTGTCCAGTGAATTTGGGTGTGTTTGTGTTTTACGAATGTTTGATTTGAATGTAGAATTGGATCCTCTAATTTGTCGTCGGCATTGTTGAACTCCAGAATAGCAGGAAAAAGAAGACAAATTAATATTAGCCGTCGAGACGACGCTAGTTCGCGCTCGGCGTGATGGGTATACACTTTTTACTCTATTTGATCATGTTCAAGTTGTCTTCTAGAGACAGGAGGAACATATGTTGTTTGTTTCAGTTTAGTAAACTCCCTATTTGATGTATTTGCTTCAATTATTATTTTAGATAAAAAGAAATTGAAAAGAGAAGGCAAAAGAAGTAATAAGGAAGGGACTAAATTGAGGAAGAGGAAGTTACTTGAAAATGAAAACTCTACGGAACAGGTCGAAGGTGATCAATTTCAGTTGAATGACGAGGTCGTAACGACGGGTATGTCCTCTTTTTGTTTACTTTTTTGATGTTGGGAGGAATCGATTTCCACATTACGTGTAATCTCAATTGCTAATTGGAAAAACTTGCTCATCTTCTATGGAACCAGTTTGTATCTCTATTTATGGTCTCTTGTTTTGGGAACTAAACCTTAAGGGAGAAGGCTAATCAAAATCCAAGTCGTTCAACCTGTTAACAAAAGCTAAATGTTGCTGTTTTTGATTTTATACGATCTAAATTTGCCAGAAACACGAGTACTTGCTTGATTCTTTTTAGTACTGGAAGCTTAGCTATGTAATGTTTGAAGCAAAAGACTTGGAAGGAGTGCCCTTGTCGTTAACCGACCAGGGAAGGATAGAAGTGGACATATGTAAGTGTTTGCAATGCTATCATAGTGTATACAGCACAGGAGCAACACCATCTATGATGCCTTTTAGTGAAAATAGACTTCCACTAGTTTGGCTAGAATAAAATGAAGATTGAAGAGGGCTGATTTAGATGATTTTGGGAGTAAGCATAGCACCTATTAGTGAGGTTAATTGTGACATCCGAGCTAGGTAGTTAAATTCATAATGTACGGAAAATAAAAATAGTGAAGTAGGATTCATATTTTGGTCCAAACTATGGTGTGCATCATATTTTTCTGATGCATTTTATATTATATAATGATGATCCATTGCAAGATTCACAACTAATCTGGGATCGAGGATTTTTTGTTGTTTTGTATCTTTTTAAGTGGTGATGTTGGGTTATCACTTGATCCAACCTGTAATAAGAGATAAGTTGACAAACCCAACATTTGACATCCATCATGCCACAACATTAGCACAAGCAACAGTTAGATAGGGTTTATATTTAAATACATGAATATAACCTCAAAAAAGATTTGAAACTTAAAAAGATATAAAACAATCTCATGGAAAATTATAATATTTAAATACATGAATACATATATATATATTTTTTTATAAACTTCAATATAAATTTGACAGGGTTCCAGAGAGCCAATTCCACTTCTTTTCCTCTTCCTATTATATTTTAGCAGATATTAGTTAGATGGTGCGACAACATTAGCACAACAATCTCATGGAAAGTTTCAGACATTGTTCATTGCTGACAGACTTACAGTTGAGACACCCACTGATCCACTTGTTGTTAGACTGGCAAGGAAGATATCAAAAAAGATTTGAAACTTAAAAGCTTTGAATTTGGTTGTCTGGCCTTAACTTGCATCTTATGCTTTGATGTTACTTATTTTGCAAAAGTTCTGAAGTTTGATCTTTTCTTTCTTTGAGAAGATGAATTAATGGGATCTTTCATGCTACCTTCTGTCAGTCCTGTTGTGTTTTTGTGTTGTTCGACCTTTTTCTTTCTTCTTTCCGCTTGCCTTTTATTGAGGTCTTGATATAATTTAGAACATAACTAGAATGTTTGATATTTTGGTAACAAACTAAAAATTGAAATTTACAACGTCAATAAATCATATGATGTATATCTAAATTAATCTGCAAATTATTTAGTTACTAAATGGAGTGCGATGATGTTGAGATTATGGGAACAAATAACCCTAATAATACTTGTTCTTACATTTATGTGAAAACAGTACTTGTATTTGTACGTTTTCCCTAGGTTTGCGTGATACCAAGTTCCATGAAGCTTTTAGCTCAGTCAAATTCTAATTTTTCTTTTCCTTTGAGTGTATTATTGACGAAACAATACAGTTACTTGCTGTATTAATGATATGTTATAGTTTTTACAGGAGATATTTTATTTGTTTCACTTTGATAATATATAACTTTGTTTATTGGATCTGTTTCCTGAGTTTAGATGGAAAGAAAACAAAAGCTAGACCAGAAAAGAAAATGAATGGATTTTCGATGGTGAAGAAAAGGAAACAGAAGAAAGGAGGTGGAAATGATTTTGCCAAAGTTGACCATATCGGTTTAGAAAGCAAAGGGGGATTTGAAAAGCAAAAATGTGAGCTAGCATTACATTATTTATGATTTTTTTTTGTTTCACTTAATGAAAAATATTAGTGCGTATATAATTTGGTTTTGTGCATAGAAGATGGGAGCAAATGTATGAATTGTTTGGTATCTCATCTTGATAAAGAAATTAATTTGTGCCTTGCTGGCAAGGTTTGAAACTTCGACTTCGCTTATGACTTTGCTCACTTAAAATTCGGAATTAATTCGAGGAAGTTAACTTCGACGATGGAAGTTTGACAAAAATTCGTCGGTGTACGGAAGTTTATGGAATTTCACGTAAAATGCTAGAAAACTCAAGTTTCTTCGTAGAGATGCTAGAACTATTTTTTATTCGATTTAGCCGAAGTTTAAGTATATTTTTAGCATAGTCGAAGTTTCAGTCGAAGTTTGGTCAACTTCCACGAAACATAACAATTTTACTTCATGTTTTATTAACTTCCATCGATGTTTTCGAAGTTCGGTCGAAGTTAGCCAAGGTTGAGTCGAAGTTTTGCAATTTTTCTACTGCCTATGAACTTCGCTTCGCTCACCTCAAAATCGATAAACTTCGCCCGAACTTCGCCGAAGTTTGTCAATTTTTTAAACCTTGCTTGCTGGAGACTGGTGGAAAGTCTCCTCTTTCTCTTTTTGCCCTTTAATTCATCAATAAAGTTGTTCCTTCACAAAAAAAGAGAAATAAAGGTTCTAAAAAAAAAGAACAAAGCTTTGCATTTCCATTGTATGCTTCATTCATTTACGCTTTCACATTTCTTTTTCCCGGTTGCCTATGTGCGATATCCTTCCATTTCTTGAGTAAATATTATTTTCACTTTAAAGATGTTGTCAAGTACCAAACTCCACCAATGTTGAACATAAAAATGTCATCTATGTTTTACATTTTATTTGTTTGCTTCTTTGCTTGTGAATAATCAATAAATATAAAAACTGTATTGTATTATTTAATTATGAATGTTGTAGTTATGAAACTTCCACAGATGATCAATTTGAATAGGATCATATAATTGAGGTTTTGTATGGGTTTGACCCAAATATTTCCGTACACTTGAAAAAGGGTGTTGCAACTTGCAAGTGCATTGAGAGCGTACTCTTTGAATGAATCTTGTCATTTACAAGGATAGAAACACGTTGAAAAGATAAGACTACTTGCTTCTCTTTTAAATGAGAGAAATATGGGTTGCAAGTGAAGGTCAAATAGGTATTAATGTTCCATTGATGTAAATTGGGGGGTGTCTTGCCTAACTCTTCTTCTTTCAACAAAAGCCAACCCTAGGTGTAAAATTTCTAAATCACTTAAATTCCACCACCGCCAATAATAACTTTAATCGGAAGTTATTTAGGGTTGGCTACATGGACCCAACTCCCAACGTTTCCTATGGTCATCTTAATCTTTATAATTGATGCATCCCTTGTTATCTTAGTCACGTGTAGTTAGGCACATTTGGTTCTTGTTGCTCACTTCGACTCTCTCTTCCGGTGTGGGAAGGAATCATGAAGTGAGAGTGGAGTGAGGGCCTATTGGTTCATGGCTCGAAAGGAGCGGTTCCTTGATATTGTTTCCAACCTGCAAAGGGTACTTGTGAAGCTGGACTAGGTACGGAGAATGCATCTACATCAGGTCTACCCATATGCCTTCCAATTCTAGCGTCGATTTTTTTAACTAAGGCGTTTGCATGTTGTCTTTGGATGTTAAACCATTGGCAAAACCCTTCTCTTATTGTTCCTTTAGTGTTGTTACTTTTCATTTCTTTGAATCTTTGTATTTCTCATTCTATTGTTACTAGTTTTAGGACACATCCACCAAAGCATCCTCGTCTTTACTATGTTTGGCAACTATATAAAGTTGCTATATTTGTGTAATTACGGTATTACTATATTCATCTCCTTGATTATCTCCTGATTATTTTCCTTATTTATGCATTGTAAAGCTCTATAAATAGAGCATCATATTGTATTCAGTTTTTACCGAATCAATAAAGTTTACTATATTTATATGGTACCAGAGCTTAGGTTTTCTAGATGAATATGTGAGGGAGCGGTTGATCATGCTCTTGGGCCCTTGGTGATCTTGTCTGATGTTTCTCCGTTTCTTTATGATGTTCTTAGTTCTTGCTTCTGTCGTTTCATCTCGGTGTCTCTGCTTCTGTCGTCTAGTTTGGTTTGCTGATTCATGCTCTGCTGGAGCATAATTGTAAGTCTATTCATGCTCTGCTGGAGCATAAGCCCACGTCTTCTCCCCTTGACGCGCGTCTTGCGCCTTCAGTCTCCTTGGCTTCAGTTTGTCTCGAGTCAGTAATTATAATCCGATCCAATTAGTTGTCAGACAGTTTTGATTTGTTTTCTGATCTTGTGCAAATTAATTTTGTTCCAGTTTTGCTGCAGTTTTATCCGCTATGTGCAAATTTCCTGGACATCATCGCGTGTTATTTCATCATTTTAGTTTCCGTTTCGTTTTGCACATTTTCCAATTTTCCAATTTGATGTTGTCTAATTTTATTTAGATCAGTTTTAAGGGATCTTTTTCGTTGATTTTGTCCAGATTGATTTGCGCATATTTGTATTTTTTGTGCAAATTGATTTGATGACTAGTTTGCAGTAAGTTTGTGTAATTTTTCTAGACGCCGGCGCGTGTCGTTTCGCCATTTCGGCTCATGTTTCGATTTGCACAATTTTCAGTGCAACGATTTGACATTTTTCAATTTTGACTTGTTTAGGGATTTCTTCGTTGTTTTATCCTATTTAATTTGCACAATTCTAGGGTTTCTCAGTGAGACATTTTGTCAGTCAGTTGGATGGTCTCTCTTTTGGTTAGTTTATTCATTCTTTTAGTTGGTCACTTTTTGGAGTCGGTTGTTTGGTTCTTGTTTATCTTGTTAGTCAGTGATGTTGTCTATTTATTTTAGTAGATTGGTTTGCAAACTCATGTTGGTTTCATTGTCACCACCTTGAGTTTGAGGGGAGATGTTAGGCAACTACATAAAGTTGCTATATTTGCGCGATTACATATAACTATTTCATTTCCTTGATTATCTCTTGATTATTTTCCTTATTTATGCATTGTAAAGCTCTATAAATAGAGCATTTCATTCTATTCAGTTTTAACAGAATCAATAAAGTTTATCGTATTAATATGATATCAATATAATGAATGTATTGATAAGGTTCAATTAAATACAAAAGAGTGCTCTTATTTATAGAGCTTTATAATGCATAAATAAGTAAAATATTTTGGATATAATTAATGGGAACATATAATAAATTAGTAATACCGTAAATACCGTTATCACTCAAAAATAACAACTTTATATAGTTTCCTAACATCCCCCCTTAAACTCAAGTTGGTTTCATTGTTACCACTTTGAGTTTGCAAACTAATACCTCGAAATAAGCAGTCTACAATAATTGACCGACTAACTCGATAAACAAGAACCAAAAGACTGACTCCAGAAAATGACTGACCGAAAGATAGAATATACCAACTGATAGAGAGCCCATCTTACAGACTGACAAAATGTATGATTGAGAAACCCTAAAATTGTGCAAATTAAATTGGATAAAATCAACGAAAATATCCTTAAAAAGTTCAAATCGTTGCACTAGAAAATGCGCAAATCGAAACATGAGCCAAACGACCAAACAACACATGCAGGTGTCAAGAAAATTTGTACAAAACTGGATAAAAAAGCTATATTGTAGTTGTGTTTTTGTTGCTCTTCTCTCTACTTTTTATAAACCTAACTAAGTTTAAGCAGCTTTGATTCCAGATATATTCATAACTTCATTTTATTATATTATTGGTAGGATGAGCCTGTCATTGGCGCTTTGGAACATTTGTTCTCACTTGCATTTATTTTCATTATGTACCCTTTTTTAAGCAGTATCATCCTCAATTTCCTCTATCCCCAATAGAAAAAAAAAAAAAAACAAAATAGAAAAATGAAAGAATTTTTTATATTATACTTGGCTTATTATCTTTTTCCATTTCTTAATATTTCTCTCTTATATATATTGTATTGATTTCCTTCTTTTCTTTTCATGTTTTCTCACTTTCATCTTTGCTGAGCTTTTTTTTCCACCTATTTCTCAGGTGTTGAGATGGTATTGGAATCAAATCAGTCTGAAAATCAGAGCATAATCAAGAATGATGCAAAAGCTCAGAAGACTGATATTGGATCAGAAATTGTAACTAGTAAGTTGTTAAATTTCAGTTTATCTCAAAGAACACTGAATTTATTTGGGGGGATGATTGAGATGACATCTTTTTATTTTTTGGATCCATTGATAGAAAAACCTAGGAAATCCAGGGAAAAGAGGAACAAGCTTTTATTGATTAAAGGTGGTTAGTCAGTCTTAGCAAAACATGATTATGGTATCTCAATAGAGGACAATGTATTCAGCAGACAGTTAGGTAACTTCATATTTCTTTTCGTGTATATTCATGGCAGAAAAATCTCGAAAATCATCGAAAAAGAAGGATCATCAATTAACAATCAACAGTGTTAAGTCTGTGGAGGGAAGGACTGAATCTACAGATCATGCAGTTTATGATATGACTTCAGAGGATGAGGATTGTTCTAAAGGAATGAAAAGTATGTTATTTAATCTGACTGATTATATTTTTTTTTTTGTTAGCTCATCTTATTGTTATGGGTGTTCATATTCTTGATAATCTTTTGTAATTTTTTCATTATTTTTTTTCCTTTGGCCTTATTGTTAGTGGAATATTAAGCAATTTATTATATTTGACCATTAAATTGTACTTCTTTTATAGACTATCTTTAATACTTTATTTTTAAAGATGAAAACAATTGAGTTATTGGAATCATTGTCTTACGATGGCAAACGGTTAAACCAGAATTGGAAAAAAAAAAAAAAAAAAAAAACTAATTAGGGGCATTGACTTTTTTTCCTTCCCCTCATTGAAGGTCCCTTACCTCTTGTAATCATTTTAGCAACAAAAGCATATTTTTTTATACAAACTGTATTTGCAAGTCTCAAGGAATTATGAAGTGGTTATGACCTTATGTTTTGCAATATTTTTTTCTAATTCAATGACCGTTTAGATTGTTCATTTGTTTAGAAGTTAGAACCATAAATTCTAGGGAAGTTGCCTTAAAGGGTTGTGGTGCAATGGCAAAGAAAGGATCACCATAAGTCTGACCAAGGCAGGGGTCATGGGTTCAATTCTTGGTAGCTACATTACATTCCCTTGGTGTCTCCTGGATTATTGGGCTGGGGCGCCCGACTAATTCCCATGAGATTTGTCGAACCGAAGTAAGGAGGGCCTAAGAAAAGTTCGAACACCCATGGTTACCAAAAATAAATTATTGGGAAATTTGAGTTATGATATTTGCTTCTTAGTTTTTCTTATTTTTGGTTTTATAAGAATTAGGAAATTGATCCGTTTAGATAACTTATGCGGTCTTTGTGACTTGTAGGAAAATAGCACATACTTTGTTTGGGCGTTGCTAGGCCTTTTTATCAGTTTCATGTTATCTTTATGGTTACATATATAGAATGTAACGCAAGGCTCCTGTCTCTAGGCTTAAGTGGCAAGCCATCTTAAGCCACCTTAATTATGCCTCACACGTATTGAAACATTAGTTTCGAAGTGATGGTGGTTGAGGGTCGATCTTTGGTGTGAGCTTAACCAGGAACTTAATGCTTTCTTATATCGTTGTTTTGTCTGTCATTCTTTTACTATATTCTGCTTTTTATATACTTATTATCAAGTCCATGTAATTTGTTTTGATCTCAAATCCACAATGTATCTTTTCTTAGAAGGCTATCATATGTTTTCCACCAATCATTGCTCATATAAAAGTTTTCTTCTCTTCACATGTCTCCATTAGTTTCCCCTATGAAGAAAGTTCTTGCAGAGATGGCTCCTTAATACAAATATAATCATTCTCTGGGAATTTAATTTTGACGCTTTTTAAAGATAACATCTGCAAGAAACTGGATGTCATTGCTCTCATGCCTGGTGAAGTTCATAAAAATGACATCAAATAGGGATTAATTGATGAAAACAGTGAAATCCTTTCTTGCAAATGCTTCAATTTAGACACGAGTTTACATTGGATATATTGAGTGGTAAAAATTCATAATGTGTAATGATCGCTGAAACATTAATGGTGCATCCTTTCCCTAAAATTCATCTCCCATTATATACTGGAATTGGTCATGCTGTTGAGCTGAGTTGGTCCGCCTGCTAATTTCCCGTTCTTATCTTGTAATCTAGTTTTACTTCCTACAAGAGCTTTCTTTATGGAATTCCAAAAATATGAGACTGCTTGTAAAATGCATCAAGTGTTGTAGTATGTTACAATATTTCCTTGACTCATTTGTATAAATGATCCGTAACGTAGGTTTGTATTGTTTGCATAGAATGCTTAATGCTTCACGTCTTTGTTATGCAGAGTGGATCGTCGAATATCACCAAAGTAGGCCTGGAGTGAAGGTAATGCTAGATAGTATTGATGAGTTTGTTACTGCTCATGAGGCCCAACTGGAAGAGGTACCTTTTTCTTTTTCTTACAACCGTTGTGCTTGTTTCTAATTGGTTGGCACATGATGTAGTGATATGGGCATATCGTTTTCCTTGCTTTTTTTTTTGTTTCACTTTACATGATGGGTTTTGGTTAAATAATAATGATTCATTACTCCGACAAAGCCTCCAGGTTACAAAGTTGGGATTGTATGGCATACTGGATGACAATGAAAGATTCAATTCTTGATTTAATTCTGTCTTATGTGTTCCATTATGCAGGACTCTGAAAAAATCCGAAATGCTGATGATGGTTGGGTCGTTGTTGAGCACCAGAAGGGGAGGAAAAAAACAACTGATTCTAAAAGTGGTATTACAGTTGGGTCTGTTGCTCAAGCTGCTCTGTTGGAACTAGCCAACAAGAAGAAACATAAAGATGTTGAATTGGGTTTCTATAGAAATCAGAGAAAGGAGGCCCAGAGAAATGGTACGCTGCTTATCTAATAACTTCTTCGACTTTCTTCTTTTCGATTAAACAGAAGTTCCTTATATGCATGGTTGAAAGGAAATGTGGGTTTGAAACCATCACTGTGTTCAAACTGAATGCTTGTAGTTAGTTCTTCTTATTAATGTGATCTGCTTCGTGTATAGTAGTATCTTATACCTAATATTCTTCCAAATTTTTGTCTTCTGAGTCTTGAGTTTGATTGATCCAACAGCCAACAGGAGCTACTTTCGTGATCGTAGTCTAATTGTATCCTTTTCTCAAGAAAAGTCTAAATGTCTCAAAAAAGCAAAACAACAGTCTTAGAAAAGCAAAAAGAAAAAGAAAAGGAAAAGAAAAAAAGGAAGATGGAAAAATCATTATATAATTTTTGGCCCAAAACTCTTTGCTCAATGGTAGAAATCAACTCTTTCTGTTGCATTTTTAATAGATTTTAATGGAAAACCTGGTATGCATCATTTTAGCGAGAAGGAAACACCATTACTAGAATTTTTGGCAAAAAATGTTTGCTCCTCCATAGTACCAGTCAACTGTATCTAATGCTTTTTTTTTATAGGTTTTAATGGAAAACCTGGTGTACCCATTATTGTAGTGTTATTGTTGCTTTGCATTGAAGTAGTGACTTGCAACGGCAAGATTCCTTTTTCCTACTTTTTGAAAATGCTTTTAGAATTGTCTCTTTGGAGGCATCTGATAATATGGTTTTAGAATCAGAAGGTTTCATAGGATAGGATCTGAAGCTCTGATATAATTAATAACCACTGTACCAAAAAAAAAAAATAATAACCATGCTGTAGGCGAAGCATTCTTTTACCTTGCTATGATAATTCATATGGTGATATCACTGGCATTGCTTATAGAGCTGGTGAATTGGTGATGTCTGGAGCTGTTTAGTGAACATCGTCACAGTTGAAGAAAACATTTAATGGACTGATACAAGATCTTCCCATGCTTTATGAGGCAGATTTATGGTTACTCAAGAAACAAGTTGTGAAAAGGTCATGAATCTTATGATTGTAAAGATGTTGCAAGCTGATGTTGTACAACTAATCATAGTTGTCAAATTGGAATCAAATCTTAAAAATTGGCGTGCATTGGATTCGATTGAAATTGTAAATCGAATTGTAATTCATAGGCTTTTGTTTTTTTTGTTTTTTTTTTTTAACTTCTAAAAATATATGTAAGAAGTAAGAACTTATATAACAGGCTTTAGACAACAAGGAAGACAGTAATGCTTCAAGTGTATGATTCTATGTATTATATATGAATTGATTCTATTCTAGTCGTAAAAAATATTAAAAGAAAGGATGAACACTGAATTTGCTAAAAGTAATAATAAGAAAAAAAAAACCCACAGTTGTATTGACAATATAAATAATGAAAACATGTATGATGTCTATGAAAAAAATATCCATAAAATTAATAAATGCAAAGAATTATAGAATCATAAAAAACTTATACTTGGAAAGTTTAACAGAAACTTTAAAAGTACAAAAAATGCATAAAGACGAGAGAGCATACTTTTGATAAAAGTAACGCTGGGAAAGTTAAGAGTTGGTTTTAAACATTCCCCCCAATTAAAGCAGAAAAAAAATGGACAACAGAGAAGGAAATTTTGAGAAAAAAGATAGAAGAATGAGAATCTCAAGAGAAAAAAAAAAACCTAGTGTTCGGAACTATTTTCTAGTGTTGCGAGAGCAAAGGGTATTTCTTAAAGGGAAGAAGGTTATTGTCATGAATTAAGAGCCTTTAAGAAGCCTTACTTTAAAGAATAAATAAAAAAAAAAAAACAACTTTATTGGTCACTAGACTAGTTCAACACAAACTAGTCCATCAACACTTGAATTGCAGTATTTAACTTGAATCATAAGATTCATATCAAATCATGAGATTCGACAACAAATTGAGCTGTTTAAGTTGATTTGGGATTTTCGCCTTGAATTGAATTGGTACATGTGAGATTCGATTCATCTTATAAATCGTTAGATTTTAAAACTATGCAACTACAAAGAAAAGTTAAAACTGAATGCACAGTCGATATCTTAGATTCAGTTTCTTTTGATAATAAAATGGGGAATGATTGACATGGTTTGGCAATGAAGGACAAAGATTGGTTATTTCGAGTGCTAAGTGATATGGTGAACGTGGAAGGTTTCGAGCTTAGAAGAAACTTAAAATTTGTTCTGATTCAATTTGTGAGGAATGGGATAGGATTTCTGATTTCACGGAAATTCTGTCATTAATAATGCAAGTACAATTGCAGTTAAGCTTGAGCCAATGCTGTACGCAAATTTGATCTCATTGGTGGTTATGACGTGAAGTTCAGTGCAAACTGAAGATCATATTTGTCAACACAATCTCATCAGGTGGAGAAAGTGGATTCATGGAGTCCACTGTTGGGAAGAGGTCTTATTCTCGGGAAGAGTTGGTTTGAAAATATTGGAATACTCGTCCTCTTGCATATCTCCTTGTACTCTTTTGTTTTGAAACATTTTAGACCTAGGAATCTGGTTGCTAGTCATACTACTTACTAACGAGTAACTAGTATGCGTTCTATAATAAGCTGCAAGCTTTTGACTGATCTAAACCGATTGATTTTTGTGTTGGATTACAAATGGACAACAACAGTAAGGTTAATATAATATAAAAGAAAGAAACAATAGTAAGTAATCATCCAGGCCGTTCAACTGGGAGATCTAAAATGGCATAGGCTTGCTTATACTCTATTCAATTCAACACTCCATGTGTTTAATTAACAGAATTTTTTTTTTTTTTTAAATATTTTTCACTTCATTTATATATTCCTTTATGTTTTTTTCTTACGCATTTCAGTCCATTGACTTTCATTTATTTTGCGCACTGTATCTTTTTTTGTCGGTTGTCTTTTTATCGGATGTCTCCGAAAAGACTGTTGATTGTTTTTTCATTGGCCTTTCTTTTAGTCAAGTTGTGTTTTCATTGGTTGTGTCAAATATTATGATTGATTGAATCTGCTTAGCTACATATACTTAGCATCAAAAGAGTTTATGTTGGAGTTATTTTGATAGCCTTGAAGCCTTGTTGCATAACTTGCATCTATAGAAAGTTGTGTTTGATGGGATCATAAACTGGAAGAACACTTTTATTGATCTAAGATATACGATCTAAGATGAGAACTGCGAGAACAAGAGCAAATTGGTTATACTCCTTCCCTAAACCAAACTCACATGATTTCTCTCAAGAAACTCAACACGACCCTCACCAAATATCTCAGCCCTTATTTATAGTTGTTAAATTTAACTCCTAACCAACTCGGCACAACTTATTAGCTATCAGTGTTCTGTTACAAGAAAAAAAAAGATAAAAGGAAAAAAACAAATCCTGCCTGTTTTTGGGAAAGACCACTTTTTTAGGCGTAAAAGCAATTTCATATCGTTGATTTCATGTAAATTTCCTTCGTTGTTATGGTGAATGGATCTTTTACATTGGTATACCTGTTATTTCATTTCAATGATACCTTTTACAATGGCCATCTTGACGTGAACATGGTTCTGTTGCTCTCCCTGAACCCTTAATCACTCCAAGGTACTCGTTCTGTTTTAGAGGGTTTGTAGGAAGGACGGCCACCACAATAGAGTTACGTACTTCAAAGAGTTTATAATTCATCACTTCTATCATATGATTCTATGAATGATAACAATATTCCCTAGTACCCCCTTATCAGATGAACAAGCTTTCCCGGGTTAAAATTCTAGAGACGATGATCCCATGCTTTTATAGTACTGACTCACTATGAGGCAATCCCAACTTTTGATTATTCATCCCAGTTCATATAAATGTACTTAATTATCATCCGCTGTTTTTATTCATTGTCTACTATGAAGCATCGAAGCGATGCGTTTGCTTAGTGCTTTCAACTAAACTGTATCCACTATTTGCACTTTTGCAGAGATTATGATGTTGCAAAACAAGTTCGAGCTAGATAAAAAGCGGATACAACAACTGAGAGCTGCGAGGAAGTTCAAGCCGTACTAAGTCTAACTCCTTGCAGTTGAAGGTAGCGGTGGAAGACTGGAAGTGTTTCTTTTACATATTCTACATCACAAGCTAAATCTTTTTTTTCCTCGGCGGCTATAGGAATTCATGGGAAAATTAGATAAATTCAACATTTTTCCAAGTTTTGTCGGATCCGGGATCAGTCAGGGTGCAAAAGATTAAAAAAAAGAAGAAGAATAGTCTGTATTATTAGCTTGCCGATTCCCCTCTTTATTGTTTATGGATGATCAATTTAACATTAGTTTTGCCAATTTTACCTAAAGGCGGGCTTATTCTCAACTTTCAGGTTTCCAACTTCTTTTCTGAACTTAGCTCCTTTGTTATATTAACTTCATGCAAAAGCAGAGATTTTTTTTTTTTTGGCTAATCATGAATGCACGCGCCAACTTAAGGGCACTATGCAACCAAGTGGTTGCTCTACTAGTTTGGTATGTCATTGCGTCTCCGGGATGTTGAGACACGAGGATTCAACTTCCTTTGAGAATTTAGGTCATTAAGTGTGGAGGCATATTCATAGGGTGGCATTTGTGTAGGTCTCTTACAAAGAAAAATAAAAGTCTACATGCGGTCGCACCACGCATAAGAGCAACCAGTAACTGCTAATGCTATCTCTCTACGTGTAGTAATGAAACTGTTGAATTGTGCTTGTTACTTTTGCATATCAAGCATGGCACCTTCCAAGTAACGACACAATATAATCTCTGCTTCGGCAAATTAGCTTCAAAACACTGATAGGTTAAATATCGATGCTGAGCATATCAATTTAGCTGATTCAATTGTACAAATTTGGAGCAACATTAAGAAGGATAATAGCTCAAAATACATGTGTTAAATCTAATGGCCCTTAAAACACTTTTCAACGTCTTTCCACGATTTGCAGTCATATCATGGATCTTCAAAGGTTTGTCATTCAGCACGCATAAATCTGTAGAAATACAGAACCTGTTAAATATCTAAGTATTCAGGTTTGTTATTCAAGAGCAAAGCAGTAGTAAATCGTACTCCCTCCGGTCAATAATGTAAGTCATTTTACACAAAACACACATATTAAGGAAAACATTAATTATGGATTCAAATTACATTTTTGCCTGTGCTTTAATTACGTGATTAACTACACTAGTCATCTATTTTATCCAATTAAAAGAGAGCAAATGTTAAATTACAATTAAATGTTTAAGGTTAAAATGGGTAAAGAGGTACGAAAATTCTCTAGAATTCCGAAAGCTGACTTTTTATTATTTTTTTTTCACAAGGAGTAGGAAGTAAGGACTAAGAGAAACACATCAATTTTCGGTACACAATTATGAAAGAGGTAAACTTGCCTGTTCAAATGGGAGTAATGTGTTTGGGGATTTCACCCTTCTTAAGGCAAGAAATAGTGTACTCAGCCGTATCGATAAGATCAGCGATGTTGTGGACAGAACGCTCTTCAGAGCCAAGCATGAAAACCACTCGTGCCTCCGCTTTCTTCGCTAGCCTTGCACCTAAAGTTAGGTCCAGTTGTGGGGAGTTGAGGCTCCTAAGTATTTGACGGTACAAAGATATAACTCTTCCTCTATTTTTCGCCAAGTCCTCTGCTGTTGCCCATAACAAACCTCTCGCCATTGCCAACCAAAAAATAAATAATGAGGCAGGCGCCGCAGTCTGTAGGATGCAAGTAAAACAAAGTTATTTCTTAAAAAGCAGGTCATGCATTACCAGGCACAAAAGAGAACTCTTATTCCTTATCTGACAAGAGAAAAGTCAGGTTCAAGAGGATGCAATAAGAAGTTCTGGGTGGGTGACTGTCGATAGAGCGCTACGGAAACTTAAACATTCAGCGGCATAACAAATCGTAAAGAAAAGGAACAAGGAATAAGAACGAAAAAAGAAGAGGTCGTAAAATGAGAACAAAAAAAGAATGAATGTTTTGGATATTCTGACTACTTGGGCAATCCTAGGAGTCTAGGTGGCTCTAGGTGAAGATGAAAAATGTTATACAAAGCACATTCAAATCCAAACAATTTCTTCATAAGCATACAAGTTTGATAAATAAATCACAGAAATGGCACAACCCAGTAAGAGAGATGTGAAGTGAAATGCTTATCAACCATTTAGAGAAATGCTCATTCACATGAATAGTACTGTAGCTTGTAAATATTTAAAGTCGCCATCAAGAAACTGCTAGAAACATTCAATTTATGTGGATTTCATCATTTGACCTTTTCATAAAATGGATCAAACATATATAAACATTGGGGCACAGGATGGTTTGGAAAGCTCACCATCAATTGCACTAATTCAAGCACAATGGAAGAGTTTGATCTTTCAATACACACTTATATAACTATAACACCTCTAATTCTTTGCATAATCACTTTCTTCTGGTAGAGTCTTGGACAATATATCTTATCTGCTAATCTGAAGTCAAGAAAATCATTACTATAATCAATTCTGCGAATTGCTGTTTAAACAGAGTGGATACCTCAAGTTCTTGCATAGTGATCAATCCGATGCTCCAAGTCCAATCTCCACAAAACCTCGGATTGTGGAGATCTTGTCTGAGGTTATATAGAGATTCGAGCATTGGATTGATCATCATCTTGAAACCCGAGGAATTCATCCCGTCGACACGACACCATCTACTAATGATTGATTACACTTATAACGAATAGAGCTCAAATACAAGATTCACCAAATGCTATTAGGTTGGAGGTCTTAAGTTCAACTCAGGTTGGAGTCATTTGTGAAAAAAAAAAAAAAAATCAAATATACAAGCCAAGGCCCCCAAAAGTAGCCAACACAAACAAAAATGTTGTCTAATATCTGGTATCCAAACTAAACCGACAATTTCAGGCTCGCTCCGGGTCGGCCCATAATTGGGGTAAAGAGCTCCCAGCGGCTTGCATCTTCATCTTTAGGACTTAAACTCGAGCCACAACTTAAAAGGACTCGAGTGCTGAACCACTCGGACCAATGAGCCGTTCGTACAATTTAGGCATGTCATCAAATAGGTAGTCCAATTGACATAGATGAAATATCACTTAGGCATTTCATCAAACAGGTGGGATGCTAACTAAAAATAGGTATGGCTTGTCAAGACAACACCTAAGTAATTTGTCTTACCCATGACAAAAACATACAAACCATACACTTCCACCAAAAACCTCATTCGAATTAAACTAAATACTTCCCATATTTCCTGAAGTAAAACAAACCATCGTAACATAAAACATGCAATGTTTTTTGTATAGATTTGAAACAAATCCAGACTAGCAGAAATGTAAAACAAGGGATTCATTGGAGAGCTCACCTTAGGATTTTGTTGATTGCTGGAACCCCTTGGATGACGGGGTGATGGAGCGGCGTTTTTTTTTTTTTTTTATGCAAATCTTGATGCACAATTCAATGGACACTAGCAATTGTGTGTCAAATGGACTTCACCCAGTTGTACAGATAAGAGAATTTTATTTGGTCAAATTGATTAAAATATCCTCACATTTCACAACTTTGTAACACTTAAATATTGAGTTTAATTCATATAATTAATAATTATTTTGATAATTATGGGTGATGAAGTGGTTTTTAAACTCGTAATTAAAATGCCACCTCATCAAATTTTAAGTTAAAAACTGACTTGAAATACAAATCAAATAATCTACTAATTTAGAAAGGTTATGATATAATAATAAATCTCAAAAGGTTAGGATATAATAACAAAAGTTGCGAAAATATTAGGATATTTTAACCAATTAACCTATTTTAATTTGATGAGAAAGAATTTAAAGGAGTACATTGTGTAGCAAATATATCTCTCGTAATTCTAAAGCGTGATATCTATTTTAACCAATTAACCTATTTTAACCAATTAACCTATTTTAAGTTGTGGTTTTTAACCAATTAACCTATTTTAAGAATTTGATGAGAAAGAATTTAAGTTGTGGTCTTTAACCAATTAACCTATTTTAACCAATTAACCTATTTTAAAGCGTGAGAGGATTTGATGAAGTTGGGAGTCTTATGTTGGTGTAGATTCCCTTGAAATTCTTGCAACAATTATCGTAATCAAATCTACACCATTGTGTAGCAAATATATCTATCGTAGAATGATAGATTATCATCTTCCTTTACCAATAGCAAAGCGTCACACGTATGATGTACATTGTACTTTTACACTTTTGCCCTTCCATTTTTACTTTTTCTTGCATGTGGCGCTTTGCTATTAAAAACCCCGACTAGAAAACCAAGCAAATCTCAATGCACAATCATTGAGAAGAAGAGATTGATAAACCGTGGATTATTACTTATGATTTTTGATCGTGCATCAATCCATGTGCATGAAATGGCCACACAAACTGAGTTAGGTATTCAAGATTTTGAAAGTTAAACTACATTCAGAAAGATCACACCATGACAAAATGAAGCTACAATGAAGTGATAAATTTTCAGAAAAGACTATATGAACACAAGTTTCAATTCTTTGTTCTATGAATTCGAAAAGAATAGGATGATAATCTAACATTCTAGGATACATACATTTGCAATACAATGGTGTATATTTGATTGAGATGTGTGGACCCCACAAATTTTATGGGAATCTACACCATTGTGTAACAGATGTATGTAACAAAAGAATGTCAAAAAATCATTTTACAAAAGAATACAACCAAGCAAAACTGAAGAAACCTGCTTTGGCCTGTTCAACACAGGTAATCTTCTCTCCAATGCGGAAATAGTTGGTTGGCATTGTCATCGTCCATGGTAACGTCAAGTCCACAGTGGAGACATTCATAAACTGCACTAATCACTTCACTTGCCTCCCGAGATGCCCGTCTCTTTGTCGACACTAACATCACTACCTGGGTTTATCTGCATTTCAAGAAGCTTCTGCGCCTCTTCATTTTCGGGTGCTTTTGCTTCTTCTGTAGGCTTTGGTCGGTTGCTAGTGGACTGCTGGTACAATATGCCACCACTCATACAGATCAACAGTCCCAGTGTACCCACTAAAGTTGAATGCTTATCCCAGATGAGCAGATTGATCACTACTGTTAACAGCTTGTTCACTATGCCCAACACTGTAAACCCAGTAGCTGATATCGCCCTTCGACAAGAAAAACCAAAGAAAGAGATGGCCAAACCAAACAAGCATGAGAGTCCGACCGGGAGAACAACCGCAAAGGAGTGCCAATCGGATTCGTCGGAAATCTCATGCTTTATTTTCTTCAACTCGCCCATTATTAGCAGCTCCAGAGGGAACAAAAGGAGGGCCTCGAGATTGTTATAGAGTACAAGGCCCCAAGTATTAAGTCCAATTGTCATGACTACATGCTTGATGTATACAAAATCAATTGACATGCTGATCAGGTAAGCTACAGCCCAACTGTAAGCAGTAACTGTGAACTGATAATCTGTCAGGACATAAAGCACGCTCCCTCCAAAGATTGTGCCGAGGGAGAGCCAAGTCTTCATTGAAGGCCAAGGCTGGTGCAAGTAAAGGGTCTCTCCAATTGCAACAAAGATGGGGACTGCTGATCGAAAAACTATGAAAGTGTCGACATTGGCATGAAGGAGGAGCTCGCTGTTGGTGAAGAGAGAGAGGTAGAATATCACAGCAGCAGGAAGAAAGCGCCACAAGGTTTGAAGGTCCAGAGGGTCATGCTCTAAAATCCTGAGCAGCCCACAAAGGAGTACACCAGCTGCACTGGTTAAGTACTGCAATGCTGTTAGTGCTCCAGGGTAAGGGAATTTCATGACAGCCCATTTGTTGATGATCGAGAGAAGAGATGCTGAAAGACAATATCCAGCAGCTATCCCATATATAGATGCCTGCTGGAGGAACCGGTTAAGCCAAGTTTCTTGAACTTCAGTAGTGAGGGAATGGGTATGGGAACTCTTGTGCAATTCACCACTTTTTGGATCCTCCACATCATTAGACATCTGCACAAAAACTTGTTTGTGTAAGCGAATTGTATGATGCCAGGTAATAAAAAGGTCTTACTCTACCAATTTCTAGTTCCTCTTAGTCATCCGTTTCTCTTCCTATTTTGTTGGGACAAAATCCTTATATGAAGGATTTTGGCAAAACTTAAGGGTGTTTGATAGCTTCGTTTGCAAAACCTCTGAGAAAAAGAGTTTAGTTAAGCTTTCAGTTTAAGGCAACTTTGTAAGAATATCAATCATATTTACCTATAATTTGAAGTGGAGGAAGAACTAGTGCAAAATTAAGCGAAGCACTTTGGCTACCGTAGCTTAAATCCTTAAACCTCTACTATGTCTTGCCTTTTCTAGAATATGTTTCTTCAGTAAATATTTCCTTTGTGGAGTACATAGTTACAGTCACCAATCACCATCTTTGTTGAGAGTTGGATGTATTTAAGAGGTCAAGTATATTGAGACAGAATTGTAATGAAGAGTGTGTCTTCAACAGGCAATTCTTTCCTTGAATCTCATGTATCCCTGCCAAAATCTCATACATGAGCCTCACCTTCATTTCACAAAGCCATTCACAAGTTTGGATAAAGGAGGCCTGTTTTACATTAATGGTCAGAGTAAGCTTTGTCACTTTCTATGAACACAGATCCAAATGATATAAACTTTGTTCTTGTCATCTCAAGATCTCATGTGCTGTAGCATAAGAGACAAGTCACAAGAGCTTCTACGCTATTCCATAAATACAACAACATAGCCTCAATCCCAAATCTATTTCATAAAAAGTGTTAAAATTTTACGCTGGCTGTCAACCAATCGCAACCCTCCTCCATTTTCCAAAAATGGAAAATTGACTTGGGGCCTCCCTTCCCTATTTTTCGGGTATGAAAAATGGGGAAGGGGCCTCCCTTACCCATTTTCCGGTATGAAAAATGGGCATCAGAGTCCTTTATTCGGACTTGGGACTGGTTATGTAGCACGCATAATGTTCCACATAAGTGGAGTTACATTATTCCATAAAATAGACTTGTATGCTGCTCGAAAAATAGAGAGGACCACAAATGAAGAGATTTATGATATCCAACAAATATCTAGGCAACCCCGATTATGTTCCAAAACTATATCTCTACCTTTACACTTAGGCATACAAACAAAACATATGCCTACCATATTTACCCTCTTTTTATTGAAGCCCCATATTTTCCATTTCAAATAGAACTAAAATCCATGCGCAATTTAAATAACATTTTTAACCCTCATGAAGAATCTTATAATTTACTAGCTTACCAAGTCCAAATCATTACGACTAGCCATTCTGATCAAATTCAATTCATAACACACCATTCAGTTTACTAAACAAGAGTCCTCATCAATTACCCAAATCACTGCTCACAGCCCCCAATATTAATCCATTCAACAAAAGACAATACAAACTTAATCATTCTCAAATTAGAAATACAAACCTACACAAATACTCCACTCCAATATTCACAATCCCTTTTCCAACTATTTCAACAAATCCCGACTAACTCTTACCCAAAAAAAAATTGGAACTCTCGGCACCGAAAATGCGTGCAATCTTGGGCACTTATTCAAACAAAATGAGTGGATAAGTTTCAAGTCATGATAAACCCATTTCAACATTCACCCTCTAAGTCTAATAAAGTTATTCAACTTTCTCTGTTAGGCATTTCATCAAACACCCAACATCAAATAACCAAATTTTTTTTCACAAATACTTGAAATCCAAGGCAAATGCCAAAATGGGTACCTTAAATTCACAATTGCATTGCAGAATAACCATAAAAGAAATGATTCCAACAGTGAGACTCAACAAACAAACACTCAACATCAAACCAAAGACTCATTTCTTCACTTTTTAGGGGAAAAATTGAGTTTGAAATAAAGGGCATACCGTGTGCTTGGTGAAATGAAATAGGATCTCTCAGAAGACTTCCCCTTTTGCCTATGACAGCAGAATCACTGAATAGCGTCAGCTATTGAACATCTGATCATGAACAACTACATTGACGACCATTCGATGTGTGCCTAGTAAAATTGTGTATTTATCAACGGAATTCGCGATAAAAAAAGCAAATCGAGATTGAGAGAGAGAGGGCAAAGGGAGCGTGACACGTGAGAGAGAAACTTTTTTTTTTCAGCAATGTTTGGCCCAAACCCCACCAACTTTTCTACGCTCAGTCAGTGTCATGCCTCATATTAGGGTGGCTCTCCCAACCTAATTTCTTTTTCGAACTCATACCTCGCCTAAGGGGAATCAAGTCCCTTAATACTTGAATCAGCCTGTTTAGTATCAAAACTTTTGGCAACAGCTATTTAGACCCCGCTTTTTGCTCCATTTGTTTCAGTTTTAAATTTTTTTAACCCCTTGTGAAATAACTTTGATGCCTATGCATATAATGAGGCTTTCATTCCCCACACCCCACAATTTTCCATGAAATTGTTTGAACCAACAATGTTGAGCGGGAAGAACACCACGAAGTCGACTCCCACATTGACCTCCGACCGACCTAACTCCAGCGAAACTAATGAAAATCGACTCGATAAATTCATTATTAACTCGTTTATCTTCGTTTTGGCAGTTTTTGGAAATCGTGGGGTTTGGGGAGTGAAAGCCTCTTTACATACATAGGCATCAAAGTTATTTCACAAGGGGTTAAAAAATTTAAAACTGGGGTAAATAGAGTAAAAAGTGGGATCTAAATAGCCGCTGCCAAAAGTTTTAATACTAAACAGGCTGATTCAAGTATTAAGGGGCTCGGTTCCCCTTAGGCGAGGTCTGAGTTCGAAAAAAAAAAAAATTAGGTTGGGGAGAGCCTCTCTAATGAGGCATGACACTGACTGAGCGTAGATAAGTCGGTGGGGTTTGGGCCAAACTATGCTAAAAAAAAAAAGTCTCTCTCTCACGAGTTACCCCCCTTTGCCCTCTCTCTCTCGATCTCGATCTGCTTTTCTTGGTTTGGGATTTAAGCGTTGATTTGGGTTTCTCTACTACGAAATCTGAACCATTTATCGCGAATTTTATTGATAAATACACAATTTTACTAGACACTCATCGAATGGTCGTCAATGCAGTTGTTCATGATCAGTTGTTCAATAGCTGATGCTATTCAGTGAATTTGCTGTCATAGGCAAAAGGGGAAGTCTTCTGAGAGACCCCATTTTGTTTCACCAATCACACGGTATGCCCTTTATTGCAAACTCAACTTTTTCCCCTAAAAAGTAAAAAAATGAGTATTTGGTTTGATGTTGAGTGTTTGCTTGTTGAGTCTCACTGTTGTAATCATTTCTTTTATGGTTCTTCTGTAATGCAATTGTGAATTTAAAGTACCCATTTTGGCATTTGCTTTGGATTTCAAGTATTTGTGAAAAAAAATTGGTTGCTTGATGTTGGGTGTTTGATGAAATGCCTGACAAAAAAAGCTAAATAACTTTATTAGACTTAGAGGGTGAATGCTGAATTGGGTTTATCATGACTTGAAACTGATCCATTCCTTTTGTTTGAATAAGTGCCCAAGATTGCGCATATTGTCGATGCCGAGAGTTCCATAGTTGGGATTTGTTGAAATAGTTGGAAGAGGGATTGTGAATATTGGAGTGTAGTATTTGTGTAGGTTTGTATTTCTAACTTGAGAAATGATTATGTTTGTATTGTCTTTTGTTGAATGGATTAATATTGGGGGGGGCTGTGAGCAGTGATTTGGGTAATCGATGAGGACTCTTGTTTATTAAACTGAATGGTGTGTTATGAATTGAATTTGATCAGAATGGCTAGCCGTAATGATTTGGACTTGGTAAGCTAGTAAATTATAAGATTCTTCATAAGGGTTAAAAAGGTTATTTAAATTGTGTATGACGTTTAGTAAATTTGAAGAACGTTAATATTTACTACCTCCTCTTTTGTTTAAAGTCACCCCTAAACCCATTCAAGAACGAATAATTGTTATTTGTTGTCCATACAAGTTATTGTGCGAGACTGAATTTTCGCAACATTTCCCAACTCCCCTCCAAATATACATGCACTTTTAATTGATTGTAATACACAATCACAAAAATAGTATTGTGCACACAAGTCAACAAAATGTGGTATATTAGAAGAGTATTGAAAGAAATGTGAAGCTAAAACCCATCAAGTACAAAAACCTTTTAAGTATGAATAACAAAAACAATACGTCCGCTCTCAAATTGTGCTAACTGGACAATTCAATGGTTATGAATTTCAGACAACTTGCCATGGTTTAACGGTTTAAACACATGACAAATGCAAACAAATTAAATCACAATCGTTGAACGGGGTATTTACTATGCGAGAAGTGAAGAACTAAATCAGTCATATAACAAACACTCGTCAAGAAAAAGAACCAAAATATAATATGATTGTGATTGAACACATGAACCAGTGTATTGTTATTGTCACTCAAGTATCATGGGAAAAATGCAAGTCATTTTATTAAGTATCAAAAACAATGAAATTGAATTAAGTACAAAATTAATTCAACTCCCACTACTAATAAAACTGAATTAAAAAATTAATTAATTAATAAAAGCAAGTCATTTTATTAACTATATGAGCTCATCATTTGATCATTGGCTACTAGTACTACCACTACTACTAGTGGGGATGCTTAATTTGAAGTAGTTTAATTAATTCAACTATATGAGCTCATCATTCAATCATTAAATGAGCTCATGAGTTAAAGTATCAAAAACAATGAAACTGAATTAAGAAAATTAATTAATTAATAAAAGCAAGTCATTTTATTAACTATATGAGCTCATCATTCGATCATTAGCTACTACTACTACCACTACTGATGCTTAATTTGAAGTAGTTCAATTAATTCAACTATATGAGCTCATCATTCAATCATTAACTACATGAGCTCATGAGTTTAAGTATCAAAACAATGAAACAGAATTAAGAAAATTAATTAATTAATAAAAGCAAGTCAGTTTATTAACTATATGAGCTCATCGTTCGATCATTAGCTACTGGTACTACCACTACTACTAGTGGGGATGCTTAATTTGAAGTAGTTCAATTAATTCAACTCCCCATTCATATATTTTAGACTAGCAAACCAACTCACAAACTCACCATGCGCGAGTTTCAAACTAACCTAAGTTTTCAAAATCCAGTTCTCAACAATCAGTTGACATTTAGAACTGAAACAAACTAAACCTTTAATAGATAGTAATGTGGAACCGAGGGAGTACATGTTAAATGCTGAGTCGAAATCAGATATATCAGTGCCATGTGGAGTCGAAATCAGAGATGATGAGTCCATTAAAGGTCACGAAAAACACGCGGCAAGAGTTGAGCGTGCGACTTTGTGATAAGAACACGCGGCATGAGTTGGACTCATGAGTCTAGCTCAACCCACAGGAGGGTTTTTAAATTTTTATAAATAATATAAAGGCACGCGGCATTTTTCAGATCAAAGCCTTGCAGAAGCTAATTCTAGAGAGGCAGCATTAATTAAACCTCAACTATTGAATCAAGTAAGAGGAATCACAGCTTGGCAACTAAGCCTTGGACAAGCATCCAATGTAACTTCATATGGAAGTGAAAGAGTTAAAACTTAAAAGCATCCAACAAAACCACAAAATGACCTTTTAATTTGCAGAAAGGAAAACATCACATAAAAATGACATACAATTAATTAAAAAGGAGAAGAATAGTCCACAGTCTAACTCATGCCACAGTAAGTCATTCCAAACCATCTTAGAATGAGTGACTAATTCCTCTCAAATGGGAAAAAAAAGTCATTTCACACCGTCTTAGAATCAGTTAATTCACATCCATGCCAGAAGTAAGATGAATGAAATGCACTTTCAGAGACAAGCATGATTAAATTGGCAACAAGATGCAGGAAATCAGTTTCTGGAAACAAACCCAGATATTGACGAGAAACATGGCTAAAGGAAAGCTACAACCTTAAAATTTTTAGTCCAAAACTGCCATAAGAAATAAAATTGAATAAGTCAATAAAACAAGTGCTATTTTATTCAAGAACCTGGCACCCATGAATAGCAAGTTTTCAAAGTAATATATCCAAGAAGTCCTATTCAATCCAACCAACTTGGACAACCATCAAATTGACGACGTGGTGAAAAAGGAGAGCAAGCTTCAGATTTCTTCCTTATCATTGGTGTCAAGAAACAATTGTTCTCACAGAGGAAGCAACTTCAGGGAGTAATTTTAAAACATGAAAATTTTCCAGCAAGATAAAAAACAGATTACAAGTACCTCGGACTCAATGTTGCATTCATACGATTTTCTTCAACTACAGAACTACACAGAATTACTAAGGCATGTAAATCTAACACAAAAGCCTACCATTCACAATCCACATTTTGAGACGATGTAGAAACCAAACCTCCAAAAACAAAATCAAACGAAGATCACATAAAAATCCAGAAAACAGAGACCAGATTCAACTCACAAAGGAACTGATCACAAACCGAAATCAGGAACCCTAAATGTGAGTCGATGAATCGGAGTACCTGGAGAGATCGATCGCTCGCGCCAGAGAGAGGAATTGAGAGAAACCCTAGATGTGAGTCGATAGAGCAAGTCGATTGTGAGTGATGAGTCGATGAGGGTGATTTTGAGTTTTAATACCCTAATATATAGGGGTTACTAAAAACCGTTATCAATTAAGTGTTATAAAAAGCCTAATCATCTAATAATACAACGGGGATACTTAAAAACCTCTATGAATTAAGTATTATAAAAAGCCTAATCGCCTAATATACGGGGTTATTGAAAACCCATATGAATTAAGTGTTATAAAAAACCTAAATTGTTCTAGTGTTTGTTTGTGGTTTGGTGTTTTTTTTGACTGATTTTTTAGTGTTTCATTTTCGGTTTTCTAGGGCTTCCTCTTTGGTGGTGAGTTTTGCATCGTAGCTTCCACAATGTTTCAAGAATTTCTAGAACTAAACGAAACCAAGCAAGAAGAGGTAAGTTTTGTTATGTTTCGTGCATTTTTTCTTTTGTCATTTTAATATGTTGGTGTTTATGGTCATGAATCTCGTGGTGTGCGACCACACAGGACTGATAGAGGAAAAAGGGCAGACGGTCTGTTTTGATCGCTCCACTTCGATACCTATTCAACCTGTTTTGACCGCTATCCTTTATTACTTAATAGTCTATTTTGCTCGCCACCTTTGGATACCTATCTGTCTATTTTAACCGACAACGCTATTTAATTATTGGCTTGTTTTGACCGCCACCTATCATTTTTAATTGAAAATTGGATTTTCGACATTCGTCTTACTTTAATTCGTTCTTCTCTAGCTTCTTATTGGTTAATATGTGTGATACATCTGCTACATCCGAAACTAGTACATTCGGGGAAGGAGAGGCCTTCCCGGACTTTACGTAGGCATTCATACCGACATTGCCATTGAAGTCTAGAGAGGAGGCCCTCACTTGGGCTCAGGATACAGTTGTCAAATGTGGGTTTTTTGTACTTATTTTGAAACCCGATGTGGCTGGTAGTGGGAAGCGAGCTACAATGTCGATTGGTTGTGATCGGACTAGGAACGATAAACCTAAATAGGCAAAGGGGAAGAAGAAGAAAAAGAAGAAGGAGAGTAAGGAATATGGGGAAAATGAAAAAAAGGTGGATGGCGCCAAGAAGTGCGGTTGTCAGTTTATGCTATTTGTGAAGTATGCAAATGACGACTGCTGACATGTTAGAGTTATGTGCGGGGTCCATAACCATAGACTCACAAATAGTTTGGTGGGTCTTGCATATGCTGGGAGGCTCAATGCATGCAAAAAAAAAAGATTGCGGAAGACATGAGCAAGACCACTGCTCCCCTTAAGGACATCCTCTCAGCCATCCGTTTGGGATTAGAAGCGAGTGGAGAAGAAGTACTTGTCCGTAGTGCTCGACTTGAGGGCAAATTAAGATTGTACAGAAGCTGAGGGAAATCAGTGGGTTCAAATCCACTATTACCGATATTCCAAAGGAGATATTGAAGCCAAGTGTTCAGTTAGCCAAGATAAAGCTCAAAACTGACACACCCGAGAAGTAAACAATGGAGGAAGCAATTCAAGAACCCGTAACAAAGGAGAAAACATCAAAAGAGTCTGCGATGGATGATAACCAACCCAACGGTCTGTGGCAATTGAGCAACCAAGACGAGAGGACTCCTCACCGAGCATGCTAAGTAGAAGTGAAAATGTTTCTTCCAAACATGGTAGAGGTGGAAAGCGTCGCGGTAAGGGAGCTGCAATCCCATACGTCGCACCAAGGAACTGCACAACCCACTCCCTGATGGCATCTGAGTATGTTAGTGAAATACCGACACATTGGCACACCTACCGTCGTTAGACAGTGGATGTTGTCACAGATGGTCATTGTGGTTATCGGGCGATAGCACATGCTCTTGGATATGATTTGAAAGATGATTGGAGGAGGGTGAAGAGGGAATTGGTTGAAGAGATGGACAAGAACAGTGCCACCTACAAAGATCACTTTCAGCTCGACAAATGCGCTTAACCAATTTGAGTGCCCCGATTTTGGAGTTAGTTGGCTTACCTTTCAGACATATGGCTCAATGTGGCCAATTGTTATGGGATGGGTGTTGTTGTCCTGTGTAAGTTTGGGTCCAATGTGTGGTTCCCACAAGAGGTGCGCGCCTTCCTTAGCCGATAGACACTTCATATGGCTGTGCCTTGTTACCAACAACCATTTTGTTAGAGCGAGTTATTTACATTATGTGTTATATCTTTTTTAAGTATTAATGTTCATTGTTGAATGCTCATATGTTTATTTTTGTTTGTAGCTAATTTGAGCAGCGAAACCTCTTTACCACCAACCCCGCCATAATGGGAACCGTATGCAGAGGATCAAAACAAAGAATGGTATGTTGGTTTGAATGTTTGACAGCGGAATCAATCAGTTGGTCACGTGGATATGATGAAACTTGATGATTATTAATGCAACATGCACTTTTTTCTGATAATGTATGTGCAAGGTTTATTTTTTGTTGATACACATAGATGCAAATTGGGTATTTATGGGTGTATAGAACATACAAACGTTGTCATATTACCTGCTTTACATTACTTGTTGTGTTATTGGTGAACCTGAATGAATTCTTAGTACCATTAGTGTACTTGACTTGTTATTTTTTGTAAGCATATCTATTTATCAGATATGATGTTTATATTGATGATTTGATGAACTCGAATGTATGTGAATCTCTATTTTATTGGAAACGCAAACACACAAAATGTGTTGTACTTGATGTGGATAAGTTTGATACTGAAATTTGATGTTTATATGTCCATTCTAGGTACTTATCGGTTAAGCAGAATAGCCAAACCCTGAATACCTATTGGTCATGATGTACTGTCGGGAATTTAAACATAACGACTACTACCTGCCGAGACTACATATACCCCATAACTTTACTCCTTTTACCTCACTTTTAACTGGTGACTAAAGTGACAATACTATCGGCCATAGAGAACCGCAAAACTATAAGACCCACGGTACTGTTCAATCGCCACTATTGAAATGATGACAACAAATCTTGTCCCCTGCATTACAAATATCCTACAAATTTACTTCACATACCTCACACCGTAATATGTTACGTAAACAAATGAAACTCGACAGATGGAGTCCGTTTACTAACATTAGGTGCGATGGTTCTGCAGAACCGCAATGTAACAAAACTTTTGGTTATCTTTAGCCGCCAGGCTGCTTATACCCCAATATTTAACTAGTGTACTTCATATCTTAATGTCTTATTTAACTTAAGTTTACATCGGCCGAACATGTCCGACATGTCCGTATGGACTTCGGTAAGCCTTAACCGTTGAGGACCTACAAAATGTGGTTATCGATGGTCGTGTTACTTATTATACCTCACCTTTTTACTTATGTACCCCATAAATATATTCATGCATAATTTCAAATGCCTAACGACCTTGATTGTCCAATTGTAAATTTGACATTACAGTCTTGGTGCTCCGCTAACCCTGAAGTTCTATAAGACAAGTTGACTTGTCGCCTTTTGAGGTTAGAGTTATTCTTGTTCAGCTTCTTTCGCCTTTATCCATAAAAAAATAGAGCACCAAACTTACCCAATACATCGAAACAGATGAAGAAATAGGCGATGCTCCTTGACTTTGCCGACCACTGCGGCCTATAAATCTGGCGAGACTCCACCCACAAAAGACTTGAAATGCACTCGAGAGTTCGATTAAGGGTTCTATAAGGCCGAAAAATCGAAGAGAGGATGGTGGTGACAAATTTAGTTGTAGGGTACGTGGGTTCGAACGTGGGTAGGAGAGGGAGTTAGAGTCGTTAAGGGCTAGGGGTAGTCTTCGAATAATTTACAAAAAAGTGGGGTAAATGCAGTAAAGAAAATTCAAAATTGGCGTAAAACGAAGTAATGGGGTAAATGGAGCAAAACGTGGGGTCCGAATAGCTGCTGCCAAACTTTTTATTATCCCCTTAATTGTGTCCTTGAACTTTTATTTTTAATTGAGTGATTCAAAAGCTCATTCGAAGGAAAATAAAAACAGTAAGTTTAGAAACCACTTAGGTTGTTTTTTTCGTATAAGGAAATATCAAAAGAAATTATTAAGAGCCATAGTAAAATATCTACATGAGCTAAGATCCCAAATTAGTTAGAAGCGGATGCATGAATTTATTTTTGAATAATAAATACATGAATCTATGTGTGTAAGGGCATTATGTGAGTGTGGCGAACTTAAAAAAAGACTTGAAGCTTCAAGTGGAGTGGGGCTGCCAGGGAAGGCCGTTAGGGGACCTTGGTCACCCATGCCAATAAGAACATATTTTTTAGATCATCTCTAACCACAAACTTTATTTTTTTCCTCTATTTTATAGTTTTACTCACATCAAACTCAATTTCTTTTCCAAAATTTTATTTTTATTCTTTTTCTTATTTACAAATGAATGTATCATAGAACCTATAGGTAGAACGCGTTGAGGTTTAAGCACGTGCAAAATGAATATTTTGCTACAATTGCAATAAATAACTAAAGCATCAATTATGCACACATGATATTCTCTTGATAAATGTGCCTTGAATCAAGTAATTACACATGATTATGTTCAATTTTGTATTTATAGGTTAGAAGTGTGTGCGCGCGCGCGTTTTGTTTTTTTGTTTTTATTTTTTGTTTTTTGGTTTTTGTTTTTTGTTTTTGTTGTTTAGGGAAGTTAGTTATATTTTCCATAGATCAGCAAATAACATTGGATGGGGATTAAACCAAGTACAATTTCGTGCTCCTTAAGAGCTAGTTTTGCTGAGCCATGAGCTCACATATTGTGATATCTAGGTACAAAATAAAAATTACATGGATCCTGGTTCTTTAAGAAAAATTTGATATCATACACAATAAGGTAAAGATCTTCATTTTGTGAGATGAGACTATTGATGGTTTGAACGACCATCCATGCATTTGAAAAGACACTTCTCACTTATTTGGGCTTCAAACAATGTTGTAATGCGTTTAATATAGCCCAACATTCAGCCACCTAAATCGATGGCAAAAGACCTACTAAAAATGACCCTGCTTTACAAACCTCATCTGAATTAGACACCAGGATCCATCCAATTCCTATTTCCACTGAGATAGGATTTTTAGATGCATCAATAGAAAATTACATGCCATGTTGGCCCTAAGCTCCTCCTTGCTTGGCGTGAATCTTTTGGGTATGCTTTCATCATTTCTTCATTGAACTTATTGACTTGTGAATTCTTCATTTCCACTAATATTTGACTTGTGAATTCTTCATTTCCACTAATCTTTTCGTGTATTCTTTAGTGCCTCTGAAAATCATGTCATTTATGTCTCCTACAGCCACCATAAACCGAACACACACCATTGTAACACCTTCTCAAAGATTGGGAGCTTTCCCATCCTAGTGCTAGTGATTAAGGATTCCCATACATCCATAAAGGTCCTACTTCCCCCAAGACAAAATTAAAGACCCCAAGTGCTTCAAACCAAAATTTTTAGGCAAAATCACAATGAAACAACAAATGAGTGGGAGACTCGACAGTAGTGTTGCAAAATGGACAACTTGAGTCATGAATTGCTTTCCTTTTAAAGAACATACCTTTTGTAAGAAGTGTTTCATTGGGGCATCTCCATAAAAAGAAATGCAATTTCCTTGGAACCTTGATCTTCCACATTCTTGTCCATATATCCGCATGAATCCTTCCTGAACTAGATTCTCCTTCTTCTCATCTTCCCTAAAACCCTTTATGTCTAGCTGCATAGCTAGCCTACATGCTGACTTGGCTGAGAAAATCCCTGACTTCTCATAATGCTAAACTAGTTGATCAGGACAACTTTCTCGACTGACAAGGGTAGCCAAAATACTTGATGCTTCTTCTTGAGAGAACACTTTTGTGAGGACCTGTCTCACTAAGCCTTAACTTAACCTAATTACCTTAATTAAGCACATAAACTGTACAATTAACTTTAAACATCGAAACGACTTTTAATTCAATCCTTAAACTACTCCAAATCTAAATTGGAATCATTATTTAAACCTCATTTCTCGACTTTTTCAATTGGAACAAACTAGGAAAACATACAGAATGTTTTCCTTATTTTTATAATAATTTTGGCAGCACCTCTTATAATCATGGACTACCGGCATCCAAAATCTAATAGACAGCAGAATGAGGAGATGCCTAAAAGGACTCACAACTACCCGCAGTTCACAATATGATATCAAATTAAAATTAAAAATTAAACTGGAAACTTATAATCCTTAATTACAACTCTCAACCTCAAATTGAAACTAAAACCTGTTTAAAAACCTCAAATATACAAAACTAAACCTTTTAACTAGTTCAACTCAACTCATGAACTTCTCAAACTGTTTCTCAAGTGATCCACGTCCTACTCTCACCCTGAAAACCCCAAACAAAATAATATAAACAATTATTACATGTAAAGAGGAAAAAAACTCTTCAACAGAAGTCTTCTAGCTTCCTCTTTCCTTTTCGGTCCTCGTTAGCTTCGAACCTGACAAAGCCATTTTGAGAACACCAAACAACAGTGTGCACAAAATAAACAGTGTTATATAAGTAAACATCTACATTGTTTCATACAGTAGGTAATAACAAGAGATAATATGAGAATTGCATGATAAATGAAATACTGAAATAAATGTACAACATGGATCTCCATTTCCTGTTTTAAGCTCATAACGAGCGGGCCTTCTCACAATGAACCTAGAACGGTACTACGAGTTCAATGCATGCTACTCCGGAGTCGACATTACCCGCCATAGACGCCTGCAGTACGTCTAGTCTGGAGTGGAGCACCTTACATTCTCACGACTGAAGCAGTGCCAACTCTATTTGATTGCCATGAATGCATGATCAAGAGTTTCACTCCCTCACCGTGAAAATATAAACCATATTACTGTAAAAAGTAAGAAATAGTGTTTACTTACTATCAAACCAGCGCGAGTTGGTTAAATGAGTCATTGCTCGTACGTTCCCGGATCCCTTTGTTCCAAAAATCCTATTAAATCACAAAATCCATAATTTATGAGTCTCCGCACAACTGTACTATTTTTCAACAATTTCTCATAATTTTCAAGTTATGTCGATATTTAATCTCCTTAAAATCCCGACCAATCCTTTTAATAAAACCCAAACATTCTTCGAAACCTCAATTTCATAATTAGATTTCCAATTACAATATATTATCACTAATTTACCTCAAAAACTAATTTATATGGTTTTTGGAACTCAATTTGGTGTTTTAGGCTCGATCGTCCATAATTACATTTTAAGAGGTAAAACTCAGGGTAAAAAGTTACGTGACAATCCCAATTTTTCATATTTTCTATAGAAATCTAAGATTTCTACTTATTTGACCTAAAACCTATTTTTTAATTTTATTCTATTTTCCAGGGATTTTCATTTTTGTTTTTTTCCTAATTAAATTTTTCTAGGGAAGGGGTTTGATCTCTTGAACCGGGCCAGTTCTGCTCAGCTGAGCCGAACTCGATTCGGTTCAGTTTAGAGGATCATCCCCTTCCTCCCTCATTGTTACATCGAAACGAAACAAAGGGGTCCTTTGTTTCGTTTCGAGGAAACCCTTCCTTATCGTTTGGGTATCTCTTTGGGCAGGTTTTGTGACGACCCCTTCTCAAACGAGGGCACCGCCCGGCCTAATCCTATCATTAAGCCCTAATCTTTCCAAGTAAGACTTAACAACGAATTAATCAGCCTTTTTCCAAAACCTTTCTACTTACAAATTAAATTTTCAAATAAGCATTTTCTTATCTTATATCAATTAATAAATCAAAGTAATTAAAATTTTAAAAAACTTCAAGATTATTCAGCGGATGCCTTAACAAATTAGCGGACGCTTTTAACATAATTCCTAAATATGTGGAAAATTAGGAAACAAAGATCACATGCACATATATATAACGAAACAATGATAATAATATAAAAACATGTATCTAATCAGGGTAATATCTCTCATCCCATACAGACAACCCCAAAAGTATATGAAAGTCATACAACAAAACCAAAACCTACATAATCTGAAGTAGCAGCACTCTGCTGGCTCAGAGGTAGTCACCGATCTTCTCCTTGCCTGGTCTGCTACTTAATGGATCTGCACCTATCATCATAAAAATGACGGTGAGTACAGGAAAGTAGAAGGTAACACTGAGAGACATTTGCTCACATTTTCAAATATACAACAAGTATCTAGAAGCATAAGAATAACAACTATGTTGAAAAAAATCATGATATGAGATACTTCAGTTAAACAAAATGAAACAAACACTCAGCTAAGCAGTAATGATCTAGGGCCTCGGTCGGCCTTGAGTTACATCACATCAACGTTATTCCACTATTTAGGGCGTAAACAATATCACGAATGCTTTCACATCCTCACCAATGCCCATTTCATATATAAATACTTACAAGTGCCCCTCACATGTGATGTATACTTGTCAACAACCCGGGTCCTATACCCCGTGTGTTGCACAAGTTAGTGGTGAGATCTCGACAACCCTAGAAGTCTAGTGACCCCGTGTGCCGCACACATCTCTATCATATCATGGTCCTATATACAAGAACTACTTTCATAACCCAGGAAATGACACGGTTTAGGAATCCAACAAATATAATTGCATATCTAATACGCAAAGAAAAATAGATTACAATACCATTTAACACCTATCTAATAGCATGCTATTTCATTTGTCTAAATTTCAACCATTAAAAATGGCATAGCACATGAATTGGAGTTAGCGAAACTATTATATCAACAACCAATGCCAAGATCAATAACTCATGAAAATGAATAAAAACAACAAAGTCAAGACATTTAAAGTACTATAAGCAAATCAATCTAAATGATTGTAAATGAATAACAAAACATGAATGAAATGGAAATAAATATCTCAATTAGTTTACTTAAATCCACACAAATTCCTAGCTAATTTGGCCTCCCGACACGTCGAAACACGTACCCAAACCCCTGAGACTCTTCGTTAGGCTCCTGGTACCATTAGACATGTTTTAGGGTGTATTTAGATGATTTGTATAGGTTGAAGCTTAGTTAAAAGTTTTAAGTCATTAATTAAAATACAAAAATTGTTGTTGTCAACTGTCTCTAGACCGCTAGGGAGTTGGTCTAGCATGCTAGAGACCCCTAACGTGCTAGGAACAATGTCTAGCTTGCTACTGTTATTCAGACGAAGAACAGTTGCACGCCCAGGCTGGATAGCACGCTATCTAGCCTGGATAACGCACTATCCAGAGTAGGGGCATAATTCTCAACTCGAGAATTCTGTCCAAACTCCCAATTTAACCTACTCCAACACCTTGGATTTTGTTCCCCACCACTAGAGATCCAACATATCCAACACAATCAACAACAACATTATACATCATCAATTAATCATCAAATTCATGAAATAATATTTTTTTTTAATTTAACAAAACTAACCATAAAACTAAATTGCCTAATTGATGATCTTCTAACTCTTGATCTATCCCTAAGAATTTCATTAAGAATTTCTCTACAAATCTCTAATCTTCCTCCTCTAAAACTCCTTCTTTTCTCATGCATCAAATGAAATGAATTGCATGGTTTAACTATCTTATATACATGTAAATGGATGAGATCAAGTTATAGTCATTGATCTTGATATACATACTTATCTCGAGACTGATATAAAGGATCTCATTTGATCTCACAAACCACTAACTCTATACTAACTCACCCTTAATGACACCAATATCAAACTCAATTTACCTTGTGATGTGTTCGTACGTATCTCGAGGAATATCAAATGGTTAATATTGTATTTTACTAACTTATGTTACATTTATGTAAATCAACTAAAGCATCCTCAAATTTAATTATTTAAGCTACATTAGCATAAAATTAGCTTACAGCGCCACTCTCTAACCCAGTCTCACGCCGACGCGCATCTGGAGGCACGTCCCCACTCACGTCTCGACACCTAATCACAAGTAAGAGTGACTTAATAGTCTACACATATACAATACACTAGGCATACATGTTATGACCTCTTCTCTATTTAGGGCACCACTCGGCCTATCACATCATTAAGTCATAATCTTTACCTAATAGAACTTAAAAATGTATTAGTCAACCTTTCTAAACCTTTCTACTTACAAATTAATTTTCAAATAATCATTTTATTATCTTATGTGAATTAATAAATCAGAGTTATTTAAAATTTTAAAATACTTAAAGTTTATTCAGCGAAAGTCTTAACAAATTAGCGAAACCAATTAACTTAAATCCTAAGTGTGTGGAAAAATTAGGAAATCAACGATCACATGCATATATAGAACAAAATGACGATAACCATGTATACATGTGTTTGATCAGGTAACTATCTCTCAACCCAATGTATACATCCCCAAAAATATCTTAATGACATAGATAAAAGTTATACTTCAAACCAAAAACCTATAATAGCAAAGGTAGCAGCACTCCACTGGCGCGGAGGTAGTCGTCGATCTTTTCTTTGCCTGGTCTACTACTCGACGGATCTGCATCCACCGTCATAAAAGACAGTGACTACAGGAAAGTAGAAAATAACACCGAGAGACATTTACCCACATTTCCAAATATACAACTAGTATATAAAAGCATAATAATAGCAACTATGCTGAAAACAAGATCATGCAAAAAGATACTTCAGTTAATAAATATGAAACTGACATATGGCTAAATAGTAATGATCTAGGACCGGTCGGCCGTGAGTCCTATCACAAATGCCTTTATTCCACTATCTCAGGGTGGAGCTGAGCTCTACACCTCTATAATCATCTAACAAGTGCCCCTCACATGTGATGTATACTTGTCAACAACCCCGAGTCCCATAGCCCGTGTGTTGCACAAGCTAATGGTGAGATCCCGACAAACCTAAAAGTCTAGTGACTCCGAGTGCTGCGCACATCTCTATCATATCATGGTCCTAGATATAAGAACTACTTTCATAATTCAAGGAACGACACGATTTTGGAATCCAACAATAGAATTGCATATCTAATGCACAAGGGAAATTAAATTTACAATACCTAAACCATTACCTAATAGCATGCTATTTCATTTGACTAAACATCTCAACAATCAAGAATGACATAGCAAACGATTTAGAGTCAATGAAATCCTAAACCAACAATCGATACCATGATAGCAACCTCATGAAATGAGATGAATCAACAAGTCATGGCATATAAAGTACAAATGAACAATTTAGTTTGAATAACTGAGAATAGATAGCAATACAGGAATGAAGTGTAAATGAATATCTCAATTAATTTACTTACAATCCATGCAATTTCTTAGGCTAATATGGCCTCTTGACACCTCGAATCGAGTACCTAAACCCTCGAGACTCTTCCCTGGTTTACTAGTATCATTTCACATGTTTTAGAGTGTGTTTCGACCTTTAGTTAGGGTATTAGAGTTGTTTAGAATGTTAAGTTGAAATTAGGAAATTGGAGATTTTGTGCTGTCATAGCACCGAGCCCGTTGGGTAGCCTACCTAGCGTGCTAGTGCCCTATTACGCGTTATCAAGTTTCTATATCGCGCTATACGCAGGTAGCGTGCTAGCTGATTATACCTAGCGTGCTATGTGTAGGAAAACGCAAAATTCTACACTTTGAATTCTGAGTTCTCTCCACATATAACCAACTTTCAAGTCTTTGAATCCCTTTTACTCACTTACCAGAGATCTAAAACACCCATTACAACAACTCCAACTCATAAATTTATCAAATTCATTAAATTCAACTAAACTAATGGTGTAAATGGAATTACCTAGTTGATGAACACTATAACTTGATCTTCCACCTTCAAACATCAAACTTCCTCAACAATTCTTGCTGATCTCCTCTGACTTCTCTTCTCCAACTTTACTTAACTTCTAAGTTTTGAAATGAAATGAATTGCATAGATTGATCTATCAAATCTTATATATTAAGATAAGGTTGATTAATAGCCATTGATCTTTATGTATACACGTATCTCGAAACTAATCTAATAGCCTACATCTTGACACAATTCCACTAACTCTCCACCATCTCCATCTAGCTAACATAAATTGAAACTCAATTAGTCTTTTGATGTGTCAACACATTTCTTGAGAATCATCAAATGGCTATTGTTTTAGCTTACTAAATTAGGTTACATTTAATATGAAATCAACTATAGCCTCATTAATTCTACTATTAAAGCCACATTAAATTCAAACTAACTTACTTCATCACTCTCTACCCTGAACCCACGCCGGCATGCATCTCGAAGCGTGTCCCCGCTCTCGTTTCGATACCTAACACCGGTAGGAGTGACTTAGTAGTCTACATATATTTAATACACTAAGCACACATCAAAAAAATATAACATATACCTCGGCCACATCGCCTCGGTTAGCGCACAAATCTCGATGCGGGTTCCACGTCATAGGTCACTGATCCTGATTAAGAGATTAAAATCATATTAGAAATTCAGGCCGTGACAATACATCACAACAAATCTAACATATACCTCGACCACTCGCCTTGGTCGGTGCAGTATCTCGATGCGGGTCCCATATCACGGGTCAATGATCCTAATCAAGAAATTAAACTAGGATTAAAAATTTAGGCCATGACAATTCTTCCTAACTAATGGAGATTTCTTCCTCGAAATTAAACTTAAAATAAAGTTATACCTGACTCGAAAAGGTACTGAAATCTATTTCGCATATAGTCCTCTCGCTCCCAAGCGAGTTCCCGGTCACCATGAAACTACCACTTGATGACTAACACCTTTAGGATAGACTTGCCTCTAAAATATTGTACCCTTCGACCTGGGATCTGTTCTGGCCACTTCTTATAAGACGCATCCTTGCTCAGGTCAATCAGACTCAAGTTAACCGTCGCTTATATGCATGCCTTCGATTTAGCTAATCGAAGCTTAGAAATATGAAAGATTGGATGAATCCCCAACATCTGTGGTGGTAACTCAAGCTAATATGCAAACCTTCTCAACCCGTCTCTTGATCTTGAAAGGCCCGATGAATCTCGATGCTAACTTACCTTTCAAACCAAATATGTGAAGATCCTTCTAAAGAGAAATCTTTAAATACACAAAGGCTCCCTCAGTATACGTAAGATCGTTGTGATACATGTCTGCATACTTTTTTTGCCTCTCTTGGGCCCTTTTAAGCCTATGGCGAATCTATCATACCTTCTCCATATGATCAACAATGATTTCAGGCCCTACAAACTCTCAGTCCTCTAGCTCAGCCTAACAAGATGGTGAGCGACACGGTCTGCCATATAAAGCCTCAAATGGTGTCGTCTCAATGCTAGCATGATAGCTATTATTGTATGCAAACTCACATAACGGTAGGTACTCCTTCTAAGATTCACCAAACTCAAGTACAAGCCTTGAGCATATCTTCGAGAACCTGAATTTACCTATCAGTGTGCTCATAGTCTGAGGGTGAAAGGTTGTGTTGAACTGTAGACTCATATCATATTGCTCCTGCATACTCTGCCACATCCTAGACATTCTGCCACATCCCGGACATATACATAGCATCTCTGTCTGATGTGATAGTCAATGGTACCCTATGTAGTCTGATAATCTCCCTATCGAACAATATAATCAACTGGTCAAATGTGTAGTGAGTTGCAACTGGTAAGAAATGAGTAAATTTCATCAATCTGTCCACAATTACCTAGAAAGAATCATGTCAACGGGTAGTACTCGGCAATCCCTTGACAAAGTTCATGGCTATGTCTTCCCAATTCCATCGTGGAATGAGAAGCAGCTGTAATAATCCTTTAGGTCTATGATGCTTAGCCTTCACCTGCTGGCATATCCCATAGTTCCTGATAAACTCTAATATGTCCAACTTCATTCCTGGCCACCAAAAATGTCTCATCATATCATGATACATCTTGGTTCTGCCTGAATGAACAGTGAACCAGGAACGGTATAAATCCTAAAAAATCTCATTTTTTAGCTCTGCCATTGAAGGTATCCATAATCTGCCTCGAATCTCATACACTGATCCGTCTTATTTGTCTAGTTAGTCTAATCAGTACCTTGTGCTAACTCATTGAATCTTGGATATAAGATATCATCTATCTGACCATCTGACACTCTCTGTGTAGACACTGTTTATAGCCTCATCTGTGCACAAATCATCACCCAAGTGTTGGTAGGAATATCTGACTGACTCATCATTGCCGCTGTCTCAAGTAATCCATACTCATGTGTCATATGACGTCTGAAAACCTCGGTATCTCTAGTAGGTATCTTACTCAGCGCATCAACATCTACATTAGCTTTTCCTGGGTGATACTCCAAAGAAAAGTCATAGTCCATCAAAAACTCCAACCATCTGCGCTGTCTCATGTTCAACTCTTTTTTTGTGAAGAGGTATTTCAAACTCTTATGATCAGTGTAGAGTGTGAACCTCTCTCTATACAGATGATGTACCCATATCTTCAGAGCAAACACCATCATTGCCAACCCTAAGTCATGAGTGGGATAGTTCTTCTCATGTATCTTCAGATGTCTGGATGCAAAGCCACCGTGCCTCTATCCTGCATCAATACACTTCCTAAATCCGTATGAGAAACATTTGTATATACCAAGAATCCTTATCCAATCTCTGGCAATATCATCAGCTGGTGCGGAGGTCTACAATCTCTTTAGCTAAGCAAATGCCTACTCGCATTCCTCAAACCATTCATATCGAAGTCCTTTTAGGTCAATCTAGTAATCGGTGAAGTAATCTTCAAATAATCCTTCACGAACCTACGATAATATCCTGTTAACCTCAGAAAACTCCTAATCTCCATGAATGACGTTGGTGCCGCCAATCCATAATAGCCTGAATCTTAGCCGGATCTACAGTAATACCTGATGCTCTAAAATATGCCCTAAAAACTTAACCTCAAACAACCAAAATTCACACTTACTAAACTTGGACGTAGAGTCTGTGATCCTTCAAAGTCTACAAGGTAACCCTGGGATGCTGCTCGTGATCCTCTCGAGTCTTCAAATATATCAATATATCGTCGATGAAAACTATCATGAAGCGATCAAGAAATGGTCTCATCACCTGATGCATTAAATCCATAAACATGGCAAGGGCATTGGTCAAACCAAACGACATTTGTAAACTGGTAATGTCCATATCTCGTTTTGAAAGATGTCTTGGACCTATCCTCATCCCTAATCCTAAGCTGATGATACCTTGATCACATGTTTATCTTGGAGAAAAATTGTGCTCCTCTCAGCTGATCAAACAAATCGTCAATCCACGGTAATGGATACTTGTGTTTGACAGTGACATTGTTCAACTGTCTCTAGTCGATACACAACCTCAAAGTATCGTCCTCCTTCTTCACAAACAGGACAAGTGCTCCCCATGGCGACATAAAAGGTGTAATAAATCTCTTCTGTCCCAAATCCTGAAGCTAACCCCTCAACTCCTCCAACTCTCCCAGAGCCATGTGATACGGTGGTATAAAAATAGGTTTGGTGCCTGCTACCAACTAAATAATGAAGTCTATCTCTCTCGGTGGTGGTAAACCAGGTAAGTCCTCCAAAAACACGCTTGGAAACTCGTACGAAACCAGAATCTCCTCAAGTCTGGGTCCCCGACTTTCTACTACTGTGTATAATGATACCAGAGTCTCTATCTCTCCCTAGTCGCAAGTCGACCTCTAGTTCCATCGGATCTCGGTGTATAACCACTATATGTGAACATCGACGCCCTGGGATCTCTAATATCACTGTCTTACTGAAACAGTCGATATGAGCATGATACGCTGCTAGCCAATCCATTCCCAACAACGCGTTGAAGTCTAAGAACTCGAGAACCCTGAAGTTCGAAAGTAGCTCTACCTTACTTATCTTTACCGGAAGTCCCTCAACAAGACAATTAGGGTAAACCCTATCCTCAGCTGCAGTACTCAAAATCAAATGTACGATAACTCTAACCGGTGTCAACCCTAAAATGCCTATCATGCTATCAGAAATGAAAGATACTGTAGAACCCGAATCAAATAAGATATATAAATCTCTACCATAAATAGAAATCGTGCCCTTAATCAGTCCTCGTGTGGCATCACTATTAGGCTGGGCTACTATGTGTACTCCCTCGCGACTTTGCTATTGGAACACTGCTACCGGATGTGAACAATCTGTAATCATATGCCCAACCTGACCACACCTGAAGCAAGTAATTGGCCTACACTGACTCTGTGTCTTATCGTGGGCCTGTGCTTTTCTCTGTATATGTGGTGAACCATCTCAATCTCTACTTCTAGCTCTGGTTCGGCCTTTACCACCCTGTTGTTGCTGACGTGGTTGTCAATGAGGCGGGGCGGGGATGGGGAGTGTGTCCCCATCCCCATCTCCATTAAAAATTTAAATCCCCATCACCATCCCCATTCCCATCCCAAGTGGGGATGGATTTTCATCCCCATCCTCATTCCCATCTAATCCCTGCGAGGATGGGGAATCCCCGTAGAGATTTATTATTCCCTATTTAGTTCCCCGCAGGGAATCCCCATTCAAATCACCATGGAAATCCCTGTGCAAAAAAAAATCGTCATATCACATAAAAAAACATTGTACTAAATTAACAAAAAAAAGTAAAGTCTGAAATACATACATCAAAATTCATCCAAGTTCCAATCAAAACAAAATACTAACATTTCATCCAATGAAAGTTCTAAGTTCTAACACTTGTAATTAAGTCTCAACAAAATCATTACCTAATGAAAGTTCTTAGTTCTAAATTATACCACTTATAATTAAGTCTAAACAAAACTATTACATATAATATGCAAAATAAAAAGTCGAAGAGCATCCTTAAAGTCACCCTGTCTTTATCAACCATTAAGTCACCATCAACTCCTTCCTCATCTATGTGTATCATTACAAATTTTCTAATACTATACATAGATATAGTATCAAAGTTGATGTGCAAATAGTGCAATGCAAACACCAAGGTTAATCAATGGCTACTATAATATATTCATCACATGGAAACTTGTATAATTACCGCATAGTACGTATATATCTTTTTTAGGAAACATATATACTATATATTTTGGATTAATTATCATATGTTTATATTTTTATATAATATACCGCAATATGTTTCTTGGTGTACTTTTAATTATATATTTATATTTTTATGGTAATATATAATACCTTATATAATGTATATACACCTACATGTTACATGATATTTTTTGTGCGTATATACAAAACACCAGATATATTTATTCATGACAAACGGGGATTCCCCATGGACGTGCCCATTGGGGATACCTAGGGGATACCCACGGGATTCCCCGCGGGGACACCCAATGGGGAATTCCTACGGGGATTCCTCTAATGATATTTTTCTCCCCATCCCCATCCCCATCCCCATCCCCATCCCCATCCCCATCCCCCCCGTCTCTGGGAACCAATTTCTTCCCCGTCTTCATCCCCATACCCATTTAAATTTCCCATATCCGTCCCCATTGCAGGGAATCCCGTTCCCCATGTGGATTCTGATGCGTAGCATGGTTTTGATTTTTTAAAGTAGTATTTGCTTAATAATATAGGAAAATAAATGATGATTGGAGACTTATTTAATGCATTTTTGGGTGTACTAGGTTCAAGGGACAATGCAATGGAGCGGAATCGGGTGGAACGAGGCTAGAGAACAATGGAAGAGATATGCAAATGAAGATCACATGAAGCTCCTGTATCTAGTGCCACATCGCCCCACTTGGCGCCGTAACATCCACCAAAACGCCCCATATGGCGCTGTGGCACCTAATGCATTTTTCTGCTGAAGCGCCACCCTGGCACCACAACGCCAGGTCCAAGACATTAGTCTACCTGGCGCCACCCTGGCGCCAGACTTGGGCAGCGTGGCACCTGACGCGACATGGCACCGGTCGAGCCACTTTGTCAAAATGCGGCACTGAGCTCAGCGCCGCCGTCAGCTAGGTCTGTTTTGGACATTTTTTAGGGTTTTATGCCCATTTTATTAGACCAAAATACCCCGTGACTATATATATGGGTGTGAGAGATAGAATTGGCATTTTTTGCTTTGAAGAACTTGAAGAGAAACTTGGGGAGGCTTGAAGATTTGGTTTTGAATCTTGGATTTCTTCTCAACTCTAGGTTTGAATTCATGATTTCTTGCATTTCCATAATGAATTGTGTTGAATTGAGCTCACTTATGGGGTAATCCCTTTTGTTCTAGGGGTCTTTGAAACCTAAGTTGGATTACTTGTGATTTCAATGTGATCGTGTTTGTTCTTTCAATTCAATGTGTTGATTTGTGTATTCTTGTATGCTATGTTATGTTTACCTTCATCAAGTAGGTGTAGAACTTAGGTTTTGAGAGTCACCATGACCATTGGGGCTTTAGACCTGAATTTGGGGAAACACAAATTTAGAACATATGGCGCATTGACCGATGGTCATTTACTAGGGAGGCAAATGAATTGGGGCTTAATGCGGTTTCTCACTTATGCTATTCACGCCAACCAGCGGAGTCCGAGTGAGACGCTAGAATCTCCATCACCAAAACCTCAAGATGGAGTGGATTTTAAGAAATTCCCCTATCATCGCACGAATTAGGAGACGTTATAATTACATTGGATTCAAGGGGTACAATTTAGGTGAATTAGACTTCCTAGGACTTCTCCAAATAGCTTAAGACCTTTTTTAATTACTTGCTCTTAGTTAGATTCATTTAGATATTAATTTCATTTACAAAACTAAAAATCTAAGTTGCCGAACTCTATTCCTTAGTTAGATTAAAAATTAGTGCATAACCATCTCTGTGGATACAATATACCCAGCACCAATACGAGTTGGTGCCACTATTACTTACACGATTGCTGTACACTTGCGGCTTGTGTCAAGTTTTTGGCGCTGTTGCCAGGGACGGTAGCTAATTTTAGTTTGATTAAGATAGTTTGTTTAGGATTTTATTTTCAGCAATATTTAATTTGTTTATTTTTTGTTTAATTTCAATAACCATCTACACTTGATCTTCTTTTAACTATTATTTCAGGTGCAAAACAAAGAGGAGATCGAGGTAGAGTTGGACGACCCCGAGTTTGATATAACTCTTCAAGATTTTATAGAGGAAACACATGAGCAACAACAACAGGAGACTAATAATATGGCAGAGAATCAAGAAGAAGAAGGGAGGCCAAGGTGTCTTTGGGGTTATTTCAAGTCGGATGTTTAAGAATCTTATAATGGTGTGATGAGGATTTCGGTTAACAATCGTCCATTTGAGCTCAAACCGGGATTGATTAATATGGTGCAAAACAATCTTTTCAATGGCTTGCTTGATGAAGACCCAGTGGCTCATATGGAGATGTACTTGGAGAAATGTGACATAGTTCACATCAATCGTGTTCCAAAAGAGATCATTAGGATGCGGCTTTTTCCTTTTACACTTGCGGGGAAGGCAAAGGCATAGTTTCAAGGGCTTAATCAAGGAAGTATTACATCTTGGGATGATATCAATGAGAGATTCCTCCAAAAACTCTTTCCTTGTGTGAAAGTGGCAGAATGGAAGCAGGAAATCAATTATTTTCCGCAAGACGAAACATAATCGTTGGGAGAAGCTTGGGAAAGATTGAAGGAGTTGTTGAGGAATTGTCCGGGGCATGGGTTAGAGAAATGGGCCCAATTGCAAATCTTTTACTATGGCATGACTCCAAACACGAGAACTCTAGTTGATGCGGCTTTGGGAGGTACCTTGCTCTCTAAAAGTGAGGACGATGCATTTGACCTTCTTGAGATGATGTCTATGAACTCCTTTTCGCAACCAAGAGCACAATCATCATTAAAGAAGGCACCGAGAATGTTTGAAGTTGATTTTTATACGACGATAATGATGCAACTGTCCAATTTATCTAGTTAGATGGCTAAGCTTCAACAAGGGTAGGCAAGTCAACAACCATAAAGTCCACAGCATGTGCATCAATTAGTTTTGGTGGCAAACCCATTGGATCAAATGCCTTAAATTTCAAAATATAAGGAAGTAAATTACATGAGCAATCAAGGTTATGGGGACAATTTTAGGCCAAAGGCTCAAAATCCACAGCGGTACTATCTGGGAACCAATTCCAATCCAAATTTGTCGTATGGAAATCCTAGTAATGCATTACAAGCACCTCCGGGTTTTGGAAATCCAGTGCAATAAAGACAAATCCCACCCGAAGAACAAGCCTCTTTCAAGGCGATTGAGCAGTTTTTGAGGGCTATGGATATTAATCATACCCAAGGGCATGAGAAGAATGAGAAAGAAATGGAGGCAAGAAAGCTAGACTATGGATGGAATGAAGCAAACCTTGAAAAGAATGGAGGAACAGAGAACTCAGTCCATTGGAGCGACAAACTGGGCAGGTAGCGATAACTTTGAATTCTCGTCAGGAGGGTCAATTCCTAAGTAATACTATTATGAATTCGAAGGAAAATGTCAGCGCAGTGCAGTTCAGGAGTGGTAAGACATTGCTTGAACCGATTCAGAAAAGCCAGTGGAACAGAAACAAAATGAGGCAATTGAGATTAACCAGTGTGATGAGCCTAAGGAGTTAGAGCATGATGAGCCTAAGGCGAATGGACAGTGCGATCTGAATGAGCAGAGTGGTTTGCATGATGACGATATGACAAAGAGTTTTGAGGTAGACAAAAAAGGTAAAGGTGCTGAGAGGGGTAGTTTACCAAGGTGGGAAATAGTGTCGAGCAGATTACATTTCCATATAACCTTCGCGTTATTACTTCACCATTACCTTATCCTTAAAGATTCAAGAAACAAAAAATCAAGAACAATTCAAAACGTTTCTTGATATGTTCAAAAAGTTGCAGGTGAATATCTGTTTTGCCGATGCTCTTGAGCAAATGCCACACTACACCAAGTTTTTGAAGGACATCATTGCTCGAAAAATGAAGATTGATGATTTTAAGACTATGAACTTGACTGAGGAATGCAGTGCCATTCTACAAAGAAAACTCCTACACAAATTAAATGATCCCAAAAGTTTCACCATACCGTGCACCATTGGAGTTTGTCTATTTGATAGGGTGTTGTGTGATATTGGAGCAAGTATAAATTCGATACCCCTAACTGTTTTCAAAAAGTTGAGTTTGGGGGAGGTCAAGCAAGTGAACATGACCTTCCAATTAGCGGATAGATCTTTGTCTCATCATAAAGGTGTGATCGAGGATGTGCTTGTGAAAGTTGATAAATTTATTTTCCCGGTCGACTTTGTTGTACTAGACATGGATGAGGATGATGAAGTCCCCTTGATTTTGGGGAGACCATTTTTGGCAACCGCTAGAGCTATCATTGATGTGCAAGAAGGAGAGCTGCGATTGCGAGTGAATGATGAAGTAGTGTTGTTCAATATCTACAATACGATGAAGTTCCCAAATGCTAATGAACAATGCAAGAGAATAGAAGTGGTGGATATAGAATCTTAATGTGTGACTGAATTATCTCTAGAGCAGGCACCAGAGGATCCCTTGGAGAGATGTTTAGTGCAAAGCATCACATCTGTAGAGGCCCCAAATTCCAGGCTGCTTTGCTACCCGCCACGTTGCATCCCACGTCACCAAGCCTTGCCACGTCATGGCTTGCTTATCCTTGACTTTCCGTGACCTACTTGGCTACTTACACTTTTCCATTTAACCTTAACTTAGCTAGTTAATTTCCATATAAATATTAACGATTCCATTAGGCAGTTAATCAACTTATCCAATTATATTACAATTTTACAGCGGAAGTCTTAAATCAAGTAAGTTATGCAGTATTTAACAATCCTAAGTAGTGGAAAACCCGACAAAAAATAACATATATATATTAAGGTGAGATAAACAAAAGATTCATATACATGTAATCAATGTTCTACAGTTCCCAAAACCCAATAAAAGTAAAATAAATACATACTGTAGTCACACACGAGCTGGCTCTACTATCTCAGAGGTAGTTGCCCAGTACCTCCTTACCCTTGCCCTTGCTCGTTGAAGGATCTGCACTCAGTCACCGAACAAATACAGTGACGAGTCCTGTGAGTAAAATCCCAAGAGAAGTCCACACAATATTCATGAAATAAAACTACAAACTATGAGACATGCAAATATTACACATGGCAACAGTACGCCATATTCCCATGAATGTAGGCAGCATACGACAAGCAAAATCAGTCTCGTGAAATAAATAACAACATATACTAACTAAACCAGTTTAGAAATAAAGTATAAATCATTAAACATCCGTATAATCACGAGAAAACCTTGAGCTACACCAGCCAGTAATCGATAAATTGAATAGGAACCAAGTATATACTTACAGGCTTACAATGACTAAACCCCAACTTCAGTAAACGACACGATCCCTTCCCGACGCTATTACACATCAGGACCACCCTAATCCCTCCCGACGGTCATAGATATATTCTACTGCCATCGACACAAGCACTATCACAAGTAACTCGCGCAAGCGATTTAGCCACAACCAATATATACACAAACCGAAATAAGAGTAAAAACCCCATGTATGCCCACCAGCAGTCACACATGTAATACGAAACCGATAAACCAAACCATAAATTATGTGAGGCATTCCAATGTGTTTACGCACCTCAATCCCCCAACAGCTCCCTGACACCGAGCTACGATCCCCTAAGTCATTGAAGTCCAATTTTATAGTTTCAGGTCATTTCCTAGTGTTTAGACATGTATTAAGTGAAAAATTACCAAAACAGCCTTTAATTTCCATTTTTGATCTGCAGTTAGTGCGCTATAGGCTTGGTGTAGCGCATTATGTAGTGGTGGCATGCTAGATGAATGATGTAGCGTGCTACCTAGTCCTTGGGACAAAATTCTCAAGTCGAGAATTCTGTATTTCCCTTCCACTTTGGCTACCTAACCCTACCTAACACACTCTCCATATCAAATTGACACTAAAACAACAACCATAACAATTCAGAACATCTATTTGATCAATTTAATCCATTCCATGAAATCCACTACTTTTCCCCAAATTGTTCAAAAACCCAATTCAATCAAAACCAATGATAAATCCTTATTGGAAATGGTCATTTAACATATAATTCATCACATTTACACCACAAATAAGAGATCCCATCATCGATTTTTCAAAATTCACTAAATATGGAAAAACTAAGTTCATTGGAGAGTGGAGAAGATGAAGAAGGTGATTAACTTCATTGATCTCAACATTGAGATCAATGAAGTTTCAACATGCGGTTGAGCAGTTGGAACTCGAGCCTAAGAGTGCAGTTATTGAACCGAATCTAGAATTGAAATCTTTGCAGGAGCATTTGCATACTCTTACTTAGGAGATGAGCCCTCATATCCTGTGATCATATCTTCTTTGTTGACTAAGTTGAAAGAAGAAAAGTTGCTTCGTGTCTTACGTGAGCACAAATCGGCCTTGGGGTGGACAATCAAGGATATAAAAGGAATTAGCCATCAATTTGTATGCACAAAATCTTAATGGAGAAGGATCATAAGCAGTCAGTGGAGCATCAACGCTGCTTGAATCCTGTGATGAAGGAAATGGTGAAGAAGGAAATTTTGAAATGGCTTAATGCAGAAATCATATATGCAATTTCTGATAGTTCATGGGTCTCGCCAGTGCATGTTGTCCCTAAGAAAGGGGGAATGACCATAGTTCAAAATGAGGAAGGAGAGACGTTGCAAATAAGAACGGTGACGGGTTGACGTGTTTGCATTGACTAAAGAAAACTAAACAAGGCGACACGAAAGGATCATTCCGCATTGCCTTTCATTGATCAGATGCTTAACAGACTAGTTGAGTTTGATTACTATTGCTTCCTTGATTGGTATTCAGGATATAATTAGATTGCAATATCACGGAGGATCAGGAGAATACTACTTTCACATGTCAATATTGTACTTTTGCATTTCAAAGAATGCCTTTTGGTCTTTGTAATGCACCGACGACATTTCAATGGTGTATGATGGCAATCTTTTCGGATATGGTGGAGGATATAATGCACCGGCGAAATATCAGAGAATACCTTTTGGTCCTTGTAATCCATCTCTCCCTGATTTTGAAAAGATGTTAAGACACCAACTTGGTCTTGAATTGGGAAAAATGTCACTTTATGGTCTCAGTGGGTATTGTTCTTGGCCATTGTGTATTTTCTAACAGGTTAGAGGTAGATCGCGCAAAGATAGCCGCAATTGAGAAGCTTTCAGCGCCTAGAAATGTCAAAGATATTTGGAGCTTCTTGGGGCCATGCCGGGTTTTATCGTTGCTTCATTCGAGATTTCTCAAAAACCACAAAACCTTTGTGCGGATTGCTTGAAAAGGATGTTCTTTTTGACATGAATGATGATTGTTTGAGTGCCTTTTCACATGTTGAAAACAAGTGTTGATTTCGGCGCATATTGTGGTGTTCCCGATTAGGAGCCTGACTTTGAGATTATGTGCGATGCAAGTGATTTTTCCATGGGGTCGTATTGTGTTAGAGGAGAGAGAAGATCTTCGGGCTATTTACTATGCAAGCAAGACGTTGGATCCAGCTCAGCAGAATTACACTACCACTGAGAAAGAGTTGTTGGCAGTCATCTTCGCTTATGACAAATTTTGCCCATACATTGTGGGATCTAAAGTCACGATGTTCACGGATCATTCGACCATTCGCTACTTATTTGCCAAGAAAGATGCAAAGCCACGGTTGATTCGATGGTTTCTTTTATTGCAAGTGTTCAACCTTGAAATTAAGGACAAGAAAGGGCAGTGAGAATGTGGTAGCCGATCACCTTTTGCGCCTACCACGTCAAGAGGTAGATACAAAGAAGCCGGTCCAATACACATTCTTGGATAAGCAACTGTTTAGAGTGGAAGTTTAAAAAGATGTGACATGGTTTGCGGATTTTGCGAACTAATTGGCTTGTCGAGTGTTGCCTCCTGATTTGAGTTCGACCGAACAAAAGAGAATTTTGAGTGATGTGAAGCACTATCTATGGGATGAGCTATATTTATTTCGACGGTGCAATGATGGGTTCGTCCGACGATGTTTTCCCAAATATGAGTTCATGGGGATCTTGGAGGGATGTCACTCTTCTCCATTTGGTGGTCACTTCGGTGTGAAAAGGACGACGGTAAAGGTGCTCCAATATGGTTTCTATTGGCCAAGTCTTTTCAAAGACACATATATCTATATCAAGACTTGCAATGAATGTCAAAGGACCAGTAACATCTCAAGACGACAAAAATTTCTTTAAACTACTTTTCAAGAAGTAGAATTGTTTGATGTGTGGGGAATTGGTTTTATGGGTCATTTCCCAATGTCTCATAGAAAATAATACATCCTCGTCGCCGTTGATTAAGTGTCGAAGTGGGTTGAGGCCGTTGCAATGACAAAGAATGATGCTAGAGTTGTTATTGATTTCTTGAAAAAGAATATTTTTTGTCGGTTTGGGACACCTCGGGCCTTTGTGAGTGATGAAGGGTCTCATTTTTGCAATAGAGCATTGGAGACGGTACTCCGGAAGTATGGTGTGCGATACAAGACTTCCTTGGCTTATCATCCTCAAACTAATAGTCAAGCCGAAGTGAGTAATTGAGAGGTGAAACAAATTTTGGAGAAAAGCATTAATACTTGTCTAAAAAACTGGGCATTACATCTTGACGAGGCACTATGGGCATATAGGACGACATTTAAGACACCAATCGAGACATCTCCGTATAGGCTGGTATATGGGAAGGCATGTCATTTACTGGTTGAGATGGAGCACAAAGAATATTGGGCATTGAAGAGGTTAAATCTTGACATCAAAGCCGTCGGTGATGCTAGATTACTTGAGTTGATGGAGTTGGATGAGTTCCAGCTTCATTCCTATGAGAATGCAAAGCTGTATAAAGAGCGAACGAAGAGGCGGCATGATCAAATGATTGAATACAAAACTTTCGAGCTGGGATAGTTGGTCTTACTCCACAATTCGCGAATGAAGCTCTTTTCGAAAAAGCTGAAATCAAGGTGGTATGGACCATACACTGTCATTCAAACATGCCCTTTTGGAGTGGTAGAGCTTCGAAGTGACGATGGAAAGACGTTCAAAGTCAACGCTCAGAGAGTGAAGATATGTTACGGCTCGAACATGTGACAAAGCAAGTTTGCCGCAATCAGAAAATGATGGTCCTGTGTTAAGCGTCTAGCTAACGACGAAAAATTTAACGTTTCAATGAGGCACCCTAAAGTTACTTTATTTTAAGTTTTAGTTAATAAATGATTGGACTTATTTGCAAGACTAACTAGGCGTATCTACATGATTTCAGGTTGATTTCCATTTGTTGGGTGATTTTTCATCGAAACGGACGAATTCGAAACAACCGATCGAGGGAGCGCTCGAGCATGTCGTTGTTAGTGTGCACTTTAAATTCATTCATTCTCTTTAGTTAAAATATTTTAGATTGTTAAATTGTACTCAAAATAATGTTTAATTGGTGTGTGTGTGTTGAGGTGAAAAGCTCAAAACAATGCTTAAACAATGTTTAACTTGTCCCTGTACCTGGCACGAATTCGAAACAACCGATCGAGGGAGCGCTCGAGCGTGTCGTTGTTAGTGTGCACTTTAAATTCATTCATTCTCTTTAGTTAAAATATTTTAGATTGTTAAATTGTACTCAAAATAATGTTTAATTGGTGTGTGTGTGTTGAGGTGAAGAGCTCAAAACAATGTTTAAACAATGTTTAACTTGTCCCTGTACCTGGCGCTAGATTGGACGCCACGACGCCCAGCTTAGCTTTAGGAAGATATGAAGTGCTGCCCCAAGCGCCTCAGCACGGGGAGCAGCGCCCCTGAAAAAAAAATTACTGCGGTAGCGCTGAGGCGGGTGCCATGGCGCTGTGCCCCAGCGCTACAAACAACACGTTTATTAACCGGGCGCTGACCCTGGTGCCATGGCACCGGGCCCAATGCTCGGTCAATATATAAGGGCAATGTAGTTTTTTTTTTTCACCTCCCACTTCATTCTCTCTTCTCCTAGCTGACCCTAACCTTTCCAACACCCCTCCAACTCTCTCCGACACCACAAATCTCCCTTCTAATCTACTTAATAACACCCAAATCAAGGTATGTGCTCACACCACTTTAGATTTCTTAAGCTCAATTTGAGATAGGTCTACTTGATAGTTGGTTTGACTTCTTTGTGATTTTGTTGTTGATGTTGATTTTGTGAAATAATTGGACATTTAGAGATGTATGTTCTACTTGCTTATAAAGTGTTTGATGAAATGCCTCAATGACAACATGTTGTTCAATTCATTATGTGTCTCTCATAGCAATTGTGTAATCATGTGTGGGTGATCCAAATGTGTTCCAATTGCCTTGTTTCCTTATTGTTCAATTGCCTCGTTAATGTGTTTGTGTGCTCCAATTCTATGATCAATTTTGGTGCTTGTTAAATTGCATTCAATATATCCACTTTGCAAGGGTAATACTTCCATGAATAGCAGTTATTGAGGTTAATACTGCGCATCACGCACTTTCACTTAAGTTTGGGGGGAGGGGGAATTTGTGCTATAACGTGCTATATCAAATAATGCGATATAAGAGACCGTGCGAATGTTTTTGATATATTATTTTACCCCACTTCACGTGATTGTTCGTAGATGACTACAATTTTTATGCCTATGTTCTATATTGTTAGGGACTCGCACTTATCTCATCCCATATATTGCTTTTCTATGTCATTCTCACTTGGACTTACTAATTTTTTTGTTCTTTCTTAGGATGAGTACTTCACGGGCTTCTCGATCTAAATTGCCGATAGTACAACCCCCTCGCTTACTGCGTCCAATTGTTGAATCCGAATCCGAATCCACCGAAGAGGAGATTTTTTACTACGATAATAAAGTGGCAGAAAAGATGTATACAAAGTATTCATCACTGAAAATTAAGTCTGAGCACCTTTTTACTGTGTCCTCCGGTACAAAAAGCACATCTTAGACATTAAGGCTAAGACTGATTGGCAACATGTAGCTTTCGGGTGGGATAGTGCAAAAGTTGTGGCATCCAGTGAGCTCACAATGGAATTTTATGCAAATGGACACCATGATTGTCCAAGAAAGGCAGTATCGGTGAGAGGTATAGAAGTTCCTATTGATAGTCAGGCTGTGAATATGGCTCTAGGCATAACAATTGATCCAACAAAGTCCTACTTTCCATTGCATCCAAGGAATTACACCCAACAACATATTGCATATATTATTTGTGTTCCAGGGAAAGTAATATGGAAAAGGAGTAAGGATGGAGTTATTGATCAACAGTTGACCATAGAAAATTTGAGGCGTTCCCACCGAGGTTGGCTCCATTTCATATGCGCCACCTTGATGCCATCTGGAAACACGAGTGAGATCACACTCGAGCGCTCAACTCTGTTGGCACATATTTTAGCAGGAGATGATGTAGACTTTGGCAAAGTCATTTCGTGCACATTGAAGAATTTTCTTCTTGGCCCGCCAATGAAAGTCTTATATCCTCCGTGGATAATCATTCTCCTTTGTAAGTAAGCATTTGTTCACTTTCATAGTGATCTTGAAGTTGGGCACAATTTCAGATGCTACCCCATGGCAGTGTGGGTCGCCTCCGGGATATATAGATTTTGATGATGAACTGCCAGCGCAGGCAGGCATGACCATCATGTCAGCCACAACGACATTCACACCAACGAGCACCGACTCAAACTATGAAGCATGAGGCACAACATGAGGAGACAATGGATAATTTGGGTGATGAGGACCCCAACCCACTAGCCATGATTGCTCATCACCAACATTAGCAGCAACACCCTCCAGATGATAGATACTTTCGACTATTGGAGGAGATGCAACGAGATACGCGAGCGATGCAACAACAGTTGGACAGGATGGAGCAAACACAATGATCATATTTGTGACGGCCCCAATTTCCCATAAAATTGGGTCCCGCCCGGCCTAAGCCCACGTAGACCCCCGAGCCAGTCTCGCAAGGTCAATGCAGGCCTAGTCAGCCTTCCAATCCATTATTACAAGAAATTTCAAAATTTTAAGTTGAGTTCTTTGTATTTTTCAAGATTTAAAAATTTAGCGGAAGCAACTAATACATTAAATAACTCAACAAAAAGATCAGGGAGTTAGGCAACCTAATTGTGGAACCCAGTAAATATCATCAGAGGAGAGTAAATACAAAATATACAAAAATTCACCTAGTTATGAAGCCTTCCCTCTTCTACTCGTCGCTGCTCGCACTCACCAAACATAAGAATGACGAGCCTGGGTAAGTAAATCCGAAGGACATAAAGAGGGACATATACACAACATTTCACGATATCCAAAACAACAGTTCATGATATCCAAAGCAATCGAATTCATGCAAATAGAACGAAAGGAATAAAGAACGCATGAATATAAAAGACTGTAAACAATCCATCAATGAGTAAGGCCAAATAACAAGGAGTCCCGACCAAAAAGTCGTTGAGTAGCGGAAAAATCTCAGCAGACTCGGGTTTAGGACGAGCCCCATGCCTCCCAGCCCTAACCCTTGCGACTATGAGACATTCATAGACCGGATAGTATCGACGGACGACTATGAACCATCCATGGACCCGGATAGTATCGACGGACGACCATGGAAGACATCGGATTTAGGACGAGGCCCCTGCCTTCCACCCCTAACCCTCTCATATCGCAGATAAACAGTAACCATGACTCACTTGCCAATGGACTCACTCAATCGATAGCAATTTCAACGATAGCTATCATCACAAAGCAGTGAACAACAATAAAGCTATCACAAAACAGTAAACAACAACAACCAATGGAGAGAAATGAAATATTGTATAAGTCCCTAGCTGGTTTACTTACTTCGAGAAATCGCGAACCTCAAAACGTCTCGCTCGCGTCTCGATTTGCGCACCCGACACCCGACTCCTCCATCGCGTCGTCGCGATTTCGTCGAAATCGCGCATCATCGGATCGATAACGCGCCACCGCGCGTTCACTTGCGCGTCGCCACCGCTACCGCGCGCCGCTGCGCTCGCCGTGCGCTGCGCCTTCTGCTGCCGCGCGCGCGCGCGCGCTTCGCTGCCGATACGACCCGCTCGTCCGACCCTCCGCGTTTTCGCGCCGCGAGCGACTCCACCGCTTGGCGTCATCGGAGCCTCGCGCCGCCGTCGTCCGCCCCTCGCCGGCGTCCACGTCGCGCCGCCATCGCTCTCCCGCTTCACCGCCATCGAGCCGCTGTCCGATCTCCGCCGCGCAACCTCTCGAGCGGCCGTCCGCCACTTTTCGCCGCCGCACAGACCACCCCTGGCCGCTGCTGGAGCCACCACCGACCAACCATTCGCGCCGAGCCGCCGCTACCGATCAAGCCGCGCCACACACCCCGCTGCGCGGCCTGCTGCTGGCGGCGGCGCGCGATCACCGCCGATCTTGCCGGAGCGATGTGTCGTTGTCGCGCGGGAGCCGCCGTCACTGGGTCGACCGTCGTCGCTCTCCTTCCCGGTCGTCTCTCTTCCCGATCTCTTTCTTTCCTCCTCTCTGTCGTTTTTTCTTTCTCTCTATTCTCTCTTTTGTTTTTCTCTTTTCAATCTTATCTCATTCTTTATATATATATATATATATATATATATATATATATATATATATATATATATACATTTTCGTTTTATTTTCTTTTTCTTTTGATTTCAAATCAAAAGTGTCCTCAACATTCGTGCAACACGAATCTCGAGGCAACTCGACAAACGAGTAGCGTTCATCTCGAGGCACCAACCCGCCTTATTTCAAAATCTCGATACTCGCGCTACATATATCACGAGGCATATCCAATGTCCACCTTAAAACCACATAAATCCACTATAGCCACATTTCGGTCTCACGTCGGCACGCGACTCGAGGCGCGTCCCCGTTCGTGTTTCGGTTCTTCGCATTCCCCGCATATTTATTTCTCACCAATTTGTATTATAGTCTCAAATTAAACATTCTCGGTGTCTCCACTCAAGATTCGGACATACGCATTTGGACGAGTGGATCCCACAAACGACCCTGACCTGACACGTGGCACAAGTCAAATTTTCGGGTCGTTACAGTCTTCCCAACGAATTAGAATTTTGTCCTTGAAATTGAAGCAAGTCTCAAAGGACCATGGTGTTTTATGAACGAAGACCCAATGCCATACCCGCCTTGAGGCCATACCCCATCTTACTCTGTAGAGGTCGGGCTCCTCCGCGACAAGCTGGGCTCCTCCGCGACAAGCTGGGCTCCTCCGCGACGAGATGGGCTCCTCCGAGACCTCCAAGCAAAAAAACACACCATCTGTCTCCTCCCATCAATATATGCCAGGGCAACATCCTCGCAACATATATTGGAATACAAATGAATACAAATGAACATTGTAATTGTAATTTCATGATCCACCGTCACTAACATACGTATATTTATTGTATATCCGCGAGAATGTAAGTCAGTCTCTTTGACTGTCCGCTAGTCTCTCTGATCGAGTGAGTCTCAACCCAACTCGTACCCTTTATCAGGTTACGATGGATAATAGTCGGACCTGACGTGGCAATATCATGAATATGTTTCTGGCTCTGCTGTACCTGGATGTCCATACGCCCATACAGGTACGTTGAAATCTCGATCCAAATGGAACATGTCCATGTCCTTGTCCCTGTGCATGACTAGATCGCTGTCCATGTCTGTGCACTCGATTGGATCTCTGACCCTGTCTCTGGCCACTGCCTCGCCATCAACCCTCTGATGGTACTTATGCTAAGGATCTTACGGTGCTAACTGCTGTAATCCACTAGCGTAACTCTGCGCTGGACCATCTAACACTGACGCCATATACACCGCATACGGTGGAAACGCAATACGCTATGAGGTTGCTCTCTTTGCCATGACCATCTAACCCTCGTTTTCCTCCGATCATCTCCAGACCCTCACACTGACTATAACGATGCCGATAATGCGACTGGTACTCCGGTGCGTGTGCTCCCAAAGCTCTCGCCAGCCATAGCGCTCGCTTAAGCCTCTGTACTGTGCTCGGAGCCGTCGTCACCCAACAAAACCAATAAAATCCAGGAAACCGTGTATGACGTAGTAAGCTTGGTCAGCCGCAACCCCCAAGATACTTCATCACGCGTATATATCGATCCATACACTGCAACCGACTCCCCGATCCTCTATCGAATGGTTTAAGAATCAGGTCTCTTCAGGTTACGAACTGTAGGATGAATGTACTTCCCCATCCTTGCACTCAACCCAATCCTTGAGCGTCCCCATCGACGCCACCGTAGTGCGCAACCAGACATCGGCCTCGCCGAACAACGAAGCTGATAAGATGCTTGACCTCGTATGATCTGGTGTGGCCAAGACGTCATGAATCTTTGTTGCTCCGCGATCCGTACCACCGTGAAAATGTCGCTGAACTCGCGAGACTGTCTCGCCTTAGCCGTCACTCTGACACCCGTATCAGTCAGCGCACTTAGCATCTCCTCATGTAGTGTCTCATGTGTAGGAAGTACTATCTCGGCCTGAACATGTCTCCTCGACCACTGCAGGTCCAACTAGCGCTGCTGACGATGACGGTGTAACATGTGCTCTTAACAATCGAAGAATCTCCTGCAGTTGCTGGTCGTGCGATGCATGCAGCTCATCAGCGCTCGCAAACCGCGAACCTGCAGCCTCACGATCATTCATAAACCATGTCCGAAACGTCGTCGCATTTTCCATAGCCACGAATCCTCGATATCGTATATATATTATAACACAACAAATATACCATATCGGATACATTTTTACAACATGCACTACTTGCACGTAAATTCCCTTCTAGTACGTTTACTAACGCATCTGAACAAATTTTAGCATGTGAGAATTCTTGAGATATACGATCTCAAAGGATTTATACTTAGGTAGCCCCTAACTTTTAGAACGAATTTGCAGACTCTACCTCAACTCGTAACACTTAATTCATTTACCAGTGCCTAAAAGTGGTGGTCGACTTCACCAACCCCGAGACGATAAATGCATAGTGTCACTAAAGTGGAGTTACTTGGGCTTCTGATCCAACACTACTACTCCAAAGCCTTCACCAAAGCTAAGGAGTCCGTACATGATGTAATCGTTAGCTCTCAAGTCATCTCAACACTCTGCTCCCTTAGAGTCTGCAATTCGTCCTTTTTCCTTTTTTTTCAAACTTTACTTTCCTATGAACTCCTATTCAGATTTTCTTCTAGGGACGTATGCATAGGCAAAGTAATCAATTTCTCTGAATCCGATAAATTTATCGTCAATCCTTCAATTTACTCATCATGTCTCACGTGATACACAAGAGTAAATACGGCTACCAAAGTAGTTCTATCGTAAGTAGTATAATACAACACATCAAATACTCTCCTCACTTCCCAACGAAGACTTCAGTCAGGATCATAGGGTTCCACTCTAAGTTCAACCATTCCTAACATCCGCTGGTTTGTGTCTCAATGGCTTGTGATTTAAATCAAGAGTCGAGTATTTAAAAACCTTCGTCTCTGATACCAACTGTGACGTTGGTATCACAATGTCTTAAGCCATGAGATTTTTAAAATTTAGGCTCTGATACCAACTGTGACGGCCCCAATTTCCCATAAAATTGGGTCCCGCCCGCCTAAGCCCACGTAGACCCCCGAGCCAGTCTCGCAAGGTCAACGCAGGCCTAGTCAGCCTTCCAATCCATTATTACAAGAAATTTCAAAATTTTAAGTTGAGTTCTTTGTATTTTTCAAGATTTAAAAATTTAGCGGAAGCAACTAATACATTAAATAACTCAACAAAAAGATCAGGGAGTTAGGCAACCTAATTGTGGAACCCAAGTAAATATCATCGAGGAGAGTAAATACAAAATATACAAAAATTCACCTAGCTATGAAGCCTTCCCTCTGCTACTCGTCCGCGGCTCTGCACTCAGTCAAACATAAGAATGACGAGCCCATGTAAGTAAATCCAGTAGGACATATACACAACATTTCACGATATCCAAAACAACAGTTCACGATATCCAAAGCAGTCGAATTCATGCAAATAGAACGAAAGGAATAAAAACGCATGAATATAAAAGACTGTAAACAATCCATCAATGAGTAAGGCCAAATAACAAGGAGTCCCGACCAAAAAGTCGGTGAGTCGCGGAAAAATCCCAGCAGACTCGGGTTTAGGACGAGCCCCATGCCTCCCAGCCCTAACCCTTGCGACTATGAGACATTCATAGACCCGGATAGTATCGACGGACGATTATGAACCATCCATGGACCCGGATAGTATCGACGGACGACCATTGAAGACATCGGATTTAGGACGAGGCCCCTGCCTTCCAGCCCTAACCCTCTCATATCGCAGATAAACAGTAACAATGACTCACTTGCCAATGGACTCACTCAATCGATAGCAATTTCAACGATAGCTAACATCACAAAGCAGTGAACAACAATAAAGCTATCACAAAACAAAACAACAACAACCAATGGAGAGAAATGAAATATTGTATAAGTCCCTAGCTGGTTTACTTACTTCGAGAAATCGCGAACCTCAAAACGTCTCGCTCGCGTCTCGATTTGCGCACCCGACACCCGACACCCGACTCCTCCATCGCGTCGTCGCGATTTCGTCGAAATCGCGCATCCGACCGGTCGATAACGCGCCACCGCGCCGTTCACCGCGTCGCCACCGCTACCGCGTCGCTGCCGCTGCCTCGCCGGCGCCGCGCGCCTTCGCTGCCGATCCGACCCGCTCGTCCGACCCTCCGCGTCGTCTGCGCTGCCGAGCGACCCACTGCCGGCGTCACTGGAGCCTCGCCGCTGCCTGCCATCCAGTCCCTCGCCGGCGTCCACGTCGCCCGCCATCAGCTCCCGTTGCACCGCCATCGAGCCGCTGGTCCGATCTCCGCCGCTGCCAACCTCCGCGCTGGCCGTCCGCCACCTTCGCGCTGCCGCACAGCCACCCTGGCCGCTGCTGGAGCCACCGCCGACCAACCATTCGCGCCAGAGCCACCGCTACCGACCGCGCCACACAGCCATCGCCTGCCGCGGCCCTGCTGCGGCTTCGCGCGATCACCGCCGATCTTGCCGGAGCTGATGTGCTGTTGCCGCGCCGGGAGCCGCCGTCACCTGTGGCTGACCCGCCGCTGCTCTCCTTCCCGGTCGTCTCTCTTCCCGATCTCTTTCTTTCCTCCTCTCTGTCGTTTTTTCTTTCTCTCTCTTCTCTCTTTTGTTTTTCTCTTTTCAATCTTATCTCATTCTTTATATATATATATATATATTATATACATTTTCTTTTTATTTTCTTTGTCTTTTGATTTCAAATCAAAAGTGTACTCAACATTCGTGCAACATGAATATCGAGGCAACTCAACAACCGAGTAGCGTTCATCTCGAGGCACCAACCCGCCTTATTTCAAAATCTCGATACTCGCGCTACATGTATCACGAGGCGTATCCAATGTCCACCTTAAAACCACATAAATCCACTATAGCCACATTTCGGTCTCACGTCGGCACGCGACTCGAGGCGCGTCCCCGTTCGTGTTTCGGTTCTCCGCATTCCCCGCATATTTATTTCTCACCAATTTGTATTATAGTCTCAAATTAAACATTCTCGGTGTCTCCACTCAAGATTCGGAAATACGCATTTCGACGAGTGGATCCCACAAACGACCCTGACCTGACACGTGGCACAAGTCAAATTTTCGGGTCGTTACAATATTAGCGTGCTAATGCGTTACATATAGAGGGGATGATGCGCTATACGAGACACATGTTTCATCATCCAAATGATTGTAGTCACCCGCTTCTACCTTCCGCATGGTATTATGATGATGCTGGCGAGCATCGAGCGAGGACGACTTCCCTTCTTTATCGGAGGATTGATCTCGTATCTCATCCTTCTAAGCATCAGGCTTTTCACTCAAGGGAGTCTCAGCTCCCACACACTATCTCCTTTTTGTTTATTTTGTTTCCTTTATTTTGGTACTATCTCTGCTGCTTTACATTTTTCTTTTGAGTTGTTTTTCATTTTTGTTTTCTTCCATGTCTTTCGTTCGTTTTGTTTTAGGATTCATTGAGGGCAATGGACATCTTAAGTTTGTGGGTTCATAGCGCCTATTTTGCAAGCATGTGCATGTTAATTAGAGAATTCTTTTGTTTCTATCCTTATGTGGCCGACATTCTATGATATATTTTTTATCAAACCAATGAGATGAAATACCTGGGGAAGAGTAAAGAACACAAGTGCTTAAGTGTTTAGCTTAGCTAGATCGGGGTTTCTCCAGAAATGCCTAGTGTAGGGAAGGACTTATGCCAATGCAAAAAGGTGATAAACGAAAAGTAGGCGGGCTCTAATGAGGATTATGGGATTCTAAAACTTATTCTAGGGCCACTTGAGGCTATAAATTCTAAACTTAAAGGATTGAGGAGAAGAGCTAGGCCATGTTTGAATGTTTTACACAAGATCCTATATCTCTTTCCCATACAAGAGATCAGTAGTTATCCCGTTGAGCCTTGCTTATCATGAATTTGTGACACTTTTCATTGTCTCAAGCAAGAAAAAAGCCTTGGACCTCCCAAAAGTTAAATTGATGAGTAACCCTTATCCATGATAAAAAAAGCTTGTGAATTGTGAGTGAATGATGAAATCAACCCGAAAAAAGGAGAATGTCAAAAGAAAGTGAATAAATCCACCAAATTAAGTTTAAAGAAAAAGAAAAAAATATGGACTGGTGTGATGAAAAAGAATGGTTATGAGTGAACTCCTACGCGAATGTGAAAGTTTGCATTTTAAGAGTTTATTCTTGTTAAGAGCTCTATGTATGTAAGGAAAGGGTTTGCAAATTCTATCTAACTTTATTTGAGCTTAAAAATCAGCTTCTTGATACACCAAGTCGTGGCCTCATTACAACCTACCAAAGACCTAAGGATTTTTGGTTTTTTAAGTTTGATGATAGTGGAGAATGGAGCGAAAAATAAGCTTGTGGAATCTCTTAGAAGTTGATGCTTTAAATGAATAATCATTGATATTTCAAATCTTTTTATGGACTCTCTTGAGTAGTTGCGGCTAGTGTTTCAGAACTGCATTTTGGTTATTGAAAGTGAGACCTGGTGAAAGTTGGGTTGAAAGGCTGGTTTCGTAGGCAATTGAAAAGCTTTGGGTTCAGTCAATATTTGGTTTGAATTTTAGATTGGAAGGCGCCACTAAGGTTGAGAAATGAGAAATATGAAATTTGAAAATAAATTGTGTTTGCATATACTTGATGTTTTCACACTGTGGATGGATGCCTTTTATGCTAGGTTGTTGGTTTAAAATAAATTGCATCTCTTGGTATGTAATTCTTTCCTAGGGACTAGGAAAATCTCAAGTTAGGTGGTGTGATGCAAAGCATGGTTTTGATTGTTTTACTTAGTATTTGCTTAATAATATAGGAAAGTAAATGATGATTGGAAACTTATTAGTGCATTTTTGGATGTACTAGGTTCGAGGGGCAATGCAATGGAGCGGAATCGGGTGGAGCAAGGGTAGAGAGCAAAGGAAGAGATAAGCAAAGAAGATCACATGAAGCTCCTGGTTCTGGCGCCACAGCGCCCCACTTGGCACCGTGGCACCCACTACAACGCCCCACATAGTGTTGTGGCACCCATTGCGTCTTTCTGCTGGACTTGGCACCATAGTGCCACCCTGGCGCCCACGACAACGCCCATATGGCGCCATGGCGCTTGTCGAGCCACTTTGTCAGAATGTGGCGCTGAGCATGGCGCCGCAACGCCTACCTCAGTGCCACCATCAGCTAGGGTCCTTTTTGGATGTTTTTAAGGGTTTTGTGCCCATTTTGTTGGACCAAAATACCCCTAGACTATATATATGGGTGTGAAAGATATAATGGGCATCTTTTGCTTTGGAGAACTTGAAAAGAAACTTGGGGAGGCTTGAAGAATGGGTTTTTAATCTTGGATTTATTCTCAGCTCTAGGTTTGAATTCATGATTTCTTGCATTTCCATAATGAATTGTGTTGAATCGAACCAACTTATGGGGTAATCCCTTTTCTTCTAGGGGTCTTTGAACCCCAAGTTGGATTCCTTGTAATTTCAATGAGATTGTGTTTGTTCTTTCAATTCAATGTGTTGATTTATATGTTCCTGTGTGCTATGCTATGCTTACCTTTATCAAGTAGGTGTAGAACTTAGGGTTTGAGAGTCACCATGACCATTTGGGCTTTTAGACCCGAATTTGGAAAAACACAATCTTAGAACATATGACGCATCGACTGATGGTCATTGACTAGGGAGGCAAATGAATTTAGGGCTTAACGCAGTCTCTCACTTACGCTATTCACGACAACCAGCTGAGTCCGAGTGAGACGCTAGAATCTCCATCACCGAGACATCGAGATGGATTGAATTTTAGGAAATTCATCTATCATCGCACGAATTGGGAGACGTTATAATTTTATTGGATTCAAGGGGTACAATTTGGGTGAATTAGACTTCTTAGGACTTCTCCAAATAGCTTAAGACCTATTTTAATTACTTGCTCTTAGTTAGATTCATTTAGATATTAATTTCATTTACAAAACCAAAAATCTAAGTTGCCTAACTCTATTCCTTAGTTAGATTAAAAACTAGCGCATAACCGTCTCTGTAGATACGATATACCCGACACCAACACAAGTTTGTGCCACTATAACGCACACGATTGTCGTACGCTTGCTGCTAATGTCAGATTCCCCGCCCCATTGACACCCCTAGACGTGGCGCTGGTGGTGCCGGAAAGTTAGTAAAGGGGTTGGTGGTGGCAACGAAGGTCTGACTGGTGGTGGCAAGGGAGGTCTACCAACTATACTCTTTAATGGAGTAGGTGACGATATATAGGGTACAACTGAGGTAGTTATCCCTGATCCTTAAGAGCCTCTCTCCCATTTCCTCTGTCCCTTGCCCATCTGTCTCCTCATTTCAAACTCTACAACATGATCTAATGATAAAGCTGATCCCAACGGTGTCCCATCAGCAACTCTACTCAAATAGTAGGTCTCATGAGAAAGTGCACGCTCATAGAATCTCACCCAAAGTCCTAACACTTGAACTGATCATATAAAACCCTATATCTGGCCTTATTTCATCTCTGAAATGATATACATCATCAGAATCATCTCTCACTAGATCCCTTGCAAACTGTCTCAGATAGCCATATATGTCTCTATTGCTCATCACCGACTCATTAGCTCAATGTCTCAGGTTCATGAGCTCCTTCTTCAACCTCTTCATCACCGTGGTTGGGAAATACTGTTGATAAAACTTCTTCTTATATGCATCCCAAGACTCGAAATAACCATCAAAAGCTATTGTTGCACGCCACCAAACATCAACGTTTCTCTGTAGTGTATACGATGAAATCTCAACCCTAAGCCTGTCCTTGATCCGTAAGACTCTATGCAGCTTCTCCTGAGCAATACCCACTTCTCAATTTTCTTAAAATCTCATTGACCATCAAAGTAAACTAGCTTCATTCTGATGAAATCTTTCACTAACTGAACCTCTACTGTCGAGCTAGAAGATGTAGAAGTGGAAGACTGTGTATTAACTATCTCTATAATTGGTGTTGTCACTACTTGTATTGTCTGGACTACCGGAGTGGCTGGTGTCGATAATGTGGGAATAGTAGTAGTAGTAGTAGTAGTAGTAGTAGTAGTAGTAGTAGTAGTAGTAGTAGTAGTAGTAGTAGTAGTAGTAGTAGTAGTAGTAGTAGTAGTAGTAGTAGTAGTAGTAGTAGTAGTAGTAGTAGTAGTAGTAGTAGTAGTAGTAGTAGTAGTAGTAGTAGTAGTAGTAGTAGTAGTAGTAGGGGATGGTGTCTGTGCTGGTGGAGCAAAACGTGCTGTCATCATAGCTATGAACTCAACCAACTACTGTCCCTAAGCTGATACTCAGTCAGATAACCTCTAAAAACCATCAATAGATGAAATAGGAGGCTGGTGGCCACTAGCACCTGCACCCTCGGTATCGCGTGAATCAGTTATTGGTCTGCAAGTTGATAGCGAACGCAAATCGGCAACTACATAGATAACATATATATATATATACATATATAAACCAATATATACATATAAGATATCCCCACCTCACTTTCACTCACTTCCCTACTAATTGTTTCTAGGCAAGGATCATTTGGTTTTCCATAGCTAAAATTTGTATTTTATGGAAATTCATAGATTGATTATTTTTAAAGTTGTCTTTGGTACCAACAGTAACTTTGGTATCATGTTGTAGAATAAACTATACTCCACTACCTAGGCTCTGACACTACCTATGACGACCCCTTCTCAAACTAGGGCACTACCCAGCCTAATCTCGTCATTAAGCCATTATCTAGCCACGTAGGACTTAACAACGGATTAGTCAGCATTTTTTCAAAACCTTTCTACTTACAAATTATTTTTTCAAATAAGCATTTTCTTATCTTATGTCAATTAATCAATTAGGGTTAATTAAAATTTAAAAAACTTAAAGATTATTCAGCGGAAGCCTTAACAAATTAGCGGAAGCTTTTAACATAATTTTTAAGTATGTGAAAAATTAGGAAACAAAGGTCACATGCATATATATATATAACGAAATGACGATAATAATATAACAAAATGTATCTGATCAAGGTAATATCTCTCATCCCATACATACAACCTCAAAAGTATATGAAAGACATGTATATAAGTCATACAACAAAATCAAAACCTATATAATCTAAAGTAGCAGCACTCCACTGGCTCAGAGGTAGTCATCGATCTTCCTCTTGCTCAATCTGCTACTCGACGGATCTGCATCCATCATTATAAAAATGACGATGAGTAGAAAGTAACACTGAGAGACATTTATTCACATTTCCAAATATACAACAAGTATCTGAAAGCATAAGAACAACAACTATGCTGAAAAAGAATCATGCTATGAGATACTTTAGTTAAACAAAATGAAATAGACACTCGGCTAAGCATTAATGATCTAGGGCCGGTCAGCTGTGAGTTACATCACATCAACCTTATTCCACTATTTAAGACGTAAATAATATCACGAATGCCTTCACATCCTTATCAATGTCCATTTCATATATAAATACTCACAAGTGCCTTTCACATGTGATGTGTACTTGTCAACAACCCATGGTCCTATAACCCATTTTTCACACAAGTTAGTGATGAGATCTCGACAACCACGAAAATCTAATGACCCTGTGTGCCACACACATCTCTATCATATTGTGGTCCTAGATACAAGAACTACGTACATAACCCAAGAAATGACATGGTTTAGGAATCCAACAAATATAATTGCATATCTAATACGTAAAGGAAAATAGATTACAATACCATTTAACACCTACCTAATAACATGCTATTTCATTTGTCTAAATTTCAACCATCAAAAATGACATAGCACATGAATTGGAGTCAATGAAGCTATTTTATCAACAACTAATGCCAAGTTCAATAACTCATAAAAATGAGTAAAAACAACAAAGTCATGGAATTTAGAGTGCTATAGGCAAATCAGTCTAAATGTCTGTAAACGAATAACAAAACATGAATGAAATGGAAATAAATATCTCAATTAGTTTACTTACAACCCATGTAATTTCCTAGCTAATTCGGCCTCCCGACTCCTCGAAACAGGTACCAAAACCCACGAGACTATTCCTTAGGCTCCTGGAACTATTAGACATGTTTTAGGGTGTATTCAGATGATTTGTATAGGTTTAAGCTTAGTTAAAGGTTTTTGAAGTCTTTAACCAAAATACAAAAAATTGTTGCTGCCAACTGTGGTATATCACGCCCCTAGCGTGCTACGAACAATGTCTAGCGAGGTATTATTCTTCAGACGAAGAATATTTGCACGCCCAAGCTGGACATCACGCTATCTAGCCTGGATAACGCGCTATTTAGAGCAGGGGCATAATTCTCAACTCGAGAATTCTGTTTAAACTCCCAATTTGACCTACTCCAACACCTTGGATCTTTGTTCCCTACTACTAGAGATCCAACATATCGAACACAATCAACAACAACAACTTATACATCATCGATTAATCATTAAATTCATGAAATAATAATTTTTTTAATTTAACCAAAATTAACCCTAAAACTCAATTACATAATTGACGATCTTCTAACTCATGACCTATCCTATAGAATTTCATCAATAATTTCTCCACAAATCTCTGATCTTCCTCCTTCAGAACTCCTTCTCTTCTTATGCATCAAATGAAATGAATTGCATGGTTTAACTATCCTATATACATGTGAATGGATGAGATCAAGTTATAGCCATTGATCTTGATATACATATCTATCTTGAGACCGATCTGAAAGATCTCACTTGATCTCACAAACCACTAAGTCTCCATTAACTCACCCTTAATGACACCAATATCAAACTCAGTATACCTTGTGATGTGTCCGTACATATCTCGAGGAACATCAAATGACTAATGTTGTATTTGACTAACTTAGGTTACATTTATGTAAATCAACTATAGCATCATCAAATTTGATTATTTAAGCTACATTTCCTTAAGTTAGCTATCCACATCACTCTCTACCCCGATCCCACGCCGACACACATCTCAGGGCATGTCCCCACTCACGTCTCAACATTTAATCACAAGTATGAGTGTCTTAATAGTTTACACATACACAATACACTAGGCTTATATCATACTGAATCTAACATATACCTCGGACACCCGCCTCGATCAGTGCACGTATCTCAATGTGTCCACGTCATGGGTCAATGATCCTAATAAAGAAATTAAACTAGGATTAAAAATTTGGGCATGACAGGGTCCATATCCTTTTTCGTTTTCTTGACCCTTCCATCCATCGTCTTCTTCCTCAAGTTCATTGTCCACGTTTATTTTTCTTGTGTTTTTTTCATTGTTATTGAGTATGTTTCTGTTATTTGATTTTCTTTATATTGTTGTTTCAATCGATCAATGGGACTTCACCTCCTCTCCCTTATTTTTGAATCAACAATCACAAACAATCCTTATACAATCCACAACAAACTCAGTTGAGATTAACTTACCTTCAATTGATAAACAACAGTCATAACTTCTCTCCCTTTTTCAATTTGATTCCAAGCCTTCAATTTAAAGAGAACATGGTTGAGAAAAATCTAATTAGAGAGAACAGTGGGTGAAATGAGAGAGAGAGAGAGAGAGAGATGAAACACTAGTCGAAGATGATGCACATGCCATTTGATCTCCTTGGTTCGATTTGTTTGTAAACCGAAATGGTAGCAAAATGACCTTATTACCCTTCAAATGTTATTCTCATATAAATAAAATAATACCCTTTTAGTCTTTCTATTTTTTAATTTCTTATTTATCTCTTATTTTTAAATCCAAATTAAACCCAAAAATACCCTAATTCAGCCAAAAATTGGAGGAAATACCAACGTAATCCAAAACATTCGGGCAACGCATCTAAACACCATTTGAACCCTATTTGGCGAAGAATAAAGTATACTACATACATAGGCACATAATAATCAAAAACACAATTTTTACCTTATAATTTCATGTCCGTCACGCGTGGGTCCCAACTCGAATACTTAAATTAAAATCAAATTCGAAAATAATTAATTAGTTGTCTAATCCAGTTTAGGAAATTCTCGAATTTCACAACTTCACTAATCAACCCATAGTTCCACCCCCGAACTGCTATCCATTAAATCGTTCACCCTGTAAATACCTTCTTTCTTCGGGGACCACTGATAAGTGATTATATTTATAGACTTAAATATAATATTAATGCAATAGTGTATTACTTATAAATATCCCAAAATAAGCTTTTTAATTGATGGTATTTATGTATTTTCAGGTATACTAGGCATAAAGGAGGCAAATGAGTGATTTCGTGAAGAAACAAGGCAAAAATGCACAAAAGTTTGATGCCATGGCACATAGGCTTGAAACCATGGGAAGAGGCTCGAAAGCGTGGACATAGTGTGGAGGACCAATAAGAGGAGAAAAAAATGAGACAACACAACTGGTGCAGTGGCAGTGCAATGGGTCAAAGAGGACATGACCAGGGAGGTCAACACAAGGCGCTAAGTCTATTGAATGGGGAAAAATGCACACAAAGTGGCCAAAGATGTCATGGCACCGTCGCATTACACACATATCGCTGGATCACTTATGGACAATGCCGAGACTATAGAGAATAGAAAGTTAGAGTTCTATTCCATGTAGAATTGTCTACTAGGGTTTTTAATTGTTTTTTAAAGTAATTTAGGAGTATAAATAGGTATTAGAATGTGGTAAAGCCACCCATTACCATAAAATGCAATAATAGTGATTAGAGCAATAGATTAGCATAGTTTTACTTTATTCTTGAGTATTAAGAATAATTGTGGAAGAAAAGACAACGAAGACTCATGCGTGGTGATTCAATATTGTTTTTATTAATTTAATTCAAGTTATTCATTTAATCTTTGATTGTAATGAATACCATTATGTGCATGTTTATTTCAATGAAATGTGAGTAGTTCATTAATCTTAGGGATTAATGGATCCTATGGTATGAATGTTATGCTAAATTAGTTATGAATGGATTATAATGAGTAAAATTGCAAAGATTAGAATTTGTACTGATTATGAGCATACTGTTGCAACATTTTGATCACGTGTTTGTTGATATTAGGTTTTAGGAGTCATAATGACCATTGAAGCTTTTAAGTCGAATACGGGCTATACAACCGTAAAATACATAACATCGATATATAGTTATTGATTATGGAGGCACGGATAGTAAACTTAATTGGTTATGAATATAAAGATTTAGGACTTACATTATTCACACCGATAGGCGGAGTTCTAGTTTGCAGATTAAAATATTTTTCGTCACGACAGTGAGTTGAAATGGATTTGAAGGAAATTTGTCTATTCTAATTATGCATTGCACACACATAATAAAGATGAGGAGGTGAGTTGAAAAACATAGTTATTCATTACCTAGGTGAAGTTATGAACTAAGATCTTAATATAAGAGTTTAGAAGTTATTTGTATTGATTTGTTAGATTAAATTAGTTTAGTTTAAAACAAAACTAAAAAAGATTTCCTTAGCAATATAGTAATTCTGACTAAGTATACTAAGTGCAATACACCTTTATATGAGGACGATATCCATAATCAAAGTAAGTTGGTCACACTATTACTACAATCAGGTCGTTATACTTGTGACACGCATAAACAACAACTTCAATTTTCTTTTCCCAGATATCCACTAATCCTCCCAAATCCTCGTTTAATACCCATTTCCTATCCTCCATGCCATCCCTTTCCCTAACACTCATCTACCCTCCAATATGCTCCTTTAAGCCCTTGAAGGTCTACTTCCCAATTCATCACTCATAAACTCACCCTTAGGAAAATATTTACTATTCAGGAAATTCAATACTAGTTTGTTTTCTTCCCTCATTAGCCTCCATGCTTGCTTTATTATCGGACTAATATTGAATAATTCAAGATCATGAAAGCTCAGTCCATCATATATCTGTACCTTAACTATTTTCTCCCACTTGCATCAATGAGTCCCCTTCTCCTTAGCTGAGTTACTCCACTAGAACTTGGCCGTTGATTGTGACACTCCATCGATAATTTAATTTGGAAGGAAGAAGATGGAGATTTGATGGTTAGGTATAGCTTGAGCCACAACCTTCAAAACTACTTCCTTTCCTGCTGGTGAAAGAAGCCTTTTCTTCTAGGTAAGGGCTCTTTTTAGCACCCTCTTTACTATTCTTTCAAACTGTTGTCTTCTAGTCTATCCCTCCTTCAAATGTATGACTAATTACTTGCCTAATCCATTAGAAACTAGAACCCCAACAACCTTCTTCAGGTGGTTTCGAAGGATAGTTGAGACGTTTTTACTAAAGTGGATGGAGATTTTGTCTTTGTTTATCTTCTGGCCTAAAATACCAGAGTAGACTTACAAGATGTGGTTAACAACATTTAGGTTTTAAGAGTTCAGCTTGTAAGACTGAAGTGTATCATCCGCGAACATCAAATGTTTGATCATAGGTGCTCTATTATTGAGTTTGAATCCTTGATAGTTTCTTACCATCTCCCATTTCACTAGTAGAAAGGATAAAGCTTCATAACATATAGCGAAGAGGAATAAGGAAATAAGGTATCCTTGTCTGATTCCCCTTATTGTTACCACCACATTCGACATCTCCCCATTGATTGAAACTTTATAGGTGACTGGTGAGATATATTTTTTGATCCATGAGCACCATATTGGTGAGAAGCCCATTCTTCTCAACATCTCCAAATTAGTAGACACCCTAACTTGTCATATTCTTTGGCGATGTCTAGCTTAAGAGTAGCTACCAACGACCTCCCGACCCCTTTAGCTATAGAATGGAGAATTTCGTGTGCAAGAAAAATGTTATTTGTGATCTGTCTACCAGCTACAAATGCATTCTCGAAAGGAGAAATTAATTTATTAAGAAAGGATTTCAATCATTTAGAGAGTACCTTCGCAAGAAAATTATGTGAGGAGTTGCACAAGCTGATAAGACTCAGAGAGGGACAGTGGAGATTTTTTTGGTAATGAGGACCAAGTGTGCTTCATTGATGCCTTTTTCAAAATGACTAGAATAGTGAAATTTCTGAAACATTTGCATGATGTCCTTTTTGAATATGTTCCACTTTACTTGCAGTAGTTTATTGGTTACTCCATTAGGGCCTAGGGTCTTGTTCGGATTCTTACTTCTTAGGGCTCCAGAACTTCCTCCTCATCAAATAGTTTATCAAGGACCACCTGATCCTCATTTTGAAGCTTTAGATCAAATCTTTCCAGCATAAAGAAATATTCATTCCCACATCTGTATTGAAACAAGTCACCAAATTATTCCTCACCTACCCTTAACAAACCCCTCTGGTCATCAACCATCCTTCCTTCACCATTTCTCAATTACAATACCTTATTTCTCCTCCTTCTCCCTTTAACAATAGAATAGAAAAATGAATTATTCTTATCCCTTCTTTTAAGCCATTCGACATGGGATCGAACCTTCTAATATTACTCCTTAGCTCTTTTTGCACCTTTCAGCTGGAATTCCAACTCCTTAATCTGATCTATGTTTTTCCCTCCTATATCGTGAAGTTCATCAAATCTTTTTTGAAGATCTTCCATTAGTCTATCAGAGTTAGCTTGGGGATTCTTTTTTTCCATCTCTGAATTTGAGTTATCATAATTTATTTTTTCTCCCAATGTAGCTTTGCTTGATTGATGAGACTTATTCCAAAATCTATCGATGAGTTTGGAGCATTTTTGGTGGTGTAGTCATCTATTATCAAATCTAAAAATTCTCGTATATCTTCTTGTCTTCTTGTCAGTATCGAGTAATAGTGTTAGGTGATCCGACCCTGTAATGCTCACGTGAATCATCATGGCCCCTGGGAACATATCCACCTAACTTTAAGTTAGCACCCCTCTATCCAGTCTCGCCGCCATATTCTGGTCAACATACCTTCTATTTGTCCATGGGAATTAAGGTCCCATAAAGCTTAAATCTGTGCCCCTAATATCGTTGATAAACTATATCAATCGCATATTCTCCTCAACTAGCCACTGCAATCCACCCTTCTCTTTTATGAAGTTAAGGCGTTAAAATTTCCATTTACTACACTAAGCTCACCATTTGTAAGGACTCACCCCTTAAAGCTTAGTAACTTATGTTCTCTTTCATTTTTTCTTGTACTCCGATAGATACCCATTAATTGCCATGGTTCTCTCCCCTCCTATCTGATTAATTGCATTACCACAAAGAATTCTCCATCTTTAGCATGCTGAACTGATGAAGATGCATTCCAAAAAAGTGCCTTCTCCCTGAAAATCCCATCGGTTTAACAGTTAGCATGAAATCAAATCTCAACTTCCTTCTTACTCCTTCTAATACCCTATCATGATTTTTATTTCATTTAAAATTAGAAGCTCTACCGAATATTTTCCCATAGCTTCCCTAATTTCATCTACTGTAAAAGCCCTTCCAACACCCTTACAGTTCCAAACTAGAGCTTTCGTCATTGATGATAACCTTGGGGCCCTTTTTGGCAACTGCCTCTACAAGTTTTGTTAGAAAATGAAGCCTTCAACTTTTTTCCCCACATTGATGTTTTGGTTCTCTTTCCCTATCTTTAGTTTCCTTCTTTGGTGGAGAATTGATGGCGACGGTGATATAGCAACCCTAGCTCTATTAGGACCTCTTTGACCTCCTTCTTTGGCCTTTGCTTTCATGCCCTTGCCTTGTTTTGTAACTGGTCGAGAGGGAGGTACCCTATTTTTTAGGAGAGTGGTATATGATGGTGATGGCTAAGCATACATAGGTAGGTTGGGTTAGGTAGGAGGGAAAATTTGTTCTTTGGGCACATGGAAAAGTGGGGCTATCAAGTTTCGTGATCTAGTCGATGGATTTTCTTATTTTTGACATAAGAATTGGTTGAATGTTATTTCATGGTAAGGAAAGGGCTTGGGGATTTTGGAGGTAGTGGCCATTAGGGAGGGTTAAGTTAGTCGGAGAGTCAGGGTGGACTAAACATGAGTTATTGGGAAGGTTAATATTTAATCAGTTGGGCTTAGAGGGATGAGTTGGGTTGTTAGGGACTTCTGGGATTATTTTGTCGCTAGATGGATGAGATTTTGGGCTCTTAATATTTCTACTCCTAGGCTTTGGATGTCCATATGCTCAATGACCTCAATTGGTGAATGGGTTTTTTCTGGACCTACCCTGTTTGGTTTATGAGATGGGGTACTCTCATTGCAGTTCAAATTTAAAATTCCTTCCAAAGCTGGGTCTTCAATTCCCTCAGATCATTCGAGAATTCACGAGAGAGAGGGTTCAGTTCGTTTCGGATCCAAGGGGATGATCCGGGGAGCTGAACTAACGCGAATTAAGAAGCTTAAACGGATAAAAAATAGTGATCGTCACTTTGGTAAGTATTGTTTTTGAGTTAGTTGAAGTTAAATTCAAAGGTGATGATGAAATCTCTGTGAATTGGATTGTTTGTTGATTAGCACTGGTTTATAACCTCATTAGAGGTCCTCCCTGATCATTTGGGAGTATTTTGGATGTTATTGGAGCAATTTGGTGATGGAACAGTGGCTGCCCCCTGCTCACTGTTGAGACAGTGTAGGGTAGAGCGCGCTCCACCAAATAAAGAAGCGCGCTCCCACCCCTGAAGATAGCAAGGTTGCTGTATTTTACATATAATTTATGCAGGACTTAGGGGCTGGTCTAGGGGTTATCAATAGAGTATCTTGAACCTATAATGATCCCAAATGATTGGTGATAGGTTGAGGAACACCGAGGAAGTATGAGGTCTCTGGAAAGTTAGGGAGTTTAGAAAAGGAGACTAAACTCGAGGTAAGTACGAATTCGATTATTTATCAATATTGTCTGGCTATTTAGTATACGTAGTTCATGTAGTTTATGGATTGGACTGGGGGACTATGTACACTGTGATGGTTTTCAATAAACGAAAAATGGTGTTTACCGCGATTCACGAGAGTAAGTTCCTAAAACTGAGGCCGGGTTATATAGGAGATGGGTTACCTTCCCAGCCTATATGTAACTTCCAACTTATTTAATAGTTACATATTAACTAGAGGGTTAGGGATAGAACCATTGGGCATTAATGGATGGGCTAGAGAGCACATATGCGCAATGTGTTGGTCTAGCAAATCGCATTAATGAAGCCGGTAGGTAATCGACCCTAGTTTTTATAAATAAAATGGGGATCACAATGTAATAGTCCAAAACATTTGCTTTGCATCTGTTATCTATTGATTTATATGATTTCCATAATCTCGTTAGATATCATTGGTGCATGTTGTTATTGCATGATATTCTTGAATATTATATGGAATGTTGATGGTTATGTGAATCCCTACTTACTGAGAAAGTTGGAGCGCTCACCCCAATTAACATTACAGGATAACCGACGAGCGCTACGTCTACGGGATGGAAAAGACATAGGAGTCTCGATCTTCTCTTCGATGTGATGACTCTCTCTGGTCTTATGTATATATATCTGTATTGAATTACAATTTTATAATATCACAAGGGATGGGTGATTTATATAATCGAGGTTTATTCCAGTTTGTTTTAATACTGTATATCGTGTTTTGAATTATCAAAAAAGGTTTTAAATTTTCGTTGTGTTTATAAAGTGTTTTATTTCGATAATCGATATACAGTGGTGCTTATCAGGTGAAGGTGGTAAGGTGCTAGCTCTAGTTAAGTCTGGTAAGGGTAATCTACGCTTAATTAGGGTTTCAGGCCGGGTATCGCCCTAATCGAGTTAAGGGATGCTATAGTAGCTAAGACCTGGATATTGGAGATGAAGCAACAATTTGTTGCTATGGGTGTTGAGGACCGGTTTAAGGTTAAACTGTTCACCTTCTTGTTGATAGAATTTGCTTAAAAATAGTGGAATTCCCCAGAGAGTGAGAGAGGGGAAGATTTTCATTACTTGGCTAAAATTTAGGACTATATTTTATAGGCAGTACTTTTCAAAATTAGTCAGGAATAGGAAGAAAACTGAATTTATACAGTTAAACAAAGAGCCATGTCCGTATAGTAATACGAACGGAGGTTCACAGAGTTGAGCGAGTTTTCTCTTGAGATGGTGGAGTCAGATGAGAATAAATAGATATGTTTCTTGGTGGGCTGAATTATGAGATTTTTGTTGTGGTTTTCTCTCATCGTCGCACTAACTATGCAAATATATTTGAGCGATGGAGGTGGAAACAACCATATTAACCAAACCTTTCAGAGCAGTATCTATGCTACCACCAGTACCATAGTTCCCTGGGAGTCAGAGAACCCATGAATTTGTTTATTTTCGTCCATCGAAGAGACATAAGAGTGCAGTTAGAACATCTACATAGAAAGGGTCTGCAGGGACGACATTTGTTAGTGCACTGGTTCTACCTATTTCTCGAGCTTCAGTAGTTAAACCACCTTTGCCACCACCTTAGTTTGGTGGTAAGGATAAGAGTTTGACATAGTCATCATAGAGACCAAGTGGATTTGGGAATGTTCTACATGCCAGTAGGTTTTCTCAGAGGGCTTCTACGATATGTTATCGATGTAGGTAGGCATGACATATTTAGAGAGATTGTTTTATGCCACTGGTCGCATTAGTAGGCAATACATCACAGCTAGCATGAGGATAAACTCATGCAGTGGCTAAAGCAGATCCAGAGGCTAATAGAAGGCTTGTGGAAGGTGTTTAAATTTTTTTTTTTGTTGAGATATGCATGTATTGATTGATGCTGGTTCTACAGTTTCCTTTATTGCTGGTGCAATAGTAGATGAGTTAAAATTGAAACCTGTTAGAGCTAATACATTGTTGATTTTGAGCACATTAGTGAGTGAGAAAGTTTATCCTAACCCGATATGCGAAGGATGTGTACTCAAAATTGGGGAGAATGAACTCCCCATTAATCTAAGGGTAATGGAGTTTCTAGAGTATGATGCACTACTAGGGATAGATTGGTTATCAACATACCATAACTATTTTCATATAGGGTAATCTTTCAGATCTCTAACCTTCCCGAAATTATAGTCTATAATGGCTATAATCTTTCACGACTTGCAACTCGTTGAAAGAAAGCTACTCCTCGAAATTTAGAGGTTATGTCAAAGGTTGTTACATTCGGAGAGCCTTGTCAAGAACTTAAGATTAATGAGATACCCGTAGTTTATGAATTTTCGTAATTTTTTTCATCTGACTTGCCTGGACTTCCACCAACACGTGTCATTAACTTCATCATTGATCTTATTCTTGATACCAAATCTATATCTATTCCTCCATACCGTATGGCACCGAATAAATTAGTATAGTTGCAAACTCAGCTTGAGGAGTTTTTATGGAAATGATTAATCCATCATAGTATGTCACCATAGGGAGCACCGGTTCTCTTTCTAAAGAAGTAGGATGAAACCCTACGTATGTGCATTGATTATAGATAGCTTAATCGGGTGATTATCAAGAATAAATACACATTGCCAAGGATTGATGTGATAACCCCTTCCTTTAAAACAGGGCACTGCCTAGCCTAATCCCATCATTAATTTCAATTCTTAGCCACGTAGGACCTAACGACGCATTAGTTAGTCTTTTTTATCTTATTAGCCTCGTTATTCATGTTTAAGATAAATATTTCTCAATTTATAGTTATTCTAAATTCCAGAGTTAATTAAACTTTTTCTTTCAGTTAATAATACCTACCGAAAGTCTTAACAGCAGAAGCAATAATTAAAAAATCTAAGCGTGGAAACCAGGAAATAACATCACATGCATATATAAATCAAAAGATGAGAAACAGTGTGATAATCAAGTCTCAAGTCGGGGAACTATACGCTCAACCCAATATATACACCCCCAAAAAGTACAGTAACGACATAAGGTTGAAAATACATCAAAATATCGAGACCTACAAGATAGAAAGTAAAAAATTATCGAATGCTCAGAGATAGTCATCGATCTTCTCCTTGCTCGACCTACTGCACGACGAATCTACACACACCATCATAAAAAGGACAGTGAGTACAATATGTAATGAAATAATTTGTGGAGATTCTTATATACATTTCCAAACAAAATCGATTGGTATTTAAAAACATAAATATAGCAAAGAAGAAATGAAATGGAGATATGTTAGAAAATACCACATATAAATAAAATGAAACTAACACAGGCTAAGAAGTAATGATCTAGGTCCAGTCGGCCGCGAGTCGTATCACATAGGCCTTTATTCCACTATCTCAGGGTTGTACTGTGCTCTAGACCTCTATCGAATGTCAGAGCTGAGCTCTACGCCTCCATAATCACTCATTTATATATTTTTGCTGACTACCCTAAGTCTCGTTGACCCGTGTGACGCGCAAGTGTAGTGGTGAGTGCCGACAACCCAAGTAGTCTAGGGACCACGTGTGCCGCACATCCCATATCGTGCAATAGATCCTAGATTATATCACTATTTTATAATATCAAGGAAGACTCACACTAAGAATTTCAAGACAAGACAATATACTTCAAAGACAACAATCATAGAATACAAGTCCTTATACACTCCAATTTCATTACTCTAATCTTAATAGCATGCTATTCTCGACAACACTTTCATCAAAACAGTAAGAAAAGCATAGACCACGAGAATAGAGTCAATGAATCTATAAACAAATGATATCATGATAAAAACACCCATATACTGAGTTGAATATGAAACAAATTCATGATATCAAAATTCAAGGCATTTCATTGTCAAATAGACTGTAAAACAGAGCATAATTGAAATGAAATGTTAACAAAAACCTCGACAAGATTACTTATAAGTCACGCAATGTAATCCCTAGCTTAACCGACCATTCGATACCCCTAAACGTGTAACCGGGCTCTCGAAACTCTTCCATAGGATCGTGGTATAATTTAGTATGTATTAGAGTGTGTTTAGTCCCTTAGTTTGGATTTTAGGCTAGGCTAGATAGGTTAAGTGTGTTTTGAGAAAATTTAGTAAAAACACATAAAACTTCAAAAATTCATAACTTTTTGGTTTTAAATCCAAATTGGGAACTTCTTAATAGCTGGATTATCAGCTCGAAACGAAAAATTCAAAAATGTAACTGGTTTTTGAAATCAAACACATCTTCAAACCAAAATTTGACAAATTCAATTTCATGACTAAAAAAAATCAATCAATTTTTTTTTCACCAACAATCTTTAATTTCAAAAATCAAGGTTCAAGGAGTCATTTGATGCTTCATTTAGCTCATAAAATCAGTGAAAAAGGTCTCCAAATTCATTTTGATCACAACCTCCTAATTCAAGACCCTATGCTCATAAAATTAAGGCATGCATTTTTTTATTAAACTCAAGAACATACATAACATTTTGATTGATCATATCTTAGTCAATTTAACTTCGAATTCTAAACTTCTTTATAGAAAATTTAATATTTTTTCACAAGGAGTCCAAATATGTAAGCCAATTTTGAAAATAATTTCGTTTACCCTCAGCAATCAGTGAAAAATCAAAATGGGATTCAAACCCGATTTTGTCAAAAACCCTCGATTTTGAATTTTAAGCTTAAGAAATTGAAACAAAACTTCAAAATTGACCACACAAACTTAGATTAACTCAATCTTTCTGAAATTAGAACCCCTGTCATTCATACTAAAAAAACCCATGAACTCCAAGTATACAAAAACTTGTAATTCGTACCTAGAGTGTTGGACTAGTTTCTAACTCTTGTCAAGCAATTTGATGATGATTTTCTCCTTTGAGAAACCCAAATTTTAGCAACCCTAGCTCTAAGTTTTTCTTTGTAATTCATAAGTATGCATGTGTGAGCTTTTGAGGAAGACAAGTCCTATATATGTATATTTAGATGGCTTGATTTTTGTCCCTACATCTCATTTCCTATACACATCTCTAGGATCATCTAGTGGCTATACTTATTTAACAACCCACTAACTTCCCACTATTTCACCCTAAACAACACCAACCTTGAAACCATTTGCATTGCAATAGTGTACACACATATTTCGAGGAACATCAAATGGCTAATGTTTTATTTAGCTAACTTATGCTATATTTAATATAAATCAATTATAGCCATATCACATTTAACTAATTAAGCCACATTAACTTGATGTTAGTTTACCATATCACTCTCTACTTGGTCCCATGACTACACGTATCTCGAGGCGTGTTCATGCTCACGTATTGATACCTACACATAATAAGTAGAGATGACTTAGTAGTCTACACATATACGATACACTATGAAATCATCACACAAATATAAAATATACCTCAGCCACATACCTCAGTCAGTGTGCGTATCTCGATGTGGGTCCCATGTCACAGGCCGGTGATCCTAATTATGGATTAAAACGCAATTAGAGATTTGGTCCGTGACACACTCCCTTTCGATGGTGAACATGGATGATGACGAGCAGAGGTGGTCCATCATTTTCTTTCTCTCCCTCAAGCTCACAGCCCTCTCTCATATGATGCCATCATCTCCTATGTTTTATGTCATCTCTCGGTGATCTCTTCCTCTTAGTAAAATAGTGGCAGTGTCGAGTCTCAAATTTTTTAAACCCATAATTAGGGCTAATTAGGGATTAACAGAGCCTAACTATGGTTTAGGTCACCAATCAAGAGCTAAGGACCGATGAAATTGAGAATTACAGGTAATTTTACTATTGTGTGATGTGTGCTTAGTGTTGTATAGTATATATTATGTTGTTTTGCAAAATTGAAAGTTAATTGAGTAAATTCAAAATTCACTAGATTTTATCTCGAGGTAGGTGTCGAAATGAGTCTCGGGATAATTATGATGCTAACCTGAACTTTAGTTTTGAATTTTGTGAAAAATTAAATGCGGTTAAGTTTAAAAACTGAAAATTGAATTTAAAGGGAGTTAACAAGATGACATGGGGATTTTGCCTCATTTTGAGTGCAAGTCGAGATCGGTGGCAGTATAAGATATGAACAAAGTTCGTGCAAGACATTAGAGTTTCATGTCGGTTGGCAGTGGTCGAGGTTGAGATTGGGTCCAAGTTGGTGCAAGTTTGGTTAAGTAGGCAAGAGGACTGGTTCGGAAAGTTTTATAGTATGTCATGAAAAAAATTGAGATTTTCGAGGTTTTGATGTGGCTAAAACTAGTGTTATGGAAGTTTTATAGAATTGGGCTATTTTATTGATAAGTTGGCTTGATTTGGTGAAAAATTAAATTTAAACGAGCACCGAAAGTCAAAACACGTCAAAATAAGAATTTCAGGAATTAATAAATAAAAATAAATTAAGCTGCTGACATGCAACTGAGGGTTTATATATAAAAATATGAAAAAAAAACATAAAAATCAAAATCAAACATTTCAACAAAACGTTTTGATTTCATTAATCCCTAACCCTCTCCACGGACACTTTCACTTGCAGATTTCTTACGTTCGATTTTCATATATTTTCTCTCCTAAAATGTGGAGCATCACGAGACGATCAGTTAAAGCTGAGTTTCGGCAGTGGAAATGAGGTATTCGGCCTACAATTTGGTAAATTTTCAATTCAAGGTATTTTCCACCATTCAATTTGAATTCTTTAATTTCTTTCACAGGGTTTTAATAAAAATTGGTAAGGATCATTGTTAATTGGTATATTGAATTAATTTGCGTCAATTTGGGATAAATCCCACCGACGTCGGTTTGGGTTTTGGTGAATTAAATTGATGCAATTCAGTTGATAACTATTTTGAAGATGTTTTATAGATAAAATTGATTTACATTGGGTTTCTAGACGAATTGGATAATTAATTTTTGTACAAATTAACTTCACGAGCTGTAAAAATATTTGAATTTGGTTTGATGTGATTTCTCAGTGATTGGTGTCAAGTTTTGAGGATTTAATTGCAAAAACATTGATTTGGAGAGGTTTCATTACTTTAAAATAAATAAAGTTCGCCTAATCAATAGGCCATATTGGGAAATTCATAACTTCTGCATTTATGATCAGATTTAAGTGTTCTTGGAGTCTATGAAAATTATGAAGTAAGCTCTACAAGTTCCTTTTTGGTTATCATGACAAATATTGAAGTCCTCAAGGTTAAAAAGTTTACCCAAATTAGCTAGTTGAAGTTGTTGTAAATAATTATTTTTAGAAATAATTATCGAGCATAGTTTGGTCGTTGTTTTGTGGGGTTTCATTATTTAGTTTCACTTGAAGCTTGACACTTAATATAATTGAGTATGTAGTGAAGCTATTAGAACCACTTTCAAGGTGATTTGACGCTCCGGGACCCCAAAATTTAAGCTCGAAGTTTGTTGTTTGTAAGTAAAGCCCATAGAAACCTTTACATTGTATGAGTACTTCTCAAATTTAATTGCAAACACTGGTTTATTGTTGCATATGTATTGGTTATGTATTCACGAACACTATATGAATAAGACTCTTGAGGGTCCTATTATGTTTATTAGTTATATGTGTGGTAGGGTGAACTTCGCGGTGCTTTATGGCTGGAGTCATTGATCATTGTAGACACGTAGGAGCAGGGGCGAAACCAGACTTAACCTTCAGGGGGGCAACTCATATCTATATTTTTTCTAAGAAACTTATGCCTAAATTTCAAAGTTACAGATACACATAATATTTTCAAAAAAACATACATGTAATAAAAAATAATATAATTATCATATAAATAAACCATAAAAATCAAACAAGTTCACCATATTTCAAGAGAATTCAGACCTCTTTTCTATCATGTTAACAAAATCAGTTATAAATTCAAGAGAATTTAGACCTCCTTTCTTTCATATTAACAAAATCATCTATAAAAGAATTTATGTCAAATTCTTTAGCAATTCTCTTTTCAATATATACAAGCAAACAATCAGAGAGAACTCCGTCTTCCATCTTGTGCGTGGCCTAGATTTAATTATATTCATAGCCGAAAAAGATCATTCCATTGTAGCTGTTGAAACTGGAAAGGTGAGAATGAGAGTTACCACTCTATACACAAGTGGATAAACTTCTAATTTTCTTGTTGTCACTAACCATTGACATAAATCAGAAATAGTAACCAACTTTTGAAAATCAGGAAGTTGTCGTACAAAATTGAAATGCTCAAACTGCATTTTCACTTGCATCATTTCATATTCTACAAAGTCTTGCGGGTAGTACTTTTGTACCAACTTGCAAATATCATCAATTTCTGAATGATTTGCGCATCCCTCTTGGTTCCAAAGCTATGCTAAGAATAAGCAACTCAACTGTGTGATCATTAAACTTATTATCCAATTCCTACAATTGAATATCAATCACCACATTAAAAATCTCAACTCTGTAATGATGTATAATTGAAACTTCATTTTGTTTATGGAGACCCCTTCCTCTTCTACCTACATATACTGCAATAAAATCTAGAATAGGTATATTGAATGCTCCACAAAAAGATCTCACATTTGCGACTAATTCTTCCCATTATTCATCTCTCAATTTTTGAATAAGCTCCTTCATAAATGAAACAAGATGCATCGCATTCAATAAATTTTGAGATTGCCTTTGTAGAGATTGACAAAGTGAATCAAATTTCTCCAAAATGTTTTTCATAAGATGCATAACGAAAATGAACTCAAAAGAAGTTAGCTCCTCATAAGCTTTATTTACATCTCCGCGTTGAGTAGGAGTTTTGTCCTCAGATACATTCAATACAACCTCACATGTTGCACTAAACATTTTCATCAAACTAGAAATAGATCTCAAATGAGAGCTCCAACGAGTATCTCCAGCCCTTTGTAAAGTCTCAATTTGATTTAGGTCTATTCCACTTTTAAGCTCATTAATATCCAGTAAGTAAGCAATATTTGAAGCATGAGTAGCTTTTAATTGGTCATTACGCTTACAAAAAACACTAACAATGTTAACAACATCATGTAACTTTTTGAAGAACCGGTGGACAAGAATAACTTCCTTAGATATAGCAACCAATGCCAACTGCAAGCGATGAGCCAAACAATGAACGTAATAGGCATATGGGCATTCATTTAAAATTAATGCTTGCAATCCATTCCATTCTCCAAGCATATTACTAGCGCCATCATAACCTTGCCCTCTAATATTTTGAACATTAAGATTATATTTAGAGAGGAGTGTCAAAATAGCTTCTTTTAGTGTTCGGGCAGAAATGTTGCTAACATGAGCAAGTAAAAAAAATGTTCTCTCACATATCCATTTCTATTAACAAATCTCAAAACAAGTGACATTTGCTCCTTCTTAGATGCATCTCGAGCTTCATCGACAAGTATACAAAATTTCGCATCACCTATTTCTTCACGAATAGATTTTTTGACTTTGTTTCCCAACACTTGTAAAATCTCCCTTTGTATTGTCCCTGATGTATATGATGCATTTCCTGGAGCATTATCTAAGACTTTTGCTAACTGATCATTGTAGGAAGATGCAAAATTTAATAGTTCCAAGTAATTGCCTCGATTGATTAATGTTTCTGGCTCATCATGGCCTCTAAACAAACACCCTTGAAATGCAAGCCACATCATTGCTTCTATTGAAGTTCTTAATCGAAGCCTATTTTCCATAATTTCATGATAAGTGAGTTTTTCAAATGTATGCATAATATGTGATGGCTGGTTCATAAGGTCTTCACATGCTTTTTCGGCATTTCGATGTGGAGAAGTGGGACCCTTTCCAATGTGCGCCAAAAATGCACAATTTTTTCCATTATTAATCTTTTTCCATGATTTGAATCCTTTGATAATGAAAGCATTAGATCCAGACAACCTATTCTGAGAGTGAAACACGAAACATGGCAAACAAAATGTGGCATCTGTACTTAGATAATATTTCATCCATGTTGGGAAAACCCATACTATGATGCTTGAAAATTACGAGGATTGTTCCTTTAGATTTTGGAAACTCTTGGATTACGGGTTGATATGGACTAGCTTTGATGTAGGCTCTACGAACTTCATCCCGCTTCTCTACAGGATATTTCCATATTTGCAGTCTCAGCCCTGGATCACGTTCTAAGAACTTGATGTCAAAACTCTCATCAATTTGAATTCTTGGAGATTTTAGAGGAGGAGCTTCAAAACTTGGAGGTTCAACTTGAACAAAATGAGTTGACTCGTCATTGTTTTTTGTTACCTCAGCACTTTTCCTTTTAAAATAAGAATCAATTGTGGTTTTCATCTAATAAAAAAACTGAAAGCTATAAAAATTATCATGTTAAACATTTTTTAGAGAATAAATCAAATCAAAACTTTAATTGATATTTAAACCAACTAACACACAATTTCTAGAGTTCGAAATTAAAGTAAGGACTTATTTCAAGTCATAAAAATAGTTCTCAAAGAAAATCTAAAATAATAATCATGAATTTTCAAAAAGGGAGTGAAATTTTTAGTACTGCAAAAGCCTAAATCAATACAAAACATAATGAAGAAATTTAAAAACTAATGAAGTGTTAAATATTTCAATAATTAACAACAAAGAACTAATTAATGTTAATTTTAAAATTAAAATACCTTGATAATTGATGCCTTTTTAGGAGAATCCTCTAATGAGTAATATCGATGTATGATATCTACTAATCAAGCATCCAAATTAGTTACTGAATCGCCACCATCAATTGATCGTATCTGAGAGGATTTGAAACAATAAATATGAATATCTACACTCTTAAAACTCATTTAATCAATGTTAAATAAAAATAAACAAAGATGCATATTAATAGAGAAATCAAAAGATGACAAATCTACAAAATTTCATAGTAGCAAATGTGGCTTTGTTGTAGGGTTAAAGAGTTGTGGCATTGTGGGCTAAGGTTTGGGACTTTCACCATGTGTAGAATAAAAAAGATTCGAGGCTTTTGAGATGTGGAATCGTGTCGTGCGGCGTGCGGGGAATGAGCAACATGAACTAAAAGTGAAAGGGTGCCCGTAGACGTTGTTTTTTCCTTGTTTGTATTGTTGGTCGAGCTTGAAGCCGACAAGTTGGGGAATTGGGTATTTTATGAGCTTGAAGTCAGCAAGGGAAAGATATTATATTGAGTGGCTGATTTTTAGGGAAGGAGATCTTTGTTATCCAATAAGTATATACAGCAGGGGTAAATGAGGTAAGTTAAAAAAAGTTGAGGGGGCCATTTAAGCTCCTAATTTTCGGTGGACTTTATGGGATACGTTTAACTACCAGTAGTGCATTTTTGGATAGGACATGGTTGATCATTCATGTCACAATTTTTGTTATTTTGTACGTACCTTACATACTCTTTGTTTTTAAAAAAGTTGAGGGGGCCAATGTGATTTTTTTTTGGTGTCAGGGTTGGTGGGCCAATTGATTTATTTATAGGGGGTATATAGGGTAGGGACAAAGTTGGGGGTAGGGGCATAGCCCCCCTAACTCCTATTTGCCTCCGCCTCTGCGTAAGAGATTAGGGGGATTTGTGGTGTTGGACATGAACATATTCTATGGAGAGTTGAGGATATGGCTTCTCGAGTGACTTCCACTCAAAGTCATGAATCTTTATTACTATTTACCCACCACTTTTAGAAGACGTAATCTGATTGTGGTTGGTCAACAAAAATAGGATGGATTGCATATATATAAAGGAACAGTTTTTGTGGGAATGTCTCATGACGTGACACAAGGCTTTTGAGAAGCTCGACTAACATGACACGTAGCGTGATGATGTTATAATTAAGATTTATAATAAAAATAAAAAACACAAGCCATTGATCTTTCTCGCACTTAAGTGAGGGGTAGGATGGTAAAACACAAAATAGAATTTTGATTGTATTTTTTATTTTTTGACAAAAGGATTTTGATTGTTATATAAATAGGATTTTTGGTTTTTAAATTTTAATTTTCTAATTTTTGTTTTTTCTGCTATTTTTTAGGTTATGTTTTTAATTGTTATACAAATAGGATTTTTGGTTTTTAAATTTTAATTTTCTAATTTTTGCATTTTTGCTATTTTTTAGGTTATGTTTTTAATTGCTATACAAATATGATTTTTGGTTTTTAAATTTTAATTTTCTAATTTTTGCATTTTTGCTATTTTTTAGGTTATGTTTTTAATTGCTATACAAATATGATTTTTGGTTTTTAAATTTAATTTTCTAATTTTCAGTTTTTGCTATTTTAGGTTATTTTTAATTGTTATACAAATAAGATTTTTGGTTTTAAAATTTTAATTTTCTAATTTTTTATTTTTTTTTGCTATTTTTTAGGTTATGTTTTTAATTGCTATACAAATAGAATTTTCGGTTTTTAAATTTTAATTTTCTATTTTTTTTTTGCTATTTTTTAGGTTATGTTTTTAATTGTTATACAAATACAATTTTTGGTTTTTAATTTTTTTTCGGAATTCTCCATTTATTAGATACTACATATTACGTACATGATATATTAAATTATTTAAAAAATTAAGATATACATATTCGTAAGTTATGTTTTTAACTGTTATACAAATATGATTTTTGGTTTTTAATTTTTTTTTTGGAATTGTTTATGTGAGAAGCTCTCATAACGCGACATGTGGCGTGTGAGAAACTCTCACATCGTGACATGTGGCGTGATGATATCATAATTGTTTGGGTGGCCCAATAGTGTGGTATTAGATTAAGGCGTAAGTGACCATGGGTTCAAACTCGACTATTTCTATGTAATATTGTAAATATTTAATGTTTTGTGTAGATTTAAAAATATGCATAGTGTTTGCAAGTATTTTCTTTTGTTAATTGTTTAGGGACTTAAAAGGAGCGAGTTTGAGTTTATATTAGTGATTACATAGTAATTCTTTTTACATTATTTTTTCAATGTTATTTAAATAATATTTTGATACTTAGTCTTGCCCGCACGCGAAGCTTGGGATGACGACTAGTTTATATATTTATGATTCCTTGCGATATTATTGTTTGTTTAAGTTCTTGAAATACAATGCATTTGATTATTACAGGTGTACTGGATAGTGTGAGATTTACTTATCTCACATTATCGAATTTTTATAATTAGATAATGACGTGTTCGAGCGACGACAAAGGAAAGGAAAAACTGTCAGATTTTCGTTGACTTGCTCAGTTTCATTCTCTCTATGTATATATTATTATTTTTACATAATATATTATATAAATGAGTTTTTGGGTTTTTGTGTAGTTAGGATCTCCTTTGGAATGGTTGTAACAGTTTTGAGACAGATTGGGATAATTATGGAGCTAAGGTAATGTATGTTTAAGGATTTTGATATCCTAAATTAGGTTAGAAAGAATATATATTCTTTTGATGCAATACATATTGTTATGGGGTGAATTGTGAGTCCTTCGGCATTTCCACCAAGCTGAGCAGGCTTGTTGAAAATTTTTGAAGGCCGGGTTTTTCGATGTAAGCTTAAAAACAGAGGAGGTGCTAATTTTGAGGATTATTTAAACAATCTAAATGAACTTTGAGGTTTTATATAAATCTTTGGATTCTATCAGGTTAATAAAGTTTGTATTTGATGATTACGCGACCTTGATATTATTTATTTATTGATAAAGAGGTTAAGGTTGACTAGATTATTAGGGGATTAAGGTAATTTAGGCCAGTCAGATGCCCTAATTAGGTAGGCCTAACAGGCAGTGGACGGTGATGGAGTAGTGGAAACTGGTCACTGTATTGAAGAGTTTTGAGTTTGAATTTATTGATTAAATTAATGAATTCAGTTGGTTGTTGATTTAGTTGTTGATTGGAGTTGTTGTGGGTTCGTTGAAGAGGGGGAATGACAACAAAGTGGTTGTTCTTGGTGTTGTTGTTTGGTAGTATCATTATTGTAGATTGTTGTTGTTTGGGAAATAAGGTTGATGACAATGAAAGCGAAGGAATATGTCTGTTGTAATTGTTGTTCTTGTTGGGGATTTTATTTAAGGTTAAGATATGGATATCGATTGTTGGAGAAAATGTGTATATGTATGTATGTACAGTCATGAGGTTGTTGTAGTTACGCTATTTAAATCAATAGGAATTGATGTGATTAGTTTGATGTTTATGGGTTAGTTGAATAGGGGATTGATTGATTTGGAATTTGGTATCACCATTAGGTAAGGGAGTGTTCGAGATTCCAATGGTCTTGTATTTGGTTAAAATGAGTCAAATTAAGACTCGTTAAAGGTTCTTAATCAATATTTAAGGTAGACAGAGCCAATAATTTATAAATTAAGTTACAAAATGTAAGTGGGGGTATATAGATGAGTTATAAGTGATTCAGAAGTTAAATAGGTAGTTAATATTCTATTTGGAATCTAATAACTAGTTTATAACCTATTTAGAGATTCAACACATAAAAAAGAAGTGTGAAGGTGTTTTCGGAGAATTTAAATAGTTGTTAAAGCTTGCTAGGGGTTTCGAATCGTGTTGTGACTTGAAATATGATTTTGAAGTATTAAAATAGAGTTTTAACTCTAAAAGGAAACAATAGGACTTACGTAAGTACGTGAAAGCCGATGAACGTTATGTGAGGCTTCACAACCAACTTTGAGTTGGTTTGATTGTAAGTAAACCCTACAGTGGTCTTTACTATTTATGGAACTTATCTTTGTACTTGCATTTGTGTTTAGTCTTTATTGTATTTCACATCATTCTTAGTCATGGATACATGACACTCAGATAGAGTTGCCCCTACTTCGGCAGTAAGACTGTGAAGTGTTCCACTCCAGACTATACATACTGCTGGCGTCTAACAATATGTCTAAAGCGGATAATGTCGACTCCATGGTAGCATGCATTGAACTCGCAGTATCGTTCTAGGTTCATCGTGAAAAGACCCGCTTATTATGAACTTAGAGTAGGAAATGAGGGATCCACGTTGTTATATAAATGTGTTGTTATTTGGAAATGCAATTACATATCTCCATGTATTCGGACTAACATTTGCATGAGTACAGAGCAATGCAAGAGTTTACTTACCTGACATCTTCGAGTTGTTTTTGATGATGTCAGGTTCTCTGTGATGACAAGGAAGAATAGACAAGAGTCGAAGATCTTAGTGATATGTTTTAAGTATAAATTTTAATTCTTGCTGTATATTTTTTATTTTTATTCTTTTGTGGTTCCACGGTGAGCGTAGGTCGTGAAATACTCTCGTATAGGTGATGAGAGTTTCCTAAATTAGTTTAAAGTAAGTTACAATGTTTATATTCCAATTTTGGTTTATATGGAATTGTAAAGTTGTAACTAATGCATTGGAGACTCTAATATAGTTTAGAAATTTCAATTTGACATATATTGTGAATTGCGGGAAGTTGTGAGTCCTTTTAGGCATCTCCCTAATTTTGCTGCCTATTGGGTGAGATTTTTTTGACAAGCCATTTTTAGAGAAGGTGCTATTAAATTTTTTATAGAAATGTGGGGATGATCCGTATGATTTCCTAATTTGCTTCAATTAAGTAGAAAAGAATATTGAGTTTCATTGAGGATATAAACTTAATTTGGGAGCGTTACTAAAGATTAAAATGGAAAGTATTTTGAGGTTAAAGTTAATTATTTGGATTAGGTGCCCTATTATGGAAATTAGGCTAAGTTAGGACTTAATGAGATGGGTCCTGAAAAATCTAAACCATCATTTTTGCCTCATTAGTTAGTCCGGATAGTGTGTGTATGCTTTTGACAAAATTACCTATCACAACACATCTTCCACAACCGCATAATCGATTGATTTAAATTACGTCTTTTCCAACAGAACATTGTTTGCAGAGCACCGAAGTAGAGTAGCAGATCCTCCATTGATAAATGATGCACTCCATGTCCATGTTTATGGGCCAAAATTGGATGAACTTGGCTCGCACCACTGAGGACCCTTGATGATCGAATGACCCTGAACATGAAATTCATAGTTGAGTAGTTTTATAAGCTCTGCTTCGATGGTCGTGAGATTTATTTAGATCAATCTCCTTGATTCTTGCATCATTGTTAAGCAGAAGTACGTAATCGAGTTTCCAAAAAATAGAGTGAGAGAGAGGGAGAGAGAAAGTTAGGTTATCCGGGACAATGTGATGTCTTACATTGATAAAAAAACGTTTAAACGTATCACATTATTATCAGATATAGAAATAACTCATCTCATCCCTTACAGTCTTTCCTCTCCAGCAATGAAGTCCAGTGAGTGGGCACTCTCCTTTTCGACAATGGTTTATGGATATGGTTTTTTTGTTTTGGTAAGAAGAGGGGTAAGTAAGTAATTTCATAATTAAGGAAGAAACATGTAATAGTAATTTCGTAATTAAGGAAGGAATATGTAATTCGTATCTTAAGACAATGAAGTGAACAAGTTTGCAAATTAGGACTAAACCCCTAATCCAACTAACAATCATGTGTATACCATAATCCCTTGAACTTAGGACAATTGGATAAGCGATTCGAGCAGGCCTTAAGAGTTGAAGGTGGTTGGTTAAGTTGGGAAAAATATCGATATCGACAAAAATTAAAATTCTCTCCTAATTTTAACTAGAAAAGCTGATTATTAGACTTCCTTTTGATGTGTAAATATGTTGAGCATTGCGAGAAAGAACAAAAAATTAATTTGCAGGCAAAAAGACACGAGACATCGGGTAAAGAATAAGTTAGGCATAAGAGATGATAAGGGGAAACACATTTATACGTTTTTTATTTACCATAAAAAAGGAGTCAGTAAATTTGTAATTAATTTGATGTTGTAATCAAGAAAAATAGCTATCCAAATTAAAGTGTTGAATGAGAGTTATAATATGGGGACTACATATAATCAATCATATATAGTTTAATAATCATTACTTAAATAAGAAAGTTGTTTAGTTGTTTAGTTCGAGTACAACACTTAATCAATGACACAATTAAGTGTAACACGATTTTGAGATAGGGAAAGCTATCTAAATCAATGTACATGTTGAATTAATGAGAGTTATCTATGCGGACCACATCAAATCGATTATATATTATATAGCATCCACTATCCCAATTAAGGCGATACTCGACCTGAAAACCTAATTAAGCCCCGGTACACGAGTCATACTCAATTATAGTAACAGTACAGCCATCCTTCATACCTGATAATCACAGTTACAATATATCATATATCGAATAAATAATTAAAAACGCGGCAGAATTAAAACTTTTTCGATAAAATATACAATATACAAAAAATTGACGTAAACCTCGGTCGTAAAATCATATCCCAACCCTGTTTACAAAATATTAATTCAGTACAATATATAAATAGTGGGAGATCACTTCACCGTAGAGAAAACTATAGACTCATAATATTCTCCGTTTCTGAGTCGAAGCGCACGTCGACAACCTGAAATGTTAATTGGGGAATGAACGCTCCAACTTGCTCAGTAAGTGATGCTCGTAGACATATCAATTATCAACTAATATCAATGAATTATTGAATAGCAATATGAATCCAAAATATATCTATTCAGGTATTAAAATGATATAACAATAAATGACAGAATGCAAGTTCACATGTCAATTGCAACTGTACTCGTGACTTGTATTATTATTATTTATTTATTTTGCATTCAAAACAAGAGTTGTGTTACCCTGAATTACGGTCCACAGAACCTCACACGTGGCCAACTCGTGATTTTTGTAGTGTATCTAGGTGTAGCGTAGCTACCCACTCTTAAATGGAAAGTAGCAATCGATTAGCATCAATATGATCAATTTATTATTTTAGGTCAATATGACAATTTTCACATTTTTCAAGGTAAAATTCCGGTATAAAGTCTCGCACATATCCCGAATCCCATTATTTTTCATAGAAACTCATCAATTTCTATTTGTTTGATCAAAATATAGTTTTTCAGGATTTTTCCTCAATTTTCAGGAATTTTTCTCCCTTTTCCCTTATTTTTTTCTCTATTTTCCTTCTTTTTTTTCTTTTTTCTAAATTTGGGTCGGGTCGACCCTAATGGGTCTGACCCAACCCTCGCCGGAGCGCTGGACCTAGCTCGCCCCATGAGCCAATCCTGGCCCAGGCTTTTGTCCAGGTCCATAGAGGGACGCACCCACACATTTGTGCTTGTGCGTCTTCCTCCCTTGGACGAACAGAGAGTTAATTTCGACTCTCTGTTCGTTCCGGCGAATTTTTTTTTTTTTTATTATTAAATCAGGGGTCTGGCGGTCTAGACAAGCCAGACCCCATGATCAATACTGGAAAAGAGATCACTACGCTCATCTCCTCTCCCTTCCCAAACCATCCCAATTTCATCTTCAACAACAACAACAACAACAACAACAACAACAACAACAGCAAAGACAACAACTATCAACCAAACAACACAATCACAACAACAATCTCACCTTCTTCATCGTTTCCATCGCCTCTCCCTCACTCTGTCGATTTCCTTCTTCTTCTTCTTCTTCTCAATTTTCAATTTCGTTGAAAACAGAGAAAACAGTGAGGATGAAGAAGAAGATAAATATAAGATTTCCTCAAGATTCGTACTGCAGAATCTCGAGGCAGATCTAATGTTTTATTTTTTATTTTGATCCTTCTCGAAATACATAAAACGTATCTCGGTGTCGATCTAATGGCTATTAACCAACCCATCCATCTTGACGACTTAAGGGTGGTTTAAATTAAACTTTTTCTCGAGATTCGTTCTCACAAATCTTGAGGACAATCGAAGAATGGAATTGAAATTACATAGACTTTTCTTGAGATGTGGTCACACGCATCTCGAGGCATGGAAAATCTCTCAACTCACCAACGTACAAATGATTCCTCGACTCTCACGCTATGCTTATCTCAAGGTGAATCTAAGGTTAACATTTAATTTAATTTAAACTTTAGGATTTTATTTATATATGTTTATATATATAACCTATATATATAAATATACATGCATCTATGTATTTTCGCGCTCATAAATTCTTTCAGCACGCTAACGACTACTTTCGAGTGTGCACACTATTGTACGTCCCATGCGTGTCACCTTCAACCCCACGTACGTGTCACTAGGCGCCCATCATTTATTAATTATTTATTTATTTTCAATATATGTTTATATATACACTTATATATATAATATATATATATATATATATATATATTCATGCGTTTATAATTTCGCTGTGCGGGCCAACGAGTATGCTCGGGCGTGCACACTACCCTACGACTCATGCGTGTCACCTTTGACCCACATACGATCTTATGCATCCCATAATTTTTCAATTATTCAATTATAGTCCAATAACTCTTATTAATTTCAATAAATACTAATACACATTAAACAAACACCAAACAACACGCTAATCGAGACAAGTCGGGCTTAACCACGAGCTTAACTCGCGTTAATTAGAATTTGAATTATCACTAATCACCTGCTTAAGCTAATGAGTTGTTACATATTAAGTGCACGCAATACTTAAACAATCACAAATTAAGTGTAGGACGATTTTTTTTTTTTTGTATAGTGTAACCCAATTTTGAGATAGGAAAATAGGCATAAGTTGGAATGACTAAAAGAAACCAAGGAAAAAAATTGGAGAAACTAAAATTGCAAATAATCTTATGCGCAGATGTATATTAGGCGATTTCTAAAAAAAAATAGGCATAAATAAGTGATTAAATGGTATATGTTATAAATTGGATGACCCTTTAACCAAGCTTATTAATGATCACATTGTCAAGCATGGCTCTCACATTGAATTGTAACATCAAGTATGACTTCCACATTAAATGTAACTTGTACACTCCATGTAACTTGTATTCATCTCCAATGCATAATCACTTGTCAATATATTGTCATGTAACTTGTAATCTTATATGACATGAGCCTTTGGTGTAACTTACACATTTTGTGTAAGTATCAATTCTCATCATGACTAAAGGCCTATATAAAGGGGTTTTTTTTTTCACTTGTAAAGAACACACCAATGTTGGAATACAATCTCTACATTGTCTCTAACTCTCTTCTCTCTTGTTCCCCTTCTCTACTTATTGCTCTTATAGTTCATAGTTTTAAACATTCCATGCTTAAGTCTTTAGCAAGTACAACTTTAGTTTACAACACGTTATCAGCACGAGCTTGCTTTTGCACAAATGAGATCTTGAAGTTCAAGAAGGCTTGTTAAGGAAACAAAGCTAAGAAGGTATAATTTTCGTTAATTTAAATAAGTTCAATTTATTTCCATGTTACCATGGTTAATTTCTTTTTGTTACATACATTATTTATGTATATATACATTATTCATATATTATGCATTGTAACGTCATCGACCACGAAAGTATGCTCTGCAGTTGCGTCTTGGACGATCTTTTACATCAGAAATCAAAAGTCAATGTGAATAAATAGTTTTTATTCTCTGTATTATAAATGATTAGTTGTGCTCTATTCTTTATTTTTATGCAAATAGTACTATGAATTTGAGTTGATAGTGGGTAAGCCTTGTCCCCGTTAAAGCTAAACATTGAAAGGGAGACGAGTTATCCCGTTCGAGGAGGCATGATATTAAGTAGACTTTGTCTCGCCACCCAACCTGGATGTTGTCTCACCAACTCATACGAATAATACATTTGTTTATTAATGAGTCAAGTTGTGAACATATATTTAATCATATATAATGTTTTTTACATAAAAAAATGAAAACTATTTTATATTACATTTACTTTCAAAATATTAGTCAACCATAATTGAATTTGTTGCCTTATTATATTACCGACAAGAATTACTTGTCATGACAATTAGATACTATATTTGTGAATAAGACATTTATGCAAGACTATGTGTTATACACGATCATTCGCCAATATCTTTATATAGATTTGAAAAGTGAATATTTCACTTTATATAACTTTTCACCTTATGGAGTTATATATATAAATACCAAAAAAAGGTAATGTTCCAAAAGCTCAAAATAAGCGGCTGGGTTTCAAGCTACAAAATATAATAAGTTAAATAATAATTATAATTCTGCAATTTTAATTACCTATAGGTTGAGACTATGTGGAAATATGACTGATGAGATAATAAAAATGTCACGTAGCCACCTCAATTTATTACTGCAACCAATATCGAGTGCATACGTCCATCCAATAAATATTATGGATTGATTTTTGTCTCATGGTACCTTACTAAAATAATGAAATATTATAAATATAATATCGCTCTCGTCCAATTGGTTCAACTTCAAAATTAAGAAGCGTATGTTGTGTATGATGACCATGGTCACAATAACAAATTTATGGATGTGGAAAGGGTGAAAAGATCAGGTAAATATCGTATTGACAATTCCACCAAAAGTTGAAATAAAAGTGGTGCACCATTAGAAAGGGCAAATAATTATGACAATGAGCGCTCATCATTGTGATATTTTTCGTCACATATGAAAGGCTATTTTGCGAAAATATTGTCATATATATACCCGAATATTTTTACGACCTTTACCATGCCTTCAAAACCAAAGGCAAAATTATGAATTTTATAATTGAAAATGGCTTGATAAAATAGGCACATCGAGATGTGTTCAAATCATGAGCTAAATATAAGCAATGAGTTTATTGCTTGTGTATTCTGTTACATGCATATATATTATAATAGAAAAGAAAATATTTATCAAATTTAAACGTAGCTGAGACTAACATTCAGGCAATATCTGGTATAACAATTATATTATTAATGCCTTGTACAGAAGAATTTTACTCAGAATAATAGAAAATTTCTCTATAAGATTTTGATTTAATCTGAGTATAAAATTCTTGGCTTTAACTTCTAGAATATATAAGGCATATTAAAACGAATGTCTTCATAAATCAAATGATATTCATAATGTGGAAAGATCTATTTGATCGTCCAAAATCATCAATAATGCAAAAATATCGTAAATTCGCACGGATATCCTTGATCGAACTAGATTTTTTTTATCAGTTGGTGATTATCTCAAGGCAAATTAATAGGAGACTTATATTGATTTAACTCTCCATCAATCATATTATAAGATGCATTGGGTCCCTAACAGAAAATTTATTTATAGCAAGTTTTGTTAATTGCCACTTTGATGAAGCAATTTTCCCACTATTATGGGAGATATAAGTCAATTCAAAAGGAATTGCGTGAGATTTCTTGAAACATATTAAATTGCATCAAATCTGTTGTATTATATATGATCCATGTATAAATTAATATGAACTTGAAGTTTAAAGGATCATTCATTAGCATCTAGTTATAGTTATGAATTAATTACTTGATGCAAGTACTATATGTATAAGAGTGACAATCGTATGTTCCAGGATTAAAAGTTCACGATTAAATGATGTCCATGTGCAATTAAATGTACAAGAACCAACAAAACGCTTAAGACGCAAAAGACAAGCTGGTTCGAATGACACAAACCTTTGAAAATTAAGGTATGAGTAAAAATAAATAAAATACTGATGATATAAGAATTCTTTGGTAAGGATTCAATGTATCTTTTGGGTTTATGTCTTCATTATAATATCATTCTATATTGATGATTTAAATATTATGAGAAATCATGATGACTTCGTTATATCATTCGAATCCATTAAAAATGAACTCAAGATAGAAGATCATGGGAAAAATAAGATTTAGCCTTAATTTGGAAATCAAGTATTTTCCAAGTAAAATAGTTGTCCATTATATAATTTATTTTAATAAAAAAAAGGGTTTGCAAAGGTTTGTTGCAAAATAATAAGATGTTGCACTCATGTCAAAATGAGTTATTGATTAGCGCATTGTACTCTTTTCCCCTTAGCTATGATTTTATTCTACTAGGTTTTCCTTGCAAGGTTTTTAATGAGACAATCATAACATTATTATACTCCATATAAAAAAAAATTATAAGAGCAATTAATATACTCTTTTTCCTATATTTGATTTTTCCCACATGGTTTTTCTAATAGAGGTTTTAATGAGGTATATATATTCTCTCAAATTGTATCAATGTATTGCACTCTTTTCCTTAGCTATGGTTTTGTCCCACTGGATTTTCCTAGAAAGGTTTTTAATGAGGCAATCAACAATATTATACTACAAAATAAGATTGACGAGAACATTGTACTCTTTTTTTCCTATATTAGATTTTTTCCCACAGGGTTTTTCTAGTAGAGATTTTAACGAGGGATATTCTCTCAGCAAGTGTCATCCAAGGGGAGTGTTGTAAATTGGATAACCCTTTAGCCAAGCTTATGAATGATTACATTGTCAAACATGACACTCGCATTGAATTGTAACATCAAGCATAGCTTCCACACTGAATGTAACTTGTACACTCCATGTAACTTGTATTCATCTCCAATTAATGTATAATCACTTGTCAATGTATTGTCATGTAACTTGTAATCCTATATGACATGAGACTATGGTGTAACTTACACACTTTGTGTAAGTACCCATTCTCATCATGACTAAAGGCCTATATAAGGGGGTTCCTTCACTTGTAAAAAACACACCAATATTGGAATACAATCTCTACATTCTCTCTAACTCTCTCTTGTTCCCCTTCTCTACTTATTACTCTTCTAGTTCATAGTTTTAAACCTTCCATGCTTAAGTCTTTAGCAAGTCCAACTTTAGTTTACAACAGTATAAACGATAATTCAAGTCATGAAAGAATCTTTTACTACCTATATATATATATATATATATATATATTATACTATACTATACTTAATAAGTACAAATAATTTATCTTTCAACCGTCACTTGAATTTACTATTATACCATTAATTAAGTCTTTCAACCGTCACTTAAATCTACTATCCTACATAGGGGTGGAAAAATGGGTTGACGTGTCGTTTCCATGTCGATCAACTCGTTTACGACACTAACCCGCATAAGCTCAACCCGCCCTAATACTAACTCGTTAATTTTTCATGTTATCATATCAACACAACTAACCTATTTACATGACATATTATTTAATTTATTTGATTATATATATAACATACAATACAATTTTTTCTTCAAAATAATATATTATTCCTAAGATTTAATTCAAATGACTATATATTGAAACTATGCATATTATTATTTTCTAAAAAAACAATAACACTTTACTTTGTTATATGAACTTTTAAAATTGTAATTCAACCATTAATATAATGAAATAATACCACATATACATTATATAATTGCTTTAAACGAGTGAAATGGGTCATAAATGGATTATCGCGTTTAGTCGTGTCAACTCGTTTATGACACTGACCCGCATAAGCTCAATACTAACCCGTTAATATCCAATATTAGTCGTGTCGTGTTATCGTGTCATGACCCATTTTGCCACCTTTATTCCTACACATAATTAAATGCATAATCAAATTTTCAAGCGTCACTTAAGTTTACTATTTGCCATTAATTAAGTCTTTCAACATTCACTTAAATTTACTATTCTGGCCTTAATTAAGGGTCATCTTGCTATTAAATCTAAATAGTTATAATTAGTTGTCAAAAAGGAAAATGAAGTAGTATACTTTTTGACATAAAAATAGAGTATTAGATTAATTAAATTCCTGTGAGTGTAGCGAGCGGGCTCGAATGTGCGTAGCACGTATCTGAGACTAGTATATCTATTATACTTAATACGCATGAATAATCGATCTTTCAACCGTCACTTGAATTTACTATTCTACCATATATTAAATCTTTCATCCGTCACTCAAATTTACTATCGTATCCTTAATTAAGGGCATAATCAATCTTTCAACCGCCACTTGAATTTACTATTTTATACTTGATTAAGTCTTTCAACCTTCACTTAAATTTACTATTATGCTCTTAATTAAGGGTTTTCCCGCTATTAATAATCCAAATAGTTATAATTATTTGTCAAACAAGTCAGAATAAAAATGATGTATACTTTTTGAAATATAAAACAAATTATTAGATTAATTAAATTCCCGCGAGAGTAGCTAGCGGGTTTAAGCGTGTGCAGGGCTGGTCCTGACATTTTTGGAGCCTAGGGAGCTATAAGAAATGAGGTTTTTTATATTCTTAATTATTATTAAAAAAACATTTGTCTTAGTCAAATTATTTTTCATATGTTCACGCTATTAATATATTTATATAATTTTATAATCTTATGAATTGCAGAGATTTTTTCAAAAAAAGGGTGTTTTTTCATTAAAAATAAAATTAATATATAAAAAGTACAATATGTATTTAAAAATATGATCAATATGGATTATAGAAAAAGTTAAACAAAATGTTAATTAATTTTTTCTTAGTTCGAAAAAAAAAATTGTTTTGACTTAAGTGGGAGTCGAACTCACGATATCCTCAAACTTTATCTTTTGGCAAGTGATGCCTTTACCATTATATAATGCTAATCATTTTTTGGGTAGTTGTTATGTTTTTAATCAAAACATCAATTAATTTATAGGAAACAAAAATGCTAGCTTGGTTAATTTATTACAATTGCACAAATAATCATACTGTTAAGTTTATATATATTACAATTTTTTAATCAATACAATCGCTTATTACTAAAAGAAAAAATGTAGTTTTTATTAATTTATTACATGTAGAAAGAGTAGCCGGGTACTATTGAAATTTAAGGGTGACACGTGCCGAACGTGTCAATAAAGTAAAGTTCATAAGCCAACTATTTTGTAGAATAGTGGCAAATGGTCGATCCCACAGATATTGATAGTCTTTCTTAGGTTAAAAACAACAAAAAAGGAAAATCGGGGGTTTTAAAATAAATATTAATTTAACTAACTAATCTAACTAAACTAAATAAATAAAATAACTAAACTAATTTTGAAAATAATTAATTAATACCTAAGTAACACCTAAGTTTACAATTCCACAAATCAGGATCAAGATTCAATGGCAATCATGGTCTTCAATCTTTCCCAAAAAGTCATTAATTTATATTCTCCTAGATTAGCTATAGAAAATCGACATCCGCCAAAAATCCATTGTTCCCCTAATCTCGATAGCCAGGACATCCGCCACTAACTACTTCTCTAATTAATGTATAACCCTAGACATCCGCCAATCGAGTTTAACACACTAACCGCAGTAATATAGATTTGTGGGAACACTAATCCTAAAAATCGGGTCGCATCCGCTTCTGATTCAACCTAGATTCAATTGTTGCACACTCAAGAACCGAAAGGGTTTGACGGCAAATGGGTTAGTGTTTGTCATTTTATTGGTCCAAAAGAACAATCACACGGATACTAATAGTCCAAATAGTTATTGGTTGTCCACCTAAAAGCATGCATCAGCCGTATACATACCCTAGATCTAAGCCATAATCCTTAAATAGGAGAATTTAAACTAAATTAAATAATAAAATAAAAGATCTCACATAATATCCCATGAGTTGATGATTCCGACTTGTTTCCTTTTCGACCTAGGCAATGAGTTGATCAGCCAAACATCTTCGTCGAAGAAAGTCGAAACAATAATAGTCGGTGATCCTAAAATAATAAAACCTAAGTTCATAATATATAAAATTACTAAAAATTGGTCGGGAGGTGAGAGAAACTAATTTTGGGGGTTGGGAGGTGACCCGTGCGCCGAGGAGCATCGGAGGGATGTTTTGGCTCAAAAACTGGTGTTTGCCACGGGTCCGAACCGCATTCGTCGAGAATGTTGCGCGCTGCTGACGTGGCGTCACCTGATTTGTCTAGAGCTGCTATGATGACGTTATTGTGCGTGGAGGTGTGACACGTGGCGCACCCTGGAGGCGGAGAAGAATCGCGCGACTCGGCCGAAGATGTGGGAGATTGCGCCGACGCGCATCGCGAGGCGAATCGAAGAGTTGCTGAACGAATGAAATGCTGTTGGTTTGTGACGTGGCTTAAACGCTGATGTGGCAGCATGTGATTGGCAAAGAGCTAATGAGTGACGTTCTTGGAGAGGGTATGAACATGAGGTGGCGCTTGCTGATTGGAGGAGAGAATAGAGACCGTTGATGTGTCGACTGGCTATTGGTGAAGAGCATACTCTCCACGGTTTTGTGCAATGATGTGCACCACGTGTTCCAGGCCGGCCAATGGCACACGTGGCAGGCATTACTTGGCCTACTGTGTTTTATTCTACCCACCGCGCAACACGTAACTCGAGGTAAACTGTCCGGCATCCGATCACTGCATGTAAATACTCCATTTTGAGTATTTTCCGCTACAAATTCAACTGCGCACTCCGTTTCACCTGAAAATTACCAATAAAAATAATTAATATATATTTTAGAGACTTTTCATATTTAAACTTACTAAAATAAACTACTAAATATATATAAATACTGACTTATCAAAGGGGTGAGGGGATACTTCCTAAAGAGAGAGATTGATATAAGTGGGGCCACATAATGAGTCGAATTACCGTAGCCACATATGACGAGATTCATCTAAGTGAGGAACCTCCACAAGGCTAAATAATTATTAACCCAATCACGCACACCAAAAGATAAACTTAAGAAAAATATCATAAATACATATGTACTAGAGGCACATTAAACAATTTGGGGGCCTATCTGAGGGTGGGAGCCTGAGGAATCTTCGCCTCGCACACCCCAAAATCAGGCCTGAGCGTGCCCTCAGAATTGAGCCTAAGTGTGCGTAGCACGCTCCATATGCTAGTATGTATATGTGTGTGTATATATAGGTGCTTTTACAAAAGGGTCGGTTGGCTAAATATGTCACGCTTTCCTCGACATGGTGAGTAATGTATGGCTATCAAGACGTATGGCCGACATAATTTATGGAACTTAATAGGGTTGGCTAGCTCGGCCGACCCTCTTAAATATATATATATATATATATATATATATATATGCTTCTACAATGGAACTTAAGAAAATACCCATGTCATGAAGCTATACCCATGTCATGGAGCTTTGAATTATGATAATTGGATCTTTATAGTGATGGTTGGATCTTTGATCCAATGGTTAAGAACAAATGTGATTTTTCAACTTCAAAACTGTTAACTTGTTTTTCCTATACATTTGTAATTAATGATCATGAATTTGATACATAAACAATTAATGACACTTAATTACGTTTTAGTCAAACAATAAATGAGAAATTTGACCATGCACTATAATTAACTAGTAGAAATAAACTGAAAAAATTAAATTAAACTTTCATTAATGTCAAATTTTTTTTTTGTAGTACCAAGTTAGTAATCTAGCTATAAGCAAAAGTGAATTAAGCTTATAAAAAATTGTACGAAATTTAAACTTTAATTTTTTTTAATTAATTATTTAATTTCTCAAATATTTTTTTTTCAAAAAACTTAATTTTTTAGACGTTGAACATAAAATCACAACTCATAAATAAATAGACAAATATGTACCAAAAAAATTAATAAATAGACGAATACATAATTTAAAATTCTAAATTAAATTGAAATGAATAAGATTGATACTCTACTATATGATAATCAATTAACTACCTGAGCGCGACATCCACCAAATAGAGAAGGAGAGACTAATTACGTTGGGACTTCAAATCGAGAACACTACTTAAGAGGCCCGGATGTTGAGCCACCCATAAAACCAATTCGTTGGCAAGTAGTCAATTTCTAACCTTATATTATATGATATATTAAGCTTCGGAAATACAAATAAATCTGATATAATTTTTTTAGTAAAATAATTTTGATATTTTGAAGTAAAATATTGGTATAGTTATAGTGTTAAAGGAAAACTATAAATAATTATAATAAGATTTTATTTTGTATCATTATAACAACAAAAATTTGGGACTAAGGCTATATGTTTTTGTTTTTGTTGTTGTTGTTGTTGTTGTTGTACAACTACAAAAATTTATAGATAAAACTGGCCGGTTTGGGATGGTTGTCCCAGTATGTGGTCCAACAGTGCCCAAGCGTGAATTAGTCGGTGCAGTTGGCACATACACCATGTGGGAAACGAAAAAAAATATTGATAAAGTATAATTTTGAAAAAAAATTAAATAATATTTTTAATTATTTCCCTTTTTCATATTGGTGCACATCAAACATTAAGTATATTCACAAGATAAATAAAATGACTATTGGAAAGTAGAAGATAATTTTAAAACATTTTAATAGTTAAAATATCAAATTACAACCACATTAAAAGTGTTCAAATTGGGCCTCAAAGAAATATTTCAAACTAGAAATTATTAATTTTAAGGCGTGTCCTAACACTACAAAAAAACAGCAGATCAGAAACGGAAATTTCCGTCTCTGATTTGCATAAATTCCGTCTCATTCAATTCTGCAACGGAACAGAGACGAAATTTATTCTGTCTCTAAAATCGTCGACGCTGATTCAATCAGCAACGGAAATGTGTTTCCGTTTCTGATTAGAGACGGATTAGAGACGAAATTTAGAAACGGAACAGAGACGGAACAGAAAATGGAAATTTTTCTAAATGGTACAATTGTAATTGCATTCCGTCTTTGATCCGTTGCTAATCAGAGACGGATCAGAGACGGAATGCACTAATTCCGTCTCTGATCCGTCTCTGATTAGTAACGGATCGAGACGAAATTATTAGATTTCGTCTCGATTAGCAACGATTAGATCGAGACGGTATACAATAATTCCGTCTCTGATCCGTCTCTGATTAGAAACGGATCAGAGACGGAATTATTGTATTCCGTCTCGGTTTCGTCTCTGATTAGTAACGGATCAGAGACGGAATACAATTATTCCGTCTCTGATCCGTTGCTGATTTATGTAGCTTTGCCTCGAAAATTAGAGACGGAATAGCAACGGAATATTTGAATTTCGTTGCTAATCCGTCTCAATTCCGCTTTGTTAAGTTTTTCAACCTAAGCTTAAATCCAATTGGTTCTCCATAACATCTAAACCTGAAAATACAACCATAGGACCTACTCCATCGCCTGCACCCCCTCCAACACCTCCTTGGGGGTGCTAACATCCCCCAAAAAAGCAGAATTTGACATACATACACAAATCAACAATATATATCAACAACGAATATTCAAATGAGAAAAAACATAAAATTCGATATTAAAAAAGATTTATATATTCACGAAACGTAGTCAAGTATAATAAATGTTTAATATACCTAAGTATCCATAAAAAAACTACAATTCCCATTGTTTTACAACAACCATAAAAGCACTTTCTCTTCCTCCTCATCTCCAACCCATGGGATGACCCATTTCTAAGTACTCTAAGCATGAATGCATACATCTCTCGGAAACCAATCAATTCAAGAACACGAAAACCATTTAATCAAATGTAAGAGAGTGCCATGTACCTTTGACACTTTTTTAAACAACATACAGTAGATAAAAATCAATTTTATGGAAAATAGGACCAAACAACAACATCATCGGTATCAAGCAAATCATAACACTAGTGACACGAAACTAGAAACATGGATAGCACTTGCAAATACCAAATCGTACCATCAAAATCAAAACAAAATCCAATAGAAGAACCAAACAACAACATCATCGGTATCATAACACTAAAGATAAACAAAACGATACAATCAAACCAAAAAAGACATTTACTAATGTAACTGCAACTCCTCCCCAAATATCAGAGCAGTGACCGACACCAACACAATAATACATTTACTAAATTCTATATTCCAGCCATTTACAAACATCAAAATTTATTGTATCATGGAACTCCATAGCACAACAAACAGATGGTCACCGAAAATTAAACAAGAGTTGGTGAAAAGCAGGCCATACACTAAACTCTAGAGGTACACGAGTACATTACCAGTGCGCTATGTTTTTCGTGAATAAGTGATGCAAATGCTGCATATAATGATGTTGTGTACATATTTCCTACTTGCTTTGGCAAAGAAAGTTGTTGGTTGCACCTTTTAAGTGTACAAGCGTTTTGCGACTTCTTTGGGACATCTGTTGATACACGATATCCAGTAAATAAAGGGCGCAACGCCGCACAAATAGCTATAAATAAGAAAAATGGGGCATAAACTGAACCAACATTTTCAAGGTCCCTGTTAGAATAGCTCTCATCACCAGACAAAGTGAATATGGTGCTAGCTTTTCCTTTGCATCCTCATCAATGAACCGATGAATAGAAGTAAATGACATCAATTGCATGTTATATGGACCTAAGAGAAAAATACTTTGCGTTAAGATGTTATCATAAATTTATTAACAATAAATAAAGCAATGTGAATATGCGATAGATAGAAGGAAGGAGAATGATAATAGAACTTGAAAAATCATACAAACGAGATAATTGTTGTGAAGTGTGGATGACCATGCATGTACACCAACATATTGTGTAGTTATGTACTTCCATTGGTTTGTGTATTGTCATGTTCTTTGTAACCATTTCAATGTACATGGGGTGTATGTTTTAGTCCCACATTGCTAAGGCACATTTGTCATCATACCAAATGGCCTATATAAAGGATATTAACTTCATTGTAAGAGCACACCAAGTTGAATGAAAACTTCTCATTCCAACTATCTTATTTCTTCTCTTCTCTTTTGTAGTAGTAAAAGTTCTTAGTCTTCTAATTTCCTTCTCTAGTTCTTAGCAAGTTCCAACTCAGTTTACAACACGTTATCAGCACGAGCTTGCTCTAGCATTAAGGAGATCTTGAAGTTCAAGAAGGCTTGTTAAGGAGAGAAAGCTAGGAAGGTATAACTTTTAAATAAGTTCAATTTACTTCTATATTATCATGGTTGCTTCCTTTTTATCTATGCATACTTTATTCATATATTATGCATTATAGCGTCACTTAGATTGCGAAAGTATGCTCTATAGTTGCGTCTTGTACGATCTTCTACATCAGAAATCAAAAGTCAATATGTGACATAACTAGTTTTCTCTTAAAACTACAAATGATTAGTTATTGTTCTATTCTTGATTTTATAATACAAATCATGCTATAAGTTTGAGTTGATAGTGGGTAAGCCTTGTCCCAGGTAAAGCTAAACATTGAAAGGGAGACGGGTTATCCCGTTCGAGGAGGCATGGCATTAAGCGAGACTTTGTCTCGCCACCCAACTGGAGGTTGTCCCACCAACTCATACGAATAGTACATTTGATTATTAATAAATCAAGTTGTGAACATATACTTAATCATATGTTATGTTTTTTTTTACATAAAGAAAAGAGAAAATTATTTTATATTATATTTACTTTCAAAATATTAATCAACCATAGTTGAATTTGTTATCTTATTATAATTCTTGTTATGATAATTAGATATTACAAATTATGAATAAAGCTTGTATCCATGCGAGGTTGTATGTTGTACACAATCATTCACAAATTTCTCTTTAGAGATTTGAAAAGTGAATATTTCACTTTATATATATTTTCACCTTATGGAGTTATATATATACATACCAAAAGGGTAATGCTCCAAAAAGCTCAAAATGGTAAATTTGGGTCTCATGCTATGCTAAAATTTAATCGATCAAATATTAATTATAATTCCACAATTTTAATTACCTCTATGTTGAGGCTATGTGGAAATATGTGATGAGACAATAAAAGGGTCACGTGGCCCGCCTCGATTTATTCTTTGCAACAAATACCGAGTGCGCACGTCAATCCAATAAATATTAAGGATTGATTTCTTGTCTCATGGTATTGAGTAAAATAATGAGATATTATAAATATAATATCGCTCCCAAGTCAATTAGTTAAAACTTCAAATTAAGAAGCATATGTTGCATATAATGATCATGATCGTAATAATAAATTTATGGACGTGGAAAAGGTGAAAATATCGAGGTAAAGGTCGTATTGACAATTCCACCAAAAATTGGAATAAAAGTGGTGCACCACTACAAAGGGCAAATAATTATTGACAATGAGCGCTCATAATTGTGACATTTTTTTTAGTCATATATGAAAGGCTATTTTGCCTAAATATTGTCATATATATGCCCGAATATTTTTGTGACCTTTACCATGCCTTCAAAATCAAAGGCAAAATATTATGAATTTTATCATTGAAATATGACTTTTTTCGATTTGCCAAACATTATTTGTCGAGATGGATCAACAAATCATGTGTTCAAGTCATGAATCAAATAAAGAGCGATATATGCCTTCTTGATTGTGCTACAACGCATACAATCCTTAAAAGCAGAGAATATTTCTCCAATTTGAACTTATTTGAGGCTAATGTTCAAACAATATTTGGCATCTCCAATTTGATTAATGGCTCGGAAGAGCAAATATTATGTTGCTGGGGGAACAACAATTCATGTTGACAATGCCTTATACTCTGAAAAATCCGGAAGAAATTTCTTGAGCTTTAAAGATATTCGACAAAATGGATATCACATTGAAACCGTGAGCGAAAATAATAGAGAATTTCTCTATGTCACATTGGTTTCAAATGGAAAAAAGAAGTGTTAGAAAAATTCACGACTTTATCATCTGGATTATATTTTACTCATATAAGGCATGTCGAAGCGAATGTCGTCTTGAATAAGAAAATTAATGATCCAAAGACATTCATTTTATGGCATGGCCGAGCTTGGTCATCCAGGATCATCAATGATGCGAAGAATAATTAATAATTCGCATGGACATCCTTTAAGGAGTCACAAAATATTTTAAATTTGGTGATTATAATTGTGCTAGTTGTTCTCGAGGTAAATTTATAGTTAAACCATTCCCAAGTAAAATTGTTGTGGAATCCCCAGTTTTCTTAGAACGCATTCGGGAGACATATGTGGTCCTATTCATCCTCTTTGTGGACCATTCGGATATTTCATGGTTTTGATAGATGCATCAACTAGGTGGTCACATGTTTGTTTGCTTTCAACCCGCAATGTTGCATTTGCTAGACTTTTAGCACAAATCATTAAGTTAAGAGCATAATTTTCGACAACCCAATCAAGACCATCCGTCTTGATAATGCTTGGGAATTTCAATCTCAAGCATTTAGAAATTATTGCATGTCTATAGGAATTACCATTGAACATTCGTTCCACATGTGCATACCAGAATGGTTTGGCGAGAATCTCTTATCAAACGCATTCAATTAATTGCAGACCTTTAATCATGAGAACTAAGTTATCAACTTCGGTTTGGGGACATGCGATCCTTCATGCGGCATCTATCATTCGTTATAGACCTCTACGCATACCATGAACATTCCCCATCCAACTCATTTTAGGTCAACAACCAAATATTTCACACTTGAGAATTTTTGGTTGTGCGATGTGTATGTTCCTATACCACCTCCCAATAGAACTAAGATGGGCCCACAACGAAAACTTGGGATTTATGTTGGATTTAACTCATCGTCCATTATAAGATACATTGAGCCCTTAACGGGGATTTATTTTTGACGCGTTTTTCTTGATTGTCACTTTGATGAAGCAATTTTTCCACCATTAGGGGGAGATAAGAAGCCAATTCAAAAGGAATGGCGCGAAATTGCTTGGAATGCATCAACTTTATCACATTATGATCCACGCACAAATCGGTGTGAACTTGAAGTTCAAAAGATCATTCATTTGCAACAAATTGCAAATCAATTACTGATGCATTTAATGATGCAAAACAAGTGACAAAATCACATATTCCATTGTAAATGTTCTGCAAGAATTGATGTCTCTGTGCAACAAAATGCACAAGAACCAACGAAAACGCTTAAAGCGTGGAAGACCGATTGGTTCAAAGGATACAATTCCTCGAAAGAGGAAAAGCGGGAGTAAAAATAAATACAAATCAAAATACTCCGAGAAAGCACAAGAATCCTTTGATAAGGGTTTGTCGAGAACAAGTTGATTACGATGAGGAACAACTTCCTCTAGAAAAAGAGGAAAAAGATGAAAATAATGAGATCTCAATAAATTATTTAAACTCGGTAAGATTTGGGATCGAAATGAAATTGTTCTGATGATATATTTGCTTTCAATGTGTCCTTTGAAATATGTGAAAATGATGATGATCCGAGAACCACGATCGGTGGACGAATGTCGAAAAAGACACGATTGGCAAAAATGGCAAGATGCTATCCAAGCGAGAGCTAAACTCGTTAAGGAAACGAGAGGTTTTTGGACCAATTGTCCAAACGCATGAGATGGCGTAAAACTGTTGGATATAAATGGGTATTTGTACGAAAAGAAGCGGAAAAAATGAAGTTACAAGGTACAAAGCAAGACTTGTAGCTCAAGGTTTCTCACAAAGAGACGGCATCGATTATGAGGAAACATATTCTCCTGTTATAGATGCAATCACATTTCGGTTCTTGATAAGCCTTGCAGTTTCTGAAGGGCTTGATATGCATTTAATGGATGTCGTTACAGCATATCTGTACGGATCCATAGACAGTGAGATATATATGAAAATCCCTGAAGGATTTATAATATCCGAAGAAATAAAATCAAAACCTCATAACATGCATTCTATAAAATTACAAAGGTCTTTGTACGGATTGAAACAATCCGGACGAATGTGGTACAAACGCCTTAGTGATTATTTACTGAAAGAAGGATATGTAAATAATTCGCTTTGCCCATGTGTCTTCATTAAAAGATCATCAACAGATTTGTGATTATTGTTGTATATGTTGATGATTTAAATATAGTGGGAAACCACGACGACATCGTTAGAACATCGAATACTTGAAAAAGGAATTCGAGATGAAAGAACTTGGAAAAACAAGACTTTGACTTGGTTTGCAAATTGAACATTTTTCAAGTGGAGTACTTGTCCATCAATCAAATTATATTGAAAAAATATTAAAAAGATTTTATATGGACAAGGCGCATCCATTGAGCTCTCCAATGGTTGTCGAGATCACTTGAAGTGGATAAGGATCCATTTCGACCTCATGAAAGTGAGGAAGAGCTACTTGGTCCGGAGGTACCATATTTAAGTGCAATTGGTGCACTTATGTATCTTGCAAATTGTACAAGACGACATTGCTTTTCTTTGTCAACCTACTTGCAAGATACGGACTCATCACCAACTCGAAGACATTGGAATGGTGTTAAACATATTTTTCAATATCTTCGAGGAACAAGTGACATGGGTTTATTCTACTCGAGAGGGTAAAATTGAATCTACAAGGTTATGCGATCTTTGGATTTTTATCGATCCCCACAAGGCCCGTTCTCAAACGGGATATGTATTCACATGTGGTAATCTTTTGTATCATGGAAGTCGATAAAGCAAACTATGGTTGCTACTTCTTCCAACCATTCGAAGTACTTGCAATTCATGAAGCAAGTCGTGAATGTGTATGGTTGAGAAATATGATTGAACATATTCAAGAATCATGTGGATTGCCTTCAATAAAAATTCTCCAACCATATTATATGAAGATAACGCAGCATGTATTGCATAATTAAGTGAAGGATTCATAAAAGGGGATGAGAACAAAACATATTTCACCAAAATTCTTTTATGCGCATGAGCTTGAGGAAGAATGGTGAAATTGATGTCAAGCAAATCCGATCGAGTGATAATCTTGCTTGATCTATTTACAAAAGCCTTACCAACTACGACATTTAAAAGGCTTACATATGGTATTGGCTTGCGTAAACTTAAAGACATTGCAAGCAAAGAAAGCGAACAAGTTTCACCCATGTTCACATGAGGGGAGTTATTGATTAGTGTATTGCACTCTTTTTCCCTTAGCTATGGTTTTATCCCATTGGGTTTTCCTAGCAAGGTTTTTAATGAGGCAATCTTAACAATATTATACCCGTCTTAATATTTATGAGAATAGTGTACTCTTTTTCTTTTACTATATTTTTTCCCCGGGGTTTTCTTAGTAGAAGTTTTAACGAGGCACAATCTCTAAGCAAGTGTCATCCAAGGGGAGTGTTGTGAAGTGTGGATGACCATGCATGTACACCAACATATTGTGTAGTTATGTACTTCCATTGGTTTGTGTATTGTGTCATGTTCTTTGTAACCATTTCAATGTACATGGGGTGTATGTTTTAGTCCCACATTGCTAAGGCACATTTGTCATCATACCAAATGGCCTATATAAAGGATACTAACTTCATTGTAAGAGCACACCAAGTTGAATGAAAACTTCTCATTCCAACTATCTTATTTCTTCTCTTCTCTTTTGTAGTAGTAAAAGTTCTTAGTCTTCTAATTTCCTTCTCTAGTTCTTAGCAAGTTCCAACTAGTTTACAACAATAATAACTCCATTCCTTAAAAAAATGTAGAGACTTGTATATCTGACTAACAAAAAGAAAATGGCCCACCAGGGTATTCAAAGTTCTACACAAATCACGGGCTTGTACCCCACCACTTACCAAACAAAAAAAGGGAAAAAGAGGTATTAGAATGAACCAACCATGTATAGAAGAGATTCAGGAACTATTTAAGCTAACTGTTTGCTGAAATCAAATTTAAACATACATGATAATCTATTTCAAGTAGGAAAAATCATCTGAGACACATGTTTTTGTTCAGATTTGGAAGAAGCAATCATAAACCCCATGTGAGTAGATTTACAATGAACCTTCAAACAGATCGACTGATTCATCTCGCAGACACAAGCTAATTTAATATCTTCAATCAAATGGCATAGTGATCGAAGTTGCACGATTAGAAGTAAACAAGAAAAAGGTAAAAGATAGAGCATGTGGTACCTTGGATAAACCATGTACAAAAGGCTGAAGCTCTGGTCCCCTTGTTGCAAGATAATTTATCAAGTAGTTTCCTTCAAACATTACAGATGAAAAATTTCAGACGAGTTATAAAGTGGACAACCACAAAAAAGTTAAAAACAGACAAATTAATCTTAAAATGAAGAAAATTGACTAAGGAAGACAGTCATAGATATCATTTAGCTAAGAATCCAAGAAGATAATGGATAAGCACATATTCAACTAAGGTCCTTACTTGCATAAATTCCAACAATTACTGAATTGAAACTTACTGAATTGAAATCAACTTTATTCATGAGAGGATGAATCGGACGTCATGTGACTAGAGGCTCCCGAATCCATGTACCAATTGGAATCAGAATCGAAGTTAGAGAATCAACCAAGCCCTGATAGTGATGAAAATGAGCTTGTGGAGCAATAGTCAAAAAGATCAGCAGTAAAATCAGCTAAAATGTAAAGTGCAACAGTTGTCTGGCATGGTTAGAATGGCTCTAGGTTTGACGTGTGAGAACAAAATTCGGTTACATCTCTTACCTATGGATATAAAAAAATGGACGCTTTAAACATCAATATCAACAATTAGTACACAAAATTAATGCAACTAAGTTTACCATTTCCATAACATGGTAGCATTATCTTTTGCATTCAACCTTCGCATGTAATCTCACACATGCCTCCATCCTCAATTTTACCATTTTTTTTGTCGGACAATTATACCATTCATAAGGACTTGATACTTTTCATCTTCCAATTGTGTGTGCTTTGCCAACTTGTTGACAATGTAAGAAATTCATGCAAAATATCATATTGCACAAGGCATAGTGGCATACCTTTCACTTTCGATCGATTCATTTTCCATGTCAACGTCTCCATTTCTTGAATCATTTTCCCCAAGTTTACGAGCAAGCTTATCAGTTAAATACATCTCAGCCATATCCATGTCATCGTCCAATAAATTTTCAAGTTCATCTCTAACCTAAGAAATGTGAAATTCCTATGTTAGAGAAGAAAATATTATCATTCAAGTGATGCACACTGAAAAAGTAAAAAGAAAGATTTCCATGAGCAACTTTGAATCAGAATAGTCTCAAACAAAGCGTAAACTGGAACAGGGAATCCACTAAATGGATATCTTCAAACCAAAACGACAATCACCATCTCTGTTAAAGAAAAACTATCCCTCCCAACTAACCTTAAGGCGGGAGGGGCACGCTTAAAAATGGATCCAGTCATGACAGAGTTAAGGTCAAATTAATAAAATACTAATCAAGTCATTGATATTACCAAATGATCTAGAAATCAAAATAAGGCTCTTAACAAGGGGATATTATCAATTAGAACTGTGAAGCAAAAATAAGAATAAGTTATCTTTACCCTCTGAACACGCCCAAATAATCCAACTAGACGACTCTTTATATGTCTGACATGTTCGAGGTTGAGGGTGCTGATTTTAGATGTCAATTCATCTAAAGCTGGATATGCCTCTTGCTCCAGAGTCGAAGTCTAACACAAATAGCAAAACAGAAGTAAAAAAGAAAAGAAAAGAAAGATATATATATATAGAAATGCAGCGCATACAAAATTGAAGCTCGCACTATGTAATGCAAACATAAATGACCACATAACTGAATTTTGCTAGTTCCTCAAAGTAATATATTGATTTGACATGAAATACAATATAATCCATGAAATAGAGAATAATACTAGATTATAATTGAGAAAAGCCACAAATCAATAAATCATAAAACAGAGACGAGTCACAAGAGTAAAGGTTTAGCCTACTATATCTCGTAGAAGGACCTTGGTATTGTTTCTCGGTCTCAATCCAGCGCTCACCAAAATTCTCTCTCGACGTTCTCAACTCGACCCACTGTGAGAGAAAGTGAAAAGAAAGGAACCTAGTCCCAAACAGTGGTTGACAAACAAATTCATCCCGATACATTCTTTGAGAAGTACTTCTCCTCAACAACTCTAATTTAAATGGAAGCTTACATTCTATTCAAGAGAGGGGATCTGCTTGAGTTGGTTCTTTCATATTTCGCCTCTCCTAGTTAGAATAAAACACTGGAAAGTACAATTACTACTATCAAAGATCCATAAGTCCATTTCCGTATTGGACCAAGCCAAAAATGTTTAGACACTTAACTCACTAAAAAGATTGAGGATAAGAAATGTCTTTCATGGTAGAGTTGATCAAATTCTCTGCCTTCTTTACATAGGTCCCATTTAATTCAAACAATGATATACTCTAATAAAATAAACCAAAAAAGTCACACTTGAACGAAATGAAGCATACCTAGCAAACAACAGTTGAGTATAGACGCACCAAAAAAGATTCAGAATAATTTGTGTACTTTAAAAGTCTAAAACATCAGACCTCATTTTCGAGACGCCTGCAAGCAGATTCAAGGCAAACTTCAAGAGATTTGAACTCAAAAGGCAGCAACTTCAAACCATCAGCCTTTTGCACACCCCCACATCTTGAAAACCACCAGTTTCCGCTACATCCGTCAACAAATACTCAATCTGCTCTGAGCCTTCACTCTGTTCACTATCCAGTGTATCCACAGGAGAACCACCTTCAAACTCCACTTCAGAGTCACTTCCCCCATTCACCTAGACAGCAAACAATTTCAATAATTACTAAAAATCAGTGCTAAGATCAACATCAGTGCCCTTGGCATCCTGCAAGCATTATAAATGAAGGAAAATGGTTAGTCCTCACAAGTTATCATTCAAAATCAAGATATAATTCAACAACAACAACATAGCATCAGCCCCAAATTAGTTAGGGCAAAGTATCAGGATCCAGTCACATCAAAAACATACAAAATGCATTCCAAAAAAGCACAGACCACCATCAATTCCTCACAAACCGCAGAAATCATATCAATCAGACACTCTAACCCTAATTCAAACAACCCCAATTGAAACAACCAAACATCAAAACATCCAAAAACCAAAAATTTAGGGTTTGGGAGAGAGATTTCCGAGGCTTAGGGCTTCCGAGGCTTAGGGCCTTCGAGGCTCCATTTTGCGGCGACGGGTTAGGGTGCGGCGAACAGCGGCGACGGCTTAGGGCTTCCGAGGCTCCAATCTCCGGCTGACGGCGACGGCAGACCCGACGGCCTCGTCGCAGCCTCAATCGCAGCGACGACAAAGATTTAGGGTTTGGGAGAGAGATTTCGGTGAGAGAGAGAGAGAGTTGACGGTGAGTGAGATCCGGTGAGAGAGAGCGGTGAGATTTCGATGAGAGAGCGGTGAGAGAGCGGTGAGAGAGAGGTTGAGAGAGTGAGAGCAGATAGCTGCGAGAGAGAGAGAGCAGAGAGCGGCGACGGTGAGAGAGAGAGAGAGCGGTGACGGTGAGAGAGAGAGGAGAGAGCGGTGACGGTAAGAGAGAGCGGTGAGAGCTTCGTTGACAGAGAGAGAGCGGTGAGGAAGAGAGGTTTGTTGAGAGAGAGAGAGCGGAGAGAGATTTTAGGGAGAGAGAGGGAGCGTTGTGGTTGGTATTTTATTTTTGAATCATCGAGATCGAAGGATGCACGAATATGGAGATTTAATGAACGGTTATAAAAAAAAAGAAAGTTTTGGTGGGAATGTTCGCGCCATTATTTAGAGACGGAATTTAATTCCGTCTCTATTTCCGTCTCTGATTTCTCTCTATTCCGTCTTCGAATTAGTCCGTCTCAATTCCGTCTCTAACCACTTTTTCTTAGCAACGGAACTTAATTCCGTTGCTAATTCCGTTTCTAAATATCATTTTTCTTGTAGTGAAAGTCGTTTGTTACTATGTATTATATTATCTAATTTAAAGAAAGTTTACTATAAAATTTAAAATATTGTGATTTGTAATGACTATTATTTGAAGTTTACATTTAATACATACTAAATGATTAAAAAATTAATTACCTATAACATTTCTAGTGAGATGGACGATGCATCACTTGCTAAAAAGATTAGGACCAAGAGAGCCTACGTTCGACTAATGTTGGAGTCATGTGATCAAAAAATTAAAAAAGAATCAATAAGCTATAAATTGAATGAACTTTAAAATATAAGTTTAGATTATATTTTGTGAACTATTAATTTCAAGGACACAAAGTTTTTTAAAGTATAATACGAATTGCACTAAATCGAGCTACGCGACTCGATTGACCCTTATTTATTTGTGATTGATTAATACTTGACATGTTATTGTTTTTTTTTTTTTATAGCTATCATCATTATTTATAAAGCAAAAAATTATAGTACCTCAAAGTCATCAAATTCATACATGAGATTGTTTGAGTAAGATCTTTTTTTTAGGAGTAACATCATATATGTGGTTTAGGATAATTCTTCAACATCAATTGTGATAAATGTAATCTTTATTATTTTGTTATAAAAAGAAAAATAAACTAAACTTAAGTTTGTTGTAATTTCTTGATAGTTTGAAAGAATCTCAATTATAAATTTTGTAATGGCCCAAATTAATTAAACTAGAATTAGCGTTAATTTCGAGGATTAACAGTCGTAATACGGGCATTACGTGGTAAACTCGGTTGGCTCGGACACGAAAACTGAGAGAATATATTATTTGTGGATGATGGTTGTGTATATGTGGTGTTTAAAATTATTATTATTATATTGTACCGCATGTGTGTACGTTGCTATCGGGCGAGTTAGTGTGACGAGTGTTCACCTCGAAAGGCATGTCAATGCGGGTATTGAGTAGGCGAACTACGGGTACACTAGAAAACTCAACTAATTCATGTTAGGATGGCTACTTAATCAATTAAAATGGGTAATGTAACCATAGGCTAAGTTGATTGAATTAAAACAATAGGCTATGGCGTAACTTGAAATCGTGTCGAGACGCGGGGCATCGAGTGCCAGTAAGTCGAGGGTTGGTGGAATCACAAACTTGTCAACTTTAGTGAATAAACCACATGTATTATAATGGGCCTAAGCTAAGTAATTAAATCAAATATATCAAGGCATATAGTTTGGTTAATTAATTGGAAACCATATGATTTACCTAGAGATAAGTGTTGACACATCTAGGAACTATTGGAGTAACAAATTGATGTGACTTGGATTGAGTTAGTGGGAGTAAGTGACAAGGTGTGAATCATGGGATGAGTCTCGAGATACGTAAATAAATTAGGATCAATGACTATTAAATAATCCCACCTTAATATATAAGATTGAAGTGATCAAACACATGCAACTACACCCATTCATTTACATTTCTGGGAAAATCAGAGTTGAGGAGAAGAATTTTAGCTAGATTTCAAGTATTTAGAGGTCAAATTTGGAGATCAAAACAAAGGTAATCTTCTTCTCCATCTTCTACACTTTCAAAGGAACTCAATTTTGAGCGTTTTGATGTAAATACTAAATTGAGGAGTAGGTCACTGGTTTTTGATGAATTTGTGATAAAACACAAGTATGATTACCATTTCCATGGAGTTTATGAACTGATTTTCATGATAAATTGAGTTTTTAGTGAAATTGGGAAAAACTAGTGAATGCATGTTAATTATGTCAATTGATGCACACTTTTGATTTAAATAAACTCAAATTGGATATATTTATGATGGTTCGTGATTATTAATCAAATTTTAAGTTTATGGTATGATTTGGGATCATTTGGAGGTGATTTGTGGGGGTTTGGGGATGCATAACTGCATTTCTAGAGTTCTGCCAGAGCGTGGAACGCGCTCCCCCATTTGAGGGAGCGCCCTCCTTCTCTTGGGCAGCCCCAAATTGAGTGACTTTCGTAAAACAACCATATATTCCTCGTTTTATGTCGGATTTCAACGTTCTACCTATCGTTGGAAAGCTAAAAGAGAATACAACCTCGTAGAAATATTAGTTTTAGAAAATAAAGTTATCATCTATATCGAAAATAAGTCAGAAGTAGAGGGTTGTGAATAGGGATGGTTTGAAGTTGAATTTGAGGATTGATTTGGAGAATTTTGTCTTAATACATATCCTAACACATCTAAACAACTTAAATATGTAAAATTGGACTTCGGGGACTTAGGAGACCATAGCTCCTGGCGGGGAGCTTATCGGGTCAGATATGGGAGTTCGGGGAAGTTGAAGCACGGATTGAGGTGCGTAAACCCATTGGAATGCCTCACTAAATTCATGGTTTGTTTTATCGGTATCGAATTACATGTGTGACTGCTGGTGGGCACACATGTTTTCACTCCTATTTCGATTTGCGTATATATTGATTGTGGCTAAATCGCTTACACGGGTTACTTGTGATAGTGCTCGTGTCGATGGCAGTAGAATATATATACGACCGTCAAGAGAGATTAGGGTGGTCCTGATGTGTAACATCATTGGGAAGGGACCATGTCGTTTACTGAAGTTGGGGTTTAGTCAATGTAAGCCTGTAAGTATATACGTGGTTCCTATTCGATTTATCGATTACTGACTGGTGTAGGTTAGGGTTTTCTCATGATTATACAATTTTTTACTGATCAATGTTTTATTTCTGAACTGGTTTAGTTGGTATATGTTGTTTATTCATTTCACGCTACTGTTTTTGCTTGTCGTGTGCTGCCTACATTCATGGGAATATGACGTACTGTTGCTAGGTGTTATATTTGCATGTTTTGCAGTTTATTAGTTTTATTTCATGAATATTATGTAAACTTCTCTTGGGATCTTATTCACTGGAATCGTCAATATAGTTGTTGGGTGAGTGAGTGCAGATCCTTCGACGAGCAAGGGCAAGGGCAATGAGGTATTGGACGACTACCTTTGAGGTTATGGAGGCAGCTCGTGTGTGATATCAGTATGTATTTATTTTACCTTTGTTGGGTTTTGGAGACCATAGAACACTGATTACATGTATATACAACTTTTGTTATATTTATCTCGCCTTGATATATACATGATATTTTTTGTCGGGTTTTTCACTACTTAGGATTGTTAAATACTGCATAACTTACTTAATTTAAGACATTCGCTATAAATTATTAAATAACTTGATAAATTAATTAAATAGCTAACTAAATCATTAATGCCTATGTAAAGATTAATTAGCGTAACTAAGGTTAGCTGAAAAAGTGTAAGCAATCAGGTAGGACACGGGGCATCAAGAATAAGTGGGCCATGACGTAGCAAGGCTTGGTGATGTGGAATGCGACGTGGATGGTAGCAAGGAGGCTTGAGATTTGGGGTCGTCATAGTTTGGTATCAGAGCGAGGTCGAGCCTATGGGTGGTAGCGTAGTTGTTCTTTAACCTGATACTAATGCCACAATTGGTATTAAAGCAAGGTCGATAAGGCCTATGATAAAAGTTTAATAAAATTGAATAAAAGTTAACAGATAAACTTAGATGTGGAAACCCGATGTTATTGCCTTAGAACTTTAGTTGGGAAACAAATATTAGTCGGGTAGTGATAGGGATTATATACGCGTTATGTTTTGATTGTATATATTATATACACGTATATTGAAGACGATATGACATGCGCTATTTGATCAAGATGGACAGACGATCTGATTATTTCAAATGATTGGACGACTCGCATGATGCGGTACACAACGCCGGAGCAAGAATTTATGGAGATACGCGACAAGTTTCTTCAAGAGGACTTCGACTTACAAAAGTAGTTTTGGCTTTTGCAATGATAGACATCCATTTTCAATAGAGTGTGCCTATCGAGTAGAGTTCGAAGATTGAAGGGAGAGGTACAAAGGTGCAGAGCACAAACGAGTTTTCTACAAAAAATACATTCTGATCAAGATTTAGCTGAGGCTGAGGGAAGACATACTAGTGATTGCCAGAATCGATTTGCACACATCTACAGTTGTCGATGGACAGTCAGAGCAAAACATTAGGCTGAAGAGATAGAGAGAGCAATATGACTGAAAGGACCGAAAGTACGGTCGAGGATGTAGGGATGATGATCGGGCAACTATAGCTTATGTTGTACCCGCATTACCGACCCCGCCGCTGAGATAGGTACATGATCAGGGAGGCAAGGACTGGAGATCGCAGAGTCAGGGCCAGGGGTCAAGATGTGGTTATTCGAAACTATGTTGGCAGTATGGACAAGAGGGGCACATCAAGAGGGGTTGTCCCAAGAGATCAGTGACTTCAGTAGTAGTGACACCGGTGCAGAATCGAGAGCCGGTGCACATGGTGACTGAGCCAAGCCGGGAGATGTCCCGGGTTCAGGGTATGTGATTTTTTTTTAATTTTTAATAATAACAGTTTAAGTTCATGCATGCATGGTGGTACTATAATGGTACCAAGGTAGATCATAGTGGTACGATGGTAGATTTTTGTGTTATGGCATGAGATTGTCATAGGTCATAGCATGGCATGAGATTGTCATGGTGAGTGAGAGTAGGTCGTGGCGTGGCATAAGATTGTCATGGTGAGCTAAAGTACGTTATGGCATGGCATGGGATTGTCATTGTATGTTATGTTGGTTAGGACTATTCTGTTGGGATACATGATAGGAGAGGGCTACAATTACTGGTATTAGGTAACCGGGTTAAGGAAACTTGAACATAGAAATCGAACAGAGAATAGGTTGCGGAGATGTTGGAAAGGGAGTAACCGATTTTGACCACCTCGGCAACATGCGCCTATGTCTCAGGGTAACACTACGTTCTTTGCTATAGGAGTAGTGGGGTGTTCAAGGGACTGTAGAAGGATACTATCAAGGCGTGAGGTTTAGTCACACGGGGATAGGTTAGATGTACAAGAATTTACTCGAGATTTAAATTTCGAGGATGAAATTTCTCCTATTTGGGAAGAATTGTAACGACCCAAATTAATTAAACTAGGATTAGCGTTAATCTCGGGGATCAACGGTCGTAATTCAGGCATTACGTGGTAAACTCGATTGGCTCGAACACGAGAACCGAAAGAATATATTATTTGTTGATGATGGTTGTTTATATGTGGTGTTTAAAATTATTATTATATTGCACCGCATGTGTGTACGTTGCTATCGGGCGAATTAGTGTGACGGGTGTTCGCTTCGAAAGGCGTGTCAACGCGAGTTGAATAGGCAAACTATGGGTACACTAGGAAACTCAACTAATTCACGTTAAAATGACTAGTTAATCAATTAAAATGGGTAATGTAACCATAGGCTAAGTTGATTAAATTAAAACAATAGGCTATGACGTACCTTGAAAGCATGTTGAGACGCGGGGCATTGAGTGTCGAGTAGTCGAGGGTTAGTGGAATTACAAATTTGTCAACTTTAGTGAATAAACCACTTGTATTAAAATGGGCCTAAGCTAAGTAATTAAATCAAATAAATCAAGGCATATAGTTTGGTTAATTAATTGAAAACCATATGATTTACCTAGAGATACGTGTTGGCACATCTAGGAACTATGGGAGTAATAAATTGGTGTCACTTGGATTGAGTTAGTGGGAGTGAGTGGGATAAGTGGCAAGGTGTGAATCATGGGATGAGTCTCGGGATACGTAAATACATTAGGATCAATGACTATTAAACAATCCCACCTTAATATATAAGATTGAAGTGATCAAACACATGCAACTAAACCCATTCATTTACATTTCTGGGAAAATCAGAGTTGAGGTGAAGAATTTTAGCTGGATTTCAAGGATTTAGAGGTCAAATTTGGAGATCAAAACAAAGGTAATCTTCTTCTCCATCTTTTAAACTTTCAAAAGAACTCAATTTTGAGCATTTTGATGCAAATATTAAATTGAGGAGTAGGTCACCGGTTTTTGATGAATTTGTGATAAAATACAAGTATGATTACCATTTCCATAGAGTTTATGAAAAGATTTTCATGATAAATTGATTTTTTTGGTGAAATTGGGAAAAAACTAGTGAATGCATGTTTTTTTTAGGTCATGAATGCATGTTAATTATGTCACTTTATGCAAAATTTTGATTTAAATCAACTCAAATAGGTTATATTTATGATGGTTCGTGATTATTAATCGAGTTTTAAGGTTATGGTATGATTTAGGATCATTTGGAGGTGATTTGTAGGGGTTGGGGGATGCAGAACTGCATTTTTTTTTATGCCTGAGCGTGGAGCGCGCTCTCCCATTTGAGGGAGCGCACTCCCTCTCATAGGCAGCTCCAAATTGAGTGACTTTCGTAAAACAACCATATCTCTTTCTTTTTAAGTTGGATTTCGACGTTCTACCTATTGTTAGAAAGTTAAAAGAGAATACAACCCCGTAGAAACATTAGTTTTGAAAAATAAAGTTATTATCTATATCGAAAATGAGTCAGAAGTCAAGGGTTGTGAATAGGGATGGTTTGAAGTTGAATTTAAAGACTGATTTGGAGAATTTCGACTTAATACATACTCTAACACTTGTAAACAACTTAAATATGTAAAATTGGACTTCGGGGACTTAGGGACCGTACCTCGTGTCGGGGAGCTTGTAAGGTCGGATACAGGAGCCCGAGGAACTTGAAGCACGGATTAAGGTGCGTAAACCCATTGGAATCTCTTAATGAATTCATGGTTTGTTTTATCGATATCGAATTATATGTGTGACTGTTGGTGGGCACACATGGGGTTTTCACTCCAATCTCGGTTTGCGTATATATTGGTTGTGGCTAAATCGCTTGCACGTGTTACTTGTGATAGTGCTCGTGTCGATGACAGTAGAATATATCTAAGACCGTCGGGAGGGATTAGGGTGGTCCTGATGTGTAACAGCGTTGGGAAGGAACCATGCCATTTACCGAAGTTGGGGTTTAGTCATTGTAAGCCTGTAAGTATATACATGGTTCCTATTCGATTTATCGATCACTGGCTGGTGTATGTCAGGGTTTTCTCGTGATTATACGGATGTTTACTGATTAATGCTTTATTTTTGAACTGGTTTAGTAGGTATATGTTGTTTATTCATTTCACGCTACTGCTTTTGATTGTCGTGCGCTGCCTACATTAATGGGAATATGACGTACTGTTGCCAGGTGTTATATTTGTATGTTTCGTAGTTTATCAATTTTTTTCATGAATATTTTGTGGACTTCTCTTTAGATTTTACTCACTGGACTCGTCACTGTATTTGTTGGGTGACTGAGTGCAGATCCTTCGACGAGCAAGGGCAAGGAGGTACTGAGCGACTACCTCTGAGATTGTGGAACCAGCTCGTGTGTGATATCAGTATATATTTATTTTACCTTTGTTGGGTTTTGGGGACCATGGAACACTGATTAGATGTATATGAAACTTTTCTTATACTTATCTCGCCTTGATATATACATGGTATCTTTTGTCGGGTTTTTCACTACTTAGGATTGTTAAATACTGCATAACTTAATTTAAAACTTCCGCTGTAAAATTTTAATATAACTTGATAAATTAATTAAATAGCTAACTTAATCATTAATGTCTATGTAAAGATTAATTAGTGTAACTAGGGTTAGTTGGAAAAGTGTAAGCGATCAGGTAGGTCACGGGGCGTCAAGGATAAGTGGGCTATAACATGGCAAGGCTTGGTGATGTGGAATGCGATGTGGAGGGTAGCAAGGCGGCTCGGGATTTGGGGCCGTCACAAATTTATTAGTGGTATAATTTTTATGATAATTAATAGTGTAATTTAATATTTATTTTTTTAATTTTTCGGTTGAAAGTGTAATATAATAACTTAAAATAAAAATATATCATTTATTCAATAAAAAGTTATTAGTATTATATTTATCACTTAGTTTTTTTTTGTTAATAAATTAGAATATGTTGATTTTGATACAAAAAAAAAAAACTGAGTGCAACCGTCTAAAACTACTAATTTTAAGAATTAATAATTTCATAATTTAAAAATAGTAATTAATAATATTATTATGATAAAAATACTAATCAAATGCTCTCTATAAGCATTGCGTATATTATTAGCATAATTTGATAGGTGTGTTAAATTTTTTGAATGATATTAATTCAATGATATGTTGTTTTCAATACTAAGTTTTCATCAATATTCGATGGGCCCATTAGAGAATCAATATGCAATGCCACACGGCATAACTAGATTTCTTTAAAAGAAAAAAAAAGTGTTACATTAAATGCAATATTGGATCAATTTCCTAGCATAATTAATATTTAACCTGCTATAGCAAGTTACACAAGAGGGCCTCCATGCCATGAAACTTTTTTAAGTTCCCTTGGTAGAAGCATTGAAGCATGTTTAGTTGTTTACTATTCGTTTTCACAAACTTGTAGGGAAAGAACTGAAGCTACTGTAAACCATTTTGCATGACAACAATGGTTCTCTTTATAGTATAAATTATATTGCTTCAGTCAAGAAAGTTGTTTTAACCCTTGGAGAACATTTTGCTAGTAGTACTGAAAAAACTGAATATTGTTATAATTAGATGTAGATTTTTTTTTTAAATGACATATAATTTAAAGAATCTTCGTAATATAAGTAAGTTGTTGTGACGACCCCTTCTCAAATTAGGGCACCGCCTAGCCTAATCCCATAATTAAGCCCGCTCAGCCTAATCCCATAATTAAGCCATAATCTCAGCCACGTAGGACTTAACTACGTATTATAGTCAGCCTTATTCCAAACCATTATCCTTACATAGTAATTTTTATTAAATAAAGTATTTTCTTATCTTATATCCATTAATAAATCAGAGTTAGTTAAATGTTTAAACCTTAAAGTTTATTCAACGAAAGTCTTAACAAATTAGCGAAAACTTTTAACATGAAACCTAAGAATTATGGAGAATCAGGAAATAAAGATCACATATATATATATATATATATATAATGAAACGGTTATAATATATCATCATGTATCTGGTCAGGGTACTATCTCTCAGCCCATAAATACAACCCCAAAAGTATAATAAGACATATATACATATAATTCATACAACAAAACAACAAAACTAAAAACCTACAATATTCGGTGTAGCAGCACTCTACTGGCTCAGAGGTAGTTGTCGATCTTCTATTTGCCTAGTCCGCTACTCGATGGATCTGCACCCACCGTCATAAAAAGGATGGTGAGTACAGAAAAGTAGAAAATAACACTAAGAGACATTTTTTCACATTTCCAAATATACAACAAGTATCTGAAAGCATAAGAATAACAACTATGCTGAAAAAGAATCATGCTAGAATATACTCTAGTTAAATAAAATGAAACTGGCATTGGGCTTAAGTAGTAATGATTTAGGGTCGGTCGGCCGTAAGTCCTATCACAAATGCCTTTTTCCACTATATAAGGATGAAGCTGAGCTCTACATCTCTGCTAAAGGTCGAAGCTGAGCTCTACGCCTTTATAATCTTTCACAAGTGCCAGTCACATGTGATATATGCTTGCTAGCAACCTCGGGTCCCATACTCCGTGTGCTGCATAAAATAGTGGTGAGATCCCGACAACCTCAAAAGTCTAGTGACCCCACGTGCCGCGCCCATCTCAATCACATCATGGTCCTAGATTTAAGAACTACTTTCATAACCAAAGAAATGACATGGTTTGAGAATCCAACTAAGCAATTGCATATCTAATGCACAATGAAAAATAGATTTACAACACTATGTAATATCTACCTAATAGCATGTTATTTCATTTGACCACATGTATCAACTATCAAGAGTGACATAGCACATGATTTGGAGTCAACGAAACTACTAAATTAATAAATAATACTATGATAGCAAACTCATGAAATGAGAGAGGAAACAAGTCATGGTATATATAGTACAATAAATAAATCAGTCCAAATGACCGGAAATGAGTAACAAAACAAAAATGAAATGTAAATAAATATCTCAATCAGTTTACTAACAAATCATGCAAATTTCCTAACTAATCCAGCCTCCAAACACGTCAAAACTCGTATTCGAACCCCCGAGACTCTTCCTTAGGTTCCCGTTATTATTTAACATGTTTTTAAGTGTGTTTAGACCTTTAACTATGATATTTGACTTGTTTACAATGTTTAAATTTAAGTTACAAAATTGCTGATTTTGAATGTTAGAGTACTCAGCACGCTTGATTACCTACCTTGCGTGCTACCAAGTTTCTCTAACGCGTTATACGAAGTTAGCGCCTAGTTGATCACACCTAGCGGGCTATGCGCAGGAAAAGCCAGAATTATGTACTTAGAATTCTGAGTTCTCTCCATACATAGGTCACCCTCAACAACTTGGGATCTCTTCCCTAACTTACTAGAGACCTAAAACAGTAACTAACATAACAAAATCATCCATACATCATATAATTCATAAATTTATCAAATTCAATTAAACTAATAGTGTATGCTTGACTTACCGAATTGACGAACACCTTTCACTTGATCAACTAACTCCTAAATCAACAAGATTTCTACGACAAAACTTAATGATCTCTCTGACTTTTTCTTCTCCAGCAAATCTTAGCTTCTAAGCTTTCAATTAAAATGAATTGCATGGTTCGATCTTAAGCTTTATATATGTAATTGATAAGGTTAATTAATAGCCATTGATCTCTTTGTACACACGTATCTCGAGACTAATCTAATGATCTACAACTTGACATATGTGTAACGGCCCAATATTTATTGACACACTTATTTAGATTATTTCCTGACTCGAACGCCGACTCATACCCAAAAGGACGCCTCGAATTGGCTACGACACGCCCGACTAGGCTTGAATAGTTATTTTTTTGTTGAGTGCTTATTTGCGATGTTAATTAATATTTTACTCATTATTTTATCGCATGTGAGTTTATATTGATATATCGTGTAAGGACGCGAGATGGGTATTTGTCTCGAAAAGTGTGTCGACGCGGTATCGGGTAGGCGAAGTACGAGTACACTAAGTTTAGACAAATGTTAAATATACTAATATGACAATAAGCAAGGTAAATATGACCTTTAACAATAATATAACCATTGATTAAGCCAATTAAATTGAGAGCGCAAGAATTGACACACCTCGATATGCGTGCCGATACGTGGGGTATGAAGTGCCGAGTAGTTGGGGGTTAGTGTGGCCATGTATACTAGTAAATGACTCTATGTGGACTGACTAAATGGACCAAGTCATATTAATATACCAAGTATCAACATTTGCCTATAGTTTGAACTATTAATCAAGAGCCCTTGATGTACCTCTAGATGATGTTAGAATATGTATTTCTAGGCTAAGCTAGTGTCAAAAGTGAGGGATGGACAACTTGGGTTGTGGACCCTTTGATCACTTGGAGATAAAGAAGTGCACACTTAATAAATGGTTAGAATTAGATCAATCAAACTATAAAAATGGGGTTAGTGCTTAAGTTAAACATGCAAGAGTCATCCTGGAGAGTATTGAAAGCATGAGAAAAAGTTGGAATTTCAGCAAGAATTGGACCTTTTGAGGCCATCTAATAGAGAAATTGACAAAGATTTGCACCAACTTATTAAAAACTAAGGTATAATCATCTTCTTCTTAGATTTTCCCTTTCAATTTTCATGTTCATAAGATTAAATTTCATGACAAAAAGGGCTTTGGTGGCTAATTTAGATGAATTGTGTCGACGAATTATTGATGGGGCATCAGCGATGGTTGACGCGGCGCGAGCATGACGCATCACCACCAAGTAGGGGTGGGCATTGGTCTCCACAAAACCGCCCAAACCGCCCAAACCGTGCAAACCGCATGATTTGGTCTGATTTTTTTAACTTGCAGTTCGGGGCGGTTCAGAAAACTTGAAAATCGCAATTCCACGGTTTGGTGGTGGTTTTCATTTACTAAAACCCGCGGTTCACCAAATCGCAAAAACCACCCCTAAACTTGGAATGTATTGAAATAAAGTTGAAGCATTTTCTTGTTGTTTTAACTTTCAAAATGATTTTAGACTCATAATTTTGATTGAGTTCATGTGTATTATTGTGTTTTTGGTGGATGGTCATGTATGAACATATATTTTGTTGATGGGATTGTATGGAATGTGTGACTTTTTTTTGCTGAAAATGTGTCGCAAAAAACCGCAAAACCAAACCGATCAAACCGCGCAAACCGGGGTCGGTTTGGTTGTGGTTTTGAGGTTTCGCGGTTTGGTGGTGGTTTGCAAAACAGTCAAACTGCGAACCTTCGGTTTGGTGGCGGTTTGATGATTTTCACCACCAAACCGGGGTTTGCCCACCCCTACCACCAAGGTGCTGGTTCGGCCAACATAAGTCTTGGTCGAACCAAGACACACTCCTCTGTTGTGCGTTCACGCACAAGCAAGGAGGGCGGTATGTGGGCTTGGGCCATCCAAAATATATTAAAAAAAACAACTAAAACAAAACAACAAACGAACGTAGCAAGCAAAATATATATATATATATATACTAGTATCAAGTACGTGCTACGCACGATCGTGCCGATGTTCATTAATAAAGAAGAGAATTTATTTTTAATAATTTATTAAGTAAATATGAAGTTGTAATTTAAATTAAAAATTTTGACGAAATGACAAAGTTATAAATGAATAAAGTAGATGATGAACATTTTAAAGTAAGCAATTAAATATTTGAACAACTTTATAATTTATTTTTAATAAAAACTATGAATCCTCATAAAAATCTAAATGAAAGAATCATACTCCCGCCGATGTTGATTTTCCATTATCATCATCATCCCTGAAAGTCAAGAATTTAGAGTTAGCATACCGCATTACATTTATCTAGCAAAAATAATTAATACAATGAAGTATTTATTTAATTAAATTTGAAATAACTTACTTGATCAAATAGTATTTTCTTTGTTCTTTTTTACTTTGTGAATCTTCCAAATAAGTGTCACTTCTCTTCTTTTTAATTTCTTCATCCACAACGTCTTCTTAGTTTGTTTGAGGCTTTGAATGACATATATTTGTTATTGTGTAACGTTCTTGCCCTTTATTGAAATTGAAGGAAGTTGGTTTTACAACGAATGTAAAACTTCTTCCTCCAATTTTTTAAAATTCTTGTGGAACATTATTTTTGAGTCTTATATCCTAATTCAAGTAAAAAGAGAAAAATTAATGTAAGAAATTAATGGAAGAAAAAAATAAAGGTGAAAAGTTAATGAAAATTATACTTTAATATAATGTTTGAAGCAAATTTAATTAGATTTTTAGAAATTTTAAGCGTACCTTGGATAATTTCTCTAATACATTATTTACGAGTTCATCACTTATGATTTGTGTAGTATATTTTCAAATGAGACGAATGTTGCAGATCTCGAATCATCTTGTGATTGTACTTGTAGCTTAACCCTGGAAGAAAAAATATAATTGTCACTTGTAGAATAGTTAGAAAGCACAAATATAAATGGTTTTTAAAATTTATGGGGTTTCCTTTTGAGTTTACATTGCTAGATTTGTTGCTAATTAGAAACGGGTAATACTCATTGTGAACTTTAATTCGACATGATTGTGCATAAAGTAGTTTTTATTGTTTTATGATTAACTCGACTTGATTGCATATTAGAGCACCCTATTAAACCATAAATACAAACTTGTACCTCAACATTGACCTATGTACGGTACCACACCAATATTCTCATAGGCATTTCATCAAACAATTTTAGCGATATTGAGGGATTATTAGTGATATGAAACAACATAAAAAGTTATTATACTTAGAGACCGATAACTAAGAAAAGGGACATACAACAACCACTACTAATACCAAATGACTTGATTTTTCTCTAAAACTTTCTTTTGGACTTGAAAGAAAGCCTTTAAGCTTCCCATTTATATATGTACATCTAGTTCTTCTGCCATTATATATAAGTGTAATCCTTACTCACAAAGCTATAGCACAACACATTCCCATTTTTATTTTTGTGAAAACAGTGCAAATTAACTACTCATCAATTGCATATATAGAATCATAGGTTCAATTTGTTGGCAATGGAACAATACATGCATCTTGCCCAAACTTGTTTACGGGGTTTCCTTGTGAATTTACATGGCTAGATTTGTTGCTAATTAGAAACGAGTAATACTCATTGTGAGCTTTAATTCGACATGATTGTGCATAAAGTCTTTTTTATTGTTTTATGATTAATTCGACTTGATTGCATATTAGAGCACCTTATTAAACTACAATACAAACTTGTACCTCAACATTAACCTATGTAAGTTACCACACCAATATTCTCATAGGCATTTCATTAAACAACTTTATAGCACCCCATCAAACCATCAGTAGGCATTCATCAAGCAACTTTAGAGCACCCTATTAAAACATCAAAACGGACTTTAAAAATTACAAATCTAATATTCTCATAGGCACTTCATCAAACAATTTTAGATCACCCTATTTAACCATCAAAACAAACTTGTTTCAAAAAATCCAATAACTTTAAGTAGCAATCTCAATCCCAACCATGTTTGCAAAGTTAGATATTGCAAACATTCAAATTCAAACACTATGGTTTGCCCAATAGTTCATAGAAAAACTCTATTACAAAAGAATTGCAAATAATTGGACAAAAGGGAAAAAGCTCATGAAAGAGAAAAGAAAACACATGTCTTAAAAAAATCCCTAGGGTGGTCATTTTCTGAGCAATGTTTCATATCCCAATCTTCCCATGCTCTGATCAAGGCGACATCATAGGACCTTGACACACCTTCAAACTATTCAAACAAGTGCAACAAATGTTCATTATGAGATTGAAATTAACTGTGTAGTGTTATTGCATACTGCAAAATCATGCAAGGTGTGTTCCGTAAAATCTATACTATATCATTATGCAAGCAGGTTCCTAGTTTATTGAATATATTTCACATCCAAAAATAAAGCCCCCGAACTATAGCAGAAGATGGAGATTATCATGAAAGTTCTAGAATTATTGAATTTTAGATTGCTACTTAGAGTAGACAGTTAATACTTTAGGATCATATTAAATCATCGAAACACCCTAATATCGTTATAATCATTTCATCAACATTAAACCTATCTAAGTTACCACACTAATATTCTCATAAACATTTCATCAAACAATTTTAGAGTACCATATTAAACCATAAAGACACACATACCTCAACAAAAACACAATAAATTGAGAAAAAATGAGTCTTTAACAAAATAGGTTTGGAGATTAGGAGATTGAAACACTTAAATGTAACAAAATTACAAAAGTGAAGTGCAGATCTCTTGGGTTTTCATTGAAGAGTTCAAGAGACTAATTAAAAGGAAGAAAAGGCAGATGAGACAGTAGAAGTTAGGTGAACATTTTTTTCAATTAGAATTTTTTTTTTCAGAACAATTAGACAATTCTTCCATCCTTAGTTGATGTTTATCAATCCAAGTGCCTATATGCTATAGAGATTTTATATAATAGTATATAATAATGGTTAGAGAAGTCGGCTACAACATTTGTGAAAAGCTGATGTTTATCTAGTTGTGAGAAAAAAAAATAATGAAAAATCCTTCAGCTAGTCAAGGGAAGGAAGCTTGAGAGGCCAAGTTATTCTCATAGAAAATAAGAATAGAGGACAACAGAAAAGGACACTAAATCTCTCTGCAATCTACTAACTTCCTAAGTTTTCTATGAACAAAAAGTTTCATCTGATTGAAAGCCTAATAACTTCTGCAAAGCTGAAGCAAACCTTAGATTTGAATGGTATTTGCTTTGGTTCAACACCCCTTGACCTTTTTTAGCTAACTAATTTGACCTCTAAAAATATGAACACCCTTAAAAGAGTTTCGCTAGTACATACCAGATAAATACGAACACCAATATTGTCATAGGCATTTCATCAGTACATACTAGATAAATGCTAGCTTAAACATTATATATAAGTGATTGGAAGGGGTAACTTAAACATTATGATTATCAATTAGGAATATAAGTTTTCTTCAACTTAAAACTTATGATAAGAAAAGAAAAAAAAATTCAGAACTTTGGTTTTAAAAACAAACAAGTATCGATAAATACCTGTGAGAGATAAATATGTTTGGGAAGAGATGCCAGCACATATACACATACCAGAATCATCATATAGACACATACCACATCTATTAAACCATTACAGTACCTACCAAACCCTAAAAATTCATTGAATGAAAAAAACCCTAGAAATTCATGTTTATGATGATCTTTACCTGAAGTTGATTGGAGATTATTGTTGAAACTAATTGTAGTTGTTTGTCGATAGTTGTTTTGTAGAGCAATGAGAGAAATAGAAGGAACGAAAATAAAGGAGTTGAAGATATTGAAATCAACAAATGAGGAAGTCGACAAGTGAGGAAGGGTTTTGAGGTCATTTCAAGTAAGAAAGGAAAAAAGCACTATTCGTGCTTTTAATATATATATATAAAAGAATAATTTATATATATACTATACATTTATATCATACATTATATCATATGTATTTACATATGGTATACCTATAATTAATGGTTAAATTTGGGAAATAAAACTTATCGAGCCGAGAGTTAACTAATGTGGTTCGATTCGATTTGCGACCAATGTGGCCACCACTGAAAAAGAAAAAGAAAATAAATAAAATAAATTATAAAAAAATAGATAAAAATTACAAAAAATCACAAAAAATTACCAAAAAATCCAAAAATATAAAAATATAAGGAATTGGGAAAAAAAGTAGAACATAGGATTTCGAGAATTTCTCGAGCGTTTGAAAACTCGGTGTAACTCAAAAAATGTGACAAAAAATGTGAAATAAAATTCTAATTTTTATTATAATATTAATAATTAACTTAATGTGGCTATAAATTAATTAAAATGATGCATTTGGACTTAGGGGACTAATGGGACCGTAGCTCGGGTACCGGGAGCTAGGCGAGGTCGAACTCGGGAGTCCGGAGAAGTTGGAGTGCGTATTGAGTTTTGTAAAACCTAATGGAACGTCACTTGAGTATTTACTTACTTTATTACTATTTTACTCTATCTTGTTCAATGTATTCCTATCCTATTCCTTATTTACTTCAATCATCTGTTTTGTGTCACTATTTGAAGGGTTGATTGAATTTACTCTCGCCGGGTATTCCGTTGTGTGTCTATGGCACGCTAGACCATAACATGTATATCAGGAGTCCTCGGTGAATAACGACCCGAGCTAATTTGTCGGTACATGTGTCGGTGTGTCGTGGGTCTACGCCAACCACCGAGAGAACCAGGTGATGGGCTAGTTGGGTGCGCCCACTGGTAGGATCTTGGGGAGGATATCCGAAGTATGGTCTAGTCTGACCGGGACGGGCACACACGTTTGCGCTTTATCGTTATTTACGCATGCGATGATCCATTTACAATTGCCCGTTTATATTCTGCATGTTTATTTAACAATATTTATTGCATTTCCTTTACTTTATCATATGAATGCTCAACTTCCTTTAGATTTTACTTACTGGATTCGTCATTGTTTCTGTTGTGATGGATGACTGTAGATCCTTCTACGAGTAAGGGTAAGGAGATTATTGGCGACTATCTCTGAGCTCGCCTACTGTTCGGCACACTACTTGTAAGTGTTTATTTTGGTAGTTTGCTATGTATTTTGGGTTTATGGGAGACTGGTGAGACATGTGTACTTGTATATATTTACTTTTGTCGCCTTATATATACAGTGTACTCTATTTCGGGTTTTCCATAGTAGGACTGATGCTCTATAAAACTTAAAAGTTAATGAAAATCCACGTTTATTCTCACTGTAAGAATTTTCTTTGTTAATTTATTGCTTACTAAATGATATTTGAAAAACACAAGACATACTTGTAATTTAATGTATATCTCGAATAATAGGCAAACAATATAAAGGATATGATGAATAGCACGCACATTGAGGAGTGCCGACGTGGCGGCAGACGTCAGTAGGGCTACGGGACCCGCGTAGCAGCTCGCACGGCGGCCTCGAGGCGCGGGGCCACCACACATGTCACACTAACTCTCCACTAACTTCTTCTAACTAACACCAATATCAACTCAATTAATCTCATGATGTGTCAAAACGTATCTCGAGAATTATCAAATGACTATTGTTTTAAATTACTAACTTAGGTTACATTTAATATATAATCAACCACATCAACATTAATTCAACTATTTAAGCTACCCTAAGCTCAAATCAACTTATCACATCACTCTCCACCCCGGTTCCACGCCGACACGCATCTCAATGCGCATTTTCACTCACGTCTCGACACCTATACACAAATATGAGTGACTTAGTAATCTACACATATATAATACATTCGGCATACATCATGACAAAATATAACATATACCTCCGCTCTCTCGCCTCGGTCAATGCATATATCTCGATGCGGGTCCCACGTCACGGGTTAATGATCCTAATTAAGAAATTAAACTAGAATTTAGGAATTTAGGCCGTGACAGTAGTTAAATTCAAATAGCAATAATTTAAAGAAAAAATTAAAATAAAAGTGAAGTAGTATATTTTTTGAATAATGAAAATAAATTATTAAATTAGTTAAATTTTCGTGAAGTACGTGTATATATATTAGTTTCGTAACGTGCGACGCACGAATGAGCCCGCTCGGAAAATTTAATTATAAGAACTTAAATTTAATTTAGTAGAGTAAAAGAAAAGTAGCATAATAAGTTGCCAAAGGGATTAGATAAATGTATTATGCAATAAATTTCGATGATATTAGTAATATTAATAGTCAATTGAGACAAAATATAAAGAATCTCTAATTGAGAAATTAGCGAGAGATTTGCGAAATTAAAAATTAAAGAGTAAAATTGTAATTCAAAGTAACAGTTGAAAGTTGTTGTATTCGTGCTTATTAAGTATTATTAGTTTAGTAACGTGCGACGCACGAATGAGTCGCCGCTACGCTCGCGAGAATTTAATTAAGTAGTATAATAAGTTGTCAAAGCGATTAGATAAAGATATTATGCAATGAATTTTAATGATATCAGTAATATTAATAGTGAATTGAGACAAAAGATAAACAATCTCTAATTGAGATACTATTGGCAAGAGATTTTATATACCAAAGAATCTTTAATTGAGATATTAATAAGAGATTTGTGAAATTGGAAATGGAAGGGTAAAATTGTAATTCAAAGTAATAGTTGAAAGTTGTTGTATTCGTGCTTATTAAGTATTAATATATATCTACTAGTACTTAATACGCACGAATACAACAACTTTCAACCGTTACTTTGACTTACAATTTTACCCTTCAAATCGATTTCGCAAATCTCTCGCTAATATCTCAATTATAGATTCTTTGGTATCTAAAATCTCTTGCTAATAGTATCTCAAGTAGAGGTTTTTTTTTATCTTCTGTCTCAATTACTATTAGTATTACTGATATCATTAAAATTTGTTGCATAATACCTTTATTTAATCTCTTTGGCAACCTATTATGCTACTTTTGTTTTACTCTACTAAAATTAAATTTAAATTCTAATAATTAAATTCCTGCGAGCGTGCGTCGCGAGCGGGCTCATTCGTGCATCGCACGTTAGGAAACTATTATATATATATATATATATATATATATATATATATATATATATATATATATATATATATATATATATATAGTGTGAGGCTATGTTGATATTGTTGTATATATATATAGTGTGTGTGTGTGTGTGATTGAAGATTAATTGGTCAACGTAGGAAACGTATATATAGGAGGAAATTAAACTCTTGTTAAAGAGGAGGAAATTAAACGAACTGATGTGAACTTATTAATAATGCCGTTGAATAGGGAGCTGGCGTGACACACGTAGGAGAAGACTAACTAGTTAATTTTCATTATGGGCATTTGTACATATTTCCCCTTATATAAACTTGAACATGTCTCTTGTGCTTTTTTTTTTTTTTTTTTTTTCTGTTTTTTATATAGCGTTTGTGAAGGAGATTGATAAATTTGTACGTATAAATCAACAGAAAAATAAAGGAAAAAAATGATCCATGTTTTCTTATCATTTTTATTGCAAGCTTCATTGAGAGGCAATTGTTACAATTACAACTCACGAAACGCAATTATATAAACTTACTGGGGTACTATGACTTTTTCTTGTGAAACATTTTTTTTAAAAGGCACACTCGTCATTCCTAATCTAAGAGGGTAAGTCTGAAAATACGTACCCTTATTAAAATAATAACCATCCCACAAATGAGGAGAATTAGCCCCACTAATAGAAACAACTACCTCAATTTGGCGAAACATCCACTTGAAGAGACAAATCGAAATTAAATATGAACTAAACCTGGAACAAAATAAGTTTAAATCTTAAATTCAAACTAAATTGTAACAAAAGAGGTGAAAAGTAGAGAAGTAGACCACCCTTGCATCACCATGAAGCTGCCATGACCACTCGTCATTGGAACAACATTGCACATGAACCAGCGTATGCTCACGATCACACATGAAACACCATTCACGTACTGCTACAACAAAGCACTGATTGAGCACGACCACCAATGGTCGGGCGTCAAACTCCATTAAGTACCCTCAATTGATCCCATTTTATGCTGCTCGAGTCCCATTTTTCGTTCACCAATGTGCTCCACAACTGCTTACCCGATACTGATAAGTTGGTTTTTATATGCTTTTAGTAGTTTATTTTAGTATATTTAATTATGCAAAGTATCTAAAATATATATTTTATTATATTTTTTGGTCGTTTTTAAGTGAAACGGAGTGTGTGGTTGAATTCGTGGTGAAAAAATACTCAAAATGGAGTATTTACTCGTAGTGATCGGATGCCGGACAGTTGCCTCAAGTTACGTGTTGGGCGGTGGGTAGAATACGTGACAATAGACCAAGTAATGCCTGCCACGTGGCAGCGTGCCATTAGCCAGCCTGGAACACGTGGCGCACCGAGGTTATGCACATCTTCGCACAAAACCGTGGAGAGCATGCTCTCCACCAATAGCCAGTCGCCACGTCAGTGGTCTCTATTTTCTCCTCCAATCAGGAACCGCCACATTAGCGCTTGCAGGAAAACGGACCAATCAGAAGCCGTCATGTGGCGTCTCACAACACACATCACACCACCATTTCTTCTCCTCGCTCAGCCTCCATTGGTTTGTCCTAAGGATGCGAGTCTGCACAAGCTCCCAGAATTTCGCCGATTCTGCGCGGCTCTCACTCTGCCTTTTGTGTGCCACGTGTCGCTCACTCACAGCGCCAACCACGTCACAAGCAGCGGTCTCCACCAATCAGAAAGCGACACGTCAGCGCGTGACAACACTCTAAACCAATGCGTTGCGGACACGTAGACAAAACCCATTTTCACCCCAAAAATAGTCAATGGATGCTCCTCGACGCACGTGTTACGAGACCAACCCCCAAAATTAGTTTCTCTCACTTCCAGAGAGCAACTTTTAGTGGTTTTTCATATTAGGAACTAGGTTATTCATACGAGGAGAACACATGGGAGCCATTACACACAACTTTTCATACTTGGAGATTGTAGAGATGATGTCTGGCTAGACCAACCTTCGCCTGGGTCGAAGGGGAAACAAGTGGGATTCATGATTCATGGCAAATACTATGTGAGATATATGATTTTTATTTAATTTGATTTAATTTCTCCTATTTCATTGTTGTTGATTTTAAAGTATATGGTTTAGATCTAGGGTGTGTATGTGGCCAATGCATGCTTTTAGGTGGACAACCTATAGTTATTTGAACCATTAGTATTCCGTGTAATTGTGCTTTTGGACCAATAAAGTGACAAACACTCACCCGTTTGCCGTCAAACCCTTTCAGTTCTTGAGTGTGCAACAATTGAATCTAGGTTAAATCGGAAGCGGATGCGATCCGATTATTTAGGATTAGTGTTCCCACATACCCAAATTACTGCGGTTAGTGTGTTAAACTCGATTGGCGGATGTCTAGGGTTATACATTGATTAGGGAAATAGTTAGTGGCGGACGTCCTAGCTATCGAGATTAGGGGACCTAGGAATTTCTGGCGGACGTCGATTTTCCATAGCTAATCTAGGAGAAATTGAATTAATAACTTTTTGGAATGATTGAGGACCATTAAATACCATTGAATCTTGATTCTTGTTTGTGGAACCGTAGACTTAAGTGATTTCTTCTCATTGATATTATTTTTGCGAACTTTTTATTTGCGCTAGTTTAGTTAATTATTTCATTGAACTTTCTGAAAACTCCCATTTTTAGTTAACTTGGAGTAAAACTCAAGTCCTGTGGATTCGACCCCGTATTTACCACTACTACACCCTTGTGGTTGGTAACTCGATTGCGGGTTATATTTGGCATGCACGACACGTGACCAGATACCAACAACCCTTTCCACCTCATAACCCTAAAATCGATATCTTCTCTCTTAGAAAGAAAGACAGAGTGAGGGAGATGGAGAAACTAAGACACAACCAAACAAATAAAACTAAAAGCATGAGAGGTGGAGTCCACTCTAACAAGAGAAAGGGCACTGTTAAAGGTCAGCTGGCCGACGGCGACCGAACAAGGATGGAGTTTGGGAGAAACCGGTGTTATAGGGTTTTTTTTATGAAACTTTATATACATAGACTCACACACACATTAATATATACATAACGATACAATTAAGGAGGTGATCAATCTTGTCTATATATGGAAGTAAATGATGATGAATTACTCTTTTGCTCTAATAAAAATTATTAGTATTGAGGAGACCTAAAGGAATTAATCCATTCATGTTAAAATCAAAATTATTAGTCACGAGGTGAACATAAATATACAATCATCAAATTATACAACAAATATTAATTTCTAACATAATTAATGTATATGGGTATTGTGGGGTAGAGAGTGGTTAGGTCTGAAACATGAGCGCCTTCATGAATTTAAAATGAAAGAAAAACCATACAAACAAACAAAAGAACAACCTTCCTATTCCACTAAGTAGGGTCAGGACTGTAGACGTAATACTACCATGAAGTGCCTATAAAAGGAATGTGTGTGATCGATTGCAAATCACACAAGTACGTATATACTCAAATACATTGCTTGAATATTGATTAGCTCAAGAAAGATCAAGGCAATGGCAACACAGGTAATTAATAGTATTCATCACAACTTCTATTATTGAATAATATTTTCAAAGCTTATATATACTCATAATCGATTCATACGAATTAAATCAAGTGGTGCTGGAACACTTCTGTTTGGCGACCTCGACTACACCAGGTTGCTCTCTGCTTTTTGGTTCGTCCATACGGGCGAAAGTGGATTAAAATAAGGGACTTTTGAATAACTAGGCTTCTGATCAACTAATGGGCTCTTTGGAAAGGAAACATAGAAATCCTCTATTTTTGCTCTGAATAGCCCATTCTTTTGTAGATCCTATACTTTTTGTAACTAAACTTTTGTAAATACATTATATAGATTAATATATAGGAGTATCGCCTCCATTCACTCAAAAAAATTCATACGAATTAAATCGTTATTACATATGCATTGATCAATCTTTAATTAATTTAATCGATCATTTTAATTGGTTTTGGCTAACATTTTAATATTGTTAATTGACTAGGAGGCGGTGAGTGTGATGCTTTTTGCGAAGGCTCTTGGCCCCTACTGGGGATTGGACAAGCGTTATTGGAGGTGGCCCTTCATCAAGGAATCACCTACGAGCAAGTATGTGTCAATCAACAGAAACAATTAAACTTAACTAATTAATTATAATTTTTTATAAGAAATCAACTAATACTCTTCTAACTCTAATTAATTATTTGTGCATTGGGAGATCGACTTGGCCTTAATTCTTCATTCATAGATGACATCGACTTGGCCTTAATTCATAGATGACATTGAGCTAGTGAGCTATTAGTTGGTCTTAGTTGACATATATATACTTGGTACGTTAATTAACTAATCATATAACTGCAATAAATTAACAACGTATTTTTTATGATAATTATTATTTTGTGAAAATAAAAATATATAATATATTGTATGAAAGGTACATATATAGTAGTTGTAACATCGATTGAGGTTAATTAAGAGTCAGAGTCTGATCCCCGTTTGCAAATTTAAGGGCTCATATACATACATATTATAATTAAGTTCCTAACTAAAAAAAAAAAAGGGGGAAATGCTACAAGTACTTACGGACATTACCAAATGCACATCAAGTCTCACTAGCCATTCGTTGGTGTCCATTACGGGTCATGTGTCGCTACATCGACTTGGCCTTAATTCATAGATGACATTGAGCTAATGAGCTATTAGTTGGTCTTAGTTGACATATATATACTTGGTACGTTAATTAACTAATCATATAACTGCAATAAATTAACAACGTATTTTTTATGATAATTATTATTTTGTGAAAATAAAAATATATAATATATTGTATGAAAGGTACATATATAGTAGTTGTAACATCGAGTCTGATCCCCGTTTGCAAATTTAAGGGCTCATATACATACATATTATAATTAAGTTCCTAACTAAAAAAAAAAAAAGGGGGAAATGCTACAAGTACTTACGGACATTACCAAATGCACATCAAGTCTCTCTAGCCATTCGTTGGTGTCTTAAGATGCATGTGCACAAGGTTAATTCTCAATGCATAACATAGGGGTCATGTGTCGTGGGGTACTCATGCATACACGTACGTACGTAGTACACATTGCCTCATGAGGTTGATTGATGCGTGTTTAGTGATGTCCGAAAATCATTTCCTATTAAAAAAATCAGTTCAGTACGTAATTAATAAAGATTTGTATGGTACATAGTAATTAATTAATTTATCAATGCATGGTTGCATGGCATGCAGCACACTGATTGAAATGGCTGAGCTGATAAGGGTGTGTTGGCTGGAAATAGACGTGGCACTGGACACTTCATATCTGACTGAAGGTACAATATACGAAGTGTCATTTGTGGTGATGTTGAAGAAGGACGCGTCCGGGTGGGACTTCCCGGTGACTCTAGATATGGAGGAGCCTAACGGGAAGAAGAGCCAGTGCAAGGTGAACATGAAGGACCTGCCGAGAGAGGAGTGGATCGAAATTCGCGTCGGCGACTTCACCAATCAGAAAAAGGGAGAACTCAAGTTTTTCTTCTCCGGATACGAAGGGGGGCTCTGGAAGACTGGCCTCATTGTCAAAGGAGCCTCAATTAAGCCTAAAAAGTCGTTCCCTTTTTAAGAATCATTAATTATGTGTAAGCTAGCTAGCAAGCTAGCTGGTTAATTGATTATATGTATGCATGGGGTACGTGTGTGCTTGCATGCCCTTATGGACGCATATTTAGTACTGTCTCTCTATCATGTGTGTTATGAATAAAGATTGCATTATAATGCATACCTTATTACTTATAATGTAACTTTCTATTTGATGTCAAGATTTATATATAAAGATCACAAATTAAAGTTTACATATTGGTCAGATCCATCGTTACATCAATACAAATTCTTGAAGTATTAGAACCAACGTCCACGACATTGAACAAAGGCGACGACTATCACAACAATTAATAATAACAAAAACCACATATTGAGTACGCATATATGTACTCCCTCCGCTCCAATAAATATATGTTACACTTTTACATGTGCACAAAAGTTAAGAAAATGATTGATTCGATAACATTTAAATTAACTTCGTATGAGACCAAATTACCCTCTCATAATTAAATGACTATAATATTTACTATGGGTATTGTAGAGAAAACTTATAAATATTGTTATTAACTAAATTGATTAGGGTTAGAATAGGAAATGAAGCTATATATTAATGTTTTTATTGGTTTACTAATGTGATATATTGGTTGGAAAAAAAAATCCCACAACTAATGTGATTAAATATTTGAAAATGGAGAGAGTGGTAGTATATACTAATCACAAAATCATTCACATATGCAAGAAAAGAAGCTGTAATTTTGGTAAACCAACGTACATAGCTTGTTTGTTAATTAGGAGGCCAATCCCTTGTCAAGATGATCATGGATTCTAATTTTGCGTTAAAGAAAATAATTAAGCGTATGCAGTGGTACATGTGTGTGTTTTGAGGCCTTATGCCTAGGGCCGGTTCCATCATCTTTTAGACCTAGGGCGAAAATTAAAAATGGGGTCTTCTATATTTATATATATATATATATATATATATATATATATATATTAGACCTTTTCCCTCCTCCTCTCTCTGGACTTGGGACCGACAATAAAAAGTGTAACATTTATCATCGGTGGAGTTAAAAAGAGGGTTAGTAACAAGGCCAAATTGGTAAAAATATCATAATCTTTCACAACTTTTTATTTTATTTTTTCCTAATATTTTTGAATTTGTTGTTACATTCTAACTTTTTCTAGATTCTTTCATTTATGTTTTAATAAGTTAACTCCAAATTCGCTGAGGTGACACCTAATTAATTAATTTAAATAATAAAAAATTCAAAAAGTTAAGCTTTAATATAAAAAATTGTGAAAGGTTAGATACTTTAACCAATTTCACCTTGTAACTAAAAAAAAGACACAAAATGACAAAAAACAACAGATAATAACATATAAATAAAGAGTGCGGCTATGTGCACCCCGCACAATGATCAAGGCACCTAGCCAAAATGTTTTAAAAATTAGGGTAAGAAGGAAATGTCAAAACTGCCCTCCCAAATCAACTGATTCACTCACGTACCAAAAAGCACTTCATTCCCGTGCACCCCACCTTTAATCCTTCGAATTTTTCACAAGTGCAACTGATCCTTTGCCGGGCGATCTGCTCGTTTGTTGATTAAAGGGGGGCGTCTAGATATTGTAAGTCTGTTATTTCTTATTTTTTGTGGTTGAATGAAGTCAGTTGACCGATTTTCAAGGAGACAATAATGAGGGTTTTGTATCGTAAGGTTTTTTAGCTTCGCTGTGTTTGCATCACTGTTAACGTATAATGGGTGAAGAAAATGAGTGGGAGGCGGACGTAGAACAAGATAAGGTTTGTTTTCATGATTTTTCTTTTTTTTTTTTTCTTTTTTTAATGTGAATAGGGGACATGAAGTGATCGGTCACATAGGACCGAAACATTACATAAGGTCTCGATTGTATTTGGTCGACACTCTTGCATAAGTTTCGAACTAAAACAACTGAAACCATATTTGTACTATGTGGTACTAGTCACGGTCATTATGTATCGTGACTTGATGAATGGTCTCGGACATGTGAACCGAGACTGAATGCTATTTCTCGAACCCGTGGAACTGAGATAATCTATTTTAACTATTTTTGCTGTTTTTTCATTATTAAATCTTACGATATACGTAACTTGTTTGCATGAAAAGCCATCTACATCATACACATCTCAATTTGAAGACTACGCCAATGTTTTTAGTCGCAAAGAACCATTCTAGTCTAGGAAGGATGTTGTTGAGTGGGTTCAAAAGTTGGGATGGGAAAGACAATTTGTGTTGATTACGAAGAAGTCCGATGCTGGAGGGATTAGTCGTAAGGGTAGGGTGAAGCTTGCTTGTGAGAGGTCTGGCACATATAGGGGTATTTCCTAAAGAATATGGATATCCAAAACGACGAAAGTTAATGAAAAACCATCAAAGTTGAACATAGCAGAGGAGGATAAGACAAGGCCTCAAAGTGGCACAAAGAAATGCGAGTGCCCTTTTCTTATTTACATCAAGGAAGAGTCGGACTCTTTTATGGTATTTGAATGTACTATGTGGACGTCTCAACCATGAGACCACTAAGTACTTGGACGTGTAGTCATATGTCGTATGGTTGAATCAGGGTGAGAAGGTTGTAGTGGGGCAGATGACTGAGGGGAATGCGATGCCACGACAGATCCTCAACACATTGTGGCAAAAGGATAAAAATAATGCTTCCACACTTTGAACAATTTACAATGCACGTCAAAGAGAACGAGGTAGAGAAGCTGATGGGAGAATGCAAATGCAACAACTGCTACACTTATTGGATCAAAATAACTACTTGTCGTGGTATATGAAGGATAATGATACGAATGTCGTGACTGACTTATTATGAGCGCATCCTGACTCCATCAATTTAATGCGGTGTTTCCCTTTGGTGTTTATCATGGACTACACATAGAAGACTAATAGGTATCGCATGCCAGTATTGGAGATTATTGGGGTGACTTCAACTGAGGTGACTTTCTTGGTGAGGTTTGCTTTCATGTCTTCAGAGACCAAGGACAACTACGTATGGCCTATGGAGATTTTGAAGCATATATTAGAGTGTTGGTTTACACTGGGTGTTTTTGTCACTGATAGAGAGTTGGGACTTAATAATCCAATCCAACAAGTATTCCCCCAATCGTTTCACCTACTTTGCACGTGGAACATAAACAAAAATGTCTTGACCAACACAAATAAGATGTTTACAAGAAATGAAGACTTTACTCTCTTTAATGATAAGTGGACTACATTGATGTACGCAAAGTCTGAGGCATCATTTGACCGTAGGTTGAATGACATACGATCAGATTATGATGATATGAAAGGGTTGGTCAAGTACTTGGAAAAGACTTAGGTTGAGGAATTCAAGGAAATATTTGTATATGCTTAGACGAATCAGATTATGCACTTAGAAAAACCACGATGCACAAAGTTAATTACGTGCGTTCCACTCTAAAAAAACATGTTGGGTATTGTCAAGCAAACTTTAAGGCGCTATGGGGTATCCCTGATGGCATGATTTAATACCAACACAACAAGACAAAGGCATCATTTAACCGGAGTTTGAATGTTGTACAACATGGGTTTATGGGCCTTTTATACCGCCAGTTGCGCGGTTATGTCTCCTAAATAGCATTCAAGTTGATTCATGATGAGGTTGAGCGTGCAGAGGATCTCGAGACCGACCAATTTCTTTGTGGTTGTGAGATACGCTCTACACACGATCTTCCTTGTATACATGAGCTTAATGTACATCTTTTGGTCGGTTCACCTATACCATTTAAAGACATTCACACTCATTGGTAGAAGTTGAGTTTGATACCTGAGCGATTTGTCGGTCGAGCTGACTATAACTTCATTGACGAGATTCAGAGAGTCATTGATAAGTTTGGAAGTTGGGTTGATGAGGACGCCCATATGAGGATCATTCAACAGTTGAGAAAAATCAGTAATTCTTCCTCCACATCAGTGATTCCACTACCGACAAAGATGAAGACAAAAGGGAGATCGAACATCAACGTTCCTGGGGCGTTTGAGAATTCTAGTCCAAAATCTAAAAAAATGGAGTAGAAAAACACTCAAAAGGAAGCCTGAAGAGGATGGTACATTTAAGACAAAACTTCCTAATGGTTTTTAATATGTTACCAGTCATAAGGAGTTTGCGTGTTCATGAAAGAAGCGAAGGCCATATGTTGCTAAAATATATCGAACTGTGGAGCTTCTAAGGGTGTGTCTAAGGTTGGGTCCACATCTAGCATTCAACCGAAATGGGTTCCATATGTTGATAGTACTGTCAACGTGGCTAGCGATGGTCACTGTGGCTTCAGGTGTATTGCCGTCAGCCTCGATCTCCCTTAAAGAAATGGTTGGAAGACAATCAAAGAAGATCTTCTTCACAAATTGTATGACAATCAAGTTCTATGGGGTGAAGTTACAGGTGATGCCTATGGAACCAAAAGAGATTGTGTGAATTGCAATGATGTTGAAGAGGTTGGATAGGAAAAGTGGACAACCCTTCCCGATATGGGTCTTTTAATTGGAACCCCATTTAGTATCATGTTTATGAACGTCTCCAGTGGCAATTGCTTGACCTAATTTCTCTTGTGTAATTCACCGCCGCCAACCTTTATGGAGCAGGTTATATTTGGCGTTATAAACATCAACAAAATTTATTGGGTTTGGGTAAGTTTCCTATAATTCTTATGAAAGTGGTATTTCTTATTATTTTTCTTGATATTGTCTTAACAATAACAAATTATTTTCTATGTTACTTTTGCAATTGATAGGTGAAGTTCAAAGATGATGCACCCCTTCCTCCCAATTTCCCATTATGGAACACTTTTTTGGAGAGTGATGCTAAAGGGTGGGGTACGCGATTCCGCATCCAAAATCGCACTCTGGTTCTGCATTCTCAGCAAGTCACGCTTGATGTAATAAACTTAGGTGAACCTTAGCTTTTGTAAGAACTTCGAAAGGAATTTTCGGAACCCATTGTATACTTATTCATTTTCGAAAACATTACATTGTATTTCATGTTTCTATACTTGTTCATTTTAAAACATTTCATTTTGTATACATGGACATTTTGTATCTATCCACATTACATTCAATATTGTTCATATCCGTAATTAATTGTATTATGTATGGCATGAGTTCTAATAGTCTCAAATGTTGGCTTGTGTTTTATGTGGTGAAAATCACATGGTTCGGTCACGCAGGTCTGACATGCCATCAAGCCTGTCGGACATGCATGATCAAAACAATCCCTAAAATCTCAGCGATGGACCACCGACAGTCTACTATAGATGGCGATCTCTGTGACAGCCCCAAACTTTGAAGCAAACCGAGTACCGCTACGTTTCAGACACGCCACTAAGCATGCCACGTCACCGTACACTTGTCCTTGATGGGCCGCGACCCAAACCTTCGTTTGTATTTTATTCTCATTAACTCAGTATTTATCATGTATTTGTTGATATTTACATTAAGTTAACTAACTTAAGTTGATCGCGATTAATTAAACTAATATAACATGAATATCTAAGCGAAGTCTTTAAAGTATGCAAATCTTGAAATGAAAAGTTTGCATAATAAACAACCCTATAGTGTGAAAACCGGCTGAGATACCATGTATGTAAAAAGCGACAAAAATACAAAAGATGGTCATATACATGTATCAGGTATGCAAGTCCACCCAAATATCTCATAATAGTGGTAAATAAATAGATACAAACACTTACGCAAAAAGCTAATGGGGCTCTCCTAGCTTAGAGGTAGTCGCCTAAAACCCCCTTACCCCAGCTCGTCATAGGATCTACGATTTGTCACTAATAATAATGACAAATCCCAGTGAGTAAATCCCAGAGAACGTTAGCTAATATTCACGAAATCCAATAAAACAACTACAATTCATGCAATTTAAATAAAGAACATAAAATAATGTAATTGCATGAAAATGAGTCGCAGAGAAGTCGAAAACAGGACATGAGTGTAGCATGACAGAAAACCCTAGTCAACATTCGGGAATCGTCTTAGCTAAATCGAGAGGAACCTATGACGATCACCTTGCCAAACATTTCACGGCCGAATGAGAGGAACCCATGAATGGTAGAACCCGTCCAAACATCTCTCGAGAGGAACCTATAACGGAGACTTAATTCTTTGTCTAACATCTCTCAACCTAATGGGTTTTGCAAGAAAATAGTCACTGTGTAGCCCCAACATAGCCAATTACTCGAACAGCGCGGGGTAGCTAGCCTCGGGGTGTGAGTCCGTGCCATGCCCGAACCTGTCTACAAACATTCACACACGTGGGAGTGGATGAACAATAAGTGGATAGCAATAAATAACACGATGGAATAATTGAAATTAAAATAAGTGCTATAAATGAATTTTAACTAATTTTTCTCATGGGTCTACTTACATAAAGCAAATTGCAAATCGCCTTCAAAAAGTCTCGCTCATGCTTCAAGATGCGCACTCGACACCCAAATATGGTCTCATAAGTCCGTGGTGTCCAATTATACCACTTTAATTATTTTAGAGTCACATTAAGTGAATTTATAATGTGAGACCAAAATTTATAATTTTATTCCAAAAAGTTTGATTTTTGACACACTTTTTGAATTATATCGGGGTAAACGTCCGAAAAAGCCTCGAAACTCATTTTCCTAGCTTTTCTAAATTTTTTAAATTTTCTAGAATCTTCCTTAATTTATATCTAATTTTATCTATTTTTTGTGATTTATTTTATTTAAAAATCATTTTTATTTAATTTTAATTATTTAATTTAATTTAATTAATGGGTTGGGCCCGACCCGGTCCACCCGTGCCTAGGTCGACCCGACCCAGTAGGCTTAGGATAGCTAGGCCCGACCCACCTGGCTACTACTCCCCTCCCAAATTCTTCTTTGGAGAGACGTTTAAGTTTTTTTTTTCATTTAAACAACCAACTAACAACAAAAATCAACAAATCAACAACTAACAATATTAACAACACACAACCACCATTAAAAACTCTTAAACTTCTCCACCAAATCATCAATTAAATAACAACTCACCTAAGTCTAATGAGGTCGCCGCGGAGTTTGCCAAGAGGGAGAGACTTCGCGAGAGAAGCGATGAGACCATGGAGGAGTGAGGAGAGCTTAGTGAGTGAGAGTTTGGTGATGGAGAAAATAAGAGAGGTGTGAGGAGGAAGAAGATGAAAATCAGTGGGGAGGGAGAGTGAAGTGTGAGTTTTGTTTGGAGAGGAGAGAGAAAAGTGTGGTATGGGATGATGTGATGGGTAGGTGTAATGTGACAAGTGATGTGAATTATAAACCCTGACTACCCCATACACACACGTTACGCGCACCTCGTGACGTCGTACGATCTCGTCACTACTACACGCGCACAACGCGACCAATTTAATTTTTTAACTAGCGCGATGCGAATTAAATAATAATACAAAAAACAATCACACATCACACAAAAATAACTATTTATACCTTGGTTGGTGTGGCCTAGATTTATCGGCAGTGTCCACGTGGGTCCGAGCTAGAGGTCCTAATATGTAATTAATAATTTAATTAAGATTAAATAATGCGAGTCATTACAATCTTCCCAACTAAAAGGAATTTCGTCTCGAAATTCAAACTTAAGTAAAAAGTTTACCTTGAAACAACTGGGGGTATCGCTCCCACATGATAGACTTTCGCTCCAAAATACGTCATTCATTCTTATGATACTACCACCGAACGAGTACTATGGTATTTCCTTCTTCTTAAGAGTTTGTACCCTGCGATCCAGTCTCAATAGGGTGTTCCTCGTATGTCACATTTGGTCGAACCGCAATCCTAGTCATATCAACCATCAGTCTCGGTCCTGATCTGGTTAGTCGCAATATAAAAATATGGAAAATATTATGAACTTCCGCCAATCGGCTTGGCAATCTTAACAGATAGGCAACCTCCCCAACTCGTTTCTCAATATGAAATGACCGAATAAATCTTGGTGCTAGTTTCCCTTGATCCCTCTCGATGACCTTTCAATGGGGAAACTTTCAAATAAACCCAATCATCTACCTCTTAGATCAGCCCATCACGTTACTTATCTCGCATATTTTTTCATCGTAATGGGCGCCTCCAACCATTGACCAATCAGTCTAACCTTCTCTGTATGGTCCACAACAATCTCAGGCCCCACGGCTGTTGTATACTCAAGCTTTGCCCAACAAGCCGGTGATCTACACGGTCTACCGTACAACGCCTCAAATGGTGGCATCCCAATACTTGCTTGATAGTTGTTGTTATAAGCAAGCTCACAGAGCGGCAAGTAATCCTCCTAAGACCCGCCAAACTACTACACACATGCCTTGAGCATATCCTCGAGTATTTGTATCAATCTATCTGACTACCCGCGTGTCTTGAGGATGAAATGCAGTGTTAAACTGTAACCTAGTACCAAACTGCTCATGCATAGCCTATCACAAATGATGATGTGAGATGATTTTCCTAGTCGAAATAATAGAAATCGGCACTCCGTGCAGCCATACAATCTCTCTCGAATAATGTGCTCAGCTGTGTGAAAGTATAATCCATAAAAACTAGTAGGAAATGAGTTGATTTCGTCAACCTATCCACGATCACCCATATCGCATCGTATTTCCGATTAGTCTGAGGTAATCCACAAATGAAATATATCGTAATGTGTTCCCATTTCCACTGTGGGATAGGCAGTGGCTGCAATAACCCACTAGGCCTCATGTGCTTAGGGTTAACCTACTGGCACACCTCACAACCCCTAACTTAGGTGCTAACGTCTGCCTTCATCCTTGACCACCAAAATAATCGTCGCATAGCGTGATACATCTTAGTCTTGCCAGGATGCACTGTATGTCGAGACCTGTAAGGCTCCTAGAGTATCCCATCGCGTATTTATGCCACTGCTAGAATCCATAACCTCCCTCGCTGCCTCAAACATTGATCCACAGACTCGCTCCAATCTGGATAATTGGGACAGCATGCCATCTCACTCAACCTCCAAGTACATCTCGTCGCCCTTTGATACTCTAACACTCACGGAATAAAAATAGACGGTACCCTAATCTGTCCATAAATCTGTACTTTTGTTGTAGCAGTAACCTCTCTCAAACTCAATGCTGCCACTGACTCTAATAAACCATACTCGTGCATCATTTAGCATACAACTGTCTCGGAATTCGGTCCTCTCTGCTAAATGCATCGCTACGACGTTTGCCTTCCTAAGTCGATACTCAATGGATGAGTCATAGTCCTTCAAAGAACTCTACCCAACGTCGTTGTCTCACATTCGAGATCTTTTCGAGTGAATAAATATTTCAAACTCTTATGATCTGTAAACAATGTTAAACTCTAACAGTAAAGGTAATGTCTCCATACCTTCGGTGCAAATACAACTACGCAAGCTCAAAGTTGTGCCTTTGGATTATTCCTCTCATGGGTCCTCAACTGTCGGGATAGGTAAGCAATCATGTTGTCTCCCTACATCAAGACACAACCTAGCCCTGTGCCAAAAACATTAGTATAAACTACCAATCCCTTGCTTGGCTCCGATAATACAAGTAATGGTGCAATAGTCGCCTCATCTTCATCTATGCAAAGGCGTCTTCGCACTCCTCGACCAATCAAAAGGTACATATTTCTTGGTCAATCTGGTCATTGGCACGAAGATTTTCGAGAAGTCCTTTACAAATCGTCGTTAGTATCTTGCTAACCCAAAAAAAAACTCCCGATATCCGTGACTATCTCGAGTGTCGCCAATCGATGAATGCATGAATCTTACTCGGGTCCACCGATATACCTCTCTTGATCACATGTCCTAAAAACTTGACCTCGATAGCCAAAACTTGCACTTAATGAACTTAGCATGCAGTTTGTGCTCTTTCAATGTTATCAATATATGTCTGAGATGCTGCCCATGCTCCTCGCGAGTCTTTATGTAGATCAATATGTCATCAATAAATACTATGATGAATCTTTCCAAGTACAGCTTCAAAACTCTGTGCATCAAGTCCATGAACATGGGCGGCGCGTTCGTTAGTCCGAACGACATCATTATAAACTCAACTAACCCATATCTAGTGCTAAATGCAGTCTTGGGTATGTCTCCGTCTCGAATCCTGAGCTGATGATAACCTGATCTCAAGTCAATCTTAGAGAAGACACGGGCTCTAACCAATTTGTCAAATAAATCATCGATCATGGGTAAAGGGTAATGATTCCGTATTATCACCAGGTTCAACTTCCTGTAGTCAATGCACATCCTCAAGCTACCATTCTTCTTCTTAACGAATAGCACCAGTGCTCCCATGTTGATGTGCTCAGGTGTATAAACCCCTTCTTCTCTAAGTCTTTCAGTTAAGTCTTCAACTCGTCCTGTTCTTTCCATGCCATTCGATTTGATCTGCTAGCTATCGGTTGTGTGCTCGGCACTAACTCGATAACGAACTTAATCTTTCTGTATAGGGGCAATCTTGGTAAATCTTCCGAAAAGATATTGGAAAACTCACTTACAACTGGGACATCCTCAAGTCTAACCTCTGGTGTCTCGACTGACTCTATCCCATAAAACACTTCCATCTCTTGGGTTATAGCCAATCTACCCTTAGTTGTCAGTAGTACACTCGTACCACCGATGAAACTGAACTTTGGTATATCGGGGATATGAAAAAGTTACTATCTTACAGAAATAGTTCACCTAGGCATGATACCACGCTAGCCAATCCATGCCTAAAAGCATATCAAACTCTAAGAACTCTAGACACGTAGGCCAATAGGGAGCTGGTGTCTACAGATCTTTATCGTGCAACCCTCACAAATCATGTTAGGGTAAACCTTCTCCCCCGCTAGTGTTGAGAATCGGGAGTGTGCTAACTCTAATGGTGCTAACCCTAATTCATCAACCATACGTCTAGAGATAAATGATACGGTAGAACTAAAGTCAATAAGTGTATGCATAAAACGACCACAAATCGAAATCATACCCTCGAGAAGCTATCTAGTGGCCTCGCAGACTGGCTATGCTACCGCGTGTGCCCTCTCCCTAGCCCGAACTAGTGGTGCAAAGCAATCGGTGCTATTGAAGCTCACGAAAAATCTTTTTTGATATGTCTAGGTTGTCTCGCATTTAAATCAAGTAACATGCCCGACCACGACCACTGTCTGACCTCTGACCCTGACTCTAACCATACTATCTTCGGTCCCTACCTCCTAGTCCTGAGTCGGTTTACGTCCTTCTTGTTGTGCATAACCACCACCTGAAGCTTACGCTGATTGTGCAGGTACTATCGCATGTGATATAACCGCTGGTGGTCATCATGTCTGGGTCTCTGTCCTCGTATATCTCTATGATCGATGATCCTCTTCCCCTTCTGTTAGAAGCGGTATTGCGCTCAAACGACCACGATGTTAATTGTGGTAAGGTCAACGCAAAGTGCGGAATAGAAGATATGTCTCATTTGCTAAGGCCCTCTCATATATCTCCTACGATTTACGAGCTCCACTTGATACTACTACGCCCGCTATCTTATCTCTCGAGTCCAACTCAAAAATACCGAACCTAATCACGATCCGTAGAAGCCAAGTCCCCAACAAAGCGTAGTACGTAACGGGACCTCTCTATATCTTGAATAATTGTGCGATCGCCTGTCTAAAACATAAAACCTCTTGTCTCGGATGTAACTATATCTCCTCGGTATGTACCGATCATAGAAGACCTATCCGAAAGTGGCCTAAGTAGTTGGCTCTCCGTGGGTTTTGGTATAAGCGATCCACCAATCTTCGGCCTCTCCTCGGAGCATATATCAAGATATCCTTGCCTGAATGTTGTCGTTAATCCTTAAAAGGTTGTGTAACTTCTCATGTGCGAGAACCCATCTCATGGTATTTCTCGAGTCTCCGCCTCTAGTAAAATATCCCGGATGAAATCTCACAAACTTCTTTGTCAGCTTAGCCTCAACTGACGAGGAGGTCTCGAATGTGATCTCATGTGGGGTCTGTGTCAATGCCGCTACGGGTGTAGACGCTGGTGTGATAACCTTAGTACGGATCTTTAAAACTGTAGCCGGCGCGGTAGTCTCTGCCATAATTGTAGTAACTGGTGTACTCTATACAATCGAAGCGACTGCCGTCTCAGTGACGCTCAGTGTAATGGCGGCGATAAGCGTCGTGATAGCCGCAGTCTGGGAACGAAGTAAGGCCATCATCTGCTCGAAGTGTCGATCGTGTCCGTGATCCGATCGAATTCACTCGATCGGTCGCAACAGGCATGGTACCACTCGTCGTCCACCATCCTCTAAAGTCGAGTCGGTTGTCCGCCTATGTCGTATCTGCAATAGCGAAGATGTGTCTTTGTCGGCCTCATATACGCGTATATACTATTACAATCAAAATATTTAACATATAAGCCTTGGTACTACCCGTCTCATCTTCGTTTCCCAACTAAGGTTCTAAGTTAGCATCTTCGGGTTTCCACTTCTAAGTTCGTTTTGTTAAGTCTCTTATTCAATTTCATTAAACTTTTCCCCTAAGTTCTCTTGAACCTAGGCTCGATACCAAGCTTGTGAATGCCCTAAACTCGAGCCAAACCGAGTACCACCACGTCATCGGACAAACTACTAAGCATGCCACTTCATCGCACACTTGTCCTTGACGCCCGCAACCTAAACCTTCATTTGTATTTTATTCTCATTAACTTAGTATTTATCATGTATTTGTAGATATTTACATTAATTTCACTAAGTTAAGTTGTTCGCGATTTATTAAACTAATATAAGATGAATATCTAAGCGGAAGTCTTTAAAGCATGCAAATCTTAAAATGAAAAGTTTGCATAATTAATAACCCTATAGTGTGAAAACCCATCTAGAGATACCATGTATATAAAAAGCGAGAAAAATACAAAAGATGGTCATATTCATGTATCGGTATACAAGTCCACCCCTGTTGGGTTTTTGGGGTTCATATGCGTGAGAAAATTCAAAACAAATTTTGAAAAACCACAACAGGATCGAAAAAAAGTTCCATTAAACTAAATCTGCGAAAATAAATCATACCTTATTCCGTGATTTCCCTTTTGATTGTTCGATTTTCAAGACGTTCAAGTGCGCGTCCTCTACACACGAACGGTGACCATAATTTGGAGTGCTAGCCCCAAGAGAGATTGAAAACGATTTTCTTTCTCTCCCTAAATCTAGAGAACTCAAAAATTGTAAATTGAAAATCTTATATCGTTTTTAAGGTTTCACCCTTTATTTATATGTGTAGATAAGCCCTCACTTAAAATCATATTCGTAATACAACTATTGTATTTAAGCAGTTTTAGCAAATTACACATACACCCCTATTAATAAGTTATCATTTTAAGACAAAACTTCCTAATGGTTTTTAATATGTTACCAGTCATAAGGAGTTTGCGTGTTCATGAAAGAAGCGAAGGCCATATGTTGCTAAAATATATCGAACTGTGGAGCTTCTAAGGGTGTGTCTAAGGTTGGGTCCACATCTAGCATTCAACCGAAATGGGTTCCATATGTTGATAGTACTGTCAACGTGGCTAGCGATGGTCACTGTGGCTTCAGGTGTATTGCCGTCAGCCTCGATCTCCCTTAAAGAAATGGTTGGAAGACAATCAAAGAAGATCTTCTTCACAAATTGTATGACAATCAAGTTCTATGGGGTGAAGTTACGGTGATGCCTATGGAACCAAAAGAGATTGTGTGAATTGCAATGATGTTGAAGAGGTTGGATAGGAAAAGTGGACAACCCTTCCCGATATGGGTCTTTTAATTGGAACCCCATTTAGTATCATGTTTATGAACGTCTCCAGTGGCAATTGCTTGACCTAATTTCTCTTGTGTAATTCACCGCCGCCAACCTTTATGGAGCAAAGTTATATTTGGCGTTATAAACATCAACAAAATTTATTGGGTTTGGGTAAGTTTCCTATAATTCTTATGAAAGTGGTATTTCTTATTATTTTTCTTGATATTGTCTTAACAATAACAAATTATTTTCTATGTTACTTTTGCAATTGATAGGTGAAGTTTAAAGATGATGCACCCCTTCCTCCCAATTTCCCATTATGGAACACTTTTTTGGAGAGTGATGCTAAAGGGTGGGGTACGCGATTCCGCATCCAAAATCGCACTCTGGTTCTGCATTCTCAGCAAGTCACGCTTGATGTAATAAACTTAGGTGAACCTTAGCTTTTGTAAGAACTTCGAAAGGAATTTTCGGAACCCATTGTATACTTATTCATTTTCGAAAACATTACATTGTATTTCATGTTTCTATACTTGTTCATTTTAAAACATTTCATTTTGTATACATGGACATTTTGTATCTATCCACATTACATTCAATATTGTTCATATCCGTAATTAATTGTATTATGTATGGCATGAGTTCTAATAGTCTCAAATGTTGGCTTGTGTTTTATGTGGTGAAAATCACATGGTTCGGTCACGCAGTCGACATGCCATCAAGCTGTCGGACATGCATGATCAAAACAATCCCTAAAATCTCAGCGATGGACCACCGACGATACCTACTATAGATGGCGATCTCTCGTGATGACCCCAAACTTTGAAGCAAACCGAGTACCGCTACGTTTCAGACACGCCACTAAGCATGCCACGTCACCGTACACTTGTCCTTGATGGGCCGCGACCCAAACCTTCGTTTGTATTTTATTCTCATTAACTCAGTATTTATCATGTATTTGTTGATATTTACATTAAGTTAACTAACTTAAGTTGATCGCGATTAATTAAACTAATATAACATGAATATCTAAGCGAAGTCTTTAAAGTATGCAAATCTTGAAATGAAAAGTTTGCATAATAAACAACCCTATAGTGTGAAAACCCGGCCCGAGATACCATGTATGTAAAAAGCGACAAAAATACAAAAGATGGTCATATACATGTATCAGGTATGCAAGTCCACCCAAATATCTCATAATAGTGGTAAATAAATAGATACAAACACTTACGCAAAAACTAATGGGGCTCTCCTAGCTTAGAGGTAGTCGCCTAAAACCCCTTACCCTCAAATACTCGTCATAGGATCTACGATTTGTCACTAATAATAATGACAAATCCCCGGTGAGTAAATCCCAGAGAACGTTAGCTAATATTCACGAAATCCAATAAAACAACTACAATTCATGCAATTTAAATAAAGAACATAAAATAATGTAATTGCATGAAAATGAGTCGCAGAGAAGTTAAAAAACAGGACATGAGTGTAGCATGACGTGAAAACCCTAGTCAACATTCGGGAATCGTCTTAGCTAAATCGAGAGGAACCCATGACGATCACCTTGCCAAACATTTCACGGTCGAATGAGAGGAACCCATGAATGGTAGAACCCGTCCAAACATCTCTCGAGAGGAACCCATAATGGAGACTTAATTCTTTGTCTAACATCTCTCAACCTAATGGGTTTTGCAAGAAAATAGTCACTTTGTGTAGCCCCAACATAGCCAATTACTCGAACAGGGGGTAGCTAGCCTCGGGGTGTGAGTCCGTGCCATGCCCGAACCTGTCTACAAACATTCACACACGTGGGAGTGGATGAACAATAAGTGGATAGCAATAAATAACACGATGGAATAATTGAAATTAAAATAAAACAAGTGCTATAAATGAATTTTAACTAATTTTTCTCATGGGTCTACTTACATAAAGCAAATTGCAAATCGCCTTCAAAAAGTCTCGCTCATGCTTCAAGATGCGCACTCGACACCCAAATATGGTCTCATAAGTCCGTGGTGTCCAATTATACCACTTTAATTATTTTAGAGTCACATTAAGTGAATTTATAATGTGAGACCAAAATTTATAATTTTATTCCAAAAAGTTTGATTTTTGACACACTTTTTGAATTATATCGGGGTGCCAAACGTCCGAAAAAGCCTCGAAACTCATTTTCCTAGCTTTTCTAAATTTTTTAAATTTTCTAGAATCTTCCTTAATTTATATCTAATTTTATCTATTTTTTGTGATTTATTTTATTTAAAAATCATTTTTATTTAATTTTAATTATTTAATTTAATTTAATTAATGGGTTGGGCCCGACCCGGTCCACCCGTGCCTAGGTCGACCCGACCCAGTAGGCTTAGGATAGCTAGGCCCGACCCACCTGGCTACTACTCCCCTCCCAAATTCTTCTTTGGAGAGATGTTTAAGTTTTTTTTTTTTCATTTAAACAACCAACTAACAACAAAAATCAACAAATCAACAAATCAACAACTAACAATATTAACAACAACACACAACCACCATTAAAAACTCTTAAACTTTTCCACCAAATCATCAATTAAATAACAACTCACCTAAGTCTAATGAGGTCGTCGCGGAGTTTGCCAAGAGGGAGAGACTTCGCGAGAGAAGCGATGAGACCATGGAGGAGTGAGGAGAGCTTAGTGAGTGAGAGTTTGGTGATGGAGAAAATAAGAGAGGTGTGAGGAGGAAGAAGATGAAAATCAGTGGGGAGGGAGAGTGAAGTGTGAGTTTTGTTTGGAGAGGAGAGAGAAAAGTGTGGTATGGGATGATGTGATGGGTAGGTGTAATGTGACAAGTGATGTGAATTATAAACCCTGACTACCCCATACACACACGTTACGCGCACCTCGTGACGTCGTACAGTCTCGTCACTACACGCGCACAACGCGACCAATTTAATTTTTTTAACTAGCGCGATGCGAATTAAATAATAATACAAAAAACAATCACACATCACACAAAAATAACTATTTATACCTTGGTTGGTGTGGCCTAGATTTATCGGCAGTGTCCACGTGGGTCCGAGCTAGAGGTCCTAATATGTAATTAATAATTTAATTAAGATTAAATAATGCGAGTCATTACAATCTTCCCAACTAAAAGGAATTTCGTCTCGAAATTCAAACTTAAGTAAAAAGTTTACCTTGAAACAACTGGGGGTATCGCTCCCACATGATAGACTTTCGCTCCAAAATACGTCATTCATTCTTATGATACTACCACCGAACGAGTACTATGGTATTTCCTTCTTCTTAAGAGTTTGTACCCTGCGATCCAGTCTCAATAGGGTGTTCCTCGTATGTCACATTTGGTCGAACCGCAATCCTAGTCATATCAACCATCAGTCTCGGTCCTGATCTGGTTAGTCGCAATATAAAAATATGGAAAATATTATGAACTTCCGCCAATCGGCTTGGCAATCTTAACAGATAGGCAACCTCCCCAACTCGTTTCTCAATATGAAATGACCGAATAAATCTTGGTGCTAGTTTCCCCTTGATCCCAAATCTCTGATGACCTTTCAATGGGGAAACTTTCAAATAAACCCAATCATCTACCTCTTAGATCAGCCCATCACGTTACTTATCCGCATATTTTTTCTGTCTGTAATGGGCAGCCTCCAACCATTGACCAATCAGTCTAACCTTCTCTGTATGGTCCACAACAATCTCAGGCCCCACGGCTGTTGTATACTCAAGCTTTGCCCAACAAGCCGGTGATCTACACGGTCTACCGTACAACGCCTCAAATGGTGGCATCCCAATACTTGCTTGATAGTTGTTGTTATAAGCAAGCTCACAGAGCGGCAAGTAATCCTCCTAAGACCCGCCAAACTACTACACACATGCCTTGAGCATATCCTCGAGTATTTGTATCAATCTATCTGACTACCCGCGTGTCTGAGGATGAAATGCAGTGTTAAACTGTAACCTAGTACCAAACTGCTCATGCATAGCCTATCACAAATGATGATGTGAGATGATTTTCCTAGTCTGAAATAATAGAAATCGGCACTCCGTGCAGCCATACAATCTCTCTCGAATAATGTGCTCAGCTGTGTGAAAGTATAATCCATAAAAACTAGTAGGAAATGAGTTGATTTCGTCAACCTATCCACGATCACCCATATCGCATCGTATTTCCGATTAGTCTGAGGTAATCCACAAATGAAATATATCGTAATGTGTTCCCATTTCCACTGTGGGATAGGCAGTGGCTGCAATAACCCACTAGGCCTCATGTGCTTAGGGTTAACCTGCTGGCACACCTCACAACCCCTAACTTAGGTGCTAACGTCTGCCTTCATCCTTGACCACCAAAATAATCGTCGCATAGCGTGATACATCTTAGTCTTGCCAGGATGCACTGTATGTCGAGACCTGTAAGGCTCCTAGAGTATCCCATCGCGTATTTCGCCACTGCTAGAATCCATAACCTCCCTCGCTGCCTCAAACATTGATCCACAGACTCGCTCCAATCTGGATAATTGGGACAGCATGCCATCTCACTCAACCTCGAGTACATCTCGTCGCCCTTTGATACTCTAACACTCACGGAATAAAAATAGACGGTACCCTAATCGTCCATAAATCTGTACTTTTGTTGTAGCAGTAACCTCTCTCAAACTCAATGTTGCCACTGACTCTAATAAACCATACTCGTGCATCATTTAGCATACAACTGTCTCGGAATTCGGTCCTCTCTGCTAAATGCATCTGCTACGACGTTTGCCTTCCTAAGCTGATACTCAATGGATGAGTCATAGTCCTTCAGCAACTCTACCCAACGTCGTTGTCTCACATTCAGATCTTTCTGAGTGAATAAATATTTCAAACTCTTATGATCTGTAAACAATGTTAAACTCTAACCGTAAAGGTAATGTCTCCATACCTTCAGTGCAAATACAACTACTGCAAGCTCAAAGTTGTGCACTGGATTATTCCTCTCATGGGTCCTCAACTGTCGGGATAGGTAAGCAATCATGTTGTCTCCCTACATCAGCACACAACCCAGCCCTGTGCCAAAAACATTAGTATAAACTACCAATCCCTTGCTTGGCTCCGATAATACAAGTAATGGTGCGATAGTCAGCCTCATCTTCATCTATGCAAAGGCGTCTTCGCACTCCCTCGACCAATCAAAAGGTACATATTTCTTGGTCAATCTGGTCATTGGCACGAAGATTTTCGAGAAGTCCTTTACAAATCGTCGTTAGTATCTTGCTAACCCAAAAAAAAACTCCTGATATCCGTGACTATCTCGAGTGTCGGCCAATCGATGAATGCATGAATCTTACTCGGGTCCACTGATATACCTCTGTCACTGATCACATGTCCTAAAAACTTGACCTCTGATAGCCAAAACTTGCACTTAATGAACTTAGCATGCAATTTGTGCTCTTTCAATGTTATCAATATATGTCTGAGATGCCGCCCATGCTCCTCGCGAGTCTTTATGTAGATCAATATGTCATCAATAAATACTATGATGAATCTTTCCAAGTACAGCTTCAAAACTCTGTGCATCAAGTCCATGAACATGGGCGGCGCGTTCGTTAGTCCGAACGACATCATTATAAACTCAACTAACCCATATCTAGTGCTAAATGCAGTCTTGGGTATGTCTCCGTCTCGAATCCCGAGTGATGATAACCTCGATCTCAAGTCAATCTTAGAGAAGACACGGGCTCCAACCAATTTGTCAAATAAATCATCGATCATGGGTAAAGGGTAATGATTCCGTATTATCACCAGGTTCAACTTCCTATAGTCAATGCACATCCTCAAGCTACCATTCTTCTTCTTAACGAATAGCATCAGTGCTCCCATGTTGATGTGCTCAGGTGTATAAACCCCTTCTTCTCTAAGTCTTTCAGTTAAGTCTTCAACTAGTCTTGCTCTTTCCATGCCATTCGATTTGATCTTCTAGCTATCGGTTGTGTGCTCGGCACTAACTCGATAACGGACTTAATCTTTCTGTATAGGGGCAATCTTAGTAAATCTTCCGAAAAGATATTGGAAAACTCTCTTACAACTGGGACATCCTCAAGTCTAACCTCTCGGTGTCTCGACCGACTCTATCCCGTAAAACACTTCCATCTCTTGGGTTATAGCCAATCTACCCTTAGTTGTCAGTAGTACACTCGTACCACCGATGAAACTGAACTTTGGTATATCGGGGATATGAAAAAGTTACTATCTTACAGAAATAGTTCACCTAGGCATGATACCACGCTAGCCAATCCATGCCTAAAAGCATATCAAACTCTAAGAACTCTAGACACGTAGGCCAATAGGGAGCTGGTGTCTACAGATCTTTATCGTGCAACCCTCACAAATCATGTTAGGGTAAACCTTCTCCCTAGCTGCCGTGTTGAGAATCAGGAGTGTGCTAACTCTAATGGTGCTAACCCTAATTCATCAACCATACGTCCAGAGATAAATGATACGGTAGAACTAAAGTCAATAAGTGTATGCATAAAACGACCACAAATCGAAATCATACCCTCGAGAAGCTATCTAGTGGCCTCGCAGCCTGGCTATGCTACCGCGTGTGCCCTCTCCCTAGCCTGAACTAGTGGTGCAGCAATCGGTGCTATTGAAGCTCACGAAAAATCTTTTTTGATATGTCTAGGTTGTCTGCATTTAAATCAAGTAACAGGCCCTGACCCTGACCACTGTCTGACCTCTGACCCTGACTCTAACCATACTATCTTCGGTCCCTACCTCCTAGTCCTGAGTCGGTTTACGTCCTTCTTGTTGTGCATAACCACCACCTGAAGCTTACGCTGATTGTGCAGGTACTATCGCATGTGATATAACTGCCTGGTGGTCATCATGTCTGGGTCTCTGTCCTCGTATATCTCTATGATCGATGATCCTCTTCCCCTTCCTGTTAGAACTGGTATTGCGCTCAAACGACCCTGATGTTAATTGTGGTAAGGTCAACGCAGTGCGGAATAGAAGATATGTCTCATTTGCTAAGGCCCTCTCATATATCTCCTACAGTGTACGAGCTCCACTTGATACTACTACGCCCGCTATCTTATCTCTGAGTCCAACTCAAAAATACTGAACCTAATCACGATCCGTAGAAGCCAAGTCCCCAACAAACTGTAGTACGTAACGGGACCTCTCTATATACCGAATAATTGTGCGGCTGCCCTGTCTAAAACATAAAACCTCTTGTCTCAGATGTAACTATATCTCCCTCGGTATGTACTGATCATAGAAGACCTATCGAAAGTGGCCTAAGTAGTTGGCTCTCCGTGGGTTTTGGTATAAGCGATCCACCAATCTTCGGCCTCTCCTCGGAGCATATATCAAGATATCCTTGCCTGAATGTTGTCGTTAATCCTTAAAAGGTTGTGTAACTTCTCATGTGCGAGAACCCATCTCGCGGCTGCCTCTGAGTCTCCGCCTCTAGTAAAATATCCCGGATGAAATCTCACAAACTTCTTTGTCAGCTTAGCCTCAACTGACGAGGAGGTCTCGAATGTGATCTCATGTGGGGTCTGTGTCAATGCCGCTACGGGTGTAGACGCTGGTGTGATAACCTTAGTACGGATCTTTAAAACTGTAGCCGGCGCGGTAGTCTCTGCCATAATTGTAGTAACTGGTGTACTCTATACAATCGAAGCGACTGCCGTCTCAGTGACGCTCAGTGTAATGGCGGCGATAAGCGTCGTGATAGCGCAAGTCTGGGAACGAAGTAAGGCCATCATCTGCTCGAAGTGTCGATCGTGTCCCGTGATCCGATCGAATTCACTCTGATCGGTCGCAACAGGCATGGTACCACTCGTCTGTCCACCATCCTCTACAGGTCGAGTCGGTTGTCCGCCTATGTCGTATCTGCAATAGCGAAGATGTGTCTTTGTCAGCCTCATATACGCGTATATACTATTACAATCAAAATATTTAACATATAAGCCTTGGTACTACCCGCCTCATCTTCGTTTCCCAACTAAGGTTCTAAGTTAGCATCTTCGGGTTTCCACTTCTAAGTTCGTTTTGTTAAGTCTTATTCAATTTCATTAAACTTTTCCCCTAAGTTCTCTTGAACCTAGGCTCTGATACCAACTGTGAATGCCCTAAACTCTGAGCCAAACCGAGTACCACCACGTCATCGGACAAACCACTAAGCATGCCACTTCATCGCACACTTGTCCTTGACGGCCCGCAACCTAAACCTTCATTTGTATTTTATTCTCATTAACTTAGTATTTATCATGTATTTGTAGATATTTACATTAATTTCACTAAGTTAAGTTGTTCGCGATTTATTAAACTAATATAAGATGAATATCTAAGCGGAAGTCTTTAAAGCATGCAAATCTTAAAATGAAAAGTTTGCATAATTAATAACCCTATAGTGTGAAAACCCATCTAGAGATACCATGTATATAAAAAGCGAGAAAAATACAAAAGATGGTCATATTCATGTATCAGGTATACAAGTCCACCCTGTTGGGTTTTTGGGGTTCATATGCAGCAGAAAATTCAAAACAAATTTTGAAAAACCACAACAGGATCGAAAAAAAGTTCCATTAAACTAAATCTGCGAAAATAAATCATACCTTATTCCGTGATTTCCCTTTTGATTGTTCGATTTTCAAGACGTTCAAGTGCGCGTCCTCTACACACGAACGGTGACCATAATTTGGAGTGCTAGCCCCAAGAGAGATTGAAAACGATTTTCTTTCTCTCCCTAAATCTAGAGAACTCAAAAATTGTAAATTGAAAATCTTATATCGTTTTTAAGGTTTCACCCTTTATTTATATGTGTAGATAAGCCCTCACTTAAAATCATATTCGTAATACAACTATTGTATTTAAGCAGTTTTAGCAAATTACACATACACCCCTATTAATAAGTTATCATATAACAAATCTTAAAGGTTTTTATATCATGAATGTTATCATATAAAATTCATTACTCTGGACCAATTGAAATTGTGCAAAGCCATTCTTTGTGTGCGACCCAATAGGTTCACGCGACATTGGCAGTGAACCAAAAACCATTTTAGTACACAAGTCAAAGCGGTCTCTAGCAAGGCATTATGACTACCCAAGTAGCATGAATATCAACATCGATACAACCTAATTAATAACATATATCATATCTTTTTGTCGTGCGATATCCTTTGATTAAACATAAGGCAAGGGAAGTCACCCTTAATGTTCAATCGTACTAGTCTCGATCTTTAGGTAAACTGAAAAACATCCAAGTGACATTGATCATATCAATTCACATGGACTTGCCATTATCAGTTTATCTTATCGAGGGATCCACTGATATCTCTCTATACGAGAGTGACAAATTATATCTTGATTACACACCTTCACATATTGTTCACACGGTAACCAATCACAATCTTTATAATTGACCAGTTAAGAATAACGTTTGATTGTATCAAATTATCGTGCTCCTAATATTGAAGTCTATGGTAATCTCAAGTCGAAGAACTAAATGATATACCTATCATGAGTAACACCTATGACATAATCCATGTGATGTTCTCATAGCGGGTCAGTCCAATACCTTATTCCCTAACAAGTACTTATGATCTTGATTCGTATCCCTATATGCATGATTATCACATGACCATCAATCAAGATTCATACTAGTCTTAATTCATTATAGTTCCCAGTATAATGACCGACTAGGGACATTTTAGGAAATTTCAACAAATACCCATGGATCTTACTATAAGGTAAACGTGCAATCACTTATAATAAAACAACAAATAAAACCTCTATTTTATTAACTAAAATTATAAGATAAACAATGTTTGTAGATTGACCTAGGGCACATGCCCTAACACACCTAAATATCTCATGAAAGTGGTAAATAAATACATATAAACACCTGCGCAAAAAGCTAATGGAGCTCTCATTGCTCAGATGTAGTCGCCTAAAATCCCCTTGCCTTAGCTCATCTTAGGATATGCAATTTATCACCAAAAACAATGAAAAATTCTAGTGAGTAAATCACAAAGAATGTTAGCTAATATTCATGAAATCTAATAAAATGGCTACAATTCATGCAATTTAAATAAGGAACATAAAGTAAGGTAATCGTATGAAAATGAGTCGTAGAGAAGTCGAAAATTGGACACGAGTGAAGCACGACAAAAAACCCTGGTCGACATCCGGGAATCCTCTTAGCTAAACCGAGAGGAACCCATGATGATCACTTTGCCAAATATCTCACGGTCGAATGAGAGGAAGCCATGAACGGTAGAACCCCGCCCAAACATCTCTCGAGAGGAACCCATGATGGAGACTTAAGTCTTGGTCAAACATCTCTCAACCTAAAGGGTTTTGCGAGAAAATAGTCACCGCGTAGCCACAACATATCCAATTACTCGAACAGTACGGGGTAGCCAGCCCCGGGGTGTAAGTCCGTGTCATGCCCGACCCCGTCGACAAACACACATACACACGTGAGAGTGGATGAACAATAAGTAGATGACAATAAATAGCACAATGGAATAATTGAAATTAAATCAAAGCAAGTGATATAAATGAATTTTAACTAATTTTCTCGTGGGTTTACTTACTTCAAGCAAATTGCAAATCGCATTCAAAACGTCTCGCTCACGCCTCGATTTGCGTACTCAACACCCGACTATGGTCTCCTAAGTCCCTAGTGTCCAATTACATCACTTTAATTATTTTAGAGTCACATTAAGTGAATTTCTAATGTGAGACCAAAATTTACAATTTTATTCCAAAATGTTTGATTTTTAGCACATTTCTCAATTATACTGGGGTGCCAAAAGCCCCAAAAAAACTCAAAACTCATTTTCCTAGCTTTTTTAATATTTTATATATTTTTCAGGAATTTCCAATAATTTATATTTAATTTTGTCTATTTTCTATGATTTATTTTATTAAAAAATAATTTTTATTTAATATTTAATTATTTAATTTAATTTAATTAATGGGTTGGGCCCGAACTGGCCCGGTTTGGTTAGGCCCGGTTCGCCCAACTGCTTGGACTCGGGTCGGCTCGACCTAACCGCCTGGACCCGGGTCGGCACGACCTGGTCCATCCAGGTCCAGGTTGGTCTGACCCGGCCCACCCGGGCCTAGGTCGGCCCAAACTAGTGGGTTTGAGGTAGCTAGGCCCGGCCCACCTGGCTACCCCTCCCCTCCCAAATTCGTCTCTAGAGGCAGAGACGTTTAAATTTTTTTTTCTTTTAAACAACCAACTAACAACAAAAATCAACAAATCAACAACTAACAATATTAACAAGAACACACAACCACCATTAAAAACTCTCAAATTTCTCCACCAAATCATCAAACAAATAACCACTCACCTCGTTCTATGGAGGTCGCCGCAGAGGCCGCCAAGAGGGAGAGACTTCGTGAGAGAGGCGACGAGACTGTGGAGGAGTGCGGAGAGCTTGGTGAATGAGAGTTTGGTGATGGAAAAAATAAGAGGGGTGCAAGGAAGAAGAAGATGAAAATATGTGGGGAGGGAGAGTGAAGTATGAGTTTTGTTTGGAGAGGAGAATGAAAATAGGAGAGAGAAAAGTGAGGTATAGGATGATGTGATGGGTAGGTGTGATGTGACAAGTGATGTGACTTATAAACCCTGACTACCCCATACACTGCGTTGCGCGCACCCCGCGACGTCGTACACTCTCGTCACTACACGCGCACACCGCGACCAGTTTAAAATTTTTTAACTAGCGCGACACAAATTAAATAATAATACAACAAATAATCACGCATCACACAAAAATAAATATTTATACCTTGGTTAGCGTGCCCTAGACTTGTCGGCAGTGTCCACATGGGTACACGCTACAGGTCCTAATCTATAATTAATAATTTAATAAAGATTAAATAGTGCGAGTCGTTACAGTCTCACATAACTGACCAGTGGTACAAGTCAATTTATGTGGGGATGCCCTGATAGTTGTTGGGGTGCCCTGAGAATGAATTTTGTACCCACATTGAATTTGGGGTATGAAGTTTCAGTATCATGGTAACAAGACTTTAAGGTAGGTATCGACCTTCTACTATCGACTCTCTCTCATACAGTTCCGCTGATGTGTGGACAATACTTGTGCAAGGTTTGCGGTATGGCATGGCCGAGACAGTTTGTAATATTTCGAAACTACCCACCGAGATGGACAAAAAATTTAGAAATCACAACAGCACGGTCCTAGGGGCCGAAATGATAAGTACCGCATTCAGACCTGCAATACCAAAATTGTGACGACCCTTTCTCAAATTAGGGCACTACCCGGCCTAATCCCGTCATTAAGTCCTAATCTTACCTCGTAGGACTTAACAAGGAATTATTCCGCCTTTCCAATTTTTTTATTACAATTTAACTATTAAAATAAATGTTTTCTTATCTTATGTCAATTAATAAATCAGAGTTAATTAAGAGTTATACGATTTACAGTTTATTCAGCGGAAGTCTTAACAATTTAGCGGAAGCTTTTAACATGATACCTAAGAATTGTGGAAAACCAGGAAATAAAGATCACATCCATATATTTAATTAAACGGTGATAATATATCATCATGTATCCGGTCAGGGGACTATCTCTCAGCCCGCAATATATACAACCCCAAAGTATATGGAATACATATAAAAATCATACAACAAAATCAAAAACCTACAAAATCCGGTGTAGCAGCACTCCACTGGCTCAGAGGTAGTCGTCGATCTTCTCTTTGCGTGGTTTGCTACTCAATGGATTTGCACCCACCTTCATTAAAAGGATGGTGAGTACAAGAACGTAGAAAGTAACATTGAGAGATATTTGTTCACATTTCGAAATATGCAACAAGTATTTGAAAGCATAATAAAAGTAACTATGCTGAAAAAATATCATGCTATAAGATACTCTAGCTAAACAAAATGAAACTGACACTAAGCTAAGTAGTAATGATCTAGGGCCGCGAGTTACATCACATCAGCCTTTTCCACTATATAAGGATGGAGCTGAGCTCTACATCTCTGTGAAGGTCGAAAATGAGCTCGACGCCTTTATAATCATTAACAAGTGCCAGCCACCTATGATATATGCTTTCTAACAACCTCAGGTCCCATACCCCGTGTGATGCGCAAGATAGTGGTGAGATCCCGATAACCCAAGAAGTCTAGTGATCCCCGTGTGCCGCGCTCATGGTCCTAGATACAAGAACTCCTTTCATAACCCAAGATATGTCATTGTTTAGGAATCCAACTAAGTATTTGCATAACTAATGCACAAAGGAATTTAGATTTTACAACACCATCAGTACCTACCTAAAAGCATGCTATTTCATTTGACTAGGTGCATCAACATTCAAGAATGATATAGCACATGATTTAGAGTCAATGAAACTACACAACCAATAAATAATATAATGATAGCAAACTCATGAAATGAGAAATAGAAGAAGTCATGGCATTTATAGTATAATGGCCAAATCAAACCAAATGACTAAAAATGAACAAACAAATCGGAATAAAATATCTCAATCTGTTTACTTACAATCCACGCAATTTCCTAGCTATTCAGGCCTCCCGACATCTCAAAACTCATATCCAAACCCCCGAGACACTTCCCTAAGTCCCTAATATCATTTAACATATTTTTGAGTGTGTTTAGACCTTTACTTAGGGTATTAGACTTATTTATAGTGTTTAAGTAAATTTAAGAAATTGCATATTTTTATGCTATCATAGCACCTAATGCGCTGGGTAACTTGATTAGCATGCTAGTGACTTCATTAGCATGCTACCAAATTTCTCTATCGTGTTATACAAAGTTAGCGCGCTAACTGACCTAACTAGCGCTTTATGTGCAGGAAAACCTAGAACTCTGCACTTAGAATTCTGAGTTATCTCCATACATAGGCTTCACCAACACCTTGGAAACTCTTATACACACCTCCAGAGCTCCAAGACATCAACAAAAACATAAAAATAGCCATCCATATCATTTGATTTATGAATTCACCAAATTAAGCTAAGTTTATGGTGTAAATGAAGTTACCTAGTTGTTGTACACCTAGTGTAACGAAGTGTTACCTTAAGCTAGTGATTAGTATCAATTCAAATCCTAATTAACCCAAGTTAGGCTCTTGGTTAATTCCGGCGTATCTCGATTAGTGTGTGTGTTTGTGTGCACGCATTTGCATGATGATTTGTGATTGTTTTAATTGTTTAATAAATTTATATAGGTTTTAGTATAATAAAGGATTATATACAAGCCTATAATTGAGAAAATACATAATAAACAATGAATTACCAGTACATCAAGTGCGATGTGGAATGAATGTGCAAGCCCGAGAATACTCGTAGGCATGTTCAGTGAATTTATTGGCGAGAAAATACACAAGATATATATAATGATATATAAATATATATTAGAAAATCAAAGAATAATTGAATTATATAGATCATTTGATCGTCTCGAGTGGAGCGTGAGTGTTTGATGGTGTTAAAGTTGGTGTCACTTTAAATAGTGTCACTTTAACGCATCAACCACTTGATCAGTCTTGAGATAGCGCGATGCGTATCTCGAGCAAAAACCATATATTTAAACTAAAAACCCATACTTATCTCTTCATTCGATTAATCAAAAATCGAGAAAAAGGTTTAGGTTTTGATTTGGATCGTTGAGGAATGTTCAGGGAGTGAATTAGGGTTGATTGAGGAGCTTAAACAACTCATAATCCAGAGATCATCACTTTGGTATGATTTGTTCTTGTGTTAGTTAAAGTTCAATTCGATAGTGATGATAGAATCTCTGTGAATTATGTTATTTGATCATTCGATATGGCTTGTTACCTCATTAAAGGTCCTCCCTAATGAATTTTGGGAGCTTATACAACTGTTTGGTGGATCTTTGAGTGGAACAGTGGCTCCTGCCTAATATTCTTTCGAGATAGCACAAGGTGGAGCGCACTCCTTTCATCAACTATGATGAACACTATTGGTGGAGCGTGCCCCACCCATTGAGGGAGCGCGCTCCGACCCAGAAAAACAACAACAATGTTGTGATTTGATGAGGATTTTTGGAGGACTTAGGGATTGGACTAGGGGTTCTAGTTATAGTGTACTGGACCTAAATTGATTATAAATGGCCTATTACAGGTGTTGGATCCCCGGGAAAACATTAGTGACCCGAAAAGTTAGGAGTTTGGACGGAAACCTAGACCGAGGCAAGTACAGACTTGCTTATTTATCAATGTTCCCTGGCTATTTTAGTATATGTAGTTCATGTAGTTTATGGACTAGAATTGGGGACTATGTACACTGTGATGGTTTTCAATAAATGGAAGATGGTGTTTACTATGATTCACGAGAGTAAGTTCATGGAATTTATACTAGGTAATACAGGAGATGGGTCACCTTCTCGACCTATATGTAATTTCCTAATCAATTTATAGGTTGCGTGGGTTACATATTCACTAGAAGGTTTTGAATAGAACCATTGGGCATTAATGGATTGGCTAGACATCATATCGGCTAATATGTTGGTCTAGCAATCGTATTAATGGCATCGGTGGGTAATCGACCCTAGTTTTATAAAATAAAATGGGGATCACAGTGTAATAGTCCATGATAACTTGTTTTGCATCCGTTATTTATTGAATTTATACGATATCCATATTATTTTTAGTTAACATTGGTGCATATTGTTATTGCATAATGTTCAGGATTACTATATGGAATGTTGATGGCTATGTGAATCCTTACATATTGAGCAAGTTGGAGCGCTCACTCAAAGTTAATATTTCAGGTTTGCAACCTAGTACTTCAGCTAAGGGAAAGGAGAATATTTAGGTGTCTTGTATCTTCTCTACGATGTAATGAACCTTCTTGTATATATATTAACTATTTGATATATTTAGATGTATATAAATAGGGTTGGGAGGCTTATTATCAAGGTTTTGAGTTTTGGTAAACTTTGTATTACCGTATATTGATATAAATCGAAAGACTTTTAAGTTTTCCGCTACATATACTTTGATTTGTTTATTCGATATAAATATAAAAGTTGAGTTTATCAGGTAGTGACGGATAGGCTGGTAGCTCTAGTTAAGTTAGGCTGGGTTATCGGGGCTTAATTAGGGTTTCAGGCCGAGTATCGCCCTAATCGAGATAGGGGATGCTACAGCTTGGTATCAGAGCCTAAGGTTTATCATTTTTGAATGAAGTGGTAACATGGATACAGTTTGGTATCATAGAGAAGGCTCTTACCATAATTTACTTTTGAATTGTTTTTCGAAGTAAATGATAGCATATTCCTTTGTATTGGAACCTAAGTTTATTGACTTTAAGAGTTGTCTTGAGTTACAAATAAGCTTAGGGTTTGATAAACGATTTTTATCATGTTTTGGGGGGAAAATGAAAATGAAAACATTATTATACGTTATTGCTGCACATAATGTTATTTATTGTATATATATGATTTCCTTGTATTCTCTGAATGTTATCTAATTATCTTATCTCTCCTTTGACTTCAGAATCTAATGGCAGATCATGGAGATGGTTCACGGAGACCTGAACCATAGGGTAACAAGGAGACTAAGGACCAATGGAAATCTAAGATTGAGCAGCAAATGATGGAATTGATGGAGTCTCAAGCGAAACTAATGGCTATGATGATGGCTTATATGGGACCACCAGTATAGTGACTTGAGGCACAACCTGCAACCAGTCCCGAGGTTAGCAGAGCTGATGGAGGAGCAGAGACAATAGCAACTCCAGTCCAACCAGTAATACTTCATATTCAGGTGTCAGAAATAGCAGCCAGGGTGCTTGTGGATTTTGAGAAAGTTTCATTTCTCAAAACCCGCAAGGAGTTCATGAAATATGACATTATGAGATTTGATGGCAAGATGGAGGAAGGGGTGGCTAAGACCGGGATATTGGAAATAGAATAATGATTCATTGCCATAGATGTTGAACATCGGTTTAAGGTTAAACTGGTCACATTTTGGCTGATAGATTATGCAGAAATAGTGGGATTCTTTAGAAAGAGAAGGGAAAACTGTCACCACTTGGTCATAGTTTAGGAAAATATTTTATAGGCAGTATTTCCCTAAGTCAGTCAGGAACATGAAGAAGATTGAATTCATTCAGCTGAAATATGGAGCGATGTTTGTACAGGAGTATGAGAGGAGGTTCATTAAGTTGAATGAATTTGCTCCAGAGATGGTAGAGTTGGAGAAGAACAAAATTGCTTTATTTCTTGGTGGGTTGAACTACGAGATTAGAGTTGTGGTTTCATCTCATCCTTGTTCTAGCTACGCTTTTATTTTTGAGAATGTGATGGATGTGGAAGAAACTATGTTGGAGAGACCTTCTAGTACAGTACTTGCACCACCAACAGCACCACAGTATCCTAAAAGTCAGAGAGTCTGGGAATTTGTTCATTTCCAGCTGAATAAAAGGAGGAGGAGTGTAGTTGGCACAACTACACAATCAGGGCCTACAAGGATGACTTTTGTTAGTGCATCGGTTCCACCAGTTTCTCAGGCTTCAATAGCCAAACCATCTTTTTTGTCATCTCAATCTAGGAGTAGGGGCAAGAGCAGAGCACACTCTTCACAAAAATTGAGTGGATCGGGTCAGGCTTCTCAAGCTAGTAATTTTCCTCAAAAGGCTTTGACCATATGCTATCAGTGTGGACAGACGCAAAGCATATTGCGAGAGAGTGTTTCATGCCACCGGCTACATCAGTAGGTAATACAACACTACCTGCATGTGGACAGACTCATGCAGTGGCTAAGGCAGACCCAAAGGCTAATCGGAGACTTGTAAAGGTATATTGAATATTTTTGGTCGAGATATACATGTTTTGATGCTAGTTCTACAATTTCCTTTATTGCTAGTGTAATGGTTGATGAGTTGAAATTGAAACCTGTTAGAGCCAGTACATTATTGATATTGAGCACAGTAGTGAGTTAGAAGGTTTATCCTAACCAAATCTGCGAGGGATGAATAGTCAAAATTGAGGAGAATGAGCTTCCAATTGATCTAAGGGTAATGGAATTCCTGGAATTTGATGCATTACTAGGGATGGATTGGTTATCAGCATACCATGCCAATACTGACTATTTCCATAAGACGGTAATCTTTCAGATTCCAAACCTTTCTAAAATTATAGTCTATAAAGGTTATAATCCTTCACAATTCGTAACTCGTAGAAGGGAAACTACTCATCGAGATTTAGAAGCTATGACGGGAGTTGTCACATTTAGAGCCTAGACAAGAACTTAAGGTTAATGAGATACCCGTGGTTTGTAAGTTTTTAGAAGTTTTTTCCATTTGACTTACTTGGACTTCTACCGCTATGTGTCATTGACTTTATCATTGATCTTATTCTTGGTACCAAACCTATATATATTCCTTTGTACCATATGACACCGAAGGAATTTCATGAGTTGCAAACTCAGCTTGTGGAGTTGCTATAGAACGGGTTTATCCATCCTAGTATGCCACTGTGAGGAGCATTAATTCTTTTTGTGAAGAAAAAGGACGAAACCCTACACATGTGCATTGATTATAGATTATTGAATCGGGTAACTATCAGGAACAAATATACATTACCTAGGATTGATGATTTATTTGATTAGTTGAAGGGTGCCAGACACTTTTCGAAGATTGATTTGAGGTTTGATTATTATCAACTGAGGATCAGGGAGGAGGATATCTTGAAGACGGCTTTCGTACTCGTTACGAGCACTTCGAGTTTACATCGATGTCATTTGGGTTAACTAATGCTCCTGCTATGTTCATGGGTTTGATGAATAGGGTGTTCAAACCTTATCTTGACCAATTTATCATTGTGTTTATCAATGATATCTTGATCTATTCGAAGACTAAGGAAGAGCATTCGCACTACCTCAAAGTTACATTACAGACTATAAAGGATAATCAGTTGTTTGCCAAGTTTAGTAAGTAGGAATTCTGGTCTTTAGAGGTCAAATTTTTGGACATGTGGTTAATGTTAAAGGTATATCTATTGATCCAATGAAGGTTTTCTAAGGTTAGCGAGTTATTATAGACGATTCATTGATGGATTCTCTCGTATTGCTCTGCTAATGACTCGGCTAACACAGAAAGATATTGACTTTGTGTGGTCAAATGAATATAAGGGTACCTTCAAAGGTTTGAAGGATAGATTGATTATGACACCTAATCTTACATTACCTTAATCGGGGAAGGAACTAGTGATTTATACTGATGTTTCTCATTCAGGCTTGGGCTGAGTGCTGATGCAAGAAGGTAGGGTTGTAGTTTATACTTCAAGGTAACTCCAGGTTCATGAAAGAAATTATCAAGTTCATGATGTTAAGCTACCTGCAATTGTTTTGGCCTTGAAGGTTTGAAGGCATTACTTGTACGATGAAAAGATTACAGTATTTTTAGATCATAAGAGTCGAAATACTTGTTTACTCAGAGTGAACTGAACATGAGGCAACATAGATGGCTTGAGTTCCTCAAGGATTATGATTTCACTCTAAAGTACCATCCATGCAAGGCAAATGGGTTGTTGATGCCTTGAGTAGGAGTAGAACAAATAGAGAGAACGTAGCTACTGTTTGAGTTTCTCAGTTTAAACTTCTTGAGGAAGGTTCAGTAATGATGATTCGTGAAAGAATAGCTGGAACATCATCAACTAAGAGAGCTAGTTCCAAAGCTACTAATTTGTTCTTTTGTGCTTAGATTCGAGCTAAACTGGAGATGATTCAACGAGTAGTTGATAGTAAGAAATGTGATTAAGATTATATAGCACGTCATAGGTTAGCGGCTAGTATTGATCATCCTGATTGGTCAATTTTTGACGATGGGTGTTACGATTCAGGGATAAATTGTGGATTCCAGCTCAGGATCAGTTGAGGCAGGAATTGCTACAGAAATCTCATAGATCTTTTTACTTTATTCATCCAGGTAACTTTAAGATGTATTGTGACATGAGGCGTATTTATTGGTAGCCTAGGATGAATATTGATATTACCGAGTTCGTAAAGAGATGTGAGATATGTCATCAAGTTATGGCTGAGCAAAGGAAACCTGGAGGGTTATTGCATTCACAGCCTACTCTTAAGTGGAAATGGGAACATATATCAATGGATTTTGTTTTCGGTCTACCTCTGAGTCAACGTAAGCACGATGTTGTATGGGTTGTAATTGACAAGTTGATGAAGTTTGCTCATTTCTTGCCAGTTTCCATGCAAGATCCTCTTGGCCATTTACGTGAGGTATACGTATGGGAGGTATTGAGATTCCATGGAGTTCTAGTGTCGATTACTTCGGATTGAGATCCAAGATTCATGCCCAAACTGTGAGTGAATTACAGAGATAGCTGGGAACTATTTTTAACCTCAGTACGACATACCATCCTCAGAATGATGAATAGACTGAGCGGTTAATACTGGTGCTAGAGGATATGCTTCGAGTTTGTGTCATTAAGTTTGGTGGATACTGGTGTTGTATGGCTCTTTTAAAGCTCTGTATGGTCGACCTTGTCGTTCATCGATGTGTTGGGCAAAGGTTGGAGATACAGTTTTGTTGGGGCTGGAGTTGATTCAGGACTATACAAAAAGAATACAACATATTTGCCAGCGTTTGACTACAGCACAGCTCAGACAGAAGATATATGCCGACAAACATCATAGGTTTTTGGAGTTATCAAAGGACAATCTTGTCTTGTTGAAAGTCTTACCTATGAAAGGTTTATATAGATTTGGGTTGCGAGGTAAGCTAGCTCCAAGGTGCATCGGGCCATTCAAAGTGGAAAAATGATTGGTCATGTTGCTGATAGGTTAGAGTTATCTTATCAGCTCGTCGGAGTTCATAATGTCTTCCATGTGATATTCTTCACAAGACGGAGACTTAGTTCACTCCAAGAATTGATTAGAATAAATTCGATCTTTGAGAGGACTTATCTTATGACGAGCAGCCAATTCTGATACTTGATCGTAAGATTCAAAGGCTGAGAACTAAAGAGATTCCTTTGATTAATGTGAAATGACAATTTCATGAAGATGAGGAACTAACCTAGGACTAGGAATCCTATATGAAGGAGCAGTTTCCATTTCTCTTCGAAACTATAAGTAACTTTACGTTTATTTTAATTTTGAGGACTAAATTACTTTAAATAAGGGAGATTGTAACGAAATGTTACCTTAAGCTGGTGATTAGTACTAATTCAAATCCTAATTGACCCAAGTTAGGCTCGTGGTTAAGTCTGACATATCCCAATTAGTGATGTGTGTGCGTTTGCATGATGATTTGTGTTTATTTGAATTGTTTAACAAATTTATATAGGTTTTAGTATAATAAAGAATTATATACAAGCCTATAATTGAGAATATACATAATAAACAATGAATTATTAGTACACCAAGTGCGACGAGGGGGTCGTGGAATGAATGTGCACGCCCGAGAATACTCGTAGGTATGTCCTGGTGAATTTATTGGCGAGGAAATAGACGAGATATATATATATATTTATATATATATATGATATATAAATATATATATTAGAAAATAAAAGAATAGTTGACTTATATGGATCATTTGATCGTCTCGAGTAGAGCGTAAGTGCTTGATGGTGTTAAAGTCGGTGTTACTTTAAGGACTGTCATTTTAACGCATCAACCACTAAATCAGTCTTGAGATTGCGTGATGCGTATCTCGAAGAAAAACCATATATTTAAACTAAAAATCCATACTTATCTCTTCATTCGATTGATCAAACAGCGAGAGAGAGAGGGTTTAGGTTTTGATTTATATCGCTGAGGAGTGTTCAGGGAGCTGAATTAGGGTTGATAGAGGAGCTTAAACAACTCAGAATCCAGAGATCGTCACTTTGGTATTATTTGTTCTTGTGTTAGTTAAAGTTCAATTCGATAGTGATGATAGAATCTCAGTGAATTATGTTATTTGATCATTGAATATGGTTTATTACCTCACTAAAGTTCCTCTTTGATGAATTTTGGGAGTTTATACAGTTGTTTGGTGGATTTATGAGTGGAACAGTAGCTCTTACCCAATGTTATGTCGAGACACGACAAGGTAGAGCGCGCTCCACCTAGCATAGGAGCACGCTCCCTTCATTAAGTATGATGAACATAGTTGGTAGAGCGCGCCCCACCTATTGAGGGAGCGCGCTCTCACCCTAGAAAAAACATCAACAATTCTGTGATTTGATGAGGATTTCTGAAGGACTTAGGGGCTAGACTAAGGGTTCTAGTTATAGTGTACTGGACCTAAATTGATTAAAAATTATCTATGATAGGTGTTGGATCCCCGGGAAAGCGTTAGTGACCCGGAAAGTTAGGAGTTTTGACGAAAACCTAGACCGAGGTAAGTACGAATTCGCTTATTTATTAATGTTGTCTGGCTATTTTAGTATATGTAGTTCATGTAGTTTATGGACTAGAATGGGGGACTGTGGACACTATGATGGTTCTCAATAAACGAAAAATGGTGTTTACTATGATTCATGAAAGTAAGTTCTTGGAATTCACTAGAGGGTTTTGGATAGAGCCATTGGGCATTAATGGATTAGCTGGACACCATATTGGCCAATATGTTGGTCTAGCAATCGCATTAATAGCGTTGGTAGGTAATCAACCTTAGTTTTATAAAATAAAATGGGAATCATAGTGTAATAGCCCATGATATCTTGCTTTGCATCCGATATTTATTGAATTTATATGATTTTCATATTCTTGTTAGTTAACATTAGTGCATATTGTTATTGCATAATGTTCTTGATTATTATATGGAATGTTGATGGCTATGTGAATCCTTATTTACTGAGCAAGTTGGAACGCTTACCCAAATTTAATATTTCGGGTTCGCAACCCGGTGCTTCATCTAAGGGAAAGGAAAAGATTTAGGTGTATTGTATCTTCTATATGATGTAATGAACATCCTTCTATATATATTCTATGTTTGATATATTTTAATGTATATAAACAGGGTGGAGGTTTATAATCAAGGTTTTAAGTTTTGGTAAACTTTGTATTACCATATATTGATATATATCGAAGAAATTTTAAATTTTTCGTTGCGTATACATTGATTTGTTTATTCGATATAAATATACAGGTAGAATTTATCAAGTACTAACGAAAAGGCTATTGGCTCTAGTTAAGTCGGGCTGGGTTACCGGGGCTTAATTAAGGTTTCAGGCAAAGTATCGCCCAAATCGGGATAGGTGATGCTACACCTAGCTTGACTAACAACTCAGCAAAACCCATTGATTTCTCCTTCAAATTTTGTTGATCTTTTCTTCTCCAGCGACAACTCTTCTTCAACAAGCTTTGAAATGAAATGGGTTTGATTGCATGAGTTGATCTTATCCAATCTTATAAATTAAGATGGATTGATTTATAGCCATTGATCTGCATACACCTACGTATCCTGAGACTTATCTAATGGTTTATATCTTGACATCTTTCTCACTTACTCTCCACTATCTCATGCCAACTAACACCAATATCTAACTCAATTGATTTATAGATGTGCCAATACGTATCTTGAGAATCATCACATGACTATTGTTTTAAATTTTTAACTTATGTTACATTTAATATACAATTATAGCAACATTATTTCAACTATATAAGCTACACTAAGCTTAAAATGAACTTACCACATCACTCTCTACCCCAATCACACGTCGACACGTATCTCGAGGAGTGTCTCCACACACGTCTCCACACAAGTACGAGTGACTTAGTAATCTATACATTTATAATACACTAGGCATACACCACAACAAATATAACATATACCTCAGCCACATTGCCTCGGTCATGACACATATCTCGATGCGGGTCTTGCGTCACGGGTCACTGATCCTGATTAAGGAATTAACTAGAATTTAGGAATTTGGGCCATGACAATTCTTCCCAACGAATGAAAATTTCATCATCGAAATTAAACTTCGGTTAAAGTTATACCTGAATCGAAAAGGTACGGAAATCTATCATGCATATAGTTTTCTTGCTCCTAAGTGAGTTCCAAGTCTCTATGGAACTGCCACTTGACTAACACCTTCGGGATAGACTTGCCTCTCAACTGTTGCACCCTTTGGTCTAGGATCTGTACTAACTGATCCTCATAAGACACATCGTCGCTCAAATTGATCTAAGTCAACTGTCGATCGTACGCCTGGCTTCGACTTAGCTAGTCGACGCATAGAAATATGGAACACTAGATGAATCCCTAACAAATGTGGAGGTAACTCGAGCTCATAAGAAACTTTCCAATCCGTTCTTTGATCTTGAAAAGTCCAAATAATCATGGTGCTAGCTTGCCTTTCAAACCAAATCTGTGAAGACCCTTCCGAGAAGAAACCTTTAAATATATAAAGGCTCTGTCGATGTACGTGAGATCGCTGCGATACGTGTCTGCATATTTCTTCTACCTCTTCTGGGCTCCTTTAAGCCTTTGGTGAATTTGTCGTACCTTATCCGTGTGATCAACAATGATTTCAGGCCCTACCAACTCTTGTTCCTTTAGCTCAGCCCAACAAGATGGCGAACGACACGGTCTGCCATATAATGCCTCAAATGGCGCCATTTCAATACTAGTCTAATAATTGTTGTTGTTTGCAAACTCACACAATGGTAGGTACTCCTCCCATGATCCGCCATACTTAATTACACAAGCTCAGAGCATATCCTCGAGAGTCTAAATCAACCTATCAGTCTACTCATTAGTCTGAGGGTGAAAAGCTGTGTTGAACTGTAGGCGCGTACCATACTACTCTTGTATACTCTACCACATCTTGGACGTATAAATAACATCTATGTATGACGTGATAGTCAATGTTACCTCACGCAGCCTGATAATCTCCTACTCGAACAATATATTCAATTGGTCAAATGTGTAGCGAACTGCAACTGGTATGAAATGGGCAGATTTCGTCAATCTATCTACAATCACCTAGATAGGATTGTATCGACGGGCAATCCTCGGCAATCCTCTGAAAAAGTCCATGGCTATGTCTTCCCACTTCTATAATGTAATAGGAAACGTCTGTAATAATCATCCAGGTCTACGATGCTCAGCTTTCACCTACTGACAGATCCCACAGTTCCCGATGGACTCTAATATGTCCGCTTTCATCCCAGGCCACCAAAAATGTCTCCTCATGTTAAAGTCATCTTGGTCCTTCCTGGATGAACAACGAACCATGAACGATGTAAATCCTGAAGAATCTCATTTCTCAGCTCTGCCACTGTCGGTATCCACGATCTACCTCTAAATCTCAAACATTGATATGTCGTCTCCGTCCAGTCAGTACCATAAGTATTCTCTGGGCTAAGTCACTGAACCTCGGGTATAAGATATCGGCTCTTTGACCCACTGGCACTATCTATGTAGACACTATCCAAAGCCTCATCTGTGCACATATCATCACTCGACTGTCGATAGGAAAATTTGATTGACTCATTTATCGTCGGTGCCTCGAGTAATCCATACTCATGTGTAATATGACATCTAACAATCTCGGCATCTTCAGTCAGTATCATACTCAGCACATCAGCAACTACATTAGTTTTTCTTGTGTGATACTCCAGAGAAAAGTCGTAGTCCTTCAGAAGTCTCATGTTCAACTATTTATGTGTGAAGAGGTATTTTAGACTCTTACGATCAGTGTAGAGTGTAAACCTCTCTCCATACAGATGATGTCTCCATATCTCCAGAGCAGATACCGCCACTGCTAACTCTAAGTCATTAGTGGTATAATTATTCTCATGTATTTTCAGCTGTTTGGATGCATAAGCCACCGTGCCTCTATCCTGCATCAACACACAACCTAGACTCATATGAGAAGCATCAATATATACCAAGAGTTCTTATTCAGTCTCTAACAATACTAACAATGGTGCGGTAGTCAACAACCTCTTCATATGAGCAAATGCCTCTTCGCATTCCTTAGACCAATCAAATCTGACATTTTTCTTGGGTCAATCTAGTAATCGGTGAAGCGATCTTCGAGAAATCCTTTACGAACCTACGATAATATCCTACTAATACCAGAAAACTCCTGATCACCATGAGTGACGTTGGTGCTGGCCAATCCATAATAGCCTGAATCTAGGTCGGATCTACAGAAATACATCTGTTGCTCCAATAACATGTCCTAAAAACTTGACCTCTGACAACAAAAATTCAAACTTGTCGAACTTGGCGTAGAGTCTATGCTCCCTCAAAGTCTGCAATGTCTCCTTGAGGTGCTACTCGTGATCCTCTCGAGTCCTCAAATATATCAATATATCATCAATGAAAACTATCACGAAACGGTCAAGAAACGGTCTCATTACTCGACGCATCAAATCCATAAACATGGCAGGAGCGTTAGTCAAACCAAACGACATGACTATAAACTAATAGTGTCCATATCTCGTGCTAAACGCTCTCTTGGGCTTATCCTCATCCCTGATCCTAAGTTAATGATACCCTAATCTCAGGTCTATCTTGGAGAAAAACTGCGCTCCTCTCAGTTGATCAAATAAATCGTCAATCTGCGGTAATGGATACTTGTTTCTGACTGTGACCTTATTTAACAATCTATAATCGATACACAGTCTCAAAATACCATCTTTCTTATTCCAAATAAGACCAGCGCTCCTCATGGTGACATAGAAGGTGTGATGAATCCCTTTTATTTTAAATCCCGTAACTGACTCCTCAACTTTTCCAACTCTCTCGGAGCCATGAGGTACAATGGTATAGAAATAGGCTTAGTGTCTGGTACTAACTAAGTAAGAAAGTTTATCTCTCTCGATGGTGGTAAACCAAGTAAGTCCTCAAAAACACATCTGGAAACTTGCCCACAATCAGAATCTCCTTAAGTCTAGGTCTTAAACTCTCTGCTACAGTATATAATGAAACCAGAGTCTCTATCTCCCTACTAGTCGCAAGTCGACCTCTAGTGCCCTCAGCTCTCGGTGTACTACCACTATATGTAAACATCGGACGCCCTAAGATCTCGAATATCACTATCTTACTGAAACATTCACTATGAGCGTGATACGGTGCTAGCTAATCCATCTCTAACAACGCGTCGAAGTATAAGAACTCGAGAACCCTAAAGTCTGTAGGTAACTCTACCTTGCCTATCTTTACATGGACATTCCTTAACAAGACAATTAGGGTAAACCCTATCCTCGTCTGTAGTACTCAAAATTACATGTACAGTAACTCTAACCGGTGTCAACCCTAAGATGCCTATCAGGTGACCAAAAATGAAAAATACTATAGAACTCGAATCAAACAAAATATATAAATCTCTACCACAAATGGAAATCATACCCTCTATGAGTCCTCGTGTGGCATCGGCATTAGTCTGTGTTACCATGTATACACCCTCTAGATTCTGTGGTGGAATCACGGCTTCTGACTATAGACAATCTTTAATTACATGTCCAACTTGATCACACCTATAGCAAGTAATCAGTCTGCCCTGACCCTGAGCTCGATCCTAGGCATGTGCCTATCTTTGTCCTTGTTTGGAACTATCTTGACCCTTACCTCTGCCTCTGCCTCGACCCCTACCACCCTACTAATGCTGACGTGGCACTGGTGGTGCTGGAAGATCTAGCAAAATAATAGGAGCTGGCAATGCAGTCTAACTGGTGGTGGCAAGGGAGGTCTACCGACTATACTCTACAATGGCGTAGGAGATGATACATATGGAACAAGTGAAGTGATTGTGCCTGATCCCTGAGAACCTCTCTCCAATCTCCTCAGTCTCTTGCCCCTTTGTTTCCTGCTCTAAAACTTTGCAACCTGATCAGGTGTCAACACTGATCCCAATGGTGCCCCATCGACAACTCTACTCAGGTAATAGGTCTCAGAGAAAGTGCGAGCTCATAGATCTCACCCAAAGTCCTAGCACCTGAACTAACAACATAAAACCCAATATCAGGCCTCAGTCCATCTTTGAAATGATATACATCCTGCGAAACATCTCTCACTAGATCCCCTCTAAACTGTCTCAGATAGACGTATATGTCTCTATAGCTCATCACCGACTCATTAGCTTCCTGCCTCATATTCATGAACTCCTTCCTCAACCCCTTCATCACTAAAGGTGGGAAGTACTGCTGGTATAACTTCTTCTTAAATGCATCCCAGAACTGAAAGTCTCCATCAGAAGCTATCGTAGCACGCTACCAAACATCGATGTCTCTCTGTAGCATATACGACGAAATCTCAACTCGGAGTCTGTCCTCGATCCTCAAAACTCTATGCAACTTCTCTTGAGACAAAACCCGCTTCTCAATCTTCTCAAAGTCTCGGTGACCATCAAAGTAAATTGGCTTCAGTCTAATAAAACCTTTCACCAATTGAACCTCTACTAATGAGCTAGAAGATGTAGGTGTGAAAGACGGTGTATAAACTGTCTTTATGGCTGGTGTTGTCACTATCGGAATAGTATGTACTATCGGAGCGGCTGGTGTAGTAATAGTGGGGCCGGTGTTTGTGCTGGTAGAGCAAAACGTGATGTCATCAGGGAAATGAAATTCGCTAACTGTTGTCCCTCAGCAGCTACTCGGTTAGATAACCTCTAAAAGTCATCAACTGATGGAATAGGAGGTTGGCTGCCACTAGCACCTGCACCCCGCTATCGCGTGAATCAGTCATCAGTGTCTGCAAGTAGATAGCAAACGCAAATCAGTTACTAATAGATAAGGCATATATATACATATAGAAACTAACATTTACATATAAGATATCCCCATCTCACTTTCACTCACTTCCTAAATAATGGTTTCTATGCAAAGACCATCTGGTTTCTAGAACTAAAGTTTATGTTTTATTATTTAAATTTTATTTGTTACTTACTGGAAAAGTTAGCCTCTGATACCAACTATAGCTTTGGTATCATGTTGTAGAATAACTACATTCCACTACCTAAGCTCTGTAAACTTAGGCTCTGATACCACATGTGACGACCCCTTCTCAAATTAGGGTACCGCTCGGTCTAATCTCATCATCAAGTCATAATCTTACCTCGTAAGACTTAACAAGAAATTAGTCAGCCTTTCAAAAATTCTTCTTATTACAATTTAACTATTCAAATAAATGTTTTCTTATCTTATGTCAATTAATAAATCAGAGTTAATTAAAATTTATACAATTTATAGTTTATTCAGCGGAAGTCTTAAAAAATTTAACGTAAGTTTTTAACATGATACCTAAGAAATGTGGAAAACTAGGAAATAAAGATCACATGCATATATATAATGAAATGACGATAATATATCATCATGTATCCGGTCAAGGTACTATATCTTAGCTTACAATATATACAACCCCAAAAGTATATGGAATACATATAAAAATCATACAACAAAACCAAAAACCTAAAAAATTCGGTATAGCAGCACTCCACTGGCTCAGAGGTAGTCGTCGATCTTCTTTTTGCTTAGTCGCTACTCGATGGATCTGCACCTACTGTCATAAAAAGGACAGTGAGTACAGGAAAGTAAAAAGTAACACTGAGAGACATTTGTTCACATTTCCAAATATACAACAAGTATCTGAAAGTATAATAAAAGTAACTATGCTAAAAGAAAAATCATGCTATAAAATACTCCAGCTAAAAAAAATGAAACTGACACTCAGCTAAGTAGTAATGATCTAAGGCTAATCAGTCGTGAGTTACATCACATTAGCCTTTTCCACTATATAATGATGGAGCCGAGCTTTACATCTCTGTGAAAGTCGAAGTTGAGCTCTACGCCTTTATAATCATTCATAAGTGCCAGTCACATGTGATATATGCTTTCCAATAACCCCGGGTCCCATACCCCGTATGTTTCACAAGATAGTGATGAGATTCCGAAAAGCCCAGAAGTTTAGTGACCCCCGTGTGCCGCGCACATCTCTATCATCTCATGGTCCTAGATACAAGAACTCCTTTCGTAACCCAAGAAATGACACGGTTTAGGAATCCTACAAAGTATTTGCATATCTAATGCATAAAGGAATTTAGATTTTACAACACCATTAGTTCCTACCTAATAGCATGCTATTTCATTTGACTGGGTGCATCAACATTCAAGAATGACATAGCACATGATTTAGAGTCAATGAAACTACACAACCAACAAATAATACCATGATAGCAAACTCCTGAAAAGAGAAGGAGAACAAGTCATGGTATATAGAGTACAATGGTCAAATCAGTCCATATGACTGAAAATGAACAAACAAACATGAATGAAATGTAAATAAATATCTCAATCAAATTACTTACAATCTACGCAATATCTTAGCTATTCTGGCCTCTCGTCACCTCAAAACTCATATCCGAACCCCGAGACACTTCCCTAGGTTCCTGATATCATTTAACATGTTTTTTAGTGTGTTCAGTCCTTTACTTAAGATATTAGACTTGTTTATAGTGTTTAAGTAAATTTAAGAAATTGCAAATTTTTACGTTGTCATAGCACCTAGCGCGTTGGGTGACTTGATTAGTGCGCTACTGACATCATTAGCATGCTACCAAGTTTCTCTAGCGCACTATACAAAGCTAGCGCACTATGTGCAGAAAAACCCAAAATTTTGAGTTCTCTCCACATATAGGTTTCACCAACACCTTGAAAACTCTCATACACACCTCCAGAGCTCCAAGACATCAATAACAACATAAAAACAGCCATACATATCATTTAATTTATGAATTCACCAATTTTAGCTAAGTTTATTGTCTAAATGAAGTTACCTAGTTTTTTTACACCTAGCTTGATTAACACCTCACCAAAACCTACTGATTTCTCCTTCAAATTTTGCTGATCTCTTCATCTCTGGTAACACCTTTTCTTCAGCAAGCTTTTAAATGAAAATGGGTTTAATTGCATGAGTTGATCTTATCTAATCTTATATATTAAGAAGGATTGATTTATAGTCATTAATCTTCATACACCTACTTATCCCGAGACTTATCTAATGGCTTACATCTTGACATCTTTCTCACTTACTCTCCACTATCTCATACTAACACGTATCTTGAGAATCGTCCCATGCCGACGAGCATCTCAAGGCACATCCCCACACACGTCTCGACACCCAAACACAAGGAGGAGTGACTTAGTAGTCAACACATATACAATACACTAGGCATACACCATAACAAATATAACATATACCTCAGCCATATTGTCTCGATCATGGCACGTATCTTGATGCAGGTCCCATGTCACGGGTCACTAATCCTGATAAAGGAATTAAACTAGAATTTAGGAATTCGGGGCCATGACGAAAAAATTGAGTGGTTTTTAGAACCTGTGGGACTGGGACCTTTACAAAACATTAACTTATAAGTTTTTGTCAAAAAAAACCCAATCATTCATACACAGTTTACACATTCTCAACATAACAACAAAATATTCGTAGCAAAACAAATAATTTCCAATAAAAAAGAATATTGTGAGCATCTATAACTACATAAACACAAATGATACAACAATGTTATTCACACTATTTTCAAGCAATTGCCAACAAAACAACAACATTCTCATTTGAAGTACACAAACATAAATGGTCCATAATGTAACAATATTTTTTGAGTTCATAAAATTGAACTCTTGCTTTTCTTCTCCTTGCGAGATTTGTATATATTGTCGTGCATGCGTTTGGTCTTGGGGTTGTGTGGCATTTGGAACAAACACAATTTGGGCACTGTCGTGTTGGGAGTCTCTTATGGGTGCGGTTGGGGATGTCATGGTGGTGTTTATGGCAGTGGCGGCGGTGGTGAAGGTGGTGGTACCAGTTGCAAGACCTCTATTCGTCAAAAAGTCCACCACATCATTCGCCATTTTTCGTGCAACCTCCACTTCGGCCGTACCCTCCGACAAGTCTATCCATGCCAATACGGTGTCCAAGGCTCATATATTACACTATTCAAAATAAAGACAATTAAAAATCAATACAACTTCAAACTCCAATATAAGCTCAAACTTGAATAGAAGCTACACAGAATTTACCTTCAAAAGCTCATAGTCCACAAAGCAGTATCAGCTACGCCTTCGTTGTACGCTGGCTTTTCGATGATAGGATGTGAAACTTGTAAAACTAGAGCTATTATTATGGTGTAGCCATGAACTCAAACCACGCTTTCCCTCCACGCTTTTCAAGGGAGAGTAAGTGGTTACACCTCCTTTCCCAATTCTTCGGTTGGAAGTCGTACTTAACCGAATATTTTTTTGCAAAAGGGCCTCAGATAGCTTCGAGAGGACGGTAAGGAGGGTTACATATTCCTTGAAAATGGCCAAACTATCGCATGAACCATTTGGATGGTACGGCTTCATAGTGTTCATGTACTTCAAGGTGCCAAAGTAAAAGGCCACCGACTGAACGACACTCTCGGGTGACCTCCACGTATGGATCCTAAGTCACCTACACCAACCAAAGGAACAAGTTATATAGAAGAAATAAATGTAAAATGTGAATACGTAATTGAACAATGCAAGCAACATACCTTACTAGACCGCATCCTATCCAGAGCCCTCTGGAAAGAAGTTAGCTTATCCACATTCGCAACTAGGGATGCAAACGAAGCAGGGAAACCCTACGGGGATGGAGATTCCCTGCATAAGGGATAGGTATGGAGAATTTATATGGGGATGGAGCCGAGAACGGGGATAAAATCTCATACCCGTGCGAGTATTGGTATGGAGATGAAGGAAGAAATATATCTGCAGGGATCCCCGCGGTGAATCTCAATTGATAATACCCATGGGTACCCCCACATGAATTACACATGGGGATCTCTTTGGGTATCCCCTATGGCAGCCCCGCGCCCCGAGGCCGCCCGGGGTGTCGTCGTGTCATGCGCTCCTTGCCCGGTAGGCCCAGCTACACGTGTAGGCACCTGCACGTCCATCTCATGTCTCGATAATCGTGTCCACATGGGTATTACTAGTTTAGTGGATCGTTGATTCATTATTTTCTTGAGTTATTTACTTATATCTTTAAATATTGTATATTCAACTATATGTTGATTATCAATTCCTAGCTGTGCTAGTGGTTTGTCTCTTACACATTAACAATAGATCAGTGGAATCCTTAATTTGGAGCAAATAAAGTATCAAATCGGCATGATAAACATTATCCATATGAGCATGTCCTACTCTGGAAAACCTGGAAAGTACTCTATATATAGGCGACAGTACCATAAAACAGTGTGTATATACATGTACGGTGTCACTCCGATCTCCCAATACCCAAAATAGTACAAAATATCAAAGTAAGCACGTACTAGTAGGTCCTCCACAACAAGCAGTCAGATGTAGTCACCTAATATCCCCTTGCCCCTATTGGTACTAGGATCTCCACTCGAAACCACAAAAAGACAAATGACAAGTCAAGTAGGTAAAATCCCAATGAACCTCTTTAAGCATTTGAATGATAAAGTAAAGGAAATGCAAGAAATATTGTTAAATAGACATGCAAAATGTAAAAGATAGGCGACTGTAATTGGCTCGTCACATGATTAAATAGCACATAAGAAAAACAAAATGTGTGCGTGTGTGTATGCTCGCTCCAGATGGACTAGAATGTACTTCAGGTCACCAGGACCCCTTCGTTGGGTGCCCCCAATACTCTTTCACCTGGTCCCTCACGGTGCTGGCCAAATCCGTTGAGACACCGACACGTGCACCAAGGGCAAGCTCGAGTTGCCATTTACCGAGGGTCGGGTCATAGTGCTATAATCTAACGTATCATGAATACACAATGAGGAAATCTGGGGAAGTAAACTCAACCCACGTCCAAATAACGAAATAGAGTAATGGAAACAAGCATAAATGATAAATTTGGAATCGAAATAATCACATATTCAGAGTTCTTTAATTAAGTTTTACAAACCTTAAAAAGCTCTCCGACCACTCCAGACTCCCGAATCCGACCTAATTAGCTCCCCGATATCGAGCTATGTCTCCCTAAGTCCCTGAAATCTAATTTTGTAAGTTTATGTTGGTTACAAGTGTTTATATATGTATTAAGTTGGAAATCATCAAAACGACCCTTTAATTTCATTTTTCATCTCTCATTAACGCACTGATGGGTCTACCTAGCGCGCTAAGTGGGATTAGTGTGCTAGGGAATTAGTCTAGCGCGCTACTGTTCTTCATTTTGAAAAATAGTTGGAAGCTCAGACTGGATAGTGTGGTAGCCAGTTTGGTTAGCGCGCTATCTACACTGGGTAATAGAATTCTCAATTCGAGAATTATGTCCCCAACATCCCAATTAGCTAACCTAACTCTGTGAATGCATTCTCCACTCCATGATGACTTCTAAACATCATTCAAATCCAAAGAACAACATCAATTAGATCAAAATCATCAAATTCCATGCATTCACTAGTTTTTCTCAAATTTACCAAAACTTCAATTTCTTTAAAACCAATTTATAATTCTCATTTGAAATGGTAAATATATTTTTAATTCATCAAGAACTCATAAAAAACTAGTGACCAAATCCTCAAATTCAAATTTACATCAAACACTCCAAATTGAGTTCATTTGAATGCTTAGGAGGTGGAGAAGATGATTACCTTATGTTTGATCTTCAAATTGAACTCCAAATCCTTGAATTCCAGCTTCTAATCACTCTTTTACTCTGATTTTCCAGAATTGCATGTGTTTAAGGTTAGTGGTTTGAACAAAATCTCACTAATCTTGCTATTTATATGTTTGGTCATGATCAAATGTGCTATGGGGATCTCGAGGATTATCTTGTGGTCCTTAAACATGCAGTAAAACAAAGGTAAATTACTCCAATAACCCACTCACTAGCCTAGGATTGCTCCCTAGGATCATCTCCATGTTCATCCATGGCTTAGGAAATTCATTTCTAACTATAGTAATATTTGATTCAACTATTTAATTAGCTAACTTAGCCATATAATTTGATCATGGTTGGTACACTTAGACTTTTTATTTGCAAATCTATGGTTTCATCAACCCTTAGCTACCCGGTACCCGGCGTCTCGCGTCTCGACACGCATTCTGAGGCACACCATAACCTATATTTCTAATTTAATCAATTTAGCCTATGGTTATATTTTCCATTTTATTTTATCAATTAGTCATCTTAACATGAATTAGTCGAGTTTTCTAGTGTACCCGCAGTTCGCCTACCCGATACCCGCATTGACACGTATTTCGAGATGAATACTCGTCATATAATCTCACACAATATAATCTCACAACATACACACATGTGATGTATTACCTAATAAATTCATAAATATGCATCACAAATAAGCAATCAACATACAAATAGCTAGTGTACCTAGGTCGACGTGTGTCTTAGCCTACCCGCGACGTCCACGTGGATATGAGCTGGCGTCCCGATCTAAAATAACGAAATAAATAACAGCATTAATAAAACGAGTCGTTACATCCCCATTAGGGATCCCCATGGGTAATCCTCGCTGGGATTTACCAATGGTGATACCCATAGGTAATGCCTGTGGAGACCCCGTATATATCAAATACATATATATATATATATATATATATATATATATTGTATATATCAAATTTATATAATATTACAAGGTTTTCATTGTTTCACCCAAAACATTAGTGATAAACAAACTTTAATATGATTTATAATTTTAACTTGTTTGGTTAATTATATATTTTGTTTTGAATTATTTGCAAATTGCAACTTTGTGACAAATATAAATTATTTGCAACTATATTTATATTTTACAAATTTAGAATCAAATGAGAAAAACTACAAAACCATATTTTATAGGATCCTCCAAAGGGTTTTTTTAGCCCCTGGATATTGGCTTTATATATAGTTTATCTTTATATATACATCTTTTGGATTTTTAACTTATTGGTATTATTGTTTCTTTAACTCTTAAGAGTTGAGAGGGAGAAATATACATCGATCATCAATCACAACAAAACTTCAACCCTTAATCTCATATTCTCATTTCTCAAATTAGGCGAGTCAACTACATTGTACGGATCAAAATATTTATAGTATAATATTTGTTAATATTTAATTATAGTTTTTTTTTGAAAACTTATAAAAAATAGCTATTTAAAAATAATCTCGTCACTGATCATGTCAAATTTATAATATTTTTATAGTACACTAACACACACACATATCATATATAAATTAGAATATGTCAATGCTTGTGTATGTATATTATATGTATAAGTATATATATTTTAAAAGTATCTATACACATAAACATATGTATATTTAATACTAAGTCACCAAACTCTATTGATTGATGTAATATCAAACATGAGAAAAAAAAAAGTACAATAAAATTTTATCATAATTGTTAACATTTAACTATAAAATTATGATATTTAATATTTTTATTTATTAAATAATCCGACAATTTATTATGTCAAATTTATAATAAATAGTACTCACGCTTTCACATATATTAAAATCTATATATCATATTACAATATGTCTATAGACTCTATGCTATGCTAGTAATAGACCTATATGTATTATGTGTATAAATATCATTTAAAAATACTAAAACACTTATACATATGTATATTTAATATTACATCACCAAACTCTAGTGATAAATATTAATATCAAATATCAAATATAAAAAGTAGTAGACTAAAATTTTATCATATTTATTAGCATTTAATTATAAAATATGCTTGCCTAAAAAATTATAAAAATATGCTCCATATATATATACACTATGAGTGTGTGTGTGTGTGTTGAAAACTTGAAACTTTAATTTGTTTTCAACTATATTTATATTATATATTTTTATTTCTTATATGTAATCTCAATAATCATCATGTCAAATTTATAATATATAGTATAGATTAAATGCACATGCACACACATATATCAAAATTTATATAGTCTATATCATATTACCATACGATATTTAGATATGTATACCATTAAAATATCGATATATACATATATCGATAATATTTCGAATTCACGCCAAAAGTACAAACGAACAATAATATTTTATTTTTTATTTTATAAGAAAAATGAGAAAATAGTACAAGTAATTTAGCTTTTAGATATTAATATTGTAGACTTACGACTTACGAGTTAGAACATCAAAATTTTAGATTATTACGCTAAAACATAGCAAAATAGTTAATGAAAGTTATTACCGAGAAAAAACCTACTAGTAATTGTTAATTAATTATTATATTGTAAATTACACTAAAATAGAGCAAAATAGTTCATCAAAGTTTGAATGCAAAACAGTGATTAAAGTTTTGACTTTCCATTAAATTAATTTAAATCTGATCAAAAGAATTTTTTATTAAAAAATAATACTAAGTACCTCATATTTTTAAGCCCAAAGTAGTAATTAAATAAGTACCCCATGTTTTTTAAAAATAACTCTTGAAAAATAAATTAACATAAATAAAGCGAAAAAATAAATTACAAGTATTTATCTGCCATTAAGAAATATAAGTATTTATCGATCCATAATCGCAGACAATATACCTATATTTCAAAAAAAAGGTAACTCTTGATCTCCTACCACAACACTATTTTGCTAGGGCTTCTCATTTTCACTTCACACAATTTTGAGAGGTCGACTCCTCCTTGCTCAAAAAATCCATTTTGTTTAGCCATTGGTAAGTTCTTTTTCTCATTTTCCTTTATGATTTTTGTCTCTATTTTCCCCAAATCAGCTCTAGTTCTTGTCATTGGCTAGATTGTGATCCACGAACACCTTCTTAGTCGGATCGACAACGCCTTGGAGCATCCCAAATCCCAATCGACTACGTCTTCGAGCTTAAGCTCCATGGGAAATTTTGCTACTTTTTTGATCACTCACGCCTGGTTGGATGTTGGAGAAGCCCTTTGATGGGGGTTTCATCCTTGAGCTTGAGCTCCATGAGAAGTTTTGCTACTTCTTCCTCAGGAGTTTTGCAACAGCAGGATGGAACCCACAAATTCACACAAGCTGCCTCTGGTCCTCTTGAATTTATTTGTCTTTTCTTGAGTGAATGACTTGATTTTCCTCTTACTGTGTAAGGCATAACAAATCTGTGGGTTTGTTACTTTGGTTTTTGATAATACTTTTCATGTAATCAATTTGTTGTCTCTTTTGTTTTTTAAATAAATACAATATATGTGATCGATGATGCAGCTTTCTACAAATGCTTTATGTGACTAAAAGTTTTGATATGCGTTGTCAAATTGCTAAAGCATTTGTAGTCTTGTTTGTATATGTCCCTCCTCTCTGGTTTTTCACACATTTAATATTTTAACTTACTAATTAAATAGTAAGAACTAAGAAGATATATCCATTATTTAATATTCTTCCTATTATATTAATGTGTATATACAATACTATACTATATATAGTCTTGTTTGTATATGTCCTTCATATTTAGTTTTTCACACATTTAGTATTTTGCCTTCTTAATTAAAGAGTAAAAACTAAGAAGATATATCCATTATTTAACATTCTTCATATTATCCTAACTGATTAGTTTTTTCTTATACAAAAGATATCATATCAATTGCTAATTTTTTCCTTGCTTTTGTTTTACTTCATTTTAGATCAAGATGAGTCACATGACTACTCCATCAAGTTCTAGTACTTAATTAACATTAGTTTTGGAAGTGACATTGCCACCTTTTTCTATTGTCTCACTAGTTCAATCAAGCACTACACCAATTGAAGTTGATGTGGAGGTCGATGAAGGAGTCGAAGACTCATTGGTTTTAGGAAAGAAGCCGAAGCTAAAATCTTGGGTTTTAAATTACTTTAAAACTAAAATAATAGCAAAAAAAAGAAAAGCCATTTGTAAGTACCGCAAGAAGCCATTGAGTGCAGAACCAAGATATGGCACTGCGCACTTAGGAGATCATTGGAAATTTTATTTTTCTTGAATGACTTATGATGCTAAATGAAAGTCTGAAAAAAAATTGGTTGTAGAGAAAACACCTGAAGAGAAAACTCAAATATTATTCAAGGAACTTAAACAAGAAGTATCAAGGAGAGAGATGACAAATTTTGTGATGCTCCATGAGCATCCATTGTCCATTGTTGAACAAATAGGCATTAAGAAATTAGTGGTAAGTCTTCAACCAAAATTTACAATGATGAGTAGAACTACTCTTACAGCTGATATTCTTGAAGTCTATGCGTTTGAGAAGAATAAAACAATTAAGTTGTTGTCTAACAACAATAGTGGATTCAGAATCACTATGGGCATGTGGACTTCTCGAAATCAAAGACAGGGATATGTGGCAATTATGTCACATTGGATTGACTCAAATCGAAAACTACAAAGTCGAATACTAAGGTATAGTTTTTTACTTTGCATATTATGATTAGTCTTTTTTTCTTTTGTGTGGATAAATACATTTTTTAGTTTGTACTTTTATCATAGTTTTGGTATTTTCTTTTCTATAGATTCGCATATGTGTCATGTCCACATACGGCAAATGTGTTATGTGAAGAGCTAATGAGTTGCTTTTTGGATTGGAATATTGATAGAAAGTTATCAACTTTAACAATTGGTAATTGCAAATGACTTTGTCATTGATCTTGTTATGGAGAAGTTTGATTATGGTACTTTGCTTCTTAGGGAGGAATTTTTCCATATGTGTGATGTGCTCATATTTTGAATCTGATTATGAAAGATGGGTTGTTAGTAATGAAAGTGGGACTTGAAAAAATTTGAGATAGTGTTTCATATTGTAGAGCATCTGCTAAGAGAGAGGAGAAATTTGGAGAAGCTTGTTGTCAGCTAGGATTAAATTATGCAAAAGCACTAACCCTTGATTGTAAGAAAAGGTCGAATTCGACTTTTTTTATGCTTGAGAAGACTTTGATCTATAAAGAGGTATTCTCTCGTCTTAAGCAACGTGAATCTCTCTACAAATCTTTGCCCTATCATGAAGAATGGGAGTTAGCTAAAGATGTTTGTGAGAGGTTGCACCTATTTTACAATGTGACTGAATTATTTTCTAGAAGAAAATACCCTACTGCAAACACCTTTTTTCTAAACTTATTGAGATTGAATGAACTTTAAATAGATGGATTGAAGATGCAAATAGGGTAATTTGGAACATGGGTAAATCGATGTTGAAAAAACTTAACAAGTATTGGCTTGTAATTCATGAGATGATGAGAGTTGCCATTTTGTTGGATCCTATATACAAACTATAGCATCCCCTAACCCAATTAGGGCAATACCCGGCCCAAAACCCTAATCAAGCTCCATTAACCCGTTAGACTTAACTAGAGTCAGCAGCCTCTCGTCTTTCACCTGATAAATACCAATATATATCGAATATTGATATAAAACAAATAATAAATGCAGCGAGAATTTAAAACATTTTTCGATAATTAAAATACGATATATATAGTATTAAATCAAATCGGAACAAACCTCGATTATATAAATCTCTCATCCCTTGTGATATTACGAAACTGTAATTCAATACAAATATATAAGACAAGGGAAGACTCATTACATCGAAGAGAATATCAAGACTCTTATATCTTCTCTATCCCGTAATCGTAGCGCTCGTTGGTTTTCATGAAAAGTTATTTGAGGTCAACGCTCCAACTTGCTCAGTAAGTAAGGATTCACATAGCCATCAACATTCCATGTAATAGTCAAGAACATTATGCAATAATAATATGCACCAATGTTAACTAACAAGAATATGGAAAGCATATAATTCAATCCATAACAAATGCATAGCAAACTTTCATAGACTATTACACTGTGATCCCCATTTTATTTAAAAAACTGGGGTCGATTCCCCACTGGCGCCATTAATGCGATTGCTAGACCAACACATTGCGCATATAGGCTGTCTAGCCAGTCCATTAATGCCCAATGGTTCTATCTGAAACCCTCTAGTGAGTATGTAATCCACGAAACCTATCGAATTTAGCAGGAGTTATATATAGGCCGAGAAGGGAACCCATCTCCTATAAACCTATTCTCAAAATCATGAGTTATACTCGTGGTAACATTACACACCGTTTTCCATTAATTGAAAATCATCACAATGTACATAGTCCCCCATTTCAGTCTATAAACTACATGAACTATATATAGTAAAATAGCGAGGCAACATTGATAAATAAGTGAATCCATACTTACTTTGGGTTAAGTCTCCGTTATCAAATTATCTAACTTTCCGATTATCACACGCTTTCTCGGTGTTCCTCAACTTATCACCAATCATTTGCGATCAATATGAGTCTATTACCTTATGTTTAGAACCCTAAGTCAATACTTAAAACCTCAGGAAATTTTATGCAAAACATAGCACATTTGTTGTTTTTAGTGGTGGGAGCATGCTCCCTCAGTGGGAGGGGCGCACTCCACCAACTGGGTTCGTCTCAATTGATGAAGGGAGTGCGCTCTTTTGCTCGATGGAGCGCGCTCCACCCTACACTGTCTCGATAGTGAACATGGCAGCAGCCACTATTTAGCTACCAAATCATCCAAACAACCTTAAACACTCTCCTAAATCATCAGGGAGGACCTCTAGTGAGGTTACAAATCATTTCCAACCATCAAACACCATAATTCACAGAGATTCCATCATCACCATCAAATTAAACTTCAACTAACTTAAAAACAAAACTTATCAAAGTGATGATCTCTAGCTTTTGATCCGTTTAAGCTCCTCAATTCTCGTTGATTCGAGCTTTCTGGATTATCTCCTTCGATCCGAAATCAACCTCAAACCCTCCTCTCACTGTTTCTCAATTGCTCAAATGAGATAACGATGAATTTTGATTTATATGTATATGAATTTTTCTCGAGATACGCGTCACGCTATCTCGAGACTAACCTAGCGATTGATGTGTTAAAGTGACACTCCTTAAAGTGACACAAATTTTAACACATCAAGTACTTACTTTCTTCTTGAGGTTGATCAAACGATCCATATAACTTAAACCAAACTATATAATTTTAATATATATTTATATATCAAATATTTACAAATATATATATCTCATGTATTTTCTCGCCGATAAATTCACCGAACATGCCTACGAGTATACTCAGGCATGCACATTTATTTCACGACCCCCTCGTCGCACTTGGTGTACCGACAACTTATTGTTTAATTACTTATTTTTTTCATTTTATAGATTTGTATTAATCTCCTATTAATCCCACAACCTATAAAATTCATTAACAATTCAAACAAACACAATCCATCATGCAAGCACATACACACACTAATTGAGGTACGCCGGATTTAACCACGAGCCAAACTCGGGTTAATTAGGATTTGAATTAATACTAATCATTAACTTAAGGTAACAGGTCATTAAAATCTCTCTAATTTAAAACAATTCCGTCTTCGAAATTAAAGTAATTATAAAGCCACCTGTAGTTTCTATGAGAAATATAAATTGTTTCCCTTATATAGGATTCCTACTCCCAGGTTAGTTCCTTATTTTCGTGAAAAAATTGTCATTTCACTCTAAACAAAGGAATTTATTTGGTTCTTAGCCTTTAAATTTTACAATCAAGTATCTGAATCGACTACTCATAAGATAAGTCTTCCCGAATATCAAGTTCATTCCAATCAATCCTTGGAGTGAACCGAGTCTTTGACTTACAAAACATTGACAAGTGGAAGACACTATGAACTCGGACTAGCTGAGGAGGCTACTCTAACCTGTAAGCAACAAGAGCAATCTTCTCCTGTATTTTGAACGGCTTAATATAACTTAAAGCTAGCTTACCTCGTAATCCAAACCTATACAACTTCTTTCATATGTGAGACTTTCAACAGAACATGCTTGTCCTTTGAAAAACTCCAACAACCTATGATAATTATCGGCATATCTCTTCTATTTTAGATGTGTTGTAGCCAAACTCTGGCGAATCTATTATATTCTTTCTGTGTAGTTTTGAATCCATTTTGGCTCCAACAAACTTGCATCTCAACCCTATCCAAACACCCCGGTGAATGATCTGGTTGACCATATAAAGCTTCAAATGAGCATTCCAATACTAGTTTGACAGATGTTACTACAAAAGAACTCATAGAGAGAATTGTATCTCTTCTAGTTTTCACCAAACTCCAAGACACATGCTCGAAGTATATCCTCTAGCACTAAAATCAATCGCTCAGGCTACTCATCAGTCCATCGGTACTATACCATACTGAGGTTAAGAACAGTTCCCAGCTGTCGTAGCAATTCACTCCATAGTTTGGACGTAAATCTTGTATCTCTAACCTAAATATTCGACACTGAACTCCATAAAATCTCATACATAGCACTTCCATTAACTCAGCTAGGCTAACCTGATTTTGATGCTATAGACCTTACGAAAGAGAAAAACAAAAAAAAATATGGATCATATATAATATGTATATATATATAATTTGAGGCGGCAACTTGGAATTTCAGCACAAGAAATGGAATTGGAAGTGAAGAACAAGTGAGATTTTGAACTATAAATCTGAATGTATACATATATAGATTCTAAGCAAACAATGAGCTAGAGATGAGGGGGACCAGACGTTGACACATCGATGCATCCCTGAATGCATATGCATGGACACTTCCACCATCGTCACCACATGATTAGATATATATACAAGGACTTCCACATTGGGAGTAGAAGTGCTAGCCATGAAATCTCACCATCAACTTATCTTGTATGTTTTTTTGATAACCTAATAACTCTATATGACTATGTACATTATTGCTCTGCTACTTTTATTCCTTTTTACCTCAATATTCAATCTATCCAACCACAAACACTAATGTAACTTTTACACTATTTTAATGTAACTTTAACACCAAATTTTGCTATCTTCTCCAACTCACCAACACTATTTTTTTACACTATCTTACTTTACTAATATTTTATTTGTTTTTAAATGAAATAAACATTATAAAAGTATAGAATCTAGAAAATAATAATAAAATAATGTTTAGTGTTGTGAACAGTGCCGCACCAAATTGATGCGAAATTATTCATCTGTGAAGGTTTTGATGTAAATCAGAGTAAAAGTATTAGTGGAAGTGTACCTTTGTCCTATTTCTTGTTATGTGGTCTCTGGTCTTTTCCACAGCCCAAAAGTTTTGGAGAAACACTACGGGAGAACTTTTTTCACACAATTGCCAAAAGCCTTAAAAACATAAATCACACTACGTGATTTATTATCCTATCAATCTTGGGACTTCCCAATAGATCAGGATTGTTGGGATTTAGAGATATCAATTAGTTATCAAAAACATTATCTTTTCATTTATGTTAAAAGTGGCCCACGTGGCCAATGTGGCCAACATCTCCCACTCGCACATCGTGTGTAGACTTTTTGTCGAGTCGGGTCGATCACACACATGAGCGCCCCGTGTTTTAATAACATAGATATCTCCCACTCGCACATTGTGTGTGAAAAAAATATTCAGTTCTCTATTGACAGTGTTTCATTGTAACTAATGAGCCGTGCGACCGTGAGATAACCTGCAAGCGGGAGCTCTACACTAGCAACTCAATTACTTTAAAAAAATATATATCTCACTTTGGCCTAGATGCATATAGTCATGTCTGTTTAAAACATTCTCTAACCCCTTTTAAGAGCAATATTTGAACCATAAATTCATAGCATTATATTCTAACTAATATTGCCATCCAATTGATGCAACACTAGTGTCGCGACATAGAATATAAAATGAAATGACATGATTCTATATGATCTTTCTTTGCCCTCCCACTACTTAGTTTAGAATCAGTTGTTTTCTTAATGTAGCACCTTTAGATCGAATCATACTTGACCATAGGTAACTCACTAAAGTAGCAAGCACTAATTCTTTACTTCATAATGTAGTCAAAAGTCATAAGGGAAATTCAGGAAGTCTCAACTATATAAGAACTTCTTTTAATTAGACTCATACAGTGAGGATCCAAGGATCTACTATATACTCACTTCTAAGTGGTCGCAAAACACATGTAATTCTTTACATGTTATAGTGGAGCGACTCTTAATAAGAGTGTATGCATTTCCCTAAATACACTGTGCACATCTTAGTTCAGTCACTCTCAAAGCGCCTAACCCAAAATATGTGTAGCTCACCATTATGAGGAGCCAATCATTAGATCTCGCATCTGGTTTTTATTCACAGGCTTAATAGATAGTGGGAAATCTATTACGGTCTTGCAAAAATGACCTCATCTTGACTCTTATCAAGGCGACATTTATCAAATAAATTTTAATGTCTCATCTCTGCTCGCTATTACTAGCGCTAAAGGCGATTGCTTGTATGAGAAAGCCAATCAGTGCATGTTGCATATTTCAGTCAATAATGATTTCTATGAAAGCAAGAAATAAAAAATTCCATATAAATCTTATTTATTGAATCGAATAAGAAGTTATAACATATGAATTACGTTCTTCGCAATCTCAAGTATCTATTTTCAACTTTTGCGCAGGTATATGTTATCTTATAAATTCTTTTCTTACTATGAAATCATTCACAAAGTTTTACTTTGCTTTAATATGTTTTGTCTTTCCATGATACTTCATATTTATTACACAAGCTATAGTTGTTTGACTATCGGTAAATATAGTCATACGTTTCAATTAATGCATTTTATGATAAGCATGCACATTAAGAAACGTCTAGCCTCTTGAACAATAGCAATGCAGGCGAATAACTCAACCAAAACAAAAATATTTGGCTTTTTACAGCATCATGAAATTGCACAATTATTCAATAGGAAAAACATATCTTGAAGTTGATTTGCGTTCATCTGGATCGCTGCTCCAATCGGCATTAATGTACCTAAGTAACTGCAAATCATTACTTTGGTAACACAAACACAAATTCATAGTGCCTTACAAATACCTCAGGATCCTTTTCACTGATTTCCAATGAGGTTGCCCAGGATTTGATTGATATACGCTAACTAAACTAATGGCGTAGCATATATCGGGACGTGTACACACTATTGCGTACATTAAACTTCCAATTGCACTTGCATATGGGACATTGGACATTTTGTCTTTCTTAATTGGAGTTTTTGGGCACATTTCCGTGCTTAGGATTTCACCTTTAGCAATTGGAGTGTCAATGGGGTTACAATTTGTCATTTTGAATCGTTCAAGGATATTCTTAATGTATTGTTCTTGCGATAAAGTAAGAATTCTCTTAGAACGATTCCTATGAATCTTCACACCTAGTATGAAGTTTGCTTCACCCATGTCCTTCATATCAAAATTAGAGGATAACCATTCTTAAATGGCGAAAATATAATCAATGTTATTTCCAGCTAAAAGTATATCGTCCACATATAAGGATAATATCACAAACTAATGATCTAAATGTTTAATATATACACAATGATCTTCGTCAATCATATTAAATCCAAAAGAAGTTATGACTTGATGAAATCTTAAATACCATTGTCGTAAAGATTGTTTAAGACCATATATTGACTTTTTGAGCTCGCATACTTTGCGATTTTATCCTTTTACAATAAAACCTATTGGTTGTTGCATATATATGTCTTCATTCAATTCTCCATTCAGAAAAATAGTTTTTACATCCATTTGATGTAATTCTAAATCCATATGTGCAACAATAGCAAGTAATAGACGAATTGAGGCAAACCTTACAACTAGTGAAAAAGTTTCCTCATAATCTATTCCTTCTTGCTGTGTAAATTCCTTAGCCACTAAACGTGTTTTAAATCTTTCAATTGATCCATTTGTCTGACGTTTGATCTTGAGAACCCATTTATTCCCAATTGGTCTACGTTCAGGAGGTAGATCACCAAGTCCTGGACATGTTTAGATTTCTAGACTCCATTTCTTCATCCATTGCTTTTAGCCAATGTTCTTTAACTGATGATGATAAAGCCTCATTAACATTACGCGGCTCATTTTCATCATGCGGAGCAATCATAAAAACATGACCCTCAATTTCAAAACGTCTTCGAGGTACACTTTGACGACCGCTTCTACACAATTCTTCTGTATTTGAAGCATCTATTGGAATGTCACTCCCACTAGAATCAAGAATAGGAGCCAAATTTAGATTAGTTTCAACCACATTTGAATCTAATTCTGGGATTATATTCGCTGAAGAATCATCAACTTCATAAAAAGTGAGATCTCTAATTGCTTCATTTTTGCTAGGAAACTCATTTTCTAAAAATGTGGCATCTTTTTATTCAAATTCAATAAAACTACCATCTGGTTGTTCACCAATGAACATAAATCCTTTTGAATGTTTAGAATATCTAACAAAAACATATTTCTTTCCCCATGGTCCCAATTTTCCATATTTAATGGATGGAGAGTGAACATATGCTGCACAACCCCAAGGCACAAATTTGTAAGGATGGGATGTCTCCCAGTCCACAGGGTATATGGTGTGGCAGCTACTGATTTTGACGGTACTAGATTTAGTACATGAGATGCGGTTCGCAATGCATCTCCCAAATATAAAATTGGAAGGCTTGCTTGTGCCATCATAAATCTAATCATATCTAATAAAGTTCGATTACGCCTTTCTGCAACACCATTTTGTTGCGGAGTGCCAGGGATGGTAAGCTGTAGCAATCCCTTTTTCATCACAATATTCTTCAAATTGATCTAATAAGTACTCATGTCCTCAGTCAGTTCTCAACATTTGACACGATTCTCTAATTGATTTTCAACCAGAGTTACATATCTTTTGAAGCAATCAAACGCTTCATTTTTATGTGCGATCAGAAAAATATGACCAAAATGAGTAAAATCATCAATAAATATGATGAAATATGACGCACCATGTCGCGCTCTAACATTGATTGGACCACATTTGTCTGAATGTATTAATCACAATGGATTATCAGCTCTTACAACTATTCAGAATGGTTTTCTAGTTGTTTTTCCAACCAGATAATATGTACAAATAGGCAAGTCAACTTTTGCGAGTGAGCCTAGAAGGCTTTCTCTAGCAAGTCTATTCATTCGATCTTGTCCTATATGACCTAATGTAGCATGTCATACATTTGCATATAAATTAACAGAGATTGAATATGCAGAAATGGGAAAACAACCATTATTATCATCAATTTTAACATCGCCTTTGATGTCCAAAATAATAAAACAATTAGACAAGTATCCAAAATCATAAAGTGCGGTGTCCAAAAACAGAATGACACTATTATTATTGAAGTTCAAACTGAAGTCTAAACAAAGAAGGACGACTACTAAGACTAAGTTTCGCCTTATTTCAGGGGCATAGAGGACATCATGTAGAAGTAGTGTGCGTCCATTGCGTAGCTTTAATTGACAGGTGTCAATTCCTCGAACAGCTACATGCGCGTTAATTCCAACATATATCCACTGTGCTCCCACTGGAATGCGGTGATACTCAACGAAAGCCCCCGCGATCTTTCGCTACATAGTTTGTTGCTTATGAATTAATAATCCACAAAGGATTAGAGTCAACAAATAAAACATTACTAAACATAAAACAATTGTGAAATGCATTAAAAGAAAGTACATGATATTTTCTTGGTTCAAGACAATCCCTTGTAAAATGTCCTTTTTGTCCACAGTTGTGACATGTCATCTCTTTCTTGTCCTTCTTTTTGCCACCTCACTTGCCTCGCTTGCGATTGACATTTTTTGATTTCAAATAGTGATCATTCATGTGTTTTCCTTTTTTAGCAACTTTTCTCGCTTGCCAATAACCTATAGATTTTGAAGAAGTGTTTTGGGAACTTAATAGCTCAATCATAACCTGATTGGAAGTTTTAGCTGTTGTCAAGCGCTTTCTATCCAATTCCGCATGACGAGATATTTTGAGATTATCAAACATGATAATTAGTTCATGCAACCATGTTCCATATATTGACCCAAATCTATTCTTTAAGGCAATCCATATTTTCCGAGCCGTATCATACTGCTCAAAATCACTTTTTAGATCATTTCGCAGATAGCTCAGCAACATTTTGCGAGCAATGCAATTCTTGCAATTCCACATTCGAAATGCTTCACGATCTTTCTTATGTTTAGCAGTCGTACCGACCTCAGGCTTCATGGTCACTTGATCAAGAGTCTCTAAGACATCTTGCTCTTTGAGGATGCATAGCATCTTTCGATGCCAAATGTCATAATTTTCCTCATTGAGTTCTTCGTCATTGTTTAGTTTAGCAATTATACTTTTAGTGGTTGAAGCCATGGATTCTAAAGACAAAAACATAATAATTAGATTGATTATTCAATTTATAATCAATCACTTTATTTGTTGTTGAATCCAATTTAAATAATAAATCATATTTAATGGATATAAGATCAAAAGCTCGCTATGCTAACAATCATCACTTATAATCCCAAAAATAATTATTATTACTTAAAGTAATTCGTGCAAATTTTATTTCCCTCTTTATGTCATTAATCAATTATTAATGCAAAGTGACATAATATAACCTTTACAATAATAGAAATGCACATCAATTGCAATTCTTTTGGTGGATATGAACTTAAGACAATGCTACTTTTAAATTCATCTATCAATTTGGTGTTATGTTATCAATAAGTTCATAAAAGAAATTTCTTTAATAAAAATTATTGAGAAAAATTCCTTCTAAATGAACTCCACCGTGAATTTTTTTTTTAAGGAACCTTGAGGGAGCTTAGTAGCATTTAACCTCATTTCCTATGGCTCACCTAATATATATATAATGGCTTTGTTATATATTTTATCAAAAAAATATACTTAACTAACAGAGTGCGCTTGAAAATCGGTGCGCCTTATAATGATAGTCGCCACCAAAAATTTCGCCACTCATATTCATGAGCCATTTAAAAAAAATTCAAGTTATATTATATACTACTAATTTCTTTTCTTAAAAAGCGTGATTTAAAAATCAATTTTAATTTTGCAAATATCTTAATTAAAACTGATTTTCAAGACATTTAATCGCAAAATCATCAATCAATATTTGATTTAACAAACTTACTGATATACATAGTCAAACAAATGCTAGGCTTTGTTCTTTTAATTAAAAGAAACTAATAGGGACTAAAATGGATAGTGCATTTGGGCTTTGTTCTTTTAATAAAAAAAGAAAACTAATTGGGCCTAAAATGAATAGTTTTTTTTTTTTTTTTTTTTTTTTTTTTTTTTTTTTTTTTTTTTTTTTTTTGCAAGCTTTCAAATTGGCGACCATAAGAGATGGATTTTTCTTTAAAAAAAAAAAAATGTTGACTGAGTCAAAACAGTTTGACCATCAATATGACTTAAAGTCACACACCTCATCTTCCTTGACCATAGTCAACCTATGGTTGACCAGATCTGAAAAATTAAGAAACTCAAACAACAACTTCATAATGTTAACTTCGACCACCATGAGACCCAAAGCACCGGCCAGAGGCATCTGCGCAATCGGCTTACTCCGATGAGCACCCCAATGAGTGCGCGTCGCCGGATTTCGGCGAAAAATTTATAAAACTGCCACTTTGCGTTGTGCTTTTCTTGATTTTTCTTGGCCTTTTAACAATTAAAAGTCACCTACTTTTGGGTTCATTGAGATCGGACCACAAGGGCGAACATCCCAGTGGGTGCGCCGGCTTTGATTGCGACTAGATTCGGACGACATCGCCGGAATCCATGAAACCCCAATTTTTTAAATAAAAAACAGAATTAAAATAAATAACTCAAAAAAATAGATTTAGAAATTATTCCAACCCAACTCGGCGAAAAACCCCCAAATCATCTAGGTGTACAGGATACTAATCACCAAGTGCTCTGATACCAATGAAGGTTTTAATCTAAATAGGAAGTAAAAGTATTAGCGGAAGCGTACCTTTGTCCTATTTCTTGTTGTGTGATCTTCGGTCTTTTCCACAGCCCATAAGTTTTGGAGAAACACTATGGGAGAACTCTTTTTCACACAATTGTCAAAAGCCTTAAAAACATAAATCACACTACGTGATTTATTATCGTATCAATCTTGGGACTTCCCAAGAGATCATGATTGTATGGATTTTAAAGATATCTATTAGTTATCAAAAACATTATCTTTTCATCTATGTTAAACGTGGCCCACGTGGCCAACGTGGCCAACAATCTGTGCTATCCACATAGGATAAGTGCACATCAAAATAGCGTAGGGTTGGAGCAACATTGTATTATTTTGGTGGCCACATTATCTCAATCAATGCTAGAATAACGTTGCTTGGAGATGCCCTAAGAAAGAACTCAATTTCACAATGTAAAAACCTTAATTTCATAATATAAGCCTTTCATTAAATGTAAAAACTCATATTCATCATATTGAAGTTTTACTATGATGTAGAAGTAACACCAGATTTTCATCTCTTAAGTTTAAGTAATCAATGAAGATTGAATAGAGTTAGAAATCGTACTTTTGGATCACTTCTCAATGTTTGAAGCTTCCCCTTTCCTAAGCTTTTACACAATTTTTAAAGCTCCAAACAATGAAAAAATAGAGTTTGAAAAGCCCTTTGTCTTTGAATTTCTACAAGGGCATTTTCGTTATTAAGTGTAAGTTTTGCCCTTAGTCGAGTTTTTTGCCAGTAACCATTTAACTGCAACTCAGAATTAAGATGAAAATGACTTTGAGACCTTTCCAACAAGAATCTATTTGACCCTTTTAGAGTTGTAGTTTTTTTAATATATATAATTCCTGCGAGTTGTTACCTAACTATATGCATATAAAAAACTTATTTTTTTTACTTTGCGTTGTACAATACATAATTAGCATGATAAAATATACATTCAAGACACTCCAAATACATCATATTAAGAACTTTGCATAATATATTTATAGTCTATCAAAAAGGTGTGTCGACCGCGTCGGGGCAGGAGGCATGAGCGAGCTAGAAATATACGAATAATATAAGGGGATCCGAGGGGTAGGGGCGACCGCCTACCCTGTCCTTCTATAGATTCGCCACTGGTTGGCATGGACAAAAATATCTCATGTAATTGGAGTATGTAGCTATATCCCAATAGATCTTCACTGATGAATGAAATTTTGTCGTGCCTCCACTGTGTTCGAACCCTTGACCTCTTACTCCTAAACTCTATATCAAACCATTAGGCCACCCAATTGGTTGGTGTAACCTCTTTTTTTCTAGATAAGAAAGAAATACAACTTGCCCACTATGAGTTTTGAACTTCTGACCTCATACACAAGTAACTCCATACCAAACCAGTGAGCTATCCACTTGGTTAGTGGTTAGTGTAACGTTTTAAATACTATCAACTTAATTAACGATCGAGTCTCTCTCTTAAGAAACAATATATTGTTTTATGAAGAACCCTAATTAATTATTTATTAGCTCAAATCACTAATGCTTAAATTAATTAGTTAAACTATTTGGAGATGTGTGGACCGAAATAATTAATAGTCCTATTTTGATTAAGCGAAACTTCATAATGAAGTATATAAGTGATTGTCTCCCCTCTAAATAGTATCGAAACTTTAGTTAAAAGTTAAAACTCCACACCTATGAGTTAAAGGTAGTTAAGTTGGAGACGATATTAGTACTGATGGAGATCAATGGCTCGCGGAAAAAAGCACAGGCGGGACCACTTGCAGATAATGCCGTAGGCAGAAAAGTTAATATGCATGGTATCAGAGCCGACAGTTCAGTCGGGACATGTCGAGAAGATACCTTAGATGAATTTCAGTCAAAAGTGGAGTGTTAGAGATGTATGGACCAAAATAATAATCCCACATCGATTAAGTAAATTAATCAATGGTTCGCGGAGAAGTGTCGTGGACGGGTTGCTTGCGGATAATGTGCCGCAAGCACATGTAACCGATCCCTTATTAGGTAGGATTAATTTAAAAAGCTAGCCCATCCCATTTTTCTTTTCTAGCTACCTACGCCATTACAATGATATTTTGACACAGTAAAAGTTTCACACTAAGTTGCATACCTTTTTGAAAGCCCGTGATACATTTTGAGATGCGAGCACACATATTTTCAGAGTGTATTGCACGGTTAGCAAATAGATGAGTGATTTAGTGTGTGACTTTAAGTATGTCAATGCACCATTATTCTATAAATAGTTATTAATTACTTAGTGTCATTTCGACAATTTTAAAATAGGTATGCACGCTCCTAAAAATTGTGGTGTAGCGATTAAGGAAGAACCACTACAACTCCGATTGAAGTAGAGATCATGAGATTCGAATCTTGACAATTATATTATCGTTCTTTGTTTTCCCTTATGGCTGTTTGGTTCGTGGGATTAGCCGGATTAGCCACACCTTTGGACTAGTTAATCCCATTGTTTGCTTTGAGGATTAACTAGGCCATGGATTAGTTAAGAGGCATGGTAGTGGATTAAACAATACCACCATTTTTGGTAGGATTAGCTAATCCATTGTAACCGAAAGAGGAGATTACCACTTTACCCTCACATAAACCAAATCACAATTCCAAATCCCTGTTTTTCTCCGGGGATTTGGGAGACGAGTGGATGAAGAAGGCGAAGAGGATGATGGAGGTGAGGAAGATGAGAAGGGCTCGGCAACCACCGCATCTCCGGAGCTCGCCGAGAACACATGGTACAATCGAGCCTCCTATGTGAGAGATCACCCGCCATTAAAGATGACGCGAAGCTCGAGTGGTGGTTCGGTTCGGTTCGTGAATGGCGACGCGGTTTTGATCGGAGGATTTGTTGAGGGCGTTCTTGGATGCGGATATACAGCTTTGATTTGGAGGATTTGTTGAGGGCGTCGGCGGAGGTGTGTGGGGAAGGGAGTGTGGGGACTTTCGTACAAGGCGGTGTTGGAGGAGGGACGACTCGCGTGGTGGTGAAGAGGTTGAAAGACGTGGTTGTCACCAAGAGAGAGTTTGAGGTTCGGATGGAAGGGTTGGGGAAGGTCAACCATGAGAACATTGTTCCTCTTCGAGCCTTTTATTACTCCAAAGATGAGAAGCTACTCGTCTATGATTTCATGCCCGGAAGCTCTCTCTCGCTTCTTCTTTGCGGTATGCAAATTTTTTTTTTTTTCCGGGTTTCGAACCTTCAAACCTTCACAGCCATGGAAATCCTGGAAATGAGAAATGTAAAGGTGAGCCGATTCAAGCAGTGGTCTTCATTGGAGGAGATGAGAAATGTGTGAAATGGGAAGATTTTTGGTGTTATTTATCTAAGGGTATTTTGGTAAATGTACATGTACAACCCCATTTAATCCCAACCTTAAAACTCCCAACCAAACAAGATACACAAATGGGACTAAACTATCTAAATCCATGTGTTAGTCCCATCACTAATTAATCCCATGTGTTAAGATTCACTTAAATGTGAACCAAAGAGCCATTAGGTTATAGGGTTGAACGCCTAATTATAATTCTCGCGATATTAGTTAGACCAAAATAAAGAGGTGCTAAAAAGGTTCAACCATCTAATTTTTTTTTTTGCTTTCCCGCGTGATGTCCGACATTAATTGTATCGACTAATCTACTCTTCGGCTCTGTAGGGCCACCTAGCTAGTTTTGCGAAAGATAATTAATGGTGAAAATCACTTGGATGCGGGCTTCAATAGAACGGGCCGACCCTCAATGAAGCCCACTTGGCAATTGATCGATTCCGATCTCTCTACTTATTCTCGCTGGCTTTCCTATCTCGACTCTCGCTCTCCCTTTCAATGCGTTACTTCTCTTTGGCGCGATCTCTCTAACCATCTTCCCGGCTTAAGCACGCAGGCTTTCGAGAAAGCGCTCTCGATCTCGACTCGGTAATTAGATTCATCTTCGATCTGATGATTTAATGGTTTGGTACTTGATTTACTTCTGTTGATTGATATGCTTTGATCAATTTTCATCTCTTTCTGGTAATCCGTCTAGGGTTTTGGTTGATTTTAGGGTAAATATGTGTATGTACTATGCATTTGGAGTTCCTTGTTAATTTGTCGTTGCGGTCTTCCATTTTATGTAATTATGTATGATTCTCTGAAAAGTATGTAGGCAAGAGGAGGATAAATAGCGTAATACTACAAGTAATAATCAGCACTGCTAAACACAATTTAAAATATAAACTAAAAAAGAAAAAAAAATCCGTAACACAAGAATCGGAAAGTGGAAAATATAGATTGTTTGAATTGTTCTAGGGTTTGCATCCCCTCTTTGAAGGCGACTAAGAGCATAGGTCGATAACCAGTTGAACAGCAGATTGAGTTGAACGGAAGAGACTCTTCTCTATCAAGGCTAGGAGTAGAAGTCCAGTGGAAGAGCAGTTGAACTTGATTTCGGTATTTTGATCTAACTTCGCCTTTCTCCACTTTATTGATTTATGAACTTGCTAGGTTGTTCGCACCAATCTTTCTTCTACCATTAAGCTTATTCAACGATACATGCTTTATATTCTGTAAAACGTTCCATGGTCACACAATGAAGAAAAGGTTTTACTGGGCGTGAGTTTGTATACACCAAGTTAATGCAAGTTTATTTGTGGAAAGCGTTGTTCGAATATGTAGAATGCAAGCTTAAGGTTCAATAAAATGCATAAGAGAAATTTGTACATTCATGGGCACATTATTTACCTGTTTGTGTTGAACAAGGGTACTTTGAAGAAGCTATGATCTGTTTCAGAAGTTGCTTTTTCAAAAATCTGCTTCGGTTTTTTGTTTCCCCTCTTCTTTTCAAGGTTTGTAGTGGTCTAGGTGTTTTGGATTGTGGAAGAGACCCAACCCTGTTCATTCGCAACGAGACGTGAACCCTTTTTTCGATTGCTTTCATTTTTTTTTTCTTCTTTTTATGATTACTATTGGTTGGTTTGACCAGTTCAAGCGAACCAGGTTCGATGATGTGGCAAGGAAAAATCAGGTTCATGTTGTTAGCCGTTTTGGACAAAATTACATTGTGTGGTGAAATTGAAGAAATGCCATAAGCTTGTGCTATTTTGGACAAAATTGAAAGCTAGCCATTTTTGTTTGTACTTTTTGCTGATAATTAGTCCTTTCTTTAATACATAAGTAGTTATGTATTTCCTGTTTGATTTTGTTTTTTGGTGTATCTACACTGCAGAACTCAATCTTGTTTGTAAGTTTGTAGCTAGTCTTTATTTTACATATTGTTACTTTCTCATTTCAAATAATTGTTATGATAGTTTTATTTGAATTATGCTTGCAATTGACAAGTAATTGTTGTGGTCGTCATTGTTGGTGCCATTGTTCCAGATTTTGTTGTTCGTTTAAAGTGGGCAAAGATCGATGTATAATAAGAAGAATAAGCAAAAATCCGGAAAGGAAGGGGATTCATCCTCGTCGATGACATCAGGTTTTGTGGATTCTAATGGCAAGTTTATGGACATAAAGAAGTTATTGAGAGATGTTCAGTTTTTGGGTAAGTAGACGCTTGAATGTTTTGAAATTTTTATTGTGTTTTGTTGTTGATGTACTACTCTTTGATCAGTTTGCAGTTTAATTTATTTTTTATTAGTATATCAATATAGAGAATCAATATAGAGAAGCTAGAAAACAAGCTAAAAAAGTTGTTAGTCAAGCTAAAACAAATTTCATGGAAGATCTATATACAAGGTTAGGTAATAGAGATGACGAAAAATATATATATAGGCTAGCCAAATTAAGAGATAAAAAGAAACAAGACCTAAGTCATGTAAGATGTATTAAGGACGAAAATCAAAATGTTTTAACACGCGAGGATGATATTAAGGAGAGATGGAGAAGTTACTTCGATAGTTTATTTAATGATGGCCAAGTTGATACTATAATAGATGAAAACCCACACCAAGAAAGAAATGTAAACTATACACGCAATATTAGAATTGTAGAAGTTAAAGAGGCATTGAAAAGAATGAAAATAGAGAAAACATGTGGCCCAGATGAAATACCCATAGATGTTTGGAAATGCTTAGGAGAAATTAGATTGACTTGGTTAACAAAACTTTTCAATAAAATTTTAAAATCAAAACGGATGCCAATGGATTGGAGAAGAAGCACGCTTGTGCCAATCTTCAAAAACAAAGGAGACATTCAAAGTTGCTCAAACTACCGGAAATTAAACTTATGAGTCACACTATGAAACTTTGGGAGAGGATAATTGACAATAGGCTAAGGAGAGAAACAACAATATCAGAGAACCAATTTGGTTTCATGCCTGGGAGGTCAACTATGGAGGCGATTTTCCTTGTAAGACGATTGTTAGAAAAATATAGAGAAAAGAAAAAAGATCTTCATATGGTATTCGTAGATTTAGAAAAAGCATATGATAGGGTCCCTAGAGATGTTCTTTGGTGGGTTCTAGAAAGAAAAAGAGTGCATGCTAGATACATAGACACTATTAAGGATATGTATGATGGAGTAGTAACGAGTATAAAGACATTTGGAGGAGCTACAAAAGAATTTTCCATTATGATAGGACTACATCAAGGATCGCCTTTAAGCCCATATCTATTTACTTTAGTTATGGATGAACTAACTAGACTTATTCAAGAGGATATACCATGGTGTATGATATTTGCAGATAATATTGTCTTAGTGGATGAAACTAAAGATGGAGTGAATAGGAAACTAGAACTCTGGAGGAATACATTAGAATCCAAAGGCTTTAAGTTGAGTAGGACGAAAACCGAATACATGCACTGTGAGTTTGGAAACACTAGACATCGAGATGACGGTGTGGTAAAATTAGGGGAAATAGAAGTTCCTAAGGTAACCCACTTTAGATACCTATGATCAATCATACAAAATGATGGTAACATTGAGAATGATGTCACACATAGAATTCAAGCTGGATGGAAGAAATGACGGAGTGCAACATGAGTGATTTGTGATCGAAATGTTCCTACTAAGTTAAAAGGAAAATTTTATAAGACCGCAATTAGGCCAGCTATGCTCTATGGAAGTGAATGTTGGGCGGTAAAACAACAACAATTACATAAAGTAAACGTAGCAGAAATGAGGACGCTTAAGGGGATATGTGGTAAAACTCGTAAAGATAGAATAAGAAATATAAAAATTCAAAGACAAGTAGGATTAACACCAATTGATACAAAGATTATGGAAGGGCGGTTGCGATGGTTTGGTCACCTGCAAAGATGACCTACAAATGCTCCAACTAGAAAACTTGACTCAATAGAAACTGTAGAAATTCGACGAGGTAGGGGCAGACCAAAGTTAACATGGGATGTATTAATTAGGAGGATTTGAATGGTTTGCAAAGCTCACCATCAATTGCACTTAATCGAGCACAATGGAAAAGTTTGATCCATGTAGCCGACCCCAGTTAATTTGGGACTGAGGCTATGTTGTTGTTGTTGTTGTTGTTGTATATCGTGTACTAAGTGTAGTCGTTTTTGTAGCACATGAGTTTTTTGTTGGTCTTTTGTATATTTGAAAACTTTGTAGTATAAAATATCTACAGAACTTCCATTATCAACAAGCGTACGTTTGTCTATAAAGTCTCCTACCGTGATCTCAATGACTAATCGTCATGGGGGAATTTAACTTCTTCCAAATCATCATCAGTAAAACTAATGTTGCATTCCAACTATGCCTTCTTGGGCAATATCTCAACCATGAGAGACTCTCTTGCATATGCCTTTCTAGATGATGAAGATACTCCCGAGGCTGTTGGTCCTCCCTATATGACATTGATCACACCTCCGGATTGTGTTTGTCTTCCTCCTTGCTTTCATCTTTTCTAAGATCATCATTCTTCCCTCTATAATCGCCACACTTACCAGCATCCTTATTTTTCACAAACATGTTAATATGGCCTTTGCGGATCAAGAACTCTATTTCTTCCTACATATGCTTACAATCTTCAGTATCACGATCGTGATCTTCATGAAATCTGCAATACGTAGTTTTATCTGTGGCTATTGCATTGGCTTTCATTGATTTTGGCCATCTGATGAAGGACTCAATTTTAATCTCCAATAACATTTGTCTCTGTGACTAGTTCAAGGAGGTAAAAGTTGAAAACCTATTAGCACTAATCAGTGCAATTACAGGGTTCGATATGAACCTTGGTTTCTCATTGGAATCACGATTCTTGTTGTCCATTCCACCCCTCTTTCTATCATCTCCTTTTTCTTTTCTTTTTTTTTCTCTGGTTGTATGATCTCTTCAACTACCATATACTTTCCTTCCTTCCTTTGTAGCTCGACCATTGTGGTAGGTTTTGGCTAAAGAAACCTTGAGGTTTTCATTAGTTGTCCCATTTGTGAGGGCCACCATGGCAACATATTGGTCCAAATTAGGTACTTTTAGAGCCTCCTTTGTGATTTTTTTTAAGTAGTCTCTAAGTGTTTCACCGTATCTTTGTCTGATGCTCATCAAAGAAGCATAACTCCTAGCATGAGTTTTGCCACCTATGAATTGGTTGACAAACATCTCACTCAATTGGTCAAACGAACGAACGAGAGGAAGGAGTAAGTTGCATGTACCAATTCTGTGTTGGATCCTTCAGGGTTTGAGGAAATCCTTTGCACTTTACCGCATCAGATACTCCATGTAAGAGCAACACACACCAAAATCCAGAGTGTGCTCTATAGGATCTCCTATCCCATCATATTTGTCAATAATTGACGTCTTAAATCCTTTTGGTAATGTTCGTCAAGAATATCTTGAACAAGCGGAGCATTACCAAATCTGTATTAGACTGGGGACGAGGGCCGAGTCGTTCCAACACTCGTCGCTCTACTCATCTCTCAATTTTTTTCACCACGATCATGTATATTATAGAAATTGCCCCAACTAGAAAACTTGAATTAATAGAAACTGTAGAAATTCGACGAGGTAGGGGCAGACCAAAGTTAACATGGGATGCATTAATTAGGAGGGATTTGAATGGTTTGCAAAGCTCACCATCAATTGCACTTAATCGAGCACATTGGAAAAGTTTGATCTATGTAGCCGACCCCAATTAATTTGGGACTGAGGCTATGTTGTTGTTGTTGTTGATCATGTATATTATGACTAGATTTAGAAGAGCCAACAAAAATTGCTTTTTGAGGTAAATTATGATATGCTCCACTCAAAACTTCTACTTACTCTTATAACCTGCTTACTTGCTTTCTTAGCTTGGCCAATTCTTCTTTTCCTCTGCTGGGTCTCGGACCTTATCTTTATCTCTTTCAATCTTCGTCTCTCTAACTCCTCCCTGAGATCATTCTCTCTCCTATTAGAGGTACTATGGGTTTCTTCCCTAGACCATTATCTTCGCGGAAGAGGTGTGTTGTGTAATTGTAGTTCTTCTCTGGCTGACTCCGATCGACGATGAGATGGATCTTGCGCCTTGTTATTACGAGTGTTCCGAGTGCTGACTTCCATAGAATATGGTTGGCCCTTCCTCTAGCGCCAAAAATGTTGTGGAACAACACCACGAGCCTTGGGATCGGAGACACAAATCACTAGAATGTTGGGACCCTTTTTGTCGAACTCTGCAAAACAAATCCTGAAGTGGGGGCCTTCGGGGAAAACGCTATGACGCTCAAGTTAGTAAAAACTCAGAGGGGGATTTTTCTCTAGAACTTCATACATACCTCATGCCTTGAGCATGTTTCCCTATTTATTGGTGTGTGATAACAACATATCTCGGATTTAAGATGACAACATATCTCAAATCTCAACTCTCTAGGATTCTTTATTCTTATTGGTTTAGAAGTCTATCACAAATAGAATAACTTACAACAACATGCCTTGAGCATGTTTCCTTATTTATTGGTGTGTGATAACAACATATCTTGGATTTAAGATGACAACATATCTCAAATCTCAACTCTCTAGGATTATCTTTATTCTTATTGGTTTAGAAGTCTATCACAAATAGAATAACTTACAACAACCTCTGTTCCTTATCTAGGTTGACTCAACGATAAGCTGTCAAAATCACCTGCTTATCTCTTATGGATCTGTGTAATGCATATCTCGAGGCACAACATCACTATTGTAATTTGGTCAGTTTATCAGCTGAAAAGGTTGGTGTTGACCTATAATGATCTTATGTTATATTCTTATAGTACACCTTTTTGTTTTTCTTTTATAATTGGACAAAATGCCCTTGTGCTTTGTAATTCTTTCTCATGTTGATTTAATTGGATTAGTCAATACATTATTCATCCTATTTCAGTATATTTTAACGTGTTGGATTCGGAAGTATGCTGGTCAAGTCTATAGAACAACTGAAAGATATTAGGTTGATCACATAAGCTTGTCTTAAAGCAGTCGCCTTTTTGGTAAGGGCTTGGTCTTAAATTTTTTGATAGCAACGCTGGGAAGATTGACGAAATGGCATATGCTTTATATCAATGAGAGTCTCATTGTTGGTTGTAGCTCACTTTGTTGCACCGAAAAGTGGTCACCCTACTCCGTTGAAGATTTAGTTAAATAAGAAGCAATAAAGAATGTTGCTGCGACTAGATTGCTTATTTTCTATTATTAATAATTAGTAATTGAGCATGAATAAGAATGGGGCATTCACATGCTCAGAGTAGACACGCATACACAAATTAGTGTGGTTGCGTTAGCTCCCAAATGTGGCTTAAAGGGGGCCTTAAAAATGTCTTATTTTGCCAACATTCTCTTAAGAGACATGGAGTGACAGTTCAGAATAATCTTTTCCAGCAATTCTTATGGAAGGGGCTGCTCGACTAGTTTCAGGATAATCTTTTTATTTTTTGATTTTTTTTTTTTCCTTTTTTTCATGTTCTACACTAGTTTATTGCATCTCTTCATATTTAAATGTGGGTGTCCAGACAGTTAAATGGCTGCATCATTATAGGTTCATCAAATCTGCCATGGAAAGAAAGAAAGGAATTGGAGAACCGCAGGGTAGTTTCTCTGGGTGGCAAGGTGAAAACTTTTTGCCTTTATTTTTTCTTCATTGGCTTTGATCCCGTTCCACAGATTTATTGCTTTGCCGGTGTTAAATGCCTTATTTGCTCTTCTGATTGTCACAGCCTCCTAAGAAGCAGAGATTGCCATTAAGCATTGCTAGAGTGACCATGAAGAAACAAAGAGAAAGGGAACTGGAGATGCAAAAAGAGGTGATCTAATGACTTTTCAATCTTTGTTTAAGTATTTCATGACATAATTCTTTTGTTTTCTCAAAATCTTTGAAACTCGCTTATGTTTGTTTCATTTGTGATTCTGTTGTTATTATCTTTTCAGAACCTGATCCTTAACCAATTTGAGAGAAAACCTTTGGCTAAGTCTAGCACACTTACCATGAAGCGAAGGACAGAAGACAAGATACTGAAGTCAAGTGAGGGGCATTTTTCGAGAGGTGTTTTAAATGTTAAGCATTTGTTGCAATTGGAGAGAGAGAACAACCAGAACACACAATTCACCAGTAATGGAAAGAAGAAAAAAGGTGGGAAAAGAAAGGGCGGAGGCAAGAAGAAAGGCGGCAAAAGGCGTTGATAGGTGATACAGGCTCTCATTATTTCTTCATGCTCCTCTTAACTGGGATAGTTTTGATTTGAAATGTTTTTATGCATTTTGAACAATCTACATTTAGTGGCTGGTCTCGTTATTTTTGAAGCATGGGGTAAAGCAAGAAAATCTGGCCTTTAATATAATTGGCATACTGAGGATTTAAATGATTATGAACTAACAATATCAACTACACATTAGATTGAATTGGATGGCTACTATCTTCAAAAGCTAAGTATGACAGTTTTTATTCTCTGCTATCATTGTATCAGTAGGTGGGACTTGGGAGTGGTCATTACCTCGTTAAAGAGTGATCTAAGGAATTTTGAAGTATAAACATGCTAGAAGTGGAGGTGGGCTTGGGCCATATATTGACATGAAATTGTGATTCAATTATAAATTCTCCAGCAGAAGTCATAGGACACTGATATATTATTGCCACACTAAACTCAAATTAAACTCTGGTTACTTTATAACCACTTATTTAAAAATTGTGAAATACATATTTTGAACCCACGTACGCATCTTGAAATATATAACATGCTCTCTAAGTTGGTGTATAATAATCTCAATGTGTGATTTAAGTGTCAAAATATCATTACCCAAAATCATATAACAATCAAGGTGTTTCCTCTTAGGATTCATACCGAGTATATGAAGTCTATTGCACTAATGAGTGAAAAGGAAGAGTTTGATTCATGTAGCCGACTTTAACTAATTTGGGATTGAGGTTATGTTTTGTTGTCGTTGTACAAAACAAATAAAGCTAATCTAAGTATATGTTTAATGAGGGAAGGGCCCAAAATGGATTGATTCATTATCTAGTGATAACCGCCAATATAACCTCAAAAGATATACAACAACAACAACAACATAGCCTCAGTCTCAGGTTAACTGGGGTCGGCTACATGGATCAAACTTTTTCATTGTGCTCGATTAAGTACATTTAATGGTGAGCTTTGCAAACCATTTAAATCCTTCTTAATTAATGCATTCCATGTTAACTTTGGTATGTCCTTACCTCGTCGAATATCTACAGTTTCTATTGAGTCAAGTTTTCTAGTTGGAGCATTTGTAGGCCGTCTTTGCAGGTGACCAAACCATCGCAACCGTCCTTCCCTAATCTTTGTATCAATTGGTGCTACTCTTACTTGTCTTTGAATTTCTATATGTCTTATTCTATCTTTACGAGTTTTACCACGCATCCACCTAAGCATCTTCATTTCTGCTACGTTCATTTTATGTAATTGTTGTTGCTTTACCGCCCAACATTCACTTCCATGGAGCATAGGTGGCCTAATTGCGGTCTTATAAAATTTTCCTTTTACTTAGTAGGAACATTTTGATCACAAATCACCCCTGTTGCACTTCGTCATTTCTTCCATCCAGCTTGAAGTCTATTTGTGACATCATTCTCAATGTTACCATCATTTTGTATGATTGATCTTAGGTATCTAAAGTGGTTTACCTTATGAACTTCTATTTCCATTAATTCTACCACTCCGTCATCTCGATGTCTAGTGTTTCTAAACTCACAGTGCATGTATTCGATTTTCGTCCTTCTCAACTTAAAGCTTTTAGATTCTAATGTATTCCTTAAGAGTTCTAATTTTCTATTAACTCAATCTTTAGTTTCATCCACTAAGACAATATCATCTGCAAATAGCATACACCATGGTATATCCTCTTGAATATGTCTAGTTAGTTCATCCATAACTAAAGTAAATAGATATGAGCTTAAAGCCGATCCTTAATGTAGTTCTATTGTAATGGAAAATTTTTTGTAGCTCATTCAAATGTCTTTATACTCGTTACTACTCCATCATACATATCCTTAATAGTGTCTATGTAACCTCAAAAGATATACCTTAGAAAATTGAAAGGTATTTTTGAAATTTTAAGTAATGAAAGAATCTTTTGTTATTCGTGCTTTGCATTTATATAATAAGTGTGTGTGCGTGTGAATATTGGGCAAAAAAAAAACAACATATACGTAAAATGAATATAATAAAAATGAGGATGCTTAAGTGGATGTGTAGGAAAATTTATGAAGATGGAATAGAAAAAAAATGTAATTTCAAAAAAAAAAAAAGCACCAATTGATGCAAAGATTAAGGAAGGGCAGTCGTGATGGTATGAACACCTCCAAATGTAACCGACAAATGCCTCGGTTAGAAAACTCGACTCATTGCAAACTGAAAAAATTTAAAGATGTAAAGGTAGACCGAAGCTAACTTGGAGCGTATGGTTAGGAATGATTTAAAGGATTTGAAAAGAACACCATCAATTAAACTAAATTAAGCGCAATAGACGAGTTTGATCTATGTAGTCGACCCAACTAAGTGTGATTTAGGCTTTGTTGTTGTACTGCAAGTAGCCGAGCAAGCATATTGGTTTATACCTACGGTTGTAATTGAAAATAGCAGAATACTTAACTATGGTCAATCTTATTTTTGATCTTAAAGCTGTTAAACTTAACAATAAATAAGGTTTATTTTAAAGTTGATTCAGAATGAAGTGAAAAAGCAAGTTCATGACAAACTCTATCGGAAAGGCAGTAAGTGTATAACAAACTCTTATTGAAACTGTAAATTTCCTTAGAATACCACTGAAATTAAAATTTCTGCTTCACACAACAATAAAATATGAAATAAGCATAAAAAGATAGAGCTGACCCTTAAAGATGTTCTGAAAAACATTCAAACCTAGGATGAGCCTACTACAAGGCCATGCGGTGAATTCTTATGGTACCGGCCCGGCCCATCAAGAACTTAAGTAATGAGTAATGACAAGATCAACAAAAGCTTGGACAAAATTCATTTTTCTTTTGGAGGAAACGAGATTATTTTGGTAAAAAGTCGACGTTTTACATGTTTCTTAATTATTATTTTTTTTTTTTTTGTCAAAGTGATTTTGTATTGAAGTGTTTCTAGTCCAATCGGACAAGCATCTATTACTTCCTTACTTTTTCATTCGTTTGACAATATTATAATCTAGAACTTGATTTGGAGGAAAGAACCAGATAGAAGATTTCCAACACAAAATAATTTCGAACGAGGAAGCTAAAAAGTAGAAAGAATATAATAATTGTTTCAAATAGGGAAAAACACAAAAGGCCAACAAAAGACTCTTGAGCTACAATAGGACTACACTCAGTACACGATATACTAATAAAAAGCAAATCAAACTGCAAACTAATCAGAGAGTAGTATATCAACAACAAAACACAATAAAAACTTCAAAACATTCAAGCATCTACTTACCCAAAAATTAAACAGCTCTCAATAGCTTCTTTATATATGTCCATAAACTTGCCATTAGAATCCATGAAACCTGATGTCATCGACGTGGATGAATCCCTTCCTTCTCAGATTCTTGCTTATTCTTCTTATCATCTTTGCCCATTTCAAACGTACAATTTTTTTTTGGAATAATAGCACCAACAGTGACGACCACAACAATTACTTGTCAATTGCAAACAAAATTCAAATAAATCTATCATAACAATGATTAGAAACAAAAATGTAACAATATGTAAACTGATGCAATAAAGAAGAGTTTAAATGTCCGACTGCTTGTCGACCTCTCTTCTTAGTCGCCTTCAAAGAGGGGACGCAAACTCTAGAACATTTCAAACAATCTTTGTTTTCCACTTTTGATTATTGTGTTATGAGTTTTTTTTTTTTTATATTTTAAATTGTGTTTAACAATGCGGTTGGATCATCTATCGGATGTCTTTAAAGATTTGGATCGATACATACCTTACTAAAAACACCATTGCTGAAGGGAGGGGCTAAATTGACTCACTTTTTCTTAAATCTACCTTACTACCTATTTTGTGGGCATTCCAGTTTTACCCCCACGTTAAATGACTTAGTGCCCCTTATAAATGAGACTTTGCTCACTCATACCGAAGTCACGAAATCAAAACACATGCACACCTCTATGTCTCTAGAATCTAATACTCACTTCGGCCAAACTCCAATGAAAAACCAGACAAATAGGATGAAAATGACCTTTATTCAACACGATAATTGCATCCCCACCGTTTATATTCGATTTCTAGATTTTTGACGTGTCGAATTTGTACAGTATAAATACCTCTTTTTCAAACTACAACTAATTTATAGTAGTGGTGTGATGCTATTATCACATTATAGAATAAACTATACTCCATTGCCTAGGCTCTACAAACCTTCGACTCTGATGCCAACTGTGACAACCCCTTCCCTAATCTATGGCACTGCCCGACTTAATCCCGTCATTAAACCCTAATTACAATGTAGGACTTACCAACGTATTAGTCACCCTTTTTGTCCTATTATCCTCGTTATTCATGTTCATGACAAGTATTTCTTCAATCTCGTTATTCGTGAATTTTATGGTTAATTAAAACTTTTTACGGTTTATAAGTTATTGAGCGGAAGTCTTAATAGTTTAACAAAAGCAAAGTAAATAAAGTCATAAGTGTGGAAACCAGGAAATAAACATGTGTTTGGTCGGAGAACTATAGCTTAACTCATATATATACAACCCAATAGTACTTGAAAGACATAAAGTCTGTACATACACAAAATATCAAAACCTACAAAAGTTTGAAGTAGCAGCACACCAAAGGCTCAGAGTTAGTCGCCGATCTTCTTCTTGCCTGGCCTGCTAGTCGATGGATTTGCACCCACCACCATAAAAAGGACGGTGAGTACAGTAAAGTAGAAGTAAAATTTGAGAGACATTTGTCCACATTTCAAGTATAATATAAAGCATCTAAAGGCATAATAATAGCGAAGAAATGTTGAAACATGATTATGCAAAGAGATGCTACAGATAAATAAAATGAGACTGGAAGTAGACTAAGCAATAATGATATAGGTCCGGTTGGCCGTGAGTTACATCACATCAACCTTATTCCACTATCTAGGGGTGTGAGCTCTCTCACAAATACACAATGTGTGTATCCTTGCCGACTACCCCTGGTCCCATTATCTCATGTGCTGCGCAAGCTAGTGGAAAGTTTCGACATCCCAGAGTCTAGTGACCCCTGTGTGCATTGCTTACCTCAATAATGTAAGGGATATTAGATACAAGAACAACTTTATAAAGTCAACAAAAACACAGACAAGGATTTCAAGGCATGGTAAAATGCGACACAACACACACCAAAACATGAGTACAATACCATCAAGTCATCCCATAATAGAACTACACTAATAGCATGCTATTCCCAACTATCATATCACATTATTTTATACCATAAAGATGACATAGTTTAGGCATGAGAATTAATGATATAAGTCAATAGTGTAATGCCATAGAACAACAGACTCGAATAAGAGCGAGAATAGCAAACAAATCATGACATTAAAAGTATGAAAGCATCATTAGTCTAAATGACTGTAAATTCAATATATAATAGGGAAATGGAATGGAGAGAAGTGTCTCAATCAGTTTACTTACAATCCACGCAACAATTCCTAGCTAAAAATGGCCTCCCAACACCCCGAATCTAACTACCGGACTCCCGAGATCTTCCTCTTAGGCTATTGGTAACAGTTTATAAGGTTTAGAGTGTGTCCATGCCTTAGTGTTTTAGGTTAGGTTATTAACTCTTAAAGTCTCATAAGGAATTGCAGAAGCTTGGCTGCCCTGAACACCTAGCGCGCTATGGGTTCTCGGTAGCGTGCTAGGTGCGCGAGAACCCAGAATTCTGCAACTCAGAACTCGGGTTTCTACTTAGGCATGGCCTCCATCAATGCCTCGAATCTCCGTTCTCCACCACCAGGGACCCGACAAATCCTCCACAACATCAACAACACCAGGCACTTCACGAATTTAATCAATTAAAACCAGATTTAAACATGCATTTTGATTCACATGCTCAATAACACATAAACTTGTAAATACCATAACTTTTTGATTTGGAAACCAAATTACAAACTTCTTAATAACTGGATTATCAACATGAAAATGAGATTTTGGAAACACCACTGGTTTTTGAAATCAAACACTTCTTCATACCGAAACTTGAAAGTTTAGATTCATTGAAAAACCCCAATTTGAGCAAACTTTGAAATATCGAAATTCAGTATTTAAGACCCCATCTATACTTCAATTTTGATCAAACTAAGCTTAAAAACCTTCCCAAATCAGTTTTGAACAAAAACCCTTTAATTACCCATTCAATTGCTTCAAATTCAAAGAAATGAGGTTGAAATTTGTTACCTAGGGTTCTATGTTGATGTGTAGAACTTGATCTCCAATTTGTATGAACATGTAAATGGAGAATTTCTTTTAAGTGTTGTATATATATGGTTGGGTTCATCATCTATGTGTGCATCCATCTCTATAAGATTTTATGGCTCATTTTTACTCTTAACCTCCACTAAATTCAGCTCGTTAACACACAAGTTGACACAAAGTTACATGGTGATGGTGACAACACACATCCCGAGGTATATCAATGTGTTCATAAATTTTATTTGAAACTGTAGGCTTCTTTAATTGATTCACAAAAAAATAATATCATAGCTTATACATAACTCATACTATAGGCAACAACAACAACAACAACAACAACAACAACAACAACAACATAGCATCAGTCCCAAATTAATTGGGGTCGGCTACATGGATCAAACTTTTTCATTATGCTCGATTAAGTGCAATTGATGGTGAGCTTTCCAAACCATTCAAATCCCTCCTAATTAATGCATTCCATGTTAACTTTGGTCTACCCCTACCTCGTCGAATTTCTACAGTTTCTATTGAGTCAAGTTTTCTAGTTGGGGCATTTGTAGGCCGTCTTTGCAGGTGACCAAACCACTGCAACCGCCCTTCCCTAATCTTTGTATAAATTGGTGCTACTTCTACTTGTCTTTGAATTTCTATATTTCTTATTCTATCTTTACGAGTTTTATCACACATCCACCTAAGCATCCTCATTTCTGCTACATTCACTTCCATATAGCATAGATGGCCTAATTGCGGTCCTATAAAATTTTCCTTTTAACTTAGTAGGAACATTTCGATCACAAATCACACATGTTGCACTCCGCCATTTCTTCCATCCAGCTTGAATTTTATGTGTAACATCATCCTCAATGTTACCATCATTTTGTATGATTGATCTTAGGTATCTAAAGTGGTTTACCTTAGGAACTTCTACTTCCCCTAATTTTATTACTCCATCATCTCGATGTCTAGTGTTTCTAAACTCACATTGCATGTATTCAGTTTTCATCATACTCAACTTAAAGCCTTTAGATTCTAATGTATTCATCTAGAGTTCTAATTTCCTATTCACTCCATATTTTGTTTCATCCACTAAGACAATATCATCTGCAAATAGCATACACCATGATATATCCTCTTGAATATGCCTAGTTAGTTCATCCATAACTAAAGTAAATAGATATGGGCTTAAAGCCGATCCTTAATGTAGTCCTATCGTAATGGAAAATTCTTTCGTAACTCCTCCAAATGTCTTTATACTCGTTAATACTTCATCATACATATCATTAATAGTGTCTATGTATCTAACATGCACTCGTTTTTTTTAGAACCCACCAAAGAACATCTCTAAGGACCCTATCATATGTTTTTCCTAAATCCACGAATACCATATGAAGATTTTTTTTTCTCTATATTTTTCTAACAATTGTCTTACAAGGAAAATTCACACTATAGGCACATTAGAAAAATTATTGAATCTTTTAAATAAATTAGGACTTACTATATCACTATCTACCCGAACCCACGACTCACATACATCTCGAGACGCGTCCCCGTTTTTGTCTCGATGTCTATAACAAGTATATGTGACTTAATTAGTCTACACATATACAATACACTAGGAAGACACCACAACAAAACTAAAATATACCTCAGCTACATGCCTTAGGCAGTGCGCGTATTTTGATGCGGATCCCACGTCATGGTCGGTGATCCTGATTACGGACAAAACTAGGATTGGAATTTTGGGTCGTGACAAATGGTAAGTGGTATCGTCTCCACATAGATTTGATTACCTTTTAAGGTTTAAAGGGATTTTTATTATGAAACTATCTTAAACTAAACTAAATTATTAAAAACTAATAAATAAGAGCAATCAAACTAACGAAGCAATTGAACTAATAAGGATTTTCAATTAAAGAAACCTAAACTAAGGACCCAAAACATCACCAATTATATATCGAAAATGCTAGAGTTACACTCCTAGAATGCACACCCCTATCCAATCGTGTTTTGAATTTTGTGATGCTTAAGCTCATATCTCGAGGTGAACATGGATGGTGGATTGGAAGGGGTGTGTGTTTCGGTGTGACTTTGTGGGTGTCATTATATATATATTAGGCCCCTCTCTTCTATATCAGTCCTCATTTAGTTTAACATATTTTTAAACTAAAATGTTCCTAAGTAAAAAAATTTAATTATTCTTATTATTCAAATTATTTACTTCTCAAGTCCTTTTCGTTCAACTTTATATATGTAACAAGGGAGATGTTAGAGTGACTTGGGATGGACACCAGGTAATGGTGTCTATCCTTTCGCACATCGGGATATGTGTACACATACATTGATGCGCCCTGGTGTTTCACATATCACCAGGTCATCTTAGTATTTTTCACGTAACAATTATTAGTTAGCCTCCTTCTACTCTATATCAGCCCCCATTTAATATATTTCTTTTTGAAGTATATATATATGTTAGAAGAAGTGAGATTTTTTATTCACTTAATGTGTTTTTATTTAAAAGTGAAATTAAATTTGCAAGCAAAATTTTTTTTTTAAATGTTAGTTTAGGGATTCTATAGTATTGCCAATATCTCTTTTTGGTAGTTCATGCCTTATCTTAAGCGGATCACTATCAACACATGTCTTAATTAGTTATGGTTTAACCCAGGGCAACATAGATTTATGGGTCAAAAAATTTAGGAGTAGGTTATTCGCACTCCACTTTTTACTTTTCATATCCCATTTTTACTTTTTTCAGCCCTTAGTGAAATGACTCAACTATCCTTCCTTATAAAATGATTTTTACTCATCCATAGTCACCCTTCTCTCTAATCGCATTATCACAACCAACCCAAATTCGATGAGATTCGAGCAAAACCACATCGATTCAATGCCATGGGTGGATTCCTCATCATTTTTACTATCAATTTTGAGGTTTTTTTAAACTTTTTTGAGTCGGTATTGTTTATAGTTTTGTTGTTGGGTTTAGAGCTTCGATTTGGGGTTTGAATCTTGTATATTTGATATTATGTCTCGATGGAATTGAGAAAATCAAGTGATTCCGAGCAAAACTGCTATTTCTTTTTATCATTTTCATGTATTTTTAAGAGTTTTCAATTTATTTTGTTCGTTCTAGTTGCCTGCGAGTGTCGGACACATAGGGTCGATAGCTCTAAAGAGGTCTCCGCTGGATCCCTCCGTCACCCACTGAAACCGAGTTATCTTCATAATCTCAGTCCAAGTTGGTCGAGACATCTAAAAAGGTCTTAGTCAGAGTCAGATGTTACCTCTTTAGAGGTCTTAGTTGGAGTTGGCCGATACCTCTTTAGAGTTTTTGGTCCTCTGCGTTCGAACCCTGCAGACGATACCTCTTCACTATAATACACGGCGCGACCACATCCAACCTTGTTCAACAAAAAAAAACTCCTACAACACTTGGTGATCTAATACAAGTGCTCTACAATGACTAAACCGAGAAATGGAGAGGATTGATGGGTGTTGGTGTAACATCCCATATCCCTATTAGGGCAATACTCGGCTTGAAACCCTAATTAAGCCCCGGTAACCCATCCAAAATTAACTAGAGCTAGCAGCCTCTCCATCGGTACTTGATAAACTCAATCTGTATATTAATATAGAATAAACAATACAACGTATACGCTACGAAAAATTTAAAACTTTTCGATATTTAAACAATATGCAGAAATACAGAGTTTATCAAAACCCAAAACTTCGTTTATAAACCTCCCAACCTTATTTATATGCAACAAATACATCAAACAATGTATATATGTACAAGAAGGCTCATTACATCGTAGAGAAGATTATAAGACTCCTAAATATTCTCCTTGCCCTTTGCTGAAATGCTAAATTGTGAACCTAAAATATTAGATTTAGAGTGAGCGCTCCAACTTGTTCAGTAAGTAAAAATTCACAAAGTCATCAACATTCCATATAATAATCAAGAACATTATGTAATAAAAATATGCACCAATGTTAACTAACAAGAATATGGAAAACATATAAATCAATAAATAATGGATGTAAATCAAACTATCATTGACTATTAAACTGTTATTCCCATTTAATTTATAAAACTAGGGTCGATTACCCACCGATGTCATTAATGCGATTGCTGGACCAACACATTGGCCAATGTGCTGTCTAGCCAATTCATTAATGTCCAGTGGTTCTATCTGAATCCCACTAGTGAGTATGTAATCCACGCAACCTATCAAATTGAGCAAAAGTTATGTATAGGCCGGGAAAGTAACCCATCTCTTATAAACCTATTCTCAAAACTAGGAGTTACTCTCGTGGGTCACATTACACACCGTTTCCATTTATTGAAAACCATCACAGTGTACATAGTCCCCCATTCAGTTCATAAACTACACGAACTATGTATACTAAGATAGCCAGACAACATTGATAAATAAGCGAATCCGTACTTACCTCGGCTTAGTTTTCCATTCCAAATTTCCTAACTTTTTTCGGCACTCAAGCTTTTCTAGAGATCCAACATCTATCACAAACCATTTGTGATCAATATAGGTCTAATACCCTATATTTAAAATCCCTAGTTCAGTTCTTAAGTCCTCTAAAAATCTCAATCAAAATACAACAACATGTTATTTTCTGGGGTGGGGCGCGCTCCCTTAGTGGGTGGAGTGTGCTCCAGCAGCTAAGTTCATCCTCACTAATGAAAGGAGAGCGCTCCACCCTGTACTATTTTGATAGTACACAAGGCAGCTGCCACCGTTCTATCCAAAAATCCATAAAACAACAACAAATACTCTCAAAATTCATCAGGGAGGACCTTTAATGAGGTAACAAACCATTTCAAACTATCAAACAACATAATTCACAAAGATATCATCAATACCATCGAATTGAACTTCAACAAACATAAAAACTAAACTTACCAAATTGATGATCTCTGAATTCTCAGTCGATTAAGCTCCTCAATTCACACCAAATCAAATCCTTGAATGATATCCTATGATAAAAAATCAAACCCTCAGCTTTCTCACTCTCACTTGATTGAATTATGGAGATAAGTATGAAGGGTTTTAGTTTAAATATATGAATTTTTCTCTTGATATCGCGCTATCTCGAGACTGATCGAATGATTGGTGTGCTAACATGACACTCCTTAAAATGGCACACATGTTGACAGCATCAACACTCGCTATCATCTTCATGCGATCCGACGATCCATATATTTCAAACTAATCTTATAATTTCAAATATATATATTTCATGTATTTTTTCGCCAATAAATTCACCAGACATGCCTACGAGTATTCTTGGCTATGCACATTCATTTCACGACCCTCTCGTCGCAATTGGTGTACCGACTATTTATTGTTTATTTACATATTTTTCGTTTATAGGCCTGTATATAAATCCTATATTATACCACAACTTATAAAATTCATAAACATACCAAACAAATACAAACCATCATGCAAACACAAGCACACGCTAATCGAGGTACACCGGACATAACCATGAGCCTAACTCGTGTTAATTAGGATTTGGATTAACACTAATCACCAACTTAAGGTAACAGGTTGTTACAGTCTCCCCAATTTAAAGCAATTTCGTCCTCAAAATTAAAGTAAATGTAAAACTACATGTAGTTTCGAAGAGAAATGGAAATCGCTCCTTCATATATGATTCCCGCTCCCAAGTTAATTCCTCATCTCCGTGAAACTTCCATCACCCAGTCACGCTAGGGTTGGAGTAGCCCTTGCAATATGGGGTTTGCAATAGCGAACAATCGGATCTTCCCCGCCGCCTCGATCTTCCGCCAGAAGCGGTCTAGCTCTGGACGAGTGATCACTTCCATTTCACCTTAACCAAAGAAATCTCTTTGGTTCTCAGCCTCTGAATCTTACGATCAAGTATCTGAATCGGTTGCTCGTCATAAGATAAGTCTTCTCGAAGATCAAGTTCATTCCGATCAATCCTTAAGAGTGAACTCAGTTCCCGTTATGCGAAGCATAGTTACATGGAAGACATTATGAACTCCGGCTAGCTGAGGAGGTAACTCTAACCTGTAAGCAACAAGACCAATCCTTTCCTATACTCTGAACGACCCAATGTATCTTGAAGCTAGCTTACCTCGAAACCTAAATAATCCTTTCATAGGTGAGACTTTCAACAGAACAAAATCGTCATTTGAAAACTCTAGAAACCTATGATGTTTATCGGCACATTTCTTCTGTGTTAGCTGTTTGTAATTAAACGCTGGCGAATCTGCTGAATTTTCTCTATGTAGTCCTAAATCAATTTCGGCCCCAACAAAACAATATCTCCAACCTCTGCCCAACACACAGGTGACGACAAGGCCGACCATACAGAGCTTCAAAATGAGCCATTTCAATGCTTGCATGATAGCTATTATTATAAGAGAACTCATATAGAAGAATGTATTTGTGACGACCCAAAAATCTTAAGACCCATCTTAGGGGTAATTTAGTAATTTTACAAACCCTACACCAAATGGGTCCCACTATATAAATCAAATTGTAAACCCTAGCCCCTTTTGTGCACACACAAAAATTGAGAGAGAAAAAGAGATGAGACTTTTGTTTGGGGAATCGTGGTGGGTGCGATGCTTCGAAGCTAAAGAGACCTCCATTAAAGGTAAACCCACTTTCTTTTATTGTCTAAACGAATCACAAACTTTTGTTTACTTAAATAATGGTGGAAAACATATTCTTCTCCTTTTTGTTTTAAATTTGTAAAATTTTGGTGGAGAACCCCATGGGGGCAGCATCGTCAGCACCACCGGAGAAGGGCGGCCGCCTCGGCCGCCACCATCGGTTTGGGCAGCTGACCCACCACAGTCGGATTTGAGTGTCATCGGTGGGGCGCCACCACCAAAGGAGGAGGGGCCTCCCAGTGGAAGAGGGGGCACCGGGGTCACTTTGACCCCTGGCCACCCCCAACCAGGGGCCATTTTGGCCCCCTTGACCAAATAAAAAAAACAAAATAAAATACATACATATAATATAATAATAATAAACTAAAACATTATATATGTATATATGATATGAGATATATATAATAGAAATAGATAAAATAAAATAAATAGAAACAAGATTTGTGGGCTTCGAGCGCACTACTGCACCTTGACGAGGGTTCTCGACAACCGAAACCCGCGGGAACCACACTAGTGGACCCAAAGCAATTTGCTAATAAATTAGAAATTGAGTAATTTTGAAATGATAAAATTGTAAATTAATGCTAATGAGTCTTAAATTGTATAGATTCATGAAACGGTTCAAATAAAACCCCGTGCGCGCATGGATCGGGAATGGATATCGCGACGAGTCGAGGTAAGTAGAGAGCTTCACTCAAGTATCAAATGTGGCATGTCATTAGATAATTAAGATTCATGATTTGAACTCAAGACTTTGGAATGAGTTGTATTATGCTATTGACTTGATTTTATTTATCTATGGATTTTATATGTGTTGCACCTAAAATTAATATTTTCTTCTCCTGGACAAAGAGATGGAATTACCTAATCCCGGGTAAAGATTTTGATGACCCTTTCTGGGTAAGGAGTTGGGATTACCCCCATGGCTAAGGAGATGGAGTTAAATTACTAACGACATGAGTGGTAGTAAACTTCTCATGAAAATTCTAAGTGATCTTGGTGCACATATCGGCGACGGCTTGGACGAACCTATTGTTGGTTTGATGAGACCATTGAGGGGACACAACGACCATTATGTTCACTAGCGACCTTCATCACCTCGAGAGTAGGGGAATCGGTCACCGAAATCAAGTCAATAAATAGTATGCATTGAATGAAACAACGACTTATAATTATTATTATTTTTTATGGTATATCTCTTATGGGCCCCTATGCATGAATGCTTTAATTTTATTTATGATTTTCAAAACCTCTTGTTATTATGGTTTAATGCATCTTGGAACTTGTCTTACATGAATAGAATGGATGGTTTACATTTATAGATATGAAGCTTATTTCCATGTTTTCTACTAAATGCTTGATGATTTGATTTCAAATCTATGTTAGATCTTGCAATTTTATTAAGTAGTAGTTGCGTATTTGATGTTTGAGCGAGGTTTTCCTGTTATTGAGCTCGTTGTCCTTTTAGCTTACCTCACTTACTCTTTAGGTACATCCACGACCGCGACAAGGGAAAGAAGATAGCTTGAAGTCTTCCCTTGCATTGTAAGACTCGTGTGCTCCTATTATCTAGTTATTTGATTTTGAGAACTTATGAATTTGGGTTGTAACTTAGGACTTGTTGGGTAGTTTGAACCATTCATTGTCATAACTAGAACGTGTGGATTTTGGAATATTGTGAATTGAATAGACTTTTGAAAACCTAGTCCATGAATCTTACTTAAATAGTTTTGTGGATGTTTTATTTCCTTGATTCCGCATTTATTATCCATTTGTATAACTATTATTTCTCTGCAGGTTTTGTTTAAGCGAGCCAAGCTGTTGCTCGTGCCCGAATCAGGTATTTGGGCTTAGGTAATAGTTTAGGCCGGGCGACTCGACCCTAGGTCGGGGGTCATCGTCACAGTTCGTATCCGAGCATAAGGATTAGAACATAGGGAAACATTAGGTTAGTTGAACCTAAGTATGTAGAGCCTTTAAGTGTAAATGTCAAGTTTAAGTCGAACAAATCAATGGTATGGGACATTGGTTCAAGTCGACTTAATGTGCACAAACGACCAATCCTAAAATGGGAAGGGATTGAAAAAATGAAATAAAATATTGGTATGACATTATTTGTTGTGTGTTGTAATATTTATAGCGTTTAGATTTTCTTGCCTACTCTCCAAATTTTGTAGGACCGATTCCTCTTTGTTGTCCCACAGTGCACCATTAGCAACCACGGGGATCAAACTTTCTACAAATTGAGGGAAACTCAAGAAAGAGAAGAAATGCAATGGCGCAGTTAGATAGAACAACGCATATTTGCTATGACCGAGACACACCAGAAGGTCATTCAGGACTTGACTTCTGCATATGACCAGAGGTTAGCTGAGCTAGCCAGTCTCAAGAAAGGAACATGACACGTATTTTGGAACTATTGCATAATCAGAGAAATACTAGACTAGTTGACCAGGCACCCTTGGGATCAGGGCCAAATCCTCCACTAGCACATCGCGTAGAGGAGGGAGTTGATTCTATCACTTCGCAACTGCAGCGGCTGTACCTATAGTCGATGGAGATAAGGAGGCATGCCAAAGGGCAGGATATAGAAGGAATTCATGAAATACAATGTACCACACTTCTACGGGGACCCTGATCCTATTGAGGTAGAAACTTGGATATTGAATATGGAAAAGAGAAAAGATACTTTGAGAATTGACGAGAGGACTATGGTGTCGTTGGTGACCTTCTTGCTGGAACACAAGGCTCATAAGTGGTGGTGGTTATCTATCTCAAGAACTCGAGGACCAAATATGAGTTAGCCGCAGTTCAAGCATTTGTTCTATGATGAGTAGTTCCCAAAAACCGTCAAAGCATACAAGACCAGGGAGTTCCTTGCTTTAGTACAAGGCAGCATGACCGTGATCGAATATGCGTCAAGGTTCAATGAGATGGTCGACTTCACGTACGAATATGTTCCATCTGAAACGACTCGTAGGAGATGATTTACCCAGGGACTGAGGAAATAAATACGTGTTATAGTGGCAACATCGGGATCAGAGACTTACTAGCAGGCCTACCATCGGGCACTCGAGTGTGAGTCAGCACTTCATGATGAGGATGATATACTAGTTTTAGGCGGGATCTGATCGGTATAGTCAGGGCAAGCGTAGTTTTGACACTTATAAGAAAAGTAATGGAGGAAATCCCAAGAAGCACAAATTTGGAGGATCACCGGGTAGTCGTGCACCCTTAAGAGTAGATTCAGGGACCACCACTTTTTCACGTGTCCCCGCGCATTCGACAACTCAAAGTGTGACGTTTGGACCACCGCGTCCATTGCAGTACCCACAGCAAAGCGAGGGCAGAGGGTCGAGACCGAGTGCATCCGCGAGGGTCGCGCGACCACCTCCAAATTACCAGAAGTCGCATATAAAATGTTCATAGTGTAGGGAAACATGACATTATAAGAGCAGATGCCCTAACCCACCACCATTTGAGAGGAGTATAGCTTCAATTGCCCGAAAAGGAGTCCATAGTAGTTGAGCATGACCAGGAGGCCCCATGACGGGTAGTTGCAAGTACGGACTCCAATTTTAGTGATGAAACCAACATGCATTATTTAGTTTGACATCTATCATTTTATTATTATTGGGAAACCAAAATTCGGTACGTTAAGGTTGGATAGATCAGAGCAAAACTTGATGAAAAAAATATAAAAAAATAATAATAATACTATCTTTGATGGAATTGTATGATCTCACAGATAGTGGGTAGAATACTAAAATTGGGGATCCCCTCAAACTAAAAATACATTAAAAATGAGCATTAAGTGCATGACACATCGATATAAGTAGATCCAGTGATGTTGATTAAAAAGAGATACACATCATGAAGGGTGGCGCATTAAGAATAGTCAAGTTACTAAAATTGGGGATACCAAAACACTACAACTTCTTTCGAAATAAGTGAGGTTTACTTAACTGTACTACAAAATATAAATGAACCAAGTTAGTACGACTTGGAGAATACCTTACGACTAGTAATATTATAATGAGTCAAATGATAATGAACTCAATAATAGTAAGATAATAAAAATTGAAGATACCTAATTAAAAGTATAGTGCGTCTTGGTATGATTGTTTGGTGTTAGACATGTGGATTGATAACCATTCGATCAAGTGGAACCTAATCTGGTCATAAAGGGACAGTTGAAAAAAATAAATGAAAATAAAGTCGAGAAATAAATAATGTAACTAGTACAACCTAATCTAAGTCATGATGACATAATCCTTAAAATTTAGGATCCTAATATAGGATCGATTTTTGGAAGGGACAAATAAGTAAATAGGTGGTATAATGGATTGTGAATCCAAAAGAGACGGTGAACACTACGATAGCCTTTCGTAGCTATGAGACTTGCAAGAAGAGTACCCTACTCGAAAACCTAAATTTTAATGATATTGATAACATCACGGAAAATCATGATAATTTAGGTAGTAAGTGACTTGAAATTTCTCGATATGATTGATCGTTACTTTCAAAAGAAAATACAAAAGTTAAGACACTTTATTTCTTGGTGAGAGAAAGTTTTAAACAAGTTGTAAGAGTTAAAAGTTAACTTAGAAAGGTGACAAGAGGCGCTTGTTCACTGAATGTAAACATGACCAAGCAAATGAATTTAAAACGGTCACCCAAAATTGTGAAAGTTGACTCAAAATATAAAACCTACAACAATAAATGCCGATAAATGTATGTTAACATTGATGTTAAGTATTATTCCCGAGAGGAATACTTGACATGCTCATTTATAGACTCCACAGATAAGTCGCAAAGACATGAAAAGTCGTTCATTGATATGTAACCGAGATGACGATATAATTGGTGTGCTAGTGCTCATGCTATAACATGTAGCTATCCTCGTTCCTACTGCCAGTTGGCAGTATGGTTTTGTTGCCGGATAGACAGAGATATTTATGACATAGTTAGGCACCAAATCACATCTTAGTGGGTTTTTGCCTACTTTGGTTGAACAACTTAAGCGTCCATTGTGATTTCGGTGGAGCGTACAGGGGAATACCCAGATACGCGTGATAATATGAAGACTTGGCGCGTATCTAAAGTTTAATTACTATATTAAGACCTATAAGAGGCAAGCCTTGCGAATTTCGCTCGGTAGGACAGAAAATAAGAATGTTGGGATGTTGGAGGCAATGGTAGATTTTATTTCACAGGAGGTCGGACAAATTTCACCGAAGCGGATTTGCATTAGTTCAAAAAAAAATTCGTAAAAGAAATCGTTACGAATGAACATGTTGAGCTACAAGTGTACTTTACTTTTACTTTCGAGGATGAGAGTTTTTAAAATCGGGGATGTTGTGACGACCTAAAAATCTTAAGACCAATCTTAGGGGTAATTTAGTAATTTTGCAAACCCTACACCAAATTGGTTCCATTATATAAATCAAATTATAAACCTTAGCTCCTTTTTGTGCACACACAAAAATTGAGAGAGAAAGGGATAGAAAACTTTTGTTTGGGGAATCGTGGTGGGAAGGTAAGCCCAATTTCTTTTATTGTCTAAACGAATCACAAACTTTGTTTAATTCAATAATGGTGGAAAACATATTCTTCTCCTTTTTATTTTAAATTTGTGAAATTTTGGTGGAGAACCTCAAGGGGGCGGCGCTGTCCGCACCTGGCCGAGAAGGGCGGCAGCCTCACCACCACCGTCGGTTTGGGCGGGGGACCCACCACTACCGGAGTTGAGTGGCGGCGGTGGGGCGCCACCACTAAAAGAGGAGGGGCCTCCTAGTGGAGTTGAGTGGCGGCAGTGAGCACGGGAAGGGGAGGGGGTGGCCAGGGGTCAACCAGGCCCTTGGACCAAATAAAAAAAAAACAAAATAAAATACATATATAATATGATAATAAAAATAAACTAAAACATGATATATATGATACGAGATATATAGAATAGAAATAGTTAGAATAAAATAAATAGAAACATGATTTGTGGAATTCGAGGCGCACTACCCACCTTGACGAGGGTTCTCGACAACGCAAAACACTGTGGGACCCACACTAGTGGACCTTAATAAATTGGAAATTGAGTAATTTTGAAATGATAAAATTTTAAATTAATGCGAATGAGTCTTAAATTGTATAGATTCGTGAAACGGTTCACATAGAACCTCGTGTGCTCAAGGATCAGGAGTGAATATCGTGGCGAGTCGAGGTAAGTTGGGAGCTTCGCTCAAATATCAAATATGGCATGTTATTAGACAATTAAGATTCATGATTCGAACTCAAGATTTGGGAATGAGTTGCATTATGCTATTGACTTGATTTTACTTATTTATGGGTCGTATATGTTGTGCAACGAAAATTAGTATTTCCTTCTCCTAGACAAATAGATGGAATTATCTACTCCTCGGTAAGGATTTTGATGACTAAGGAGTTGGGATTGCCCCTCTTGGCTAAGGAGATGGGGTTAAATTACTAAGGATATGAGCGGTAGTAAACTTCTCATGAAAATTTTAAGTGATCTTGTTGCACATATCAGCGACGATTTGGACGAACCTACTGTTGGTTTGATGAGACCATTGAGGGGACACGACGTTCATTGTGTTCACTAGTGATCTTCATCACCTCGAGAGTAGGGGAATCAGGCACCGAAATCAAGTCAATAACTAGTATGCATTGAATGGAACAACGACTTATAATTATTATTATTCTTTATGGTATATCTCTTGTGGGACCTTATGCATGAATGCTTTAATTTCATTATGATTTTCAAAACCTCTTGCTATTATGGTTTAATGCATCTTGGAACTTGTCTTATATGAATAGAATTGATGGTTTACGTTTAATTATAGATATGAAGCTTATTTCCATGTTTTCTACTAAATGCTTGATGATTTGATTTCAACTTCATGTTAGATCTTGCATTCTTATTAAGTAGTACTTACGTGTTTGATGTTTGAGCGAGGTTTTCCTCTTATTGAGCTCCGTTGCCGATTTAGCTCACCCCACTTACTCTCCAGGTACATCCACATCTGCTTTAAATCGCGGCAAGGGAAATGAGATAGCTTGAAGTCTTCCTTTGCATTGTGAGCCTCGTGTGCTTCCTTTGCATTATGAGCCTCGTGTGTTCCTATTATCTATTTATTTGATTTTGAGAACTTATGAATTTGGGTTGTAACTTAAGAGTTGTTGGGTAGTTTGAACCATTTATTGTCATAATTAGAACATATGGAAGCCTCTTGGGATATCGTGAGTTGAAAAGACTTTTGAAAACCCAGTCCATGGATCTTACTTTAATAGCTTTATGGATGTTTTATTTCCTTGATTCCACATTTATTATCTATTTGTATAGCTATTATTTTCCCGCAGGTTTTGTTTAGGCGAGCCAAACCGTTCCTCGAGCCCGGTTCAGGTACTTAGGCTTGGGTAATAGTTTGGGCTGGGTGACTCGACCCTAGGTCGGGGAAGGTCGTCACAGTATTTATCCCTGTTACCACCAAATTCCAAGATAAAAGCTCGAAGCATATATTTCCACACCAATATAAACCGCTCAGTCTGTCCGTAAGTATGAGGATGGTATGACGTACTAAGGTTAAGAACAGTTCCCAGCTATCTCTGCAATTCACTCAACAATTTGAACTTGAATCTCGGATCTCCATCTGAAGTAATCAACACTGAAACTCCATGAGATCTCAATGACACTCATGTACGTATAACTCACATAATTGGTCAAGAGGGTCTCGCATGGAAACTGGTAAGAAATGTGCACTTCATCAACTGTCAACTATAAACCATACTGCATCGTGTTTACGTTGACTCGAGTTAGACCGAAAACAAAATCCATCGATATATCTTCCCACTTCCACTCAGGAATAGGCAGCGAATGCAATAACCCTCCAAGTTTCCTATGCACAGACTTAACTTGCTGACATATCTCACATCTCTTTACGAACTCATCAATATCAATCTTCATCCCATGCCACCAATAAACACACCTCATATCGCGATATATCTTAGTGTTACCAGAATGAATAGAGTAAAGAGATCTATGAGATTCCCGTAGCTACTCCTGCCTCAACTGATCCTGAGTTGGAACCCACAATCTATCTCTGAACCGTAACGCACCATCATTAAAAATTGACCAATCAGGATGATCTACATTAGCCGCTAACATCTGGCACGTTATATAATCTGATCAGCTTTCTGACAATCAATCGCCCGCTTAATCATTTTCGGTTCAACCCGAATCTGAGCACAGAAGAATAGATTAGTAGCTCTGGAACTAGATCTCTTAGTTGATGATATGCCAACTGGACTTTCACGAATCATCACTAAAGCTTCCTTAAGAAGTCTAAATTGAGAATCTCTGGTAGTAGCTACGTTCTCTTTGCCTGTTCTTCTCCTACTCAAGGCATCAACAACCACATTTGCTTTGCTTATATGGTACTTCAGGGTGAAATCATAATCCTTGAGGAACTCAAGCCATCTACACTACCTCATATTCAGTTCACTCTGAGTAAACAAGTATTTCAGACTCTTATGATATGAAAATATTGTAAACTTCTCATCGTACAAGTAGTGCTCCAAATTTTCAAGGCAAAAACAACTTCAGCTAGCTCAAAATCATGAACTGGATAATTTCTTTCATGAACCTTAAGTTGCCTTGAAGTATAAGCTATAACCTTGCCTTCTTGCATTAGCACACAACCCAGACCTGAATGAGAAACATCAGTATAAATCATTAATTCCTTATCCATCTCAGATAATGTAAGAACATGTGTCCTATTCAAATTATCCTTCAAACCTTTGAAATCAGCCTTGCACTCATCTGACCAAACAAAATCAACATCTTTCTGTGTTAGCCGAGTCAGTGACCAAACAAAATCAACATCTTTCTGTGTTAGCCGAGTCATTAGCAGAGCAATATGAGAAATCCATCAATAAATCGTGTGTAATAACCCAGTAACCCCAAAAACTCCGAACCTCTACACTGTGGTAGGAGTAGGCCAATCTCTGGTTGCCTCAACCTTCACTGGATTAACAGATATACCCTCAGCATTAACCATATGTCCAAAAAATTGACCTATGAAGACCAGAACTCACACTTACTAAACTTGTCATACAACTGATTATCCTTAAGAGTCTGAAATGTAACTCTGAGGTGGTGCGAATGCTCTTCCTCGGTCTTCGAATAGATCAAAACATCATCGATAAATATAATGATTAACTGGTCAAGATATGGCTTAAACACCCTATGCATCAAGTCCATAAACACAACATGAGCATTAGTGAACCCAAACGACATCAATGTAAACTCGAAGTGCCCATAACAAGTAGTAAAAGCTGTCTTTGAGATATCATCATCCCTGATCCTTAGCTGATGATAATCAGACCTCAAATAAATGTTTCAGAAATGTCTGGCACCCTTCAACTGATCAAACAAATCATCGATCCTAGGCAATAGATATTTGTTCCTGATAGTCAGCCGATTAAACTGTCTATAATCAATGCACATACGTAGGGTTCCATTTTTTTTTCTTCACAAAAAGTATACATTGAATTCACTTCGAAATATGTGTAGTGTGATCATCGAGGAGTTGAAATGATTGAACGTTATTGTTGAAGTGTGTCCTCGCCTCGAAATGCGTATTGTCCAATCTTGAGGAGCATCAAGTGGTGTATGATTATAAAATCATTTGAACTACCGCGAGATATGCGACATGTACGTATCTCAAGGAAATCATTATAATTATTTTGGGCATGTCGGTTAGAGGTTGTGATTATCTTGTAGATTATTACAAGATCGACTTCGAGATATGCAACATGTTTCTCAAGGAATATCAAATTGAATAATGATAATGAATCATTAGATTTGCCTCGAGATTCAAGATTCGTGTGATGAGAACCTCGAGAAAATCCTAAAATATGGCCATGTTTGGTATGAGGTGGAGATATCTCCAAGGAGATAACTCACATGGAATTGAGAACTAATCTTGTTATTTGTCCAATTTCATGTGAGTTATCTCCCAACTAACAGGAATGGTGTGAGATATCTCCCCACCCTTACCCATAAGGAGATAACTTGTGGCGGCCCTGCTGCTCCGAAGTGACGTGTCTCCGTGTACTCCTTGCCTGGTGGGCCCAACTACACGTGTCCGCACCTGCACGTCCACTTCTTGTCTCAAAATTCATGTCCACGTGTGTTTTATCAAATTAGTTAGTGGATTATCCGTATTTTCTTAACTTATTCTCTTTCGGTATTTAAATATTTTTTATGTTCCTTAATTTGTAGTTTGTTTTAATGCCTAACTATACTAGTGGGTTGTATATTACAAGTTAGCATAACTCAGCGGAAGCCATAATTGATACAATTCGGTAAGGTAAGTTAGCATAGTAAACATTATTTATTAGAGCAAGTCCTACTGAGGAAAGCCTGGAAAAGTACTTTGTATATAAGCGACAGTACCATAAACAAGGTATATATACATGTACTGTGTTATTTCAAGTCCCCCAATACTCGAAATAATACAAAATATCAAAATAAGCATGTACTAGTACGTCCTTGATGGCAGGCAATCATATGTAGTCGCTTAGGATCCACTTGCCCCTACTGGTACTAGGATCTGCACTCAATCATCACAGAAAGACAGATGACGAGTCTAATAAGTAAAATCCCAATGAGCCCATCTGAGCATTCGCGTAAATAAAGTAAAGAAATGCAAGAAGTACTGTCAAATAAAAATGCAGAATGAAAAGACAAACAACTATAACTGGCTCATCGCATGAAAAGATAACAACAAAGCTAATAAATGTGTATGCTCGCTCCAGATGGACTAAACTGTACTTCGAGTCACCAAGTTCCCACCAGTGGTCGCGCCCAACTGGTCCGACACTTGATCCTTCGCGATGCTGGCCAAATCCGTTAAGTTACCAACCCGTGCACCAAAGGCAAGCTTAGGTTAACGTTCACTGAGGGTCGGGTCAGATGTGCTACAGTCGAGTGCATAATGAACACGCAACCGAAAATCCTAGGGAATAACCTCAACCCACGTCTAAGTAACAAAATGGAATATTAAAATCAGCAAGGAAATGATATGAATGAAATTTAAAACAAAATCAAATACTCATAGTTTTTCGGTTGGGTTTTACAAACCTCAAACCGCTCTCCAACTTCCCCGGACTCCCGTATCCGACCCGAAAAACTCCCCGACACTAAGCTACGGTCCACTAATTCCCTAAAGTCCGATTTTATAAGTTTAAGTTGTTTACAAGTGTGTAGACATGTATTAGGTTGAAAATCACCAAAACAACAATTAAATTCAAATTTTATCTGTCATTAGCACGCTAATGGATCTACGTAACGCGCTAGGGGATCTGTCTAGCGCGCTACTGTTCTTCATTTTGAAAAATAGTTGGAAACCCTGAACGATTAACGCGCTAACCGTTCCAGCTAGCGCGCTATCTGTCTTTTGGGACAGAATTCTCAATTCGAGAATTCTGTCTTTTCCACTCAATTAGCTACCTTACTTGTTTTAACATGCTCTCCATACATTATTAACTCCAAAACAACAACTAGAACATTCCAAAACATCAAATTAACCCAAATTCTCTCACTTTCATGCATTCACCAAACTTTCCAATTTTATCAAGAATTTCAATTCTAGTTAAACCAGTTGTAAATTCTCTATGAAAATGATCTAATAACATATAATTCATCAAGTTTTCACAAAAAGTCAGAGGTTTAATCATCAAACTTGAACTTCACTAAATCATACCAAAAATGGGTTCATCGAAGAGTATAGAAGATGAAGATGATAATTACCTTGGTTTGATCTCTTGAATTGGTCTCTAATGTGTTGAATTCTCAGCTTGAAGTCCTTCTTCTTCTCTGGTTTTCACTGAATTGCATGAATGGTTTGAGTGATTTGATTAACACTCCACTAATATATATATATATATATATATATATATATTTGATTAAGATCAAGTGTGCGCACGTATCTCGAGGATTATCTTGTGGCTCATAAACATGTTGTCCCATACCACCTGATGACTCCATTAATAACTCCAATAGCACACTTCCTTCATCGTTTCTCCCATTATGATCATCTAAATGCCCATCTTATGGTTTTTTTTGTATAGTACAAACTATAGGCTTTTCTTTTATTTAATTAACTCACATTATATTAAGCCTTATCAAACCATATGGTTAGTGTTTTATTTATCAAAATTAACCAACTAATGATCCCACTAACATTTGGCTACCAAATACCCGGTGCCGCACGTCTCGACACGCATTTCGAAGCGCGTCATAGTCTATTGTTTAAATTTCAATTTAATTAGCCTATGGTTACATTACCCCTTTCAATTGAATTACTTAGTCATATTAACATGAATTAGTCGAGTTCCTTATTGTACCCATACTTCGCCTCTCGATACCCGCGTTAACACGCATTTCGAGGTGAGTACCCGTTACATAACCTTGCACGATATAACCATTCAACATACACACATGCGATGTATTAACAAATAATTTCATAAAATGCATCGCAAATAAACAATACAACACACAATTTACTAGTGTACCTAGATCGACGTGTGTCATAGTCTACCCGTGGCGTCTACATGGATCCGAGTTGGCGTCCATGTCTGAAATTACGAAATAAATAACGGAGTTAATAAAACGGGCCGTTACATAACTCCTGGGAGTTATATGGGCACAATTACCCCTCACAAATTTACATTTACCCATGTCTTTACCCTCTCAAATGCTTGTTATTAATCCATCATAAAAGATTAAATAAATCATTCATTCATAAAAAAGTATTTTTCAAGTGAGAAATATTTTTAAGAATTATCATTAGTTGTATTTTATAGTATTTATTATTAATAATTATTTCAAATAAATATAAAAATGCTTATATTTATTTAATGTTGTTTAATATTTTGTAAATAATATTTTATGTTTTTTATTTTATTCAACTTTTTTAATTCTGAATAAATAAATAAAACTTCATGTGGTGAAAATAATTATGCTTTCTTTTTATTTTAAAAATATGTTTGAAGGGTATTTATGTCAATTCCCACATTTTGAGTTTTTAAAAATTCGCAACTTCCCTACAAGTTCAAAGTTCAACCAAACATGAAATGTGAACTTACACTATGAGTTAACTCCAAATAGTTATTTCTGCTTGCACTGTAAGTTGGCAAAAACGAACCAAACGAGGCCTATATCTACACCTCAACACACCGCCTCATTCAATTTTTAAGGATAAAGATTGACTTCGAGATACGTAGTATGTATCTCGAGGAAGTTCAAAGTTATATTATGGAATTGTAATCATTAGATTTGTATCGAGATTCGCGTGATGCGAATCTTAAGGAAATCTAATATATTTGTTGCAAACGAAATAGAAGCTCCACACCGTCAGTTTGATGATTTCGACGGTGAGAAAAAGAGAGCTCAAGATTGGGAGGAAAAAAAGGGAGAGCGAGAGAAAGGGATCGAAACCCAGGGGAATCTAGATCGAGGCGAGGCGATTGAGAATGTGAGTCGTTGTTGGCTATGATGGTGTTGTTGTGTTGTGGAGTGTTGTTGGTTGTTTTATTATTGTTGATGTTGTTGTCATTGGGGTGTTGATGTTGTTATGAGGAAGACGAACTTAGGGTTAGGGTTAGGAGCCCAACCCGATCAACAAAAAAAAATTTGATTTGTAGTTGAAATGGGCTCATTGAGGAAAAAAAGGGTTTGACCCTTACTGGTTTAACTGAACTGGATCGGTTCGGTTCTGGGTCAAAACACGTTGAACCGGATCGATTTGGTTCAGGGTCAAACAACCCAATTATAAAAAATGGTAGAAATTCATAAAAAAACCCTGAGAAATGATAAATTTTTTTTTAAAAAAATTTAAGCCAAATAAATTAAAAATGTGGATTTTTATGTAAAATAAGGATTTTAGAATTTTCTCGAGAATTTACGCCGAGGATTTTACCTCGTAAAGCGTGTTACAAGACCGAAAGTATCCAAAATTTAGAAAGTTGTTTTAAAGCCTTTTCTAGGCTAATTTTTTATTTTGAATCACAATTTGGAGTCAAAATTGGGATCTAGACATTCTAGGAGTTGATTTGGGGTAATTTCGGGGTTTTTTGAGTCAAGGAAAGATCAATAAATATATAATAAATTGAAAATTTTATATTTAAGCCTAAAATACGTAATTTTTTTATGTCGAACAATAATTTTGAGTCAAAAATAAAGTTCGGGCATCGAAAATTTTGTTTTGGAAGTATTTTAGGCGTTTCGAGACGCGATTGGTTCAATTGAACTGCAATTAAATGGAAAAAGATTATGGAATGGTTATGGAAACTTGTCGAACTTATAAATGAATTGTAGGACTGCAATTGCAGCCCCGTGTGGACTAGTTTACCAACTCGGAGCACAAATGAGTTGCGATATCGCGTTTGTAAGGTTAAGTAAATCCTATAGTAACCTTTACATTGTATGATTATAATTTCGTATAAATTGCATTGATTCTTGATATTGCATTTTTGTTGTACATGCATAAACATATAGAGAGGATAAAGGCGATTCGAGTCTCCTTATAATGTATATTATACCGTGGTTATATGAGACTATACTACGCTTAAGGGGCTGGAGTCACTGATACTTTGCATCACATAATTATCATGAGATCACGTTAAACCAGATCATACTCCCATAGTCTAGAGAAACGAGACTCGTTTGGTTATCCTCTCCGAGCATGAGTCATTATTATTGTTTACTTACCATTTTCGAAGAACGTTATTTGATTGTGGTAGAATAACAAAAACGAGATGGATTTACGGTTGTATTTAATTTTCTTGAATTATATTCTTCGTTCAATCTTTTAGATGCATTTGATTATTATAGGCGTACTTGATAGTGTGAGATTTGCTTATCGGCATTATCGAATTTTTATAATTGGATAATGACAGGTTCTAGCAGCGACAAAGGAAAAGGAAAACTTTCCGATTGTATGTGACTTGCTTAGTTCTTTTCTCTATGTATGTATTGGTTCATGTATATATTATATTGTAAAAATGGGTTTTTGGGTTCGAGTGTGATTAGAATCTCCTTTAGAATGATGGGAATGGTTTTAGAACTAATTGAGATAATTTTTGAGTTAAGGTAATGTTAGCTTAAGGTTTTAATACTTCAGATCAGGTTAAAATGCATATATAATTTTGTAAATGCAATTTATACTGTTATGAAGTGGATTGTGAGTCCTTTGGCATTTCCACCAAAGCTAAGCAGGTTTTGTTGAAGATTTTTGAAGTCGAGTTTTTTTTTTATGTAGGCTCAAAAATAGAAGATGTGTTGTCGAAAATCTTTTTACGGAACTTTGAGGACTATCTAATTAATGTAAGCAAACTTTGATGTTTAAGACTCACTTAGAATCCTTAGTTGTTGATAGTATTTTATAATTGATGAATACAAGATTTTAATCTTAATTCTTTATTGATGGACATGTGAAGGCTGCTAGATTATCAAGAGATTAAGTTAATCTAGGCTGGCCAGATGCCCAAATTAGGTAGGGTCTAACATGCTCTCCAAATGTGACAACTCCCGTCATAACTTTTAAATCTCGAGGGGTAGCTTCCCTTCCTTGAGTTGCAAGTAATGAATGATTATAGCCTTTTAGAGTATAATTTTAGAAAGGTTAAAGATCTGAAAGATTACCCTCTTAAGGAAACAATCAATACTGGCATGGTATGTCGACAACCAATCCATCCCTAGTAAGGCATAAAATTCAAAGAAACCTTCAGATCAATTGTGAGTTCATTCTCCCCAATTTTGACTATACATCTCTCGCAGATCAGGTTAGTATACACATCTCTCGCAGATCAGGTTAGGATAAACCTTCTTACTCACTGTTGTGTTCAAAATCAATAATGTACTATCTCTAACATGTTTCAATCTCAACTCATCAACCATTGCACCAGCAATAAAGGAAACTATAGAACTAGCATTAATTAAAACATGCTTATCTCGACTGAAAATGTTTAATATACCTTCCACAAGCCCCTTATTAGCCTCGGATCTGCCTCAGCCATTGCATGAGTCTGCCCCCGTGTAGGTGGTGTTGTACTATCTACTGATGTGGCTGGTGGCATAGAACACTCTATCTAAATATGCCTCGTCTGCCCACATCGATAGCATTCGTGGAAGCCTTCTGAGGATAACAACTGGCCTGAGAAACCTACCCGATCCACTCAGTTTTTATGATAACTATGTTCTGTTTTTACCCTTACCTCCGACTGAGGTGGTGGTAAAAGTGATTTGGCTACTGAACCATGAGAAACTGGTAGAACCGGTGCACTAACAAATGTCGTCCCCGTAGACCCTGACTATGTAGCTGCTCCACCTACACTCATCTGCTTCTTCTTTGGTCGAAAATAAGCAAATTTCTGGGTTCTCGACTCCTAGGGAGTTGTGGTACTGGTGGTGGCGTAAGTATTGTTCCAAAAGGTCTCGGTAGAATGGCTACTTCCACTTCCATCGCACTCTCAAATATTAAAAAAACATAACTAGTGCGAGGATGAGAGGAAACCACAACTTTGATCTCATTATTTAGCCCACCAAGGAATAAATCTATTTTGTTCTCCTCCGACTCTACGATCTCATGAGCGGACTCAACTCAGTGAGTTTTCTGTCATACTCCCGTACAGACATAGCTCCCTATTTCAGCTGAATGAACTCAGTCTTCTTCCTATTCCTGACTAATTTCGAAAAATACTGGCTGTAGAATATAGTCTTAAACTATGGCCAGGTGGTGATAGCCTTACCCTCTATCTCTCTAGGGAATTCCACCACTTCCGTACATAATCTATCAACAAAAATGTGACCAGTTTAACCTTAAACCGGTCCTCAACATCTACAACAACGAATCGTTGCTCCATCTCCAATATCCAGGTCTCAGCTACCCATTCCTACATTATGCTATCGAATCTCATAATGTCGTATTTCATGAATTCCTTGCAGGTTTTAAGAAATGCAGCCTTCTCAGAATCCGTTGGCACCCTTACAATTGTCTCCGACACCTGAATATATGGTAATACTTGTTGGGCTGGAGCTGCTACTATCTTAGCTCCTCCCTCAGCTCTGCTAATCTCGGGAATGGTGGTAGGCTGTGCCGCAATTCGCTGTACTGGTGGTACCATATGAGCCATCAGCATAGCCATAAGTTTCACTCGAGATTTCATAAGTTCCCTAATTTGCTGCTCAATTCTAGATTTCCATTGCACCTTCATTTCCCTGTTACCCTGAAGTTCAGACCTATGTGAACACTCTCCTTAATCAACCATTAGATTTTGAAGTCAAATGAGAGACAAGATAATTAGGATTACATTATAAGAAGATAATGAAATCATATATATACAATAAATAACAATAAATGCAGCAAATAACGTATAGTAATGTTTTCATTTTCATTTTCCCCCTAAAACACGATGAGAATTCGTTTATCAAATCATAAGCTTATTCATAACTCAAGACAACTCTCAAAATCAATAAACTTAGGTACTGGTACAAAGGAATATGCTATCACTTCGAAAATAATTTGAAAGTGAAATCGAGGTCAGACCCTTGTCCACGATACCAAACTATATTAGAGTTACCACTTAATTCAAAAGTGATAAACCTTAGGCTCTGATACCAAGTTGTAGCATCCCCTATCCCAATTAGGGCGATACTCGGCCTGAAACCCTAATTAAGCCCGGTAACCCATTCAGACTTAACTAGAGCCAGCAGCCTCTCCGTCAGTACCTAATAAACTCAACCTGTATATTAATATCGAATAAACAATACGAAGTATAAGCAACAAAAAATTTAAACCTTTTCGATATTTAAATAATATATTGAAATACATAGTTTTTCAAAACCCAAAATCTCGTTTATAAACCTCCCAACCTTATTTATATACGCAAAAACATATCAAATAGTGTATATATGTACAAGAAGGCTCAGTACATTATAAAGAAGATTATAAGACTCTTAAATCTTCTCCTTGCCCTTTGCTGAAACACTACGTTGCGAACCTAAAATATTAAATTTGGAGTGAGCGCTCCAACTTGCTCAGTAAGTAAAGATTCACAAAGTCATCAACATTCATATAATAATCAAGAACATTATGTAATAACAATATGCATCATTGTTAACTAACAAGAATATGGAAAACATATAAATCGATATACGACGGATGCAAATCAAACTATCATTGACCATTACACAGTGATTCCCATTTAAATAATAAAACTAGGGTCGATTATCCACCGACGCCATTAATGCGGTTGCTAGACCAACACATTGGCCGATGTGCCGTCTAGCCAATCCATTAATGCTCAGTGGTTCTATCTGAAAGCCTCTAGTAAGTACGTAATTCATGCAACCTATCGAATTGAGCAGGAGTTACATATAATCCGGGAAAGTAACCCATCTCCTATAAACCTATTCTCAAAATTAGGAGTTACTCTCGTGGATCACATTACACACCATTTTCCATTTAAGGAAAACCATCATAGTGTACATAGTCCCCCATTCAGTTTATAAACTACATGAACTATATATACTAAGATAGCCAAACAACATTGATAAATACGTGAATCCATACTTACCTCGATTTAGGTTTTTGTTCCAAATTTCCTAACTTTCCAAGCACTTAAGCTTTCCCGATGATCCAACATCTATCACGAACCATTTGTGATCAATATAGATCTAATACCCTATATTTAGAACCCCTAGTTCAGTTTACAAGTCCTCCATAAATTTCAATCAAAATACAGCAGCATTATTGTTTTCTAAGGTGGGAGCGTGCTCCCTAAGTGGATGGAGTGCGCTCCAACAGCTGAGTTCATCCTCACGTTCCCCTCTATACTGTTTCGACAGTACACAAAACACTCCAAAATCTACAAAATAACAACAAAAACTCCTAAAATTCATCAGGGACGATCTCTAATGAGGTAACAAACAATTTCCAACTATCAAACAACATAATTCACAGAGATATCATCACTACCATTAAATTGAACTTCAACAAATATAAAATCTAAACTTACCAATGTGATGATCTCTGAGTTCCCAGTTGATTAAGCTCCTCAATTCACACCAAATCAATTCCCTGAATGATCTCTTATGATCAGAAATCAAACCCTCAACTCTCTCACTCTCACTTAGGGATGCAAATGGGCAGGGTAGAGGATGGGGACCTCATTCCCATACCCATACCCACTAAAACATTTTTCACCCATACTCATATCCATCTAGGGATGAATTCCCATAACCATCCCATATCCATCAAATCCTCGTGGGTATGGGAAGTCTCCATAGGTAAAATGTTTTACCTATTTCATTCCTCGTTGAGGATCCCCGTGAGAATTTTCATGGGAATTTTTGCGGGGATGAAAAATCCCTGTAGAAAACATTTTTTCCTCATTCTATTCCCCATTGGGGGATCCCCACGGGGATTCTCATAGAAAAGATTTATAACAAATAAGGTGTCAAATATACATACATAATAACACAATTGTTGAAATTCAATAAAAAAATCAACATATCATGCAATAAATATTTTAACTACTAAGTGTTAACACTTATAATCCCCCGAGGATAACCCGTGGGGATCCCCGTGGATATATTTTATTACACATACTCGTACCCATACTCATATGGGTATGAGATTTTGTACTCATCCCCACCCCCATCCTCATTTAAAATCCTCATACCCGTATCCGTTAGGGTAAATCCCTATCACTCGTGGGTATTCCCCACCCATTTGCATCCCTACTCTCACTCGATCAAATTATGGAGATAAGTATGAAAGGTTTTAGTTTAAATATATGGATTTTCTCGAGATATGCATCGTGTTATCTCGAGACTGATCGAATGATTGATGTACTAACATGACACTCCTTAATGTGACACACATGTTGACATCATCAACACTCGCGCTCATCTCGAGGTGATCGACAATCCATATAATTCAAACTAATCTTATAATTTTCAATATATTTATATCAAATATATATATTTCGTGTATTTTCTCGCCAATAAATTCACCGAACATGCCTGCGAGTATTCTCAGGTATGCAAATTCATTTCACAACCTCCTCGTCGCACTTGTTGTAGTGGCTATTTATTGTTTATTTACGTATTTTTTGTTTATAGGCTTGTATATAAATCCTATAGTATACTACAACCTATAAAACTAATAAACATACCAAACAAACACAAACCATCATGCAAACACACGCGCTCGTTAATCGAGGTATGCGAGACTTACACTACAAGAACATGGTGGAATAGCATTAAAAAATTGTGACAGATAGAATATGTTGCTAAACAGCAACAAATCAGCAACAGTTGTGCATCAGACAGTCCGTTTGACTCGGTTGACCCAAAAGCAACAATTCGGTGACAGATTTGTGACAAAACATTGTAACAAATTGTATGTTGTCACGGATTTGTCGCTGATTTCTCCCGCCATACATTTCCCGCCAAGGTTGTGACAGATCTGCTACAGATCAGCGACAGAATCAAGTCTATCGCTAATATGTAGCAAAGTGAAAAATAAAAAAATGAGGCTATGACAAATCAGCGACAGACTTTATTATGTCGCTGATCTATAGCTGATCTGCGACAGAATAAGTCTGTCGCTGATCTGCGACAGATCAACGACAGACGATCAACGACAGAATTAATCTCTCGCTGATCTGTCGCAACAAAAAAAATGTAAAATCGAAAACATATCCTCCTCGTCCCTTCTCTACGCAAACCACCCGAAACCCCCTTCACCGCCACCGCACCATCGTCGCCACCACCGTCGCGTCGTCGGCCATTTGTCATCGTCGTCGTCATCCGCGACTCGCCGCTCTCTCTTCTTTTCGCATCGCACGCCGACGCTCGACACCGCGGGTCGCTCTCCGCCGTTGCGAAGCTCTCTCTCTCGCGTTGCCTGCTCGCCTCTCTCCTTCCGCGACTCGTTCGGCCGCACGCCGACGCCATCGGCCGAGCGTCGCTCCGCCCATTGCTTTCTTATCCGCCGCCGCCGTTGCTTCTTCTTTCTCCGCCGTGCGCTTCTTTTCATGCCGCTGCGCTCGCCCGCCTCCTCCGCCGCATTGCTCGCCTCATCTCGACTCTGTCGCGCGGTCTCCTCATCCGCGCTCACACAACGACATCGCCAGTAGCTGAGCTTCACCCCGGTGGACTAGCACGAAGGCATAGCGGACTCGTGGAGTGCCTCGCGACCAGGTGGTGGACCATCGAATCACAGTCCCAGCCTCGCGTAATCCCGATTCCAGTACATCATCGCCGGAGCACTCGTGGTTTGCGCTTTCTTAAACTTCTATTTTGGAATTTGTTGAATCGTTATGTTTGTTTTCATTTTACTACTGAAATTAGGAAATCTAAGTTTTGCCTTTAATATTTCAACGAAATCGTACCTTCGTACCTATGTTATGCTTAGCATTCAAAAATAGCGACAACCTGCTAAACGGAAACAAATCAACAACTCAACCATCTGTTGCTAAACATCAACAAATCAACAACTCAACAATTTGTCGCTAAACAACAACAAATCAACAATTAGAACGAATTGAATTTACATTTAGGTAGTTTCAATTTTCACTTAGCTTGTCATATGACAATTATCAATTACTATTGTTAAATTTAGTTCATATATAATATGTTCATTGAATAATAATACATTAAATTAATAAATCCGTACATTGTTTAAATTATTGTTTGACAGTGCATTTCCAACGAAAAATGATATCGTATTGAGTTATAAGTTAATATATTTTTATAATGTTTATTAATTGTGATTGTCATTTAGTTGGTACGTAGTTATATTTGAAATCTCAAGACTGTATATATATTAGGAATTGAAGAATATTTGCATTTATTTGTAAAATATAGAAAAGTATATTAATTTATATACTTCATTAGTAAGAATTGATAAGAAATGTCGAGACTATATGGAATTTTTGAAAAAAAAAACTTGGGCAATTCATGGTGAGCAAGAAAAGTACATAATTCTTGTACATAGCATGTTTGTAGGGAAAGCACACCTGAAGAAGCTTAAACGTATGTCCCTTTGCACTTTTAAATTCTATATTGTTTATTGATTGTGATTGTCATTTACTTGATACTTACTAGGTACGTAGCTATATTTGAAATCTCAAGATTATATATAATCCAATTTAATGAATATTAATTTAGATTATTTTCTAAAAATATAGAAAATTTTAAGAATTTATATTCTTTTTTTTAAGAATTGATAAGATTTATCCATTGATCGGCTGGAAAACTTAGGATCGAGATGTCTACTAATCGAGAATGGATGTATAGTCGTGTTGAAAATGGGTTTACTCGACGAGAGTTCATTAACAGCGTGAACGAGTTCATAGCATACGCAAAATGAGTTTATTCGAATGATTTTGCTTTATAGTTTACTTATTGCATTGATCAAAGCTAGATTAGGGATAAATCCGACTATATTAAACCTTAACCTAGCCTTTTAAGTTGAGATTCAACTATACTTTTTAAATAAATAGCCTACATTATCTCAAGTTGCTTAAGAAGAGTATTTATATATATTAAGCTAGGATAGCTAGCTAGCTAATATATATTAAGATTCCTTAAACTAATTAAAGCATGTAAATGTTTTTAATTAATGAAGTTCTTATATATAATAATAATAAAAAGGTTACATATTTATCAAGATCAAGTGGGGATTTTTAAAAATTATATAAATATATATATATATATATATATTATATTTACGACATATGTATATATATATATAAGTAGATTAAGATGTATCCAAAAAAGGATAGGAGAATTAGATCCACATGGAGCATAAACGAATATTAAATAGGACTTTGTTCATGCCCTTGAACGAGAAATCAAATAAGGTATATTCTCAAATTGAGTAGTTTATCTAATCCTATATGGTCCATTTCATTTTTCTCGGTGAGATGGACACCCCATGCTGCTCAACTTGGTATATATATGTAATATGTGTCTCCATCTTTTTTAGGGTCGTAACGCGCGTTTTATTTTATGGATTGGAAATCCTTAACTCGTTGTGTTTATTTTTGGAGTGGTTGTGTTGGTCATGTTATACATCGAGATAGAAAGACTGTGAAAGATAGTGTGTATTCAGAGACAACACTGTACAAATAATTTGGTCATGTAATTGGACGATAGCCCAATAACCGCTTATTCAATTTCACTTTAATTGGATGTGATGTTATTTTCATTTGTGTTGGAATATTTTGGTTGCATGTCGAATATTGTTCAAGTTCCTTTTAATTTTCAGGATTTGGATGGGATACGCTCTGCTTGCTAAAGAATTTGTATAGTGCCTATATATGTATCAGTGAAAGAATGCTATAGAGTGTTTTGTAAAAACTGTATATATATATATATATGTAAATTTGTGTAGCCAACTTATGTAGTTGTTTGTATTTTGTTGAATAATGTTCATCTAGTACTATATAGTATAGTACTAGTTAATTATGAAATGTTAATCTCATCCTTTTGTAGACATTGTTTGTCAAATTTTTTTATATACATACATCTTTCCAATTTTGGTATTATTAGTAGCTTTCAATTTGTTTTTGCAGATTTTACTGCAGCTTTTCATTTTACTATTTACTATTTATAATTTTGTTTGAAAATTACCATTCGATAATTAGCGACATACTGATTCATTGTCGCTAATTTGTCACAGGCTCGCGACAGACGATCGTCGTCATTTGAATAGCAACAGAATTGCGATAGACAGTGTCTTTGCTAACTTGGCAAATCAGCAACAGACTTTGTCTGTCGGTGAACAGCAACAGATCAGCGACAACACGCGTCTTTGCTGACTAGGCAAATCAGTGACAGACCGTGTCTGTTGCTAAATAGCAACATATTTGCAACAGACACGTATTTGCTGACTGGACTTCGATCAGCAATATATCCGTTTTTGTTGTTGTTCAGCGACAGAAGTTTGTCACAAATCTGTCGCTGAACAACAACATAACACCAAATCTGTCGCTGAGTTGCACCAACAACAAAAAGTTTAGCAACATCTACTATCTGTCGCTGATTTGTTGTAGAGTGGCTTAGCAACTGAACCGTACCAATTCAGCATCAGATTAGTTTGTTGTTGTTTTGGTTTTTTTTTTTGTAGTGAATTAACCACAAGCCTAACTCGGCTTAATTAAGATTTGAATTAACACTGATCACCAGCTTAAGATAACAAGTTGTTACAGTTGGGGTAGTGAGGGTGAGGGTGAGGGTGAGGGTGATGGAGTGGGCGAGGGTATTTTTGGAATCTTGAGAAAAAAGTGGGGTACTATGAAGTAGAAAAATCAAAAATAGGGTACAAAAGCAAAAGGTGGGGTGCGAATAGTTGTGTCCAATATATATATATATAAGAAAGCTATGTACATTGTTGACACATGTCAACTCTATATAGATTTGAAATGTTTTGGTGTATTAATTACTTTGCTTAATGAATAGCTACTTTTATTAACCCAATTAATATGAGTATTCTAATTAATAGCCTAAGTACATTGTTTTCAATTTTTGGTTTTTCTTTTTTGTGACACAATAACAACTTTTTTTAGGTTTTTCTATTAATAAATTATAATAGCTATATATAATTTTGTGTACGTATTTTTATCTTTCATATTTTTATTTGAAGATTACAGTTTTTAGTTATTATGAGAATTACAATTATATCATTCTTCATATATTTTATATATTTTAAAAATATATATATATAGATTTATAGTATTTTGGGACGATGTCCGAGTTCAAGTCATACTTATTTAACATAAACTAGAAAAAGATATTTAAATAAGATGTCGATCCACTTGATTTTGATATCGACAGCTATGAGCCTTTGACAATCAACTTCACCTTTCTATTATTGGATATTAATGTAAACGCATTCCCTTCGCGTCAATTGGTCCCGTTTATGGCGACAGTATTACCATTGGTCCAATAATGTATGTATACATTAATTTGTTACCATTTGTCCCTGTGATTAGTGACTTGGACAGGCTAACAAGCATTTTAGTTTCAATTAATCTAATTAAAAATAAAAATTTATTTTTACTATCCAAAAAGTATACTACTTCACTTATATGTTGGTTTAGGCTTTACTCAGTTCAATTCTCAAAATAATTACTCTATATTTTAAATAATATCTATTTTAATATAACATAAAAACAAATAATGAATCTCAAAATATCCTAACATAAAAATGTGAAAAATAAATATTTATAGGTGTAGGGCAAAATTGATATTAGTACTTCTATTATAGATCACTTACAGATAGTACATATAACGCGGGCCGAACGTGTCAATAAAATAATATACCTAAACCAACTATTTTGTAGATAGTGGCGAAAGATTGATCCCACAGAGATTGATAATCTTTCTAATGTTCTAAGAGAAAAGAGAAAACGCGGGGTTTGAGAGTGAATGTTGAAAGAATTCAAAAAGACTAGGGAATTGTAATTAATTATAATTGCTTTTGTAGCAAAATCAATTGAAAATGTAACCTAGACTTTCCCAAACATCCTCAATTGGCATACAACAAACTAATTGGTCGTCGATCTATCTAAGTGAATGCAATTTAATTTATAATATATTAGAGTAGCTATATATAGAACCAAGCGTGCACCCGGTTCCTCATTTTCCTCTATTCGATATAGTCAAGGTACAATCATTGACTACTTCCCTAATTAAACGCATAACCCTAGACTCACGCGCCTTGGGTTTAACACGATGAATGCTTTAAGTTTTGTGAAAACACTTGTCAGGGCATATGCCCTAGGTCAATCTACAAACATTATTTATCTTATAATTTTAGTTAATAAGATTGAGGTTTTTATTTGATGTTTTTATTATAAGTGATTGCATGTTTACCTTATAGTAAGATTCATGGGTATTTATTGAAATATCATAAATGTCCCTAGTTGATCATTATACTTGGAACTATAATGAATTAAGGCTAGTGTGAATCTTGATTGATGGTCATGTGATGATCATGCGTATAGGGATACGAATCGAGATCATGAGTACTTGTTATGGGAACAAGGTATTGGACTGACCCGCTATGAGAACACCACATGGATTAAGTCATAGGCGTTACTCATGATAGGTATATAATTAGTCATTTGACTTGAGATTATCATAGACTTCAATATTAGGAGCATGTTAATTTGACACAATCAAACGTTGTCTTTAACCGTATGATTATAAAGATTGTGATTGGTTACCATGTGGATAATATGCGAAGGTATGTAATCAAGATAGAATTTGTCCCTTTCGTATAGAGAGATATTAGTGGATCCCTCGATATATTAGATTGTTAAATGGCCAAGTCCAAGTGAATTGATATGATCAATGTCATTTGGATGCCCTTAGTCTACCTGAAGATCGAGACTAGTACAATTGAACATTAAGGTGACTTTTCATGCCTTATGTTTTATTAAAGGATATCGCATGACAAAAGGATATGATATATGTTATTTATTAGGTTGTATCAATTTCGATATTCATGCTAGTGGGGTAGTCATAATACCTTGCTAAATACCGCTTATGACTTGTGTCTCAAATGGTTTTAGTTCACTGCCAACATTGCATAAACCTATTGGGTCGCACACAAGAATGGGTTTGCGCAATTTCAATTGGTCCAAAGTACCGAATTTTATATGATAAAATTCATGACATAAAAACCCTTACAATTTGTTATATGATAACTTATTAATATGGTGTATGTGTAATTTGCTTAAACTGCATAAATACAATAGTTGTATTATGAATATGATTTTAAGTGATGACTTATCTACACATAGAAATAGATGTTGAAACCCTAAAACGAAATAAGATTTTTTATTTTTGCAAATTTCGATTTCTCTAGATTTTGGGGGAGAAAGAAAAATGTTTTTTTTTTATATCTCTTGGGGCTAGCTCTCCAAATTGAGGTCATCGTTCGTGACTGGATTTTTGATAGGGGACGCACGCTTCAACGTCTTGGAAATCGATTAATCAAAGAAGAAAATCACAGATTAAGGTATGGTTTTTACTTATTTAGATCAAGTTTAATGGAACTTATTTTCGATCTTGTTGGGGTTTTTCAAAATTTGTTTTGGATTTTTCGTTGCTTATGAACCCCAAAAACTCAACAACACTAAATTTAGACAATTGGATCACTAGTGCGTCCGATTTAGCCTAAATCCTTAAGGTATTATTTGATATGTCCCGAAAGGGTTGAATCAACTGGTATAAGACGTGGAAAACCACGGTTTGATGGTGAAAACCATTAAAATCGCCACCAAACTGAGGGTTTGCGGTTTTGGTCGTTTCGCAAACCACCACCAAACCGTGAACCCGCAAAACCGCAACCAAACCGACCACGGTTTGGTTGGTTTGGTTTTTCGATTTTCATGCAACACATTTTTAACAAAAAAAAGTCATACATTCCATACAAATCCATACATGTCCATCAACAAAAACATATGTCTATACATAACCATCTACTAAAAATCCAATAAAACACATAAACTCAATCAAAATTATGAGTCTAAGTTTATTTCAAAACTTAAAGCAACATGAAAAGGCTTCAACTATATTCCATTTCATTCCAAATTTGGGGGTGCTTTTACAATTTGGTGAATCGCGGTTTTCTATAAATGAAAACTACCACCAAACCGCAGAACCGTGGTTTATAAGTTTTTTAAACAGCCCTCAAACTGCTAATTTAAAAAAATCAGACCAGACCAAGTGGTTTGGACGGTTTAGGCGGTTTGGGTGGTTTTGCAAAGACCATTGCCCACCCCTTGCCGGTATGGTCAAGTGCCACATGTGTGAATCTTCTTATACGATTACGTATACAATAAACTCACTAGCGATAGGTATCCACCTAGACACATGCAATGGCCATTTACAATGTATCAAAGCTTAACCCTAATAATTAAAGAATACCAAAAAGAATAGAATGCCAAATAAAAGCAATGGAATCGAAATAAAATAGATCTCACGTAAAGTTTGATGCCAAGAGAGTTGTTTGATCCACTTCTTTTTTATATCAATGAAGTCTAGCCAAACATAATGACCTTAAACACAAGTTCTCCAAGTTCTTTTGTAAAACAACTAAAAGGTTAAAAAAAATAATAGAAAAATCAAGTTCCTATTTATATGAAACCTAAAAACCCATCCTAAATCAAAATATCTCGAAATTCGGGTAAAAATCTTATTTTCACATTCCATGCCGCGAGTCACACCGTGGGCATGGACTATACGACGTGGATGACAGTATGGATCGTTGTCCATATATGTGTTCGCTTAAGTCTTCTTTCCGTGTCGTAAGTTGTAGTGTTCCACGCCGTGGGCATGATTTCCTTGTCAATTTGCCAAATCTGTGTTCCACGCCATGGGAATGACCTCCACGACGTAGATGGCGAAGTGAGTGGCGACATGGATTTTTGTCCAATGTTCCTCACGTCCAATTCTTTCGGTTTCCCTCGATTCTTCGCTTCGAGTCCTCAAACCCTATAAATGACACAAATGAGAAATTATCACCATGAAATAGAGAATTAAAGCCTAAAATCATACTAAACACTAAACTAAATAATACCTAAATATAGACTTATCAGTATAAAATAGAAATATATATAACGGATCGGCTACTGTGTGACTGAGGGATCCAGCTGAGACCTCTTTAGAGGTGTCAGCCATGTGTTTGAGACCTCTTTAGGGGTGTCGGCCCTATGTGTCCGACACCTCTTCAGAGTTGTCGACCTTATGTGTCAAACACCCGCGAGCAACAATAACGAACAAAAAAAATTCATAACTTCTAAAAAATACATAAAAAATGACAAAAAATAGTGGGTTTTGCTCGGAATTGCTTCATATTTTTGATTTCGTCGAAACATTTGTACCAAAAATGCAACATTCAAGCTCCAAATTGAAGACCTAAACGCAACAACAAATCCACAAGCAATACCGACTCAAGAAAGATAAAACCCCAAAAAACCTCAAAATCGACACTAAAAGAGATGAGGAATATACCCACAACATCGAATCGATGTGGTTTTTCTCGAATTTCATCAGATTTGGGTTGGTGGTGAGAACGCGATTTGAGAGGGGTCATTGAGGTATGTGTGAGTGGAGTGAGGGGTATGGGTGGGAAAAAACTCTTTTATATAGAGGGATAGTTGGGTAATTTCATTAGGGTGGGGTCCTCAAAGCAAAAATCGGGGTCTGTTTAGCCGCTCTCAAAAAAATCATGATGAACTGTTTATCGAAATCGGTTGGGCTAAACACGGCCCAAATTTCAATGTAAAGAAAACAGCCGCTCCTTGTAAGTGTAATGGAAAATGTACATATCAAATATATATATAGGACTGCGAATCAAAGTAGTTTCTCCACCATCGTATTATTTTATTTTATTTTTTGAAAACACCCTTACATGATTTAATTACTTTACAATTGGAGAAAAATGCGCACACACGTGTCAACGTCCCTTAATTTTCACATCGCGATAGCAGGGACGACAAATGCGCGCGGTTCCTACGTGTCTGTGCTCAATTACAATAACGTACAGCTTCTTTATAATTGTCTAAAGCCCAGCCATGAATCTCTTATTTTAGATTTTGTGTCTTCCTTAATTCAGGGATGTCTAATAATATAATTAATTAATCATGCATGTATTCACATGCATATATATCATGTATGTATAGATAAGATTTTCATCCAAAAAAATGTATGTATAAGATCAGACATGTATATATATGTTCAATACAAAACAATAATGATTTGGCTTTGTCAAGAGCTTTCAAAGGTGGGGGGATCGATGAGGGGTTGGGGGACAGAAGTGTTATTTGTGCATGTATTGATATTGTTGTGGTAGAAAAGCGAAAGCAGATGCATGGACCCACCTTAAATTCAGGCTTTATAAATCTACAGCTGTGTTAACTAAAGCTGTTATAACTATTTGTCTTTGCTTATGACCACAACATGTATATATGCACATGCACTTGAAGATTACGAGAAACTGTGCAGCCTTTCGATCGACATGCCCCATTCAACATAACATATGCATAAGCAATACTTAATTCCTATAACTTGCTTTTTTATTTTTCTAATTAATAATTGCAAGAGTTTGAATCTTTTACTTCGCGGTACCTAATTAATTAGACTCAATTTATTCTACAAGAATTAGTTGAACACCCTGATGATTACATGACCTAATTAAACTTTATTTGTGACGCACACTTGTGTTTGGGTTTAGGGTTTAAAGTCTTAAGATTCTTCAAATTATTGCATTAGTCATATCAAGAAAAAAAATTGTCAATTGGGTCGATGTTAATCCAATGGTTATAAATAAAAATCATATTAGCAGCATATGATTTTCTCTAATTAGGTATATATAAGTCTAAATAGATAGATATAGAAACCAAAAAAAATAGATAGGTATATAGATATATAGATAGATAGATAGATATTTTGTTTTATATCATAGTATACTTTTTTTAAGTAAAATAGAAACAAAAGTGGAGATGAACTTTGAATGATGGTAGACGCATGGAGGGGGAGCAAGTGGTACCAATGATGGATCTAATAATTGATACAGGGATGAAACTCTCATATATATATATATATATATGAATAATGCAGTAAACATTTTTATTGGAACTACTGCCAATCAAAATTAAGAGAAGATCAGCGGTGGTTCAAATGCAGAAATCACGAAGAAAATCAAAATAGAAAAAAAAATGAGTTCTAGGGTTTGGAAGTGGCGGCTATCTCATGTCCCGCCTCAATTTTTTACATCGATCACACCCACGATTCTAGTTAGGTGTCTATTGTGATGACTTGTATATAAGGGGACAGTGCGTATTTGCAGCGGGGGAGCTAGCGAAGCATTCCCTTAAATCCAAAAGGTATTTAAGAATTTTGGCAGAAGATATATGGGAAGGGACAATTGATGTTGATACAGTGAATGTGACAAACTTCCATGTTCTAGTGATATTTGAAACGCTAGTTCCTCATCCACAGTTTCTAGATCTGATCATAATCTCAACTCAAATGGAATTTTTTTGAGCAGTGTGTGTATGCGGAGGGGACCAAACCACCTTTATATATCACATATCAAAGATTAATTGCATGTGAAACTGAATTATTTGTTAGGATGCATGCTTGATCTTTCACTATCAATTGGCTGTCATTTTCTCTTTGTAGTTTATAGGCCAACTACCATGATAGTAACTCTTTCTCGTAGTATGAAATAAATTTGGTAAATATTTAGTTTCAAATGCAGTTTTTTTTTAATTATGAGATAAAGAAATTAAGCCTTTTTTCTTTTCTTAGAAATTTAAGTGCTTTCTATGTATAGCAAATAATGGGGAGGCAGACTACAAAATTAAGTTAGAGAGTGAACTTTTAAACAAAACGAAGTTGATGACAATTTTTTTCAAAAAAATAGATGAGAACGATTCATTTTACAATTTTTTTTTATATAATCTTCATGATCAAGATCTACATGTGGGTTGTCATTTCATTAATCTCCAAAAGCTGTTTTCCTCACAAATATTGTCAAATCAAATTAATTAATTAGTGTGTATATATATATAAAACTTGCAGTTTAAGATGGATTTGTGAGGTGATCTTTGTCTCTCACATATTAGGTTCAACTTTGAAGATTTTCAGTGATCGCTGTCCTTATTTTCATGGACTGGATGCTTTCATTTGCAAGAGTTAATAGTTAGAAGCATTGCTTAATTAATTAGATGTGACAATTGAAATGTCTATGCATGTCTATTTGTCTGTCTAACTTAATCAAACAATTATAAAATACATTAATTAATAATATACTTAATTAAACTTATTATGAGGTTGTGAAAGAAAGTGTAATGATCAAATTAAAAAGTAAACTATATAATTAAGGGACCCAATTAAAAGAAATATTTTGATTAATAAAGCGATTTAGAGATGTTTGGTGACCTTCAGTGTCCTCAACATAAGGAATATATATAGAGGCACCATATGTCTGATCATATTAGTGCTGGTATGCAAGGAAAGGAAAAGAACAAACTTGTATAATAAAAGAAAAGAACTTGTTGGCATATATGAATTTATTTTTGAATTACCTAAATATCCCTTTAATATATGTTACGAGATACATACGTATATACAGATTACATGCATGTGCATATATAATGTTCCCCATGGTAATTATAATAATTAGAGTGGGGAAATAATGATATATATATATATATATATATATATATATATATATATATATATATATATATATGTCTCTAGAGAAATTAAGTGATTATGGCTCTGTTTGGCAATACTAGCAGATAATCTAGCCGATATCTGATAATTTAGCTGATAGTTGAAAAATTACTAATTGATAGCTGAAAACCGATAATCTAGCTGATCGTTTAAAACTGTTTGGAAGAAATAGCTGATCGAGTAGCGGAGAAATACAAAATGACATAAAAAGACATGCTATATATTATAAATGATATATATCTATTATTAAATGTAGTACTTTTAAACATAATTATTTATTTAATAAATATTTAATATTATATATATAAATATACTATTTATTATTTAATACTATTTATTTAATCTTTTTTTAAAAAATATTATATAATAATAATGTATTTATAATTTAGAATTTTCGACTTTTTTATGTTTAGTATATTTTTTTTGACTTAATAATGTATTTGAGGGCTAAAAGAGAAAATAAACTAGATCCGACGTTTTTTTTTTTTTTTTTTCACTTAACGCTACTTGTGATAGCGTCCAAGATTTTAGAGTTTCATCTAGCTTATTTTTAAAATAAGTCGCTAACCAAACACAACTTATTTATTGAAGTAGCTTATAATCTAGCGTATCAGCTAGCTGATAGTCTAGTTTGTGCATGCCAAACAGAGCCTATATGCATTTAAATATATACTTTCATAAAAAATCATGATTAAATATATACCTTTATATATCAATTTTGACAATTATAAGAAATTAATAGGTCAGCACAAGAAGAAAAAAGATAATAATCATATAAAAAGATGCTATAAATAAAAATTCTGCAAAGCTTTTTTTTTTTTTTTTGATAAGATTCACAAAGCAATTTTGGCAATGCCATATTATTGCCTGTTATTAAAAGTTCTCTTCATATTCATAGTACGAAAAGCAATCTAAAATGCTATTAAACTTTCCCTTAATACATCTATGTTTTATTGATTTTCATAATCCAGTTGAATTGTGATCAAAATAATCTATATAATTTTTTTACATCATTTATTGAATTTTTTGGTAAGTGCAATTGATGATGATGATAATAATAATAATAATAATAATAATAATAATAATAATAATAATAATATTTATTATTATTATTATTATTATTATTATTATTATTATTGAATAAATGCTATTGATATATAGCCAAATTTCTTACTAGTGAATAAACATGTCGAATGAATGAATAATTCATCATTACAAACATTAGAATAGGCACTTAAATATTTCTCAAAAAAAAAAAAGAATAGGCAAAAATATATATGGTTTGATATCAATATGGTATTTTATTTGATCTCTAAATCTGATTCTCTATCACATATGCTATTCAATATTTTCACACAAGCTAATAAGACGGGTTGGTCTAGTGATAAGGGCGAAGGCAAGAATATGAGAGTTAAGTGCACGGTTTTGAGCTCGATTCTCCTTCTCCGCGACAGTCAAACGTCACGCCACTAATGATTTCTTTCCGCAATTCCAAGGCTCATAAGAATAACAAATGTCCAACACTATATATATGAAATATCAACGAGGACGTGTCGTCATTTAAAGCCAGCACACATTACTTTCCTACAAACAGATAGAAAGATTAAGCGTGGTGTTTTGATCTTCACAATTTTGATCTAAAAGACTAAAACCTTCTCTTTTTATTTTTTAAACCATATATAAATTAATTAATGACGCTGGAACTATGTAACTATTATGTCGAAAATGATACAATTTCATGCGCAAGGAAAAAAACTATAAGATAATTATATGTGTGATATGGGTGCTTCTGTCATGGGATTTAAGAAAATACCCATGGCATGGAAACTTCAATTATGATTGTTGGATCTTGATCTTATGGTCCATATTAAAAGTAACATATAATATTAAAAAAAAAAAGCTAAGCCAACTTATTCTACTTGTAAAACAATAATTAATGCACATTAATGTGATCAATATGTAATTAATAACTTTTAAATGCATTTTCAATCAAAAGAATCACAAGTATGACATTTGCTATTTATTTTTACAAGTGAAAATTTTAAAAATTAAAAACGTTATTTCTTTTTTAATTTATTAGCAAAAGTGCATTACCAAATATCAATAATAAATTTTATTTTAAAAATACATTTTATTACAACTCTTTATAACATTATTATTTATAATTTGTCTCTTTTTTGAAGAAATAATTTGCACTTAATTTATAATTTAAATAATTAACTATTTCCTCAAAAGAAAACTAATTAAATATAAATTTACAACACAAAAAAGAGGAAGTTTTTTGTAGAATTTTTTCGTAGATGGAAAAATCGAGTTGAGAGGGCTACCACATGTATGAGCACGACAAATATTTGAGCGTGGATTACTCGATGCGGTTGGAGTCGGATGTCATGTAGAATTTTTTTAAAAGAAATATCATAGGAAATTAAGGAAATAATTTCAGTTATTATTCTTTTTTTTATTTCGGTGCATTAATATTTATATCATACATGATGCATTTATATGATTAAGAAATAATTAACAGATAGTACAAAATCATTTAAAAATTAATAATTAAATTATCAAATTAAATTAAATCACATTAAAGTGTTCAAAGTATAAAATATTTGGAGGCGTCCAAAGACATTTGTCACTTTACTAGTTATTATCATATTATCGAAAAAGATGATAAATTTATTATTGAAATTTTAAAATATTATAATTGATTTATTAAAAAATGCGTTCATTAAATATGTTCCTAATTAAACAATTTAATACACGAAATTAAAAGAATTTAAAAATATAGTTTAAAGAATTTGAAATTTATCTGAAGTGTAATATTTACTATATTAAATATATCAAACTCAACCGATCATCAGATTTATGTAGTCGGACCTTATTTATTGAAAATGATCAAATATTTGTTATATATTGTTGTTATAGCTATCATCATTAATTATTTAGAATTGCAATTTTTTATAATTACACTTGTTACCTCAAAATAATCTAGTCCATACACGTGATATTGAATTATTCTTCAGTATCAATTACGATTGATGTTGAAACCAAATTTGAGTTTGTGGTAATTTTAGTCGACACTTATAAAAGATCTCAAATTGTAAATTAATTGGTGGTATAATTTTATGATAATTAATAGTATTATATAATGATTTAAAGAAAATCTAAATGTATCATTTTTTTTTATAAAAAAGACTTATTAGTATTATATTTATTACTTATTTTAATCATTGTAGCTTTGAAATAAATAAAAATTTCATTATTTTAATAAATTGCACCCGACCATAACTAAAACATTGATTTTAAAAATTAATAATTGTATAATCTAAAAATAGAAATATAGAAACCTTTTTTGTTAAAAAATTTATATTAAATGAATAAGTATCATACATTATTAACATATTTTGATTAAGTAATATAAATAATTAATTTTATATAAAAAAAGTTTATATTTTTTACTCAAACAAGTTTATTTATATTGGTATTATTTTCAACCAAGTCAATTGTTGATATATTATCAAAAAAAATCGTTGATATATATTATAAAGGTGTAGTACATGGTATTAGTATTAATTTGAAACTACATTAATTGTAATTGCTCATAATCATTGCCAATTGTCACATGGTATTACTCGATTTATTTTTCAAGGAGAAACAATTTTAAAAAGTATGTCGCATTTAATGCGCTGGACAATTCCCAAACATAATTAAATAACAAGAATTAAATGATAGAATGATTTTTTTTTTCATAAGTATTATGTCACTTGTTAGTTTGCCAAATTCTGCTAGACATTAATTAATACATGGTCGTTTGTTTTGTATATAAAGTACTACACAAACACAGTACCGTATATTCTCTCATATCCAACACTGAAACGAAGTACACTACTTGTAACAAAAACAAAACAAAACAAAAAAACAAAAAAAAAAGAAGCAAAAGACTTTAGAAAAAAAAAAAAAAAAAGTTGGCGATTGATCGAGTGGGCTGATCTATTAAAGATTCGTTTTTAATTTTGAAAGTATACATATACACATATCATATCAAGTGTAGGAGAGCAGATAGAAGCTTTGTAGGAGTTAACTTGTCCATTCTTCAACAAAGTGAATAAAAGAGGACCCCACTACTTAGCTGACACGAAAGCGATACTACATATTATGGTTCTCCATCTTAAAAGTACAAATACATTGATGAGAGACCAAGAACAACAATATTAAGAGATTTTTTTTTATTTTTTTTATTTTTCATTAATGAGAGAGAGAGAGTGGGATGTGAGAAAAGGAGACAAAACGTCCCAATGTGGGACTCCACCGTTGCAAGCCTGTTTTTTGGATGCTTTAGCTTATATATTTAATTTGACACAGTTAAAAGCACAGTACATGCTCTAAATGTCACACATGTTTGAAAATCGTGTGATATATTTCGAGATGTATGAACACATTTCTGTGTGCCTGGACAACATGGATTTAAACAAATATGTGACATATTGTGTCACTTTAGTAGTATTAGTGTAGCATTGCCGTTGGTTTAAGGTGTCTTCTTCTTTGTGCTGATATGCATGCCGATGCCATAAATGTGCGTGTATTATTGTATATTCTTATTTGATACTACATTATTTTCATTATCCTTTCACATAAAACTCTCTGGTCTGCATGCAGTACTAATATTGATTCCAAAATAAAACGCTCTAGTACTATATTGTTGGTCCATTGTTGGTCCGTGACACAAAAACTCAAGTATTATTCCCCACTCATTTGGTTGCCAATTAATATATGTTGAGAATTTCCTCAATAAATATATATATATATGTCGAGAATATTGAAACTCATGAGTATGTCTTAATCATGTGAGAAAATAATTTATTACACAGTATCATTTAATATCCATGCTCAATGTATAATGTTTTTTTTTTTTTTTTTTTTTTTTTTTTTTTTTTTGAGGAAATGCTCAATATAATGTTGGAATTAATGAGTTTGATTTTTATTATTTTCAAGTAAAAGTTGAAGTAATCGAGACCCACAAGTGATCAATTTATGTATGTACTAGTACAAGGACAAAAGCTACATATGATGACCCGAAATGTGCCCTGCAATAATCTCATATTTTATAATTAATTTTTAATTTCCTTTTTTTCTATGACTTAATTTTTAATTTTCTACAGTTTATAGCATGCACAAATCTTTCTTTGTTAACGGTGAAAGTGTATATTAAACGAAGAAAAGAAATAAAGTCATGAACAAAAAAATTAGAAAGTACGGATAAGCGAGTAGTTAGAGTTTAAAGGCTTTATAGGTTGAGCACTAATTAAGACTGAATATAATATGCATTGTCAGTTGAGGAAAAATAAAAATCAAGATATAGTATTTTTAGAAAGATAATCACCTTGACCCAATTTATAGTAGAGTAGCACAATTGGGAGAAGTAGTATTTTTAAAGATAAATAATGTGTTCCTATAAAAAATTGTTGGAAAAAAAAAAAAAGTGGAGAAGTGAACATATGGTAGAAGTCATGACTTTTATTTTTTGACTCAACGACAGAACAATGATTATTTTCAGTGGTTGATTATTTGTGATTGAAGAAACTGTGAGTTTTTGTTGGAGCAAACACAACAAGCAAACAATACAAGCACACAATCGACACAGAGAATTACGTGGTTCGGCAATATGCCTAGCTATATCTACGACAAAGAACACATAAATTTTATTAATTCGAAAGATTATGCCAACGTCATGCAAGCCTCCAACTCTCACACCTCAACAATAACATTAAGAACTCTCGAGACATCACACATTCCTAATTATATAGTCTAAGGTATCAGAGTTGTACTAGGAGATCAAAACTATGTTGTATTAAGAGTCTACTTAACTTAATACTGGGTTTTACTAACCGGATTAAACTAACCCAAACCCATCTGGGTTAAGTGTCCAACCCATATTCAAGCTAATATCAACAAATCTCCACCTTGGCTTAAATTCTCTACCCTTCATCAAAATCTCACTCTGCAAATGCCCCTTGAGGGCCTTCAGTGTCTCCGAACTCCACCCAAGTCCAAACAACCCTTGAACTTGCTCATTGGAACTTCACACTAAACCTCATCCGTTACAGTGAGTGCTAATGCGACAAGATCTGCATGACCATATCTGTTCGGAGGCTTTATTTCCCTCCTCGGTCCATCCCTGGCAATACTACATGGTTGATCATCAACAGGTGTCTCCAGTATATGACTGGTGTCTTGCGCTCCACCATCACTCAACGACTCAGAAACATTCTTCTTTGCATGTTTCTCCTATTATCAGCTTCAAACTCCACATGTTCCTCGATTCTCTGACCTTTCTCTGGTACACTCTGCATACGTTTAGGACTTAACAATGCCGCCTCATGGAAAATAACATCCCTACTTATCAAAATCATCTTTGTGTTGGGACACCAAAACCTGTACCCTTTTACTCCATGCTCGTAACCCATGAAGATAGCTTCCTTAATCTTGGTTCAAGCTTACCTTCATTCACATGAGCATACGTGGGACAACCAAACACTCTCAAACTTTGATAATCTATTGGGGATCATGTCCACACCTCTTTAGGAGTCTTACACGCAATTGTTGTAGATGGTGACTGATTCACCAAATAACAAGCTGTGCTAACAGCTTCAGCTCAAAAATCCTTCAGTAATCTAGCATTAGAAAGCATGCACGTGTTCGCTCCATTAATGTTCTATTCATTCGTTCTGCAAATCCATTCTGCTGAGGAGTATATCGGATTGTGCCGTGTCTCACAATCCCTTCATCATTGAAAAACCTATTAAACTATCCCCCACAATATTCAAGGTCATATCAGTTCTCAGCTACTTGACTTTCCTGCCAATCCTTTTCTTTATCAAAGTTTTCCACTGTTTGAATTTACCAAACACTTCAACTTTCTTCTTCAAGATGAATATCCAAACTTTCCTCGAGAAGTCATATATGAAAGTCAAAATATATCTACCACCTCTAGAGAAGGAACCAGAGAAGGACCCCAAAGGTGCAAATGGATGTAATCTAAGGCACCCTTTTGTCTTATGCATTGCATAATAAACTTGACTCTACATTATTTTCCAAACATACAATGCTCACATAAATCAAGCTTACTTGTTTTCTCCCTAGCCAATAAGCTTTGTTTGCTCAAAACTATCAATCCTCTCTCGCTCATATGACATAATCTCATGTGCCATAACTTGGTGATGTTTGTCTATGTCTTTGTCTCTGAAAATGATACCGCTATAGTACCCATGATAGTATTTACTTTCAATGTGTACATGCCATTCTCTTTTAACCTTTTCATCATGACCATATCACCTCTCGATATCGTCATCACTCCATTCTATATCTTCATAATACAACCAATGAAGTCTAGCGAACCCAAGGAAATCATATTCTTTCTCAGATTAGGAACATGCTTGACATCTGTTAATGTTCTCATAATTCTTTCATGCATTCTTACTCTAACTATTTCGATTCATACAAATTCACACGTTGCATCACTCCCCATCAAAACGTTACCCCAATCAGTTGAGTGATAAGTGGTAAATTAATTCTTTTTAGGACACATGTGATAGGAAAATCTCTAATATAAGATCTAGTCGTCTTTTGAGCTTCTCATGCTGATTGCAAGAGCATTAACCATATCTTCCTCTGCAAGTGATGCATATATTGAATCTTCAACCTTTTGCTTACATTTTCCTTTTCACTCTGGACAATCTTTCCTAAAGCGCCCTTCTTTATGACATCCAAAACACTTTAGTTTCTTGCTCCCCTGGACTTTGATCTAGCTTTATTTCTTTTGCCTCTAACTTTCTGTTCAGATATACCCCTGATCGAAAATCCTTCCCCTGATTCTTGCCTTCTATTTTTTGTCATCATCTGTTGCAACTCTTTTGAACTTAGTGCAGTCTTGACATATTCCAAAGAAAAATAATCTTTATTGAGCAATATTGTGTCAATAAAGTTCTCGAATGATTCTGGTAGTGAACACAGCAGGTACATAGCTTCATGTTATCACTAAGCTTACACCTTACATTCCTCAGTGCCACTACCTAAAATTTCGACCTATGATGACTTCTGCAAGACAATAAGTCGTTGCGCAAGTTGTAACTACCTATTATCTTAAGCTGATAATTAGTGTTAATTCAAATCCTAACTAACCCGAGTTTGGCTCGTTGTTAAGTTCGGCGTACCTGGATTAGCGTGTGCAAGTGATTACATGATGGTTTGTATTTTTTTTGTTTGTTTAATGAATTTTATAGGTATTCAGATTAATAGGAAATTAATACAAGCCTGTAAATCGAAAAATATGTAAATAAACAATAAGTTGCCGGTACATCAAGTGCGACGAGGGGGTCGTGGAATGAATGTGCACACCCGAGTATACTCGTAGGCATGTCTGGTGAATTTATTGGCAAGAAAATACATAAAATATATATATTTGATATATAAATATATATTAAAAAATATAAAGTTTGGTTTAAATAACATGTATTATTTGATCAGCCTCGAGATGAACGTAAGTGCTTGATAGTGTTAAAATTCGTGTTATTTTAAAAAGTTTCATTTTAACACATCAACCACTTGATCGGTCTTGAGATAACATGATGCATATCTCGAGAAAAATCCATATATATAAATCAAAATTCATCGTTATCTTATTTGAACAATCAAGAAACAGTAAGAGGAGGGTTTAAGTTTGATTTCTGATCTAGAGGGTGATTCAGGGAGTTGAATCAAGATGAATCGATGAGCTTAAACTGATCAAGAGCTAGAGATCATCAATTTGGTAAGATTAGTTTATGTGTTAGTTGAAGTTCAATTCAATGATGATGATTAAATCTCTGTAAATTGTGGTTTTTGATGGTTGGAAATGATTTGTAATCTCACTAGAGGTCCTCCCTGATGAATTTTTTGGAGTTTTTACTATGATTTGGTGGATTTGGTAATGAAATAGTGGATGCTGCCCTGCTCATTATCGAGACAGTGCAGGGTGGAGCGTGCTCTAGTTAGCAGAGGAGCGAGTTCCCTTCATCAATGGGGACGAACCCAGTTGGTGGAGCGCGCCCCACCCATTGAGGGAACAAGCTCCCATCCTTGAAAACAACAAATGTGTTGTATTTTATGTAGGATTTCTTAAGGACTTGGGGATTGACTTAGGGGTTCTAAACATAGGGTAATAGACATATATTGATTAGAAATGATTGGTGATAGGTTGAGGAACACCGAGAAAGCGTGAGATAACCGAAAAGTTAGGGAATTTGGTAACGGAGACTTAACCCGAGGTAAGTACGGATTCACTTAATTATTAATATTGCATGGCTATCTTAGTATATGTAGTTCATGTAGTTATGGACTGGAATGAGGAACTGTGATGGTTTTCAATAAATGGAAAATGGTGTTTACTATGATTCACGAAAGCAAGTTCCTGGAACTGAGACCAAGTTATGTGGGAGATGGGTTACCTTCCCGACCTATATGTAACTTCCTACTCAGTTTATAGGTTGTGTAGATTACATACTCACTAGAGGGTTTCAGATAGAACCATTGGGCACTAATGGATTGGCTAGACAACACATATGCACAATGTGTTGGTCTAGCAATTGCATTAATGACGCTAGTGGGTAATCGACCCTAGTTTTATAAATAAAATGAAGATCATAGTGTAATAGTCATTGATAGTTTGATATGCATCCGTTATATATTGAATTATATGTTTTCCATATTATTGTTAGTTAACATTGGTGCATATTGTTATTGCATAATGTTCTTGATTATTATATGGAATATTGATGGCTATGTGAATCCCTACTTACTGAGCAAGTTGGAGCGTTCACCACAAATAAATTTTCAGGAATGTTGACGAGCGTTATGACTACGGGATATAGAAGATATAAGAGTCTTGATCTTCTCTTCGATGTAATGAGTTTTCACTTGTCTTATATACTTGTATTAAATTCCAGTTTTGTAATATCACAAGGGATGTGAGGTTTTATATAACCGAGGTTTATTCCAATTTGATTTGGTACTGTATATCGTATTTTAATTATAAAAAAAGTTTTAAATTTCTTATATGTTTATTATTTGTTTTATATCAATATTGGATATACAGTGGTGTATATTAGATGAAGGAGGAAATGCTGTTGGCTTTAGTTAAGTCGGGTTAGGAAATCTGGGCTTAATTAGGGTTTAGGCTGGGTATCACCCTAATCGAGTTAGGGGATGCTACAGTTTTGGTATCAGAGCCAGGTTAGTGCATGAGTTTTATAACTTCGAATGAGTTTCAAAATAAGTAATAACTTGGATATAGTTTGGTATTGAAGTTTAATGTTCTTGGCTCTGATATACCTTGATACATAAGTTTACTAACTCTGAGAGTTGTCTCGAGTTATGAATAAGCTTAGGGTATGATAAGCGATTTTTTTATCGTGATTTTAGGGGTTAACCAAAAGATAAAATATTGAGATATGTTATTTGTTGTATTATACTATATCTATGTGGTAGATATGAGAGATGTCCTTCCTGAACGATAATAAGATGGTTGAAGTCCATCTATTTCTCATGATATGAGAAATTATTGGAGTTAAGAGCCTAAGTGAGTCTTAATTTCGAGGAAATTGAAAAGGAAAGACATATGGAAAAATTCACAAAGATGAAATTGAATTCATTCTCAAATTAACTATTGTCAATAGTCTTTGTTCTCACTGATATTATTAGATAAATAATAGTCAGTGAAGAAGTAACTAATGTATTAAGACTTTAAGACATGTATTAGGAGAATATAATTTATTAAATAATGGGATACTGAATGATTTTGTTGAAAATCAAATACGGTGGACCACTTTGAGATGTGATTTAATACTAGTATTTAGACTAGTAAGGATGTAATGAAAGTTATTCAGTAAATGAATTAGTGGTTAATGATAAAAGCTTATTGGAGGTTAGGAAACCGCTAATGTGTATATTTCATAAGTTGTTATGAATTAGAAATTCCAGTTATAGTGTGCATCCATATTGGAATGAAAAGCAATTTGTCAATTAATGAAAGACAAAATTAAGAATTTAAACCAGTGAAAACTAAAAAACAATTTAATTTAGAATATAGCAGTGAGTTGGTAAGATCTCCTAGTATGATATTTTACACTAGTATAGTCTAAACTGGGGAGAATGAGTGGTCAATGAATCTGATGATTTGAGGAATCCAAAGAATAATATGTAGTAGTGGGAATGAGTATTCATTGCCCAGTATTGACAAATCATTTTGATAATAAGGTGAAATCAGTTGCTCAAGAATTAGTTGAGATATGGTTGACACCGTGGTATAATCAGAGTTAAGGATATATATATATATATATATAAAGATGATTTCAGAAGATTGTTGGATCATTTTATGTGGATGGTGGAAACCACTAAAAGTTATTAGAACACATGTTATGTTCATGAATGAAGGGTATTAAGTTGTAAAATCCTATTTTAAATAAGTTGTTATTCTGTGATCATTAATAACAAGAATGGAATCTTTGAAGACTTAGAGGATGTACGAGCATTACCGTAATAATTGTAAATTGTGACGGTAAATTGGTTCGGACCAGATTTTGCAAGTGCTAGTACTAAGTTACAAAGGTTAATTAATTATAAGAGTATTGAATATTAACAATGAATCAGGGGATTTGATTATGATTAAGACAATATGAGATTGTCATATATTCAATACAAAGGTAAAAGAGGAAAGTAAGCATGAAATAATTGAATATTACAAACGATTGATCTAGGGATCTTTGATATTATTGTGTAATTCATTCAGCTAACTCAAGTATGAGAATCACTATAAATTGAGATCAAATAAAAGGATGCCTTGGAGGAAAGTGGAAGTACAGTTTGACTACAATGTTTGCTTGATGATACTTAAAATATGGAAGAAGTTAGAGATTCATCCTAAGACTTCTTATTTAGGCAAGAATGTGGGTTGACATAATAAAGCAAAATTATAGCTTATATTTCTAGCCATATATATAGTTCCAGATTAGAGAGGAGAACTATTGGAGATTGATAATATCGAAATAGCTCTTTTGGTAGTTGTACCAAAAATGGACATGCATCACTTATAAATAAGAAAAAAGGTTGTTGAGAGTCTTTTAATCATTTTTTGAGATTATTGAGAGTCTTAGAAGAATCATTAAATGATAACCTGAAAGTATAAAACCAGTGAATTGGTTTAAGGTTAAAGAATTGAACTTCAAACTGTAACGGCCCGAAAATTTGACTTGTGCCACGTGCCAGGTCAGGGTCGTATTTGGGATCCACTCGTCGGAATATGTATGTCGAATCTCGGGTGGAGACACCGAGGTATGATATTTTTTTGTAATGTGTGTATTATTTAGTAATATCCAATTTGAGATTGGTATACGCGGGGAATTCGGTGAGACGAAACACAAGCGGGGACTCGCCTCGAGTCGCGTTTCGACGTCGAACCAAGGTATTGGCTTATAGAGTGGAGATTGATTGACTGTTGGTTTAATAAGTGGCCATTGTGATTTTAATGTGGTCACATTAACATAAATATCCATTGGCCTATAGTTTGAACACTTAAACAAAATGCATTGGATGTGTCTCGAGATACACAATTTGCGAGACTCGAGACAATTTTGGTCAAACATAGAGGTGGTGGACAAAGAGGTGAAATTATTGGGTTAGCATCGAGATTCGTGTTGCACGAATCTCGAGGACACATTTGATTTGAAAAAAAAAACAGATAAATGAAAGAAAAAAAAGAGAGAGAGAGAGAGAGAGAGAGAGAGAGAGATATTGGATAAGAGAGAGAAGAGGAAGAGAGAGAGAGAGAGACAAAGAAGACAAACGGGGGCGAGGGGAGCTCCGCGAGGAGAGGTCCGAGCAGAGCTCCGGCTCACAAGGCACGGGGCTCGTAGCGACAGGGGCGCAGCGTTGGTTTTGGGCGACGCGAGGGCGCGAGCCGCCGTGCAGGCACGGCGAGCCGGGGAGGAGACCGATGCGCGAGGGAGGTCGCGGACGAGTAGCACGGCGGCTCCGGCACGGTGGCGCGAACCAGCAGCGCGGCGCCATGCGATGCGAAGGAGCTCACCAGTGGCGGCGGCTGTGGGGACGACGACGACGCATGCGGCCCCAAAGATCGCGCGACCGGTGGCGCGGACGGTGATTCTAGTGCCAGAAGGTGGCGCGGCTGTCACGGAGGACGCCGACGAGGAGAAATGGTGTCTCACCGATGGCGACGATAGCGATGGCGGCGACGCCGCGCGCGGCAGCGACGCTGCGCGCGATGCTCGGGCGGCGGCGAAAGCAGCGCGACAACTGAGCTGGCGGTGGCGGTGGCGGCTGCGAGGCAACAACATCAGCGGCTGCGATGGCGCGGCAGCGGCGACGGAAGCGGCAGCGGCGTAGTGAACGGTGTGGGGCAACGGCGCGGTGGCGCGTAACCTGACAAATTGATCCCCAATGAGGCACAACAACAATGGACATGGCGTCGTGACTTCGACAAAGCTCGACGACATGATGGGTTGCTCGCGAAGGAGACGAGAGGCGTAGGCCATTGTGAGGTCCTACACCATCTTTCGGTGTTGGCATCGAGTGATTTCGTTGCCTTTATTATGAAATTTTGCTGTTTTAATCGCGAACATATTGAGTTGAATGATTTAAGTAACTTAAATGGTATAAATGGACACCAGGGACTTAGGATGCTATAGGCGGGTGTCGGTGCGCATATCGAGGCGTGAGCGAGACGTGTTGAGGATGATTTGCGACTTCTCGAGGTAAGTAAACCAGCTAGGGAATTGTATAGTACTTTCATTGCTTTGATATCTATCCTTGCAAGTGCTATTGCGTAAAGTGGTTCACTGGCAAGTGAGTCATGATACTATTTATCTGTGATATGAGCTCTTATCTGGACGCCGTCGATATCTCCCAATTGAGTGTATGTTGGGGGAACTTATCCGGGTCTGTGGATGTCTCATAGTCGCAAGGGTTAGGGCTAGGAGGCAGGTGTCTCGTCCTGAACCCGAGTCTGCTGGGCTTTTGCCGCAACTCAACGACTTTTTGGTCGGGACTCCTTGCTATTGGGCCTCACTTATTACTTGATTTGTTTACAGTCTTTTATATTCATGCGTTACCTGTTCCTTTCTTTCTATTTGCATGAATTCGACTGCTTTAGTTATTTCGAAATGTTGTATAGATGTTCTACTGGCGTTACTTACATGGGCTCGTCATTTTGGGTTTGACTGAGTGCAGATCCGCGGTCCAGCAAGGAGAAGGCTCCATAGCTAGGTGAATCTTTTGGATATCTTGTATTTACTCTCATCTGATGATGATATATTTATGCGGGGTTCCACAATTAGGTTGTCCAACTTTTTACATTATTGTTGAGTTATTTAATGCATAAATTGCTTCCGCTAAATTGTAAAACTTGACGAATACTTATAACTCAACTTAAAATTGTGAATTTAAGTATAATGAAGGATTGGAAGGCTGAATAGGTCTGCGTTGACCTTGCGAGACTGGCTCGGGGGTCCACGTGGGCTTAGGCCGGGCGGGGCCTAATTTGTGGGAAATTAGGGTCGTCACAATTGGTATCAGAGCCAGGTTGTTACATCTAGCTCTTGATTAACCCACAACCAGCATAAGACACAAATTAAAAATAGAGTTAGGACTTGGTTGGAACTTAGAGTGGAACCCTATGATCATGACTTAAGTCTTCGTTGGGAAGTGAGGAGAGTTGGGAAAAATAAAAATGTATCCTATATGATATATTTGTTGTGTTGTAATATATATACGATATCGGTATTCGAGGATTCGTACGATATAGGTAATTATACACTGATTCAAGGTTTCGTGGCTATGAAAAATGCGACGACGTTTCGGACCGAGTCTAGGAATGATCGTGGGGCTGCAGGTTTGTGGTTTGCGAGTGCTGAGGAGCTGCATACTTTGTCAAACAGAATTGTATCGCACGACCATCAACTGCAGGAGATTATTCGATTGTTAAGAGCACAGGTTACATTGTCGTCGTCTACGTCAGCAGCGCTAGTTATTCAGGCTGGGTGTGCTTTTACAGTTCACAACCCACCTGAAACATCTCCAGTTCAGGCAGGGCCTATAGTGGCCGAGGAGGCATAGGTTCAGGTTGAACTCGTACTTCCTACATCTGAGACACTACGTGAGGATATGCTAAGCACGCCGACTGACACGAGTGACGGCTAAGGTGAGGCAGTCTCGCGAGTTTCAGCGACATCACCCGGAAAAGTTTCATGGTGGTACGAATCTCGGAGCAGCAAAGATTCATGACGTCTTGGCCACACCAGATCATATGAAGCCAAGCATTTCATCAGCTTCGTTGTTCGGTGAGGCCGATGTGGTTGCGCACTACGGTGGCGTCGATGGGGACGTTCAAGGATTGGGCTGAGTTCAAGGATGGGGAAGTACATTCCTCCTACAGTTCGTAACCTGAAGAGAACTGATTTTCAGACCATTCGACAGAGGATCGGGGAGTCAGTTATGCAGTATATGGATCGGAATATACGCTTGATGGAGTAGGCTGGGGTGCAATGGATACTGAAGCCGACCAGGCTTACTAATTTGTACACGGTCTACTGGACTCAATTGGTTATGGGGTAGTGACGACGGCCCGAGCACATTACAGGAGGCCTATGAGAAGGCTATGGCTAGTGAGAGCTTGGGAGCACACGCACCGGAGTACTGGTCGCATCATCGACATCGTCAAAGTCGGTGCGAGGGTCTGGAGGTGATCGGAGGAAGAAGAGAGTTAGACGATCGTGGCTAAGAGATCGACCTCAAAGCGTAAGATCTATTGCGTTTCCACCATATGCGGCGTATACTGCGCCAGTGGTAGTTGGTCTAGCGCAAAGGTACGCTAGTGCATTACAGCAGCCAGCACCATCAGATCCTTAGCATTAGTACCATCAGAGGGCTAATGGGAGAGGCAGTGGCCAAAAACAGAGTCTGAGGTCCAGTCAAGTGCATAGACAGGGATAGAGGTCTAGTCATGCACAGGGACAAGGACATGGACAACATGTTCCATTTGGATCGGGATTTCAACGTACCTGTTTGGGAGTGTGGACAGCCAGGTCACTTCACCAGTACGTGTTCATAGCAGCGGGCAGGCACAACAGAGTCAGGAGCATATTCATGCTATTGCCACGTCAGGTCCGACTACTACCCATCTTAACCTGATAGAGGGTATAAGTTGGGTTGAGATCCACTCGATCAGAGAGACTAACGGACAGTCAGAGAAATTTATTTACATTATCGCGGACATACTACGGATATGAATTTGTCAGTGACGGTGGATCATGGGACTAATATGTTCATTTGTATTTCAATATATGTTGCGAGGATGTTGCCCTGGCATATATTGATGGGAGGAAACAAATGGTGTGTTCTTTGCTTGGAGGTCTCGGAGGAGCTCAGCTCGCCACGGAGGAGCCCAGCTTGTCGCAGAGGATCCCAGCCCTACAGAGTAAGATGGGGGTATGGTCTTGAGCGAGTATGGCCTTGGGCGGGTATGGCTTTGGGTCTGAGTTCATAACACACTATCTTCCTTTGAGAATTGATTCAATTTCGAGGACAAAATTCTAATTCGTTGGGAAGACTGTAACGACCCGAAAATTTGACTTGTGTCACGTGCCAGGTCAGGGTCGTATGTGGGATCCACTCGTCGAATACGTATGTCTGAATCTCGGGTGGAAACACCGAGGTATGATATTTTTTTGTAATGTGTGTATTATTTAGTAATATCCAATTTGAGATTGGTAAACGCGGGGAATTCGGTGAGAGGAAACACAAGCGGGGACTCACCTCGAGTCGCGTTTCAACGTGGAACCGAGGTACTGGCTTATAGGGTGGAGATTGATTGACTGTTGGTTTAATAAGTGGCCATTGTGATTTTAATGTGGTCACATTAACATAAATATCCATTGGCCTATAGTTTGAACACTTAAACAAAATGCATTGGATGTATCTCGAGATACACAATTTGCGAGACTCGAGACAATTTTGGTCAAACATAGAGGCGGTGGACAAAGAGGTGAAATTATTGGGTTTGCCTCGAGATTCGTGTTGCACGAATCTTGAGGACACATTTGATTTAAAAAAAAAATAGATAAGAGAAAGAAAAAAAAAGAGATAGAGAGAGAGAGAGAGAGAGAAAGAGAGAGAGATTGGATAAGAGAGAGAAGAGGAAAAAAGAGAGAGACGAAGAAGATAGACATGGGCGGGGAGCTCCGGCGAGGAGCGGGTGCGGCGGAGTTCCGGCTCACAAGTCACGGCGGCTCGTAGCGACGGGGCGCAGACGGTGGTTCGCGGGGGACGCAAGCACGAGCTGCCGGTGCAGCGGCGAGCCGGGGAGGAGACCGATGCACGGGGAGGTCGCGGACGAGTAGCAACGGCTCCGACACGGTGGCGCGAACAGAAGACACGGCGCGCGGCGCTACGCGACGCTACGCGAAGGAGCTCACCGATGGCGGCGGTTGTGGGGACGCCGACAACGCGCGGCGCCCAAGAGCTAACGGGCCGTGGCGCGGACGGCGATTCCCAGCGCCAGAGGTGGCGCGGGCATCACGGAGGACGCCGGCGAGGAGCGAGGAAGAGACGCCGGCGAGGAGAAATGGTGTCTCACCGATGGCGGCGGCAGCGGTGGTGGCGACGACGAGCAATGACGCGCTGACAACGACGCCGACAGCGGCAATGCGGTTATGGCGGCGATCGCGACATCAGCGGCAGCAAGAAGAATGGCGACAAGCAGCAGCAGCAGCGCGGTGAACGGCGTGGGGCAACGGCGCGCTGACTCGTTACCGGACCGATTGATCCCCGACGAGGCATAACAACAATGGACAAGGCGTCGTGACTTCGACGAAGCTCGACGACGCTATGGGTTGCACGCGAAGGAGACGAGAGGTGTAGGCCATGGTGAGGTCCTACACCATCTTTTGGTGTTGGCATCGAGTGGTTTCATTGCCTTTATTATGGAATTTTGCTGTTTTAATCGCGAACATATTGATTTGAATGATTTAAGTAACTTAAATGGTATAAATGGACACCAGCACTAGAACAATTTCGATTTTTAATAGAGGTTTTTAAACCCCTATTAAAGGGGGGTGTTATTAAATAACGCATAATTGATAGGAGTTTTAAAAAACCTCTATGCAATACATGTATTAAAAATTAAAACATAACTCAGTTTCACATGATATTTAATAACACTCTATTTAATAGTGGTTTTAAAACCTCTATTAAAGGCCAAAAATGTTCTAGTGCAGGGACTTATGATGCTATAGTCGGGTGTCGAGTGCGCATATCGAGGCGTGAGCGAGACGTGTTGAGGATGATTTGCGACTTCTCGAGGTAAGTAAACCAGCTAGGGAATTGTACAATACTTTCATTGCTTTGATATTGTTGTTCATTGCTTTGATATCTATCCTTGAAAGTGCTATTGCGTGAAGTGGTCCATTGGCAAGTGAGTCATGATACTGTTTATCTGTGATATGAGCTCTTATCTGGACGTCGTCGATATCTCCCAATTGAGTGTACGTCGAGAGAACTTATCCGGTCCGTGGATATCTCACGATCGCAAGGGTTAGGTAATGGGGAGGCGGGTGTCTCGTCCCTGAACCCGAGTCTATTTGGGCTTTTGCCGCGACTCAACGACCTTTTGGTCGGGACTCCTTGCTATTTGGCCTCACTTATCGCTTGATTTGTTTACAGTCTTTTATATTCATGCGTTACTTGTTCCTTTCTTTCTATTTGCATGAAGTCGACTGCTTTAGTTATTTCGAAATGTTGTATAGATGTCCTACTGGCGTTACTTACCTGGGCTCGCCATTTTGGGTTTGACTGAGTGCAGATCCGCGGTCCAGCAAGGAGAAGGCTCCATAGCTAGGTGAATCTTTTGGATATTTTGTATTTACTCTCCTCTGATGATGATGTATTTATGTAGGGTTCCATAATTAGGTTGTCCAATTTTTTACATTATTGTTGAGTTATTTAATGCATAAATTGCTTCCGCTAAATTGTAAAACTTGACAAATACTTATAACTCAACTTAAAATTGTGAATTTACGTATAATGAAGGATTGAAAGGCTGACTAGGTCTACGTTGACCTTGCGAGACTGGCTCGGGGGTCCACGTGGGCTTAGGCCGGGCGGAGCCCAATTTTTGGGAAATTGGGATCGTCACACAAACTGTGGAAGTTTGAAAAGTGGAATTGTCAGAGTGATAGAAATGGAAGGTAAGATAGATACCGTGGATTTCCTAAATGTGAGAAACTCACTTTGAAACATCAATTATTAAAGTGACTGTGTTGACAATACCTTGAATAAAAAATGACAAGGGTTGTAGTTATGACAAAAGCTACTCAGTAATATCTCTTGAGTGAGATGTTTATTGGTGATCAATTGAAGTCCTGCGCAGGCACATCATCAGCTGAGTTGTTTGGATTGGTAACTACAAGTCTGTTCTTTGGAGCTCAGATTAGAGCTGAGCTAATGACGATTGATTGAGTGATGCATTATTGAAGAAATTGATTAAGATTATCAAGTAGGTCAAGGTTTGACTACTAGTTATTGATATTTTTATATGGACAATCTCATATAAAAATATTGAGCGTGTGCAAGGAAAGTTCTAGGAACTTAAATAAAAAGCGAAGCAAGAATGTTATGAGAATCTCATTGATTTCATTAAAACATTCATTCAGGCAAAATCCAAAATCATTATGCTAAAAATGAATAGTTGGTGATCTGGAATGAAAATTGACGGTGTCAATTTTATAAAGAAATATGAGACATATCAACGGGTGGAAACTGAATGATATTAACAAGGAGGGTTATATTATTCTTTCCATATATGAATGACAATTCATGCTCATAAATTCATGATGAATTAACCTAAGTTGCGATGACAACCGAAGGTTGTTGATGGTGTAATTGTAGGACTGATAGAGTCTGAAAACTTCTCGTCAGTATTGTGGTTTAAATTCTCGTGGAAGAGTATGTGAGATATATGTGAGTAGAAAGAGATGAGAGTTATAGAGAACCGGGGTTATTATTTTCGTAAGGAACCGAAAGTTTGATTCCCAGAGGGGAAAAAATGTATAATAGCTGGGAGGGACCTTTCTAAATCTTAACACAATATATCTGAAACTGATCTTAGTTCCAGAGAATATAATTTCTAAGCTAGTGACTTGGAAAATGTTAAATACTGAAAGAAATATTTTATTGTATGAGTTCTCTGGTATTGTTGTTATCAAGCTATATATGATGTTGATGTGTTTACCTTAAAAATTTATATGCGAGTAGGACGAGAAGACGAGATACAAGTTAATTTGAGCCTGAGTAATTTAGAATTACACAAAAAGGTATTAACAGACTGTCAGTATGTAATTACAACTCAGTTGTATGGAGAAAAATGTAGCTATTGCTAGAGCTTATCAGTTTGGAATTCTTGAGGAAATGTCTATAATGATGATTTGTGTAAGTTTAGCTAACACATCATCAAGTGAGAGAGCTAGTTTCAGAACTGCTAATTTAGTCTTCTGAGTTCAGACTTGAACAGAATTAGAGATGATTCAGTAGTGATTGGTTGTCAGAAAACTAATCAAGATTATATAGTGCGTCAGAGATTAGCGGCTAGTGTAGATTATCTTCTCTAAACCGTCGACCTTTGCACAACCGTTCTCTCTAACTATTAAATGAACATGTTTGTCTATTTTCATATTTCCTTACATTTGCACACATCATCCCTTTTATATCTAAAGCTGATATTTTAGAGAAGAGTCATTAACATGTAGTGCTGGCTCGTGGTGTATCTATGCACCCGTACACAACATCAGAGGTCAAAGCATACAGTGAAACAATTTTTTTAGGGCTGCTATGGGCACCCCACCAATTCATGAAGGCTCCCTCTTATTGAGGGCACAAAGCAAATTTCGAAAGGCACCCAAAATTCAGGCTCGAAATCCAGAAAATACCCCTGCCACCAAAGTGGAGGCACCCCACCACCCCACCAGCCCCCCACCGTGCATATGAACCCTAGAATTTGAGATCAATCCATTGAAAGCAACCTACGAACCCCGGATTTGTCTTCGTTCCTCTCATCTCTCCTCTGTTGTATACGGATTTTGGCTGTGCCGTTCGAGTTTGGAGGCTCACCGAATTGATAGAGTTGGTGTTGACATTATGGCTCGGATTCGTCGTCGTTCTCGAGCTCAAGCAGTGAAATCGATCGATTGAAGGTACGTTGATAGTCTAATTAAGTTGCATTTGGTTGATTATTTGTTATGTTTGTGTAGCGGTGCATTCAATGGTACGTGCAATGCGAATTCGTGGTTGTCGGCTACACAGGCCAGAAAAAACTAGCTTAGTCTCGGCCAAGCATGGCCGAGACGTAGGGGAATTTTTTGTGGACTCGTGGTTCTCGGCCAGAGAGGAGACACTATTGTCTCGGCAATGAGTGGCCGAGATTGAGTCGGGTATATCGGTCACGTGTCGCCGAAATTGTAATTGTGTTATTATGTTAGGTAGCGTAACGCTGTGAGTGCTCTCGGGTACCATCTCACGAGAGTAATTCGAAGTGTGTAGTAAATGTCATGTCGGTGATGTACAACCGAGAAATTAGAAATTGTCTCGGTTGTGCATGACCGAGACTGATATTGATATCTCGGTCACGTGTCACCGAGATTTTTATTTGTTTCTCGGACCTGCTTGACCGAGACTATGGAAATGGAAGATTTTTTTTTTTTTTATATTCCTCTTTTGTTTGTGCGGCAGACGCTTACATGTTGTAGTCTTCTCAGGTATGCTCGTTCGAAAGCCCCGGTGACTAGGGAGGAGGTTGGTATTGAGGTGTCGAGGGGTAACCGTGGGCGAGGCGGAGACGACATCTTATCGGAAAGAGAAAGAGCAAGAGAAGGTGGATTTGAGGGGAAAGGGTAAGATTGGTGGATGACGTGCGAAGAAATTAGAATTGCACGATGAGGGTTCAAACATTGACGCGCAGCGACACTCAGATCTTTTCGTTGCCCGAGGCAAAGATGAGGCGCATGCATCTGAGTCTAGTAGTAGTGACTCATCAGCACCGACGGACACCACAAGTAGTAATCGTCATGTGGGCGGGAGTACTAGTGGTGGAGGTGCCCATAATGAGGGAGAGTCACATGGGCAGAGGGAAATGTGTGCTCCTTTCCCATGACAACCATAACATTGTACCCACCTTATGATGCCAACCATAACATAGTACCAACATTAATTTAGATACATAACATAAATTATTGACAACATCACTTTACATTACTTTACAAAGTCAGAGTTAATAATATTTACACGCTTGTTGGTATTTCGTCAAACACATTTCGATCGCTATGGAGTATCTAAATCTACCACGGATAGAACTCCTTCTTCAGAAGGTACGACTGACACGATTTCACGAACGACAAACTCATCACGCCATCCTTTAGCGCACTCCTCAACATATCGTTCCCACGATGGATATAAGGATGGCAACGGTGCATTAACAGTCAACTTCACCTGTCAAAGGCAAAAGTAGAACAGAGAACCCATTGTCACATACCCGATTAAGAATGAAAATAGCTCAATTCACAAAAAAGTTTAGGAACTTACCCTAACCCAATGGATATTCCTTTCATTAATCATGGCAATGATAAGTCTGCTATGTAACGACGCCGGTGGAGCACTACGTAGAGGAAGAAATGTCGAGGCACTACCATGCGAGAGGTTTACTAGAATGACATTAAAGGCAGTTGATATTAACAATCCCATGTCTGGAAGTGTCAACCATTCTTCGAAAGAGACACCTACATTATTATTTGGACAATCCACGACAGTCTTGACATTCTCGTAACTCGTTCCAAGCACTTCCCGCCAAAGGCTTTCATACCCGATTATCTCATCAAACATTCTTCTACGTACTATCCTCCAACCGTCTACATCGGGAAGTCCTAGCCCGAAGGCAACACACGATATCCACAATTTCCATCGCCTAGCACATCGATAGTGCTCTCAACATATGGCAACCAATTCGGTTCTATGCAATGAGAGTAAGCCATGTTAGATGCACTTTGGGTGCGTCGACTTGTACGACACATTTTAGGCCCAAGTTTACTTTTTTTGTTCCTCGAACTAGAAGCCTCTTCTGTTGATAGTACGTACTCGAATCCACTAGCCAATCTTGTCGTCGAAGAATCGTCTTCATCGTGTTTTCTCTTTGATCCTGTCTTACTTCCCCTTTTCAACATACACCCGATTGAAGACCTCGGTGTCCTTCTTTTTGTCTTTATTTTCGTAGGTGGCACCACTCCCATTGTAGATGAAGGTCGACTAATCTCCCTGAGCTGCTGAATAATCCTGATGCGATCGTCCTCTTAAGTGCGAGCATGAAACTTTTGCATGACTCTTTCAATCTCATCGTGCACATTGTACCCAGACCGATCCACAGGATTCTTAGGTATCATACTCAACTTTCGCCAGTACACATGAATGTTCTCGAAAGGGATGGGCGACCCAGCAAATTTATGGAAATTTAGCTCGTGGGCACAAGGAAGGCCGTGTGTGGTACGTATCTCGCAACCACAACGAGTTGAGTCGTGTCCAACATCCTCTCCACGTTCCAATTCATCTCGAATTAACTTAAGCGCCAGTTGAGAGACATAACCACGCAACCGGCTATATAACTCATCAAAATATTCATGTTGGACCACATTCAAACTTAGCTCAAATGATGCCTTAATGTTGTTGTGTTGGATCCTAAGTATGCCATCAACCACATTCCACAAAGTCTCAAAATTTGCCTGACTGTTGCCAAGATGTAGCTTCAGAGTGGAATGCGCAGACTCAACCCTATGTGTTGTTGTTTCCCCAAAATGCATAATTCGATTTGTCTAAGCCGGTACGAATTCCTCCTTGTACGTCTTTACCCATGTGTTCTCCAAGTAATCAAGAAGACCCTTCACATTCCCGAACTCACAACGCAAGTCATTCATCCTAACTTCAAATAATGCCTCGGACTTAGCATACATCACACTCGTCCACCTATCCATGAAACGAGCGAAGCCTTCGTTATCCCCAAACATCTTCTTAGTCTTGGCCAATACTACTTTGTTGATGTGCCAAGAGCAAAGAAGGTGAGACGATGATGGGAATACTACATTGATGGCACTAATAAGGCATAAGTCCCGATCCGTAACAAACACGTCAGGTTTAGGCAACCCATCCAGTATGGATCTCAAGTTCTCAAGTGCCCAAACATAATTTGCATGACTCTCTGATGATATGAAAGCAAACCCAACGGAGAACGTCAAATGCGTTGAAGTGATGCCAACTATCTCCAACAAAGGCATTCGATACATATTTTTTTTGTAAGTGCAATCCATCAAAATTACCGATGAGAAACACCTTAGCAACTTGATTGAATCAGGATGTGACCAAAACAAATCAGTGACGATATTCGCATCGGGATGCTTCCTATGACACGACATCCACTTATTTTTCTCCAATATGTGCAATAGTTGTTGCATTAAAGTCCTCCCACCCGCATCCTCAATTCGGACTTTTTGTCTTGCATTATATATTGTCCGCATTGTCGATACGTTTGTAACATCTCTTTGCTTCAACGTATTGAGGATGTCTCTTGGCTTCACATTACCTTTTGTCATCTGCACCACAGCCTCCCTCTCCCCTTATCCAATCTTCCAGCATATGAGTGGCCGTCCAAGTTTTTCGCGGGCTCGTGATTGTGCCTCCCACATATGACAGTGACATACCACAAAGAGTCAGCATTTTCCTTGATGTTAATAAGGAAAGGGCATCCACATTTCTTCGTACCGATTTGAGTCCTCCCCGTTTCCTCTTCTTCTTCATTTCTTGCTTTCAAAGCAATTTTGGCCGCTTTACCCTTCCCAACTCTTTGTGACATTCCCCTATATGTACCAGACCTCTCACACGCAAGTTTCACCCTTCCCCTGCGCTTAATGCCTCCGGCATCAGAGTGCTTCGTCATTAACACAAACATGTTCTCCCGGCCTATCATTTGAAGCCATGAAATTGCCGCTTCTCTATATGGGAATGGCCTACATGGTGTAAACGAATCCTTGTAGTCTGGAAATAAAGTAGAAACAGGCATTACCTGCAATACAAACATTGTAACATTATGATCAACCGAAATGCGCAGTAAATTCACCAAAAAACCACGTTTTCGGTTGTACAGGTCCGAAATTCTAAGCATAGTTTCGTTCATGTCCAACCGAGACCTACAGAATTGTCTCGGTCGTTCCATACCGAGATTATGACTTCGTTTCGTTCACAACATGACGTGAACTACGAAGAAGTCTCGGTGGATGTCGACCGAGACGTTTCTACAACTCTCGGTCCTGCGAGGCCGAATCAATCGCGCCCGTGAAAAATTGACTGAAAATTTGAGAAACCGCATATATAACACATTAAATTTCAACAATTACCTCTTGTTCTACCTCCTCTTGCACCAATGCAGTACAATCTTCCATTTTATAGTGCAAACAAACTCGGATTGCTCGAATTTACCAAACCCTACGTTGACAAACCAAACCATCAATTTCTCAGTTTTTGATCCAAATAACAGTTCCTACAAAGCATCATTAGGTTGGCAAACATTGTTACCTCGCTGTCGGATAATGTCAAGACGCAACAATCGATACACGCTCGGCAAACACAATTGTGGCTTTAGGTTTCACTTGTGATCAATGTTGTGGTGGGGTGCCCCAGTTTTACTTTGAAAATGGTTTGTGGGGTTTGAGTGACTATATATGAAGGGGCAAAATAGTCATTTCCATTTTAGCTGTGAGAATTACAAAAAATATGGGTGCCTTCATGAATTGGTGGGGTGCCCATAGCGGGCCTTTTTTTTTTTTTGCTCCACCATTCATGGTTCTTTCGTAATTTCAGCTAAAGTTTGGGGAGATTTTTCTTTTCTTTATTCACGCACTCAATAATGCGTATATACAAGAGGTCGCTTGTCAAGCAATTCACTTACTTTTCTAAAATATAGAGGATCTTACATATTAATACTTTACATATTTTTACCAATCTACACATACCATACTTAGAGAGTATCCAAAATATACATATACACTTACCATACTTAGAGAGTATTTTTAATATTACACATACGTACAAATCATCAACGGTCACTTAACATATTTACACACATTTTCATTTGTTTGTGTTATTTCCAATAGTTTTATTCCAAGATACAACTTAAAATATTAAATTAATTAATCCATCTACCAATTAACAGACACTTAATTATATTCCTCGTACGATAACACTGAGAGGTGTTGTAAAACTAATTAGGACTAAAGCAAGGAAGTAAACAAAGAACTAAAAAAAATAGAACAAGAGAAGAGATGAGAGAAAATATGAGAACTTTCATCTCAAAATGGTGTATACATTACATGGAGAGAACCCTTTTATATAGCCCTTTTGGTCATAATGAGATGAAGACCAAAGGGCACAAGTTACTCTTACATATAATACAATAGTAACTAACAATTAAATAAGTGATACATAAGGTTGGGCTAGGAAGGGTCATCCATTTTCCCATTACATTTACAACACTCCCCCTTGGATGACACTTGCTAAGAGAATATGCCTCGTTAAAACTTTTACTAAGAAAAATATCGTGAGAAAAAAATTTAGCAAAGGAAAAAGAGTATATCGTTCTCATCAATGTTGATATATAGCATGATATTGATAGAATTGCCTCATTTAAAACCATGCTAGGAAACCCATTGGGATAACACCATATCTAAGGGAAAAATAGTACAATACACTAATCAATTTTGATAATGGAGTATTAATATTGTTAGGATTGTCTCGTTAAAAACCTCGCATGAAAAACCCGGTGGGATAAAACCATAGCTAAGGGAAAAAGAGTGCAATGCACTAATCAATAACTCCTTTTGATTCTCCCCATCATGTTCACATAGGCGAGACATCATATGTTACATTGCAACAAATCTTTCCAAGTAATTTAAAAATACAATATCTGGTCTTTTACACCATAAGCATTTTGTTGATTCTGATATATTTTGTCGCATAGGAACATCATTTCATATACAAACATTTAATGCCGGAACATATGATTTTGCCACTTTTTTATATTAACACTTGATGCATTTCAAGCAATTTCACGACATTCCTTTTGAATTGACTTTATACATCTCCTCTTAATGGTGAGAAAATTGCTTCATCAAAATGATAGTCAGCAAAAATTGCAATAAATATATTCCATATCAACTAGGGACCAAAGACATCTTATAATATGATTGATGGAGAGTTAAATCAATATAAGTCTCATATTGATTTGCTTTGAGATAATCAATATAATTATTGCACCATATATTATATGAACGCTAGCCCTCACTAAGTTCAAATTCGAGAAATACTCTCTTTTATATTATAGTGTGCATGTATGTAGCACAATAAGCAAGACATAAATTCATCGCCTTTATTTAGCTCATGATTTGAACACATCTTAATGTGTCAATTTTAATGAGCTATAAAATTCATAATTTGGCCTTTGATTGGCATGGTAATGTCGTCAAAATATTTGGGCATATATGACAATATATAATCAGTATGGCCTAATGACCTTTTATATATGACACCGCTTATCACAATTTTGAGCATGCTCATTGTCAATAACTTTCCCCATTTATATTTCATGTGGTGCACCACTTTTATTCCACTTTTGATGGAACTACTAATACGACATTTACTAGATATTTTCCCATTTCCGCGTCCATAATTTTATCATTGCGACCATGGTCATTTTATAACGCAACGCATACTTCATGAAGCTAGACCAATTGGACGGGAGAGATATTACATGTATAATATCTCATTATTTTACTCAACTACCATGATACAAGAAACCAATTCATAATATTCATATTGAATTGATATACGCGCTCGATATTTTGTTGCAATAATATATTGAGGCGTACCACGTGGATTTTTTTTCTATCATTGCCTCATCAGTCACTTTTCCACATAGCCTCAACCAAGAGATAATTAAAAACACGGAATTATAATTCATATTCGACTGATATAAGTATTGTAGCTTGAGACTTAACCGCTCATTTAAAGCTTATTGGAGCATCACCAATTTTGTTTTATATTCATAGCTTCATGAGATGAAAAAATATTATTAGATGAAATATTCACTTTTCAAATCTTTATAAAGATATTGACGAATGAATATTAACGCTATGCGCATAGCCTTGCGTAGATGATTTATTCATAATTTTAGCATCTAGTTTACCTTAACAAATAATTTTTGTCAATAATATTATGGCAACAAATTCGATCAAGTATAATATGTTTGAAAAACAAATACGGCGTAAATAGTTTTCTCATTTTTTATATAAAATACATAATATACGATAAAACACATGTTCCAGCCTTGATTATTTTAGATACAAAATATACTACTTGTAAGAGTTGGTGGGACAACCTCCAGGTTGGGTGGCGAGACGAAAGTCTACTTAACAACAGTACCTCCTCGAACGGGATAACCCGTCTCCCTTTCAATGTTTAGCTTTACCGGGGACAAGGCTTACCACTATCAACTCAAACTTATAGTATTATTTGTATTATTAAATTTAAGAATAGAACATAACTAATCGTTAATAATTTTATGAGAAAAAAATTATATGTCACATATTGATTTTTTATTTTAAATGTAGAAGATTGTACAAAGGCGCGCTATATATAATGCGTCGTGCATAAATAATATATACTTAATATTTTATAAAATATTTAACAATATGTGGTATTGTTACCACCAAATAAATTTGTCCATACACAATTTAGAGCAAGTAGTGTCACATCTTCTGGTTCTAGCCTATATATTGTTAATGTATATTTTATTTAAAAAGAATGCATGACTATGAAACGATGCATAAAATATAAGATTTGACCAAAATTAATCATGATTAAGGTTGAACAAAAAAAATCATGATTTGGCCCAATGATGGGAGTACTATTTATATTTTTAAGGTAGCAAGATCTAAATTATTCCATAGGAACATTAATTGAATACAATAGATTAATGTGTTACCGCTTAATAAAATTATGTCATATTAAGTGCTTATTGATTAAGTCAATAATTATTTCATTTTTGCATGCAAGAAAATTATAAGCAAATATGAACTCTCTATAGGAGGTAACATTAATATGTGACCCATATGTTCGATTTGTTGCTTTTGTAAGAACAAAAACTATATATAATATTTTTATTTAAAATATTAATTAAATATAGCATGAGGTAAGGCTTAATTAATTAACATTTATTTTTATGAAAAAGCCAAAGAAAAAAAATCTATGATGTTTCATAGATAATATATAACATTGTTAAAGTGGTCAAGAGCATTAAAAAGTTTTTATCGGTTAGAAGCAACTCAAAGAAGGCTATTGTGAGTTCACCTTCATGTCTTTCTTTTTTTAAAAAAATTTAAAGTAATGTATGCATATGTGAATAATGCATATAATAAAAGATATAAATTATTTATACAATAAAATGAATGAATTAAGGAAGCACAATGGTCAAGAAATATGACAATGTTGTTTGATGGACGTACTTGATTTACTTGACAATCATCTATAGATGAAGAACTAATTTCATATATATTAGTGTTCCATAACAATTATATGGTAGAAGAACAGACTCAAGGCGTAATTAGACCATGAACCTTTGATATTTGAGTATGTGCACGGATACACATGGTATAATCATTTATTTTTAGTTTGCCGATGTTTTTTTTTTTTTAGATATAAAGTGGGCAAATATGACTTGAAAATTTTAATTAAATCCTAGTAACAAAGCATGCTTTAATTTACTACTTAAATTCTTAAGTAAATATTTACTTAGTAGGAATAATCCAAAGAAAAAAAAAGTCATGTACCAAACTAATAATAATAAAACATCCAATTAGAATAGTTTTACATAAAATATTGATCCAAATGGAAAAAAATGTTCCTTCGAGTCAATGAATTAATCGAATACTAATTCAAATTAATTCTAAGACCATATAAAGCAAGATATTAACGGTAATAACTTATTAATAAACAATACATATGGTCAACTTTAGCCTCAAGTAACTTATTAATAAATACAAGTTACATTTAAAATTATTTAGTTTTATTCAAAGTAAATGTAAATAATATGGATCGACACACATGGTTAGCTACTGGTGACAATTAAGGTATAATATTTTTAACCAAGATATTGATAAACTTAATATGATTGATGTTTACATTTGTATTCTCCTACTCCATCTAATACAATATTAACTAACAATTAAATAGGTGTTACATAAGGTTGAAATAGGAAGGGTCATCCATTTTCTCATTACATTTACAACAAGAGGAACTGTTTTGGCAAATACCAATAACACAAACGCATTTTTCATGTCCAACTCGCTCGGTAAAATTCCATCAGGCAGACTCCACTCGAAATTATGAAACAAAGAAGCTAATATAAACTTGGTGACCCTAGAAGCCATGTTAAGTGCAGGGCATATTCTCCGACCTGCACCAAATGGTATATATTGAAAGTCATTACCATGATAGTCCACCGTCGAGTTAAGAAACCGCTCCGTCTTGAAGATGGACGAGTTCTCCCATACCGCTGGATCCCTGTAAATCAAATAAGTGTTCACGAGAATTTGTGAGTTCTTAAGAATAGTGTGATTCATCACCTCACACGTCATGGTAGCACGGTGAGGGAGAAGGAATGTCACCGGTGGATGCAGTCTCAAGATCTCCTTTATGCATGCATGGAGATAAGGGAGATTCTCTAAATCAAATTCCCTCACTTCTTTGCTCTGCCCAATCACTGAGGTCAGCTCCTTATGAAGTTTCAATAGCTTGTTAGGACTCTTAATAAGCTTTGACATCGCCCACTCTATGGTACATGAGCTAGTGTCCGGACCAGGACCAAATATTTCCTATGATCAAATTCATCATGCTTGAATGATCGATAATTAATTCGTGAATATTTAAAACATGCAAGTTAATTATGCATCGATCATAATAAATCTACGAGGTGCTAGCCTGGGCTACATGTTTATTGCTCCGCCTTTGAATGGGATAGCTAGTAGTGTCTCTAAAATTATGGAATAGCTAGTAGTGTCTCTAAAATTATGGAAAATACTATAATAGGAAAAGTTATCTTGCATACGCATCGATCGTAAGAAATATACATACAATGATACACTTAACCTAAATTCATACTTATGTATGTGCATAATGCACGTGCACGAGGTGAATTTGAAGGGCGGGCTAGCCTAGGCATACAACCTAAAGTCGTAAATATGTCCAAAGCTAAAATTTCAAAATCCCCTAGGCTAGACCAAGAGCAGCCTAGGCATTTTCATTTTTTTAATCAACTATATATCACTCCAAAAAGAAAAAGCCCAACAAAGCGACGGAAGGCTATTTCCCGTCGCTAAAGGGCGACGGATTAGCGAGGAGGACCGTCTGATGACCCGTTGACTCGATTAACAACGGGGTTAGCGACGGCCCTCGCCGCTAATCATTGGGCGGGAAAAATCTAGCCCAAATGCAAGAGCCACGTGGGAATTAGCGACGTGGTTCATCCCGTTGCTAATCCCGTCTATATTGTTAGGAAAAAAACGCCCAAACCCTTTCCCTCTCCCCTTTCCTTCATTTCGATCGTTCTTCCTCCCTCTCTCTTTGTTGCCTCTGCCTCCCTCACCCCTCCACCCTCGATCTCTCTCTGCCTCCCTCATTTCGATCGTTCTTCCGTCCTCTCTCTCTCTCTCCCTCGACCCTCGATCTTTCTCTCCCTTACTGATGGACGTCAATTCACTGTCCCGCACCGTCGACCCTCGTCGTCTGTTCGTCGACCGTCTCCGCCTCTTTCAGTGTCGCATTCTTGCAATGCATTTAGGTATATATTATTTATTTTTATTTAAATGTGATTTTAATCAACTTATATCACTACAAAAAAATGCCCAACAAAGCGACGGGAAATAGCAATAGGCTATTTCCCGTCGCTAAAGGGCGACGGATTAGCGATGAAGACCGTCCGCTGACCTTTTGACTCGAATAACAACGGGGTTAGCGACGACCCTCGTCGCTAATCAATGGGCGGGAAAAATCTCGTCCAAATGCAAGAGCCACATGGAAATTAGCGACGGGGTTCATCCCGTTGCTAATCACGTATCTATTGTTAGGAAAAAAAAAAAGCTCAAACCCTTTCCCTCTCCCCTTTCCCTCATTTCGATCGTTCTTCCTCCCTCTCTCTCTTTGTTGCCTCTGCCTCCCTCACCCCTCCACCCTCGATCTCTCTCTACCTCCCTCATTTCGATCGTTCTTCCGTCCTCTCTCTCTCTCCCTCGACCTTCGATCTTTCTCTCCCTTACTGATGGACGTCAATTCACTGTCCCGCGCCGTCGACCCTCGTCGTCCGTCCGTCGACCGTCTCCGCCTCTTTCAGTGCCGCATTCTGCAGTGCATTTAGGTATATATTATTTATTTTTATTTAAATGTGATTTTTAATCAACTATATATCACTACAAAAAATGCCCAACAAAGCGACGGGAAATAGCGACAGGCTATTTCGCGTCGCTAAAGGGTGACGGATTAACGAGGAGGATCGTCCGCTGACCGTTGACTTGATTAACGACGGGGTTAGCGATGGCCACCGTCGCTAATCATTGGGCGGGAAAAATCTCGCTCAAATGCAGGCGCGTGGCAGGTTGGCCTGCCACGTGGCCATGGTTGAAAGAGCCACATGGGAATTAGCGACGAGGTTTGCCCCGTCGCTAATCCCGTCAGTATTGTTAGGAAAAAAATGCCCAAACCCTTTCCCTCATTTCGATCGTTCTTCCTCTATCTTCCTCTCTGTTGCCTCTGCCTCCCTCACCCCTCCACCCTCGATCTCTCTCTCCCTCACTGATGGACGTCGATTTACTCTCCTGCGCCTTCGACCCCACCGCCTCAACATCTGTCGATCCTCGCCATCCGTCAGTCGACCGTCCCCGCCCCTTTTAGTGTCGCATTCCGCAATGCATTTAGGTATATATTATTTATTTTTACTTAAATGTGATTTTTAGTTTGTGAAATGAATTTAATTAATATTTGTATTTCAAAATCTGTATTTTTGAGTTCATCAAAAAAAAAGTGAAAAATAAAATTGCAAGTTTGAATAAAATTGTTGATTTTGATGGTTTATATGAAAAATGCGTATTTGTATAATTTTTTGGTGAAAAATAAAATTGGTAAGTTGAATAAAATCTTAGATTAGTTTTTTACGTTGATATGTATGATTTTTTAATTTTTGTGAAAAACAAAATGCATATGGCATGATTTTAATTTAGTTTTTGTTGTGATTATTTGTGATTTTTGTATATAATTTGATAGTATTGAGATATGCACTTTTATTTGTAATGTATATGTGTTATAATTTTGTTGAGAAAAAGTAAAATAATATATATATATATATATATATAGTATGTAAGATGATTTAAAATTATTGTTAAAAAAGTAAAATGAAATGTTAATAATGTACATTTTACTAATAAAATCTTATTTAAATGATAAAAATTAAATAAACAAATTACATTTCAATTAGGACAAAAAATAATGGACTAATGTAATATATTATATTATATGTGTGTGTGTAGGAATATATAATTGATAGAATAAAATAATATATAATGACGCTTTTATACTATATATATAACTTACAGTAATATGTAATGAGAAAAAAACCTTAAAACCAAAAACTTTATAACAAATTGAAGCACTTAAAAACTTATATATATATATATATATATATATGTGTGTGTGTGTGTGTACATATTATACTATATATAGAACTTATACTATATATTTGTAAAAGAAAGCCACTTAAAAATTAATAATTACGCTATATATATTGAAAAAAATTATAATAATTTATAATATATGTACAATTAGATTAATGTAATTTAAAATTGTAATAAATAGGAAAAATAGTATTTATCGTATATATAATGAAAAAAAACATAATTATGCAAAATAAATTTATAGCAAAATAAATTGAAACAAAATAAAACACTTAAAATTCAATAATTATGGTAGCTATATATTGAAATAAAATTATAATAATTAATGATAACGTTTGTAACAAAATATATATTACGCAAAGTATATGCAAAATATTGCAACCAATTAGACTAATTATGGTTAACATTCGCTATACAAATGTATTTGCCATCTGTATTTGTCATCTGCATTTATCGATGACCCGAGCCTCTATGCAGATGTATTATACACTCCTATCATCGCTACCCACACCACCCGTCACCGGTCACGTTACCACGTGGCCATATGGTGGGCCAACTTTTTCATCGGGGGATCAGCATCTCCATCGTATCAGCACGACCTCCGGACGGCCGCCCGGCCCGGCCCATCTGATGTACATGCCTCACGGTCGCGAGATCTTTGACACTTCCTTCTAGCGACCCGTCCATAGGCACTGCCACACATGGACAACGATGAGGGGTTCAGACCGCTAGAGGCAATACTGCTACCCAAGCAAGGGACGAATATTCTGGTTGTCAAGGATGTGAGATATTAAGTATATGAAATTTAATTACGCATATCTATGTTTCATTAATTTACGTAAAATTAAGGTCTTAACATAAATTTTCAATTTAGTGGACGAAAGTTGCACCCGTCGGACAGAGCTGCACAGGAGATTACGAGGGCAACAAGTACTCCTTGCACAATGATGGCTATTTTCGGGAGCATGTTCCCCAACACATTCGAGACGTATACTGGAATCAATGGAAGGTAAAAAATCTTTAGGTCTAAGTTATATCTTTCACTTATGATATATAGACTAAATTACAATATTTTTTGTACATAGCTAGTTGTCTTTCGATTGGGATCTAGCGGATGATGGGGCTATTAAAGAGGCATACAATAGACAGATTGCCACTCGGTACGCCAACTTCATCAGTAAGATGTGTTTGAAAGATAAGAAATCGGGCCATGTATCTACCGAGATCTTCGAGCATTACAAGCAAAAGCGGTCCACCCTTGAATTTAAGAAAAAGTTAGAGCAAGCAAGCAAGAATCGGCGAATGGAGACAGAGGGGACCGATATGGGTGTAGCTATTCATACATATGGTTCCATATCCATCTATCAGGACGCAGAGAGACTGGTAGGTCACGCTATGCAATAATAATTAAGTTTATATATATTATTTAATAAATCTCAAACTTAATCCTACTTAAACATGTTTTATAGGATGAGAAATTACGTCGATCCCGACTACTTTGAAATTTTGTTCGTACTTCCACACCAAGGATCACAACCACGCTACTTTCCTTGATCAGAAAGTAGAAAGGATTGTTGTAAGAAACTAATTTTGTAGTCATTGTTTGTTCAATTAATTATATGTATCAATGACTTATATATATCATTTGTGAATGTTTAAATTCTTAAGACCGACGACAATACGCAATAGACGCGTCGAGCTCACACAGTCGCAGCCTGACACGCCGATTGATGAGACTGAGTTGTATTTGTTTGTTGTGGAGCGTGACGACAAAGGACGAATATATGGATTAGGGTGGGCACTATCGGGGTCGAAGCGTAGACATGCTGGAGCTAGAGCAGGGTCTCCTCGGCATATGTCTGCTAATGATGAGCCGATTGAGCAGCTGAGGGGGACATTAAGGAGATGTAGGAAGTCTTTTAAGGGTTATTAATGATAAAACCCTCGACCGTGAGCAATTGCAAGAAATGCAGGGATAGTTAGATCGCATGGAGCAGGCTCTGATGGACATACTCGGAATTTCATTCGCGCCTCCAGCACATCCTAATAATGACTTAGAGACTGGTTAGGATCTTGATGATTGAGTCCTCTAATGCAAACACTTAGACTTTAGGTTATTTTTTCATATTTTGTAGTCATAGATATACGTTTCTATACTTGTAAACTTTCTTTTGTTATATTTATTTCATTTTTTCTTCATTTATTTCAATTATTAAATTTAATTTATTTATATTATTTATTCTTTAACAATTATTGTTTTGTCAAATAACAAATAAAAAACTGTTAATTTTGAAGAAAAATAGTTTTAAAATTAATATGTTTTATAATGTTTTAAATAAAAAAATCAATTTAAACATTAATTTTACTAAATAACAGTTATTTCATGTTTTAAAATGTTTTTAATATAAATTAATTTTGAATTCTATTTTTAAAAACTAAAAAGTAAAAAATTGTAATTTTATTATATTATTAATTTTAATTAAATTAAATTCTGAAATTTATTTTGAAACAGCTATTAAACGATTTTTTTTTTAAATTTCCGAATAACGATGGGAATAGCGATGGACACCCATCACTATTCATGTCCATGTAGTTGTCAGGCATGCCACGTGGCAGTTATTGGCGACGAGATTAGCGACGGGTTATCGTCGCAAATTTTGATGACGTGGCCCAAAATTGGTTAATGGGTTCCACGAGTCCAAAATGGCGACGAGTGTTAGCGACGGTACCCGTTGCTATTTCTGACACCCGTTGCCAAAAAATAGCGACGAATAAATTAGCGACGGATAACCCCGTTGCAATTCCCGTCGCTAAATGCTTTTAATGACATGACGTACCAGAATAGCGACATGTTTCTCTATCACTATTTTAGTACATTTTTGTAGTGTATGTATAAAGGAGTCACATGCAATCTGCCCTATACTATATGTATATTGCTCCGCCTTTGAATCCGACGGCTAGCTAGTGTTTCAAAAAATACGAGAAAATACTTTAGAAGCACTAAAAAAAGTGAAAAATTGCCTTGAACACATAACAAAAACCACACCCCTTTGATGATCATGTTACGTAAATCAAGACATGCAAGCTCGCATCCTAAGGTAAAGACGGAGGATAAATGTAGCTAGGGCGGTTGACAGTTTCATGGGGGCGTTTGAGGTGTTAATATTCTAGCACGTACAACTCATCATAGAGTAAACCAAAGCAAAGCTGGGGTCTTGTCTTACCAAAAGCAAAGCATCAATTTGTGCATCGGTGAAGTCGGCTTGGATCAACACATCCAAGAATTCGTTCCTGGTGTGGTCTTTGGTTGCCCTCATCTCCTTCACTATTCCTCCCTAGTACTCATTCATCCTCTTCACACACTTTCATGTAGTTTTCCTAATCCCTTGTAAGTCCAAGAGACCGAACACCGAGATAAAAATCAGGCAAGTTAGGTTTTACCGCCAATACCATAAGCTGCCTAATCATACCCATCATGTCCTTCTCATTATCAACCTTCATCTCTTCATAGTCATACACATTTTGGTTAAAAATAATATACCCTAAAACATTGATTATGCAACCAAATATGGCATCACCGAGCTGCACCACTTTCTTTCCTCCTCAAAAACCCAATCAACTCCCTCACCTTCTCCTCTCTTATGTCGGTCTGCGAGTCCACCATCTAGGTAGAGAATAGCTCCGTCCTCCATATCTTCCTCACCATCTTCCAGTGCTCGGTGCAGTCCCCCCACATCATGGAGTGTTCGATGTAACCAGGCACTTGCACGCTATGCGGCACATTGCGCCCGGAGCAAGCTCTGTCATGTGTCTTGAGTATCTCCCGAGCCGCCATGTGGTTCGAGCTAGACCACCATTAGCGACGGGACTAGCCCGAACTTGAGCATCATGAGAGGGTCGTACTTGTTTGCGAGGTCGGTCAACACGATCGGTGATGCTCATCGGTGATGCTCATCTGTGTTGCCGATCAGAAGCCAAGCGAAAGGACATCGAGGAAGTTTTTTAATTAGGAGATATGTAACGACGCTTGAACTCAAAAGAGAAAAGGAGAGATAAGAGAAGTATGAAGAGAAGTAGCAGCAGTGTGATGATAAGTTGATCCATTGATATCGTTCTTGATATCTATAGATCGATATGCAAGCCACTGCTTTGTTAAATATTAATGTGAGTAATTAAGCGAAGCTGACGCAGCGAAGATCTTCTAAACCAGTTGAATGAATCCACGAACAACTCGATCTAGGTCAGAACTTAAGCCAAAGTTCGAAAATTCTTTTATTCCAGCCAAAAAACTCCGAATTACATCCAATAGGTCGCTTAAATAGCGAAACCCTAAAATTTGCCAAAAATAGTAAAAAGTCCAAAAAGCCATAAAAGCCCTAAACTGGAAACTAGACGAAAAATAGAAACAAATGCCGCAAACGGCAATAAAAACGGAAATTCCTAATGAAAGTTATAAGCTAAACAAAACTTTCCTAAAATAGCAAAATTGCCGTTTCGGAGGGCGAAACGATGGAATTTCGCCGAAAAACGTCGTAGACACGGCGTAGCTGTGATCCGTGATCTCCACGCCGTTTCCAATCAACCCATGCCCCCGGAACGCCGAAACTCAAACGCCCGAACTTCACCGAAATTACCAAAATGCCATCCTGTCATATATTTCCATCATATTTTTCCAAGAATTTGCAAGCTAATTCTTGGACTTCATCATTCTCCCCAGGGTGGATAGAATTCGCCCTCGAATTGTCATCATCAGACGTATCCCCATAATAGGGAACAAGATGCTTGACATTAAATACATCAGTCGTGCGAATGTGACTTGGCAACTTCAATCTGTAAGCATTAGGATTAATTTTCTCAAGAACCTCCACAGGACCAATCTTCCGAACTGACAATTTGTTGTAATCACCCACGAGAGAACCGGTTTTTAGTGAGAGCGCCCACACAAAGTCACCCACTTCAAACTCCACGTGACGCTTCTTCGATCTCGCATATTGTTTGTACTTGTGTGACCTTACGCAAGTTATCTTTGATGATTGATGAATCTCTTGCGACCCACTAACAAAGTCTTACGCCTTGCCATGCCATCTAGTCTTACTTGGCACTGGTAACAGATCAAGAGGACCTCGAGGTAGTACTAAATACACAACCTGAAAAGGACTAAACCCGGTACTTCGATTAACAGCATGGTTGTGTGCAAATTTTGCCTAGCTCAACTTGAAGTCCCAACTCCTGACATTCTCACCCACCAAGCTCATCAAAAGATTGCCTAACGAACGGTTGACAACTTCAGTCTGCCCATCTGTTTGCGGATGATAAGCACTGCTAAATTTCAGCTGCGTGTTCACCATAACCCATAAACTGCGCCAAAAATGGCTAAGGAATCTGGTGTCCCGATCTGAAACAATCGAGGTAGGAAGGCCATGCAATCTATACACCTCCCGAAAGAACAGCTGAGCCACCTTTACAACATCAGTAGTCTTCTTGCATGAGATGAAGTGAACCATCTTGGAAAAACGGTCAACCACCACAAAAATAATGTCATTTCCTCGCTGTGTTCTAGGCAACCCCAGCACGAAATCCATGCTAATATCAACCCATGGCTGTTCTGGAATGGGCAAAGGCATATATAGACCGGCATTAGTTGCGGTACCCTTCGAAAGTCGGCAAGTCCCACCGCATTGCACATATCTCGTCCACTTACCTTGCGAATGGTAGGCCAAAAGTAAGAGGCTGCACCGGTACCGCAAAGTGCGATCACGCCCAACATGTCCCTCTCCATGCAACTCTCTAATAATTAGCAATCTCAGGCTGCAATTAGGAATGCAAAGCTGGTTGCCCCGAAATAAGAAACCCTCTTGGAGTGTGTAATCAGTACGCTCCCCACTCCGCACCTTCTCCACAATAGTAGCAAAAAAAAGGATCAGTAGTAAACAATTCAAAGAAGGAGGAAAACCCAGGTACCTCAATGGTCATGCGGCTCAACAAACTTTTTCGTCGCTCAGGGCATCGCAACTCGTTGATCACACCGGACTTGTGTTTCACCACAAAAGTAAAGCGCTCCAAATAGGCCACCCCGGGAAGCATGTCCGCCGAGACCTTGTTACGCCCATGTAAGTGTCGCAATGCTTCATGGTCATGTAAACAAGCACGAACTCTCTGTGGAAAAGATAATGTCGCCAATTCTTCACGGCTTGTACCACTGCATAGAACTCCACATCGTATGTACTATACCTCAACTTCGCCCCAGACAACTTCTCATTGAAATAGGCAACAAGCCTATTATTTTGACTCAAGACAGCTCCAATGCCTACCTTGGATGCATCACTATGCAACTCAAAAGGTAGGTGAAAATCTGGCAACACCAGAATGGGGGCAGTGGTTAACCGCACCTTGATCAGTTGGAATGCTTCATCTGCCTCGTTGTTCCACCCAAACTTCACGCCCTTCATACAGTCTGTAATTGGGGCCATGATACTGCTGAAGTGTGGAATGAACCGCCTGTAGAAGGAAGCCAACCCATGAAAGCTGCGAACCTCCGTGGTGGTGGTGGGTCTAGGCCAAGTGCGGATGGCTTCTACTTTAGACTCATCAACCTGCATGACATAACCTAAAAAAAAGACCTTCAGTGTCACAAAAGAGCATTTCTTCATCGCAGCATAGAACTTCTCCCTGCGCAAGATAGTCAGAACATCTCGCACGTGCTGGAGGTGTTCCTCCTTGTTAGTACCGTATATCAATATATCATCAAAATATATCATAACACACTTGCCTATCAAAGGTCTCAAGCTCTGGTTCATGACTCTCATGAAGGTGCTAGGTGCGTTTGACAACCCAAACAGCATGACTAACCACTCATACAGCCCCTCCCTGGTTTTAAAAGCAGTCTTCCCCTCATCCCCAACTCTAATGTGAATCCGGTGGTACCCACTCTTCAAATCCAGTTTTGTAAAAAATTTTGCTCCACTCAATTGGTCAAGTAAATCATCCAAGCGAGGGATATGAAAACGATACCGACAAGTAATCTTGTTGATTGCTCTCATCGTCCACACACATCCGCCGGGAGCCATCTTTCTTTGGTGTAAGGAGGGTTGGTATGCGCACACGCTCAGACTTTCACGGATGAATTCCTTCGCCAATAACTCTTCAACTCGTGTCTACGCAACTCCTCATGCTCACTGGGACTCATTCGGTAGTGTGGTCTATTAGGTAGTGACGCCCCAGGTTCAAGGTCAATCGATGTTGAATATCACGCAATGGTGGCGATCCTTCCGGCATCTCATCGGGAAAACATCACAAAACTCCTTCACAATAGGAATTGCAAAACAGAACATCAACATCTCTATCTACCTCCTTTCCCATCAAGATGTAAACCACCTCGAATCCGTAATGCATCTTCAAATCTTGCCAAAGACAGCAAGCTGCTAGATTCTTTAGTAGGCTTAACTTCCTCTGGATCCTTGGCGGGTACTAGCACAATCTTCACTCCCTTGAACATAAGGGTGTATTTATTGGTTCTTCCATCATGCACAACTCCCCTATCAAACTACCAAGGACGTCCCAGTAACAAGTGGCAAGCATCCATAGCCACAACATCACACCAGACTGAATCCTTGTAGTTAGCACCAATAGAAAAAGTCACCAAGGCGCGCTTCGACACCTTCACATCACCACCTTTCTTCAGCCAAGCTAGCTTGTAGGGCCTGGGGTGTTGTTCAGTTGCAAGGCCCAACTTCTGAACCGCTTCAACTGAGACGATATTCTCGCAACTGCCTGCATCAATCATGAACTTGCACACCTTGCCTAAGATGGTACACTTGGACTGAAAGATGTTATTCCGCAGCCACTCATCATCAGCGACAGCTCTAGGAGTCATACAAGAACGCCTCACAACCAAGGCAGTACCCACATCTCCAGTCGCGATCTCCTCTTCTGTGTTGTCCGAAGTATCAAAGGCTGGTTTTGCAGTGATGTTGGCCTCTTCCCCTTCGTCTTCCTCTTCGTTCTCAATAAAGATAGCCTTCTTCCCTTTACATTCTGACTTCATGTGACCAACTTCGCCACAACCAAAGCATTTAATCCCACTAGTGCTAGGTCTGTTCGTGCGACTAGCAGGGTTAATTGCAACGGTATTACCTCCAGTATTGGCCGTCCCAACACTAACATTAATGGAAGCATTACTCACACCCCGACGCTGTTGTTTCTCCACCAACAATGCTCGGCAGTGCGCTAACTGAGATAAGGAAGCCGGATCAAACATGTTGACGACATCTTAGATCTCGCACCCTCGATCCACCAATATACCGCGCCACTAATTGGTCGTTAGTCTCCTCGCTAGCGATTCGTTTCTAGCGACTAAGCGATAAAACTCGAGTAGTGTAATCATCTACTGACTTTGCCCCTTGTCTCAGATTCTGCAACCTCTGATACATAAGGCATTGGAAATTGTAAGGCAAGAACTTAGCCCGTAAGTGCTTTTTCATCTTCTCCCACGAGGCGATCTTCGCCTTTCCATTCCTATTCTGCATCAACTTCTGTTGTTGCCACCAAGCCGTGGCCCTGTTGCGGAATCTGGTCGCAACCAGTTGCACACGCTTGCCTTCGGGCACACCTTTGAATTCTAGGACTTCTTTCGACGCCGCCACCCAAGAATTCTTTCGGTTGAAGGGTGCCATGAAGTTATGGGACCTCCGTCTTCATCCCAGACTCCCACCGCCTGCGATCATCCTCAACTACACGCGGCCTGTAGCGCCTCCTCGGTGCCTCAACATACTCATCCTCCCCTTCGATAGAAGAATCTCCTACTGGTTCATCACCAACAGGTTCCCTTCGATGGTTACGGACACGATCCATATTCTGACCCAACAACTGATCGATTCTGGCAGTTAATTGTTCTACCATCGCGCCCATGCGTTGGTAAATTATTTGGCCAATTTGTCGATTCATATTGTAACGGTCATACACCTCCTCGATACGCTGCTGGTTCCTCTTCGGCGGCATGATTTCTCCAATCACGCTGAACCTGTCTCTGATACCAACTGACGCAGCGGAGATCTTCTAAACCAGTTGAACGAATCCACAAACAACTCGATCTAAGTCAGAACTTAAGCCAAAGTTCAAAAATTCTTTTATTCCAGCCAAAAAACTCCGAATTACATCCAATAGGTCGCTTAAATAGCGAAACCCTAAGATTTACCAAAAATAGTAAAAAGTCCAAAAAGACCTAAAAGCCCTAAACTGAAAACTAGACGAAAAATAGAAACAAATGCCGCAAACGGCAATAAAAACGGAAATTCCTAATGAAAGTTATAAGCTAAACAAAACTTTCCTAAAATAGCAAAATTGTCGTTTCGGAGGGCGAAACGATGGAATTTCGCCGAAAAACGTCGTAGACACGGCATAGCTGTGACCCGTGATCTCCACGCCGTTTCCAATCAACCCATGCCCCCGGAACGTCGAAACTCAAACGCCCGAACTTCACCGAAATTACCAAAATTCCATCATGTCATATCTTTCCATCATGTTTTTCCAAGAATTTGCAAGCTAATTCTTGGACTTCATGAAAAGCTTAAGATATACTTCAAACTATGTATATTAATCTATATAAGGGAGTAGTTACTTACATATATTTCTTGCAACTATGGCCCTGTTTGATTACAAAGAAAATGTTCCATAAGAAAAGAACATTTTTCTGAAGAAAGTTTTCCCTAGTAAATGTTCAAAAGAAAATTTTCCTGTATGTGTTTGATTGCACATATAAGAAATTTTTCCCTCAAAACTCTCCAACAACGAATTTTGAAATAAATATGAAAACTTACCATACATATTAAATATATTAATTCTCATATTTAAAATATAAATTTATTATGTCTTATTATGGAAACTCACATTTTCTCGATAGAAAACTCAATTTACCCACCATAATAAGTGAGAAAATATATGAGTCTTAATATGGAAAGTTTACAATTATAAAAAAATATTCCGTGAAAAGATTTTGGCTATCAAACGCATGAAAAATATCATTTTTATTAAATTTATCATTTTCCTTAGAACATTATCTTTTTCCGTCAAATCAATCGTTGCCTATATGTGGAGATCTCGAAAAACGCTTACAACCAATAATTACTTATCACTGTATATCCAACACATGTACACTTTTACTAGCAATAATGGAATCCAAAATGTTACTGTACAAATTCATCAATTACGTATACTGTTTTCAAAAAACAAAAAAAATTATATATATATAAAAGAAAGCTACGTACATTATTGACACATGTCAACTCTACGTACATTTAATAATTAATGGTGACAAATGTCAACTCTACATGCAGTTGATAATTAATAGCTTAAGTACTCTTATTAGTCCAATTAATATAAATATCCTAATTAATAGCCTAAGTACATTCTACATGTCCACTAGCATGTATAACTATAAGAATTATGGATCCTGACCGAATCAGATATATCAGATATATACGTGTAGGGGTGCACACAGATTGCACTAATCCGCATATCCGCTCCAATCCGAACCAATTATCATTAATTAGTTCAATTTTTTATCCCTTAAAATGGATTGGATTAAAAAATCATTAATCCGACTGAACTGGATCGAATTGCAGATCCTACATTAAAAAAACGTGAATCCTATTCGATCCAGTCCATTTATCACATCAACATATATACATATCTGATTATATGTACTATAGTACCTCGAAGAGCATCAATCAAAACTGTCAATTATAAACTATAGTATCTCAAAGACTATGTTTGTTCTTAACTCTTTTAGTACACTTCGAGCATTTTTTTGTAGGTTGTATGTCGCCACATGCATTTTTTTGTGCTTTTATAAGGGTGTATATGGTGCAGATTTGTATGTGCATATTTATTTATATAGGAACTTGCATTTTAAAGGTTATTGAAATGACAAGTTTGTGGGAAATATGCTATATATAGATTTGTGGGATGGATGTTGTAAATTTGTCGTTCCCGATATGTATGATTTTTGTGATTTATTTCATTAAATTTTATTTCATGAATCTGTAGATTGAAAAACGACAATCCGTAGAACTTGATCCAATCCGGTCTGCATTTTACAAATTGGATTGAGTTGAATTGATAACATATTTGGATTGGATTGGATTGTAATTTTTCAATCCGCAATAATTGGATCGAGTTGCGAATTAACCCTAATTGAACAAGATTCAATCCATGTGCACCTCTATATACATGTTTGAGTTCAAGAGACTCCAAAATGAATAAATAATAAACTAATATAAGTCGATTGGGCCACTTGAGCATTCCTCGTAACTAATGTATACTCCGATGCTTATTAAATGTCATAAATAATAAACTAATATTAGTCGCATGATGTTTGTTGATATCATGGTTGCACGAATCTAAACGTGTAACAAAAGCAGCGCACGAGGGGCGTGCTCGTCAACATTTCTATTAATGTTACAATAGCACCGTCCTTTTTTATATAACAAAGGTTTTTTATAGGATTTTTATATAGCAAGGATTACCATATAAATTTTTAATTGAATGTGACTTTTTATTTTAGTTTTTAGAATTTTTATTCTACATAATAAATATTGTTGATTTAAAATTTTGTGCAGTACACCAGAGTACAAACCCATCTCTAATGCAAGTTTCAAATGACAATATAAGAATTAATAGTTGCTCTATTTATCTGATGGATTTGGATTTAATATCAACTATATTAACTCCATCGACAATTAATGGTTCAATAAATAGTGTCTCGCATTCAAGAGTTGAATCATCGGGTAAATAATTTTATAATTTGTTCTAAATTATTATTTATGTATTTATTATTTTGTTATATATTTTTAAAAAAATATTATCTGTGTCAGAGTGTGGCCGTACAATTCTCCAGTGCCATACATGTTAATAGGTAAATGCTTTCGTGACATCTATGGACCACACTCCATAAGCGCGACCTTCAATACAATGATCGCACGAATCTCAAGGCGCAACAACGACGGCGTGCAAGGGGCATGCCCCATCGTTGTTTTTTATTGATGTTACACAAACATTGTTCCTTTTTATATAATAACGATTACCAACAGTTGTCGTCTTCTTTGCGATGACAATAAACAAAAGTCAAGGTCAATCTCTATCGCGTGTTGGTATATATCTGCCTCAACCTATTTTTACCCATGGACAAATGTATGTTGCAGTTTCAAGATTTAAAAGCATATATGGATTGAGTATTTTAAAATGGGACAAGGAAAATAATTTTTCAAATTGCACTCTCAATGTTGTATACAAAGAAGTCTTTCAAAATTTATTATGAGAATTACAAATAAATCATTCTTCATATATTTTTTATTTTTTATTTTTTAAACAACGTTCATTATGCTATTGATTATTTATAAAAAAATATATATATAGATTCATAGTATTTCCGACAACGTTCGAGTCTAAAACTAATCAATTGCTAATGACGTATATTGAATTGGAAAGTGTTGCATGCAATCACACTCCAAACAATTACTACTCCATCTGTTCCACAATACGTGTCACATTTTTTACATTTTTTTGTTACACAATATGCGTCACATTAAGAAACTAGTTGATATCTCGTGCTTTATGTGCAAAAGAGGCCTAGTGTATTAGATAAATACTCGGAAGAAACCCAAAGTAATTTCAAAATTTTATTCGTGGGGCAAAATTTTCAATTTTTTTAAGAGTAGTTTCAAAAAAAAAAAATTGGTGAATGTAGTTTCAAAATTTTTAAAATATGATAAGACATTAACTTAAAATAATTTTAGTTTAATATTTGAAAAAGTTGTATTGATAAAAAATGAAAAAAAATCCAAACGATGAGATTGATAATTTACCCGAGGAATAATTAAGGGATGTTGATGAAAAATGAGATTAATAAATTAGAGAAATGTGACGGCCCCGCCCTTTATCTAGGGCACCGCCCGACCTAATCCCGTCATTAAGCCTAATTCTAGTCATGTAGAACCTAACAACGTATTAGTCAGCCTTTCTAATAAACCTTACGCCATTCTCATGACTAAATAATATTTTAGAGTTAATTAAAATTTTATACAGTTTAAAGATTATTCAGCGGAAGTCTTGACAACTATGCGGAAGTCATTCATATAAAACCTAAGTGTGGAAACCAGGAAACAAAGATCACATGCATATATATAACAAAATGACGATAATTATATATCAACATGTGTCTGGTCAGTATACTGTCTCACAACCCGTAGTATACATCCCAAAAAGTGTATGAAAGACATATATAAGTCATACAACAAAACTAGAAACCTACAACAAAGGTGGCAGCTCTCCACTGGCTCAGAGGTAGTCGTCGATATTCTCCTTGCCTTGTCTGTTACTCGATGCATCTGCACCTACCATCATAAAAAGGACGGTGAGTATAGTAATGTAGAAAGTAATACTGAGAGACATTTATCCATATTTCCAAACATAACAAGAGATACATTTCACAATACATACATTCATTTTACAACAATAATTATAGATACTCAAACACATTACCAAACAATATAACATCAATAAACTATACCAATGAACCACACATATTAAATTGTGTACCTAACACATTAGCCCAGTAATACCATATTAATCCCATAAACCTTAGGTATTGATCACATAGACCTTGGGTAGTCATTTATTTAGCATGGCATATCGACCACATGTAATAGATCTGCACACATAATACTTCGGTATTACCCTTGTTGGTCGCCGCTTATCATTAGGTATTCTCTTTATTAGTTGTGAAATATGGCATATCAACCTCATGTAATAGGTTCACTCACATAGTACTTTGGTATTACCCTTATTGATCGCCGCTTAATCATTTCACTAATTGGTCTAGATATTATCTTTCAGGTAATAACTTATATATCTTATCCTTGTTAATTGTGAAACACGGTTTATCGACCTCATGTAATAGGTTGGCACACATATTACTTCGTATTACCCTAATTGGTCATCGCTTGTACATTTCATCAACTTTATATGGTAGGTCCATGACACTAACTAGTCATTTATACCGACATCCCCGAGTCTCATACCCCGTGTGTCGTGTATACCCCAAGCCACATCATGAAACATAAATACACACATATTCTAATTTAACTACAACATACAATTAAGTAAACACACAAATCGTGGCATAAGAATTCGAGCAAGTATAACAATTTACACAACTATCAACAAGCAGCAACATCAAAACATGAAATAGAGAGAAATATCTCAATCAGCTTACTTACCTATACGCAAATTTTCTAGCTAATCTGGCCTCCCGACACCTCGAAACATGTACCCGAACCTCCGAGACTCTTCCATAAGCTCCTTGTACCATTAGACATGTTTTATAATGTACTATCAGGGCACCTAGCGTGCTAGGTGTAATGTCTAGTGCGCTAATGACCTCATTAGCACGCTACCAAGTTTCTCTAGTGCTATACAAAGCTAGCGCACTAGCTGACCTACCTAGCGTGCTACGTGCAGGAAAACCAAGAATTCTGCACATATAATTCTGAGTTCTCTCCACACATAGGCTTCACCAACACTTTAAGAACACTCATACACACCTCTAAAGCCCAAAGACATCAATTGTCAACATAAACACAATCTCAAATCATTTAATTCACCAATTCATCAAACTAAGCTAAATAAACTAGTGTTAGTGAATCACCTAGTTGTTGTACACCTAGCTTGATCAACATCTCACCAAAACCCACTGATTTCCCCTTCAAAGACTTGTTGTTCTCCTTCTCCAATAAGCGTCCTTCTCTCCAGCAAGTTTTGAAGATGAAAATAGGTTGATTGCATGAGTTGATCTTAGCTTTATATATGTAAAGGATAAGATCAATTAATAGCCATTGATCTTGTTGCACACACGTATCTCGAGACTCATCCAAAGGCATATATATTGGCACATTTCCCACTTACTCTCCACTATCTCATGCTAGCTAACACCAACATCAACTCAGTTGGTTTTTAGATGTGTCTATATGTATCTCGAGAAATATCACACGGCTATTGTTTTAAATTACTAACTTAAGTACATTTAATATATAATCAACTATAGCACCATTAATACTACTAAGTGACACTGAGCTTAAATTAACTCTCTACGCATCTCGAGGCGCATCCTCACTCACATCTCGACCTCTATATACAAGTAGGAGTGATTTACTATGTTTACACATATACAATGCACTAAACATTCACCATACCACAAAATATATATTACTCGATCCTCGTGCCGAGTATTAAGTTCATGCACCCACTCTCGAACCACGTCGCAGGTTGGTGACCCTTAATTACGAACCAAATCCATTATTAAAGATTTGTGTCATTACAAGAAACTCTAACGGATAAATTAATGATGAGACTAATGGTCTGTTCGCTTCATGGTCTTATGGTGGATTAACCTCACTGGACTGGCTAAGCCAGTGTTCGTTTTGCGGATTAATTAAGCCACGAGATCAAGTAATACTCAGTAGAGGTGACTAAAGTAAACCATCAATTTTGGTGGGACTAACTAGTCCCAATGCTTGGCCATTACAGATGACCAAATTACCCCTCCTCTTTACACACTTTTCTCTTCAACTCAATCGATCAAATGAATTGATTGTTGGTTTGGAATAAAAGAATTTGGGTCCATGTTGGTGGTAGCACATATTAGTTGTTTCTTTGAATTCAGTTTTGTTAGAACCTAAAATCAAAGGTGAGCACCAAAAGAAGTCCGTCACTTTTATGGTATGGGCAAAGTTATTCTCTGATCAAAGATGCCACGAAACAGAGCAATCCAAAACATCAATCTTTACATCGAAACTAGATTTGGACGAACAATCGATTTTTTTATACATACATATATATATATATTCAAATCTGAAATGGACTTACCTCGAATGAAGAAGACGCCCGGACACAACAACACGGTGACGAAGATGCGGAGGATGAATCTTGCGAGATCGCGGACTCAGCCAGAGGAGCGAAAGTGATGAAGACCGAAATCGACTTTGATGATTTTGTTGGAGATGTTTGTTAAATAGAGGGGTAATTTGGTAAATGTACTTTTTAGAACCACATTTATTCTCAAGCTTAAAACTCCCAACCGAACAAGTCCCATAAAATGGATTAATATATAAACTCATGTGTTAGTCACATTACAAACTAATCTCATGGTCTTGGGTCTTGTTAAAATTTGAACCGAACAGGCCATAATAGTACTCGCTAAGCGTGGGACTCCGAAAAACAAATAATGAGATAAATAATTGAGCGAGATATCGCTTTTCATATTGTGAATTGGACGGGTACATTGTTACAAAAGAAAAAAAATAATATAAAGTACTACGTATCATTCCGAAAATTGAAGAGAAACGAAATTTACAAAAGCAATGGACTCACTATCTACATTCTAAAACTAAACCTCACTAATGAAGGTACCAAATCTAAGTCTGTCCAAAGCCTACTAAATTTATCAAAGCCAAAACCTTTGGCCTCAATTTGTTGCAATGATGTAGGACCACTTTCGATACACTGTATGCGGGTGATTCAGAGATTGAGTTGTTGATGAGACGGTCGTGGTCGATGAGGAGGTCTAGGTGTTTGGGGTGCTAGTGAAGTAGATGTTGTAGCTAGTGGAGCATGGGAATGATGACTCGATATGACAATATGGCATGGTCACGATCTTGAGGAAAGTGACGATGATGGTCGTGTTGATGCCAATCAAACCCAATCATCTCTATTTATAGCTATATACATTTGAAATGTTTAACATATTATAATTGAAACGTTTAGTTTATTTTAACGTTGCATTCGAGTTGAAAAATCAATTACCATTACAAATTTTTAATGATACCGAGTTATTTGATTATAAGGGATTTAAAATGTTACATTGGAGTTCAAAAAAAATATGAATAGTTAATTAGTCATTCAATTCTCAAATTGTAACACACATGCATCGAATAAGCCTACATATTGGGTGTGCCACGTAGCTCATTAAGAGGGCTAAAAACGCCACATAGCACACTCAAGATGTATTATTATTATTATTATTATTATTATTATTATTATTATTATTATTATTATTATTATTATTATTATTATTATTATTATTATTATTTCATTTAAGAAAAAACGTTTTTTCTTAGTTATCATGAAATATTTATTTCGTTTTTAAATATAAAAATATATATTAAGCCTACATTATTTACTACATTAAATTATACATGCATCCAACTTACATGAATTCCGTTTTTGTTTGTAGTTTTGTGAACCGAGATGGAAAGTTTTTTAATTTTAGATTTTGCGTTGATTACTTGCTAAATATATCAGTTTACTACATTAAATTAGACATTAGTTGCACATACCATATATATAGGAACTATCCTTATTTGCATCTAAATAAATTCACTACTAATCAACCTATTTCAACTGTTACTAAAAAAAAATTAAAGTCTTATTATTTATTTAGAGTTAAGTTTAATTTGGTAACGTTTTCAACTTATGTGTGATATGACACGTTGGGCGTTGAGAATGCTCCAAAATGACACGTGACAAATACCATTTATAGGTCGTCGAAATCTACATCATGGGCACGTGGCGCGTTGAGAAGACTCCAAAATGCCATGTGTCATATAGCCTATATAGCTTGACAAAACCTAGAACTTGGGCATGCCACGTGGCCATACGAGAAGGCTCGAAAATTGTCACGTGACACACTCAATATGTAGGCTTATTATATATATAGACAGATATAGATGTGCGACATAATAAGCCTACATCTTGAGTATGTCACCTGGCGCATCGAGAATGATCCAAACGCCATGTGTCACATACCATATATAGCTTGATGAAACCTACATCTTGGGCATGCCACGTGGCGCTACGAGAAGGCTTAAAACCGTCACGTGGCACACTCAAGATATAGGCTTATATATATAGATTGTCACATTAAAAAATTAAGGAAGCACGAAATACTTCATTTTCAATTCTAACCTCATTCTATTTACTTAATGACACTATTAATTATTTTTTTACATAATATATATATATATATATATGATAAGTCAATAATTGGAGGATAATTTAGTCTTGTTAATTATATATAAAATTTTAATTGTGAATTAATCAACACCTTAATTCTCGTGCACAAGCAAAATTGTGAACAATCACTATATTGTGCAACAGATGGAGTACTAATAGCATGGTCATAACTCATATACTTGGATTGTGAGCTTATGAATCCTCAAGTACGTAAGTATGTACATCACGTTAATGTAGCATGATGGTCACTAAAGTGAGAGTTGAATTCACGACCTTCCCAAATTTTGCTTTTTTGGCGAAAGTGATATGTCGTGCCATTTCACCAGATCGAGATGTTTTGACAATGGAAGACATGACTTCAAACTATGTATATTAATTATCATTTTTCGACTTTTCAAGAATTGTATATTATGGGAAGTGGTCACGCTTCTTAAGGAATTAACTCGACGTCCTAAGAACTTGAATATTTTTAAAAAATCAAATTATCACTACAAAAATGTATCAGAATAGCGATGGGGCAACCCGTTGCTATTTTTTGGCGAATGGGTGTCAAAAATAGCAACTAATACCCGTTGCCAACACCCATCGCTATTTTGGGACACGTGGAACCCATAAACCATTTTTTGGCCACGTCATCGAATTTGGACAAGAACACGTCGCTATTAGAAATTTCTTTTTAAAACCGTTTTATTTCAAAATATATTTTGGGATTTAATTTAATTAAATTATATATTAAAATTACTGTTTTCTAATTTTTAGTTTTTTAAAATAGATTTCAAAATTAATTTATATTAAAAATATTTTTTTATTAAGAAATAGCTGTTTTTATTAAAATTAATGTTGAAATTAATTTTTTTAATTTAAAACATTATAAAATATATTAATTTTAAAGCTATTTTTTAATTAACAATTTTTTATTTGTTATTTGGTGAAAACAATAATTGTCAAAGAATAAATAATATAACCAAATTAAATTTAATGATTGAAATAAATGAAGAAAAAATGAAATAAATATAACAAAAGAAAGTTTACAAGTATAGAAATGTACATGTATGACTACAAAATATGAAAAAAAAAACTTAAGTCTAAGTGTATACATCAGAGGACTTAATCATCGAGATCCTAGTCGGTCATTGAGTCATCTGCAGGATGTGTTGGAGAGCGCGAATGAAATTCCAAGTCTGTTCGTTAGAGCCTGCTCTATGTGACCTAACTGTCCTTGCATCTCTTGCAATTGGTCACGGTTGAGGGTTTTATCATTAATAACCCTTAAAAGACTTCTTTGCATCTCCTTAATGTCCCCCCACAGATGCTCAATCGGCTCATCATTAGTAGAAATAGGCCAAGAAGATCCCGCTCCAGCTCCAGCATGTCTACGCCTTGACCTTGATGGTGTCCACCCTAACCCATATGTATGTCCTTTGTCATCACACTCCATGATAGACAAATACAATTCAGTCTCATCAATCGGCGTGTCAGGTTGCGACTGTGTGAGCACGATGCGTTTGTCGCGTATCGCCATCTATTTTAAGAATTTAAACATTCACAAATCATATATAAGTCATTGATACTTATAATTAATTGAACAAAGAATTACTACAAAATTAGTTTCTTACGACAATCCTCTCTAATCTCTTATCAAGGAAAGTAATGCCATCGTGATCCTTGGTATGGAAGTATAAACATAACTTCAAAGCAGTCAGGGGTAATTTCTCCTCCTATAAAACATGTTTAAGTAGGATTAAGTTTGAGACTTATTACATAATATATATATATATATATATATATATATATATATATATATATATATATATATATATATATAAACTTAATTATTCTTATAGCATAGCATGACCTACCAGTCTCTCTGAATGCTGATAGATGGATATGGAACTACTAATATGGATAGCTACACCCATACCGGGTCCTTCTGTCTCCGTTCGTCGATTCTTGCTCGCTCGCTCTGACTTTTTATTGAATTCAGGGGTGGACCGCATTTTCTTGTAGTGCTTGAAGATCTCAGTAGATACGTGACCTGACTTCTTATCTTTCGAACACATCTTGCTTATAAAATCAGTGTACCGAGTAGCGATCTGTCTATCGTACGCCTCTCAAATAGCCCATCATCCGCTGAATCCCAATCGAAAGACAACTATGTACAAAAAATATTGTGATTTAGTTTATATATCCTAAGTAAAAGATACAACTTTGACCTAAAGGTTTTTTTACCTTCCATTAATTCTAGTATACATCTCGAATGTGCTGGGGAATATGCTCGTAGAAATAGCCATCATTGTATAAGGAGTACTTGTATGCCCTCGTCATCTCCTATCCAGCATTGTCGGACGGTTGCAACTTGCGTCCACTAAATTGAAAGTTTATGTTAGACCTTACTTTTACATAAATTAATGAAATGTAAATATGCCTAATTAAATTACATATACTTACTATCTTTCATCCTCGACAACCAAGAATATTTGCATCCCGGCTTGGGTAGCAGTGTTGCCTCTAACGGCCTGAACGCCTCGTCGTCGTCCATGTGAGGCAGTGCCAATGGACGAGTCGCTAGAAGGAAGTGTTGAAGAACTAGGCGACTGTGAGGCATGTAAATCAGATGGGTCGGGTCGGCCAGCCGTTTGGGGGTCATGCTGATAAGATGGAGATGTTGATCCGCACGATGAAAAAGTAGGCCCACCGTATGGCCGCGTGGTAACGTGACCGGCGACGAGTGGTGTGGGTAGCAATGATAGGATTGTAGAATACATTTGCACAGAGGTTGTAATGACCCTAAAAATCTAACTCGTGTCACGCGTCATTTCAGGGTCGTACGTAGGACCCACTTGTCGTGATACACATGACCAAATCTCGGGAGTCGACACCGAGGTATGCTATTTTTGTTTGATGCTTGTATTATTTATTTATTTCCAAATGTTGTATATATGTCCTGCTTGGCGTTACTTACCTGGGCTCGTCATTCTTGTGTTTGACGGAGTGCAGATCCACAATCCAGCAAGGGGAAGGCTCCATAGATAGGAGATATCATTTAAGGATACCGGAGCAGTTCTTACCACTTGTCTGACATAGGTGATTCTTTTTTATTATTAGATATACTTGTTTTGAAACATTGGGAGTTGGGTTTTTGAGAGATCTTGGGCATGTATATCTTGTGTTTACTCTCCTCTGAATGTTCATTGATGATGATATATATATTCGGGGTTTCCACACTCTAGGTTGTCTTAACTTGTGTCTTTGAGGTTTTCATTTAGTTTGAGGTTTAATTGTTTTCGCTATAACTATGATAACACTAATTGATTCACACAACTTTAATTGCTTGATAAATGGTAAATGGTAAAGGAAGGCTGACTAGGCTTGCGTGACTCAGCGAGACGGGCTCGGTGGTCCACGTAAGTCTAAGTCGGGCGGGGCCCAATTAAGGATTGTGGAGCTGGGGCCGTCACAGTTGGAATCAAAGCCGAAGTTTTAAATACTCGACTCTTGCTTTAAATCACAATCCATTAAGACACAAACCAGCGGAAGTTAGGAATGGTTGAACTTAGAGTGGAACCATATGATCCTAACCTAAGTCTTAGTTGGGAAGCAAGGAGAGTTGGGGAAATTTAAAACTGGACTACGAGCTATTTGATTTGTTGTACTATTAACTATCGATGGCTATGTTCTGATCGTGAAAATCGTTTTCTTTTCAGTTAGAGATGGCTCGATCAGCCCGATACCAGAGATAGTGGTATGGGGGACGTACAAAGGAGATTAGATGGCATGTCGCGGATGATTACATCTCACGATAAGCAGCTTCAGGAGATTCTCCGACTGCTGAGGGCTTAGGCGACAACATCACCTTCCACGTCAGCAACTCCAGTTACTCAGACTGGGAGTGCTCCCACAGTCCATGACTCACCTGCAGCACCTCCAGTTCAGGCAGGACTGCAGTGGCCGAGGAGGCACATGTTCAAGCCGAGATAATACCTCCTACACCTGAGACACCGACTGAGGATACGCCGAGCACGCCGACTGATACGGGTGTTAGGGCTACAACTGAGGCGAGGCAGGCTCTTGAGTTTCAGAAGCATCATCCGGAGAAGTTCCACGGGGGTATTAACCTCAAGACTGCAAAGAGGTATATGAGGAGCCACGAGAAGATACATGATGTACTCGCCTCACCAGCTCATATGCAGTCGAGTATATCATCAACTTCACTGTTCGGCGAGGCCGATGTCTGGTGGCGCACTATGGTGGCGTCAAATAGGAAGCCCAAGGATTGGGCTGAGTTCAACGAGAGGTTTAACGAGAAGTACATTCCTCCTACAGTCCGTAACCGGAAGAGGACTGAGTTTCAGACCATTCGACAAAGGACCGGGGAGTCAGTTATGCAGTATATGGACCAATATTTACCCTTGATGGAGTATGCTGGGAGTGCAGGACGCTGACCAGGCTTACTACTTTGTAGACGGTCTACTGGACTCTATTGGTTCTGTTGTAATGATGACGGCTCCGAGCACATTACAAGAGGCCTATGAGAGGGCTATGGCTAGCGAGAGCTTTGGGAGCACAAGCGTCGGAGTATCAGTTGCATCATCGACACCGCCAAGCAGTGGGAGGTTCTGAAGGTGATCGGAGGAGGAAGAGATTTCGACTATTAAGGCAGAAAGATCAAGCTCGGAACGTGGGATTTGTTGCATATCCGCCTTATGCAGCGCATACTGCGTCAGTGTCAATGGGCCAGCGCAGAGCTACGCTAGTACATCACCGTAACCAGCACCGCCAGGTCCTCAACATCAATATTATCAAAGGACTGATAGGAGAGGCAGTGGCCAGAGACAGGGTCAAAGTTCCAATCAGGTGTAGAGACAGGGACAAAGGTCTAGTCAGGCACATGGACAAGGACAGGGACAGCGTGGTTCGTATGGATCAGGATCTCAGAAGGGTTGTTGGGAGTGTGGACAGTTAGGTCATTTCATCAGTGCGTGTCCACGATTGGGTCGAGGGCAGCCGGAGCAGAGCCGGGAGCTGGTTATTGCTTTAGTAAGAGAGTTACATTTCAGATCCTAGGGCATCCAGAGTTTAGTTTTCAGGGGACTTCGACTAGTTTGCCTATTACCAGAGGTAGAGTCGCCACTAGCGTAGATGTCGAGACGTTCGCTAGTGTTTTAAGTACGACGAAGAGGGTCGAGACTAGGTTGGAGGAGGTACCTATCATGTGCGAGTTCCGAGATGTTTTTCATGCAGAGCTACCAGGATTACCACCGCCTAGAGAAATTGACTTCATCATTGATTTGGTATCGGGGACCAAACCTATATCTATTCCACCGTACCAGATGTCTCTGAGGGAGTTAGAGGAGCTGAGATGACAGCTTGATGAGTTGTTGGAGTTAGGATTCATCTACCTGAGCATGTCTCCTTGGGGTGCATCAGTCTTTTTTGTGAAGAAGAAATATGGCAGCCTGAGATTATGCATTGATTACAGACAGCTCAACAGGGTGACAGTAAAGAACAAGTATCCACTTCCTCGCATTGATGACTTGTTCGATCGGCTGACAGGAGCACAGTGGTTCTCAAAGATTGATTTGAGATCTGGGTATCATCAGCTGAGGATTAGAGCAGATGATAGGGAGAAAACTACTTTTCGCACTCGATACGGGCATTATCGCTATTATGCCTTTTGGGTGTGACGAACGACGATTTTGTTTAAGATTTCTCAAAGATTGCGACATCCTTATCCACTAAGACTCGTGAGGATCATGAGCGCCTCGGGATAATTTTGACTTTGAGGGCTCACATACTATATGCAAAAGAAAGATATGAAGGTCGGATTTCTTGGACACATTTCGGGTGGAATGATAGTTGTGAACAAGGGTTGTGAGGCTATTACCGACGTTTTGTTTAAGATTTCTCAAAGATCAGGATTTTAAAGGAAAGATTGATAGTTGTGAACAAGCCTTCGGGATTTTGAAGGAAAGATTGACTATCGCACCAGGTTCTGGTATTACGAGTCAGGAAAGGGTTTTAAGGTGAACACCGATGCTTCTAAGGTCGGTTTAGGTTGTGTATTGATGCAGGACAGTAAAGTGATTGCTTACGCATCCCGACAGCTGAAGATTCACGAGAAGAACTACCCTACACATGACTTGGAGCTAGCGGTAGTGGTTTATGCACTGAAAATTTGGCGTCATTGTCTCTATGGCGAGAGATTCGTGTTATTCACTGACCACAAGAGTTTGAAGTACTTGTTTACTCAGAAGGATATGAACATGAGACAGAGGTGTTGGCTTGAGTTCCTCAAAGATTACGATTTCTCTTTGGAGTATCACCTGAGGAAGGCCAATGTTGTTGCAGACGCATTGAGCTGCATAGGGGAAGACTCAGAGATTATTACTTGCCACACGCCACACGAGTATGGTTTACTCGAGGCGGTCGAGTCGATGTATTATGTTGATATTCCGACCAGTACTAGAGTGTTGATTTATGGGCAGATGAGGACTCAAATAATATCGATTCAGAGGGTACTTGAGGGTCAGCAGACAGATGAGCAGTACCACATATTCTTAGAGTTTGCTCAGAGTCCGGATCATTCAGATTGGAGTCAGTCGACAAACTCATGCCTAAGATTTAGAGGTCGACTGTGGATTCCATCAGTGGCTGAGTTACGTAATGAGATACTTGATGAGGCTCACCGCTAACATTTTATGGTTCATCCGGGTCGAACCAAGATTTACGCTGATGTGCGCCGTCTTTTCTGGTGGTCGGGGATAAACCGACATTTCTGATTACGTTTCTAATTCAGATGGTACTTGAGGGTTAGCGAGATGATGATGAAGCGGTGCACGATTCTTAGAGTTTGCTCAGAGTCCGGATCATTCAGATTGGAGTCAGTCGACAAACTCGTGCCTAAGATTTAGAGGTCGACTGTGGATTCCATCAAGTGGCTGAGTTACGTAATGAAATACTTGATTAGGCTCACCGCTAACGTTTTACGGTTCATCCGGGTCGAACCAAGATTTACGCTGATGTGCGTCGTCTTTTCTGGTGGCCGGGGATAAACCGACGTTTCGATTACGTTAGAGCGTGTGAGGTATGCCAGCGAGTTAAGGCTGAGCATCGGAGACCCGGTAGATTATTACAACCACTTCATATTCCTCGGTGGAAGTGGGAGCATATTGTCATGGATTTCGTCAGTGGGCTACCTCGATCTCAGCACGACCATGACAATATTTAGGTGATAGTGGACAGATTGACGAAGTATGCGCACTTTTTACCGATCTCTACCACTCATAGGGTGGATAGGTTGGCGAGTTTGTACGAGCAGGAGATCGTGCGATTACATGGCGTTCGTTATCGATTGTGTCTGACAGAGGGCCACAATTTACATCTCAAATTTGGCAGAGCATGCAGGCACAGTTTGGTACGCGTTTGGATCTCAGTACAACTTATCATCCACAGACTGATGGACAGTCAGAGAGAGTGATTCAGATTCTCGCGGATATGTTGGGATGTGTGTGTTAGAGTACGGTGGATCATGGGAGGAGTATCTTCACCTGTGTGAGTTTGCCTATAATAATAGTTATCGGGCCAGTATTGGTATGGCACCGTTCGAGGCACTATACGGGAGGCCGTGCAGATCTCCATCTTACTGGGCTGAGCCCGAGGATGTGGCAGTGATTGGGCCTGAGATTGTAGTGGATCACATAAAGAAGATACGACTGATCAGATTGAGACTGAATGGTGTGCAGGAGAGGCATAAAAAAGTATTATGACATGTATCACGGCGAGTTAGCGTATGATGTCGGAAACTATGTGTATCTGAAAGTTTCTCCGATAAAACACAAGAGGTTTGAGATTAAAGGAAAGCTTGCGCCGAGGTTCATTGGTCCGTTCAGAGTGAAGAAACGAATAGGCAAGGTTGCGTACGAGTTGGAGTTGCCACCTCAGTTGTTTGGGATCCACCATGTACTTCATGTTTCTATGATTCGACTGGATAGGACGAGAGAGGGCAGATAGCCGACGGTGGATTTGAGCAAGATAGACTTGAGGGAGGACATTACTTATGACGAGCAACCTATTCAGATTTTGGACCGTAAGGTGAAGATTTTGAGGAACAAAGAGATCCCATCAGTCCTCGTCAAATGGTAACATCACGAAAATGAGGAGCTGACGTGGCAGCTCGAGTCATACATGCGCTAGTATTTTCCTTATCTCTTCTGAATTTCAGTAAGTTCTTCCTTTATAATTTGTTTTAATTCCGAGGACGAAATTCTAATTAGTTGGGAAGACTGTAACGACCCTAAAAATATAATTCGTGCCACGTGTCATTTCAGGGTCGTACGTGGGACCCACTTGTCGTAATACATATGCCCAAATCTCGAGAGTCGACACCGAGGTATGATATTTTTTATGCTTGTATTATTTATTTATTTCGAAATGTTGTATATATGTCATGTTTGGCGTTACTTACCTGGGCTCATCATTCTTGTGTTTGACGGAGTGCAGATCCACAATCCAGCAAGGTGAAGGCTCCATAGATAGGAGATATCATTTAAGGATATCGGAGCAGTTCTTACCACTTGTCTGACATAGGTGATTCTTTTGTATTATTAGATATACTTGTTTTGAAACACTGGGAGTTGGGTTTTTAAGAGATCTTGGGCATGTATATCTCGTGTTTACTCTCCTCTGAATGTTCATTGATGATGATATACATATTCGGGGTTTCCACACTCTAGGTTGTCTTAACTTGTGTCATTTTCATTTAGTTTGAGGTTTAATTGCTTCCGCTATAACTATGATAACTCACTTATTGGTTAACTCGAATTTAATTGCTTGATAAATGGTAAATGGTAAAGGAAGGCTGACTAGACTTGCGTGACTTAGCGAGACGGGCTCGGAGGTCCACGTAAGTCTAGGACGGGCGGGGCCCAGTTTAATATTGTGGAACTGGGGGCGTCACAGAGGCCGGGTCATCGGCAAATACAGATGACAAAGACATGTCGTATGCTGAAGAGGGATGTAGCAGATGTAAATAAGAGGGGGGTGTCTGATGGAAGAAGGGGGCCTGCTGAGATGGTGGAAATGGGTACGGGTGATATAAAGGAGCAACATTGTCATGAGATCGTAAGTCTGAACGATCTGAATGGCGAGATCAGCTTTCTCTACCGCCACTGGATCGTCCACCAAATCGTCCACCGGATCTCTCACCCCGTGATGGACTGTATCCTCTGTCTGACATGAATTTCTTAAGAAATTAAAACTAAGTTAGAAAGTGCTACATATAATCGTCCAACATTTTAAATATTATGCAACAAGTCAACAAACAAAAGACTAGGTTTCGTATTCCTTTACCTACAGAAATGGTTATATCACGATTCGTTGTCACAATTCCCATAATCCGATGAAAATTCGAGATTATCGGTTTCATCATCTTCTTCGTCGACGTCTGACATGTGTGTGCCACTAGGATCAGCTAGCGAAATTGCATTATTGTTTTATCAGGTAGCTGCTCTTGAAAAGCGTCTTCTTGCCTGGGCGCACTGTCAACATTCTCGACTAAGTTGTGTTCGTCGATGAACTTCGGCTGAAGTCTGCATATGGCTTGCCAATTTTTATGCACGCTTCTTACATTTGGGTAAGAAAGAAAATACATTTGACTAGCTTGCATGGCTAGTATAAAATGCTCGTACTTATTTAATTGCAAATTTCGATGTACATCGACGAGTTTTAAAAAGCAATGAACTCTTGTCCCCACATTAAGCTTGGGATCGAACCATTCATACTTGAACAATATGGTACGTAAAAACCCATCGTATTCGATTTGTATCACTTCTTGCAATTGCCCGTAGAAGTTGTTATCACATTCTGCATAATTTGTGCCTCTAACGCATACCCCGCTACCACAAGTATCGTTGTTTGTGCTATGTGAGACTACGTGAAACTTATAGATATTAACAAGATACGCGTGATATACGGTGCAAAGTCAACTTAGGTCGTACGAAAGCATTAGACGTGTTGGATCATGAATATACAATGGCGCCTACAATCGAAACAATTTATTATGATAAACTTCATTTTTAATTAAATACCAAGAATCGTGTTAATATTCATGTATTAATGACGTATGAATTGTTGGAACCAAGTTGAGAATTGTTTTCAAGATGTTCATCGATTGCACTTTGTATGATATTTGGCTGCTTGGAACACAACTCCGATACGTACAGCCTAACAGGAGAGAAAATAAATTAAGGATTACGATTGAAAAGAATAAGGCTATTAGACACTTTACATACAAACTGTGTATTGTAACGTAATAATGTATATCTCATAAAAGGCGCGACTTCTGGACAATTTAAAAACTCATAAGAATGTGCGGCGTTACACCCATCATTCCTGAGATTACGATTCTTTGACCTCCCAAAGGTCCGATCCGGGTGGGTGAAAATTGAGAAGTTGCCATCAAAATTTTGAGTTGGACCGACTCCACCATCATAATTGTGAGGCGGACGGTTGTGCGAATTCTGCATGTGTTCCTCAAAATAATATGAATAAAACGCAGTTGTCTCTTCTACTAAGTAAGCATTGCATATTGAGCCCTCAACCCTTGCCTTATTCCCAACATTAATTTTCAAATGTTTCAAATACCTACATTTATAAAGGTAAATTAGGTAAATGTACATTTTAATTGATTATAATTATGTACGATAAAAATAGATAGACAATAAGTATAATTTATTACATCTCGAAAGGATATATCAATCGAAATTGTACAGGGCCAATAAGGATAGCCTCTTGCGCCAAATGGATAGGGATACGCTCCATTGAGTCAAAAAAACTTGGCGGAAAGATTTTTTCAAACTTACACAATATCTTTGGAATGTTTTCATGTAAAAACCGTAGATTCTCAACATTTAAATTTTTTAACTGTTAAATCTCTAAAGAAAATGTTTAACTCGTTGATTGCAATCTATATGTGTTCCTTTAAGAGATCCCGAAATAAATGCAATCGACAAAATTCGTTGAATGAATACATGGCAATTGTAGCTTTTCATTCCAAACATCTTCAATTTCTTAGATTCTACGCAACGGGTGATGTTAGATGCATAACCATCGAGAACCGCAATTCCTTAATCCAATTACACAATACTTGTTTTCTCTACTTGTCAAGCGCGTATCGTGCCTTTGGATATTTCTTAGATACTGCATCGTAATGAAACTCTAACCGATGACAAATATCCTTTAAGCCATCCCTAGACTTTGCATCATCTTTCTTTTTCCCTGGCACATTCATGATTGCGTTGAAAATGTTGTCAAAAATACTTTTCACGATGTGCATAACGTCTAGGTTATGTCTGATAAGGTTCGTCTTCCAATACGGCAAGTCTCACAGTATGCTTCGTTTTCTCCACCTACTAATTTTTGAGACTTCGTTGTTTATAGCATCTGATCCCAATTTAGTAACTTTCATCGTCCTAAAGCATCAATTTCACGCAAGATATCTCCACTTGATTTATTGGTCGGTGGCCTGTCCGATACAACTTACCTCTACATAAACTAAATTTTTCTTTCCTCACCTTTAAATATCGCGACAAGAAACGGCGGTGGCAACCAAATGAAGACGTTTTCCCGTCGAACCTCAAGTGAACAACGTCGATATCATCCAACAATAAGGCAAGCTTTCCTCCCGTGTGTGCTCCATCTCGACAACATGCTACACGTTGGAAAGTCGCTAACAGTCTATATAAGTGCAGCGCGCATTTTAAAGTTTGTCTTTATCGATACATCGTAGGTAGGCATTATGTCGTACTATAAATCCGGTAATTCTTTTATCAATGGTTGGAGAAACACATTAATTTTTGCGATGGCTTGGTCGGTCCAGGTACGATCGCTATTAAAAACATTACTTCTTTCTTCATGCACATCGATGGAGGCAAGTTGTACGGTGTTAAAATCACCAGCCATGAGGAGTATGGTTTGCCAGTCATTCCGAAAGGTTGGAACCCATTAGTACATAATCCAAGTCGAACGTTACGAACCTCAGAGCTGAAGGTAGGGTTCACTTGATTGAAGTGGTTCCATGTCATGGAATCAGAGCAATGTTGCATATTGTCCTCATCTTTTACGTGTTCTGCGTGTCGTCGCATGTGTTTCGCTGTAGCTTTCGACATGAACAAACGTCGTAAACGAAGTGCCAAAGGAAAGTAAAGGGTGTTTGTTGGAGTTAAACCTAAGTTCCCTGCAAAACTTGCAAGAGGTAAGGTCGGAATTGGGCCCCCAATAAAGCATGCATAACTGGGGACAACAATCGATTCGCTCGTACGGCAGACCTAACTAGTGCATTAAACTTTTACATTTGTAAAAGATATCTACCAAACAGTGGTCTTCAAGCAACATGTCTTTACAAACATGTAGGATTTCATCGAAAGCTTGTTCCGAAATATGGTGATTCGACTTTATCGTCAACAAACACACCATTGCTGAGAGTTTTTTCATCTTCTCGCAACCCGGCCAAAGCTGTTAATTCGCTGCGTCAATCATTTCGAATAAATTTCTCGCTTCAGGGTTCGACTCCTCTTGACGGTTCCAATCGAAACTCGGCCCCACCTAGTCGTGTATCATATGATGATACGACATCGGATATTAGTCCATTGGATCACCATCCACCGGATCGTCTACATTGTTTATTAATTCTTCTTCCCCATGCTCGGTCCAACAATAATATTCGGGAATGAGTCATTGACTAGCTAGATGAAGCTCTACTGTGTTTACATCATAGTATTTCTCATTGCGACATTTCGAAAAGGACATCGAATTTTCGCTTCGTTGAGGAAAGTGGTGCAGTGTTGCATAGCAAATTTTATGAACTCCTTCACGCCAGCCATAAAATCCAATCTAGTGTAACTGCCTTTAATGTGGTTGTACATCCAATCTCGAGATACAGACATCTCGAAAGACTTAAATAACCCTAATTAAACACACGCACGCACCAAGCACTAAAAACATTTCAGTCGAGTGTGAACCATAATTAGTTAAATTGTTTACATTTGCATATACTTTGTGTAATACATATTAAACATTTTAGTCAAATGTTAAGCGTAATTAGTCGAATTGGTTGAAATATTTGCACGTACTTTGTGTAATATATATTTTGTTTGAGGCGTTATTATAAATTATTGTAATTTTATTTCAATATATATCTACCATAATTATTAAATTTTACGTGTTTTACTTTTTTCTATTTATTTTCCTTCAAATTTCTTTTGCTTAGTTATGTTTCTTTTCAATATATATGTAGTAAGTAATATTTTTTCATTAATTAAAGTTTTAAAGTACATTAGTATAATTGTGCATATAATATAAATTATTATAATCTTCTTTCAATATATATATAGTGTAATTATTAATCTTAAAGTGGTTTTCTTTAACAAATATATAGTAGAAGTTTTATATATAGTATAATTTGTACATCCATATAGTATATATAAGTTTTTAAGTGCTTCACTTTGATTTAACATTTTTGGTTCAATCTAGTTTTTTTCTATAACATATAATATAAGTAATATTTATATATAGTATAACATTAAGTGTTGTTATATATTTTTTGTTCAATCAATTATATATTTCCTAATTACTTTTAAAGTCCTTTAAATATATATAATAGTACATCATTAATTTATATTTTAGTGCGTATATCATTAATTAATATTACATTTTACTTTTTTAACGAAAATCTTAATTCAACTAAACATGCTATATAAATATATATATATATATATATATATATATCTTATTTTATTTTACTTTTTTTCAATTAAATTATAACACATAACAAAAAAGTGCATATCAATATTAAAAAATTATATACAAATATCACAAAATAATCATAACAAAAACTAAATTACAATCACACATATCACCATAAAAATCATACATTTCACCACAAAATTAAAAAATTATACATATCACAAAAAAAAAATTCATACAAATATATTAATAAAAATCATACATATCACCATAAAAAAATTCTAAAGTTTTATTAAAAACAATTTTTATTTTTAACCAAAAAATTGTACAAATACACATTTTTCATATAAATTAACCACCAATCCATAAAATAATAAAAATCATTTTAAACAATTTTATCATACAAATTTATAAAAAAACACATTAAAATACAAGAAAAAATACTTAAAGCCCTCGGAACGCGACACTGAAACAAGCGGCTGAGGGCAGACGAAGAGATGGAGGAGGGGAGGCGGCGTCGGTGATGAAGTCGAGACAGAGAGGGGAAAAGGGAGGCGCCGAACAGAGAGGGAAGAGAGGGGCACGGGCGTACAGAGAGGGGAAAGAAGGGGCGGGGCCGGAGGCGAGACAAGGGGGCCGAAGGCGAGACAGGGCTTGCCGGAGGGGGAGAGAGGAGGTTTTCAGGCCAAGGTAGAGGAGATCGAAAATGAGATGAGGATGAAGAGAGAGGAGAGGGAAGGGCATCTGAAAGGTTTTGGTCTAAAAACAGAGACGGGATTAGCGACGGATCGTCCTGTCGTTAATCCTACACGCGGCTAAATCAAAGGCCGCCATGTGGCATGCCAAATGCCACGCAAATTCCCGCTCAACAATTAGCAACGAGAACCCGTCGCTATCCCGTCGCTAATCGGGTCTATTGGTGAAAACCTGCGCCGTCACCAATCCCTCGCAATTTGGCGATGGTAAATAGCCTGTTGCTATTGGGGTCTTTTTTTTAGTGTATTTTAATTTACTCTATATAATGCATTATCCTTATTCATGATATTAAGCGTGGTTATAATGCATTCGTTGAAAGAGTAGTCGGCACAAGATCGAGCACGACAGTAAGTAGTTGGAAATGTGGTGACAGGTTCCATACCATAAATAAATAAATAATGTGGTGATAGGCTACAAAACGTGATGAGATACATCGAAAAGTGTTACATTATTCCAACAAACTTTTGGAGGGAGCTTGATGGATTCCACTCCAAGAGGGAAACTGATCGAGCAGCAACAGCTCACTTAATTGGCTAACCTTATAAAGTTATAATATTCTTCCCTTAACCCAAAAAAAGCCAAATAATTAAGTTTGGAATAACTAATAATATATTTGTTTGTTATCATTAATAAAAAAATATATATATTTGTTAGCATTTATATTTCTTTTATCATTCTATTTATTCTTAAAATCATAACAAAGTGAAGAGAACGTTGCATTGGGTAGCTACTAGCTAGCAACATTAAATTTTTTCTAATGTAGTCTCATGGATTGAGTTGAATGACAATTAATGTTCCTATAGCATCAAAATGCATTTCATATTATTTCAAGTGAGTTGAGAGAAACCCTAGCGCCACCTCAGCCGTTTTGAGAGTCGACCCCAGATCCATAGTTTTTTGGGGCTGACGGCGTCGGTGATTCAGTGGTGGTATACAATCGACTTAAGCACTAATGAAGAACTTTATACTGGAGCTCTTTTGTGACGACCCAAAACCCAATAAACCTGCCTTATGGGCAATTTAGGAAATTTCTAAACCCTAAACTAATTTAGCCTTAATATAAAAATTAAATTGAAAATCCTAGCCCCTTTTGTTCAAAATCAACACGTTTAAGAGAAAGGAAAAATTGGTATATGTTGGATTGGCTAACTCAAAGATACCACCTAGAAGGTAACCCTCACCCTCATCTTCTTCATTATGCTTTCTTTTTAAAAGTTTCAATTGGTTTACACATGTTGGGGTTTGTACAAAAAAAATATAAAAACCAATCTCGCTACCATGACGACGCCGGAAGTGGGCGGCGACACCACCGTCGGCAGGGACATCCTCGGCAGGGGCGTCCTCGGCACCGCTCCCTGAGGACGTCGGGCGCACAAGGGCGACGCCTTTGGGCAGCCCGTGCTTTGGGCAAGGGGTCCCTGCCCAACGCATCCAAGGGATGTTTGGCCCCTGGACATTAAACCAGCCAAACCCCTTAGTCTGGTTAACACCAAAAAAAAAAAAAATAATAATAAATTAAAATATAATATAATATAATAAAAAATATATATATATGATAAAAAAATTTAAAAATAATATATTTTCAAATAGGTTGGGGCGAGCCCCACCTTCGACCCTCTCACGATCGACGGGGACCCGCGGGACCCACACTAATTGACCCCAAAATAAATTTTAAAAATAAATTAGAATTAATATGACTTGTCGTTGATGTGAGTGTGTCTTAAATTGTTTAGATTCGCAAGCTGGTTCGCATTAGACCCCGAGCGCGCGAAGATCGAAAATAGGATTCGCAGCGAGTCGAGGTAAGTGGGGAGCTTGCTCAATTATCAAATATGGCATGATATTATTTATGTTAGGACATACATTGTTAACTAGTGACTTGGGAAATGGGTTGCATCATGATATTGGCTTGGATCTACGTATCTATAGAATATGAATGCATTTGTTTTTCCCTTTTATGATATTCATTGCCCCATGATGTTTGTTGAGTCCCCACCGAGGGCATTATTAACAAGTAATATCAATGCCCCATGATGTTTGTGGTGCCACCGAGGGCTTTACTATTTATTACCCCAGGATGTTTGTGGAGTTTGCCTGCGAGGGCTTTACTTGTCTAATTGAATTCATAAGTGTATCAGTTAGGGACATGAGTTGGAGTTGTCTTCTCTTGTACTTTGTGATAGAGGGACGTGCATCGGTGACGGCTTTGGATGAAAATACTATTGCGTTGATGGGACTAACGAGATGGCACATAAGGCATGTGTGTCGTCTAGTGGTTGCCATCACCTTGAGGGTAGGTGAATCGATCTCCAGATTCTTGCAAATAACTAGTACGCATTGAATGAGACCACGACTTTATATTATTACTATTTTTTATGGTATCTCTCTTTTATGAACCATATGCATGATTATGAGTTTTGACTTTAATATGCTTTATCAATCTTGTGGATGTGGTTTATTAATGCTTTATAAATCCATGCGATGTATTGTTTTAAATAATTTATTCAATTTCAATTCTTGCTAGCCTTGCATGCTTATTAAGTATTACTTGCGCATTTGATGGTTGAGCGGGTTTTCCGCATTACTAAGCTCCGTTGTCCCTTTTAGCTCACTCCACTTACATCTCAAGACCATACACATCAGCGTTAGATCGAGACAATGGAGAGGCGATAACTTGAAGCCTTCTCTTTTGATGTGAGCCTTGTATTGCTATATTATATATTTGCTTTTTTGAAACTATTGTACTTGGGTTTGTAAAAGGTCTTTCGGGTAGATTAAACCTCACACTCCTCTAGTCTGAATTTTTTCTTAGTGAATGAATGACTTCAAAACAATTTATGAATTGAAGACTCACATATAGTTTCATGGTTAGTCATATGGACCTTGTTTACTTTATTCTGCACTTTTGGTCCATATGAACTTGTGGCATTATTCCACAAGTTAAAATAGGCGTGCCAGACTGTTATTTGGGCCTGGTTCGGGTATCGGACTTGAGTAATGGTTTGGGTCGGGCGACCCGACCTTAGTTTAGGTGAGGGTCGTTTCAATTGGTATCAGAGCATAGGTATTAGAACCTAGGGAAACGTTATGTTAGTGGAATCTAAGTTTGTAGAGACTTTAAGATTTAAAGGTCAATTTTAAGTTAGACGAATCAATGGTACGGGACATTGGTTCAACGTCAACTTAACATACATAAATGATAAATCCTAGGATGGGATGAGATAAAAGAAATATGACAAAAGATTTATGATGTTGATTATTTGTTACTTTGTATACATAATATATCGTTAGATATATAGTGAATTGTCTTCCCCTACTAGTTTGATTATCTTTGAAAATTTTCACAAACGGATGAGGAACTGGAGTTCTACGAGACTGTAGGGGGGATGACAATGAACAACAAAGAATTCAAGGTGAACTCTTTTGGAGATTCCACATGCACTTCGAGGATGTATACGACGACTGTTGCGATGATTAACAAGGTTTGATTGGAAACCATATGGTGTGATGCACCTATACTTAATGGTAGTGTAGCAAATAAAAGGTAAACAAGAATCATGAAACTGGAAAGGACAGTGAGTCGCCAAGCTACATACGTAAATAGAAGTATAAACATGGTCGCGCTTCGAGAAGTAACTCTGAATCTTGAAATTCTAATAAAACAGTTTAAAATTCAGGGTACCTTGTTTAAAAAATAGTTATTGATTCTAGCAAGGATGCCAATGAATCTTGGTTTTAAATCATCAAATTAAGTTAGTTTGGCTAGCAAGCTGAACTTGAAAACTTAATTCGAAATAAGGACACATGTACTCTTAAACGTTTAACTATTGATTAAATATGCAAATCAATGGATTATGATTTGACCAGAAGATATTACTATGATTTGACTTTAGTTGTTACACATGACCTATTTTCCTCGAAAAATGAGTTTTATAACTATATTGGACCATGATTTTTTTTTGAATTGATGTTTATCGATTTTCAAGGAAGAACTATACTTGTTTTACAAAGTTTGAATGCATAACCAAGTGAAAAAAGGGAACGAATTATTTTCTTGGTGTTTTAAAAATAAAGTGAATAGATTATTATGTATTTCGAAGATTCCTTGTCGTACCTTTACTTTGGTATTTACAAAATAAGTTTTACTTTGATTCGACAAGCATGGTTGAGATTTCTTGAATAATTGGTCATATGAAAGTTTAGACCCAGTTCAGATTGTATGAAAGAGGTTTAATGAATTTGAAGGTTTTGACTTAATAAAAATGCAAAGTATAAGTTTGGACCTAAGTTATTATCTTATGATGGAAATAAAAACATTCGTATGGTTATGATGTACTTTTAAGTTGACCAAATTGATTTGAAAAGATATTTATAGTCACTCAAAACCCGATGATGGATTTAGATTTTTCCTATGAAAACGAGTTTAACTCGATTTTTGAAATGAGGTTTTAATGAAAATACAAGATTTAAAAAAAAAATTCTGATTCAAAGTTTATTTCGTAATAATTGAATAATGTTTCTCGAGTTTTGATCGATCATGTACAAAAGAAAGTTAAATTTAAACCAGTTATCAATGAGGTAAATATCAAAATTGAGGATCCCAAGTTGAGGGATGTATTTGACAAGATTGTCATATGTGAGGATTGTGTTGCCAAGTAGAGATTTGTAAATGTTGAAAGGACTCAGGACATGAGGTTAAAATAATATAAATCAAAGGAAACCGACTCAAAGATAAATTGTTCTTATTTACCTAGAAATGAGTTGACTCATAGAATTGGGGATACCAAAATTTGATAAATTGTTTTCGAAATGAATGTGAGGTACGCAATGACGGTACCATAATTAAGAAATTAAGGAATGCCTCAAAACTAAATGCTTTATATGACTCAAAATTTGTACATTTTGAAAGATGTACATCAATGTTAATGATATCATAATAAACTCAATGATGAGTTGATTCTTAAAATGGGGATCCTAAGATAGGATCGACCTGTGTTGAAACAAATAAGTTAATATGTGGTATGAAAAATTATAAACTCAAGAGAGAAAACACTTACTACGATAGCTTTTCGTAGCCGTGTAGCCGTATGACTTGCAAAGGGGAGTACCTTGTCCAAAAAACTTGAAAATTCCAAATTGAAGCGGTGACGTCACGAGAAATCATGATAATCACTTATAAAAGTAACTCGAAATTTCTCGATAAGAGAGAACATCACTTTATGAGCCAAACTACCAGACTAAACAATTTTGGGAAGGATAAATGATCAAAACCATAATAAGTTGATGATTAAAATTGGGGATCCTAGGCTAGGATCAACCCAATAAAGCTCATACCATGTAACATGAATAATGCGATAACTAGGAATGATGAGAAGATATCAAAAGCTAGTTAGCAAACATGTATCTCTATGTGAAGATAAGATGTCCTAAATTTGACACCATTAGAAATTGTTAAATAAAATGTTGCTAATACTTGAGAGCCTGAGGGCTCGGTGTAAGTTCTAGAATGAAAAATCATAACCAAATGGTGTAAAAAAAAACTTGAAAAACAACCTAGATGAGTAAGTTATATGTTTTGCACAGACAATCAAATGTTGAGGGTATCAACAAGTGGTGAGATGCACGAATGATCAAGGTTGACACCTTAACAAGTAACAAAAGTAAAAGTAGTCTATATGACATGAATGGTTTGCCTAAGAATAAGGTAAATATGAGTTGTGTAGATGAAATTTACACTAATTAAGTTTTCTTAAATACAAAATTTTGAATGAATGCATGTATGTTGTTGGACATTTGATGAATCACTGGGCATGAACGCCATTTTGATAAATGATAATGACAATATATAAGTCTAAAACCATAAATCGTTCGTATTGGTGAGGTAGACTTAAAAATTCATTCTTATGAAAGTAAAGTTTGTGAGCGTATATCATCTTGAAGTCGGGGTACCCTTGAATAAATTTTTAAATGACATGACGTGCAAATTACGCTTGTCTAAGTACTAAGTACATAATCGTGTACATAACTTTTGGAGTACTCGAAAAAAAATGTGACAGTAGTAACACTCACAAGTAACAAATTGAAACTTTGAGGGTGAATTATGAACTTAGAATAACTGGATCGCAGTGAATTACGAGTCCTTAATGAGAGGTATGAGTAATGTATTCTCAAGAAATGACATGAAAGTTAAACCACCATTGAATTCTCAGTAACAAAAATTCTAAACAAACTATAAGAGCTAAGAGTTAGCTCGGGAGGACGATAAGAGACGTTTGTGCATTAAATGCAAACTTTGACTACGCCAAAATAATTTAAAATGGCCACCCTGGATCGTGAGAGTTTATTGGTACAATGACGCGATGCGACAAGTCTCCAAAAAATTTGAGTGATTACGATAGGAGAACTTGGTACGAAATAAAATTCACGATGTAATAAAACGCACAGAAATGAGTATTAAAAGCAGCTTAAGGATAGCGATAATGGTGATTATTCCACAGCTTAACAAAGGTGGAAGCTTACTGCGTAAGTTAACGGTTAAATGTGACAGAGGAGTTACAAGGTAGACCGTTGGTCAATGGTTGACTTGCATTATGAACATACAAGAATGAACGTAAATAAAGGTGTAATAACAATGATGTTAAGGTACAATTATAGAAACGAATACTATGTCTGCTCCTTAGTAGCCTCCATAGATAAGTCGCAAGGACATGATGAGTCGTTCATTGACATGTGTAACTGAGATGGTGATAGAGATGGTGTGCTAGTGTTCATATTATAGCAGATAGTATTCTTATTCCTATTACGAGTTGGTGATGTGTATTTGTTTCCATGTAGGCAAAAATGTTTTACGACATAAATAAGCACCAGATTACATCTCAATATGTTTTTTTCTACATGCTGGTTGGACGACTTAGGTACACATTGCGACTTCGGTGAAAATTACAAATGAATGCCCAGAATTACGTGATGATACAAGGACTTTGCATGTAACTAAGATATAATGATTCTATTGGGACTCATATGAGGCCGGCTTTGTGAGTTACGACCTATGGGACGAAAATGATACTACTGAGAAATTAAAGTCAAGAGTAAGATTTTAATTCACGCGGGGTATGATAGGATTTGTCAGGTGCGGATTTGCATCAATTAGAAAAAAAGGTCTTAAAAGAAATCATTACAAATGGACACATCGGACTATGGGTGTACCTTACTTTTATTTTCGATGACGAAAGTTCTTTAAAATTGGGGATGTTGTGACAATCCAAAACCCAAAAAACCTGCCCTAAGGGCAATTTAGTAAATTTCTAAACCCTACACTAATTTAACACTAATATAAAAATCAAATTGAAAACCCTAGCCCCTTTTGTTCAAAATCAACACGTTTGAGAGAAAGGAAAAACTAGTATCGGTTGGATTGGCTAACTCAAAGAGACCACCTAGAAGTTAACCCTCACCCTCATCTTCTTCATAATGCTTTCTTTTAAAAGTTTTCTATGGTTTACACATGTTGGGGTTTGTACAAAAAAATAGAAGACCCATCTAGGGGCGATGCCGCCGTGACGCCGCCGGAAGTGGGCGGCGACACCACCATCGGCAGGGACAACCCCAGCAGGGGCATCCATGCCACCGCTCCCTGAGGATGCCAGGCGCCCAAAGGCGGCGCCCTTAGGCAGCCCGTGCGTTGGGCATGGAGTCCTTGCCCAACGCATCCAGGGGTCAAACCCCCTGGCCTAGTCAACTGTTAGTTGACCCGTCAACACCCAAAAAAATAAAATAATAAAAATAATCAATTAAAATATAATATAATAAATAAATATATATAATAAATAAATATAAAAATAATATATTTTTAAATGGGTTGGGGCGGGCCCCCACCCTTGACCCTCTCACGAGCGGGGGACATGCGGGACCCACACTAATTGACCCTAAAATAAATTTAAAATTAAAGTAGAATTAATATGAATTGTCGTTGATGTGAGTGTGTCTTAAATTGTTTAGATTCGCAAGCTGGTTCACATTGGACCCCGAGCTCACGAAGATCAAAAATAGGATTCGCGGCGAGTCGAGGTAAGTGGGGAGCTTGCTCAATTATGAAATATGGCATGATATTAGTTATGTTAGGACATTCGTTTTTAACTAGAGACTTGGGAAATGGGTTGCATCATGCTATTGGCTTGGATCTATGTATGTATAGAATGTGAATGCATTTGTTTTCCCCTCTTATGATATTCATTGCCTTAGGATGTTTGTGGAGTCCCCACCGAGGGCATTATTAGCAAGTAATATCAATGCCCCAAGATATTTGTAGTGCTACTGAGGGCTTTACTATTTATTGCCCCAGGATGTTTGTGGAGTTTGCCACTGAGGGCTTTACTTGTCTAATTGAATTCATAAGTGTATCAATTAGGGATATGAGTTGGAGTTGCATTCTTTTATGCTTTGTGATAGAGGGACGTGCATCGATGACGGCTTTATATGAATATAATATTAGATTTATGGGACTAACGAGATAGCACATAAGGCCTGTGTGTCGCCTAGTGGTTGCCATCACCTTGAGGGTAAGTGAATCAGTCATTGGATTCTTGCCAATAACTAGTATGCATTGAATGAGACCACGACTTTATAATATTACTTTTTTCTATGGTATCTCACTTTTGTAAACCCTATGCATGATGATGAGTTTTGACTTTAATATGCTTTATCAATCTTGTGGGCGTGGTTTATTAATGCTTTATAAATCCATGCGACGTATTGTTTTAAATGTTTTATTCAATTTCGATTCATGCTAGTCTTGCATGCTTATTAAGTATTACTTGCGTACTTGATGGTTGAGTGGGTTTTCCGCATTATTGAGCTTCGTTTTCCCTTTTACCTTACCCCCACTTACATCTCAGGACCATACACATCGGCACTAGAACGAGACAATTGAGAGGCGATAACTTGAAGCCTTCTCTTTTGATGTGAGCCTTGTATTGCTATATTATATTATTTGTTTTTTTGAAACTATTGTACTTGGGTTGTAGTAAAATGGGTCTTTCGGGTAAATTAAACCTCACACTCCTCTAGTCTAAATTTCTTCTTAGTGAATGAATGACTTCAAGACAATTTATGAATTGAGGACCACATATAGTTTCATGGTTAGTCATATGGATCTTGTTTATTTTATTCCGCACTTTTAGTCCATATGAACTTGTGGCATTATTCCGCAGGTTGAAATAGGCATGCCAGACTGTTATTTGGGCCTGGTTCAGGTACTAGGCTTGAGTAATGGTTTGGGCCAGGCGACCCGACCCTTGTTTAGGTGAGGGTCGTTTCATTTTTTCTATTATTTCTTTCTGTTGTATCCTTAATAGCGAGTTGGTTACATCTACAACCAAAATGGAAACCAAGTGTTTCGTGGTTCAAAAATGTTAAATCTCGCCTCAATCATCATTTGTCACGACTCTTTGGAGTAAGTTCCTTAGCGTGGATGGGCATTTAGTTCATATCGATATTCCTCCATCCAAGGGGAGTACGTTCGGTGAGCCCCTTTTCCTTTTTCCTTTTTCCTTTTTTCTCTTTTCTTTCCCATCCGAGGGTGGTGATCGAGGGTTTGAGAGAAAGGGTGGCTAAGGGTTTGCAGTAGTGAAGGGAGAGGGCGGCGACGCCGTCGACGATGCAGTGGTTGAAGGCGAGGGAGAGGGTGGCGGCGCTGTCGAGTAGTTAGGCAAGTTGGAAAATGAGAAGGGTGGGAGGAGAGGACGACGTCGAGGACGTGGAGGGAGAGGGGGTTTGCAATAGTGAGAGGGGGAGAGGGGCGGTGGAGGAGGTCGAGAGAGCGAGGTGGTGGCTTCGATGAAAGAGGCGCCTTGGGTGAGCCAAAGGACTTCGAAAATGAGGGGGAGTGGGGGCGATGGCAGAGGCGTCCGGCGAGGGGGTAGCAGGGGACGAGGACGCGGGAGAGGGCGTCTTTGAGGGGGGTGGAGGTGTGGTACGGTGGCGGCAGTGTTATTTGTGGTTGTGGTTAAGGTTGTACTGCCTTTTTTTGTTTCTTGCTTGTACACAAATTTTTCAAGTTATTTGGAGTATCGCCTCATTTTCATTAAAAATAAAAAAAAAAAAAAAAAAAAAAACATTAAATTTTTTCTTTTTTTTGGTTGGAAGCAACAACATTTTAGTCAAACTATTAAATATAAAATAGAGATCGATCTCCAAAATATACATATTTAATGAAGGTCAATTTAAAGGTGTGGATAATAAACACTTGAATAACTACTCGAGCCAAAACTATGATTAGACTCCTGTGAGGGTGGATTGACAAAAAGGCTTGATTAGGAACATAAGATTAGCAAAAATCTAGTTTCAATTCGAGCTAGCCTCGCTTAATCCGGACGGATTGGCTTAGTGGTTAGGGCGAAAGCAGGACTGTGTAGGTTAAGCATACGGTCTCGAGTTAGATTCCCTATAATAGCCAAACGACAGGTCACTTGTGGTCTCTTTTCGTAATCTCAAGATCCCTGAATACTCGTGATTAATCCAAAAAAATTGAGCCTAGCTTGTTTTTGCAGTTTTTCCTAATTTGACAAGCGATTAGAATAACAATGTAAAACTCATTCTCACATCATTCTTATGTAATAAATACATTGCCACAAAATTAATTAGCTAGGTATAGTCACATTCCTCTTTACCTATATTCTTTAACATCAAATGTAAAATATATACATATATATATATATATATATATATATATATATATATATATATATATATATATATATATAAACAACATACTATATATCTAGCTAGGTAGCATATATATTAAAGTAGAAAAAAGTAAAGTGTATGTACATGCATGTACATGTATATTATATCTCTACAGCCACTCAAAGAAGATATATATACAAGCATATGTATCATGTATGCTATCCAATAGTAAATGAATGTGTGAATTTTGGGGAGGAAGAGTATAGTCAGTAGTGGTTGCAAGTTGATATCAGCCATAATGTAAAGAGAGCAGCAGCTTTTGCTTTTAAAAGCCTTCTACTTTTGATTTGTCTATTGGAAGGGCTGTCTGCTGACCATTTCAGACCGTGCGAGAGAGGAATCAATAAAGCACACCCAACACTCTCCACTTTAATATTTTAAACAACATATAATTAGTGAGGAAACAGCATGACACTCCCATCTCAACAAAGATCGCAATCTCCATCACCCATCATTTCTTAAAAAATAACAAAGGAAATCTCTGTTTTATAAATAATTAATTATTAACCAAAACGGTATTATCTTAGGGAAATGCTCCGGTGAGCTAAAATAAGCACACAAAATGAACACACATTTAGGTTTCGTTTGGTTTGTTTTTGTTAACTTACAATTCGAGCGGAGTTAACTTCAAGTGAAAGATTTCATTTTCTTATTTGATAACTTTAAAATTGTAGGGAAGTTGCAAATTTTTAAATAATAAAAGATATGAATTGAAATAAAATATCCTTCAAACAGAAGAGATGAATATGGGTAATAAAAGGTAATTAACGAATGGTAATTGTATTCACAAACTCTTGAGAGATAACTCCCTTAGAGGGATATGGGAGATCGATAAATCTCCCACCCTTGATGTGAGTTGAGAGATAACTTGAAGGAAAGTTGGAGAATCAAATAAGATTAGTTCCAACTCCCCTTCAAGTTATTCCCCAAGAGTTAACTCTACTCCTAACTAAACAAGGTCTATTTGTCACTAGATCACATAAATTTTCGTGCACACGTAGATGCATACGCATCGATGCATAAATCAATGACACACACACAAGTGCGTGTTAATTTTGCATGCTCATTTTATATCAGCTTAATATTTTCATTAATCTTAATTAATTAGAGATGAGTTATAAGTTTTAAGAAGAGAAAATCCTTACAAATTTTTATTAGGAGTGTCATTTAATTGTGATTCTAGCTACATTCTTCGAGTTTAAAATTTGTCGAAAAAATAAAACTTTGAATATCTTGATAATAATCTAAAAAAATAAGAAACTTAAATTGGTATTGATACGTGAAGACCTTAAATTCACTTGGCTATTTAGAAATCGTTCGATTCACTTCGAAATTTGTTAGCATACATCTCTAGATATATCACACAATTTTGGAACAAGTGCTGGATTTAGTGTGTGCCATTAGTATATAGTATCATAATATAATTTCCCATATTTTATATATATGGGTAGTGGTATTTAGACTTATGAGTTTATACTTAAAAGTTTTTTTTATTTAAAAAAAAATTACAATCACTTGTAAAAAAATTTGATACCTCTTAAATATTTATAAAAAAATTTAAAACCACTTTATAAGCCCAGTAGATTTATTGTTTATATATTTAGTTGTTTGATCACTAATATCAAAATCCAACCAAACCTTCTTGAGATCCCCACTAATTTTTATTCATAAAAAATATAGAATTTGGGACTTTACTGGGTGGCCAAACCCAGGGAATGTTGGATTCTCCACCGAGAAAGCAAACCCACAAACCCTCCATCCTCTCTCTCTCTCTCTCTATATATATATATATATTTATAAAACACAAACTCTTTCCCTCTCTAACCAATTCAGTCATTTCTCTCTTTTGTGTGTGTTTTTACCTTTTGAACAAACCAATAGAGCTCATGCCCACCACAACACTCATCTCTATGAGGGCTTGACTGATTGACTGCCGCATTCACTCTCACTTACTCAATCAGACAGACTAGACTAGACTAGACCCCACATAGAATTTGGATTAGTTTTGCTTTCCACGCTGTTAAACAGACTCCTTTGCACACAATTTTTTTTATTATTATATCTGTTAATATTTATGCGAGTCTAATTTTTTTCATTAGACACTTACGTATTTTAAAGATCCAAACAATTTTAACCCAGTAAAAAACAGAATCTAGAACCCTACATAATTCACACAATCTCTAACTCACCCTTAAGGTTGAGCCACCAAGTTCGGGTTTCCTTCACACACAAATCCCTTTTATAAACACAAAAAATGCATGATAGATGATACAGTCACACTTGAACAACAACTTTCATTCTCTTTTTGAATTTTATAATTTATCTATATTTCTTTTTTGTTCAAAGTTGTTCTTTATCTACCTGCCCTTCTGTTTTTCCTCCTTGCGCTGCTAAGTAAACCAGTGGAAGGCATGCTTGTGCTACCAAAATGTCTCTACTTTTTTTTTTCCCTCTGACACCTTATATGAGTGATTGGGGTATCTGCCACATGAACCTTGTGGAGCTCTACTGTCTTTCTTCATCTTCTTTTGATGAAATGAAGCTCCTTTATAATCTAAAAGAGTGAATTCCTCACTGACTTCACCATTTGTTTGATGCATTTACTCAATTAAACTCTTCAAGAGTTGGTTGGTCTTGGTTTCTGGGTGTTTCCATTTCTTCAACTGGAATTCAATGGAACCAATTTTGGGAGCCAAAGTTGTTGTCTTTTCTGTCACTTTGTTTTGGTTTTGGGCCTCTTCAACTGCTTTGCTTTCTCCCAAAGGTGTCAATTTTGAAGGTAATTTGGGATTCTCTCTCTACCCTTTATTCATGCCCTCTTTGTCCATATGGGTTCTTGAGGAAATTCAAAAACATGAACAGATGAGGGATTTTGATCTGATTTTGTTGTGCAGTGCAAGCTTTGATTGGTATAAAACAACTCTTGAGGGATCCTCATGGGGTTCTTGATAACTGGGATGAGACCTCTGTTGATCCATGTAGTTGGGCTATGGTCACTTGCTCTCCTGAGAGTTTGGTCATTGGACTGTAAGTTATCTCATCACCAAAGACATGGGTTTTGTTTGTTTTGCTAATAAGAGTGTTTGAATTTGAATAAGTGGCTATGTAAAGATTTTATATATAGAAGAGCCCTTTATGGAGATTGCTTTAATGGCACTGTTGCAGGGGGACTCCTAGTCAGAACTTATCTGGTACTCTCTCTCCAAGTATTGGGAACTTGACTAATCTGCAGACTGTGTAAGAATACAATTTATGATGGCTTGGATTTTCTTTTCCTTTTTAGTCATCACAGAGTTGCATTTATGTCTGTTGGTAGATTTAATGATTAATAAAGCCTTTGTTTTCTCTTTTCTTTGTGTTTTAAGGCTCTTGCAGAACAATAACATAGGAGGGCCTATCCCCCAAGAGGTTGGGAGACTCTCTAAGCTTCATACTCTTGATCTTTCCAACAATAACTTCACTGGCCAAGTTCCAGCTTCTTTAGGCCACATGAAGGGTCTCCAATATTTGTAAGTTATACAGATTTATAGCTTTAAACATAAGATTAAAGGCCTTAAGTTCATGTTGTACTGATTTTCTTCACAGTTTTTAGAATGGTGAAGTGAAATTAAATTTTGGAGAAGATTTGGTTATGTGATTCTGATGTTGGGTTTCTTAAATTGGATTGTATAGGAGGCTCAATAATAACAGTCTCTCTGGAGCATTTCCTTGGTCCTTGGCCAACATGACTCAGCTTTCCTTTCTGTAAGTCCATTTTGTTCTCTTACATAGATTGCTGATGGTGCATATTTTTCCTTTCTTCATTTAATGGAAGTTTCTAAATGTAGAAAATTCATCTGATTTTTTTTTTTTTTTTATTCTCTCAAGGGATTTATCTTACAACAACATAAGCGGTCCCGTCCCAAGGTTTCCTGCAAGAACATTTAAGTGAGTGCCTTTTTGATAAAATTCTTTTTTTGTTGCATTGATCTTTGCTTAAGAGGTACATGGAGATTGATCATATGCTATGTTTTCTTTGTGATTCACAGCATTGTTGGAAATCCTTTAATCTGCGCAACTGGGTCGGAGAAAGAGTGTTTTGGAACCCTGGTTCCTCTTTCTTTCAACCTGAGTAATTCACAAAGTATGGAATTCAAAGAACTTTCAGCTGCTAATTGTTTCCATTTAGTTAATTTACTTGCACTACTTTAATGTCCTTATGTTCTTTTAATTAAATTCTAAAGGCATTTCTCTACTTTGCTTTCGGAATATTTATAGCTCAACCTCCAAGAAGACCCAAAAGCCACAAACTGGCTCTTGCTTTTGGTACAAGCTTGGGCTGCATCTGCCTGCTCATTTTCGGGTTTGGGCTTCTTCTATGGTGGAGGCAGAAACACAATCAACAAATTTTCTTTGATGTCAATGGTTAGTAGAACAAAATCAACATTCAATGTCTAATTTTTGTGAAATAAGGTTTTTTCTCATTTCTTATCTCATAGTAACACATATTTTCATTAATTTTAGACCAACACCGCGAGGAAGTTTGCCTTGGAAACTTGAAGAGGTTCCACTTCAGGGAGCTTCAAGTTGCAACAGATAACTTCAGCAGCAAAAACATGGTTGGAAATGGTGGTTTCGGAAATGTCTATAAAGGATATCTCCAAGATGGGACTGTTGTGGCTGTCAAGAGGCTCAAAGATGGAAATGCTATTGGAGGAGAGATACAGTTTCAAACTGAAGTTGAGATGATCAGCCTAGCAGTTCACCGGAATCTCCTTAGGCTTTGCGGGTTTTGTATGACAGCCACGGAGAGAATTCTGGTATACCCTTACATGTCAAATGGCAGCGTCGCTTCCCGTCTTAAAGGTAGAATAAATATACACTCTATGAGCCTAATTCAATGGCAGCTTATGTGTTTTACCTAATGGAATCATTAATTTTACTCATTCTCTTTTCTACTCTTATAGCAAAGCCTGCCTTGGATTGGGGAACGAGGAAGAGAATTGCACTGGGCACCGCAAGAGGTCTATTATACCTTCATGAGCAATGTGATCCAAAGATAATTCATAGGGATGTAAAGGCTGCCAATATACTTCTTGATGACTACTATGAGGCAGTTGTAGGAGATTTTGGGTTGGCGAAATTGTTGGATCATCGAGACTCTCATGTAACAACAGCAGTTAGAGGCACTGTGGGGCATATAGCACCAGAATATCTCTCCACTGGTCAGTCCTCCGAGAAGACTGATGTCTTTGGATTTGGGATACTTCTCCTCGAGTTGATCACAGGTCAGAGAGCACTTGAATTCGGCAAGGCAGCAAACCAGAAAGGCGCCATGTTAGATTGGGTAAGCACCATTGTGTTAGAGAAATGCACTTCGATTCTTGGATTCGGAACATTGAGATGCGGAAAAAAGAACTTCTCTAGTTCCTTTTCGAACCTACTGGATAGGAAATTCTATATATTCCTCCAATTTGATAATAGTTAATGAAACATATGCTCATCCGAATTTGAAAATATTTTCAAGAAATCATCAAGTTCTCTATGTTTCATTGCTTCATATTTGTTTTTTTTATCATATTCAATGCTTGTTGCATTTATTCATTCATCTGAGATCATTTGTGAACCTTAAATTTGCAGGTTAAGAAGCTTCACCAAGAGAAGCAGCTAGACATGCTTGTTGACAAGGACCTGAAGAACAACTATGATCGAATTGAGCTCGAGGAAATGGTTCAGGTGGCTCTGCTGTGTACCCAGTACCTTCCAGGGCACAGACCAAAGATGTCCGAAGTCGTTAGAATGCTTGAAGGTGATGGCCTTGCAGAGAGATGGGAAGCTTCTCAAAGAGCAGAAGCAACCAAGTGTAAAGCTGCCCACGAGTTCTCCTCATCCGAGAGATACTCCGATCTCACCGATGACTCCTCTTTATTAGTCCAAGCAATGGAATTGTCTGGGCCAAGGTAACATTCTAAAGAAAAAGGGAATATAATTATAAATAATAAGAAAGGAGAGAAAGGACAACATGATCTAAAATTATCCGAAGATGCCGAATCGAATCAAAAGCGTTCGCTGTATGATAGTAGATAGCTGAGCACCAAAGGGTCTTGGTGGCAGAAACTGGTGAATGTACAGAATCTGAGTTGAGGAACTCTCATTATTTAGATTGAGTTAATCATAATGTCATATATATATATATATATATATATTTTTTTTTTCCTTTTTGGTTTTTGAGTGAGTGGAGAACCTCTTTGGGGAATTCATTGAGTCATAAGCTTCTGTGAATAAAAATCTTGGCATGGGTCCTGAATTTTCCCTCAAAATGTTCAAGTTGAAGATGAGAGTAGTGTCAAGAACTACAAACACAAAGTTTTGTAATTAATTGTTCTACTCTTCTTTTTTTTTTTTCTTACTATCAATGTGATTTGAAAAATTCATTCCATCATTGATTTTCCTCTTCTTATTCTATTGGCTACTTCAATACCTTAATGCATATGCTGTTGTATTTTTATGTATACATTCATTTACTATCCCAGTTCTGGATTTCAACAGGCATGGTGATGGTTACAAGTCCTTGTGCCATGAAAGGAAGTACTCCAGTTTGATATATTGGTTGAGACCTGTTAATTGTTCACTTGTACTTCTAGAGGTCACAATTCTAAATCTTCCAACTTTTCAAGGCACATCTCTTGTAGGTTAGGATGTCTCTTCTGTGGAATAGTCAAAAGTATTCCTCGACATCATAGTTAAAAAGAAAATAAAAAATAAAAAATTGGAGGCTTCTTATTCTTTGTTGGACTGTTGACTGTTAGGTGCACAATATTAGTCATTTGTTGATGGAGTAATCAATTTAACTAACGATATTCCTCTATGATTTTTTATTTTTATTTTTAGTTGTTGAAGGAGCACTTCAGATTAAAAATTGAAGTAGAATATGTTCTTTACACAAAGGAAAGTATTCTCTGCATTTTTCTGAAAAAAAGAAATTAAAGCTCTAAAGTGTTTTATTCTTTCATTCACTTCTTGTAAACAATTGTGCCTGATGTTCATGCTTTATCTTCTTTTTGCCAAATTTGTTCCTTTCCTCAGGTAGAGCTTGTTCACATTTTAAGCATTTATGCCTTGAAAAGCCAAATGACTACTATATATATATATGATGATAAATTTGTTATTCTGTTTAATTCATGTGGAATAATGAAGACAAAGATGTCATTAAAATTTTAATCAGATTAGATGCTATTTTGGGTGGATACAAGGTACTAGATTTTAAAACATACATAAAATATATGTAGCACAAATAAAGGATGTTAAGATAGATTATAGATACGTTAAAACACGTAAAGATAAAATTGAAAATACAAATATTTAAAAGAAAGTAAGAGTAACACCAGTAAATGCAAAATTAGGGAAAGACAATCAATGATTTAGGACATATTAAAATACGAGCTATAAATGCCTCAGTCAATATATATAGGGTGTTTTTACAATAAAGTTCAAATATATACCCATGTCATGGGTACTACATATCTCACCATTGGATTACTATGGGATTTCAATCTAATGGTGATTGATCTATTGCATTTAATGTAAAACATATTAAATGCGCAATAAATGTTATGTAATTGGGTTCCATTATAGAAGCACCCATATATATAAATATATCAACAATTTTTATTAACTATGGTGATCTTTTTAAATCACCATTTATGGTGATTTTTATTCTCGACCATTGGATTTAAATCCAATGGTCAATTTGATAGCTACATTAATGACACTTCAATGTGCGCACAAGCACCAAAAAGTTATATTATTCATTTGATTGAAATCTAATGGTCAAAAATAAAAATCACCATGTATGATGATTTAAAAAGATCACCATAGTAGAATTTCCTTATATATTGTCCTATGCATTAAATGCAACATACTTTTTTAAATTGTTGCTCCTTGGAAAATAAGTTGAGTAATGTCATGTGGAAATCGACAATGATTAGGAATAATTACAATTAATGTAGTTTCAAATTAATACTAATGCCATGTACTAAACCTTTATAATATATATCAACAATTTTTATTTTTTTGACAATATATCAACAATTGATTTAGGTTGAAAATAGTAGCAATATGAATAAACTTGTTTGAATAAAAAATATAAAATTTTTTTATATAATTAATTGTTTATATGACTTAATCAAAATATGTTAATAATGTATAATACTTATTCATTTTAACAAAAACTCTCTTTATATTTCTATTTTCAGATTATAAAATTATTAATTTTAAAATCAATGTTTTATTTATGGTCGTATATAATTTATTAAAATTATGAAATTCATATTTATTTTAAAGCTACAATGATTAAAATAAGTAATAAATATAATACTAATAAGTCTTTTTTATAAAAAAAAAATGATGCATTTAGATTTTCTTTAAATCATTATATAACATTATTAATTATCATAAAATTATACTACCAATTAATTTACAATTTAAGATTTTTTATAAGTGTCGATTAAAATTACCACAAATTCAAATTTGGTTTCATTTTTTTCCTTCTTTTAAAATTACAATAAAAAAAACATCCATTGTAATAGATATTGAAGAATAATATAATATCACGTGTATGAACTATATTATTTTGATATAACAAGTGTAATTATAAAAAAAACTGTTATTATAAATAATTAATGATGATAGTTATAACAACAATATATATATATAAGAAATACTTGATCGGTTTCAATAAATAAGGTCCGACTACATGAATCTAATAATCGGTTGAGTTCGATTTAATGTAGTACATATTACACTTCGGATAACTTTTAAATTCTTTAAATTATATTTTTGAATTCTTTTAATTTCCAACGTATTAAATATTGTTTAATTAGGAACATATTCAATGAACACATTTTTTTTATAAATCAATTATAATATTTTTAAAATTTCAATGATGAAACTATCTTCTTTTTGATAATATGATAATAACTTGTAAAGTGACAAATGTCTTTAAACACCTCCAAATATTTTTATAATTTGAACACTTTAATTTGATTTAATTTAATTTAATAATTTAATTATTAATTTTTAAACGATTGTGTACTATCTATTAATTATTTCTTAATCATATAAATGCATCATGTATGATGTGAATATTAATGCACCAAAATAATAATAAAAAAGAATAATAACTAAAATTATTTCCTTAATTTCCTATGATATTTTGTTTTAAAAAATTCTAGATGGCATTCGGCTCCAACCACACCGAGTAATCCATGCTCGGATATTGTCGTGCTCATACATATAGTGGCCCTCTCAACTCAATTTTTCCATCTATGAAAAACTCAAACTCGGGAGGAAAACCAAATCACTTGTCACTCTAATCAATACTATATTTTACTATAGTATCTTTGTCTTTTTATGTGGTTCATATATAATTTTAGAAGCTAAATTAATTGTCATATATTAGCATGTTAAAATTTAATTGTTTTCCAACTCGAAAGTTTTAATCATTTTAATTTAATTAAAATAATTAATTTATCTATTTTACTTTTTGTGTTGTAAATTTAAGTTTGATTATTTTTCTTTTGAGGAAATTGTCAATTATTTAAATTATAAAGTAATTAAGTGCAAATTATTTATTCAAAAAGAGACAAATTATAAACAGCAATGTTATAAGGAGTTGTACTAAAATTTATTTTTAAAATAAATTTTATTATTGATATTTTTAGCTTTAAAGTTACAAATAAATTTTAAAAATGTCTTTATCTTCCACAAATTAAAAAAGAAATAGCGTTTTTAATTTTTAAATATTTCATTAGTAAAAATAAATAGCAAAGATCAAACTTGTGATTCTTTGGATTGAAAAAGCATTAATTTAAAGGTCATTAATTATTTGTGGATCACATTAATGTGCATTAATTAGTGTCTTACAACCATTCTCTCTCTTGATGTTAATCCAATGGTTGAGAATTGGTACCCATGCCATGGGCATTTATTTGATACCCATGGTAGAAGTACCAATATATATAAATTGAATGAATTCGACATTAGATCATTAGACTCACAATTTACTAACTGAGATGCATTTATTAAGAAGAATTTAATAGATTGTGACAATACATATAAATTGTTTAAATTGAGGTTAGTGGAAGCGTTTGATATGTGTGGCTAATCTCGACTTCTCAATTAAATGTTGTTGTTGTTGCTGTTGTTACAATCTTGAACTGCGTTTCAAAAGTAGTTTTATGATTCATTACATTTGAATTCGACATTCAAATGCAAGAGTATTGTGATCACAATCAAACAAACAATCCTGGTTTAATATGAGGGCCGCTAAGGGCACCCCACCAATTCATGAAGGCACCTTCTTATTGAGGGCACAAATCAAATTACCAAGGGCACCCAAAAATTAGGCCCGAAATCCCGAAAATACCCCTCGTGCAAAATAGAGGCACCCCACCACCCCACCATCGTCCTCTTGAGGCACCCCACCACCCCACCACCGTCCTCTTGCTTGACTTGCCCTACTTCTCGTCAACGAATCAGCTAGCAATCTCGAATCTCAGTTGTCTTTGTTCATCTCCGTCTCTCTCCGCTATTGTAGGACATTTTTCGAGTTTGAAGGCTCCGAGTTTTGGTCGATTTCGTCTCCACATTAGGGCTCGGTTCAAGTTTTTCGTTCACACACTCAAGTCGTGAAATCGATCGTTTGAAGGTACGTTGGTAGTCTAATTAAGTTGCATTTGGTAGAGTAGTTGTTATGTTTGTGTGGCGGTGCATTTATTGAAAAGTCGTGGTTCTCGCCACACAGCCGAGATTTTGTTATAGATCTCGCCAAGCATGGCCGAGACTGAGGGGAAACTTTTGGGAACTCGTGGTTCTCGGCTAGACAGGTCAGTATAGTTTACACAGTCTCGGCAACGAATGGCCGAGAGTTATATTGTTATCTCGGTCACTACTTCACGAGAGCAACCATTAGTGTATAGTTTATGTTCTGTCGGTGATGTACAACCGAGAGTGTAAGATAAATCTCGGTTGTCCATGACCGAGATATTTATTGTCGTCTCGGTCACCACATCACGAGAGTAAGTCGAAGTGTATAGTTTATGTCATGTCGGTGATGTACAACCGAGAACGTAGCATTTCTCTCGGTTGTTCATTACCGAGACTTTTATTCCTTTCTCGGTGGATGTTGACCGAGACGTTTGCATAACTCTCGGTCATGCGAGGCCGAATCAATCGCGTCCGTGAGAAACCCTATGTTGACAAACAAAATCATCAATTTCACAGTTTTTGATCCAAAAAACAGTTCCTTCAAAGCTTCATATGGTTGTCAAACATTGTTACTTCGCTGTCGGATGATGTCAAGACGCAAGAATCGATACACGCTCAAGCAAACACAATTGTAGCTTTAGGTTTCACTTGTGAGCCAAGGTGGTGGGGTGCCCAGAGTTTTGCATTGAAATGATTTGTGGGGTTTGAGTGAGTATATATGAAGGGGCAAAATAGACATTTACATTTTAGATGGGAAAATGAGAAAAATATGGGTGCCTTCATGAATTGGTGGGGTGCCCATAGCGGGCCTCTTTAATATTTGCCTTTAAGTCTTCATATATAACTCTTGAGAAGTCGGGGAAAAAAAAGTTGTGGCATTAGCTTTCTTTATTCCATTAAGGTAGCTCGCAAACAAGTTAGAAATAAATCACATATTCAAATCTCTGAAAAAAAAAAAAAACATATACAATTCAATTTTTAAAGCGAAATTGATTTTCTTTAATAACCAAGTTACTCAGCCATTTTAAATCTAAAATGAACTTTTAGTTTATGAGGTCAGCAAATTATTTTTCAAAAACAAGAAATTTACTATAGTAGTTATTAAATCATTTATAATTAATTCTTACAAATATACTAGTTTATAGAGCGTGCGTTGAACCCGCTCGCTACGCTCGAGGGAATTTAATTAATCTAATAATCTATTTTTATGTTTCAAAAAGTATACTACTTCATTATTATTATTATTATTTTGACAACTAATTATAACTATTTACATTTAATAGCGAAAAAACCCTTCATTAACGGTAAAATAGTAAATTTAAGTGAAAGTTAAAAGACTTAACCAAAGGTAAATAGTAAATTCAAGTGACGGTTAAAAGATTGATTATGCTCTTAACTAATGGTAGGATAGTAAATTGAAGTGACGATTGAAAGAATTAATTATGAGTAGAATAGTAAATTCAAGTGATCATTCAAAGGTTGATTTTTCGTGCTTATTAAGTACAAAAGATATAAACAAATTATGAAATATTAAAATATATATCTTAATTCTACTCTTAAGTCGTGGAATTCTTTCACTTCATACTAACTTTACGTCTTATTAAAAAAAAAAAAGCGATAACAAATTTGATTTTATCATATTTTTGAAATATACATACTTTAAAATATAATATTTTTCTTCTTTCTTAATTATTCCTCTTTTAAGTGGTTTTCTCTAATTTTGCTGTTTTTAAGTCAGTTTGGTCAAAACTTTCCACCAACTGCTAAGAAAAATAGACTCTTTGAAGGAACATAATAACATCATTATTGGCAAAAAAGACAATAGAATGTCTTTTCCATTGGACAATGGTTTAGCAATACATTGCCTTTATGTCCTAATCAGTTCTTTTCATGCTGATTATCGCATCAAATTAATGATTTGTTAGGCATAAATAGGGCAACAAAGAGCTTTTCATTTTGATAAAGCATTTAGATAGATAGATAGATCCATGTTAGTAGAAACACAATCTCATCATCAACTTGTTCTTTTTGGTAAAGGATATACAACACAGAACAACAACTATTCTCTACACTAACTCCATTACTTCACCTCTCACTATGAGATCTCTCCTTAGTTGAAGCTCATTTCATTAGGGAATTTCTTCTTGAGTTTTTGTCAATGACATGTGAAGAAGGCGCCTTTCCACGTGGATACTATATCATTGGTTAAAATTATTGCACAACCATCCTAACTTGATCAAATAATGCTATGAATACTTCATGTATAAAGTCTATATAAATGTCCATATCGAAATCAACTATCTAATGATAAGAAACTGGATGCCCTTAAGTAAGACCAAAGTTCGATTTGAATCTTGCCTTGTGAGTGGAGTGACTTTCATTGAGAGGATCATTCATAGATTCATTATATGTATCTGACAATGTCTTGACCCTAATTTGGTCAGAGCTTACATACATTAACTACATAGTGGTTAAGTTTTTTTCTGGAGGCACTGAGTTGCATGCATACACATCTCAATGCAAATGATCAAGGGCTTGTTACTCCATCTTAGATAATTTGATGTCCATCAAGCCATACAAGAAATATTTAAACGTAAGGCTTCATCTGCAACTATTTGAGGATCTTAAGAGAAATCCTGTAAATCCTGACCAGAGATTTAAACACTGAACAAGTTGATGTATGGGAGCAAGCATTGCAAAGAAAAAGATTGATGCATGCATAATGGCCATGCTAAGCAAACAATATCATCGCAAAAGCGCAGACATTGTAAAGCTTTGAATCAAGAACCTACAATACCATCAGCATATACTGCCAATTATAGATGCTCAAAGAAGACTGCACATTCAAAAAGTAAATCACCTTCATCAAATTTACCTAAAAGGAGATCATTATTGTCCAACCCACCATTACAACTGCACAAAAGATGTTTCTTCCACCCATACTAGAAAGAAACTGTGTCGAGAAGTTAGAGAAATTACCTCAAGTATGCCAAAAAATCATTGCAAACCTCCGTGATACTGTTGCAGTCAACGATATCTGCAGAAGCTTCATAGTCGAAGTATCTTAAAAATGATTGCAAGCCTCAAAGATCGAGCTGCAATCGACAAATAAATCCATTGTGCATTATGTTAGATAAAAGCAACTGTTACTTCATTTAATAAATGGGATGCCGCTACTTCGAAAGTTTAGCATCTTTTTGAATAACAAAGCATATAAATCTGCAGGTAATCTTCAGTTCGTTCTAACATGTAATCTACTAAGAAGACCATTTAATGATCAATAATAATAACAGAAGTTATAGCATTATATGTAATGTCACAGTGACAAGTTACTAGAAGTTTTTGTTACAACCTACTGCATCTCTTCGGTATGGGTAAAAGCACATAAAATTTACATATTCGCAGAGACATCCTTTCGGCATCTTGAGAACTGTGATTTGCCAACAGTAATATAAGTGAATAGATCAATATCTCAAATCCGCAAACTTATGCGGAAGGCTGGATTCAGCATTAACTAGAGTTGCGTCGACAGAAAATATATGCAGTTTGCATGAAGATAGATGATTAGAGGCCAACTGTTAGTGGTAGAATCAGCGGGTACTTGAAAGAGCCTTGAGGGAAATGAGTGCTGCGCCGCTTACGACCAAAGAAAGAATAAGAGGAACTCCGACCTGATCAAAATAGCCTGTCCTGTTCCTATCTGTTCTGCAATCCCGAGAACGATCTCCCAGTTTTTCATGGATAAAACTGCTAAGATTGTCTAACTGGTGCATTAACTGGCGCTGCTGACGTGCTATCAATGTCATCTGTTTTTTGAAAGGGCACCACAAGGTTTAGATCACATTTGAAATTTAAGAATCAATAAATCGTCAGAAAGTCATATTTGCAAAAGAAGGTAAGAAATTTGTAAGAGATGTTATCATCATTATGAGTGTCAAACTTTAAAATGCGAGAGTGCAAGGAAGATGAAGCATTGTACCTTGTCTCACTGATCAGAGTAAGAAATAACAAAAGTGAACAAACAGAATTACATTCTCAATAATTCAGTACGTAGAAGTCCAGACGATTCAATAAGTATAACTTTAAACATTAAGTAACCATCGAAGTACACTACTAGTGACATGATGCAACTCGATAACATATCACTAGTCACTAGCAAGTAGCAAGCAGAGATAACTACTATTATGTTCTCCTAACCAATACCAACCAAGTACAAAGATAAGGAGTCAAAGAAATAACCTCCAGTTTTAACCAAGTACAAAACAAGATTCATGGAGTTTGCCTCCATCCTAACTACTGATTGTTGGACATTTTAACTAAGTAAAAATACACCATTTGTGGACCCTGTATGCTAGGTTCTTTCAAGGGAAATTTAGTGTTAGCAACAATTGGAAATTTGATTTCGCATACGACTTTGGTCTCTTAAAATTGATAGTTTGAGAAAGTCTAATTCGATGTAGAGTTTTTTTAGTAAAATTTCAAAACTAAAAAGAAGTGTAACTTCATCTCAGTGCCAGTAAGATTCAAATTGTGTGACTTTGTCAAGGTACAATTAAGAAGCATTTGATTATAAAGGATTTAAAAGACTTTAAAAGTAGGCCTCAAGGGCATTGAAACAGGTGGAGTGGAAGAGTTTGTTTAATGTACGTGACCAAACTAATTTGGGATTAAAGCTTTTGTTGTTGTAGCACTAGCAGTTTATAATGTTTCTTATCTTTTCTCTTTTTATGCTTGATATAATAGCTCAAGTTAAATGGTTTTGATCATTTTAGATATTATATTTCTTTCCTTTTGCAATAAGAGAGAATTTGTTTTTCATATCTGCATTAATTTTAAGTTGCATCATATAATATGCTTCTATCGCTAGGAAAACCTTTGAAAAAAAAATACAATTAGTTGCAATCTTTTTTTCTTACAAGTTAGGACAGAATTTGCAAATCATGAGTTTTCCCAAGCTTAGATATGATTGAATTTATGAAAAACCCCGTTTGCTTGTAATTGTTGATCGGTATTTGAAATAATCAGAATAAAACGAGGAAGTTCATAGAAATTGAGGAAATTCTAATACCATGGTGTTAAGGGCTATTGGAGATACATGAATTGATGAGTAAAGTTGTTTCAGAAAATAATTTTGCTAAACCAAAACGTTAGGATATTTTTACCCAATTTTACCATCACTACCTACGAGCGCCCAAAGGATTATAAAGATAAGCTATACAATTTACTAACTACAAATAATTATGTGGTTCCTCATCATTATAAATATTGGCAGCCAAGATGTGACACTACATCATGCCATATAAAATAGTTTTAGCAGTAGAGTCTACACGTTCAACCGTACACCCTGAAGCCTAGAACTGTAAATACCTTTCATGAGTGATAAATTGTGTACCAAAAGGAAGGAAAAAAGAAGTATAGGAATTTGATCAGCGTTCATAATTTCATAAAACATTTAAGTCCTTTACCTTTTACAAATCTTTTTTTTATTTTATTTTGGGGGGGGGGGGGGGGGGTTTAATTTAAAAAAAGTTAGTTAGAACAAAAAAAATAAAGAAAGGAGAAAGTGGAAACCAAATCATGATACCTCTTCCATTAATGGAGATTCCCTCACTAACTGCGGTGATGAAGATGAATTAGGTAGTAAAGGTCCAGCCAAAGAACCATTTCCAAGACTAGACACAAAGAGAGATGTCGGCGCAGAACCATTGCAGGCTTCAGCTTGCAAAGCCAAGTTTTGTTGGCTGGCAGAGACTTTCCTGGTGTTAAACTTAGCATTTAACTCCTCAATCCGAGATGTGAACTCATCCATCCTCTCATTAAGTGTGGAGATTTGTTCAGAAAGTTGAGTAATCACTCCCTGCAAAAGATCCAAGGAAATATGAATGGGTTAATAGAGAAAACTATGCAATAACCTATTAGTGATCAGTCAAGAGCTATGTGGTTTCTCAAGTTTCGTAGATACTCACTGGATTTGTGATTGTTGTCGGTGACTCAGGAGCTCTTCCAATGTATCTGTTAGTATTAACAGAAAGCCTAGTCAGATTGGAAATATTTTTATCCCCTTGTGCCGCGTATGAGTGAGACAAGCCGCTGCATAAGTGGATACATGCACATATTTCAGCATAATATAATAATAGTAAGTTTTCAGTGGACTATAGAAGTATATGAAATTGGTTAAAAAAGAAGAGAACTCCAAACATAGAAAGACGATTGCTTTAAACAATTAGCAATAAGCATTTACGCTCACGAATGAACAATGTAAAATTGATAAATTACTAATTTTATAGAGGGTTTGTTGTAAAATACGGATCAGTAAGTTAAAAAATAAAAAAATAAAAAAACTCGAAATTCTAGATATTTGGGAAATAAACACATTATCAAAGAGAATAAACAAAAGAATAAGACAGTCTTAGATATGTATCCATGTAAAAACCTATTACAATGAAAACTATTATGATGATAAGCAGCCTTTTGAGTATTTATTCCACAGACATGAGCACCAGGACGTAGGACAAGAAATAATACCTCTTGAGATGCTTATTTCTCATGGCCACCCTATCTGCAGAAGCTCGGGAAAGTGCTTCTTTCGGGCTTGATGAAACCAAATCCTCATCTATGCTGAGCTTTGTTTTCAAGTCATCTGGTAACGCCTACAGAATTATCTGATTAACCAAATATGAAAGCAGAAGAATGCACAGTTAGATTGTATAATGTTGAAAATAATGCATACCATGACTTCATTTACAAGCTTCTCCAGCTGGATTTGTTCTATGTAAGTGCGAGCAATATATGAACCATCCAAACCCAACTGCTCCGCCACAAATTTCACATACAACCTGTCTTTACCTTGAACCTTCCACCATAGGGTTTGAATGCACAAGTTAGATTAAGATATTAAAAATGATTAAAAACAAGGTTAAAAATTAGAAACAACATGTTTTTGCAGGTCCGCCTGCACCAGTGTATCACATGCATGAGTTGCTCGTTGCTATACATTCTGAAAGAAATACATGGCGGAAATATTGCTGAAAGATTGACTTCTTTCTAGAATTTACTCAAAAATGTTATATCCTTCTTTAAATCATGATATTTTTTCCCAAAAAAGTGAAAAACCATATAAACTACAAATTACCAACTATCTTGTATTTTGAATTCATTAGGCTTATCTAAGGAAAATGGAATAGTTAAATAGAAAATCTAGGCAACTTTGGAGCATTCAAGTATTAAGTTTGATTAATGAAGAACTTGTAAATGAATTAATAAGCATCCTAGTTTTATTTTTTATTTTTTATTTTTTTTAGGATAGGCCTCCTAGTTAAACATAGAATAAAAGTATAATTTTTTAATCAATTTATGACTTAAGTTTGAAAAATTAAAAAAATCCAGCTTACTAGTCTAAAATATACTAATTTTTTAATAAGGATATTTATCCTTCACTAAACCAGTCCAGTATGTTTAGCTCACTTTGGAACTTCAGCAGCAGCAGCAGAAACAACAACAACAAAGCCTCAATTCCAAATTAGTTGGGGTTGGCTAAATGGGTCAAACTCTTCTATTGCACTCGATTTAATGTAATTTAATTTTTGGAACTTCAACATGGGAACAAGAACAATTAGTAAATATGAAAGGAAGGGAAGGAAAGACGTCAAGTACAAGGAGTTGATTGACTCATAATGAAGACTGCAGGTTCAAATTATCGCCTAGCCTAAGAACTTATAAAGTTCAAGATTGTATCATTATTAATATGTGATGTGATCCAGTTTGATGATCGAGGATCTTGACAGAAGGTCCAAATCCAAACTCGTCTCAATTCGGACCTTCTGTCAAGATCCCCGACTCCCCGACCATCAAGCTGAATCGCATCAACTTGATTTTTGGTGACTCTGCAGACAATCTTGAGCGTGTTAGGGCATTCTTAGGCTTTACGTTATTAAAACACGTGCGCAAACAAATAACACTCCATTTCATCACGCTCTTTTAGTGCAAAACATGTCTCAATTCGGACCTTCTGTCCTTCTGTCGAGATCCTCAATCATCAAACTGGATCACATCAATATCTAAATGTACAATAGTGATCTAAATGATGTCTGATATAGGAATGAGAGTAGTAATTTTATTCTATCAGTCAAAACAAATAGTCAAAATTGTATATACTTTGTTTATAAAAAAATAAATAACAATAGAACCATTAACGCAGCTTGGAAAATGAAATTGTAAAATGAATAACAAATATATTTCAGGAACTATTCGAACACATGAAAACAAATTTTGACAAAATTAAAATCTAAGAAAGACGCTAATTACAATTGACAAGTTAGTTGTATTATTGACTCACATAAGTCAGAATTCCCTACAAGAAAACCGTCCATCTACTTGATGATGCACTGGTTGAAATTGTTGGCATCAAATATAATGTGTTCCAATGCTTAAACAATCATTGGAAATTTAGAACTTTAAGCCTCAAGGATAGGGGGTTTTGGAAAGCCAATAGCCAAGGCGGTCTTGAAAAGCTTCAATGGTTAAGCCTCAGTGTGTTCATGGGGACTAGGGAGGCTAAAGCCTTAGTATTTGATACCCACACCTCAAGCTTAAGCCTCGTGGCACTTTGAGGCTTAAGCCTCGCACAAAACTTGGAGCATTTGCATTCTAAATTTATTTGAGATGTTGCATTTGCGCAATTTCATTTGCATTTACATTTCATTATTTATTTAATTGTCATCATATACACAATTTATATTTCATTATTTTATTATTCTTCCAACAAGCAGGAAAATACAAAAAAGAACAAAAGAAGAGATTTCTTTCTCTTCTCTGATAGCAATTATTTTGTTGGATCAACCAGCGTCACTGTTGCTACTATAGGAGCAGCAGGTCAGCATTCACCTGCTGTTGTTCCTACTGCAACTGCTTGGCAGCAACTGCCCTTGCAAAAAGAGCAGCAAAGCGCTGCCCTGTAATTCCAAATGTAGTAGTACAATCCGTTAGCAGCTGGTAATGGCACAGACTGCCATTATTTCTATTGATTGTGTTTTCATTTATTCATAATTCTTAATTGCAATTTAGGATTTTTTATTATTTCAATAAGAAATGCGACATTTGCTTCATATTGCCTCGAGGCTTACGCTTTGCTTCACTCTAACAGTATCACAATGCCTCAAATCTCACAAACTTTTGAGCCTTAACCAGCTCATGGGATATTATCTCCTTGACGAGGTACCTGACGACAAAACCAAAATGACAATTGAGTTGGCTAGATGAAAGCACATTATCCATTGCATAACGTTAATGGTTGAAGGACCAAGGACTTCAAATGTCTTCAATGCAATGAGAGTAACAAAACTAGTTTGAACTCTGCAAAAAGGCTAAGCAGAGAAGATGAATACTAAGAACAAGCAAAAAAAAAAAAAAAAAAAAAGAAATATAGAAGCAAAAGATAAAACGGGAGAAAACTTTTGAATAAATGGTGAGAGAGGTAGAGCGCCAACAACGAAGACTCAAATCCAAATTAGTTGGGTCGGTTACACAAATCCAATGTTTCCATCCAGCAGGGTTTAATACAACCGATAGTGTGTAATCTAATCCAATGTTTCCATTCAGCTGAGTTTAATCCAACAGATAATCTGATTTGGTAATCTATTAAATCTGGTATATACATCCCAAATTATCTAATATCTCTTATAAAAAAAATAAAAATAAAAATAAATCTAAGATCTACCCCAATACTTTAGAATTCCTTCAATTTCTAGCCCATCGAGTTTTCTACGGAGCAATTGTGCATCGAGTTATTGTACTTCTTTAGTTATTTTTTCCTTTATTGGCGCCAATACGTTTATTGAAGCATCCTTATTTCTTATTCTATTCTTACGGATTGTATCATGCACCCACTTAAGAATCCTCATCTTCGTTATCCTCAAGTTATGCACGTGTTGTTTCTTTACCGCCCAACATTCACTCTCATGTAGCATTGTCTAGCCTAGTTGCAGTCTTATAGGATTTTCCTATCACATTTACTAGACATTTCTCAACTTCTTTCATCTAACTTCAATTCTACTTGTAACATCGTCTTCTAATATGTCCATCCTAAACTTCTAAAATGGTCCACCTTTAGGACTTCTACTTCTCCTAATTGTATACACAATCATCTTCATGTCTTCTACTTGTGATCTTCTATTCAACTAAGAGCTTCTAAACTACAATATATTCCACCGCCAATGTTTGAATTTCCTATTTACTCCATATCTTGTGTCACTTATTAAATTGACACTGTTAGCACATGGGACGTCACATGGAATACATATATCATCTTATATGCGTGGATCGTTCATCCATAACTCAAGCAGAAAGAAATCTTACACTAAATTGGCCCATATTGGAGAACGAGCTTACTCTATCAGTCAAATTAATGGTGCCATGTACTATAACCTCAACTCATAGTATTCAGGAAAAGAAATCTTAAAAAAAAAATCTTAATATAATTTGGATCTGGTTAATCATTCTAAGTATGAAAATTACTAGAATAACACTTGCTAAAATTAAAACCTGTGAGAGATACTTAATCCAAAATTTCAACACTATATTAATCTTAATGAATATATGTGCATAAGAATAATTCATATCATATGTGAATATTAGAAATGCAATCAAATCCAAATTTATTCCACACGCTCCAAAATGATTCAATTCCAATTTAAAACCCAGACAACAATCCATGGTAGACATTTAAAATTCATCACTCAAAATGTGCAGCACATTGACCAACTAATAATTCGACACTAGCAACATGACCATTTCCATAATGAAAATGTTTCTGGTCCATCGTTAAAATATTATCTTCTCATGAATGACATCATCCATCCCATTTTTAACACCAATAAAAAACGCAACAACAAAGCTTCAATCCCAAATTTAATAGGGCCAGCTACATGGATCACATGTTTCCATTCAGCTCGCTTAATTGCAAAGATAATGTGATTTCTTAATGCATTTACACTGACATAGATGACAACTGACCACGTTTGCAGTTTGTGGCTAATCAGAGACTTACAAAGCAAGAATGCAAACTACAAATGATGTGAATCTGAAGAAAATAATTTAGAAAACAGGGGCATTTTAGGAAAAATTCAATAATAGAAACCTAAAAGATAATCGACATTATTATTTTTACCTAACACATTACTCACAATCTCATTGCAATTGATTTTGTCCATCCCCAAGCCATTCTACATTCCTACAAACTCATGCCGTCCTATTCATCATAGATGTGGGCTTTAGTCCTTTCTCAATAATTTTATAAGCAAGAAAAAAATCCCATCTACCATTAAACAATTCTAGCCAGCTATATGGGCAGCATCTTCCTGATTCCAACTTTCCAAGGTAATAGGTTTTTGTTCTTACAAGAATCTATTATTTTCTAAAAGAAAAAGAAAGAACACTCTCCATTCTGTACCAAAACCTTGAAAAGAAAATTATTTCAGAAAATTTTGCACAAATAATAACCATTGCAAATGCGTCTAAGATACTGGATTCGCAGTTGCCATATAAACTGTGGTAGACAAGACACAATAATTGGCTATATTTTGAAATTTTAAAACATTAACTAAAGGCATAAATTTTTCAAAAAAACAAAAAACAAAAAACAAAACAACTGAAGGCATAAATGGAGTGGAAGAGTTTGGTTCATGAAGCCGATCCCAACGAATTTGTGATTGAGGCTTTGTTGTCGAAACTAGAGGCATAAATTTCCAATTAAATAAGTTGAAAGAGTAAGGATACGAATTTTACAGCATGTCGTGCCAATTTGGTACCTGTACATAGTGACGATTCAGTTGCTCTAACCAATCAATTTTCACACAGACCCTATTGTCTGAAAAAACATGACTATTTCTTTTCAGGATTGCTGCGATGGTATACCCCAGTGCCATAAGCCCACCAAGAAGGCGTACACTAACTTCAAAACTGATTCTGGGTGATATGATGAATGGACTATCTGTCACCCATTCCTGAAATCACAAAAACAGAACAATGCTAGAGAAATTAATTTTCGAAGGAGACGAAAATGCTCACTACATTAAGGCATTTTGTTGTTAGTTTGACAGATGTACAGCTGAAGACAATGCACAAAAAATCTAATAGAAGCACTCAAATGCTTGTGTATGAATCTCAAAACATTGACATGCCAAAAGCTTGAACTTACGGCAGATTACACAATTAATCATTACGTTGACATGCACCAAAATATTAGTTTCAAAAAGGTTAGCTGGTGCTTATAAAGATGCCCATTAGAAGATTTTCTTTTTTCTAGAACGATACAGATGATAATTAGAATCCTGTCGTTTCTACTAACTGATAAATCAATCATCTAGTAGGGACTGACAATGCTTATGCCCAAACTATGAATTTTTCCACTTGAATCAAACACAGTAGTGGATCAATAGAATGACAAGTGATGCCTTGAGGTGCACAGAAAAAATTCATTGAAGACGTAGCAACAAGGGAACCGGCAATAGATGATGACAGAAGGTACATTCTAAAGGCACTGAAAGAAAGAGCAATATATGTGAAAATCAAAGTAGTAAACGTCCAAGTAATTATCTAGCTCTATAAAGCAAAACTGATATTTCCTCAACTCAATGAAGCTTATTCCCGAATAAATAGAAGCAGCTACAAGGAACTCTTTTTCCGCTCAACTCAATCGGTAAAATCAAGTAATTACATTTCTCAATTATCTCGATTAATGTTACTTTCGGGGGCTTCCTCTTCCGCAAAATTTTATGAAGACTGAGAGATGGTTCAGTATTTCATACCATTTTTCAATCCAGTAAATCCATGAAAAAGTTGGATTTTTATTCCAAAAATGATCAATACTAGTAACACGTCGAGCATTTCAATTATTTGCTATGTTACTCGAACTTGGGCACAGGTATCGAGTATGGGTACATATCTAAAGGTTGGACCTGCTATTTTCCAAGTTAAAGGATATGGGGACTCAGATAAAAGTGCCCAAATATTTGAAGACGGGTACTTAGACAAGGCAAAAAAATAATAACACACACATATGGACATGTATTGGGTAATTTGGGTTTAGAGTTTAGGATTGAGTGACGTATTTTTTTGATAAAGGAGTTTCATGCATTTGTGTAATGTTGTAGTATTGATATAAAATGTTTGAAAGGATCAAAAAGTTTAGTTTGGCAACGAGTGGCATGTGGGGACCACAATAAGTGATAAAGATTGACTTTGTGAAAAGGTTGTTAAGGCTTTAGATTAACTGCAATCAACTGCCCTTCTCTGCAACTCCAGGTACCCCTTCTTCACAACTCTTTCTCTCTCGTTGTAAGTTGCAACCCTCTTCGTTCCTTGGTATCGAGTGATTGATGAAGACCTTGTCATGCCCAACCCTGGATCTGAAGTGTCGACACATCCCATGTCCGAATCCGTGTCATATCGTGTCGACTTGGGTACTTTAGCCCTGGGTGCTGAGTCCAGGTAAGACAGATTGCCTAGTAAAAGTGTCATTTACCACTTAACTAGTTAATGCCAGAATCTGAAAGCAAATGGAATTACTATCAAGACATGTAAGTCTTCTAAAAAGAACGAATGTTTGACGCGAAGAAATGTTGTCACATAATTGTTTAAATTAGATAACCCTTCCATCTTCAGCTTCTTGAACCATAACTACCGTAACTTGATCATTGAGGAACAAGCAGCGACATTTTGTGTGAAATGGCACTACATGTTCGATTAGTCCAGCTTCCAGCTTGCAGATTTTGGAACATTACATGTAAGCAAACATTATAACGAATTTGAGTGGCAAATCTATTATTCAGATTTTTATAACTACTATTTCTCATTTCATTCCAGACAAGATGAATTTTCACCATTAACCAAGCATATAAGCAAACATAAAAGTTGTTACACAAAAGAAGAGTTGTAAACAAACCTCAAACATAAGATTATATTTGCCTTCCCTATTCCGCATCCGCAAATACGATTGGCAAGCTTCTGGATCCTCGCCTGGTGGTAGAAGGTATATATCATAAGTCTCTTCTACATTCTCTCTATATTCTTCAGAAACCACAGCCTTGATTTCTTCCACCAATGGGGTCTTTGTTGACTTCAATATTAAATAGCATTTCAAAACCACATTAGGCCAATCATAAAAGGACTTAAAGATAGATAACATCTTGTGAAGGGGTAAAAAAAATAAATTTAAGATAGATTCATCAGGTGTCAACCTTTAAAATGTAAGTGGGGTTTTGGAATCCAGTGAATGGATTGAACTTGTTTACAATTTTAATGTGTGCAGTTTGCAAATTGGGCTCAATGAAAGCCTTGTACATAGGGTATACCTGTGTGGACAGTGTCAAAAAATAATTATGAGACAATATATTTAAATGACTAGAAAGAAAGAATTCATGCAAGTCAGAAAAAAAATTATTTCTTAAGAAAAACACCTAGGAAAGGGTAAGTATAATAAACCGTTTCAGATATCTGCTGGATGATTTCCTCAGGCTCTTGGTCAGCACGTTGTATGTCCCTTAAAACTCGTTTAACAAGATCAAAGTGAACTCCACCAGTTATGGATACCCGAAGATCTAAAAGGGGCCTCAATTTCTCACTCAAAGCATAGATACCTTCGATAATCACAATACGAGAGCTTGGGACTTCAATTGTCCTGTTTGAAGAATTCAGTTCTATTTCAATGAGGGTAACAATAAAATGGGAATCCAATTTCTTAAGCTCATGACCAAAATAAAAAAACTATGCACAAAGAATGCATTAAACAACCTAGAAGCAGAACTAATTGACAAAGTGAAAACTAAAACTCCTAGGAAGTCAAATGAACAGAACTTTGACTGCTTCACTCGCATGTAGCCATGAAAGAGACAGAGAGGCAAACCTGTATCCTGTGCGACTACTCGACTTAAAATCATATATTGGCACCTGTGCGGGCTTCCCCTCTTTAAGGCCACGAATGTTCTCAAGCAATGTATCGTAGTCTGTCAATCGTGGGTCTGTCCAGACATAATAACCATAAGTTTCATCAAGCGTGACAAGCTTAGAAATTTCCACGATAAACAAGAAAATACGGAAAAGAGAAATCTAAAAGAACATTCTTCTGAAAAGCGCATTTCAGAAAACAGTAGGAATTGACCTAAGGACACCCTCACCAACAGGAAAAACCTAAATTCTCTAGAAGCAATGAAGATAGCATGAATATTCATCATGCACATTATGCTTTTGAAGGATTGTCTATTCCACAGCAGATCGGCCTAGGAATTTCTTCTTTTGTGGAAATGTTATCAGGGCGCTCTTAGGTTCATCGTCAAAGAGCAATCGATTTTTCAGCCAATGAAAGAAATTCTTTAGGTCCCTTTTAATTCAGTTCAGAAAGTTGTTCAAACAACAGAGTTCATTAAACCGGCAGATACATTCTAGTCCCTAGACTCTCTACATCATACGCAAACAACACATTTCCTCGATATCAAACTGTCAGGTAATAGAATAATAGAGAAGCTGATAATTCACATTTCGCAAAAATGACATATTTAATGGAAGCAATAATCAAGAGGTAATGGCAGTTGAATCAAATGAACCAGTTTTTACCATCGAAATTTCCATCAATGATACGACTTGAATCATTGTAGTTATCCATGGAGATGACAGCAAGGCTAGGCATAAAATTAAGCATCTTCTCTGTAAAAACAGTCTTTCCAGCTCCAGATGGACCTGCTATACCAGCAAGTATTAACCCATCGTTCTTTTGGGCTAACAATTGGCATGCACGGATTACAATAAAGAATCCCTTCTCAAAGGAAAGTTGGTCTTCAATTGGAACAATCTCATAGCGGTCGGAATCCCTTTTCTTGACCAATCGAACTTGATCTCTTAAGAGACCAGTCTTTCGATGTGGTGAATCAGGACCTGAAGTATCTTTAACCATTTGAAACCTGAAAATATGAGATAGTGTAAAACAACAAACAACGCCTCAATCCCAAAATGAGATAGTGTAAAACAAAGGGAACAATATAAGAGCGGGACTAATATAAAATAAAAATAGACATTAATTTTCTTGAGAAATTAATTCACTTATTAACTGCATTGAAATGTATGGACGCACAACTCAATCTCTGTCCAATGGAATTCAGCAACAGTGTAACAAATGTATATAACAAAAGTATGGTATCCTATTACTTCTCAAAAATTAAATTAACCAACATCAATAAGAGGAAAAAAGAGGTAAATGGAAACTTCATCCTCGCCAATATATAGAAGTATAGAGATCTTCTCGATAAAAAAAAAAAAAAGATATTTACCCACTTTACCTAGAGGAAAATAAGTTGATAGGATCTATTACAGGGAAAAATTGGAAGATCTTTCGCAAAATATATGCATTCACTTGAATTCAAACTCAAAGGACAAAATCAATAGTCTAGGAAGTATGTATGCAGAATGCATATTAAACTTGGCAAGTAGAAAAGAAAAGCTGATGCGTGAGAGAAAAGACATTGTCAAATACATCAACAGTAAAATACAAATTAGTATCTGAAACAATCATCACCAGCAATACAAATGGAATTTCAAATTTCGGCAATGACCCCCTGTAAGTGCTTTCTCCTCGAGTTCCTGGTACAATCTTTCACATATTATGAGTTGGGAGTGAAGTGTGAAAGATATAACTTCTCAGCTCTTTCGTACAGAGACATGTCTCTCACTGAAATAACAAATGCAACTCGAATCCCAATTTTATTTTTGCAGCAGTTATTGTAAAATTGATAAATTCAAACTTTTTCAAAAGATAAGATCTTGAATAGCTAATCTCTTAAGAACAGATCCAGTAAATTAAGTCAGATGAACCACAATTGAATTTGACTACCTACAGTCTGATAGCTAATCGGACACAAAATATGATGTAATCCACAATATTAATAGGTTGCATGCAATATACGGTATACCTTGTGCCATGAGTAAATACGTGTTCATTCTATCTATTGTTGCATTTGTACACATTTTACCAAATTAACAGACGGCATCAAGCCTGGCAATTATTATTAAAATTGGATTCAAGCAAAAAGATTGCAACAATCATATGCTAACTCACATGGTTGGGTCCCGATGAAGAAACTTATAGGGGCTAAACTAGTTACTAACAGCAGTATGAAACTTTTCTCACTTTCCTTTCCCCCACTACTATACTATAAGGGGGAGAGGGAAGATCAAGAAGTACTATATTAGTGCCTGGGTGTGCCAAAATGGCATGGAAATCTGGAAGGCATGGACTTGGCATTTTTGATTTCTTGAGGCACATGTGGAATGTCCAAAGACTATCAAGAGGCCATTTCTCAACTGTTTGGTTCAATTGCACAAATTATATTTCGCTCTATGGTTCTATTGTTCGCTCAGATGAAACCTACAAGTGTTCATTCACTGTCGAAGTGGCATCTTAACCTTCTTGTAATTCAATTCATACTCATAACACTTTCAACCAGTATCCTCACTTCTGCTCAGTGCTTACTAGGACTAGAATAAGTGGATACTTGTAAGAAAGAAAATTAAATAAATAAAATAAACATCACAGAATCCAACTTAGGAATAAAGCTCGTATTGAAAAGTTCATAAGCTTCTTATATCCCTCCAACACTAAATAAAACTTCAGTTAAGTAAAAAGAATAGCTTTCTTTGTGTCCATTTTCCACCCTTCAATAATATACCATGTCTGTCCAGTCAAATTTCTCACTGAAGTATTGTAATAACAATTGAACCCTACACAAACAGCAAAATGACTAGCGGTCTTCTGCTTTTATGATAACCAGAGGCATTTGAGTATTTTTTCAGTTATTCTCTTATGGCCGGTTAAAACAACCTAAAAAGAGAGTGATCCCTACAGACTGAAACCAAGTCTCTCGCCACTGAAAAGTGTGCCTACCCATCATAGAAACTCTAAGGTTTAATGACTATGCAGTATAACACAGCCACTTTAAACCTTGGAATTGAATGACTTTATAAAAAGTTGGCATATAGGAATTCTCTAAACTCTAAAGCAGACTTTGCATCTCCTCGAGTTTGACTAAAAATATATACGAACAGATTCGAAATGATAAGTTGACTATAATTCAAGGGAAGACCATAACATAACCATCTCAATCAACAATGCAACTGCAAAATGGCAAGTGTTGGAATACACTTGCGCACATAATAGGGTTTGGTAGTTTTAGTAACTTACAGTGGATAACTACCATATTGGAGATACATAAGGTGATACCGGTTTAACTCCTAATTAAATCTCTCACTCGCAAAAACTCCTAATTAAATCTCTCACTCGGAAAAAACTCAAGACTTTTTCTCCAAGTGGGAAACATATCCGAAGTGGAAGCGGAAGCGAAACCTATTAATTGTTTACTGGTCAAAGGCAAAATACCAAAGGGAAGATGCCCAATATAATCACAGCCTAAATACTCTTTCTGTTGCAGACACTCCCACTCGGAGAAAAAAAAAAAAAAAATATATATATATATATATATATATATATATATATATATATAAATAGGCTTTGCTACTACGGTGATGTTACAAAATAACCATGATGGTGACTTCATTTTAAACCGTTGGATTTGATCCTAAGGTTGACATCTTTTGTCAAATTTAAGACCGAATTAAATAAGGTATAGCTGTTGTAGCAGGTCATCCTTAAACGAAAAAGGCAACACAATTTGAGATAATCGAATTAGCATGACAGTGTTCGACCTCGACCACCACCACCGCCACTCTCTCTCTCTCGCCTCATCCCCTCAATCGGTACCTCCTCCATCTCCTGCTCTTGCCCAAATACGCAGACCCATCGATCGCTTCACCACCACCACCATCTCCATCGTCTTCTTCCCCTGCCTCGCAATGGGACCACCAGCGCTCTGAGCTGGAGTTCTTTCTCGGCCGTCAAGGCCGACGACCTTAGCCATGCCATTGATAAGGTAATTGGGGTTTGGATTTTGATTTTAAGGTTTTGGAAGTTATAAGAAAGGGTTGGAACGCCGAAAAGCATCGCAAAATTGGTTACTACACTGAAGAGTGCGGAGTATCAAATGAAGTGCGTTCGTTTGAAAATTGAGAAGGACCTGTTAACCCATGACGAGGAAGAGGAAGAGATGGAGGTCGTGATAATAGATTGATCAAGGTGGCAGACTGGCAGCGAGTTTTGCAAAAAAAAAAAAAAAAAAAAAAAAAAAGAATGATAGGGTCTGTGGGTTTTGAGTTAGGTAATACGATGTATGGTTATCTTGTTATGTTTTTTTAGGTATTTAGTTATTTTGTTCTGTTTTTTTAAGAAAGTTATGTTGTTCTGTTAATGCATCGTTTCTTGTTGTTTTTGGATTATTTTAAACATCATATTCTTCCCTCTAAAATAGAGGGGATGAACAGTACTGTTTGCACAAAATAAAGGTCATGTACATTAAACATTAAAGTTTCTACCAACTTGATAATCTAAAAAATAGTCATCACAGGAACATAACTTAATTGCAAGGGCATTGTGGATTGCTTGTCTTAAAGAATAGAAAAACAAAAGGCCAAAATACTTTCATGTGAAATTCAAGACTAAAGAACCACATAACCAACATACTCCAAACTTAAAATAATCCAAAAACAACAAGAAACGATGCATTAACAGAACAACATAACTTTCTTTAAAAAAAATAAAAATAAAACAGAATAAAATAACTATATACCTAAAAAAATAAAAATAAAATAAAATAAAAAACAAAACAAGATAACCATACATCGTATTACCAAACTCTAAACACACAAACCCTATCCTTTTTTTTTTTTTTTTTTTTGCAAAACTCACTGCCGCCTCGATTAATCTATTATTACGACCTCCATCTCACCCTCTTCCTCGTTATGAGTTAACAAGTCCTTCTCAATTTTCAAACGAACGCATTTCATTCGATACTCCGCATTCTTCAGTGTAGTAACCAATTTTGCGATGCTTTTCGGCGTTCCAACCTTTTCTTTCATCTTTCCCTTATAAATTCCAAAACCCTAAAATCAAAACCCAAACCCCAATTACCTTATCAATGGTGTGGCTGAGGTCGTCTGCCTTGACGGGCTGAGAAACAAATCTAGCTCGGAGCGCTGGCAGTCGCATCGCGAGGCAAGGGAAGAAGACGATGGAGATGGTGGTGGTGGTGAAGTGATCGGTGGGTTTGCGCATCTGGGCAGAGTAGGAGATGGAGGAGGAACCAATTGAGGGATGAGGCAGAGAGGAGAGAGTGGTGGTGGTGGTCGAGGTCGAACACTGGTGGTTGAGGCGACAAGGTCGAACACTGTCATGCTAATTCGATTATCTCAAATTGTGTTACCTTTTTTGTTTAAGGATGACCTGCTATAGCAACTATAACTTATTTAATTCGGTCTTGAATTTGACAAAAGATGTCAACCTTAGGATCAAATCAACGGTTTAAAATGAATTCATCATCCATTGTGATTTTGTAACATCACCATGGTAGCAAAGCCTAGCAAAGCCTTCTTATGTGTATATATATATATCAAATAACTACCAAGTAGTTATCTAATATAAGCTATAAAAACTACCAAACCCCTATTATGAGCGTACATATATTCCAACAATAAGGACATCGTGTCGAGAATCGAGATGCATTTAATCTACCTCTAGGTGATTATTTAAAAAAAAAAAAAAAAAAAAAAAAAACGAAGGAGCCACAAGAACACTAAGTGTGAGGATTAATGAGCAAGAATCACTACAATACCCAAGAAGAGTTGCAAGTAAAAGAAATGCTCACAACAACTAGTTCCAAATTGAGACTTGGAATGTGAATATCAACATACAAAAACAATGTAAAACTTAAAATTATTGTTCAGCTCACACTCACTCTACTCCAATAATCACTTTTTAGTTTTTAAGGAATTTGCTTTCCCATGTTTTCATTTCCAATATTTTGGCGTATGCCTTCAGGCCCATCTCATCCTACTCACTCCATAATTAACACGCATTTTGGAAGCATTAAAATGAAATCCAATAAAAGCCAACAGAGCTAAGATACATAAGCCATTGGAGACACCATATAAAAAAAACCCAGTGTTTTCTTTTCTGCCTGCATCTGGTATAACATGACCTCAAAGTTGAAGCTCAATCCACTAAATGGCCAACTAATAGTTCTTGGGCACAAAGTTTACGTTTTGATTATAAGGCCCAATCCAAGCCCTAAGAGAGTGTGTAAAGACTAGTTCTAGTGTGGTTTTAGTTTGGGAGTGGGTGAGTTTTCAAAAACAAGGATTCCTAGGCACCTAGACGATCCCAATGTAATTACCTTGTCTGAGGTGGGGCGGTGCCTAGACAGGCAAAAAAACATTTATTTAGATGCCCTTGAATTATTATCTATTTATTTATAGGTCAAGTGACAATAGTTTCCAACTAGTCACTATAATCCTTATTCAAAATTCACCTCAAGGATACTAATAAGTTCCCTACCAAACATTAATTATACTAAGATTTTGTTGGTGGGTAAGTATTCATGTAAACAAACTTAATTATAATTAGCCCCTTCAGCTTTTTAAAAATTATTTATATGGACACCGCCCAGCTCCCGCCTAGGCAGTTTTGCACCAAAATGCTTGCAATCACTGCCCCAAAATGCCAAGGCAAACTAGAGATCCCACTCCAAACTTAAGAGCTTTCATTTTTCACCTCAACTAGTCGATGTGAGATTATTCATTGTCTACTTTTCTTAATATCTCTAACAATGACTATAGGGCGATTCGCCAATTAACCGATACTCCGCATTTCGATTAACACTGCCCTGGTTTCTACAATCTAACAGTTGATTGATCTCATTCTAATGAGATAGTTCATGGGCCGCTAATCCCAAGCATGTTCTTATGTTTAATCACCCATTTTTCCTTAGAGATCGAACTTGAAACCTAAACTAATGCATCATTGGGAAATTAACCACATAAATCAAACAAACAAAATCATTATAAAAACCAACAATTGCTTTCAAAACCTAATTGGATTCACTTCTGCGCTACAGACAAACCCAGTACTGAAACATAAAAATAACAAAAACCATGAAATACCCACTAACCAAAACAACAAACAACAACCATAGATGAAAGAAAACATGAGTCCAAGATCAAAGACCTGGGATTTATAGCACTCTTGTTCTCTGAAACTCTTCAATGGTGGTCACTAATTTCTGGGCATCTCTAGAGGGTTTTTGTTGACACCGTGGCCGCCATAGCTGCGGTGAGAAGAGATCCAGCGCGCATGATGCGCACCGTCGACGCTGATGAGTTTGTTGATTTGAGTTGCGTGGCAGTTTTTGATTCGTGGACATCTTTATGTCTCTGTTTGTTGATGTAGAGGATCAAAAGCCTTTTCGTTTAGGATATACGTTGGATTGTATGTTGATGTGAGGATTAGTTCGTATCGGACGGAGGTCAAGTAGTGTTGTAGCGAGCTTTTTGGTTAAAGATATCCCTTGCGCTAAAAGATTTACACTTCGACTTTGACGCTGACCTCGAAATATTTGCATTTATGACATTTTTCACTGGTCAAATCAATGCAAACCAAATTAGGTGGACTCAACCAAACTTAAAAACGCCCCTTCAAAATGCGCTTTTTCAAAACATATCTTCTCAAAGCAACAACTTTTGATACATTGTTAGAAAATATTTGAAAACAAAAAGTTATCTCTAGGGTTTTGATCCAAAACTCCCGAAGGTAGTGAAAGTTATGCCTCAGTGTGGCTGTGAGGTCTATCATAAAGTATTGTGGTTTGCTGAGTCAAGCGTTACCGATTGCCCCCTTAACCTTCAATAATGATGTCGTTCGATCTGGAAAAACTAGTGGAAGCGCTAGATGAAGTCGAGGTTCCAGAGATTACTCAGAGAAAGAAATCTACGCGGCAGGAACATAAAAAGTCAAGTTGAGTCTAATCGGGAAGATTTTTTGCTCTCGCTCGGTGAGCCGAGAATGATTCATTAACACTATCCAACGGGTCTGAATGACTACTAATGGTTTTGATGTGGAACAAATCGCCAGATATGAATATGACCAGGAAATAGTACTGAAGGGAGGACCATGGTCCTATGATAATCAACTAATAGTTCTTCTAAAGCCGGAGGGAATAGGGGATCTGGAAGCCCTGGACTTCACATACTCCTCAATATGGATCCAAATCCACCGAGTCCCCTTGGCTTTTATGACACATAAAGTCGCTACCTACATAGGCAACAAAATTGGGACCATAGAAGAGGTCGACCTAGGTGCATTAGGGGATTGTGAAGGCAAGTTCCTTCAAATCAAAGTCAAAATTAATCTACTGGAACCATTGCCAATTGGCCTTAAAGTGGATCTACAGGGTGCAGGTCACAAGGTCTCTCTAGTACTTCAATATGAGCGTCTGCCGGATTTCTGCTTTCACCACGACAGAATAGGACATCGATACGGCGACTATGTCCTCCTGCAAGGCAAGGAAGTGAGGACATACCAGTTTACCTATGGAAAAGTGATGAGGGTAAGACCTACAATCCCACAAAAGTCACGGCTTGACCGACCACAGGAGAATTTTATGTTAGGAAGAGGCAGAAACGCTAAAGGAGGCCGGGGAAATGATCGAATGCTATCCTTTTTTCATCACCAACAAAGTTTGGGAAAGGATTTCTCGGAGGAGGACACGGATTTCCTATTTCGATCCCAGACACCAGCATATGGGAATATCATGAAAACCGTCTTGTGAGGGAACGAGAATGGGGGGCCAACTGGGCATTGCCAACCTGGTAATTTCTAGGGGTAGTGCGCCCCATTTCTCCCCAGTCACAAGCCATGTCTAACCAAATAGAGGGAATACATGGGAATATAGTAAGCGCGGACCTCATAAGGCTCAAGTCCTATCCGAAGACCAACACTATGAGTAATGCAGAGCACCCAAGTGATATTAACCCTATAAACAATGATTTAACAAGCTTGGATATAGAAACAGAGGGAGCCGTATATCAAATCGGGGATATCGAGGAAGAGGGACAACGCACGGAGGGGCAACCCTCAAAACTAAACATCAAATTGATCAGCACACTAGCGAACCGTAGCCCTCGGGCATAATGATTGGAAAGAGACTACCTAACCCACCAAGCAAAGAAAGCAAGCGTCGATGGAAACATGTTGCACGACACTCACAATCGACAGGCACACATCCTTCCAGTCCTCGACAACTTGATAGACTCTCCCCTAGGAAATCACCACACAAACAGAAACAAAATAAATACCTAATTGCCACCACACATTCGCCTATGGCACAAAAGAAAATAAGAAAGTAGACACACATACTGCAATTACTCATTTGTCCTTGAAAAGATTGAAAAGCTCTATTGAACAAGAAGCTGGCCCCCTCACTAAAATTGAAACACCAACAACAATCTTGCAAGGCCATAAAACCCGACATATATGAGCATCATATGCGTTGGAATGTGAAAGGTTTGGGAATATTTGCACACAAAATTCCTTTCGAATGCTAGTTCGTATCCATTCCCTAGGTCTAGTCTTTCTCTCAGAGACTAGACTCTATGGCAAGATAGCATGTGACATGAAGACAAGACTCAAATATCCTAATGGCTTCCATATGGATAGTTTGGGTCGAAGTGGTGGACTAATGCTATTGTGGACAGATGAATGGCAAGTACACATAAAATCTTTTCAGCTGGCCATATCGACGATATTATTACCACGAAAGACATGCTCTGATTGCGGTTCACGGGTTTCTATGGGAACCCCAAAAGGGAAGACATAAACCAATCATGGGAGCTCATACGACGTTTAGCCAACTTATATGATCTCCCATGGGTCTGTGGGGGGACTTTAACGAGATCACCAGTATGAGAGAAAAAATAGGGAGCTGGATATACCAATCAATATGTTGATGAAATTCCAGGATGCGCTAAATCATTGTAAGCTCACTGATATGGAGTTCCAAGGTCCACGAATGACATGGAACAACAAAGGAAAGGGCTAGGACAATATTCAACCTTTAGAAATATTAGGGCCAAACTGGAGAAACTAAAGAAAGAACAAGAGGAACTATACAAAAAAAGTGGGGAACCAAGTATCATATAAGAGATCCGAAAATGCCACCTACAATAAGAGAGACTACTGAACCTGGAGGAAGAGCACTGGAAAAAGATATCTAGAACCGATTGGCTTAAGGAAGGAGATAAAAACACCAAGTATTTCCACCTCAAAGCAAAACAAAGAAGGTCAAAAAATCATATTGGGAAAATCAAAAACACTCAGGGAATGTGGGTGTCAAAAAATAAGGAGATTGAAGCAGTCATCATAGAGCACTTTCAAGAACTATTTACTTTTACAAAGCCCTCAGAGGATGACATAGCCAAAACCATAGAGGGAATTCAATCTAAACTGATGGAAGTAGATATTGAAGGCCTGCAGGCACCATTCACTAAAGAGGAGATTGAACAAGCAGTGTTTGGTATGGGACCAGTCAATGCCCCGGGCCCGAATGGGTTTCATGCAATTTTCTACCAAAAGAACTGGGGCACAGTAGGAACTGAAATCACCTCGGCATGTTTATAGGTATTGAACTCAGGAGAATCAATCAGCGTAGCAAATTCCACTAATTTAGTACTAAACCCTAAAAAGAAAAACGTGGAAACCGTGAGTGACCGCAGGCCAATTAGCCTTTGCAATGTCCGATACAAAGTCATCACAAAGTCCTTAGCCAACAAAATGAAGAAGATATTAGAGGGCCTGATATTTGAAAACCAAAGTGCATTTGTCCCTGGTAGACAGATCACTGATAGCATTATGGTAGCCTTTGAAATGTTTCATTCTCTTCATACAAGGAAAAAATGGGGTATTTGGCTCTAAAACTAAACATGAGCAAGGCCTATGACATGGTATAATGGAGCTTCATAGAAGCAGTGATGAATAGAATGGGTTTCCTTAAAAGATGGATCGAACTAATCCAGGACTATATATCCACACCAAAGTTTAGCTTCTGCGTGAATGGGGCAGTGATGGGGTGTGTCAGACCAAGCAGAGACTGAGACAAGGATGCCCACTCTCCCCATATCTTTTTCTCCTCTATGCATAAATCCTCTCACCCCTACTCTCTCGGGCAGACAACCTCCAAACTATTCAAGGAATGCAATACTCTAGATCAAGCCCTAAAATCAATCATATGTTCTTCGCCGATGACAACCTCATTTTCTGTTGCGCCAAGAAGGGAGTAGTGAAGGAGATGAAAAATATCCTGGACATTTATGAACGGGCATCAGGGCAAAAAATAAACTTCGATAAATCGACCATCACCTATAGAGATAATGTGAGTTCTGAAGCTAAAAATGAGATATAGGAAAACCTATGTATGAGAGTGGCCATCTCTCATGAAGAATATTTGGGTATGCCAACTGTAATAGGGTGAAACAAAAGAGAAACATTTACTCACATCAGAGATAAACTATGGAAGAAGGTGCAAGGATGGAAACGAGGCATGTTCTCAGCAGGATGAAGAGAGGTTCTAATCAAAGCAGTGCTACAATCAATCCCTATATACATTATGAGCCTGTTTAAACTACCAACTAAACTCCAATAGGAAATCGATTTGACCCTGAGCAAGTTCTGGTGGGGAGAACACAAAGACAAAAGGAAGATATCATGGGTAATTTGGTGTAAAATGTGCAGACCTAAACAAGATAGGGGACTAGGTTTCAGGGACATCATATTTTAACAAAGCTCTGGTGGAAAAACAAGCTTGGCGAGTCTTTCACCTACCAGGAAACCTAGAGAGCAGGGTACTGAAAGGGAAATATTTCCGGATGGAGACTTTTTGACCTTAGAGGCTAGAGACCCAAACTCCTATCTTTGGAAGAGCATCATATATGGACGAGAGTTGTTATCCAAAGGCCTAGTGTGGAGATTTGGAAATGGAGAAAATGTTTGGGTATTTGGAACAAACTGGATTCCCAAACCTACCTCATTCAGGATTATCACGCCTCCCACAACCCAAACGACAGAGCTGCGAGTGAAAGACCTCATCGCAAATGGTGGCTACTAGGACACACACAAACTAAACAACCCACTACAATTGGATGATACCACAGTTATTACCTCGATCCTACTAAGCTCTCAACCTAGTGCAAATGCCTTGTTCTGGTTCCCTGAGAAAATGGAGTTTACACTGTCAGGAGTGGATACTGAGTGTTAGAAAGGGATACGTATTCGACAAAAGAAATGAGTACCTCTCGTTTGAGACCATGGTGGAACACTATCTGGAACCTTGACATACCAGCTAAGGTGAAGATCTTCATATGGCAACCTTTCCACAACGCACTACCTTCCCAAACGAATCTAAGAGCTCGTGGAGTAACCACACATCTTTTATGCCAGATCGCAACAATAAACCAGAGACAATCACTCACATATTTTTCGAATGCCCAAAAATCGAGAACTCTGGAAGCCCTTAGACACCAGGAAGCAAATCAAAAGCAGTACACAAGTCCCCTTTGCTAATTGTATGTTCAACATCTTCCAATCACCCCATCATCATATATTAGATATCCTCTGTATGACGTCGTGGCACATTTGGAGACGAAGAAATGAAGCGGCTTTTAACCCACTTAAACCTTCCTCAAACTGGACTGGGGCGAAATAGCAAGGTGGTTACAGGAATACCAGACTCAACAGGACCCGAACCCCAACCAGAGCCAAAACTCAGGCACTAGAATGTCGAAGCTCCATCAAGGTGGTCCCTCTCGTTAGCAGATACCTTAAAACTGAATATTGATGCTTTGGTAACTCCCCAATCACACTTTGCAAGCGCCGAGGGTGTAATCTGTGACCATGAAGAGGTCGTTCATGGGCTTTTGCCCATACCATCAAAGGAAACTACCCCCTGACATTGCAGAATTCCTGGCAATCAGAAAGGGGATGAGGGTGGCGAAACAACTCAACCTTCACATCTCCAAAATTGAATCGAACTTGAGTGTTACGATGATTAGCTTGAAAGAGTTTCACAATGGCAGCTTCACCGAAAACATCATCAAGGAAATCCAAGACCTCCTCCAAGCCGAGCTCAAGAATAGTATCTCCTACATCCCCAGATCTGCTAATGGAGTAGCACACAATCTAGCTCTCCAAGCAAGGAAGAGAGGTGTCTCGCATGCATGGCCAAATGAAATGCCATGTTTAATCTCTACAGCTGTACTCACCGATTTGAGTTTATTCAATCAATAAAAATGACATGGTTTGATTTTCAAAAACATAACAACTTTTGAAGGCACGTTTTGAAACACATGCCTTCAATTAGTAATTTATGAATTTCAAAACATTTTCATGCCTTCGATTTGTTGGTTGACAATTTCAAAAAATTTCTTAGTGGAAACATTAGATCTCCATTACCGTAGTCTAATAGTTCTCTTACGATGGTTAATAAATTTAGGGAGAGGCTAAACGGACCCTACTTATTGCTAAACATACTCCATTACTCAAGCATACCACGATTTTGCTAAACTTACCCCGTTTTTATTTTCATAAATTCTAGAAATACTCTTGCTACCTTTGACGACTCCTCAAATTAGGGCACCATCCGACCTAATCCCATCATTAAGCCCTTAACCTCCACCACGTAAGACTTAACAATGTATTAGTCAGTCTTTATAATATACTTACCATATTAGCTACTTTTCTAATAAACCTTAAACCATTTTAAAACTTAATAGTATTTCAGAGTAAATTAGAATTAGACACAATTTAAAGATTATTCAGTGGAAGTCTTGACAAATTAGGGAAGCCATTCCTATAAACCCTAGTATGTGGAAAACCAGGAAACAAAGATCACATGCATATATATAACAAACGACGATAACTATATATCAACAAGTGTCTGGTCGAGTAATTATCTCACAACCCATAGTATACATCCCAAGAGTATATAAAGACATATATAGAAGTCATACAATAAAATAAAAAAACCTACAAACTCAGACGTAGCAGCACTCCACTGGCTCAGGGGTAGTCGTCGATCTTCTCCTTGCTGGGTCTGGTACTCGATGGATCCGCACCCACCGTCATAAAAAGGACGGTGAGTATAGAAAACTAGAAAGTAACACTAAGAGACATTTGTTCACATTTTCAGATATACAACAAGTATTTGAAAGCATAACAATAGCAACTATGCTGAAAGAAAATCATGCTATAAAATACTTCAGTTAAATAAAATGAAACTGACACTCGGCTAAGTAGTAATGATCTATGGTCGGTCGGCTGTGAGTTACATCACATTAACCTTTTTCCACTATTTAAGGCATAATCAATTCTTTTAAGATGCCTTCACATAATTATAAATGCCCTTCCTATATATAAATACTCACAAGTGCCCTTCACATGTGACGTATACTTGCCAACTGTTGGATTTTGGGGTTCATACGCAGCAGAGATAACAAAATTTTTTTGACAAAAACCCCAACAGGATCCGAATCTAATTCCATTAAAACGTTTAAACCAAGAAAACTTAATCATACCTCGGTCGCAAAATACCTTTCTGAAGGTTGATCGATCTCTAAGGCGCTGCCAACGACGAACGCCCTCTATCAACAGTCCACACACGAACGTTGGCCAAGATTCGAAATGCTAGCTTCAAGAGAATACCAAACCTTTTGTTTCTCTCCAAAACGATCCAGAGCGTACCAGAAAACCCTAATTCGTTTCTAAACGAAAATAGAGTTTCAGCCCTTAATCTTTCGTACATGTGTTCTAACTTAAAGCGTCTATTTATACAACCCTTGTATATAGACGATTAAGTAAATTACACATATACCCTTACTTAAAGAAGTATAAGCGTAATACACCACAAGAACGTTTCTGTCATGAATTTTATCATATAAAATTCATTTTTCTGAACCATCTTAAAATCTCGCAAAACCATTCTTAGTGTGCGACCCAATAGGCTCATACAACGTTGGCAGTGTACCAAAACACATTTTGGTATACAAGTCATAAGCGGCCTCTAGCAAGACATTATGACTACCCAAGTTGTACGAATATCAAATCGATACAACCTAATCAATAGTGTATATAACATCCTTTTGTCACACGATATCGTTTTGATCAAACATAAGGCATGGAATTGTCATCCAACATGTTCAATCGTACTAGTCTCGATCTCTAGATAGACTGAAAACATCAAAGTGACATTGATCAATATCAATTCACTTAGACTAGGCCTTTTAACAGTCTAACACATCGAGGGATCCACTGGATATCTCTCTTTATATGAGAGGGACAAATTCTATCTCGATTACACAACTTCATCACATTGATCACACAGTAACCAATCACAACCTTTATAATCGTCCGGTTAAAGACCACGTTTGATTGTGTCAAATCACTGTGTTCCTAATGTTGAAGTCTCTGGTAATCTCAAGTCAGAGGACTGAAAAAAATACTTATCATGAGAAACAACTATGACTTAATCCATGTGATGTTCTCATAGCGGGTCGATCCAGTACTTTGTTCCCTAACAAGTACTCGTGATCTTGATTCGTATCCCTATACGTATAATCATCATATGATCATCAATCAAGACTCACACTAGTCTTAATTCATTATAGTTCCCAGTATAATGATCGACTAGGGACATTTAAGATATTTCTGTAAATACCCATGGATCTTATTATAATGTAAACATGCAAATTAATTATAATAAACAACAAATGAAATCCTCTATTTTATTAACTAAAAGTATTCATAAAGACAGTTAATGGATTGACCTAGGGCATATGCCCCAACACCAACAACCCCGGGTCCCACACCTCGTGTACTGCACAAGCTAGTGGTGAGATCCCGACAACCCCTAAAGTTTGGTGGCCTCGTGTACCGCGCACATCTCTATCATATCATGGTCCTAGATAAGAACTAATTTCATAACTCAATAAATGACATGGTTGAGGAATCCAACAAATGTGCATATTTAATGCACAAAAGAAAATATATTACAATACCATCACACACCTTCCTAATAGCATGCTATTTCATTGGACTAGATATATCCACAATCAAGAATGACATAACACATGATTTAGAGTTAATGAAACCATTTAATCAAAAGCCAATGCCATGATAGTAAACTCGTAAACTGAAAAGAAACAACAAGTCATGGCATGTGGAGTACAAAGGACAATTCAGTTCAATTAACTGAAAATGAATAGCAAAACAAGAATGAAATGTAAATAAATATCTTAATCAGTTTACTTACAATCCACGCAAATTCCTAGCTAATCTGGTCTCCTGACACCTCAAAACACGTATTTGAACCCCTGAGACTTTCCCTTAAGTTCCTAGTGTCATTTCATATGTTTTAGAGTGTGTTATACCTTTAGTTAGGGTATTAGAGTTGTTTAGATTGTTTAAATTGAAATTAGGAAATTGTTGATTTGTGCTGTTAGAGCGCCTAGCGCGCTGGGTAACTGGTCTAATGCGCTAGTCAGATTTATTAGCGCGCTACACACAAGTAGCACGCGCTATGTGCTGGAAAACCCAGTATTCTGCACTTAGGATTCTGAGTCCTCTCTACACATATACCATTCCAACACCTTGAGATCTTCTTCCTCACCTATCAGAGACCCCAAAAGACCCATTAACACCACAAGATCAGCCACACCTCATATATTTCATAAATACATCCAATTAAACTAAACTAATGGTGTACGTAGGATTACCTAGTTGATGAATACCAACAACTTGATCAACTAACTCCTAAATCAACAAGAGTCCCTCCATAACTGTTAATATTCTTTGATCTTTCTTCTCCAGCAACCTTAGTGTCATGGCTCGAGATTCTAAATCCTAGTTTAATCTCTTAATTAGGAGCAGTGACCCATGACGTGGGACCCGCATCGAGATACATGTCGTGACTGAGGTAAGAGGGTCAAGGTATATGTTATATTTGTTGTGGTGTATGCCTAGTGTATTGTGTATATGTAGATTACTAAGTCACTCCTACTTGTGTATAAGTATCGAGACGTGAGTGGGGATGCGCCTCGAGATGTGTGCCGTGGTGGGACCGGAGTAGAGAGTGATAGTTGTAAGTTTATTTAGGCTTTATGTAATTTAAATAGTTATTTAAATGTGGCTATGGTTGATTATACATTTAATGTACCTAAGTTAGCAAGTTAAAACAATAGCCATGTGATGATCATAGAGATACGTATTGACACATCTAGACTCCAAGTGAGTTACACATAAGTGTTACTTAGATTAAGTAAGTAGGAAATGTGTCAATATGTACATCATTAGATAGGTTTCGAGATATGTGTGCACATGAGAATCAATGGCTATTAATCAACCATATCTATTTCACATAAAAAGCTAGAGATCAACTCATGTAATCAAACCAACTTCATTTCAATAACTTAGGAGCTAAGTAAGTTTGCTTAGGAGAGAAGATAATATTGCTGGAGAAGAAAGGAAATTAGAGAAGACTAAAGAGAAATCAGTGGGTTTGGAGTATGAGGTGTTGATCAAGGTAAGTGTTCATCAAACTAGGTACACACCTCTTTATTTAAAATTGAAACCAGTTTTGGTTTTTAGTCATTTTGAGAGGCTAGATAATTAAGTCTTTGAAATTAATTGATATATTTGGATTCCTCATCTCAAGCTGATAATCCAACTATTAATAAATTCTTAATTTGGTTTTGAAATAAAAAAGAAATGAATTTTTGAAGTTTTAAGTCCAAAATGGAAATTCTGCTTGTTGTACTATGAACCAACCTATGTAATTTGGTTATAACTTGTTCATTTTAAATTGAAATGAACCCAATCTAGCGAGATTTGGCCATGCTAGCCTCTGCGGAACACTCTTATTCTACATAATTTTTGAGAGAGCATTCATTCCTCTTAAAGAAAGCTGAGGCGGAGACGGAGCCGCTTTGGAAGTGTTAACGCAAGAAAATGATAAGCCAAAAACATGAAGTAGAAGGATCTCATCCTGACGGAAGTGGGGATTGCCTGGTTTCAACTAGTTTTCGAGGTATTTCTATTTCGAGATAACCGCCATACAACAGAGGATTTGCTAACAGACGACTCGCACTGGATGAGAAACCTTTTCGGGAAAGGAATGAGAGAATTCCTACTACCGATGGTAGGCTAGTCGGGCCAATTTCAGAAATCTTGCCGGTCGCAGATTTAATTGGGTGGGTTTTGACTCCCACTCGGATTAGATAGATAGATCAGCAAGCATAGCGCCCTGTGGAGTAAGGGGGAACTTTGGAATTGTTCTACTTGAATTTTATAGTTCAAATATTTTCATGTCCAAAAGTGCTTTACAAATATGTGATTAAATGCATTACGAGATTTTTGAAACTAAATTTGTAAATTGCATAACTCCCTAATTACTCATCCAAATGAACTCATCTTTTAGTATGTTGGTATTTGTTATGTTAGCTACCTTATGACCATAAGTCACGAATTTTGAAACTATAGATTGAGAGAAATGAATTTTCTTAGTCTGCTTGTCAGATTATGTTTTAATTTGAACTATGTTTAGTAAAATTAAGATATCACTTTCATTTTAAATCGGAACTATGCAAACCAAACCTTTTCAAAAAGCTAAGTTAAAGACCTAAAACTTTGTACAAGGGAAGATGTTGAGATTTATACAATTTCATACCTAAAAGTGCACTGCAATACATGACTAAAATTTCAATATTGTTTAGTCTTAAGGGGTTGTTTTGGGTTAAGGTTCATAAACCCATTTGACCTAACTTAAACCCAATATATTTAGATTAGTTTGATATCAGGAACTTAAGGAAGAGTCTTGAAAGTTCGGATACGTGATACGAGGTGTTAGGAGGCCGAAATAGCTTAGGAAATTGTGTGGATTGTAAGTAAACTGATTGAGATATTTATTTACATTTCATTCCTATTTACTTGTTTACTTCCAGTCATTTGGACTGATTTGTCATTGTATTTCATATGCCATGACTTATTGTCCTTTCTCATTTCATGAGGTTGCTTTCATAGTATAGATTGTTGATTAAATGATTTCATTGACTCCAAATCAGCTATGTCATTTTGATTGTTAATACATGTGGTCAGTGAAATAGTATGCTATTAGGTAGGTGTTACATAGTGTTGTGAATCTATTTTCATTATGCATTAGGTATGCAATTACTTTGTTGGATTCTCAAACCATGTTATCCCTTGAAATATGAAAGTAGTTCTTGTATCTAAGGCCATTTAATGATAGAGGTCCGGCTGACATACATGGGTCACTAGACTTCCAGGGTGATCGACACCTTTCCACTATCTTGCGCAGTAATCGAGAAATGAGTCCCGGGGTTGTTAGCAAGCATAACTTGGGTGACATCACAAGGTATGGAACCCGAGGTTGCTGACAAGTATTTATGACATGAAACTGGCACCAGTGAAAGGTTATAAAGGCAAAACTGCTTAGACCTTCACATTGATGTAGAGCTCAACTTCATCCTTATATAGTGGAAAAGCTGAAATGATGAAGATCACGACCGACCAGCCTTAAATCATCACTACTTAGTCGAATGTCAGTTTTATTTTGTTTGACTAAAGTATCTTTTTGCCTGTTCTATTTTCAGCATAGTTGCTATTATCATGCTTTTAAATACTTGTTGCATATTTGAGAATGTGAACAAATGTCTCTCAGTGTTACTTTATACTTTCATGTACTTATCGTCCTTTTATGACAGTGGATGCAAATCGGTCGAGTAGCAGGCCAGGTAAAAAGAATATCGACGACTACCTCTAAACTAGTGGAGTGTTGCTACATTTGATTTTGTAGGTTTTGATTTTGATGTATAACTTTTATATGTATTTCATATACTTTTGGGTTTGTATATCATGGGTTGAGAGACTAGTACCTTGATCAGATACATGATGATATAATTATCGTTGTTTGTTATATATAAGTATACATGCTTGCGATCTTTATTTCCTTGGTTTTTCAACAATTCTTAGGTTTCACATTAAAAGCTTCGCTAATTTGTTAAGACTTCTGCTGAATAAACTCTTAAGTAGTAAAATTTTAATTAACTCTGATTTATGAATTGACATAGGATATGTAAATGTCTATCTATACTATTATAATAGCAAATCAGAAACGGTTAACCGTGAAGCCTTTTTGGCTAAAACTTTCAACAATGCCCCTAAGTGTTTTGATACAAATATTTAAATTTAGGATAAAGTGGTAATTTAATTGATAACTACAAATTAATAGGCGGTTTTGATTTTAGATGTGCGGATGAAAATTCAATTTGTTTTCAAAAGTTTTCAAATTAGTAGGCAGTTTCCTAACAAAGTGGGATTTGGATGATTTTTTTCTCTGTCCTCCACCTCTTTACTCTCTCTCTCTATCCTCTACGTTTCTTTTTGTCTATCTCCTTCACATCTCTCTCCTCTCTCTCTCCTCCACGTTTCTCTCTCTCCCCTCCACAATTCTCTCTTTGTAACTTCCATGTGTTTATTTTATTGAAAACCACTTTCTTCTTCAAAATCGCAGTGCCTCCTCTTTTTTTTTTTTAAAAAAAAAAACAACGACATCTATCTCTCCATTTCTCCCCCCACGTGTTCGATTCAATAAAAAAAAATTATGATTTGCTAATGGGTTCGGTAGTCTCCTTGAAGACAACCATTCATTTTATTTATCTTTGCGGTAAGGTATATATCAAAAACTCAATTTTCAATTTTTCTTTCTTATTTCTTTCCTTGGACGTGAACATACTTAGAACAACCATGGATATTTTTTTTTAAAGTTCTTTTCACTTTTCATGATGAGTGAATTAACTCTAATAGTGAGAAGCGCCTTATCAATTGGGTTTATTTCTATTTCAATCTTAAGTATTGCTTATATTTTTTTTAGTAATAATGTTTGTGAATTAATTTTGTTTTCTATTTTATTTTCTTAAACGTGGAAAATTCGAAGCTTCAAATACATGCTTTGGATTAAAATCTCAAAAAATTAATTTAGTTTGTGAATTACTGGCTTTAATTTGTGAATTTTGTTTGTGAATTATTTGTGAATAATGTTTATTTTCTTAGACATGGAAAATCCAAAGCTTCAAATACTTGCTTTGCGAATTTTGTTTGTGAATTATTTGTGTAAATTGCAAAAAACTTTCCTTTCATTTGTTTCACCACACCTTTTCATGATGAGTGAATTAATTCTAATAGTGACAAATAATTCTTTTTTTAATCTTATCAATTGGATTGATTTCTACTTGAATCTTATGTATTGTGTATTTTTTTTTCTAATTAATAATGTTTGTGAAAAAATTTTATTTTCTTATACATTGAAAATTTAAAGCTTCTTTTTATTGTCATAAGAAAAATTCAAAGCTTCGAATACTTGCTTTGGATTAAATTCTCAAAAAATTAATTTTGTTTGTGAATTACTTGCTTCAATTTGTGAATTTTGTTTGTTAATTATTTGTGAATAATGTTTATTTCCTTATACATGGAAAATGAAAGCTTCAAATACTTGCTTTGCGATTTTTTTTTAAGTATTAAAAATTTTCCTTTCATTTGTTTCACCACATCTTCTCATAATTAGTGAATTAATTCCAATATTGACAAATACTTCTCTTTTTTTAATCTTATCAATTGGGTGATTACTACTTGAATATTACGTATTTTTTTAGTAATAATGTTTGTGAATAATGTTTATTTTCTTAGACATGGAACATTCAAAGCTTCTTTTTTGTCATAAGAAAATTCAAAGCTTCATATACTTGCTTTGGATTCAAATCTCAAAAAATTAATTTTGGTTGTGAATTACTTGATTCAATTTGTGATTTTTAAAGATTGGACCAACTAACCTCATAGAGGTGGATTTGATACCTACAATTGTTTATGTCCCTTGAGTTTTGCATTGTACAAAAAAAAATGTATGCATGCATGTGCGTCTCAATTTTTGTAATTAAGGTGGCAATGATCCATCTTTCCTTAATCAAATGTCTTGAGTTCGATCCTAGAAATAAGAAAAATTTTAAAACTCTTCGTCTAATGTAGCTAGCATTGCAGTTCTATTAAAAATTGTCCCACTATATTACTACTTTATAGAAAAAGTTTATTACAAGGCATGAAGACAAATTACGAAATGCATAAATTAATGAATTTAATTACAATACCAATCAATCTAATTGGCTTAAGTTTTTCAAAACTATGATAAACATTTCAATTTTTCTTAGAAACAACAATCCTACAACATATATGTAGGTACAACTAATATTAATTCAATATATATTTTTTTTTCTTTTCATGAATTACAAAACCACTAATTTTAATTCAAAGCTCAAACGATTAATTTTGTTTATGACTAAAAATTCTCTACAATTATTAAACTATTTTAATTTTTATTTCCTTCACATCTCCTTTACAGCTTGACAACATTGCGTGTAATGTAAAATTGTACCAAAAACTTTGTGAACATGAAATTTATTGATCACATCTAGGGGTGTTCATGAATCCGCAAATCCAATTAGATATATTCCGTTCTATTTATAATATTGTCTAAATACTTATCACAAAAATATTTTATGGGTTGTATGTATCTGTCATGAGATACTCTAAATTCATGAGCACTGAAAATATTTAATTTCACCTAAAAAAATTGTTTAGACCCAACTAAAAATTTTGAGCACTTTTATTGGAAGGTAATTTTGACACTCATTTTTCTCTCTAAATATAAATTCAATAAATTATACATGTCATTAAGATATTATTTTAATATTAACTTTCACAAATGTTTCTTGATACATTTATTGTTAACGTCTCACGCGCATAGCGCGTGCCCATTGACTAGTTTGAAAAATAATGGGTAAGTAATGAGGTTTTTAAAAGGCTAACTAATTCATTGTTAAGTCCTATATGTTGAGGTTTGAGCTTAATGACAGGATTAGGCTAGCGGTGCCTTTAACGACCCATTTTAATTAATCCCGATTAACTGGTAAATTACAGATTAAGACCCTAAGTTCAAACCCACATGGACGTCGTGGAAATGTCTAGGGCACGCCTAACGAGGTAAAAATTTGTTATTATTGTGTAGCCCGTGCCTATTTATTTTATTATCATATAATAATTCGCATCACACTAGTTAAGAACTACACTTGGTCGCGTTATGCGCGTGTAATGACGAGAGTGTATGACGTTGCGGTGTGCGCGTAACGCGGGTATATAGGAGTTGTCCGAGATTTAAATATCAAATCACTCATCCAATCACCATACTCACGCACATACCTCACTTCCTCTCTCCTTTCTCCTTTAAATAAAAAACCTTTCCTGACACTCTCTCTCTACCCGTATTCTCTCTTTTCTCCCTCATTTTTCTTCTTTTCTTCCAATTCCCCATCACCAAGCTCTCCATCACTCTCTTAACTCGGTCTCACATCTCTCGTGGTGCTCTTTCCTCTCAGTGACGGTCGCGACGATGTTCGAATTGAGGTGAGTGTGTTGATTTTTTATTAAACTTTTGGTAGAGAAAAACAAGATTTTAATGGTGATGGTGTATTGTTAGTGGTGATGTTGTTGGTGTTGATGTGGGTGTTGTTGTTGTTGTTTGAGAAAAAAAAGGTATCTAGAGAGACGATTCGAGAGGGAGGAAGGGGTCACCAGGTGGGCTGGGCCTGGCTACCCCCCCAGCAGGGATGGGCCTGCTTGCCGGACCCGGTGGCCCCGGTTAGGCCGAATCGGGCCAGGCCCGGTTCAGGCCCAACCCACCCCTAAATAATATTAAATTAATTAAAAATAATTAAAATTAAATAAAATATAGTTTTAAACAAAATAAGTTTTAGAAAATAGGAAAAATAGCAAGAAAATCTTGGAAAAATCCAGAAAAATTAGGAAAAATATAAAAAATCAGAAAAAAGATAGAAAAGTAGTTTTCGAGACTTTTTCGGGCATTTGGCACCCCCTGTATAACCCGAAAAATTTGTTAAAACTAAACTTTTGGAATAAAATTTCAAAGTTTTGGTCCCACATTATGAACTCACTTAATGTGACTCTATGCTATAATTGGACACCAGGGACATAGGAGACCATAGTCGCGTGTCGAGTGCGCATCTCGAGGCGTGAGCGAGATATTTTGGAGGGATATTTTGCGATTGCTTGAGGTAAGTAAACCTACGAGAAAGTCAACTTAGAATTTATTTATTTCTTTCGTAAATTTATTTACTTCACATTACTTTTCGCTGTTCGGCTTGCATATTTATTTTATTCCCGCGTGTGTCTGTGTATGGTCGAAAGGACGGTATGACCCATTTCTGGCTCTCTCGTTGATGACGATCGATTGTTGCTACGGTGTTGGTCATGCCTTAGACTGCGCATGAGATTCCTTTCTGTGGTTAATGATCTCGAGAGTGGGTTGACACGAGGATCGCCTCAGTCACAGAGTTCCTCTCATTTGAGGCGTTGGGCGGAAGTCTACCTTCCGAACAACAAATTTCCTCATTTCGACCATGAAGAGGAGGCGTGGATTTCCTCATCTCCAGGGCCTTCCCGGATTAGTATTTGCGTCCCAGGGCTCGACAGCTATACACCACACTCGTGTTCCATATTCTTGATTATCTCAGCAACTTATATTTATGCTTTACATTCCCGTTCATTTACTTTATATGCATGAATTGTAGCCATTTTCTTGGATTTCTTGTGAATAATAACTGAATTTCTCTGGGATTTACTCACTAGACCTTGTCATTATTTTTGTGGTAAGTTGCAGATCCTACGACGAGCCGGGGGAAGGCGCTGCTTGGCGACTACCTCTGATCTAGAGGGCATCCACTAGCTTCACTCGTACGTGTTTGTATTTATTTTTTGGGATCATTTTGGGATCATTTTGGGAGACTCATTAAATGATACATGTATATTGACACTTGTTATACTTTTTGTCGCCTTTATTGATATACATGGTATCTTTTTGTCGGGTTTTCACCCCATAGGTTGTTAATTAATGCAAAACTCGTTTATATTATTTATTTGCATATTATTAAGACTTTCGCTATTAAAAATAACCTAAAAAGAATCAAAATAAACAAATTATGTTGTAAAACTTCTTAACTTTGTATATTTAGACAAAATAATCTTTTAACACAGTGAAATTGACTAAGTCGAATTACAAGATGGATAGTTCGCGGGCCGCATGGACAGGTGTGCAGGTGATGTGGCATGGCTTGGTGACGTGTCCAGCAACGTGGCGGTGTCAAGTTTGCCTTGAAATTTGGGGCCATCACAGTTGGTATCAGAGCCTAGGTTCAGGTGAACCTAGGGGAAAGCTTAATACAACCGAATAAAACTTAACGACAAACATTAAATGTGGAAACCCAAAGATCCTAACTTAGAACTTTAGTTGGGAAGCAAAGTGAGCGGGTAGTGCTGAGACTTATAAGTGTATATATTAATTGTAATATTTATATAGAGTATTTCGATGCTGACTTGCGCCATGTTCGCGATTTGTAGATTCGACATGGATGGACAGCTAGTTCCTCATACAGATGAGGGGGCCAGATGAGCGGCTCGAAACCCGCCGACTCATATCAAATCTTGCGCGACACGGTCGCACTTCACAGTTTGCAGCTCGAGGAGATCCTTCGATTGCTCCGAGCGCAGGCAGCGACCACACCGGCCCCTGCCACACTCGTCGCCACCACTACTATAGAGTAGATAGTTGTTGCCCCGACTGTTCAGGCAACCCCGCTCACGACTACTACTACAGAGATACTGCCAACAATTACTACACCACTGACTACATCGGTCGTGGCACCGACACCGATTCCGCCCCAGGAGATCCCATTTGAGACCTCCTTTTCAGCTGAGGCGAAGTTGATTAAGGAGTTCATTCGTTTTTAGCCATGTTACTACTATGGAGGCGAAAACCCAGAGGTAGCTGGGAAGTGGATCCTTTCACACGAGAGACTCCACGGACTTTGGAGTATTCACGACTGTGACATCCCATCACCGACTAAGGCTGGACTCAGCCCGATCCGACCGAATTAGATGTCCGAACTCGGTTCAACTGGGTGACGCGGTCGTGCTCGACGATAGTGTACCATAAGAAATAAAATAATATTTTTGGTGTGCGTGTAATATTTAATAAATAACTAAATAATTATAAATACACATGTGACACAAGACAAGCCAAGGCGTGTGTTTCACCTCAGGATACAAGTTGGGCGGGAAATACATAACTTAGGCTAGTATCATGATCCATTATTAACTTGATTTAATTTGGCCTGAGTGGTGTATTAAATTTGATTAATATGCCTATGGTTTGATTATGAATATAATGAAATTCAAGTGCAACTTTTAAATTTGTGAAATTAGACTTGCATGTAAATAATTCAAAAGGCCATGGGCAAAATGTGAAATGTCTTATGACATGTGTAGGTGGACCAATAGAAAATAAGGTAATGTTATGTGTCTTGGAAAAAAAGACAAGTGGTAGTTTGATTTTGACTAATGGAATGTGATGGCTTAAATGCGAGCCTTTGATTCACTTAAAGATTTGTGAGTGAAGTAGATCTAAAGAAAAAGAACTATATAAAATTCATTATTCTTGTTCAACATGCAAAATAATCTCCAACACCATTAGAGAGCGCATGAGAAAAACAATTTGGAGATCAAAGAAGTTTTAGAAAATCTTGCATTTCGCGTTAGGATTTTTGAAGATCCAAGAAGGTTGATGCTATAGGGTACATATCTAACTTAGTAAAGCTCATAGAACAAAAGGGGACAGCTCCATTAAAGCTCTTGGTATGTTTTTTCACCAAATCTCTACAAAAATTATGTTCCAAGTTATTTTGATTAATGATTTTTGGTACATGTGGGTTCATAAGAGTGGAACAACCTTTGATTAGTGAAAATCCCTTGATAGGATTGTTGTGGAGATTTTCATGATTTATAATTTGTGTTATGTGAAGAAGATGATGAATAGTAACTTTACTTAATGGTAATTATATATTTATTGCATGGAAATTAAGTATTAATGATTGCATGATGATGTTGGAACTCAAGGAAGTTGTTTTTTTAAGCTAATGGGCCGAATTTGAGGTGATTTGAATATTTTTAGACTCAAAAATCTAAAGCTTTAGAGTTCATAAAATTCATTTTGTGCAGTTTTGAGTAGACTTAGAGAGGATAAATCTCTAATGTGCTCGATGATGCTAAGACTATTAGGAGTTTGAGCTTGCTCAATAGAAATAAAACTATTTTGGATTTTCGAGCTTGCTCAATTGGAATTAGACTGTTTTAACTTAGTTTGAGTTTGCTCAAAGTTCAAATGTTAGTATTTTAAAGCATGCTGAATGTTATTATTTAGATCATACTAAATGTTATAATTGAGCAGACTTAAAGATAGCTTGATGCACCCTTAATAAAAGCAATTAGCTAAAACTATAATTTCTCACAAGTATTCAAATAAGATCCTAACACACCCAACTAATACAAAACGATACCAATAATCGAGAGAACTGATGTCAGGTATTAGACAAGCAGTTTGAGGCAAGTGGTGGCCTAAACGCGCTACGCCATGATAGCAAACTTAAAAAATTTAATAAAACTTTGGGGGGTTTTCTCGAGACATGTGCACGGGGTTCCGAGGGTTTTGGGACCTCGACTTACGCAGTAACAACTTCATATGTAACTAGGGCTCGAAGACTACTTGGTGAGGACATCTGTGGCGGCCCTGCCGTCCCGTGGTGACGTGTCTCAGTGTACTCCTTGCCAGCTGGCCCAACTACACGTGTCCGACACCTGCCCGTCCTCTTCATGTCTCGCAAATCGTGTCTACGTGTGATTATCAAATTAATTAGTATATTATCCTTATTTTCTTAACTTATTCTTTGTGGGTATTTAACTATTTCAAGTGTTACTTAATTTTTAGTTTATTCTAATGCTTAACTATACTAGTTGGTTGTTTCTTACAAGTTAACATAAATCAGCGGAAGCCTCAATTGATACGATTAGTATAAGTAATTTAGCATAGTAAACATATTCAAAAGAGCAAATCCTACTGTGAAAACCCTATAAAATACTATATATATAAGCGACAATACCACAAACAAGGTATATATACATGTATGGTGTCATCTCAAGTCTCCCAATACCCAAAATATATAAAATCTCAAAAATAAACATGTACGAGTAAGTCCTCGACAGCGGGCAATCAGATGTAGTCGCCTAGGATCCCCCTGCCCCTACTGGTACTAGGATATGCACTCAGTCATTACAAAAAGACAGATGACGAGTCCAATAAGTAAAATCCCAAGGAACTCCTCTGAGCATTCATATAATAAAGGAAAGGAAATGCAAGGAATATTATCAAGTAAACATGCGAAATATAAAATAGACAACTATAAAATGGCTCATCGCATGAATAGATAACAGACAAGCTAATAAATGTGTGTGCTCGCTCCAGATGGACTATATTGTACTTCAGATCACCAAGTTCCCACTAGTGGTCGTGCCCAACTGGCCCGACACTTGGTCCCTCGCGACGCTGGCCAAATCCGCTGAGTCACCGACACGTGCACCAAAGGCAAGCTCAGGTCGCCATTCACTGAGGGTCGGGTCACACGTGATACAGTTCAGTGCATCATGAACACATAACCAGGAAATATGGGGGAGTAACCTCAACCCACGTCCAAGTAACAGAATATAATAATGAACAACAAGGAATGATAGAAATGAAATGTAAAAATAGAATCGAATACTCATAGGCTTTCAGTTGGGTTTTACAAACCTCTCACACCGCTCTCCGACCTCCCCGGACTCCCGTATCCGACCCGACAAGCTCCCAGTACCGAGCTACGATTCTCCCAAGTCCCTGAAGTCAAATTTTTATAGTTTCAGGTTATTTCATATTGTTTAGACATGTATTAAATTGGAAAAGTCCAAAACAATCTCTAATTTCCATTTTTGATCTACAGTTAGCGCGCTAAGGGACATGTGTAGCGCGCTACTGTTCTTCAGACGAAGAACAACTAGCAACCCAGAATGATTAGCGCGCTAACCGTTCCAAGTAGCGCACTATTTGTCCTCTATGACAGAAGTCTCAAGTCGAGAAATCTATTTTTCTCATCTCAATTGGCTACCCTATTGGTTTATACATGTTTCCCATACATAATTATCTTCAAAACAACAACTAAACACTTCCAAAACATTAATTTTAATCTAATTTTCTTTAAATTCATGCATTCACACAACTTCCTAATTTCCGTAATATCATCAAATCTAGTTAAAACAGTGGCAAATCCTCTATGAATATGATATAATAACATGTAATTCATTAAGATAACCCAAGAATTCATTGACCCAAACCTTATATTCGAATTACATCAAAAACTCCCAAAAATGGGTTCATTAGAAAGTGTGTTAGATGAAAAAGATGACTACCTTACTTGCTTCCCTTAATTTGGTCTCTAAGGTGATGAATCTCCAGCTCAAATCCTCATATCTTCACTGAATTTCTCTGGTTTTGCATGAAATATGTGAGTGGTTTGATAGGAATCCAACTATATAGGTTTGGTTAAGATCAAGTGTGCATACATATCTCGAGGATTATCTTGTGGTTCACAAGCATGCTATCCTACACCTCATGATGACTCCAATAGCACACTCTCTTCCTAGAGTAACTCAAAGTGATGATCTAGATGTCCATCTCAAAGTCCATTTTTGTTTCATGCAACTATAGACTTATTTATTCCATTAATGTCACATTACCTTAAGTCTTTTTAAAACCATATGGTTAGTATTTTATTTATCAAATTTAACCAAATCATAGTCTCACTAACCTTCGGCTACCCGATACCGGTGCCCCGCGTCTCGACACGCATTTCGAAGCACGCCATAACCTATTGTTTGAATTTAATGTAATTAGCCTATGGTTACATTACTCATTTCAATTTGATTTCATAATCATATTTCATGAATTTTTCGAGTTTCTATAGTGTACCCGTACTTAGACTCTCGATACCCGCGTTGACATGCACTTCGAGGCAACTACCCGTCACATAACCTCGCACGATATCGTTATTCAACATACACACATGCGATGTATTTAAGAAATAATTTAATAAATTGCATCACAAATAAGCAATCCAAAACACAATCAACTAATATACCTAGGCCTACTTGTGTCCAAGTCTAACCGCGACATCCACGTGGATTTGAGCTGGCGTCCATGTCTGCAATTACGATATAAATAACGACGTTAATAAAATGGGTCGTTACAACATCAACACGCACCACGAGGTACGAGACGCGCGGTTGAGCTTCGACACGCCACACGCAAGGTTTGTGAACACTAAGAATTTATAAACTTTATTACGCATCATATTATGATCGCATAAGTTAGGTGTGCCTCACATCACGATTATCTATGGCCATGCATATAGACATGATGACCTATAGGAGCTGTCTCTGAGAATTAGATAGGGCCGCTTCGACAGCGAAGAGTTTCCCCCTCCGGCCAGTCGGGCACCTTCGAGGGATGACTATACGATGATCTTCTACCCTCCAGCCAGTGTGGCAATTGGAGGAGGTTTCTGCCATTCGGCCTTTCCTACGATAGGGTTAAAGTACGTCGGTGGCACTCGGGTTTATGAATTCGAGTGACGGGACCTCCCCCCAATCGTTGATGCTGAACGCCGCCGGGCCGACGGGATTCAGGCTAGGTCTTTGCATATGGGGTTCATGGAAAATGCCTCTTCATACTAGAAAACGACTGAATCATGTTTAATTCCTGTAATTTACTTATATTATTCCTTACCGAATTACTTAATGATGTAACTTTTATAAAACCCTGTTGTTCACTTACTAGAGGCTTTTTGGAACCCAGATCCATCCTTCAGTGATCGAGGGAAGGGCAAGGCGGACCACTGAGACGACGACTTCAGACTGCCCTGATCTTCACTGTATGAGTGATTTATTTTTTGTATATATTTCTTTTTATATAGTGAACTTATATTTTGTTTATGTATGGCTTATGGGATACTTTTGGACATGTTCCTCAACTAAGATTTATAGTATAAATGATATGACAAGTGTTTTCCCCACTTAGGTTACCATTTACTTTCCAGTATTTATTTATATGTTCACCGAATTCCGCACACACTTGAATTTAAATTAATGGTAAAAAGAATGGATGAGCGGGTTTGGAACGTCTTTTGAGGTTGATGGTGTGACCAGACACATCGGGAGACAATTCGAGTTGGTCGACCGCCGATTCATGGTACGGGTGCTGACAATTTTAGTATCAGAGCTTAGGTTACCGAAAATGCTTAGGACTCAAAGGAAAAATGGAAAACTCGAATAATTGGATGCACGAGAACTTAGAAAAGTGGGAAAACACGAGTCGAGGACTAAGTTGGGAAGAACTGGGAAGTTGTAGTTGATTGACTATATTGACGTATTTTGTTAATTTTGAACGAATATATAAATATAACGAAAATATATAATGCATGACACTCAGATTGTTATCTACGTGCAATTATGATACATTCTGTATCATGGATTCGAGTGGGCGAGATTCGTAAGCTCCACGAGAGAAGGTGCCTTCTTCCTCTTCTTCTGTCACTAACGATATCATACATGAAATGCGTAAGGTGATCGCGTGTCAGCAGGCGTCCTTGGAGGCCTTTGGGCAACGCTTTGAGACTCTTGAGCGTCAGAGAGAGGTCGACTCTACCGATACGGGAGGATTAACTGCACTAGCAGCACGTCTAGTAGACTAGTTGGCGGCACGACCAGAGATTTCACTGCAGACACCAGCACAGGTTCTAGTAGTGCCAGCAGTGACAGTGACACAGATGGGTCCAGTTGAGCCCATAGTAGTAGTACCTCTTCTACCCGCACCACCGGAGACTCCAGCAGTACCGGCCGTGACTGAAAGTAAGGCGGCCAAGCTTGATCATTTTGGAAGAGCTTTGACAGATGTAAGACTTTGAAGTTTTACGGAGATAGAGATGGGGAGAAGGCGGAGTAATAGGTCCGTAATCAGGAGAAGATTCACCGTTCGATCTGTGCGGACGAGGATTGTCGCATTGAGTTATTGACCATGCACGTAGAGGGAGCTGCTGGTGAGTGGTGGCAGCCTGTATATGCCAGAGAGGGACCTGTTGAGGATTGTGCAACTTTTCGACGGTTGTTCTTTGGGAGCTTCATTACTCCGGCGATGAGAAGTAGGAAGAGATAGGAGTTTCTCGCACTGAGGCACGGAGACATGCTCATATCTAAGTTCGCCAATCAGTACTCCCGACTATCATCTATGGCAGGAGATCCGTTGACACCAGATGACTACTTGCAGCGATTTGTTATGTGTCTAAGGCATGAGATTAGCCAAAGTGTGAGTGCATTGGGTGTGACTGTGTTTAAGGATCTCGTAGACCGAGCTATTGCTTTTAATTTAATGGAAGAGTTCTAGGATGAGGACATCAAGGCGACACACCGGTCAGGAGGATCCTTGAGTCTCTACTCGAGGAAAAGGTGTGCAGGTGACGTGGCATGACTTGGTGACGTGTCTAGCGACGTTGAGGTGCCCGATTTGCCTTGGAATTTGGGGCCGTTACAGTGCCCTAATTTGAGGAGGGGTCGTCATAAGTGGTATCGGAGCGTAAATTATAAAACATAGGTTACATAGCCTAAGTTTATACGTGTTTAGGTTGTGGAATATGGTTATTCTACAAGTGACACTAGAGCTACAGTTTGTAGTAAATGGCATAAATTTCCTAATAAGAAATAAATAAAATCTAAACCATAAAATATGAGTTTTAGCTGTGGAAAATCGGATGATCCTTGCCTAGAAACCATTAGTTGGGAAGTTAGTGAAAGTAAGATTAGATTTTCTTTATATGTACATGTTAGTTTTCTAGATGTATATATATGCATTATCTACGTAGTAGCTGATTCGTGTTCGTTATCAACTTGCAGACACTGATGGTTAATTCATGTGATAGTGGGGATGATGGTGCTAGTGGCAGTCAACCTCCTATTCCATCAGCTGATGATTTTCAGAGGCTATCTAACAGAGTAACTGCTAAGGGATAACAGTTGGCGGAGTTCATGGCCAAGATGATGTCACATTTTGCTCCACCAACATAGACACCAGCCCCTACTATTATGACTACTCCCACATTATCGACAGCAGTGCCGACAGTACAGGCTATATCGGTAGTGACAGCTTCAGCCATATAGACAGTTTATACATCGTCTTTCACACCTCCATCTTCTAGCTCAAAAGTAAAGGTTCAGTTGGTGAAGGATTTCATCAGACTAATGCCAGTTTACTTTGACGGTCAACGAGGCTTTGAGAAGATTGAGAAGTTGGTATTATCTCAAAAGAAGTTGCACAAAGTCTTAAGGATTGAGGACATACTCCAAGCTGATATTTCATCGTACACGCTATAGAGAGACACTGATGTTGGGTGGCGTGCGACGATAGCTTATGAGGTAGAGTTTGAGTCTTGGGATGCCTTCAAGAATAAGTTTTATCAACAGTACTTTTCGCCTGCAATGATGAAGAGGTTGATGAAGGAATTCATGAATCTAAGATAGGGAGTTGACGAGTCGGTGATGAGCTATAGAAACAAATACGACTATCTAAGGTAGTTTGGCGATGATCTAGTGAAAGATAATTCGAAAGATGTGTACCACTTTGGAGATGGACTGAGGCTAAATATAGAATTTTATGTGGTCAGTTCAGGTGTCAGGAGTTTGGGTGAGGTTTACGAGCCTGCGCTTTCTCACGAGACTTATTATTTAAGTAGAGTTGTCTACGGGACACCGTTAGTAGCAGCTTTGAAACCTAATCTGGTTGCAGAGTGTGAGAGGAGGAGACGGAGAGGTAAGGGACCGAGGAGATGGGAGCGAGGTTCTCAGGGATCGAGCACAGTTTCTGTAACGACCCAAAATCTCTAATTATATTTAATTCCTTAAATAGGATTAACGACCTGTACCAGTGGGACCCACACCGTGATATATCCATTGATCGAGGCAAGGGCCGAGGTATATTTTATATTTGTTGTGATGTATGCCTAGTGTTTTATATATGTGTAGACTATTAAGTCAATTTATACGGGTATATAAGTATCGAGACGAGCGGGGACATACCTCGAGTTGCATGTTGACGTGGGACCGAGGTAGCGGCTTATAGGGTAAGCTTAATTAATTTGAGCTAAATATGATTTTATAAGTAGCTTTAATATGGCCATGTTCAATAAAACATTAATGTGCCTAAGGTAGGGAAATAAATCAAAGATCACATGATGTGCATCGAGACACGTATGGACAAATCAAGAGGTCAATTGAGTCAACTATTAGAGTCATTTAAGCATGACTTGTGGGATTATTGAATGAAAGTGGTCCACTAGTTGAGCCTCGAGATACGTGTGCACACATCATCAATGGCCATGGTTTAAACATATCCAATTAGTCAAATAAAATCTCTTAAGTCAACATATTGATCACTATCATCATCAAATCGATTTGGCAAGGAAGAAGAGAGAAAATAGAGAATGCTAGAGTGATCTTGTGGAGGTGAGGAGCTTCAATTCAATGCAGGTTTGGTGAAGAAGAAGAAGTTTTTCAAGCTAAGTAACTTCTCCACTCCAATAAGAAGCAAACTTTGTGAATTCATGAATTTGAGGTTGTTAGTTATTGTTTTATATTGGGGTTGATGTTAAGGACCTCTAGTAGTGTGTATGAGGGTCCCTAAGGCTTCAACATGGCTTATGTGTAGAGAAAACCCATAATTCAAAATGCAAAATCTTAGGTTATGTTGCACATAGCGCGCTAGGTAAGAAATCTAGCACGCTAATATTGATTAGTGCGCCAGATATTTGAATTAGCACGCTAATGTTGAAATTAGCACGCTAATGTCAAAAGTTAGCGCGCTAATATGGATTAGCACGCTAGATATTCGAGGTAGCGTGGTAATGTTGAAATTAGCGCGCTACTGTTAAAAATTAGCGCGCTAATTGCCCAGACAGTACAAAAATCAGCAATTTTCAAAAATAGCTTAAACACTATAAATGGTTTTAAAACTCTAAGTAGAGGTTCAAACTCATTCTAAAACCTATCAAACAACTCTAGGAAACTAAGGGGAGTTCGGGAAAGCATTTTAGAGTGTCGGGAGGCCGGATAGGCTAGGATAAGCGTTGTGCATTGTAAGTAAAGCTGTGAGAATTCTATATTTCATTTCATTGACTCTTATTGTTTTATGGTTTATTTATAGACATTGCTACTCGTAATCTCACATCATGTTGTTCTTGTGTCTATTCATATTTGAATATTGTTGACATGAAGCCTTGCAAAATGTTTCATAGATTCCAATTTCTACTTTTGATGATATTCTTGATAAATAGTTGATGAAAAGCATGCTATTGGGATAAGTTGGAATGGATTATACTTGTATTCTATTTCCTTGTGCTTTGTTGCTTAACTAATTTTGAAATCCTAGAGACTTGAAACTATTGTTCGTTCAAAAATAAAGTAGGGATTACCTAGTGTCCATTGCACGAGAGATGTGCGGTTCATGGGGACATGGGTCTACCGGGGTTCTGGCACTCACCACTACACTTGCGCGACACACAAGGTATGGGACTTGAGGTGTTCGGCAAGAATGAGATAGATGATTTGTATGCGTAGTGCCCAACTCTGCTATTTGTATGGAATATGTTGAGCGCGACTCCATATAGTAGTAGGAAAGGTTAAGTGATAGTTCTCACCGCCGTACCGGACATAGATCATCTCAACTTAGCTTGTGTCAGTCTATATATTTTTAATTATGGTATGTACTTGCATTATTTGATTCAACAACTCTTTCGCTACTTTATGATTTTAAATACCTTTCTTATATTTTGGAAATGTGACATAGAATTCTCCAGTTATTACTTAAATATCAATATACTCACCGTCTAGTTTGTCACGGTGGGTGTAGGTCCGTCGAGCAGCAGCAGACCGGGGAAGGAGAAGATCGGCGACTTTCTTTGAACATTTCAGCGATTCTCCTATCTCATTTTTGTATGACTCGACTTTTGCTGTATTATTAATGTTTGTATCTTTATTGTACAAGTTTAGGTTGTATAGTGGGTTGAGTGTATAGTTCCCCATTTTGATACTCATATATCATACTGTGTTATTACCTTTATGATATATATATATATATATATATATATATATGCATGCGATGTTATGTTTCCTGGTTTTCCACACTTAGGAATTTTGAGTAGTAAGAGCTTCCTCATAATTTGAAAACTACGTGATAATATTAAAATGATAAAAAGTTTCAATTAACTCTAAAATCTAATAATATCTAAACACGTGTATTGAAGAATATAAAGATGAAAGGCTGATTGATATGTAATTAAGTCTTATGTGGTTAGGATTAAGGCTTGATTACAGATTAGGCTGGGCGATCGTCAAAGTTTCTACAGTTGTGCCCTACGTATCATCTCCTACACCATTGCAGATTATAGTTGGTTAACCTCCTTTGCCACCACCAGTCAGACATATATTGCCAGCTCCTACTACTTTTGCAGCTCTGGCAGCACCACCTGCACCACGTCAACAGCAGCAGGGTGGTAGAGGTTGAGGCAGAGGTAGAGGGAAAGGTCGAGATAGTTCTCGACGATGATAAAGACATGCAGATGTCTAGGATAAAGTTTCAAGGTCAGCGTAGGCCGGTCACTTGCTATAGGTGTGGTTAGATTGGGCACATGATTAGAGATTGTCCACAGGCAGCAGCCGTGGTTCTACCACAAAGACGAAAGGGTGTTCACATGATAGCACAACCTGATGCCAAAGCTACATGATGACTCATTAAGAATATGGTTTTCATTTGTGGTAGAAGTTTATATGTATTGTTTGATTCGGGTCCCATAGTTACTTTCATTTTTTGTCGCGTGATAGGCAACTTAGGGTTGACACCGGTTAGAGTTAGCGTACATTTAATTTTGAGTACCACAGTCGGGGATAGGGTATACCCTAATTGTCTTATTGAGAGGTATCTAATAGAATTAGGTTGGGTAGAGTTACCTGCAGACTTCAGGGTTCTAAAGTTCTTAGATTTCGACGCATATCAACTGTTTCAGTAAGATAGTGATATTTGAGATCCCAACGCATTCGATGTTCATGTATAGTGGTAGTTTACCGAGAGCCGAGAGCACTAGAGGTCGACTTACGACTAGTGGAGAGATGGAGACTCTAGTATCATTATACATAGTAGTAGAGAGTCAGGGAGCCAGACTTGAGGAGATTTCGATGTATTTGAGTTTCCATACGTGTTTCCAGAGGACTTGCCTGGTCAACCACCACCGAGAGAAATAGATTTTTTTCTTGAGTTGGTACCAATCACTAGACCTATATCCATACCACCATACCGCATGGCTCCGAGAGAGTTGGAGGAGTTGAGGTGTCAGCTACAAGATTTGGGACAAAGGGGATTCATTACACCTTCTATGTCGCTATAGGGAGCACCAATCCTATTTGTAAGTAAGAAGGATGGTACTTTGAGGCTGTGTATCAACTACAAACAATTGAACAAGGTCACAGTCAGATCAAATATCCATTACCACGGATTGATGACTTATTTGATCAGCTGAGATAAGCGCATTATTTCTTCAAGATAGACCTGCGATCAGGGTATCATCAGCTTAGGATCAAGGATAAGGATGGGTCCAAAACAGCGTTCAGTACGGGATATGGACACTATCAGTTGACGGTCATGTCGTTTGGTTTGACTAATGCTCCTATCATGTTTATAGATTTGATGCACCGAGTAATGAGGCCATTTTTAACCGTTTCGTGATGGTTTTCATCGATGATATATTAATATACTCGAGGACTCGAGAGGATCACGAGCAGCACCTCAAAGAGACGTTGCAGACTTTAAGGGAGCATCGACTTTACGCCAAGTTTAGCAAGTGTGAATTTTGGCTGTCGGAGGTCAAGTTTGTTAGACATGTTGTTGGAGGAGCAGGCATCACTGTAGATCCAGTCAAGATTCATGCTATTATGGATTGGCCGGCATCAATGTAAGTTACGGAGATCAAGAGTTTTCTAGGATTAGCAAGGTATTATCGTAGGTTCGTGGAGGGTTTCTCGAAGATCGCTTTACGAATGGTCAAATTGACCCAGAAAGACGCCAGGTGTTGTTGGACTGAGGAATGTGAGGAGGCATTTGCTTAGCTAAAGAAATTTTTGACTACCGCTCCAGTGTTGATATTGCCAGAGGCTGGACAAGGATTCTTGGTATATAGAGATACTTCTCATACATGTCTAAGTTGTGTGTTGATGCAAGATAGAGGCACAGTGGCTTATGCATCCAGACAGCTGAAGATACATGAGAAGAATTATCTCACTCGTGACTTAGAGTTGGCAGCGGTAGAATTTGCTTTGAAGATATTGAGACATCATCTATATGGAGAGATGTTCACACTCTACACTGATCATAAGAGTTTGAAATACCTCTTCACACAGAAATAGATGAACATGAGACAGCGCTGATGGTTGAAATTCTTGAAGGATTATGACTTTTCTCTGGAGTATCATCCAGAAAAAGCTAACGTAGTCGCTGATGCGCTGAGTAGGATACTGACTAGAGATGTCGAGGCTGTTAGATGTCATATGACGCAAGAGTATGGATAACTCGAGACGGCAGTGATGATGACTCAGTCAGATATTCCTATCGACACTTGGATGATGATTTCTGCATAAATGGGCTTTAGACCATGTCTACATAGAGAGTGTCAAAGGGTTAGAGAGTCGATAATCTATACTCGAGATTTAGTTAGTTAGCCCAGAGTACTGATTGTACTGACTAGATGGAGATGACGGATTAGTGTTTGAGATTCAGATGCAGATTGTGGATATCGGCAGTGGCAGAGCTGAGAGATGAAACTCTTCTGGATTTACACCTTTCTCAATTCATTGTTCATCCATGTAAGACCAAGATATATTATGACACAAAGAGGCATTTTTGGTGGCCTGGGATGAAAGCAAACGTTTCGGAGTTTATCAGGAACTATGGGATCTGCCAACAGGTGAAGGTTGAGCATCAAAAACCTGGAGGATTGTTACAGCTGCTTCTCATTCCACGATAGAAGTGGGAAGACATAGCAATGGATTTTGTGTTGGGGCATGTGCCCTAGGTCAATCTGCAAACATTATTTATCTTATAATTTTAGTTAATATAATCGAGGTTTTCATTTACTGTTTTATTATAAGTGATTGCATGTTTACCTTATAGTAAGATCCATTAGTATTTGTTGAAACATCATAAATGTCCCTAGTCGATCATTATACTAGGAACTATAATGAATTAAGACTAACGTGAATCTTGATTGATGGTCATGTGATGATCACGTGTATAGGGATACAAATCGATATCACGAGTATTTGTTAGGGAACAAGGTACTCGACCGATCCGCTATGAGAACACAACATGGATTAAGTCATAGGTGTTACTCATGATAGGTATATCATTTAGTCATTCGACTTGAGATTACCATAGACTTCAATATTATGAGCATGAAAATTTGACACAATCACATGTTGTCTTTAACTGGGTGATCATAAAGATTGTGATTAGTTACCATGTGAATAATATGTGAAGGTGTGTGATTAAGATATAATTTGTCACTCTCGAATAAAGAGAGATATCAATGGATCCCTTGATATAATAGACTGATAATGGCCAAGTCCATATGAACTGATATAATTAATGTCACTTGAATGTTTTCAGTTTACCTAAAGATCGAGACTAGTACGATTGAACATTAAGGGTGACTTTTTGACCCAGCGGAGATCTTCTAAACCAGTTGAACGAATCCACGAATAACTCAATCTAGGTCAGAACTTAAGCCAAAGTTCGAAAATTCTTTTATTCCAGCCAAAACAACTACGAATTACATCCAATAGGTCGCTTAAATAGCCAAACCCTAAAATTTGCCAAAAATAGTAAAAAGTTCAAAAAGCCCTAAATTGGAAACTAGATGAAAAATAGAAACAAATGCCGCAAACGGCAATAAAAACAGAAATTCCTAATGCAAGTTATAAGCTAAACAAAACTTTCCTAAAATAGCAAAATTGCCGTTTCGGATGGCGAAACGATGGAATTTCGCCGAAAAACGTCGTAGCCACGGCATAGTTGTGACCCATGATCTCCACACCGTTTCCAATCAACCCATGCCCCCGAAACAGCGAAACTCAAACGCCCAAACTTCACCGAAATTACCAAAATGTCATCCTGTCATATATTTCCATCATATTTTTCCAAGAATTTGCAAGCTAATTCTTGGACTTCATCATTCTCCCCAGGGTAGACAGAATTCGCCCTCGAATTGTCATCATCGACGTATCCCCATAATAGGGAACAAGATGCTTGACATTAAATACATCGGCCGTGCGTGCGAATGTGACTTGGCAACTTCAATCAGTAAGCATTAGGATTAATTTTCTCAAGAACCTCCGGGACCAATCTTCCGAACCGACAATTTGTTGTAATCACCCACAGAGAACAGGTCTTTAGTGAGAACTGCCCACACAAAGTCACCCACTTCAAACTCCACGTGACGCTTCTTCCGATCTACATATTGTTTGTACTTATCAGCAGCCTTCTGCAAGTTATCTTTGACTGATTGATGAATCTCTTGCACCCACTAACAAAGTCTTCTTCGCCTTGTCATGCCATCTAGTCTTACTTGTTTGGTAACAAATTAAGAGGACCTCGAGGTAGTCTTGAATACACAACCGAAAAGGACTAAACCCGATACTTCGATTAACGCATGGTTGTGTGCAAATTAAATGCGGCTCAACTTGAAGTCCCAACTCGACATTCTCACCCACCAAGCTCCTCAAAAGATTTCCTAACGAACGGTTGACAACTTGATCTGCCCATCGTTTGCGGATGATAAGCACCTTGCTAAATTTCACTGCGTGTTCACCATAGCCCACAACCGCGCCAAAAATGGCTAAGGAATCGGTGTCCGATCTGAAACAATCGAGGTTGGAAGGCCATGCAATCTATACACCTCCCGAAAGAACAGCTGAGCCACCTTTACAGCATCAATGGTCTTCTTGCATGGGATGAAGTGAACCATCTTGGAAAAACGGTCAACCACCACAAAAATAGAGTCATTTCCCCGCTGTGTTCTAGGCAACCCTAGCACGAAATCCATGCTACTATCAACCAATGGCTGTTCTGGAATAGGCAAAGGCATATATAGACCAGCATTAGTTGCGGTACCCTTCGAAAGCTGGCAAATCCGGCACCGCTGTACATATCTGTCCACTTCCTTGCGAATGGTAGGCCAAAAGTAAGAGGATTGCACCAGCTGCAAAGTGCGATCACGCCCAACATTTCCCTCTCCATGCAACTCTCTAATAATCAGCAATCTCAAACTGCAATTACGAATGCAAAGCTGGTTGCCCCGAAATAAGAAACCCACCTGGAGTGTGCAATCAGTACGCTCCCCACTCCGTACCTTCTCCACAATAGTAGCAAAGAAATGATCAGTAGTAAACAAATCAAAGAAGGAGGAAAACACAGGTACCTCAATGGTCATGCGGCTCAACAAACTTTTTCGTCTCGCTCGGGGCATCGGCAACTCTGTTGGTCACACCAGACTTGTGTTTCACCACAAAAGTAAAGCACTCCAAATAGACCACCCGGGAAGCATGTCTGGCCGAGAACTTGTTCTGCCCATGTAAGTGTCGCAATGCCTCATGGTCTGTAAACAAGCACGAACTCTCTCTGTGGAAAAGATAATGCCGCCAATGTTTCACGGCTTGTACTTCGCATAGAACTTCACATCGTATGTGCTATACCTCAACTTCGCCCAGGACAACTCTCACCTTTGAAATAGGCAACATGCCTATTATTCGACTCAAGACAGCTCCAATGCCGACCTTGGATGCATCACTATGCAACTCAAAAGGTAGGTGAAAATCTAGCAACACCAGAATGAGGGCAGTGGTTAACCGCACCTTGATCAGTTGGAATGCTTCATATGCCTCGTTGCTCCACCCAAACTTCACGCCCTTCATACAGTCTGTAATTGGGGCCATGATACTGCTGAAGTGTGGAATGAATTGCCTATAGAAAGAAGCCAACCCGTGGTGGGTCTAGGCCAAGTGCGGATGACTTCTACTTTAGACTCTTCAACCTGCAACCCTTCTCCAGAAATGACATAACCTAAGAAAATGACATTCGGTGTCAAAAATGAGCACTTCTTCATCGAAGCATAGAACTTCTCCCTGCGCAAGATAATTAGAACATTTCGCACGTGCTGGAGGTGTTCCTCCTCGTTAGTACTGTATATCAATATATCTTCAAAATATACCACAACACATTTGCCTATCAAAGGTTTCAAGCTTTGGTTCATGACTCTAATGAAGGTGCTAGGTACGTTTAACAACCCAAACGGCATGACTAACCACTCATACAGCCCCTCCCTGGTTTTAAAAGTAGTCTTCCACTCATCCCCAACACTAATGCGAAACGGTGGTACCCACTCTTCAAATCCAGTTTTGTAAAAATTTTTGCTCCACTCAATTGGTCAAGTAAATCATCCAAGCGAGGGATATGAAAGCGATACTTTACAGTAATCTTGTTGATTGCTCTACTGTCCACACACATCCGCCAAGAGCCATCTTTCTTTGGTGTAAGGAGGGCTGGTACTGCACACGGACTCAGACTTTCACGGATGAATCCCTTCGCCAATAACTCTTCAACTTTGTCTACGCAACTCCTCATGCTTCTTTGGGACTCATTCGGTAGTGTGGTCTATTAGGTAGTGACGCAACGGGTTGAAGGTCAATACGATCTTGAATATCACGCAATGGTGGCGATCCTTCGGCATCTCATCGGGGAAAACATCACAAAATTCCTTCACAATAGGAATTGCTTCAAACAACATCAACATCTCTATCTACCTCATTTCCCATCAAGATGTAAACTACCTCAAAATCTGTAATGCATCTTTAAATCTTGCCAAAACGACATCTTTCGCTAGATTCTTTTGTAGGCTTAACTTCCTCCAGGATCCTTGGCGGGTACTAGCACAATCTTCACTCCCTTGAACATAAAGGTGTATTTATTGGTTCTGCAATCATGCACAACTCCCCTATTAAACTGCCAAGGACGTCCCAGTAACAAGTGGCAAGCATCCATAGTCACAACATCACACCAGACTGAATCCTTGTAGTTAGCACCAATAGAAAAAGTCACCAAGGCGCGCTTCGACACCTTCACCTCACCACCTTTCTTCAGCCAAGCTAGCTTGTAGGGCATAGGGTGTTGTTCAGTTGCAAGGCCCAACTTCTGAACCGCTTCAACTGAGACGATATTCTCGCAACTGCCTGCATCAATAATGAACATGCACACCTTGCCTAAGATGGTACACTTGGACTGAAAGATGTTATTCCGCAGCCACTCATCATAAGCGACAGCTCTATGAGTCATACAAGAACGCCTCACAACCAAGGCAGTACCCACATCTCCAGCCATGATCTCCTCTTCGTGTTGTCGAAGTATCAAAAGCCGGTTTCGAGTGATGTTGGCCTCTTCCCCTTCGTCTTCCTCTTCATTCTCAATAAAGAGAGCCTTCTTCCCTTTACATTCTAACTTCCTGTGACCAACTTCGTCACAACCGAAGCATTTAATCCCACTAGTGCTAGGTCTGTTCGTGCGACTAGCAGGGTTAATTGCAGCGGTATTACCTCCAGTATTGGTTGTCCCAACAATAACATTACTGGAAGCATTACTCACACCCCGACGTTGTTGTTTCTCCACCAACAATGCTCGCTGGTGCGCTGCAGATAAGGAAGTCGGATAAAAAATGTTGACGACATCTTGGATCTGCACACTCAGTCTACCAATATATCGCGCCACTAATTGGTCGTTAGTCTCCTGCAGTTCGTTTCTAGCGACTAACTGATAAAACTCAGTAGTGTAATCATCTACTGACTTTGCCCCTTGTCTCAGATTCTGCAACCTCTTATACATAAGGCGTTGGAAATTGTAAGGCAAGAACTCAGCCCGTAAGTGCTTTTTCATCTTCTCCCACGAGGTGATATTCGTCTTTCCATTCCTATTCTGCATTAACTTCTGCTGTTGCCACCAAGCCGTGGCCCTGTTGCGGAATTTGGTCGCAACCAGTTGCACACGCTTACCTTCGGGCACACCTTTGAATTATATGACTTCTTCAACTGACGCAAGCCAGTCCAAGAATTTTTTCGGTTGAAGGGTGCCATGGAATTCTGGGACCTCCGTCTTCATCCCAGACTCCGACCGCCTGCGATCATCCTCAACTGCACGCGGCCTGTAGCGCCTCCTCGGTGCCTCAACATACTCATCCTCCCCTTCGGTAGAAGAATCTCCTACTGGTTCATCACCAACAGGTTTCCTTCGATGGTTACGGACACGATCCATATTCTGACCCAACAACTGATCAATTCTAGCAGTTAATTGTTCTACCACCGCGCCCATGCTTTGGTCAATTATTTGGCCAATTTGTCGATTCAGATTGTCACGGTCATACACCTCATCGATACGCTGTTGGTTCCACTTCAGCGGCATGATTTCTCCAATCACGCTGAAGCAGGCTCTAATACCAACTAACGCAGCGTAGATCTTCTAAACCAGTTGAACGAATCCACGAACAACTCGATCTAGGTCAGAACTTAAGCCAAAGTTCGAAAATTCTTTTATTCCAGCCAAAAAAACTACGAATTACATCAAATAGGTCGCTTAAATAGCGAAACCCTAAAATTTTCCAAAAATAGTAAAAAGTCCAAAAAGCCCTAAACTGGAAACTAGACGAAAAATAGAAACAAATGCCACAAACGGCAATAAAAACGGAAATTCCTAATGAAAGTTATAAGCTAAACAAAACTTTCCTAAAATAGCAAAATTGCCGTTTCGGATGGCGAAACAATGGAATTTCGCCGAAAAATGTCGTAGTCACGGTATAGCTGTGACCCGTGATCTCCACACCGTTTCCAATCAACCCATGCCCCCGAAATGGCGAAACTCAAACGCGCGAACTTCACCGAAATTACCAAAATGTCATCCTGTCATATTTTTCCATCATATTTTTCCAAGATTTTGCAAGCTAATTCTTGGACTTCATCATACTCCCCAAGGTGGACAGAATTCGCCCTCGAATTTTAATCATCAGACATATCCCCATAATAGGGAACAAGATGCTTGACATTAAATACATCAGCCGTTCGAATGTGACTTGGCAACTTCAATCTGTAAGCATTAGGATTAATTTTCTCAAGAACCTCCACATGACCAATCTTCCGAACAGACAATTTGTTTTAATCACCCACGGAGAACCGGTCTTTAGTGAGAACTGCCCACACAAAGTCACCCACTTCAAACTCCACGTGACGCTTCTTCCGATCTGCATATTGTTTGTACTTATCAGCAGCCTTCTGCAAGTTATCTTTGACAGATTGATGAATCTCTTGCAGCCCACTAACAAAGTCTTCTGCCTTGCCATTCCATCTAGTCTTACTTGGCACTAGTAACAAATCAAGAGGACCTCGAGGTAGTACTGAATACACAACCTGAAAAGGACTAAACCCGGTACTTCGATTAACAGCATGGTTTTGTGCAAATTCTGCATGGCTCAACTTAAAGTCCCAACTCCTGACATTCACACCCACCAAGCTCATCAAAAGATTGCCTAACGAACGGTTGACAACTTCAGTCTGCCCATCTGTTTGCTGATGATAAGCACGCTAAATTTCAATTTGCGTGTTCACCATAGCCCCACAAGCTGCGCCAAAAATGGCTAAGGAATCTGGTGTCCCGATCTGAAACAATCGAAGGTAGGAAGGCCATGCAATCTATACACCTCCCGAAAAAACAGTGAGCCACCTTTACAGCATCAGTGGTCTTCTTGCATGGGATGAAGTGAACCATCTTGGAAAAACGATCACCCACCACAAAAATAGAGTCATTTCTCCGCTGTGTTCTAGGCAACCCCAGCACTAAATCCATGCTAATATAACCCCCTTGGCTGTTCTGGAATGGGCAAAGGCATATATAGACCGGCATTAGTTGCGGTACCCTTCGAAAGCTGGCAAGTCCGGCACCGCTGTACATATATGTCCACTTCCTTGCGAATGGTAGGCCAAAAGTAAGAGGCATGCACCAGTTGCAAAGTGCGATCACGCCCAACATGTCCCTCTCCATGCAACTCTCTAATAATCATCAATCTCAGGCTGCAATTAGGAATGCATTGCTGGTTGCCCTGAAATAAGAAACCCTCCTAGAGTGTGTAATCATTACGCTCCCCTCTCCGCACTTTCTCCACAATAGTAGCAAAGAAATGATCAGTAGTAAACAAATCAAAGAAGGAGGAAAACCTAGGTACCTCAATGGTCATGCGGCTCAACAAATCTTTTCGTCTGCTCAGGGCATCAGCAACTCTGTTGGTCACACCAGACTTGTGTTTCACCACAAAAGTAAAGCGCTCCAAATAGGCCACCTAGGAAGCATGTCTAGCCGAGACCTTGTTCTGCCCATATAAGTGTCGCAATGCCTCATGGTCTGTAAACAGCACGAACTCTCTTTGGAAAAGATTATGCCGCCAATGCTTCACGGCTTGTACCACTCCATAGAACTCCACATCGTATGTGCTATACCTCAACTTCGCCCCAGACAGCTTCTCACTGAAATAGGCAACAGGCCTATTATTCTAACTCAAGACAGCTCCAATGCCTACCTTGGATGCATCACTATGCAACTCAAAAGGTAGGTGAAAATCGACAACACAGAATGGGAGCGGTGGTTAACCGCACCTTGATCAGTTGGAATGCTTCATCTGCCTCGTTGCTCCACCCAAACTTCGTGCCCTTCATACAGTCTGTAATTGGGGCCATGATACTGCTGAAGTGTGGAATGAACCGCCTGTAGAAGGAAGCCAACCCGTGGTGGGTCTAGGCCAAGTGCAGATGGCTTCAACTTTAGACTCATCAACCTGCAACCCTTCTCCAGAAATGACATAACCTAAGAAAAGGACCTTCGGTGTCAAAAATGAGCACTTCTTCATCGCAGACATAGCTGCTCGCTCCTCGCGCAAGATAATCGAACATCTCGCACGTCTTTGGAGGTGTTCCTCCTCGTTAATCTTGTATATCAATATATCTTCAAAATATACCACAACACATTTGCCTATCAAAGGTTTCAAGCTTTGGTTCATGACTCTAATGAAGGTGCTAGGTACGTTTAACAACCCAAACGGCATGACTAACCACTCATACAGCCCCTCCCTGGTTTTAAAAGTAGTCTTCCACTCATCCCCAACACTAATGCGAATCTGGTGGTACCCACTCTTCAAATCCAGTTTTGTAAAAATTTTTGCTCCACTCAATTGGTCAAGTAAATCATCCAAGCGAGGGATATGAAAGCGATACTTTACAGTAATCTTGTTGATTGCTCTACCGTCCACACACATCCGCCAAGAGCCATCTTTCTTTGGTGTAAGGAGGAGTTTGATACGCACACGGACTCAGACTTTCACGGATGAATCCCTTCGCCAATAACTCTTCAACCTGTCTACGCAACTCCTCATGCTCACTGGGACTCATTCGGTAGTGTGGTCTATTAGGTAGTGACGCAACAGGTTGAAGGTCAATCTGATGCTGAATATCACGCAATGGTGGCAGTCCTTCTGGCATCTCATCAGGGAAAACATCACAAAATTCCTTCACAATAGGAATTGCAGCTTCAGCAACATCAACATCTCTATCTACCTCATTTCCCATCAAGATGTAAACTACCTCAAAATCCTGTAATGCATCTTTAAATCTTGCCAAAGACAGCATGCCGCTAGATTCTTTTGTAGGCTTAACTTCCTCCGGATCCTTGGCGGGTACTAGCACAATCTTCACTCCCTTGAACATAAAGGTGTATTTATTGGTTCTGCAATCATGCACAACTCCCCTATTAAACTGCCAAGGACGTCCCAGTAACAAGTGGCAAGCATCCATAGTCACAACATCACACCAGACTGAATCCTTGTAGTTAGCACCAATAGAAAAAGTCACCAAGGCGCGCTTCGACACCTTCACCTCACCACCTTTCTTCAGCCAAGCTAGCCTGTAGGGCATAGGGTGTTGTTCAGTTGCAAGGCCCAACTTCTGAACCGCTTCAACTGAGACGATATTCTCGCAACTGCCTGCATGAATCATGAACCTGCACACCTTGCCTAAGATGGTACACTTGGAGTGAAAGATGTTATTCCGCAGCCACTCATCAGCAGCGACAGCTCTAGGAGTCATACAAGAACGCCTCACAACCAAGGTAGTACCCACATCTCCAGTCACGATCTCCTCTTCTGTGTTTTCATAAGTATCAAAGGCTGGTTCTGCAGTGGTGTTGGCCTCTTCCCCTTCGTCTTCCTCTTCGTTCTCAATAAAGAGAGCCTTCTTCCCTTTACATTCTGACTTCCTATGACCAACTTCGCCACAACCGAAGCATTCAATCTCACTAGTGCTAGGTCTGTTCATGCGACTAGCAAGGTTAATTGAAGCGGTATTACCTCCAGTATTGGCTGTCCCAACACTAACATTACTAGAAGCATTACTCACACCCCGACGCTGTTGTTTCTCCACCAACAATGCTCGCTGGTGCGCTGCAGATAAGGAAGCCGGATCAAACATGTTGACGACATCTTGGATCTGCACCCTCAGTCCACCAATATACCACGCCACTAATTGGTCGTTAGTCTCCTACAGTTCGTTTCTAGCGACTAACTGATAAAACTTAGTAGTGTAATCATCTACCGGCTTTGCCCCTTGTCTCAGATTCTGCAACCTCTTATACATAAGGCGTTGGAAATTGTAAGGCAAGAACTCAGCCCGTAAGTGCTTTTTCATCTTCTCCCATGAGGTGATCTTCGCCTTTCCATTCCTATTCCGCATCAACTTCTGTTGTTGCCACCAAGCCGTGGCCCTATTGCGGAATATGGTCGCAACCGGTTGCACACGCTTGCCTTCAGGCACACCTTTGAATTCTAGGACTTCTTGGCGGCGCCCGACCCGGTCAAGAATTCTTCCGGTTGAAAGGGTGCCATGGAATTCGGGACCTCCGTCTTCATCCCTGACTCCCACCGCCTGCGATCATCCTCAATCGCACGCGGCTCGTAGTAAGCGCCTCCTCGGTGCCTCAACATACTCATCCTCCCCCTTCGGTAGAAGAATCTCCTACGGTTCATCACCAACGGGTTCCCTTCGATGCTTACGGACACGATCCATATTCTGACCCCAACAACTGATCGATTCTGGCAGTTAATTGTTCTACCACCGCGCCCATGCGTTGGTCAATTATTTGGCCAATTTGTCGATTCAGATTGTCACGGTCATACACCTCCTCGATACGCTGCTGGTTCCTCTTCGGCGACATGATTTCTCCAATCACGCTGAAGCAGACTCTGATACCAACTGACGCAGCGGAGATCTTCTAAACCAGTTGAATGAATCCACGAACAACTCGATCTAGGTCATAACTTAAGCCGAAGTTCGAAAATTATTTTATTCCAGCCAGAAAAACTACGAATTACATCCAATAGGTCGCTTAAATAGCGAAACCCTAAAATTTGCCAAAAATAGTAAAAAGTCCAAAAAAGCGCTAAAAGCCCTAAACTGGAAACTAGACAAAAAATAGAAACAAATGCCGCAAACGGTAACAAAAACGGAAATTCCTAATGAAAGTTATAAGCTAAACAAAACTTTCCTAAAATAGCAAAATTGTCGTTTCGGATGGCGAAACGATGGAATTTCGCCAAAAAACATCGTAGACACGGCATAGCCATGACCCGTGATCTCCACGACGTTTCCAATCAACCCATGCCCCCGGAACGCCGAAACTCAAACGCCCGAACTTCACCGAAATTACCAAAATGTCATCTTGTCATATCTTTCCATCATATTTTTCTAAGAATTTGCAAGCTAATTTTTGGACTTCATCACTTTTCATACCTTATATTTAGTCAAAGGATATTGCATGACAAAAGAATATGATATATGTTATTCATTAGGTTGTATCGATTTTGATATTCATGCTACTTGGGTAGTCATAATCCCTTATTAGAGACCACTTATAACTTGTGTACCAAAATGGTTTTAGTTCATTGCCAACAACGCATGAACCTATTGGGTCGCAAATAAAGAATGGCTTTGCGCAATTGCAATTGGTCCAAAGTAATGAATTTTATATGATAAAACTCATGCCATAAAAGCCCTTACAGTTTGTTATATGATAACTTATTAATAGGAACGTATATGTAATTTGCTTGAACTGCCTAAATACAATAGTTGTATTACGAATATGATTTTAAATGATGGCTTATCTTACATATAAATAAATGGTGAAACCTTAAAACGATATAAGATTTTTGTTTTTGGAAATTTTGAGTTCTCTAGATTTTGGGAGAGAGAAGAAAATGTTTCTATCTCTCTTGGGGCTAGTACTCCAAATTGTGGTCACCGTCCTTGTGTGGATTTCGGATAGAGGACGGGCACTTGAATGTCATGAGAATTGAATGATCAAAGAAGGAAATCATGGAATAATATATGGTTTAGTTTTTAGATCTAGTTTAATGGAACCTATTTTCGATCCTGTTGGGGTTTTTCAAAAAAAAAATTGAATATTTGTTGCGTATGAACCCCAAAAATCTAACATTGGTATTAGAGCCTTAGGTTCCATTGTATTAAACATTTGCATGTTTTCTCTTATGTATATATGATATATGTGTGAAAACATGATCTTGATTTATCTATATGTATTATGTACATATAGGTTATGTGATAATTGTTATCAAGAATTGCTTTTAAAGCATGTTGTTAATTCATGCATATTGATACATACGTATGATTTGATTCAATGATAGTATTCATGTTTTGAATATTTCGATTAACATATGTTTTTAATATTGATCGATGCGAATTTTGTGTGTTCTTGGTAGAAGTCATGTTTAGGTTAATGCGATTCTAGTGTTGAATACGTATTTCGTTTTCTTCAATAATTATGTATGTCTTTATGATAGAAATCATGATTAGGTTAATATGATTAATTTAATATGATCTGGTGTTGAATGCTTGATTAATATTTCAAAATTGATTTTGATCACATATCTCATTTTGGTTATCCTTAGTCTATTCCTATGAGATAGGAGATAAACTTGTAGTCGGATAAGAATTACAAATCTATAAGATAGGCGAGATGTATAACAAGTTCTAATTGGATAAGGATTCAAAATATCTTAAATTTTAATTGGATTAGGATAAGATATTAAGTTAAAGGTGGACCCAAGTTAGTTAAAAACATTTTAATTAATATTTTTCGAAATAAAAATAAGGGGCAGTTTTGCTTAATTGGATTGACTAAAATAATGAAAAATTTTAGAAGATTTTCGATTTTCAAAATTGAAATTAATTATCTAAAAAAAATGGCGCGCCCCTATACCGTCCGTCTGTGGCCGGTCAATGGAACCATCTTACCGATTGCCAACAACCGCCACGGGGCCATGATGCAGATTATCTGTTTGTAGCGCAAGAAAATTCGTATGTAGTATAATTTCCTAACTTGTTTACTGATTGTTTATGAGTTGTAATATATGATATTTATCTTGTTTAAATTATGATCACTCAAACAAATAAAAACCCATCTTCCAAATTTTAATTCAAGTGTCATCCATTCTCAAACACTTGTCAAGGCTTCGATCACATCAATATGGGTCTGCCTCCGCATAGTGTATTGTGTTATCTTGTTGAGGCAAGTTGAGTAACATTTACTCTATTGTTTGAAATGGTTAGACTTGATAAAGCTATCAAAACGGTTTGGGTTTTAGGCAATATATGAGATAAAACATGCTAAGACATAAGATGTCATAATCTCATAAAAACAATAAAAGTTACATATGATCTACTTGGTAATTGGTACCACCTACCTAAATAACCTAACTCAAAGTGTCATGCCTTAGCTATCTTGGAATTAGATGAAACATGAATTTTAGTCCCTTAAATTAATATAGCGTTTTTAGGAAGGTTGTTAATTTAGTGGGAGTTTATTCCTCTATATTAAAATGAACTTTTGCATAATTTTTGTTGTAGATTTATGGATTCTTCAAATCACACTAATCCCTTATCATCGCGATCCATCCTTGAGAAGGATAAGTTGTTCAGGACAAACTTTCTTTACTAGTTCAAAAATTTGAGAATTGTTCTTAAGCATGAACGCAAGTTGTATGTCCCGAATAATACAATTCTTGAGGAACCACCAGCCAATGCTTCAAAAGCCGTGAATGATGCACATACTAAGTATGTCAATAACTCAACTGATGTTGCATGCATTATGTTGGAAACTGTGGTTCTTGAGCTTCAGAAGGACATAGAACACATAAAAGCTTACAACATTGCTACGATGTTGAATGAAATGTTCCAACAGCAGGCTAGGCAAGAAAGGTTTGAGACAGTCAAAAACCTTCATTCTTGCAAAATGGCTGAGGGTGCATCAGTTAGTCCTCATGTTCTGAAAATAAAGGGCTATATTGACTATCTTGACAGACTTAAATTTTCTATAAGCCAAGAGTTGGCTACAGATTTGATCGTGAATTCATTGCCTGATAGTTATTCACATTTGTGATGAACTATAACATGAATAGCATGGAGAAGTTTATCTCAGAGTTGCATTTGATGCTTAAAACTGTTGAGCATAATGTCAAGAAACTCATTGCTAATATGTTGATGGTTCAGAAAGGAAAGGCTTTGAAGAAAAAGGGCAAAGGCAAGGCTAAAGTTGCCAAGGCTATTGTGACTGTCACAAAGCCTATGGAAAAATTCAAGCCTCATGCCGCATTTACTTCACAGTCCCAGAAGGAAAAGGAAAAAGAAGGAAATTGTCATGTTTGTCGTGCACCTGGCATTGGTACAAAAATGGCAAGCTCTATCTTGAAGATCTAAAGAAAAAGAAGAGTAGTGTAACTACTGTTTTAGTATTTACATTATTGAAGTTAACTTGTCTACTAGTGATTCTTGGGTATTGGATACCGGATATGGATAACACATTTATATTAATGTGCAAGGTCTCACTAAAAGTAGAAAGCTAAAGAAATGAGAAGTCATCCTACGAGTTGGAAATTGAGCAAAGGTTGTTGCGTTGGTTGAACAATGCTATGAGTTAATTTTACCTAGTGGACTTATTTTAGTTTTAAATAATTTTTATTATGTTCCTGCCTTGAGCAAAAACATCATTTCAGTTTCATATTTAGATTTGGATGGTTTTAATTTCATTATTGCGAATAGTAAATGCTCTATTTCTCATAAAGATGTTTTCTATCCGAATGCTTATTTGTGAGATGGTCTTTATATTCTAAACATGAAAAAGTCCACAGTGTCACGGCCCAAATCTCTAACCCCGTTTTAATTCCTTAATCAGGATCACCGACCCTTGACGTGGGACCTACACTATGATACGTGCACCGACCGAGGCACGTGGCTGAGGTATATCGTATTTTTGTATTGATATGTGCCTAGTGTTATGTATTGTGTAGACTTACTAAGTCGGTTTGTACAGTTGTAGGCGTCGAGACGAGAGCGGAGACACGCCTCGAGTAGCATGCGAGTCGGGGAACCGGGTAGTTAGCATTTTGGTAAGTTTTATTTAATACTATTATGAAATAAGGAATTACTTATAAGCTTATGGTTGTGTTTGTTAATGTAAATCAAATTAAAGGCCTATAGTTGAGTAAATTAAATGGAAAACATAGGATTGGTCTAGAGATACACATTGGCACATCTAGGAACTAGGTGAGTAATGAAATGGTGTCACTTGAGGTCGAGATAGTGGGAGTTAGTAGGATATATGACAAAGGTGGACCATTAGATGTTCCTAGGGATACATAAATCCATGAAGATTAAGGGCTAGGAATGAACATCACCTTAATATATATTATTAGTGATCAAACAACATGCAAACCAACTCACTCATTCATTTTTGTTGGAGAAGAAGAAGGAATTGCTGGAGAGGTGTGAATCATCAAGGTGTTGAAGGAATCCATGAGAGTTGGTGAGAAATTTTCAAGCTATGGTGATACATCAACTAGGTAAACATCTTTTTAGTTGAAATTAGAACAAGTTCTGGTTTTAGGCTAATTTCATATAGTAGATGATTGAGTATTTGTAATTAATTTATATATTTGGATTCCTCATTTTAAGCTGATAATCCATATATATTGAAGTTCTTAATTTGGTTTTGAAATCATAAAGATATGAATTTTTGAAGTTGCAACACCAAAACTAGAATTATGCATGTTGTATTAGGAATCAACCTGGGTGATTTGTCATAATCTACCCATTTTAAATCCAAATTGATCCAAACTAGTGACATTTGAAAGCTTATTTAAAGGGGAATAACTTTGCTTAACTGAAGGTATTCTGATTCAAATGTTTTTATATCCAAACATGTTCTGCAAGTAGGTGCTGGAGTTATAAAGGAAAATTTTGAAACTAAATTTGTTAAGGGCATAACTCCCTAAATAATTATCCATATGAGCTGATCTTTTATTATGTTGTATTTGGATATATTTTATGCCTTGTGACCAAAAATAACATTTTTAGGAACTATATATTAGGAGAAATAGATTTTCTAAACCAGCTGGTCGGATTAGATTCCAATTGGACCTATGTTTAGTAAAATCATGACATCTATTTCATTTTAAATCAGAATTTTGAAAACTAAACCTTTCCAGAAAGCTAAGAGAGAGACCAACAATAATTTCGCTGATGGAGGATTTTGATATTTCGACCATTTCATGCCTAAAAGTGCGTTAATATGTAGGACTGAAATTGAAACTTAATTTAGTCTTTAGGGGCTGATTTAGGAAGATTGATTCAAAATCTATTGAACCAATTTGAATACACAATAAACGCCACTAAATTGAGCTTAAACCCACTATATTTGAACTAATGAGACACCAAACTCAGGAACCTAGGAAAAAAGTACGGGAGAGCGAATACAAGACTTGGAGTATCGGGAGGCCAGTAAAGCTAGGACTTTACTTTGTTGTGTGAGTATACCCAATGGCAAATTTACTTGGCATCTCATTTATATTAATTGTTATCCTTGCATAGTCCTTTTGACTATTTTGCCTTTGTATTCTTATATCATGTGTTCTTTGTGTCTATGCTCACTTGATGAGTCTAGTTTGCATGATATCCATTCATTTGATTTGATTCATTGATTCTATCCCATGCTATGTCTATTCTTGTTGTTTTAAATGTGAATTGAATGATAAATAGCATGCTATTAGGCTAGTGAATATCTTATAAATGTTTAAGAGGACTTGTATTCCTTATTTGTTTAGGTGTGTAGATGTGCCTATGCCTTGACAAATCCATACTTGGTATTTCTTGAAATTTAAAAGTAGTTTTTGCATTTAGGTCACGTACTCGATCGAGGAGTGCGTGACTCACGGGGTTAGAGTCTCTGGGGATGTCGGCACATGTTACTTGACACTGTATGACACCCGGGGTTAGAGTCCTTGAGGTGGTCTACACACCGGGGTTATAGTCCATGGTTACACTTGGGTTAGAGTCCCTTGTGCTATATGATTATTGAGTCGGAGTGACATGTTTCACTGCCGAACGGACCTAAATCACCACTACTTAACCTAGTGTCGTATCACTTGTTTAACTCTGGTATTTACTCGCATATGGTTTATTTCCAGTTTTCCTATTTATATGCTTTTAAATACCATTTGAATATTTGGAAATGCAAATTAAACTTGTCATCGGGGATTACTGTTTTATTCTTGTACTCACCATCCTTTTTATGACGGTGGGTGCAGAGCCGTCTACCAGCAGGCCGGGCAAAGAGAAGATCGACGATTATCCCTGAGCCCGCGGCGCGTCACTACATCGATTGTAGGTTTTCTTTTGGTATTTTGATTGTATATGTTATATGTCTTTCAGATACTATTCGGGGTTGTATATTGGGTTGAGCGTTAGTTCCCCGACTTGAATTAGACTATTTTATTGTTTCGATGCATTTTGAGGACTTTATATATGTGATGTCATTTCCTGGTTTTCCACACTTAGGATTTTATAAATGGCTTCCGCATAAGTTACTAATTGCTTCCGCATAATCAATAAGACTTCCGTTAATTAATTAATTTAATAAAAAGTTTTAATTAACTCTAAATTGTATAAACTTGTAGGACTAGTGTATTACTTATCCTGAACACGTGAAAAGAGGCGTCTAGGTTGTAAAGGCTGACTAATACGTAGTTAAGTCCTGCGTGGATATGATTAGGGCTTAATTACGGAATTAGGTCGGGCGGTGCCCTAAATTAGGAGATGGGCCGTCACACACAGATACTCCTATTCTTAACGTAAATACAAAGAGATTCAAGTCAAATGATTTGAGTGAAACTTGCCTTTGGCATTGTCGTCGTGGCCACATAAATGAAAAACGCATTTCTAAACTCTATAAAGATGGACTTTTATATTCATTTGATTTTGAATCATATGAAACATGTGTATCTTGTTTACTAGGCAAGATGACAAAGAGTCCCTTTACTGGACACAATGAAAGGGAAAGTGATTTATTGGGTCTAATACATACTGATGTATGCGGTCCTATAAACACAATGGCTAGAGGTGGTTATCAGTACTTTATTACATTCACTGATGATTTCAGTAGATATGGTTACGTATATCTCACGAAACATAAAGGTGAATCTTATGAAATGTTTCGAACTTTCCATAATGAAGCGTAAAATCAATTTGATAAAACTATTAAAGCACTTTGATCGGATCGAGGTGGTGAATATTTGAGCCAAGAGTTTGATTATCATCTTAGAAAATGTGGGATTGTCTCACAGTTAACTCCCCCAGTAACTCCACAATGGAATGATGTTTTTAAAAGGAAAAATCAGACTTTATTAGATATAGTTCGATCTACGATGAGCCATGCAGATCTTCCTATTTCCTTTCGGGGTCGTGCCTTAGAAACTGTTGCGTTTACACTTTAGTCATTTTCCTTCTAAAGTGATTGATAAAACACCACATGAGATGTGGTTTAGGAAAAGATCAAGTTTATCTTTCCTTAAGATTTGGGGCTGTGAGGTTTTTGTACGACGAAAAATCTCAAAAAAATTATCAACCAAATCTACCAAGTGTGTATTTGTTGGTTATCTTCAAGAAACTAGAGGATACTACTTTTATAACCCCACTGAGAACAAAGTGTTTGTGACTCGAGAATGGTGACTTTGTGGAAAAAGAGTTTATTTCAAAAGACAACAATGAGAATAAAGTAAGTCTTAAAGAAGTTCAAGAACCACAAATAAACACTCAACTGCCAATAGGAAATCAACAAAGTCTTGAACTAGTTAAACCTCCACAGGTATCACAAAGCCCGCATAGGTCTACTAGGGTAAGATATTAGCATGAAAGATTTGGATTTCTTATTACTGATAGTATTGAGGTGTTGCTTAAGGATCAAAATGAGTCTACTATTGATCATGAGGTTGTGTCTAGCCGTGAGGCAGATAAATGGCTTAGTGCCATGAATTCTGAAATGCAATCCATGTATGATAACCAAGTTTTGTACCTGGTTGATTTACCTGAATGTGGTAAGACCATTGGATGCAAATGAGTTTTCAAGAAGAAAACTGACATGGATGGCAATGTGCATACTTATAAAGTACGGCTAGTAGTAAAAGATTTCAGAGAGACTCAAGATGTTGATTTTGATAAGACTTTTTCTCCTGTACCCATTCATTAATCCATTAGAATTTTAATTGTCATAGTCGCATATTATGACTATGAGACATGACAAATGGATGTCAAAACAGGTTTCCTAAATGAAAAGTTACTTGAGGACGTGTGTATGATACAATTTGAATCATCATGAGAATTTCAGGAAGGTGTGCAAGCTTCAAAGATCTATTTATGGATTAAAGCAAGCTTCTCAGAGTTGAAATTTTCATTTTGATGAAGCAATTAATGAACTTGGTTTCATTAAAAATGAAGATGAGCCTTGTGTATACAAGAAGGTCAGTAGGAACGTGGTTGTTTTCCTGGTACTTTATGTTGATGATATATTACTCATTGGAAATGACATCCCAACCTTGCAGAGTGTAAAGTCTTGGTTAGTGTTTCTCAATGAAGGACTTATGAGATACACTCTGCATCATTGGGATTAAGATCTATAGGGATAGATCTAAAAGGTTGATCAGTCTAAGTCATAGTGCTTATATAGACAAGGTACTGAATAGGTTCAGTATACAAGTCTCTAAAAGATGGTCATTGTCAATGTCTCATGGTATAAGTCTTAGCAAGACTCAATGAAAAAAAACTAATGATGAGCGAGAGCACATGAATACGATTCCATATGCATCAGCTATAGGATTTATCATGTATGCCATGTTATGCACTCGACCTGATGTATCACATGCTTTAAGCACAACAAGCAGGTATCAGTCTAATCCCGATGAGAGTAACTAGATAGTAGTAAATAACATTCTTAAGTACTTGAGAAGGACTAAATAAGTGTTCTTGGTCTATGGAAGCTTGGAAGACAAGCTTGTTGTAAATGGTTACACAGATGCAAGTTTTCAAACTGATATAGATGACTTCAGATCGCAGTCTAGATATGTGTTTACTTTGAATGGAGGCACAGTGAGCTGAAAAGTTCAAAGTAAGAAACTGTGGCAGATTCTACAATGTAGTTTGAGTATCTTATGAGTCCGATGCAGCTAAGGTAGCAGTTTGGATCAAAAAGTTTATCTCTGAACTTGTTGTGGTTCCTAGTATAGCTAACACCATTTGCTTGTATTGTGACAATAACGAGGCGATAGCACATGTTGAGTTTTGGGGTTCATACGCAGCGGAGATTACAAAATAGTTTTGACAAAAACCCCAACAGGATCCGAATCTAATTCCATTAAAAACATTTAAACCATGAAAAACTTAATCATACCTCAATTGCAATATACCTTTCAGAAGGTTGATCGATCTCTAAGGCGCTGCCAACGACGAACACCCTCTATCAGCAGTCCACACACGAACGGCGACCGAGATTTGAAGTGCTAGCTTCGAGAGAATACCAAACCTTTTTGTTTCTCTCCAAAACGATCCAGAGCATACCAAAAACCCTAAGTCGTTTCAAAAAATGAAAATAGAGTTTCGGCCCTTTTTTCTTTTGTACCTGTGTTCTAACTTAAAGCGTCTATTTATACAACCCTTGTATATATACGGTTAAGTAAATTACACATATACCCTTACTTAAAGAAGTATAAGTGTAATATACACCACAAGGACGTTTCTGTCATGAATTATATCACATAAAATTCGTTTTTCTGAATCATCTTAAAATCTCGCAAAACCATTCTTAGTGTGCGACCTAATAGGCTCATACAACGTTGGCAGTGTACCAAAACACATTTTGGTATACAAGTCATAAGCAGTCTCTAGCAAGACATTATGACTACCCAAGTTGTACGAATATCAAATCGATACAACCTAATCAATAGTGTATATAACATCCTTTTGTCACACGATATCCTTTTGATCAAACATAAGGCATGGAATTGTCATCCAACATGTTCAATCGTACTAGTCTCGATCTCTAGGTAGATCGAAAACATCCAAGTGACATTGATCAATATCAATTCACTTAGACTAGGCCTTTTAACAAGTCTAACACATCGAGGGATCCACTAGATATCTCTCTTTATATGAGAGGGACAAATTCTATCTCGATTACACAACTTCATCACATTGCTCACATGGTAACCAATCACAACCTTTATAATTGTCCAGGTTAAAGACAACGTTTGATTGTGTCAAATTCTTGTGTTCCTAATGTTGAAGTCTCGGCAATCTCAAGTCGAGGGTGAAAAATATACCTATCATGAGAAACAACTATGACTTAATCCATGTGATGTTCTCATAGCGGGTCGGTCCAGTACTTTGTTCCCTAACAAGTACTCGTGATCTTAATCCGTATCCCTATACGTATAATCATCATATGATCATCGATCAAGACTCACACTAGTCTTAATTCATTATAGTTCCCAGTATAATGATCGACTATGGACATTTAGGATATTTATGTAAATATCCATGGATCTTATTATAATGTAAACATGCAAATTAATTATAATAAACAGCAAATGAAATCCTCTATTTTATTTAACTAAAAGTATTCATAAAGACAGTTAATGGATTGACCTAGGGCACATGCCCCATCAGCACAGGCCAAGGAACCAAGATCAAACCATCGATCCAAACATATTCTTAGACGTTTTCATCTCATTCGAGAAATCATTGAGAGAGGAGACGTGAAGATTTTCAAAGTTCCTACAGAAGACAATGTAACATATCCTTTGACGAAGGCTCTTCCACAAGCAAAACATGATGGTCATGTTAGGTCATTAGGTATTAGATGCATGAATGATTGGCCCTAGTGCAAGTGGGAGATGTTGGGGCATGTGCCATAGGTCAATCTATAAATATTGTTTATCTTATAATTTTAGTTAATAAAATTGACGTTTTCATTTGTTGTTTTATTATAAGTGATTGCATGTTTACTTTAAAGTAAGATCCATGGGTATTTATTGAAATATCATAAATGTCCCTAGTCGACCATTATAGACCGGAGGGTGCAACATTAAGAGGCAAGCCAATCCCGAAGGTGTTAGTCAAGTGGCAATTCCATGGAGACTCGAAGCTCACTTGGGAGTGGGAAGAATATATGCGATATAAATTCCCGTACCTTTTCAAACAGGTATAATTTTAGTTTAAGTTTAATTTTGAGGATGAGATTTTCATTAGTCGGGAAGAATTGTCACGGCCCGAAATTCTAAAAATCCTAGTTTAATCTCTTAATCAGGATCAATGACCCGTGACGTGGGATCCACATTGAGATACGTGTTGTGACTGAGGCGAGAGGGTCGAGGTATATGTTATATTTGTTGTGGTGTATGCCTATTGTATTGTATATGTTTAGATTACTAACTCACTTCTACTTGTGTATAAGTATCGAGACGTGAGTGAGGACGCGCTTCGAGATGCATGTTGGTATGGGACCGAGGTAGAAAGTGATAGTGGTAAGTTTATTTATATTTAATGTAACTGAAATACTGATTTAAATATGACTATGGTTGATTATATATTTGATGTACCTAAGTTAGCAAGTTAAAACAATAGCCATGTGATAATCATAGAGATAGATATTGACACGTCTAGACACCAAGTGAGTTACACACGGGTGTCACTTAGATTAAGTGGGAAATATGTCAATATGTACATCATCAGATGGGTCTCGAGATACGTATGCACATGAGAAGTAATTACTATTAATCAACCATATCCATTTCATATAAAAAGCTAGAGATCAACTCATGTAATCAAACCACCTTCATTTCAATAACTTATGAGCTAAGTAAGCTTGCTTACGAGAGAAGAAAAGATTGTTGGAGAAGAATGGAAATTAAAGAAGATCAAGAAGAAGTAAGTGGGTTTGGAGTAGGAGGTGTTGATCAACCTAGGTGTTCATGAAACAAGGTACACCTCTCTCTATTTAAGTTTAAAACCAGTTCTGGTTTTTGTCCATTTTCAGATGCTAGATGATTAAGTTTTTAAAATTGGTTGATATATTTGGATTCCTCATTTCAAGCCGATAACCCAGCTATTAAGAAGTTCTTAATTTGGTTTTGAAATAAAAAAGATATGAATTTTTGAAGTTGTAAGTCCAAAATGGAAATCCTGCTTATTGTATTATCAACCAACCTATGTGATTTGGTCATAACTTGCTCATTTTAATCAAAATGAACCTAATCTAGTGGCATTTGAAAGCTAACTCAAAGGGAACAACTTTTTCTTACTGTAATTTTGTAGTTCAAATATCTTCATGTCCAAAAGTGTTCTATAAACAGGTGATTAAATGCATTACGAGATTTTTGAAATTAAAATTGTACATGGCATAACTCCCTAATTACTCATCCAAATGAGCTCATCTTTTAGTATGTTGTTATTTACTATGTTAGCTACCTTGAGATCAAAATTCACAAATTTTAAAACTATAGATTGGGAGAAATGAGTTTTCTAAGTCCGCTAGTCAGATTAAGTCCCAATTTGAGCAGTGTTTAGTAAAATTGCGATATCGCTTTCATTTTAAATCAAGATGAAGCAAACCAAAACTTTTCGAAAATTTAAGTTAGAGACTAAAAATTTTGTACAAGGGCAGACATTGAGATTTTGACAATTTCATGCCTACAAGTGCGCTGCAATACAGGACTAAAATTTTAATATTGTTTGGTCTTAGGGGTTATTTTGGGCTAAGGTTCCTAAACCTATTTGACCTAACCTAAACCCAATTTATTTGGAAAAGTTTGATATCAGGAACCTAAGAAAGAGTTTCGGGAGCTCGGATATGTGACATGAGGTATTGGGAGGCCGACATAGATTAGGAAATTGTGTGAATTGTAAGTAAACTGATTGAGATATTTATTTATATTTCATTCCTATTTACTTGTTTACTTCCAATCGTTTGTTCTGATTTGTCATTGTACTCCATATGTTATGACTTATTTTCCTTTCTCATTTCATTAGGTTACTTTCTTGGTATAGATTGTTGATTAAATTATTTCATTGACTCCAAATCATGTGCTATTTCATTTTGATTGTTAATACATGATGTCAGTGAAATAGCATGCTATTAGGTAGGTGTTACATAGTGTTGTAAATCTATTTCCATTATGCATTGGGTATTCAATTACTTTGTTGGATTCTCAAATTATGTTATCCCTTGAAATATGAAAATAGTTCTTGTATCTAAGACCATTTTATGATAAAGGTACGGTGACATATGAGGGTCACTAGACTTCTAGGGTGATCGGGATCTCTCCGCTATCTTATCAGCACACGGGAAATGAGTCTCGGGGTTGTTGGCAAGCATAACTTAGGTGACATCACGGGGTTTAGGACCCGGGGTTGTTGGCAAGTATTTATCACAAGTGACTGGCACCAGTTAAAGGTTATAAAGACAAAAAGCATTGTTCAGACCTTCACATTGATGTAGAGCTCAACTCCATCCTTATATATCGGAAAGGCTGATGTGATAAAGATCGCACGACCGGCCCTATATCATTACTACTTAACTGAGTGTCAGTTTCATTTTGTTTAACTAAAGTATCTATTTCCTTGTTCTCTTTTCAACATAGTTGTTATTATCATGCTTTTAGATTCTTGTTGCATATTTGGGAATGTGAACAAATGTCTCTCAGTGTTACTTTCTATTTTTCTGTACTCACCGTCCTTTTTATGACGGTGGGTGCAGATCGATCTGAGTAGCAGGCCAAGCAAAGAAAAGATCGGCGACTACCTCTGAGCCAGTGAAGTGCTACTACATCAGATTTTGTAGGTTTTGATTTTGACATATTACTTTTATATGTATTTCATCTACTTTTGGGGTTATATATTGACCAGATACATGATGGTATATTATCGTCGTTTGTTATATATATGTATACATGCATATAATCTTTATTTCCCTAGTTTTTACAAAATTGTTAGGTCTCACATTAAAAGCTTTCGCTAATTTGTTAAGACTTCCGATTTATAAACTTTCAAGTAAGTAAAATTTAAATAACTCGATTTATGAATTGACATAGGATAAGTAAATGTCTATTTGAAAAATAATGGGTAAGTAATGAATTTTTTGAAAGGCTAACTAATTCTTTGTTAAGTCATATATGGTGAGATTAGGGCTTAGTGACCAGATTAGGTCGGGCGGTGCTCTAATTTGAGAAGTGGTCGTCACATTTACCTTCTAAGTTTTCAATTGAAATGAATTGCATGGGTTGATCTCATGTTTTATATATGAAAGGATAAGCTTAATTAATGGCCATTAATCTTTATGTATACACACATCTCGAGACTAATCTAATAGCCTACATTTTGACACATTTCTACTAACTCACCACTAACTTCATCTAACTAAAACCAAATGGAACTCAATTGGTCTATTGATGTGTCAACACATATTTTGAGAAGTATCAATGACTAATGTTTTAACTTGATAACTTAGGTTTTATTTAATACAAAATCAACTATAGCCACATTAATACTACTATTTAAGCTACATTAAGCTTAAATCAACTTATCACATCACTCTCTACCCCAGTTCCACACCGGAACGCATCTCGAGGCACGTCTTCACTCATGTCTCGACACCTAAATACAAGTATGATTGACTTAATAGCCTACACTTATACAATACACTAGGCATACATCACAACAAATCTTACATATGCCTCGGCTACATCGCCTAAGTCAGTGCACGTATCTCGATGCGGGTCCCATGTCACAGGTCAATGATCCTGATTAAGGAAATTAAACTCGAATTAAAAATTTGGGTCGTGACATTACCCCACGATCCTCAACATCACCATCACCCCACAGTCTTATATGTTTTTTGGTTAGTTGTCATTGTAAAACACTTGCACTAGGTCGAAAATGTTGGGTTTTTGGGGTTCATACGCAGTAGAAAATTCAAAACAAATTTTGAAAAACCCTAACAGGATCGAAAATAAGTTCTATTAAACTAAATCTACGAAAGTAAATCATACCTTATTCTATGATTTCCTTTTCTGATTATTCGATTTCCAAGACGTTCAAGTGCGCGTCCTCTATCAGAAATCAACACACGAACAGTGACCACAATTTGGAGTGCTAGCCCCAAGAGAGATTGAAAATGATTTTTCTTTCTCTCCCCAAATCCAAAGAACTCGAAAATTATAAAATGGAAATCTTATTTTGTTTTTAGGGTTTCACCCTTTATTTATATGTGTAGATAAGCCCTCACTTAAAATCATATTCGTAATACAACTATTGTATTTAGGCAGTTTAAGCAAATTACACATATGCCCCTATTAATAAGTTATCATATAACAAATCGTAAGGGCTTTTATGTCATGAATTTTATCATATAAAGTTCATTACTCTGGACCAATTGAAATTATGCAAAACCATTCTTTATGTGCGACCCAATAGGTTCATGCGACGTTGGTAGTGAACCAAAAATCATTTTGGTACACAAGACATAAGCGGTCTCTAGCAAGGCATTATGACTACCCAAGTAGCATGAATATCAACATCGATACAACCTAATTAATAACATATATCATATCCTTTTGTCGTGCGATATCATTTGATTAAACATAAGGTATGGAAAGTCACCCTTAATATTCAATCGTACTAGTCTCGATCTTTAGGTAAACTGAAAAACATTTAAGTGACATTGATCATATCAATTCATATGGACTTGGCCATTATCAGTCTATCTTATCGAGGGATCCACTGATATCTCTCTATATGAGAAAGACAAATTCTATCTTGATTACACACCTTCACATATTATTCACACGATAACCAATTATAATCTTTATAATTGTCCGGTTAAAGACAACATTTGATTATGTCAAATTATCATGCTCCTAATATTGAAGTCTATGATAATCTCAAGTCGAATGACTAAATGATATACCTATCATAAGTAACACTTATGACTTAATCTATGTGGTGTTCTCATAGTAGGTCGGTCCGGTACCTTATTCCCTAACAAGTACTCGTGATCTTGATTCGTATCCCTATACGCATGATCATCACATGACCATCAATCAAGATTCACATTAGTCTTAATTCATTATAGTTCCCAGTATAATGACTGACTAGGGACATTTATGATATTTCAACAAATACACATGGATCTTACGATAAGGTAAACATGCAATCACTTATAATAAAACAACAAATAAAACTTCTATTTTATTAACTAAAATTATAAGACAAACAATGTTTGTAGATTGACTTAGGGCACATGCCCTAACAGGTAGTGGCATAGGAATTTTTTTCATCAAACGAGGTCGGATCTAGTCTCGTTGGTGCCTTAGAAGAGAGGAAGTGTCGCCCGTAGGTTTCGATCACATATGGTCGTGACCTTTGGACAGGTCTCGGTTGAAGTCGACCAAACTTCTAAAGAGGTTTCGAACTTGTGTGACCGAGACTTTTAAGGCGGTCTCGGTCATGTGTGTCTGAAACCCATGGATGACAAGAATGAACAAAAAATTTCAAAAATCCAAAAAATCATGAAACCAACCAAAAAAATTAGTGAGTTTTGCTTAGAATAGCTAGATATTCTTGATTCCATCGATATTTTTATGGCAAAAATGTGAAATTCAAGCTCCAAATCAAAGTCCTAAACCCAATAACAAAACCACAAATACCGCTACTGACTCAAGAAACGCAAAAACAAATCCAAGAAAACCCAAAATTTGACATGAAAATAGGTGGAGAATACACCCACGGCGTCGAATCGATGTGATTTCGCTCAGATTTCATCGAATTTGGGTCGTAAGTGAGAGCGTGATTCGAGAAAGAGGTGATTGGCCTATGGATAAATGAGGTGAGAGGAGTATAGGTAAGCAAAAGTCCTTTTTATATAAAGGGGCAGTTGGGTCATTTCACACATGCATTAAATTTTTAAAAAAATTGTGGTCTGTTTAGCAAAAGTTGTTGTCTGTTTTGCCGCTCCCTAAATTTATGATTAATCACAAAATTGATAAAATATGGGCTAGGGCAAATACGAATAAACATCTCTGGACATCTTTTTCTAGCCACATAACATGCTTATATAAATGCTTAACCACATTAAATGTCAATACAAAAAACATCATGCCCCTAGTATAGATTAGTCGATGGGGTTTGCAGACTGACCCATCAAAAATTCTTTTGGGACATAACAATGGGACTACGGTTATCGAGATCGATCTAACATTTCCACTAAGAGGTGTCACTTGCCGAAAGGCAAGACATGGGTCTTGAATAGGGATCTCCCTTCACGTTAGTCATGAATTTTAAAGGATGAAAATGTTTAAAGTTGCCTCTCCCCTTTAAATAGGCTAGTCATAAGTCTCATTTAAGCTATGAGTTTATTGTGACCCTCCTAACTTCAATGAGTCTAGGAGTAATTAGGTTTTTCCACTGAGTCTTAAAGGGGCAGGAGCTTCTCCTCGTAAGCATACACTAAGTGCCGTACCTTAGCCCAAATTAGTGTCAATTAGACTTTGACATGGAAGTGGCTTAAAAAATGGAAAATGCTAAGGGTACATCACTAACCGCACATCAGAAAGTGTTGAAATAAACTTCTTCGGACAGAAAATACAAGATGAGAATGGAGAAACCAAACAAAGACTGGCACGTAATCGCTCTCTTTAGACAAGATTTCTCTATACCAATCGAAATCGTGTATGCACAATGGAATTAATCGAAACTTGCCTTCAGGATACAATCAAGTATCTAATGATTGATGGATGATATGTGTGTAACACAACTCCAACCAAGAACACTCTTTGAAGAACATTTAAGAGAATAATGCTTTAACTCAAGAACAATCACAATTTGACTATTCGATTCAAAGTTTTGTAATTTCAATGTTTCTCAATGTATTTAAAGGCACCCACAATGGATCCTTGAAGTGTTAAGTGGATGCCATGTAGCATCTACTCAACATATGACCAATTTTTTTGCCAAGCTTTTCTATGCGTGGGGCCACATCTAACCAATTTTTTTAAAAGTTGATTTGAAGATTAAGTTACCGTTTTTAACTATTAGAATAGTAAAAATTACCATATTTCACTGTTTTTACTATTTTTTTGTACTTTTTAGCCATTGCACTTTTAAACGTTTAAGATTTTTTTAATATTATTTTTAAAAACTATAAATAACCACATTCATCTTTCTATTCTACACAACCCATCCAAAACTGAATCTCTCAAAACCCCAACTTTTCTACAACCACAATTTTCTTCACCTCACCATTTCAAAACACCAACTTCCCAATATATGGATAATAATAATTATCCATCTTCTCATAATTCCTAAAATTTTCAAAATCCTTTTTTTTTGCCAAATAAGTCTAACTTTCAAAATTCCCAATATCTTCAATTTCCCCAACTTAGTTAATATTCTCAAAATACTCCTAACCATCCATATACTTTCATTCCACCAAATTTCTCAAATACTCCTACTTTCCCATTTCCTTATTTCCTCACAAATATTCAAAATATTTCTCAACCTATGGATGGTACTTTTTGAACTGATCAAGATAATGCAATCGAAACGGATTCGTTATCTGACTCTCATATTCCTCCATACTCCACGCAACCGGGAGTCTAGAACGTCGTTGCCAAAAAATGTTCGAGTTGCCAAAAAATGTTTGACATGGTCCATTGATGAAAACGAGAAGCAGCTTACTAGTGCATGGCTTACAATTGAGACCGATAGCATCGTGGGCAATGACCAACACGGCAATACATTCTAGAAGCGAATCGCTGCCTACTACAACAACAATCGAAAGTCGACTCATGCAGAAAAAAGCTTAGTGTTGCCAAGTCACACTGGTTTTGGATGCAACGGCACATCAATATCTTCAATCAACATTTCAACAAATTATCAGGTGAAAATCATGGTGGTAGGAACAATGAAATATTGAAGGATCGTGCTCGAGCATTATATGAGTAGACTAAAAAAAGAAATTCACGAACGGACATGTATGGCCAATGTTGAAGGACAAATGAAAAAAAACTACTTCCATTCCTTAAAGTTCAAAAAGAACAAAAATTAATGAAGGTGGGAATTACACATCCTCATCTAATCCAGATTCAAGTTGCAGAGAATTCGAAAGTCATCCACTTGGCCAAAAAGAGGCAAAGGCGAAAGCGAAAGGAAAAGGAAAAAAAATAAGACTAAAGATAGTGAAGCGTCTGATCGACTGGAGGATAAATGGAATATACATCAACTACAACATGAATAAAGAATGGCTAATTTTAACAAGTTCACGACGTCTTTTTGCCTTACAGCGGATCATCAAATATTAACCATGGATACCACCCACATGAATATATAACAACTTGAACATCATCTTCAATTCTGTGAAATGATACAAGCGAAGTATAAGGAGTAGTTTTTTATTATTATTTTTGTTTTTCTTAATGATGTAGTAATAGTAGTAGTAGTAGTAGCAGCAGCAGCAGTAGTTGTTGTTGTTGCAATTGTTGTTGTTGTTTTTCCTAATGTAATTTACCTTTTTTATAAAGAAGTATTGCATTATTTATGATATATGTATACACATTAGTAAGGTTTCCCAAAAAATAAGGCACGGGTATAACAAAAGTGACCTTAAAAATTGTCATAAATAAGTAAAAAGCCCAAACTTCCTAAACCTTGAAGTGCTTTGTTTCATTCCTCAACATCACCATGTCCCCTCTCAACATCACCATGTCCCCTATATACCAGACTTTGTGCTTATTAAAAAAATCGCAAGGTTAGCATGCATGTGTGACAAAGTTTAGCTTGCATGTGTCCACATAGAAATCAAATTAAATAGCTTGGTTCAATTAAAAACATTAAAAAAAACAATAGCTTATGGAAATCAAATTAAAGATTAGCATGCATGTGTGACAAAGTTTAGCAAATGTAACATCACAAAGAAATCAAATTAAATCATATATTTGCAAATATAAAATATATAACAAATTTTATCCATGTGCATCCACATTGTAATGGCTAGCCAAGTTAAAAGATATAATTCAATAACAAATTATTTGATGGGCTCCTTAATAATGCTGATCAAATTAGAATCTTCAAGATTATGTGAATATATACATTAGCCGTTAAAAACTAGTTGTTACCAACTATCTACTGAGAACTAGTCGTTACCTATCAAGTTGCTAAAAATTAGTAGTTGAAAACTAGCCGTTGGAAAGTAGACGTTAAAATGATTCTATATATGTAGTAAGATTTTGTGCAAGCCTCATTCATCCAAGTTCCCACTACTCTATTCATCCAACATCATTTTTCTTCTTACAACCTACACCATTTGCATCATACAAAAATGAACCACAATGAGCCTGAAACAATTTTTCACGGCCCGAAATTCTAAATCCTAGTTTAATCTCTTAATCGGGATTAGTGAGACGTGGGATCCGCATCGAGATATGTGTCGTGACCGAGGCGAGAGGGTCGATGTATTCGTTATATTTGTTATGGTGTATGTCTAATGTATTGTATATGTGTAGATTACTAAGTCACTCCTACTTGTGTATAGGTGTCGAGAAGTGGGTGGGGACCCGCTTCGATATGCGTGCCGACGTGTGACCGGGGTAGAGAGTGATAGTAGTAAGTTTATTTAGGCTTAATGTATCTTAAATAGTGATTTAAATGTGGTTATGGTTGATTATACATTTAATGTACCTAATTTAGCAAGTTAAAACAATAGCCATGTGATGATCATAGAGATACGTATTGATATATATATAGATACCAAGTGAGTAACACATGGGTGTTACTTAGATTGAGAAAGCGGGAAATGTGTCAATATGTATATCGTTAGATAGGTCTCGAGATGCGTGTGCACATAAGAATCAATGGTTATTAATCAACCATATCCATTTCATATAAAAAGCTAGAGATCAACTCATATAATCAAACCAACTTCATTTCAATAACTTAAGAGCTAAGTAAGCTTGCTTAGGAGAAAAGAAAAGATTGTTGGAGAAGAAGGGAGATTATAGAAGATTAAGGAGAAATCAGTGGGTTTGGAGTATGAGGTGTTGATCAACCTAGGTGTTCATCTAACTAGGTACACATCTCTCTATTTAAGTTTGAAACCAGTTCTGATTTTTGGTCATTTTCAGATGTTAGATGATTAAGTTTTTGAAATTGGTCACTACAAGAAAATAGTAAATTAGATACGGAATTGAGACGGAAGCAGTCGGAGAAGGAATAGAGACAGATTACAAACGAAAATAGAGATAGAATAGAGACGGAAATCAAATCCGTTTCTAACAAAGTGGTGCCAATTTTCCCGCCAAAAGTTCATTAGTTTATGACCGCCCATCACGTCTCGAGATTCGTGCATGAATCGATGCATCACTCAAACCATCTCTCTCCTCAAACTCTCTTTCTTTTCTTTCCTCAAACCCTCTCCTCGAACTCTCTTTCTCTCTCATCGTCCTCGAACTCTCACTCTCTCTCTCATCGAACTCTCTCTCCCTTGCCTCCCAAACCCTAAAATCATGAATCACTCATTGTCGAACTCCTCTCTTCACCGGCGCCGTCAACTCTCTCTTTCTTCGTCAACCTAACGGGCTGAGATTCGCGCATCAGGTTTGGGTAAGTGATTGAAACAAGGTTTTGGTTTTGGAAGAATTGATGGGTGCTTGAAGAGGGGTTTTGGTTTTGGGCAGTTACGGTTATGTGGGTTTTAGGTCATCGTCCGGCTATGCTTGGTTCCCCAAAGTCATTCACGAGCGGGATTGGTACTATCCGTCGTTCCTCGGACCGCACACGGCGAGGAGTCGCGTCAAGGTTACGGCGAATTTGAAGCCGACGAGGCCAGAGTTGCCTCCTCTACTTGCTCGCGGAGCTCACCAGGTGCCGTCAGCAGCGTCGGGACGTAGTTTTGTTGCGTCGAAAGCAGAGGAAGTGAAGATGGTGAAGGAGGTTTTGTTGTTGAAATCGAGTTCTTCATCGTCGTCGTCGACGACGACAATGACTACTGCGTGTGGATTGGGAGGTTCTGCGGTTCTTTATTTGGTTAGTTGTGGTTTGGATTTGAGGTTTTCAGTTTTAGATCATCGAATTTGTGTGCATTTGGTTTAACTAATCCGAGGCGATTTTGTTTTATGTTTATGGTTGTAGTTAAGTGTAGCTTGTGTGTTGTCTGTATCAATGACAATGTTTCATCACTGAAGAAGTGTGTGTAATTGTTGGTTCATCATCATTGGTGGCCTTACATATATCATTTTGTGCAGAATTTCTTTCATCAATTTAATTTTGCTTGATATCTTGTTTTGTTAGAATAGCTTCATATTCATTACTGATCTTGCCCTTGTTAGCTTTAGCTTTCGGGTCAACGAGTGAACTAACAATTGTTACGGATCTATTTATGGGCTCTAATCTGTCAAGTTTCAAATGATACACATTTCTCTCTTTTTTTGTAGATTTCTATTATGTCTGCTGAGTTTTGCTATTATTTAGGTGCTTCTTGAAATTGCATCAATTGGTCTGAATTGACTTATGCAGTAATTTCATAAGTTATGTTTGTCGATTAGGTGATGGGCGCGTATGGATACAAATTGAGCACATACTGATGGTTGACATTATACCTGACCAATCAGTCCGCAAAGCAATGAATGAGATAAATGCAGGTAAGCGTTGTGCATGGAGGTGATCTTGTTTGCATTGATTTTTTTTATTCCTTATCCAATTATTTAATACCTGAGGAGGCTTCATAGTTCATTCTGAATCCTAAGTATCATATTTTCTCAAATTAAAAGTTCCATGGGGGTGTTCTTGTTTGCATATGTTGCATCTAGTTGATCACGTGTAGCCTCTCTCTCTTTTGGCAGTACAAAGGATACACCTTGCTAGTGTTTACAAAGGTGAAGCAGAATTAGGTAGAAGATTGACGGTGGAGAGCGTCATGGACGTTCTTCAACTGGCGAGACTGTGCGATGCGCCTGATCTTTACTTGAAATGCATGAATCTTGTGTTGAGAGAAGAGAAGGCAGTGCAGGGGACTAAGGGGTGGAAGTTTCTGCAAGATAATGACCCTTATCTTGAGTTGGAGATTCTTTAATTCGTTGAAGAGACTGAATCGGTAAGCACTTTTGATGGGGTGATGCACTTTTTTTAGTGGCTTAATTCTCCTTATTCTTAATTAATCCATTTACGTAAGTAATTAAAGGTCTCAATTTCAAGTCCGACAAATTGAGTTGCTCCTACTTAAAGAAGTTTTATATTTTAGTGGACCGATTCCAACTCTAAGCCTTAATTAGTCTTGTCGACAAGAGAAGTTTGCTTTAAAAAAAATTATTGAAGCATTAAGGCTCGTTCGGTCAAACAAAAAAAGTTGTCATTTTTATAAAAGTACTAATCACATCTCTACTTACTCTATAATTAAAAAACTTCATAGTTCTAAATTGGTGAAACTGTGAAAGGGTATTGGTTATGCAATAATGCTAAACCTAGCTAGTTATAATATATATACTCATATTGCAGTTTTATTATACAATGACATATATAGATGCTTGAATGTTAATTACATGAACATCAATGGCCTTCATATATGTGTAATTGTTGGTTCATCATCGTAGCTGCCAAATATTGTTGTTGCTGATGTTGTAGTAGTTGTTGTTATTGTTGTTGTTGATGGAATGGATGTTCCCCATATGCCCTTCAGCTTCTAATTCTTCTTAATATTATGATTGATGATTGATGATTGATGAACATTCAGATAAATACTGTCAATATGGTTCTTTGACCTTGTAAATAGTAGGAAAAAGGGATGTCAAAGAAGTGTAGTTTACTGGTCTCTAACTGATGAATGATGAACTGCAAAGCAAATGTATGTCCAAAAACCAGTTTGTCTCTAACTGATCATCTTATTAGGAAAACATGGGGGTTCAAAGTGTAGAAGATTAGTGTTGTTTAGGTTTTATAGATCAGATTGGTCAAGAGTAAGGGAGAGAGAGAGGGTATAAAGAAAATCACCGAAATTTTGTTTTCTTCATTTCTCTTTCTTTTGTCTATGTTGGTACTAATGGAAGAAGAAGGAAAGACCTTGAAAGATCATGAAAATAATAAACAAAGCCTCATTTTCTCTCATTCTCTTTGTTTTTTTGTCTTCTTCTTTACAACATCTCTGATTATGCACTGTTTTCTTTTTGCTTGTTTTTATGGCACCCCTCATTTTCAGTAGACTAAAGATAGTAACATATTTCACTCTGTTGCAGTTCAAAATGTGCATCTTTGCATTTTATCATTATCATCTTTTAACATATTGTGACGAGTGCATGCATAAATGGATTTTTATCTTTGAATACAAAAAGACAAACCACCCATCATATAAAAGACTGTTGGACAAGTACAAGGATGGATTGATTCAATGCAGGGAAAGCCACTTTAATTAATTTGATATGATTTTACAAATCATTTTAGATCTACAATCTCTTTTTTGTGCTAATACACAATGACATTGCCTCATAAGAATGCAACATAAAAACTTGAACATCAAAAAAAAAAAAAAAAAGAATTCACATGATTTTGAATGCAACGGTCACACTCACACAGTCACACACAATGAATAAGTGCATACAAGCTCCTAGAAGCTTTTATCACATATTTTAATGCTAGAGTTGTCAGGTAATAAAGGATTGGATTAGTTTTTACAGCTAGTGGCCCTAATGTCCAACGGGATTGGTCATTGTGTGTTTCAATGTCATTGCATTTTTAATTAGTATAATTAGTATGCTTTAAAGATTTTATATTGTTTGTTATTGTTGATCCATGCAGGCTAAGCACCAAAGTAGACGTCAGGAGCTGACCCAGACTACACCAGACCAACCGGTGGATGATGAGGTGGTGTACTACAAGGTGGCGGGTGAGTGTCCCAAAGGACGTGTCTACGGTCTCGGGTCGTTAGGGAGAAAGAAGAGAAGATACGCAGATCCTGATGCTAGCACATCCCAGGTGCTTGCACAACGAGGGATGGGCAACTTTATGATACTTATGTATTTTTATGGTTGTTGTAGAACAATGAGAATTGTAGTTTTTTTGTGGATACTTAGGTATCTTAGACATTTATTATACTTGACTCGTTTCGTGAATATATAAATCTTTTTTAATATCGAATTGTATGTTTTTTCTCATTTGAATCTTTGTTGTTGATATATATTGTTGATTAGTGTATGTATGTGAAATTTTGCATTTTTAGGGATGTTAGCCCCAATGAGTTGTTGGAGGGGGTGCAGGCGATGGAGCAGGTCTTGTTGTTATTTTTCAGTTTTAGAAGTTTCGGATAACCAATTTGATGCTTGTGAATATTTAAAAAAAATTGGGCATAGAGACAGAAAAGAGATGGATTAGCAACGGAATTTATAAATTTCGTTGCTAATCCGTCGCTAATTTGTGAAGAAATAGAATGAAAAAACTGGGTAAACAGAGTTTAGAAACGGAATAGAGACAGATTAGCAACGAAATTCGTAAAGTCTGTTGCTAATTCGTCTGTAATTAGCAACGGATTAGCAACATAATTTATAAGTTACGTTGCTAATCCATCCCTAATTTGCAACGGATTAGCAACGGAATTCATAAATTATGTTGCTAATTCGTTGCAAATTAGGGACGAATTAGCAACGAAATGCAAGCAAAACCATTCACTTTGGAAGAATGTCCATTTCTAAGTCTGTCTCAAATCCGTCTCTAATAAGCAACGGAAACACATTTCTGTTGCTGACTAAATTAGCGACGACAATTTTAGAGACGGAATAGATTCCGTCTCTATTACGTTGCAGAATTGAATTAGAGACGGAATTTATGCTAATCAGCAACGAAAATTTCCGTTTCTAATCGGTTGTTTTTTGTAGTGGGTTGATATATTTAGATTCCTCATTTCAAGCCAATAATCCATCTATTAAGAAGTTCTTAATTTGGTTTTGAAATAAAAAATATATGAATTTTTCAAATTTTGATTCCAAAATGGAGATTCTGCTTTGTATTATGAACCAGTGTATGTAATTTGGCCATAACTTGCTCATTTTAATCAAAATGAACCCAATATGGTAGCATTTGAAAGCTAACTCAAAGTGGAACAACTTTGTCTAACTAGAATTTTGTAGTTCAAATATTTTCATGTCCAAAAGTGCTCTATAAATAAGTGATTAAATGAATTATGAGATTTTTGAAACTAAAATTGTAAATGGCATAACTCCCTAATTGCTCATCCAAATGAGCTCATCTTTTAGTATGTTGTTATTTTCTATGTTAGCTACCTTATGACCAAAAGTCATGAATTTTGAAACTATAAATTGGGAGAAATGAATTTAAGTCTGCTGGTCAGATTAAGTTCCAATTTGAGCTGTATTTAGTAAAATTATGATATTGCTTTCGTTTTAAATTAGAATTACGCAAACCAAGACTTTTCGAAAAGCTAAGTTAGAGACCAAAAACTTTGTACAAGGGAATACGTTGATATTTGGAAAATTTCATGCCTAAAAGTGCGCTGCAATATATGACTAAAATTTCAATATTGTTTAGTCTTAAAGGGTTGTTTTGGGTTAAGGTTCCTAAAACCATTTGACCTGACCTAAACCCAATTTATTTAGATAAGTTTGATATCAAGAACCTAATGAAGAGTCTTGGGAGTTCGGATACGTGATACGAGGTGTTGGGAGGCCATAATAGCTTAGGGAATTGCATGGATTATAAGTAAATTGATTTAAACACTTATATACATTTCACTCCTATTAACTTGTTTACTTCCAGTCGTTTGGACTTATTTGTCATTATACTCCATATGTCATGACTTATTGTCCTTTCTCATTTCATGAGGTTGCTTTAATGGTATAGATTGTTGATTAAATGATTTCATTGACTCCAAATCATGTGCTATGTCATTTTGATTGTTAATACATGTGGTCAGTGAAATAGCATGCAATTATATAGGTGTTACATAGTGTTGTGAGTTTATTTCTATTGTGCATTAGTTATGCAATTATTTTGTTCGATTCTTAAACCATGTTATTCCTCGAAATATGAAAGTAGTTCTCGTATATAGGGCCATTTTATGATAGAGGTCCGGTTGACATACGGGGTCACTAGACTTCCAGGGTGATCGGGATCTCTCCACTATTTTGTGCAGTACACGGGAAATGAGTCTGGGTTATTGGCAAGCATAACTTGGGTGACACCACTGGGTATGGGACCTGGGGTTGTTGGCAAATATATATTGTTGGTGACTGGCACCAGCGAAAGGTTACAAAGGCAAAGAGCACTGCTCAGACCTTCAAATTGATGTAGAGCTGAGCTTCATCCTTATATAGTGGAATGTGATGAAGATCACGACCTACTAACCCTAGATCATTACTACTTAGCCGAGTGTCAGTTTCATTTTGTTTGACTAAAGTATCTCTTTGCATGTTCTCTTTTTAGCATAGTTGTTATTATCATGCTTTTAGATATTTGTTGCATATTTGGGAATGTGAACAAATGTCTCTTAGTACTTTCTACTTTCCTGTACTCACCGTCTTTTTTATGACGGTGAATGCAGATCGATCGAATAGTAGGCCAGGCAAAGAGAAAATCGGCGACTACCTCTGAGCCGGTGGAGTGCTACTACACCAGATTTTGTAGATTTTGATTTTTATGTATTACTTTTATATGTATTTCATATACTTTTGGGGTTGCTTATTATGGGTTGAGAGACGAGTACCTTGACCAGACACGTGATGATATATTATCGTCGTTTGTTATATATAAGTATACATGCATGTGATTTTTATTTCCCTGATTTTTTCCACAATTGTTAGGTATCACATTAAAAGCTTATGCTAATTTGCTAAGACTTTCTGAATAAACTTTTAAGTAAAGTTTTAATTAACTCTAATTTATGAATTGACATAGGATAGGTAAATGTCTATTTGAAAAATAATGGGTAAGTAATGAAATTATTGAAAGGATTACTAATTCCTTGTTAAGTCCCATATGGTAAGATTTAGGCTTAATGACGGGATTAGGCTGGGCGGTGCCCTAATTTGAGAAGGTGTCGTTACACTATTTATGATGATGGAGTTCATGGATGACTCTGGTTTTAACAAGCTATATCAGCTTTACATAGTAAAACCTCTAATCCTTATAGAAAGACTCGAAGATTCATGATTCGTAATCGCGAAGCTGGGCATGAATAACTATTTAAAGACTACTTCATAGATGAGCCAGTTTATCATGCTAATATATTTCGTTACAAATTTTGAATGAAGAAGGAATTGTTCGTGCGAGTTGTCGAAACTCTTAAAGATCATTTTGAATATTTCAAATGGAGAGTTGATGCAACTGGTAAACGAGGACTTTCTCCCCTTCAAAAATGCACAACTGCCATTCGTCAATTAGTGTATAGAGCGCCAGCTGATCACAACGATTATATAAGGATTTGTGAATATACTGCACTTGATTATTTAATTAATTTTTGCAAATGTGTTATTAAAAAATTTGGGCCTTAGTATTTGAGAAGACCAAATAGAGATGATATTCAACATTTATTTCACTTGCATTCCGAACGTCATAGCTTCCCGGCATGCTTGGAAGTGTTGATTGCATGCATTGGCACTGGAGAGATTATCCAGTGGCATGAAAAAGACAATTCACTCGAGGTGATCACGGAGCTCCTACTATTATGCTAGAAGTTGTTGCTTCAGCCGACTTATGAATTTGGCATGTATTTTTTGGAGTTGCAAGGTCTAACAATGACATAAATGTGTTGAATCAATCAACTTTGTTCAATGATGTCTTACACGAATATACTCCGGAGATTCAGTTCACCGTGAATGGCATAACGTACACAAAAGGATATTATCTCGCAGATGACATATACCCAGAATGGGCAACATTCATGAAAAGCTTTTCGTATCCGGAAGAACCAAAGAGAAAAACTTTTAAGAAAACGCAAGAGGCAGCGAGAAAAGACGTTGAACGAGCATTTGGTGTACTTCAATCTCGTTGGGCAATTGTATGTGGCCCTGCTCGTTTTTTGTACAAATAACATTTAAAAGATATAATGTATGCATGTATAATATTACACAATATGATTGTTGAGGATGAGTGTGACGCAATTGGAAATTGGAATGACGATGATGGAGAACCGCCGATTGTCGCAACTCATGGATCCACGAAAGATTTTCAACAATATCTTCAAAGGAATGCATAATTATGTGATCGCGAAGTGCATCATCATCTTCGAGCAGATTTGGTAGAGCATATCTGGAACCGCTTTGGAACGACCGAAGAAGATAATTAGTAGTACATTTTAGTTAGTTTATATTTCTATGTTGTAATGTTTTTTTAGTCGTCATATGTTCTAATGTTACGCAAAAAGTGTTATCGCAATGTCATTGATGAGTTATTTTTATGAATTATTTATCATTTAAATTTATTAACAAGATTTTTATATTTTTAAATGCATTGGATATTTTGATTTTTTTAGTGGTCTTAATTTGTATTGCGCTTGATTTTTTTATTTTTTTAAATATTTTTGTATTTTGTGAAATATATATTTATGTTTTAAATGCATTGAATATTTTGGTTTTTTAAAGTGTATTTATATTTTATAAAAAATAAAATTAAGTAGAGAGGATTTATATTTTAAAAATAATTATGGAAAGTGCATGATGTGACTTGTCGAATAAATGGTTGTGAAATGTGTGATGTGATGTGATTATGAGTCCCAAAAAATGTGTAGTTATAGTGGAGATAAGTGTAATAGCGGAGAGGTTAGTGAGTTAGTGATGTGGCAAACTATTACACGCATGAAGTGTGTAACTATTGTGGATGCCCTAATATGTACTAGAACTATTCAATGAACTGCGCTATGTGCACCCCAATTGTTTATGAGGGCACCCAGAAAGTGTACCGATTTACATGCATTTTGGGGTGTCTTCCTAAACAATTGAGGTGCACATAGCGGTGCTCCTCTTTCATTTATAGAAAATTAAGAAACATGGTGTCTATCTACAAAGGATAGTTTTGATGCGAATAGGTATCAAAAAATGAACAAAAAATAGTGCCATGTTCCTCATCGGGATGTGTGTGTACATCGTGCGTACATCATAACACAATGTCTTCACAGCCTAGCTTGAGCAAAAAAACAGTTCTACCGCGCAAAAATCTTCAACGCAGCATAAAAAACATAACAAACAGCCATGGCCGTGGGAACACCACAAAAGAAGTACTCCATCTATAGAGTTATATGTATTGTACAACATTGTAGTGTATTGTATCATATAGACTGTTGTGTATTGTATCATAGGCTTATGTTAGTTCACTTCAGTTAGTTATAGCAAGGGTGTGTAATGTGCACCTTCTCTATGTATATATAAACATTGTATACTGTATTTTGACGATTATGAATAACAGAATGTGTATTGTTCAGATTGATCAACACATTGTTTGATCTTCTGTTCTGTTCTGTTCATATTGATTGTTGTTCATGGTATCAGAGCAGGTCTTCATTGTTGTTTGATTTGTTTTTGTTGAGTTTACTATTTTGAGTGTGCGATCATGGCTACCATTCATGGTTCCTCAAGTTCCTCAATCCGTAATGGAGCAGGAAGAGCTGTTGATTCAGGAGAATATGGTGTAGAGAGTCCATACTTTCTTCAGAGTTCTGATCATCCTGGTATGGTACTGGTTTCTAATTCTCTTACTGGTTCGAATTATCTTTCTTGGAGTAGAGCAATGTTGATTGCTTTGGGAGCAAAAACAAAGATAGGTTTCATTGATGGTCGATGCTTGAAACCAGATCCAACTGATTCCAATTTGGATCGATGGATCAAAGTGGATTATATGGTAACTTCTTGGATTTTGAATTCCATTTCAAAAGAAATTGTTGAAGCTTTTCTTTATACTACTTCTTCTTTTGATCTATGGAATGAACTGAAAGAAAGATATGGAGAGTGCAATGGACCTCTCTTGTATCAACTCAAAAGAGATATTTCTTCTATCAGTCAAGGAGATCTCTCTGTTTCTCAATATTATACAAAGCTTAAGAAATTGTGGGATGAGTTGAATTGTTTGGTTCCTTTACCTTCTTGTGAATGTGGAGCTGCAGCAAAGATAGTTGTTCTTGAATCTAATGACAAACTGATGCAGTTTTTGATGGGTTTAGGTGATATGTATGATCACATTCATAATCAAATCTTAGTGATGGATCCATTACCAAATATAAATAAGGCATACTCTATGATTCTTAGAGTTGAAAAACAGAAGGAAGTCTTTGTTAGTTATTCACCTGTAATGGATACAGCTATGATGTTGAAAACTAATAAAGTTTTTTCTGGTTCATATGTGGGAAATAAATTTGCTGGTAAAGGAAATCACAAGAAATTTATCAATAAAGATGAACCGTTTTGTGATCATCGTAAGGCAAAAAGGCATACCAAAGATATTTGTTTCAAGTTACATGGATTTCCATATTGGTACAAGAAAGAGCTTGAAAAGAAACAGCTAAATACTGGTTCTAAGTCCTTTGTAAACATGATGGAATCACCTCTGGATATACAAGATGCATGAGCATTTCAGTTTGAAGATTTTCAGACTAATATTGCAGCTATGATACAGCAAGGCATTGAGAGTTTCAAGAAAGGAAAATGTATTTCAGCTGAAGGTGTCCCTGCTCATGTGAATTATGCTGTCTCTGAATTTACAAGTAGTTCACAAAAGAGGCCTTCTAGTTTTAATACGTCTTTTAGTTCAGATGCTTGGATTGTGGATAGTGGAGCAACAAATCATATGTGCATTAATTATGATTTGCTTGTTAATATCACTGCCCTGGCTAAACCTGTCTCGGTTTGTTTACCTGATGGACATACTAATGAAGTTACTTGTATAGGAGATGTGCATATCAGTTCAGACATAATTCTTTCTTCTTGTCTACACATAAACTCATTCAAATACAATCTTTTATCAGTCAGTAAGCTCATTTCTTCTACTAAACTGACAGTTGAGTTTTATCCATCCTTTTGTGCTATACAGAACATTGAGCATTCTCAAGTTCTAGCTGTGGGAAGGATGATTGGAGGTCTCTACATATTAGATTCCAGCTCTTTCAATAAAGATGTCATTGCTTCATTTGTGTCTCCTACATAATTATCATTAGCTTGTTGTAATAATGCTAATGCTAATTTTTCATGGCATCATCATTTGGGACACCCTTCTGTTACTGTGATAAAACACCTTGATTTGTTACTCAAAAATTCTTCAACTGGAAGAAATGATGTACCTTGTGATCTTTGTCACATGTCTAAACAATGCAGACTTGTTTTTCCATTGAGTACTATTCAATCCATTTTACGTTTTCAATTGTTGCATATGGATGTTTGGGGACCATATAAGCAACCTTCTCTTCAAGGAGCTCATTTCTTCTTGACAATTTTGGATGATTATAGTCGGTTTATATGGACTTTTTTGATGAAATACAAGTCAATGACAGGAAATCTCATCAAGCAGTTTCTAGCTTTTGTTCACACTCAGTTCAAAGCATCTGTTAAAACCATTAGGAATGATAATGATACTGAGTTCTGCAATCATGATTGTCAAGCCTTGTTTTCTGGTTTGGGAATTATACATCAAAGATCTACACCTTATACTCCTCAGAAAAATGGCGTAGTTGAACGAAAACATCGTCATCTGTTACAAGTCACGAGAGCTCTCATTTTTCAATCTGGTTTATCCACTAAATTTTGGGGTGATGTTGTTCTTACTGCTACTTATCTCATCAATAGATTACCTTCTCAGTTGCTACAATGGAAGTCTCCTTATCACCTATTGTTTGGAAGGATACCAGATTATCTCTACTTGAAGACTTTTGGTTGTCTATGTTTTGCTACTAATGTTTCTCCAAGTAAAGCAAAGTTAGACACAAGAGCAATAAAATGCCTTTTTCTTGGCTATTCCCCTGGACAAAAGGCTTACAAGTTGTATAATTTGGCAACTCATGCCTGTTTTGTTTCAAGGGATGTGATTTTCTTTGAAAATCGGTTTCCATTTCAAACTATTTCTTGAGGTTCAGATTGTCCATTGCCTATACCTTATAATGACACATCTGATTCCTTAAGAAATGTACCTGATTCTGCTGATGTACCTAATTCATCTGATTCCTTCAGTAATATACATGATTCTGCTGCTGTGCCTAATTCTAGGGAGTCTCCTGTTGAGGCTTTTCATCATGATGAAGTACCTTCTGATATTGTATTGCCTGATTCATCTATGCCTACTACTGATTCATTCATGCCTCCTACTGATGTTGTAGTGCCTCCTGATGCAGTTGTTCCTCGCAAAAGTCTTCGTGCTATTCACAAGCCTCTTTGGATGAATGATTTTGTTTTGAATAATGTTCATACAAATGTTTCCATTTCGGCAGAACCTGTTCTTTCTGCTGGTGCACCTCCAACATTTCCTTTCATTCATTCTTCTCACATTACTGATGATTACAAGTATTTCTTGGCTGTTGTTTCAACCATAAAAGAGCCTACTTGTTATACTCAAGCTCAACATGATCCTGTTTGGGTCGAAGCAATGAATAAGGAATTACAAGCTTTGGAGGAGAATGGTACTTGGAGTCTCATAGATCTTCCCCCTAATAAAAAGGCCATTGGTTCCAAATGGGTCTACAAGGTTAAGCTTCATCTTGATGGATCATTGGATAGATGTAAAGCACGTTTGGTTGCAAAGGGATTCAATCAAATTGAAGGTGTTGATTACACAGATTCCTTCTCTCATGTCGCCAAGAATGTAACAGTCAGGATTGTTTTATCATTGGCAGCTGCTCGTAATTGGCCTTTACATCAATTGGATGTTAATAATGCATTTTTACATGGTTATCTTGATGAAGATGTTTACATGAAACCTCCTGATGGTTACACTTTGGCTTCTCCTAATCAAGTCTGCAAATTACAGAGATCTTTATATGGTCTTAAGCAAGCTTCTAGACAATGGAATCATGAGTTCACTTCTCAACTTCAGTCTTTTGGTTTCATCCAATCTGATCATGATCTTTGTTTGTTTACATACAACATTGATGGTCATTTTTTGGTGTTACTAGTGTATGTTGATGATGTTCTTCTCACTGGAACTTCTCTTGAGATGCTTACCAAGGTCAAGGACTTTCTTCATACCTTGTTCACCATCAAAGATCTAGGCCAAGCTCGTTATTTTCTGGGATTAGAGTTGGTTAGATCTTCGTCAGGACTTTATGTTCATCAACGTAAATATGTCCTTGATTTACTTAATGATGCTGGCCTTACCTTTGCTAAACCAGCAGCAACTCCTCTTCCTCGTGACTGTAAATTTGATGATGATGATTCTCCTTTGTTACTTGAAGCTGACCGATATAGAAGATTAATTGGACGTCTTCTTTACTTGGGTTTCACTCGTCCCGACATTACATATGCCACACAGCAATTAAGTCAGTTTATTCAAGCTCCCACTGAACAGCATTGGTGTGGTGCTCTTCATATTCTTCGGTATCTTAAGGGTACTCCTTCTCAGGGATTGTTTTTTCCTGTTTAGTTGGATTTACATCTTGTTGCCTATTGTGATTCTGACTGGGCTGCCTGTCCTATTTCACGAAAGTCTCTCACTGGTTATTATGTCTTCATGGGTTCTTCCTTGATCTCATGGAAAACAAAGAAACAAGCTACAGTTTCTAAATCCTCTGCTGAAGCTGAATATAGGTGTATGTCTTCCATAGTTTGTGAGTTGTTGTGGATTTCTTACATCCTTAACGACTTAGGTGTTCCAACCTCTCTTCCTATACCTCTTTGGTGTGATAATAAAGCTGCAATTCATCTCTCTGCCAACCCTGTTTTTCATGAACGAACAAAACATTTGGAGATTGATTGTCATTTGGTTCATCATCAGTTCAAACTTGGTTTTGTTCTTCCACAATATATTCCTACTCGATTACAGTTAGCTGATTTGTTCACCAAATCTTTGCCAGCTCCTTTGTTTTCTGCATTACTATCCAAGATGGGTCTATGTGACTGGCATAGACTTCCATCTTGAGGGGGAGATATAGAGTTATATGTATTGTACAACATTGTAGTGTATTGTATCATATAGACTGTTGTGTATTGTATCATAGGCTTATGTTAGTTCACTTCAGTTAGTTATAGCAAGGGTGTGTAATGTGCACCTTCTCTATGTATATATAAACATTGTATACTGTATTTTGATGATTATGAATAACAGAATGTGTATTGTTCAGATTGATCAACACATTGTTTGATCTTCTGTTCTGTTCTGTTCTGTTCTGTTCATATTGATTGTTGTTCACCATCAATGGCGAAGACAGACTAAGCGACCTCCCCAACGACATCCTTCACCACATCTTCAAATTCCTCAAACCAAGAAGCGCCGTCCAGGCCAGCGTTTTAAGCAAGCGATGGAGACACCTTTGGCGCTCTCTCCCTTATTTGAACTTCACCAATGCTCCAATACTGCTCTTTTATTCCTTTACTAATTTTCTCAACACGTTTCTAGTTCTAAGAGACCCATCTGCCCATATTCACATTTTCAAACTCTTTATAGTCGATTACAGTAACATTGCCCACCACCATTATGTGACCCATCTGCCCGAGCTTCGCTTACAATGCCTCAAGTGAAAGGCCTAGTTCGATCGATTGCCTAGCTGTTTGTTTACTTGCAAATCTTTAACTGTGATGGAACTTCGGTTTTCGCGGTTTTGGCCTGAAATTGTATCCCCTGATTTCATTGATTTGCCAAAACTCAAGGCTTTGAATATGAGCAGTGTTGCATTCAGGGATGGTAAGGGAATTAGTAATCTCATCGCGAGCTGTCCTTCGCTGGAACACTTGTTTTTGTTAGAGAATGGGAAGGATTCATGTAAGAATTTTGTTATCAATGCTCCTAAACTTAGAAAGCTTCTTATATATGTGTTATGGAAAGGAATTGAGTGGTTTACAGGAAAGTGATATCAAAGTGATTGCGCCGAATCTTAGAACTTTGGCCTGGTGTTTGTCAAGAGGGCTTTCTTTCATAGAGCTGTCTCGCCTAGACTCGGTTAGCATTACCATGCCCTTTGATTATAAGAACGGGCATGTGCCATTCAAAGCTATGAATAATATTCCTAAAGACCAAAAGAAAGAGTATGTTCGACGAGCGACACAACTTGCAGGAGCAATTCACAATGTGCAATCTCTAACACTAGTGGGACCTGTTCTTGAGGTATTCATGTTATTTCCTTTCACCAAATTACTACGCAGGATTAGAGTGGGACTAGCTGAGACTTATTGAATATATTTGAATGGCTCGGTTTGATGGGAATTCGTTTTTATTTTGTTTTTTCATTGTCGTTTACTTATATATGAACCCTAGCTTGCTTTCATAATTTATTTTTTCAATGGAGCATTTACTACTCAAACTAGGTTAGTAGTAATCGAAATTAAGCTAAAACAACAAATTAATATGAATAAAAGAGATTAAAATATTAGAATAAAGTAGTGGAACATAAAAATAATAAACGATTAGAATTTGTAGAAAAACTATTGCAAGGAAGTGCATTGATGCAAACGCCAATATAATGTAGTTAGAAATAAGTAGTTTCGTAAGGAGAGTAGCATCAACTTCATCAGGTGTATATCCAAAGGGTTGAGACCACCAAAGAAAAAACTATTGTGTTGGTTGATGATGTCCCAAAAGTAATTAAGACTAAAAAAAGAAATATGTAGGAAAATACCTAAGTATTTTGATATATAAAAGAAAGCTAAAAAAGTAGTTAGTGAAGCTAAAACAGTCTTCATGGATTATTCATATACAAGATTAGGTATTAGAGATGACGAAACTATATCTAAAGGTTAGCTGGATTTAGAGATAAAGAGGAAATAAGACCTAAGTCATGTAAGATGTATTATGGATGAAAATCAAAATGTTTTAACTCGAGAAGATGACATGAAGAAAAGATGGGGACGCTACTTTGATGGTTTATTGAACAATATGCTATTGATTGATACCGTAGTAGATGTAAACCTCCGTCAAGAAATGATTTAAAGTTTACACTCAATATTACGCTCTCGGAAGTTAAAGCTTCCTTGAAAAAGCTGAACATAGGAAAAACATGTGATCTATATGAAGGAAAATGCTAGAATGACACCCTAATTGACACCTCAAGCGACACCCCTGTGACGTGGCGCGTGGGTCCATCCATGAGAGCCGTCCGAATGCGTCTCAAGATACACACCACGCGTGTTATGCACCGAAACTATTTTGCGCACATTCATTTTTACATGGAGCCCACGCGCCACGTCGTAGGAGTGTTACTTAAAGTGTCATTTGGGTTTCATTCTAGCATTTTCCCTATATGAAATACCAATAGAGGTTTGAAATTACTTAAAGAAAAGTTGGATTTACTTGGTTGACAAGTCATTTTGACAAAATCTTAAGATAAAAAAATGCCAATGTGTTGGAGATGAAGCATTATTGTACCAATTTCTAAAAATAAAGGAGACATCCAAAGTTGATCAAATTAGTTAGAATTTAAACTTATGAGTCATATCATGAAACTTTGTAAGAGGATAATTGACAATATAGGATGAGAAGGAAGCCACAATATTAGAGAATCAATTTGGCTTCATGACGAGAAGGTCCACTATGAAGGTGATTTTTTTATAAGAAGATTGATGGAAAAGCTTAGAGAAGAAAAAAGACCTCATCAAATTATATTTGTAGACTGAGAAGATGCTTATGGTAGGATCCCTTAAGATGTTTTTTAGTTGGTTTTAGAATGAAATATTAAAGATATGTACAAAGTAGAGGTAGGAAGTATAAAAACATTTGGGGGAACTACAAAATCTTTTTTCATTACAATAAGACAATATCAAGAATTGGCTTTAAGCTGATATCTTTGTACTTTAGTTATAATTGCTCATATATTTTTACTTTAGTTATAATTGAACTTGCTAGGAATATACAAGTATATAGAAAATGATATGTATCTTATTTTCAAGAGATACGATTGTGTATCTTACTTATAGATGATATTGTGTTAGAGGACGAAACAAGAGATATAATGTATAAGAAATTAAAACTTTGGAAGAATACGTTAGAATTTAAGGGTTTTAAGGTGAACTTAGATAACTAGCTTCTATCATACAAAATGATGATCATATAGAGGATGGAGCAACACAAAATGATGATCATAGACAATGTGTGTTATGTGATCAAAATTTTCCTATTAAGTTAACAGAAAAATTTTATGACACTGCAATTAGGTCGACTATACTTTATGGAAGTGGATGTTGGATGGTACAGAAACAAAACATACATAAAATACATGTAGCAGAAATGAGGATGCTTAGATGAATTTGCAATAAAACTCGTAAAGATAGAATAAGAAATATGAAGGTTCAAAGAAACTTAAGAGTAGCATCAATTGACACAAAACTTAGGGAATGACAATTGTAATGATTTGCATATATCCTAAGGCGGTATGCAAATGCCTCGGTTTGAAAATTCAACCTAGTAGAAACTAAAGAAATTTAACAATTCAGGGGTAGGCCTAAAATAACTTGTGATGCATTGATTAAAAAAGTTTAAAGGATTTTGACAGCACACCATCATGGGCATTGAGTCGATGGAAGAGGGATAGTCTGATCCATGCCCTGCCCCAACTAACTTGGGATTGAGATTTTGTTGTTGTTGTTGAAAAGTTATAGTGGTATAATCTGTTAATTGTCCGCTTAATTTGGTTATTTTTAATTTAACTCCTAACCTAAACGTTACTTTGCTTGTGCAGTCAGTAGCTCATACAATTATCCTGATGCTAATTACTCTTGTTGGGTGCTTTGCATGACTCAATAAATATGTTATCTAAACATATTCCCTCTATTGTTGTTTTATCTTCTTTTCTTTTTTTCTTTTTCTTTTCGACGTAGGTTGCCTTTGAGAATGTATCCCAACAATTTCACAATTTGAAGTATTTGAAGTTGTATTCGGTACTTTTTTTTTTTCGATGAAAGTATTATTCGGTACTTTTTATAGATTGTGTACTAGCACTAATGTACTTGCCGAAGATATCTTCCAATATTGAAACTCTTGACAATTCGTTTTTAAAGGTAATTCTTTTGTGGTGAATGCCAATTTTAAGGTTCTTTTAACACTCTAGAGTAATTTCTTGCTAATATACCTTGTAAGATTGAAAATGCCCGCATTTGTACATTTATTTATAACTTGCTCTAATATTTTTCTAGTAATATGATTTTGGCCAACCGCGACCTTTGGTGAGACATTTGGTTTAACTTATTTTCTACTGCTTTTATGCACATTATATTCTTTGATCGAAGTTTCAATTTAAAAGTCCTACGGAAATGTATTATTATGTTGAACTTATGAACACTAGGAAAAACTCATTGATGCATACGCGGAAGAGTGCTGGCCGGGACTCGAGGATGTTAAATGAGTGCTCGTTGCGTCACCTTAGGATTGTGAGGACTTCAGGTGTTGTTGGATGCGTGAATGTATTCTAGCTTCTAGAGTCTCTACTGAAAAATGCGGTGGCTTGAGAAAGTAATCATTACTACTGAAAGGTTTGAGGGTCGCTAAGGGCACCCCACCAATTCATGAAGGCACCCTGTTATTGAGGGCACAAACTGTTTTACCTAGGGCACCCAAAAATTAGCCCCGAACTACCGAAAATACCCCCTCGTGCAAACCCCTGAGCACCCACCACCCTCGTGCAAACCCCTGGGCACCCCACCACCCCCACCACCACCACCACCACCACCCTCGTTCACCGAACTCCTTGTGGAAGAATTCATTTGTTTTGAACCAGACCGGTGAGAGGAATCCCCGAAATCGTGTTCTCAGTCCCTCGCCGTGTGTTTCTCCTTCGTTGTTCGAGTTTTACGCATTTTGTAGGGTCGGTGTGTGAGCCGATTTCGTCTCCAAATTAGGGCTCGGTTGAAGATCGTCGAATTAAGTTACATTTGGTAGAGTAGTTGTAATGTGTGTGTGGCGGTTATTTCAAATGTAAAAAATTGGGAAATCGTGGTTCTCGGCCACACAGGCCAGAGACTGTGTCAACTGTCTCGGCCAAGCATGGCCGAGACAGAAGCTAATATGTTTGGGAACTCGCGAGTCTCGGCCACGAAGCGGGAAGAGTTAGCTGCGTATCGGTTGTCCACTTAGAGAGGGTCTCGGTAGGCTCGGTCGTCATAGGACGAGAGTCGGGCGAGTGAAATGGTCAATCCATCTCGGTGGTGTACAACCGAGACCTTTCTATTGGACTCGGTTGTACACGGCCGATATATTGGAATACTTGTCGGTCATGGGTGACCGAAAATATGGGTTGTTTCACGAACCTGCTTGACCGATACATCAGAAATGGATGAATTTGAACATTACAGTTTGAAAAAAAAATTTGGTTGTATGTCAAACTAACAATACAAGATTGAAAATCCATCACGACAATTTGCACCGAAACTTAATTAATTATAAATCTCCGTAACATTCAAACTGACTCTAAAAAGGGTCCATCCATAAGTAAACAACAATCAAAACACGACAACAATCAAAACACAAGCACAACATTTGCATATACATAGAACATTCGGACGAATTGACAAAATTTCTAAATGTTTAGCGTCTCGGTACAAGCTTTAACCTACGGTGTATCTAAATCTACAACATGTATGGTGGCTTCATGATCAGCAGTTGCAATAGGCGCGGTGTCTCGAAAAACGAATCCATCTCGCCAACCTTTGGCGCAGATCCTTAACGTCGTAGATCCCACGATGGATATAAGGATGGCAGCGGTGCATTCACATTTGCGCATCGCACTGTCAAAGTGAACAATAGAACATAGAAGATATTGTCACAAACCCGATTAAGGGGAAACAAACCAATTCACAAAAAATCATAGAACTTACCCTAACTTGATGGATATTCCTTTCATTTGCCATTGCAATGATAAGTCTGTTGTGCAATGACGACGGTGGAGTACTACGTAGAGGTAGGAATGTGGAGGCACTCCCATGCGAGAGGTTGACGAGAATGACATTGAATGCGGTGGATACTAACAATCCCATGTCTGGAAGTGTCAATCATTCTTTGAAAGATGCCCCCTCTTGCTTCTCTGGGCAATGCACCGCATTCTTGACAGTCTCGAAACTCGAGCCAAGCACTTCCCGCCAAAGGTCTTCATACCCGATAATCTCATCGTACATCCTTCTACGCACAATCCTCCACCCGTCTACGTCGGCAAGTCGAAGCCCAGAGGCTATACACCGATATCCACAATTTCCATCGGAAACGACATCGATAATGGCCTCAACATGTGGCAACCAATCCGGTTCTAAGCAATGACTATAAGCCATGTTAGATCCACTTTGCGTGCGTCGCGGCACGACGCATTTGTACAACCTTGCCTTTTTCTTACGCCTAGAAGCTTTTGTGGAGTGGGAGGACTCAAATCCGATTGGAGGCGGGGTGCCTCGACACGGGGGTGCCTCCGATTGGAGACCCCGATGTCCTCCCACCCGCATCCTCTACTTCATGCTCGCACTCCACAAAAGACGAAGGTGGACTAATCTCCCTAAAATTTGCTCACTTCGGTCCTCCCCCGCATCCTCAACTTCCTCCTCCCCCTTATCCAATCTTCTGCGGTGTCGTGATTGTGCCTCCCACAAATCACGGTGACATACCATAAGGAGTCGCATTTTCCTTGACGTTAATTTGGAAAGGGCATCCACATTTCTTCGTACCGGTGTGACTCCTCGCCTTTTCATCATTCCTTGATTTCTTTAAAATTTTGGCCGCTTTCCCCTTCCCTACTCTCTGAGCCAGTCCCCTATATGTCTCAGACCTCTCATAGGCAATTTTCACCCTTCCCCTGCGCTTAATGCCCCCGGCATCCGAGCGCTTCGTTACTAACACAAACTTGTTCTCACCACCAATCATTTGGAGCCATGAAATAGCCGCTTCTCGATAGGGGAATGGCTTAGAAGGTGTAAAAGTGTCCTTGTAGTCTGGAAAATTACTAGATAACGGCATTACTGCAATACAAACGAGTGTAACATTATAATCAACCAAAATGTACAAGCACAATCACAAAAAAACCCAAAAAAACATGTTCTCGGTTGTACGAGTCCGAAACTTTCTTCGAGTCTCGCTTACGTACGCCGATATTTACTCCTTACTATCGGTCGTTCCGAGGCCGTGACCTATGTGAATTCTCTCGGTCTCTCTATGACCGAGACGTTACCATACATCTCGGTCTGCGAGGCCGAAACGATCGCGCACCCGAGACGAAACTTCGGATAACGCAAAAAAAAACACAAAAAAATTGCAAAATTACCTCAAGGACGACCTCTACGGCACTTAGAAGCATTACAATCCTCCATTATACGGTGGAAACAACTTCGGATTTGAAGAAATTACCAAACCCTACGTTGACAAACAAATCATCATTTTCACTTTGTTATACACAACTAAACGAGTTCTAAAAAACCGAATATGGTTGTCAAACATTGTTACCTCATTGTCGGACGAGCAAGAATCGATCACTCTTCGCCAAACGCAATGTGTGGCTGTCGCTTTGTGCTTCAACCTTCTTTGGTGGGGTGCCCTAACTCCTTGTCAAAATGGTTTGTGGGGTTTAAACCATTATATATATACGGGGGCAAAATGGTCTTTTCCATTTTTGCTGGATTTTTTTCAAATAAGTTGGGTGCCCTCATTAAATGGTGGGGTGCCCTTAGCGGCCCTCAAAGGTTTCCTAGTAAAAAGAACAACTTGATCAACTTCAGTAAGAAGTTGATGGGAATTCCTCGCGCCTCTCCAAAAGTTTGTGTCCTTCTGTTTTATGGAAATTCCCAAATCTTTCCTTAGGTGATTGCTTAACCCTGGTTCAACTATTAATGTTTCCTTTCTTTGATCTCCAGTTCAGTCAGCTATTGTTTTCTTTGTCTCCAGTTTAAGTTTCCTGGACATAACAATTAATTATATTCTTGCTATTAATATTCTTGGCAGTTTTTGACCGAGGCAATTATGGAATATGATTCAGAAGAGTAAGAACTCGACGCATATTACTACCAACAAGCAAGGATTGGAAATTCAACTTCTTCTATTACTTTGCTCACTCAAACTTCAAAATTGATTAGAGGAAGTGCAATTCGATGTGGAGAGTTTTTTTTTTTTTTTTTTTTTAATTTAAATCTCGTCGTTATAGAGAAGTATGGATAACTTCATGTAAGTGCTAGATAGCATCGAAGTTTTATCAAAACACATTGTTAGAAAATCATTTTTTTAATAGTATTCATGTCTTTTCTCTATCTATACTTGATCTTAACTTTCTTTAAACTTCAATTAGGATTGATTATTTTGGATATTATTTCTTTCTTCAATAGGCAATTTGTTAGAATTCGTTTCTTATAAGTGAGATTGAGTTTTGGTCTTGTATCTTCTAACATGTTTTTATTCTTTAAGAGCATTTCACTTTGCCTAGAATTAGCATTAAAATTTGTAAATATCATTACTCTATAACTTTGATGGAAGTTTTGTAAAATTTCATTTGTATCTAATTTTTGATTCGATGGTTCAAACATTATAATACATTCAGAGAAGTTATTCGAACTTCGAAAAATTCTCAAACCATTTCAACAAGCCTGTTAAATTAGTTTTTTCACAGGGATAGCTGGATAGGTCTTGGATAATTAAGGTTATGCAATTCAAGCTTAAAAATGAAAAAAAAATTCAATAGAACAAAAAAAAGAAACATGGTTTTCCTTGAAGATTATGAACTTAATTCTTAACTGAGCAAGAAACTCGTGAACACAGTAATGCTCAGTATCTTCATCATCAACAAATGAAGACCTGAGGTTGTATTTATAGAAGATGAGGAGTTACAGTGACCAACACGTGAATGGAGAAGATCATACATTCTGTAACAACCTAACTAATTTGTCAGAACTCGCAGATGATATTACAATAATAACCTCACTACAATGTTCACTCACACATACACATTACGATAATAACCTTACATGACACTTACATCCTAAACGCAGGGGAAGTAAAGTGACTCCAAGTTTGCTCTTTTAAGTAATGAAATCTGTAGAAGAAAGAGCCTTAGTAAAGCAATCTGCCACCTGATCATGTGTGGAAACATGATGAACAAGCAACTTACCCTGCAACAATTGATCCCTAACATAATGAACATCAATCTCCACATGTTTAGTTCTAGCATGAAAAACAGGATTGTGAGCAAGAGTTGTTGCACTCATGTTGTCACACCACACCATCGGTTTGGCAAGTAAAGGAAATTGAAGTTCAAAAAGCAATGACTTCACCCAAGTTTTTTAGATTGCCATGAAATTAAATTGGTACCATAGTAGACAGCATATCCAACAATTGATTTTCTAGCTACAATGGATGATGCACAATCAGCATCAGAGTAATCAGTTAGGAGAAGTTTAGAGCCTGGTTTAAAACATAAACCATATGCAGCAGAGCCCTTTAAGTATCGAAGAGCTCGTTTTAAAGATTGCCATTGAGAGACATTTGGAGATTGCTGAAATTGATTGAGTTGATTAACAATGAAGGCAATGTCTGGAAGAGCATGAACAAACATACTGCGAACCCCCCAAAATACTTATGTACAGAGTTAGATCATTGAACAAAGAAGTAGAATATGGGGATAAATCTTTGCCTATCACAGTTGGTGTGTCCACTGGTTTGGTAGAAGTCATGCCTGCCTTTTAAAGAAGGGAGTAAATATAGCTTGTTTGTGTAAGGTACAAGCCATTTAAATCCCTATGAACTTTAAAGCCAAAGAACATGTTTAAATCCCCAATATCCTTCAAGGCAAAAGTTTAATGAAGTTTATTGATGAACTGTTGAACATGAGCTGAATTTGCACCAGTGATGATTATATCATCAATATAGACTAACACCTACAACATTTGACCTTGATGTCTGGTGATGAACAAGGAATACTCTGATTGAGAATTAGTAAATCCCCAAGAAAGTTAGGTCATCCAAATGATAAGACTCTTTCATTAATTTTTGTTAAAATTTGGTGCATTAGGAAATAAAATGTCATCCAAAGATGTTACTTTTGATTGTTCTACATGCAAATTGGCTAAAAGTAAAACTCTTCCTTTTCACTCTCGTGACACACATGTCTCTCATTGTTTTGATTTAATCCATAGTGACATGTCATTTCTCATGATCGGTATAAATTTTTTGTGACATTTATCGACAATTATAGCCATTTTACTTGGGTCTATTTTTTGAGACGCAAATATGAAGTTTTTGAGTTTTTTCAAAAATTCATAGTCATGATCAAAAATCAATTTTCCAAAAATATTAACATTTTACGTTCTGACTCGGGTGGGGAATATATGTCTCGACATTTTCAAGATTTCCTTCAACAAAATGGCATTATTTCTCAAAGAAGTTGTACCTATACACCCCAGCAAAATGGCGTTGCCGAACGAGAAAATCGACATATTCTTAATGTGGTTCGTTCCTCACTCATTAAGTTTTGTGTTCCATCAAGATTCTAGGCTGAAGCCTTGTCTACGTCTGTCCATTTAGTGAATCTTCTTCCTACACCTATACTTCAAAATAAAACATCATATTTCCTTCTTTATCAAGATCAGCCTACATATCATCATCTTCACCCATTTGGGTGTGCTTGCTTTATTCTTCTTCCGTCTCATGAACGTACTAAAATTTCTCCCCAATCTGTCAAATGTGCTTTTCTTGGCTACGCCCCACATCAAAAAGGTTATATGTGCTTTGATCCTATTGCTCGGTGGATTTGTGTTTCTCGTAATGTTATTTTCTTTACCTAAGAGTATATTTATCATTTAATTGATGTTCATTCTAATGATTCCACTCATTCTCTTCTTCCTGCTTTTAAGGATATGTCATGTAAACCTCATTCCCATTCTCCTCTTCCTATTAGTCGACTTCAGCCCCATCTCGTTTACACGCGTCGAAATATAGATAATGTCCATCACGGGGACTGGCTTCGAACTCTCTCATCAATAAATTCCCGAAACTAGTTTGACACAGTCACCACTGATGTCTTCCCTGCCATCAGCCCCTACCGATCCACCTCCACTTAAGAAATCCACTAACATCTTACATTCGCTGGACATGTATGGTTATTCTCCCAAAATATTGTCATCATAGATCTATGATTGCTACACTTTCCTCCATTAAAATACTAGGATCATACTCAGAAGCAATACAACATGATTGTTGGCGATATGCTATTCAAGAGGAACTTGATGCTTTGCACCATAATCAGACGTGAGACGTTGTTCCTTGTCCTTCTAATGTTACTTCTATTGGTTGTAATTGGGTCTTCTCAGTCAAGTTAAAATATGATGGATCACTTGACCGATGTAAGGCTCGCTTGGTGGCTCTTGGAAATAGACAAAAATATGGGATCAATTATGAAGAAACGTTTGCCCCAGTTACTAAAATGACTATTGTTTGTACAATCTTGGCTTTAGCAGCTTCTCAAGACTGGACTATTAATCAGATGGATGTAAAAAAATGCATTCTTCATGAAGATTTAACATAGAATATTTATATGCATTCTCCACCTGGTTTAACAATTACTGCACATGAGGTATGTCACTTGAAACGTTTCTTATATGAGCTTAAAAAAGCTCCGCGTGTTTGGTTTTGAAATTCAGAAAGACTCTACTTGATTTTTCATTCGTACAAAGCTGGTATGATTATTCACTTTTTCTATGTAAGACTCCTCATGGAGTTGTTCTATTGCTTGTATACGTAGATGATATTTTGATTACTGATTCTGACATTGATAAAATTTAAGAACTGAAACTATCTCTACATGCTTCTTTTCACATGAAAGATCTTGGTTCTCTTGCCTATTTTTTGGGTTTGAAAATCTACAGAAACAAAAAAGGTATTTTTGTTAATCAACATAAGTATCTCAAGGATATAATTCAATTAGTCGGATTAGAAAATATTACTTCAGTAGATACCCCCATGGAATTAAATGTCAAATATCGCAACGATGAAGGTGCTCATCATGGGTTCCCCACAACATTTACATATGGTTGTTGTGAAGCGAATTATTCGCTATTTGTATGGTACCACTCATCGTAGTCTTTTTTATCCAGCTCATTCTTCTCTTAATCTAGTTGCTTGTAATGATGCTGATTGGGCAGACAGGGTGTCCTAATACGCGCTGCTCTACAACAGGATGGTGTGTATACTTGGGTGATGTTTTAATTTCCTGGAAGTGCAAGAAACAAGATAAAATATCCAAATTCTCAACCGAAGCGGAGTATCGTGCCATGTCTGCCACATGCTCGGAAATTACTTGGTTACGTGGTCTGCTTCTCTCTGAATAGGGTTACCAACAAATTGGTCCTACTCCTCTCCATGCTGATAATACTAGTGCAATTCAGATTGCATCAAATCCCATCTTCCATGAGCGTACCAAACATATTGAAGTCGATTGTCATTCCATTCAGGAATCATTAGGTAATAGTCTTATTACACTTCTTCATATTTCTACTGATCAACAGATTGTCGATGTCCTCACCAAGCCTCTCCCTTGCGCTCGACATAATTTTTTCGTACACAAATTGATGCTGCTTGATTCACCGACATCAATTTGAGGCGGATGTCAAATATAGCTGTCAAAGATATTGTAAATATATATTTTCCTAAGAATAGGTTGTTGTATTTTAGAATGTAATTAGATACTTCCCTTATGTGATTAGATACTTCCTTTGCTGTATTTTAGGATGTGATTATGGAGTTGATTTGCTGTAATTAAGGAATATACTATATTGTACCATTGCCATATAATTGAGAGAATAACTCAATGAAAACACACAATTTTCTACAAGGATACTCTTGTTTTGTTACAAGAGACATTAATGGAACCTTCCCCTGGAATAAAAAGTAAGTATGATTAGATATTGCATTGTTGATATTCTTTATGGAAGAAATCAAACATATTCTAATAAAAATATGGGTAAGATCATAAAAGAACTATAGTGATTGTAATGAGATTATTCAAGCTCAAGCCTCATGAACTCAAAGTTTGAATAACAAAAGGACAAATACGAATTACAAGTACTTTCTCAAGAACCCGAGAGCCCCCTTCCGAAATGTCATTGTGAAACCAATATGTTGATGGAAAATGCTAGAATGACACCTCTAATGACACCCTAAGTGACACCCCTATGATGTGGCGGGCGGGTCTCACGTAAAAATGAGTGCGCATAAAATAGTTCTAGTGCATAACATGCGTTGTGTGTATCTCGAAGCGCGCACGACAACTCTCATGAATATAGGCCAACATGCCACGTCACATTTTTACATGGGACCCGCCTGCCACGTCATAGGGGTGTCACTTAGGGTGTTATTAGGGATGTCATTCTAGCATTTTCCTATTTTGATTAACATTGTAAATGATAGACAATATCGATCAAGTATAAATTAAACCATGAAGTTTCTCACTTTCTCCAAAATTGGGGTGCATGCCTATATATAAAAAACCTAAAACAAGACAACAAAAGATTAAGAGCAACAACACCAATCGAGATGGTTCACAATCTTTACCAAAGAAGGTTTGGGGAGAGATTCACGAAAAGAAGGAAAGAAGAATACGAAGTGAAAGGGATTGTTGTCCGGCATGAGCGAGAGAAGGAGAAGTCGACTTTACATTGCGAGAGTGAAGGACAAAATCGAAGATGGAGATTGAGAGTTTTAATTTAAGTTGAGTTGGAGATGGGTGTTGTGAACGAAGACGGACAAGAGAAGAGTGTTCTCGTCGAAGTTGGGAGTATTCAAATTGGGCCGAGAGTTGGGATGAAAGGGCAAAAAAGTAACTTCCCTTACGGTCGATGAATTGGTGATTGTGTATATTATACATATATACACACAGCGCTGTATGCATGTGTAGGATTACTTGCTTGTAGACTTTACTTGTAAAATACTTTGGATTCAATCCATTCGTATGTGACTGCCAAAACGTCACAACCTTGCAACCAGTTGGAGCATGTTAATTCCCCGACACGCAGTTTCTGGTGTACATGTGAGTTTTATTGTTCCATCAACTTTATTTTCTCTTACTTTTTGTTTGAGATTTATCAATATGTGATTTAGTTTTGCATTTTCTCTGGGCGCTGCTAAAGGACTTGCCTTCTGCCATTATCTCAAGTTCTTTTAGCATTCTAATATTCCATGATCTGTCCATCAAACCTATGCTATGAGAAATGAAGCTCATCTTGATCTATTGTTTTTCTCTGGGTAGCTCCGCGAACAAGTTCCTTTGAATTGCACTATAGAGGCAATAGAGGAATGTTCGAGAGAAGGGCAAAGCTACTGAGGAAGCATCCTGCTGGTTGCTGAGATTTGTTGTTTTTGTAATCGTGTTAATCTTTTTCTTTGGTTTTCTAATTACTATTATATGTACAACTTTAAATTAAATGATTTTTATTTTTATTTTTTTTGTAGAGATTAAGAAGCAATGTAATGCTGGATTTGTAGTTAGTTTTATGGCATTTGGCCAATATGAAGCATTTACAGTGGGAGTCCCTTGAAAACTCTGAATCATCTTGTTAGGATTCGTATTGCTTTTAATTATTTTCATCCGTAGTGGACTAATGTCCATCCATGTAACCCAAGCTAAAAAATGTTTCTTATCCAAGTTTTTGGATCCTGATGTGGAATGATCTTATGTTGAGTTTAAATTGACTAGATGTTGCAAGCATCATGTGAGTTTTCAAGCATGTTACATGATTCTTGCATCTTTCATTCGAAAACTGTCTAAATAAGTTCACTGATCTTGGAACTGAATACCTGTTGTATTATGAATTCTAGATCTGCTGATGTGCAATCAAAATATATGAAGTGGGAAACATATATTCTTTAAGAGATTATGTTCTCGTAATGTACTTGTTCAATAGTGAAATACATCCTCACGTTTTTATTTTGATATTAGGCCAAATTATAAAAAAATACCCTAACATTTATAAGTCGTATCAATTATATCTTAACCTTTTCAATTTTTTATCACTTCTATCCTCAATTAATTTGGGTACTTTTATTGAAATCAACATAATCTTCTAACTTTTATTTTCGTGATTATCTACATTGATCAATTTATATCAAAATCTTTTAAGCTTCATGTATAAATTAAGTATATGAGGACATTATATGAGGACTCAAAAAATAATAATTTATAAATCAATGATATATATATATATATATATTCATTAATAATCTAATTCAAATTTGACATCTAAAACTTATTAGAAGGTTATTCATAGTTGTTTATAGATCACCAATGATGTAAGTTGAAAATCATGTGTATACATATAATGAAAGTGACATCTAAAACTTATTAGAAGGTTACTCATAGTTATTTAATTTGACAAATTAAAGAAATATATCTTTAAATTATGCATGTGTAGACATATGTATATGCATACATAAATATTTATCATGAATATTGAGCTTTAAGCCTCTAATGCATGGGTATGAATAATCTTTAAAGGCGTAAAGTTGAAGAGAATCATATGTGGGTATATATTATGAAAGAAAAGATGTCCATATTAATTGAGGATATAATCGATAGTAAATAAAAAAAGTTAGGATATAATTAATAAATTTCAAAAAGTTATGATATAATTAATACAATTTGTAAATTTTAGGCTATGTTTGACCATTAGCCCTTGATATTATTATGTGTCAAGTGACCATTGGCCCTTGATATTATTATGTGACAAGTAAAAAGATGTTTTGCAGTCAAGTAACGACCAACATAGATATTTTCTTTTTGAAAAAATAGAAGTTTTATTAATCATCAATGACTTTCAATGCATTCAACGAAACTGGATGAGACATAGAATGAATTACCGTAGCAAATTGATTCGTTAATTCTAATTGTTTTAAAAAATATTCAATCGCTATAAGGTTAATTTTCAAAAATTATGACTGTAAAAATTTGACAAATAATAACTGTTCTATTGACAAACGTCTGAAACGCGTTTTCAACGAAGGAAAACAATTTTAAACATTTAATAAGGGAATGAAATAACTATCTCTGAAATAAAATCTAATGATTAGTAATTTAGTAGCAACTCCATTGACGTAAATTCAGGCACAATCTTTTACATGGATGGGAGACTATGAGAAGTGACTATTTGCCAATAGCGGCAACGGGAATCAACCTAATCATTTGGTAAGATCTGAAGATATCGGAAGTTTTATTTGATAGATAAAAGGCAAAAGAGGAACATCAACGGCCTTACGAGATCCGCCAGTCTCTCAGCTGGTATTGCGAGTCGAAGCAGTCAGTGCAGCACTTTAGGTTTGGGGGTTGTCCTCCTCCCTGTTGGCAGAGTCGGTGGTTCGTGAATGGAGTTGGAGGGGAAGCCAGTGGAGCATGGTTTCCGAATGCCCGCAGAGTGGGAGCTCCACTCACAGTGCTGGATGGGCTGGCCTGTCAGTTTTGTTCAATTCTGCATCTGTTGATCCTTTTGGGGGCATAATTTGTGTTGTGATCTGGGTTTCTATTTAATGGGTCGTTCGCCCTTTCTGCTATCAAGTCTGTTTTTGTGTGTTATTTGTTCATCACAATCTTTAACTTTACTTCAAAGCTGCTTCATTTGCTAGTATAGAGAAATGGGCTTTCTTTATTTTTTGCTATATTTCTGTAGAATTAGAAATCATTGATTTACTGCCGTGCTGTACACATCTCGAGGAGGTGTATTGCACGGCAGAGTGAGTAGGTGCCCAAAGTGGGTACCCCAATCATTTTCCTTTACCTAAATGGTCTGAGTGATGGTTTTGTGGGAAGCCGTGATGTCAATTGTCCAAATTGACTGCTGGTCTTGTTTCCATTATCAAATTAAATGTGGATCCCAAGGGGCGTCATAGCTTTGCCTGAGGCATAGGTTGTGGGTTTGAATCATGGTAGTTATATTATATCCCCTCGGTTTCTGCGGAGTTATGGGCTTGGGGCGTCAGACTAAGAATGTTCAAACACCCTCGGATATTGACAAAAAAAAGAAGAAGAAGATTTGCTTAAATGCAATCTAAGTAATTAATGGAAAACTGAACAAGGTTTCATGATCTTAGCCATAAACTATTTTAACATTTGAACATGTGCTTGTGCTAGAGTAAAAAGGAAATGCCTTGCTTTTCTAACTTCATTTAGTACGTATATAATTTATTTCATTGTCTGAGAATTAGCCCCCAATGCCTATGATGTCTTTATGTACCAATTCTGCTTCCTCTCTTACGCTTCATATGGCTGGTCCTATATGTCTTAGGAGATGTAAAAACTGTAATTCAGATGTCCTATGTTCTGAAATACAGGAACGTAGTGATAATTGGCGAGATAATGCGCTCCCTTCCCAGCTAGCATACGCTGAAGTAGCTATTGCAATCTCAAAGTTTGAGCCTGTTACGGTTTGTGCAAGTGCTAGTCAGGTTGGTAAACTTTTGTGTTGCTATTGCTACTAAGTTTCATCTGATCTTATTGCTATTCTAAATTGAGACTTATTTTGCTTCATGAATTTTCTAAAGTGGGCTACTGCAAGGAGCCTATTACCACAACATATTCGGGTGGTTGAAATGAGCATGAACGATTCTTGGTTCCGTGATACTGGGCCAACAGTGAGTTTCTTCACATTTTTTCCTCGAGTTACAATTTGTTCTTCGCTGGCTCTCATGTTTGAGAACTTGTGTTTTTGGTGTATAGTTCGTTGTATGTGACAGGGACTTGACTTCCAGTTCTGGAAAATTAGAGCACAAGGTTGCTGGAATAGATTGGAATTTCAATAGCTGGGGTGGTACGTGATTAATGTGTGAATTAGAGATAATGTTATTTTGTCATATTTCTTTGGTGCTAAGTAGCCACTAGTTGTATTGTACAATTAAATGAACTCTAGTTTTAGTTGTCTATGTGGTTGTCTTGACAATTCTGCTCATTAAATGTGTTTTTCTTCTCTTGGTCTATTTAGGTGTTGACGATGGTTGTTACACAGATTGGAGTCTTGACCTTCTAGTTGCAAGGAAGGTTGGTGAATTTGACTGCAGTTATATTATATTTCAGTTTGTTTGTAGTTAGTGCAATTGCAATCAGGGCACCGTCTTCATTGAAATTCTTAGTTACTTTCCTGCAAAGTGGTATTGCTGTGTTTTTCAAGATTGAGTTAATCTCCATTCTTTCCTTTTTATTTGTCTGTAATCTTACATAGATTCTGGGGATTGAGAGGCTTCCTAGATTTCCTCACTCCCTCATTCTTGAAGGTGGAAGCATCCATGTAGATGGAGAAGGTAAATATATATATATTTTATATATATATTTTTTTTTTTTTTTTTTTTGAAGGCGAAGGTAACTATATTTCTAATGCCAAACATTTGTGTACATTTTATGTTGAAGCTTTAATGTGAAAAGTTTGGTCCTTTCTTTCTCTTGTGATTTATACTAAACTAATGTTGTAATCCCCTTGGGTGGAGCATATGAGTTTTTGTTCACTGATTTTTGTTTTTTTGGGTCAGGACTTTTTTAGTGGCGAGATTTTGATTTACTCGCATATACGAGGAATATATCCCTTTGTAAATATCAGTTTATAGAGATGAATATAACTTATTTCTCAAAAAAAAAAAAAACAAATGCTGGAATCCCTTGTTTTTTTTTTTTTTTTTTTTTTTTTTGCAAGAAAACAAATCTTGTTGCCAGAGCGGGAATATTACTCTTTAATGTTTGTTTATGATTTCAACTGTCTAAAACTGATTGATCTTTTACATAATACAAATGCTACTTGATTCTATCATTAGAAGTACCGTTGTCAAACTCGTACGATTTCCGAGTTAACTCGGTACTTGGGAAAAATGAGCCGAAATAGCTATTAAATTGCAAACCAACATGAATCGCACGATTCATGAATTGAATCATGCGATTCGATGTAACTCGTACGAGTTAACTTGTACATTAGAATCTAAAGGCTTTAAGTTGAGTAGGACAAAGACCGAATACATGCACTGTGAATTTAGAAATACTAGACATCGAGATGATAGAGTGATAAAATTGGGGGAAGTAGAAGTTTCTAAGGTGAACCACTTTAGATACCTAGGATCAATCATACAAAATGATGGTAATATTGAGAAGGATGTCACACATAGAATTCAAGCTGGATGGAAGAAATGGTGGAGTGTAACATGGGTGATTTGTAATCAAAATGTTCCTGCTAAGTTAAAAGAAAAATTTTATAGTACCGCAATTAGGCCAGCTATGCTCTATGAAAGTGAATGTTGGGTGGTAAAGCAACAACAATTACATAAAATGAACGTAACAGAAATGAGGATGCTTAGGTGGATGTGTAGTAAAACTCGTAAAGATAGAATAAGAAATGTAGAAATTCAATGCACCAATTGATACAAAGATTAGGGAAGGGCGGTTGCGGTGGTTTGGTCACCTGCAAAGACGGCCTACAAATGCCCCCACTAAAAAATTTGACTCAATAGAAACCGTAGAAATTCAACGACGTATGAGTAGATCAAAGTTAACATGTAACGACCCATTTTCCAAATGAACCGCCACGGGGGCCGATTCGGGCCCACAACTTGGCCTACCAGCGCCAGCTGTGTCCCACATGCCATCTCATCCACCATTCAATCATTATTAACCTCAATAAAACAACAATTTACTGTTTCAATTGTTATTGAACTCTAGTCATCTGCAAAGATCATCTTAAACTCAAATCAATCACAGCGGAAGTCTTTTAACATGACAAACAATATATATAAACGTTAAAGTCATGCAAATAACTCTGATACCTAAAGTGAAAAACCCATATACCATCATATATCAATCATGTACCTCAATGTATCAAAATATATCAATAGTATAGAGTCCTGAGCTATCTCACAATCCCAAATCCCAAAGTAAAAACAAAATAGATATATACAAACGTACAAGCCTGGCTATGTCTCTGAATCACAAATATTCCGGTAGCTTGCCTTTGCCACGGCTCGTACTAGGATCTGCACTCAAGCCATCACAAAAAGACATATGACGAGTCTAGAGTGAGTATTCTCAAGGAAATTAAGTGAGCAATACGGAAAGTAAATAATGACATTTAAACAAAACTATCAAATAAACATGTGGAAATAAAATACATGCAACTGTGCTCATCGCATGCATGTAATAGTGGAAGTTCAAAGTGTGTGTGTTCTTAGAGCCTAGGGTCAGACTAGCGCCATACTTCTTTGGGATGGACTCCTAACGTATAACACACACGGCGAGTAGAATTCAAGCAAGAGATCCGGATCCATTTATAGTTGCTGGATGTGGTGGTCGGCGTAGAACCTACGACGCACCCACACGTGCCCGTCACAACTCTCGGGTAGCCCTATTCACCGAGATGGCACACGTGCTATGGCCTAGTGGACGTACACACAGAAATGACACGGAGGGAGAGCCTCAACGTCCGTCCATTATAACATCGCAAATTATACAATTCAACACACAAAGTAACTATTTACCTAGCTCCAGGCGCACACAAGCCTAACTGCGGGTCCCACGAGCGTCCGAGCGCACAAGCCCTGGGTCCCACGAGCGTCTGAGCTGTCAGCCACGTCTGCAACCACGTCATTAATAACAGTAAATTAAATTCAGGCCGTTACATAACATGGGATGCATTAATTAGGAGGGATTTGAATGGTCTGGAAAGCTCACCATCAATTGCACTTAATGGGATCTATTAATGAATTTGGGACTGAGGCTATGTTGTTGTTGTTGTAGAGTTAACTTGTACGATTTACGACTCGTTGGATTGTCCAACAAACCCAAGTTTCTTTTTTTTTTTTTTTAAATTCTCCAAAATGAGAGAGAGAAAGAGAGAAATCAACAAAATGGAAGAGGAGATAGAGAAATCAGGATAAGGAAAGAAAGGAAAAATTTGGATAAGATCTAAGAACGAAACCAAAACGAGAAAGATCGAATCCACTAAATACACACCCTGTCAGACACATATTTGTATGTAAAATAGGAAGTGTTCCACACGTTAGTAAAAAACATATTTTCTTACAAAAAATACAGCTTTTCTTATTTAAATTTCTATTAAAACTATTATATATCATATAAAATTAAAAGAAAATCAATGAATACACAAATTAAAAGTGTTTAGAAGCATTTTAATAGAATCGGAAAAAATCTTACGATTTACGATTCGATTTACGATTTTATTCACAATTCACCCCTACCGATTTTACGATTCGATTCCGATTTGACAACTTTGATTAGAACAATTGAATGGAAGCTTCCACAAAATAGGCCTGCATGTTTAGACAATCAAGATTGAGACCTTTTGCTTCTTTCTTTCTTCATTCATTCCCATGGTATTTACGTATGTGCATCTTCTAACTCTCATTCCTGTCATCCAACATTCCCTAGATGTGCAACTGCAAAACACTGTAGCACAAAAGACATTGTAGACACAACACCTTGTTTGTTGTATGAAGGTGACACAAGAATTTTCCAAGAATATCTAAAGACAGAAGATTCCGATTCCTAACTTGAAATTTTAAAGGATGACTTGAATCATGAGAAGCCAAAATCTTAATAGGGTTTAGGATGATGTCTACTTCTTGTCAATTTGAGCCTATAAAATAACCTTCATCATTTTCCATCCATGAATAGCGACTGTTGTCGAATTGAGGTTTCATCATAAAAAGATTATTATGTCAAGTATAATGAACTGTGTTGGTATTATATATTTTTTTTAATGGGCAATTGGTAGGATTTGACGTCCTGACCATGAAGTTTAATTATGTTTTGTTCAAAACAATTGAAGAAATGTTCTACATTTGCCAGTGGTCATTGAATGGAAAGAATTAAAAAAATTTGGGTTTTATTGTTGAACTCTCCTTGTTCTTTTGAAATGTCTGATTTTTCTCCATTTTCTTTCCTCAAACTATGAAATTCTTTTCTATCCTTATGGACAATTGACAAATGTTGATGAACTTTGATCAACTACCATATAATTGGACAAAATTTGAATTATTTCTTTGGATTTTGTGTTTTTTTCCTACTATTTGACCATTGAAAAGTTGAAAAATCGGCCAAAAAGCAAAATCCAAACGAATCAATTGGATGTTGCATTGCTTGATTCATATCCAACAACAATTCTAGTTCGACATTGTGAACCATCCAATATTTGTGGTGGAACAATGCTTTTCCTTGATTTTGTGCTTGTTGATTATGTGGATTACGGCTATTACCTTTTCATTGCATGGAGCATGAAAAGAATAAAGAAGTTCCTATGTTTTATTATTGAACTCGCCTTGTTCTTTTGAAATGTTTGATTTTTATCCATTCTTTTTTCTGAGATTCCCAAATTTTATCGTCATTTGGAATCAATGTGACAAATGTTGATGAACTTTGATAAACTGTCATGCGATTGGACAAAATTTAAATTATTTCATCGGTTTTTTTTTTTTTTCTTTCTGCTATTTGACAACTGAAAAGTAAGAAAAATTGGCCAAAAAGCTCAATTTCATGGAAATAGTTCGATTTTTATTGCTTGATTCTTATCCAACAACAATGCTACATTGTGAATATCAACTATTTGTGATCGAACATGGTTATTCCATGAGTTTGTGCTTGCTGATTCTGTGGGTTATGGTGAATAGGTGATTGCCTTTCTATTGCATGAAGCATGCACTGGTCATTGATAATAGAATACCTTTAGGTTGTAGGTTATATACATTTAGAATGGAAGAAAAGAAAAACTTTTAACTTAACTGTTCTGATGTTAAAATATTTTGCTATTGTTCTCCAGGTACTTGCCTTACTACGGAAGAGTGTCTATTGAACCCAAACCGGAATCCAAGCTTGACTAAAGAACAAATAGAGGTTGAACTTAAGATGTACCTTGGAGTTGAAAAAGTTATATGGTTGCCGCGTGGATTGTTAGGTAATTATTTCTATTTGAAAAACAATGTCCGAATTATTTTGTTTAATATTCGCAAGGGTATTTCCTTGGAAGAATTTTAAAGCTTAGATGATTAAAATATTTAGTTTTATTTTGAGATCCCGGGCTAATTATCAAGTTGACTATAACTTTTTTTTAGTGATTGGAGCCTTTAAGGATCTAATAATCTCACAGATCTCGTTCTCTTAGAACTGGTTCAGCTTACATTCATCCATGTGGTTGTTAGGTGATGATGATACGAATGGCCATATCGACAACATGTGTTGCTTTGCAAGGCCTGGTGTAGTTTTGTTGTCATGGACTAATGATGAATCAGATCCTCAGTATGAACGTTCTGTTGAAGCTTTGTCCTTTCTTTCCGATACAACTGATGCTAGTGGTAGAAAATTAGAAATATTCAAACTTCATATACCTGCTCCCATGTACATGACAGTTGAAGAATCAGCTGGAGTTGCCCAGGTCAGTAATTCATCCTTTGCAATTACCATTTTCCTTGGGACCCACAATTAGGCATTTGCTGATGTGCTTGTTTTCATTTCTTATATATCCTTTCTGTATGTGGAGCATCATTGTTATTTCTGTAATGGATAAGGACATGAAAGAGCATTTTTATGCTATTAAGTTAAAAAAGAGATTATACTAGATGGTTTCATAAACAACTTCGATGAGGTAGGGGCATACCAAAGTTAACATGGGATGCATTAATTAGGAGGGATTTGAATGGTTTGAAAAGCTCACCATCAATTGCACTTAATCGAGCACAATGGAAAAGTTCGATCCATGTAGCCGACCCCAGTTAATTTGGGACTGAGGCTATGTTGTTGTTGTTGTTGTTATTGTTGTTTCATAAACAACTTGAACTTAATTTATTTAAATTCTTCATTACTTCAGCTATGCTTTATGGAAGTGAATGTTGGGCGGTAAAGCAACAACAATTACATAAAATAGCAGAAATGATGATGCTTACATAGATGTGTGGTAAAACTCGTAAAGATGGAATAAGAAATATAGAAATTCAAAGACAAGTAGGAGTAACACCAATTGACACAAAGATTAGGGAAGGACGGTTGCGGTGGTTTGGTCACCTGCAAAGATGGTCTAGAAATGCCCCCACTAGAAAACTTGGTCCAATCCAAATTGAAGAAATTCGACGAGGTAGGGGTAGACCAAAGTTAACGGTAGACACATTAATTAGGAGAGATTTTAATGGTTTGGATGTTAAACGTATTAAGATGATCTTTGTGATCACAATCAAGCACAGAGATCAAAGATGCAAAAATTAAAATAAACTTAAAATACTTCCAGCCATTGTTGGATGTTCCACTCCTTTATTCTCCCTTTCCAATTGACATTGCTTAAGGTTTTTTGGAAGAAAAAGAGAGGGGACCAACCAGTATGACTGTTTTTAAAATCAAAAGGATAACCGCCCCATCAACAGTTATCAAAACCACCATTGACAAATGTCAAGTTATTAGGATGTTGTGTGGGTCCCACATGAGGGGGGTCAATTTAGTTAAGTATTTGTTATTAATAATACTTACATTCTCCCACTTGATCCACACATCCTATAATCCAAAGTCAAGAAATAAAATGCATGAATCATGGCGATATGCCCTCTATTAAATGAGTTGTACCTTCCATGTATCACAATGCATTAAATTTCTCAGCAATAGTCGTCATAACTTAATGAATAAACCTTATGTTTACTCTGGTCCTCACTTAATGATATTTCTCAATAGATCAAATAAGACATAAATGTGTACACAATACATTAGTGAGAAATATCTAACATAGAGTTTCAACAAACATCATTCTTACAATGACAATTACAAAATAGGTCCAAGTCCCATTCTATCAATCGTGTAAGTATTATTAATAACAAATACTTAACTAAATTGACCCACACATGTGGGACACACGCAACAAACAAATAACTTGACATTTGTCAAGGGTGGGTTTGATAACTGTTAATGGGGTGGTTATCCTTTTGATTTTAAAAATAGTCGTATTGGTTGGTCCCTTCTCATGTTCTTCCAAAAACCTTAAGTAAAACCATCTGGAAAGGGAAAATTATGGAGTGGAACATCCAACAATGGCTGGAGGTATTTCAAGTTCATTTTAATTCCTTGTGATCACAAAGATCATCTTAATATGTTTTACATTTGGTATCAGAGCTTCTTATTGCCTCTGCTTTGTTGTTTGCTTCATAAGTTTGATTTAATTCATCAATTTTCATGATTTAGAGTGTTAAAGCAATGCCAATTTAGGTATTTTTGTTTGATTCAATCAAAATTATTTTCGACATGTAGAATTTCATGTTGTGGGTGTTCTATGTTCCGTTGAAAGAGGTTTCCAAATTCGATTTCTATTAATTAGGCGGAATCCAAATAGGAGTTTTAGATTTTGGCTATTTCATTGCGAAATCAATTTGATTTTGGGGCAATGAAGTCCATCCTAATTCGTTTCCTATAAACTAGAAAATTGGTTTTCATTTGTATAAAGTGCTCCTATTTTCGCTGTGCATGTATAAAATAATGTACTATATGTGAAGAATAAATTCTTCACATTTTATGTTAATAAATATAAATTAAATTACATTTGATGTGTCCATGCTATCGTTATCTTGTGATTCTCTTTGACACATGAAAATTATTCCATGATGTGTCCATGCAATCCTTATTCTCTTTGACATATATGGAAATTATTCTGCCATATATATATAGATGGGATGATTAAGAAAATCCACAAGTGTCTCTTAATATATATTTGGAAATAGCATGAAATAATGTGTTAATTTATTGCCATGTTTAATGCATATATAAACCTTTTAGTTACATCATACATGCATATTGGGTATGACTGTATCATGTCTATAATTTTGGGCATATTAATTATTTTATTTAGATATGTATACAATAATGTCATATACATGCATGTAAAATTAGTGAGTATTGCTTTAATCTTATGCAATACATTAAGAAATTAATACTTAATGTTTTGTGACTCATACATGTGTGTTTTATATTAACATTAGAGTAGCCACAACATCTACATTAATTATAAAGATTTGGTTAATTAATTTAATTACAGAGTCAATTTATGAATTACCTGTAGTTAATTATGTGTAATGAAATTTATCCCACGTGAAGTTTTATTATATTGATGTAATTAATTAGAGTAAAATATGAAGTTGTAGAACACAATTTGATAGTTTATTATTCGGTTAATATGAGTCTAATTGAATAGAACATTAGCCCAAATGCATGTTATATGTCTTTAGATTCGTAATTATGTTTTGCATTGGTAAAATATATTTTAAGTGTAGTCTCTATTTGGTATTAAGTATGTATGTTTAATTATTTGCAGCTACTCAAGTACCAGTATTAGGTTCTGAACTAAAACTTGAGATTCCTTCACAAAATTGCGAAAACTATAGGGTATGGAAGGAGAGAGTTCTCCTTCACCTAGGAATGATAAACATGGATTTGGCCATACGCAAGGATGAGCCGCCACCCATTACCGAATCTAGCGAACCGATGCGGTAGATCTTTATAAAAAATGGGAAAGACCTAACCGCATTTGTGTGATGTTCATTAAAACGAATATCACTGCTAGTATACGTGGAACGGTTGATAAGTATGACAATGCCTGTCTACTCCTGAAGGCCATTGAGGATCAGTTTCAGACCTCTGATAAATCATTCGTTGGTACCCTGATTATGAAATTCTCATCATTGAGAATGACTGGTGTTAAGGGTGTGGGTCAGCACATTATGTGAATGAGGGATATCACGACCCAACTCAAGACACTAGAGGTTGATATGTCTGAAAGCTTCCTTGTTCACTACATCTTGAACACCCTTCCTTCACAGTATACCCCGTTTAAGATCTCCTACGACACACATAAGGAGAAATGGTTGATTAATGAATTGACGACCGTGTATGTTCAAGAGGAGGGTCGACTGATAATGGAAGAAGAAGAAAGCAGTGCGTCGCTGACGGTGGACAGAAAGAAGGAAAAGAAAACCAATTGGAAGGAGAAAGAAAAATTGCATCCCCAAGGTGGAATCTCAAATAGGGATTCCAAGTGTTTCTTCTCAAAAAAAAAGGGACACTTCAAGAAGAATTGCAAGAAATTCCAACGGTGGCTTAAAAAGAAAGGTATATCAATTTGCTTTTGTTTGTTTTGATTCTAATATGGTTGATGTTCTTAGTGACACTTGGTGGATTGACTCTAGTTCTTCAATCCATGTTTCGAATTCCTTGCAGCATATGGTGAACCTGCGAAACCAAGTGGGAAGTTAGCTGAACATTTATTCAGGCAACAAAATGTGTTCACATGTGGAAGCCATTGGAACGTGCAGTCTGAAGTTGTCAAGTGGCATTGTCTTGAATTTGGAAAATGTTTTCTATGTACTTGGATTTGGTACATATCTCCACTAATTATATCCTATCCATGGAGATATGTCCCAATCTCTTGTGCCACAACATAGAAGAATCATCTTTCGTAACACTTCTTTTCAAACCAATATGAACTTGCATAATATCATTAGTAGCATCATTTTGTAAATTTCAACAGAAAAGACCATTTAATAAAGTACTAAATCCAACAATATTTGATTTAAATATCAAATCAAATGATGTTCTAGAAAACTTAAACCGATATCCCAAATACAACAATTTTGAAACAAAAATCAAATTTCTAGAAAATCCAAGTACATAGAAAACATTTTCCAAATTCAAGACAATGCCACTTGACAACTTCAGACTGCACGTTCCAATGGCTTCCACATGTGAGCGCATTTTGTTGCTTGAATAAATGCTCAGCTCACTTCCCACTGGCTTCCGCAGGTTCACCATATCCTTCAAGGAATTCGAAATATGGATTGAAGAACCAGAGTCAATCCACCAAGTGTCACTAAGAACATCAACCATATTAGACTCAAAACAAACAAAGGAAATTGATATACCTTTTTAAGCCACTGTTGGACTTTATTGCAATCCTTCTTGATGTATCCCTTCTTTTTACAGAAGAAACACTTGGATTCCTTCTTTGAGATTTCACCTTGGGGATGCAGTTTTTCATTCTCCTTCCAGTTGGTTTCCCTTTCCTTTTTCTTGTCCACCGTCAGCTACGTATTGCTTTCTCCTTCTTCCATTATCAGTCGACCCTCCTCTTGAACACACATGGTCGTCAATTCATTAATCCACCATTTGTCCTTATGTGTGTTGTAGGATATCTTAAACGGGGCATACCGTGAATGAAGGCTGTTCAGGATATAGTAAACAAGGAAGCTTTTAGACATATCAATTTCTAGTGTCTTGAGTTGAGCCGCGATATCCCTCATTCGCATAATGTGCTCACGCACACCCTTAACACTAGTCATTCTCAATGATGAGAATTTCGTAATCAGGGTACGGCAGTGCTTTATTAGAGGTATGAAATTGATCCTCAATGGCCTTCAGGAGTAGACGGGCATTGTCATACTTATCAACCGTTCGTGTATACTAGCAGGATGTTCGCTTTAATGAACATCACACCAATGCGGTTAGATCTTTCCCATTTTTCATAAAGATCTACCGCATCAAGTTCGCTAGATTCAGTAATGGGTGGACCGCTCATCCTTGCATATGGCCAAATCCATGTTTATCATTTCTAGGTGAAGGAGAACTCTCTCATTCCATACCCTATAGTTATCGCAATTTAGTGAAGAGATCTCAAGTTTTAGTTCAAAACCTAATACTAGTAGTTGAGTAGCTGCAAATAATTAAACATACATGCATAATATCAAATAGAGACTACGCTTGAACTATATTTTATCAATGCAAAACATAATTACGAATCTAAAGACATAAAACATGCATGTGGGCTAATGTTCTAATCAATTAGATTCATATTATAACCGAATAATAATACTATCAAATTGTGTTCATTTTTTTAATTCTTGTGGGAAATTAAGAAATACAATTTGATATTTTACTCTAATTAATTACATCAATATAATAAAACTTCATGTGGGATAAATTTTTTTACATACACATAATTAACGACAAGTAATGCATAATGTGACTCTGTAATTAAATTAATTAACCAATGTTTATAATTAATGTAGATGTTGTGGCTACTCTAACATCAGTATAAAACACGTATTTTTGAGTCGCACAACATTTAAGTCCTAATTTCTTAAAGTATTGCATAAAATTAAGGCAATACTTGCTAATTTTACATGCATGTATATGAAAATATTGTATTCATATCTAAATAAAATAATTAATATGCCCAAAATTATAGACATGATCCAATCATACTCAATATGCATGCAACTAAAAGGTATATATATGCATTAAACATGGCAATAAAGTGACACATTATTTCATGCTATTTTCAAATATATATATATATATATATATATATATATTAAGAACCACTTATTGATTTTCTTAATCATCCCAGGTATATATATATATAAACAGACCCCAGTTTTTGCTTAGAGGACCCCACCCCAGTGAAATTACCCAACTACCCCTCCATATGAAAAGGTTTTTACTTACCCATACCCCACCCACCCCACTCACCCATACCCCACCCGCCCCACTCACCCACCGCATTCTCACTACCAACTCGAATCCCACGAAGTCCGAGCTAAAGCACGTCGATTCGACGCCGTGGGTGCATTCCTCATCTCTTTTAGTGTCGATTTCGAAGTTTTTTAGGGTTTTTTTATTATTATTTTTTGAGTCGGTATTTTGTGGGATTATTGTTGGGTTTAGGGCTTCGATTTGGGAGTTAAATCTTGTATTTTGGGTGCAAAGTTTTGATGGAATTGAAGATATTACGCGATTCTGAGCAAAACTCACTATTTTTTGGTCATTTTCATGTGTTTTTTAGGAGTTTTGAAATTTTTTAGTTCGATCTTGTTGCCCTGCGGGTGTCGGACTTACAGAGCCGTGGAGTGACACCTCTAAAGAGGTATTGGCTGACTCCGACCGAAACTACAAAAATAACTAAGTTTCAGTGGGTGACGGATGACTCTAATCGAGACCTCTTTAGAGGTGTCGGTTCTGTGTTGTCAGTTACCTCTAAAGAGGTGTTGGCTCTTTTTGTGTCCGAAACATCTTCAAAAGGGGTGTTGGGGTGAGGGTGATGGTAATGTGGTACAACAAGGGTATTTTTGGAATTTTGAGAAAAAATGGAGTACACCAAGTAAAAAAAAGTGGGGTACGACGAAGTAAAAATTAAAAAACGGGGTCCTCTAAGCAAAATTTGGGGTCCGTTTAGCCGTTCCCTATATATATATGGAGAATAATTTTCATGTGTCAAAGAGAATAAGGATTGCATGGACACATCACGGAATAATTTTCATGTGTCAAAGAGAATCACAAGATAAAGATAGCATGGACACATCACATGTGATTCAATTTATATTCATTAACACAAAATGTGAAGAATTTATTCTCCACTTACGGTACATTATTTTATACATGTACAACGAAAATATGATTTCTTTATATATCCGGAAACCAATTTCCTAGTTTATAGGAAATGAATTAGGATGGACTTCGTTGCTCCAAAATCAAATCGATTTCGCAACGAAATATCCGAAATCTAAAATTTGTATTTGGATTCGCCTAATTAATAGGAACCGAATTTGGAAACCTCTTTCGACAGAACACAAAACACCCAAAATATGAATTTCTACATACCGAAAATAATTTTCGATTGAATCAAACGAAAATACCCAAATTGGCATTGCTTAAAACACTCTAAATCATGAAAATTCAAACTTATGAAGCAAACAACTAGGCATAGGCCATAAGAAGCTTTGATACCAAATGTAAAACATATTAAGATGATCTTTGTGATCACAATCAAGCACAAAGATCAAAGATGTGGAAATTAAAATAAACTTAAAATACCTCCGGCCATTGTTGGATGTTGCACTCCTTAATTCTCCCTTTCCAGATGGTGTTGCTTAAGGTTTTTGGAACAACAGGAGAGGGGACAAACCAGTACAATTGTTTTTAAAATCAAAAGGATAACTGCCCCATCAATAGTTATCAAAATCACTCTTGACGAATGTCAAGTTATTAGGATGTTGTGTGGGTCCCATATGTGGGGGTCAATTTAGTTAAATATGTGTTATTAATAATACTTGCATTGGAAAACTCACCATCAATTGCACTTAATCGAGTACAATAGAAGAGTTTGCTCCATGTAGTCGACCCCAATTAATTTTGGATTGAGGATATGCTGTTGTTTTTCCCAGTTTCTATACGTGATGGTTTTTTAGGACGTTTAGGACAACAAGCCTAGCCTCTGATTTTTTCTCTTTTGGATCTTTGCCGTCATGCTTAGAAGCCAACAAACAAATTCTGTTGACTTCACTATTCAACTTTATAAAGTTCTTGCAAGATATGAAATATGAGCAAATGGAAAAGATCAGTCATAGACTGGTAGGTATCCTTTTCAGTGACTGAAGTTTCATTTTACCAAGAAGATGGACTGACAATCGTTGTATCTTCTTTTGATCCTCAATATAACTTGGAAGGAGAAATTCCTAAAATAGAATTTGCTTGTTAATTTCTTTAATTTTCACCATTGCATAACCAAAAACAGTGGCAAAAAGCTAATCTCGGTCATGAAAATCTTCAGACAAGTCTTCTTAAGATGGGATTGCATCTCGTCATTCGATTCCTACCTTGCTACAGGGTTGAATCAGTGCCCATTGGCATTGAGTATTGCTATATGTGCCTTTAATTGTTTCAGCTTGTGAGAACTATGTTGAATAGAAGTTACTAAAGCTGACTTCATTATTTTTTTTTTTTTTGTGTGTTGCATTTTAATCAAGCCTTTGTTTCTATTTAGCCATATGGCACTTTATTCTATTTGCCAAGTTGAATCTGTTGACACCTAGATGGAGTTGTATTTTCAAATACTCTCGTTATTTTAAAATACTAAGTTGCTATGGCGAAAAGTAGAAACAAGTGTCACACATTGTTACATGTGTCATGTATGATAGAGATATATTCTCTACTATAAATAGAGAACCTCCGACTTTTGTAAACCCAAGCTGAAATACTTCTTTGGTATTCCTTCACTTCTTTACTTACCTTTATTGCATTGTCCTCTTTATTTGCCTTGTCTACTTTACTGCATTTTCTTCATATCGTTTGGTATCGTTATATTTAATTTTCTTTTAAATAACCAACTGAAATGATACATCGCACATGAAAGCAGTTTTCAGAAGTCTAATGCAATATTGTGTTGAAATGATTAATAGATATGGGGGTGATGTAAATTGGATAAAAATGTAATGATCATTTGTGTTCTTATCATGTTCATGGACGTTTTTCCTAGGGAAGACATGTCTCTCTTCACTTCCTTTTTGTAAACTACTTTATAAAACTCAATTTTGCAACCTTGTATAATAATTGGAAGCAAAATTTTTTTTATTCAAATAGCAAATGGAATTTGTCATCATTAGATGTTTGCTCATTTTGATCCTTCTAGCTGATTCAACTAATTTGGAATTGAGGCTTTGTTGTTGTTGCTTATTTTGGTCCATAAGTACGTGTTTCTAGAGATGTAGTTTTATGAAATATACGAACTAAGTTAAATTCGGTTCTATTTGTCGGATAAAGATTGGGGAAGCTAAACCAAGACCAGCTGGTACTAGACTTGCTGCTTCCTATGTAAATTTCTACATTGCCAATGGAGGAATCATAGCACCCGCCTTTGGAGACGAAAAGTGGGACAATGAAGCAAAGAATGTCCTCTCTTCAGCTTTTCCAAATCACGAGGTAAGCGATAATTATACTTTTTTGAGCATTTTGCTTTTCTATCCAAAGCTTTTGATGATACAAAAAGGAATTGTTGTGGCAGCAGCGTTTGCAAGTTTTAGGTTGCCCTGACGTCGAGAGTGTTAAACAACTCGTTGATCTTCATGTACACTGCAATGAATTTACTCTTTGGTGCACGGACTTGGAGTGTTTAATGGATGAATTTAGCATTCATCATTCATGCTCATGCATTACGCATGTTCTGTTTCCGCAATTTCTAATTAAGTTTTTAATGGATAATGGATTCAGGTGGTTATGATTAAAGGAGCCAGAGAGATCTGTCTGGGAGGGGGAAATGTACATTGCATAACACAACAACAGCCAGTCGTCCCTAACAATGTTGGGAAGCATGGATGACAACTTACATTTTGTCGGGAAGATGTACTAGTTCATCTTCTAGTACATCTTAAATTTTATCTTTTTTGTTAAGGTAAAATTTTATGATTGTCAATATTTGTTACAACTCGGGTATGGTAAGCAAAGGAAATAACGTAAAATGTGGACATCTAACTGTTCCTAAGCTTTCTTTCAAAGGTTGAGCCCATACAACTATCCTTGATTGATCAGCTGAAATTCTCGCAAGATCGATAGAATGTCAGCTGGACATATCAAAATATTCCATATCCGTGCAAAAAAAAAAAAAAAAAAAAATTCATATCCAGTACCTTGGACAACTAATGGGATATATTCATGATGCCACTCATGATTCAAATGAGGAGAGCAAGAATGGAAAGAGTGGGGATGTTAAAGGATATGTGATTGGGAGATCTTTCCTGTATGAAGATTTTGATTGAAGAAAAGAAGAAAAGAGATATCACAGTTGCAAATTGAAGAAGGAAAGAGATATCACAGTTGTACCTTGAAGACCAATTAGAGAACTTCCATGTTTATACAATCTTTGGTTTTCTATATATTTAGGTAATCACTAATACGATTTTCGTTATTCACAGTGAGGTAGAGAAAGCATTAGCTAACTCTTTTTAGTTTTCACACACTAAGCTAAGGGGACTTGGTTTTTTCAAGGGGACTTGGGGTGTGAACGTGTAAGGTCATTGTAAGGGAATATAGTGAGGAGAGTGTCAAGGTCTGGTGAGGGATCACTGGTGATAAACCTTGTGTAATTCTGTAATCCGCTTTTTTTTTAGTGAAGCTTACGCTTGGGCATGGCCCTGCAGATGTAGGACAAGAGGTTTGAATTGCGTCAAAAAGTTCTTGTGTTGTGGTTTGTTGTATTTGCTTTACTGTTTTATAAGTATTTATATGCATTGTTTTTATCACTTTTTAAGTGCAGTTATTAGATTGGATCATGATTGGGAAACTGGTTGTATGCTACCATTACCTGGGAGCAGTAATTACTAAGTCTATGTATGCAGAATTTGATCCATATTGCACTGAATTAGCAGAGCAATATGGAAGAATTCGGCATGCTCTATGCATCGAGCAAAATAATATGAACAGTCAAGTATTACCCAAAAACTTAGGCTTGACACTACAGAAGTTAGCATGAACAATTCATTAGAATAAATATGACCAACCAATGATCTTAATTCTTGAACGTAAGTAAATTATTTGCTAATGAGATTCTTATGATTTTTCTTATTTATTTATTTTTTGTCTAAATCACCGACTACTCCGGATTCGCTCTGAGTCGCGCCTCACTATTTCCTTGAGTGCTTGAGAGAATGTCCCCCAGCAGTTGCCATGGATTTGAATCACGACTCGCTCCATCTCAGTTCAATTTGAGTCGTCATTTGAAATTTATGTAATTGATTTATAATATCTTAAAATACAATATCATTTAATAGATGATTGCATATTATTTTTCCAAAAAATATTTTATTAAAATATGTTAATTATATATATTAAATAAGTTTTAACAGCATACTCTTTAACAGCATTACTGTCAATATTGTAAAACAAATTTTGTTGCAGTAAAACAATCTAATTTAAATCTTTGACAAAAAAAAAAATCTAATTTAAATGACAACTTGTAAAAAAAACTTTTGTTTAGTAAAACAACTTAATATCAACAGTAACTCTGAACGGTAAAAGTTTTATGATGTCTTTATATAAAAAAGATTATGCTTTTTTTTAAAAAAATGAATCAAGAAAATCAAGAAGATACATAATTACAAGAACTGGACAACATATAAGAAAGAGGGACATGGGTTCTCTGAAAAAAAAAGAAAAATGAAAAAAAGGGACATGAGTTGAAGATGAGCAACCTCTAGTATATTATATCATGTAATTTTATATTAATTTGTGTGGTACCATGTTTTTATATTAATGAAGGATTTTGATTTCTAACGTTTATTTTAGCTTCATTCTAAATTTAATTCATATGGGGCGTATGTAGCGTATGCATCGCTATTCACGTTAAGAAAACTAGATTTTTCTAAAAACCAAGAAATAAAGTCTTGCTTCATATATTTTGAAATGTTTTAGTGTATTAATTACTTTGCCTAATTAATAGACTAAGTAAATTGTTTTCTTTTTCTTTTTTGTTTTACACAATAATGTTAAAAAAGCAACAATATTAAGAGATTCATGAATGCTATAAAACTTACCTTATCAGAAGATTCATGAATTTAAATATAGGCTTAATAGACAAATATATCCTAACGTTTCAAAGTTTTTGCAAAAATATCATAAAGTTTGAATTTTGGCAAAAATATCATAACCTTTTGATTTCTTGTAAATTGTATCATGACTTCCTATTTTTAGTGAATTACACTTAAAAATATAATAAATTATGCATACAATTGAGAATATTATATCATATAAATGGAATTGGTATGTAATCTAGTGATCATTCATCACTTTGATTGTGGTTTGATACATAATAATTACAAACAAGGATATAATTTGCATGAAACTAAAAGGTTAAGATATATTTGCAAAAATTGAAACGTTAAGATATTTTTGCAAAAATCTTGAAACATTAAGATGTATTTACCTATTAAGCCTCAAATATATGGTAATTGTGTATTGGATTTCACTATATATGTAAACATTCCATATAGGTTATGTATAAATCAATTACGCATATTAGGATTTAAAGGAGACATTGACCTTTGCTTTGTATATATATACTAGTTGTTTTTTAATGAAAAGTAAGGCAGATTACTATTTTCTTCTTTCTTTTATTATTTTTACATGGTATCAGAGCGGTAACGATGCCCATTTTCTGCCTTTTTTTTGATTCGCTATGGCTAATGATGATGGAAGTGAATCATAACATAGCAACCCTTACTTTCTCCACCATTCCAATCATCCTAGAATGGTCCTTGTTTCCAAGCCTTTTGATGGAGACAACTATTCGACTTGGTGTAGAGCGATTTGAATGCAAAATCCAAATTAGGTTTTTGTTGATGGATCTTTTAAAACACCATCTTCCAAAACCAAATCAAAGGATCAGGCAGCATGGAGGAAGTGCAATGATATGATGATATCTTGGATTCTTAATTCTTTAACACCTGAAATTGACGACAGTGTTATTTTTTGTAGTACAACTCACGAAATTTGAGAAGATCTTAAAAATCAATTTTCTCAAAGCAATGCACAAGGATTTTTCAGATTGAGAGAGACATTGCTTGTCTTACTTAAGACCAAATGTCTGTTGCAACATATTATACAAAACTTAAAAAGCTTTGGAATGAGTTAGGCTCCTATAACGAAGTTGTTTGCACGTGTGGTGCAGATAATAAAAGACACAGATTGATGCAGTTTCTTATGGGGTTGAATGAGTCCTACATCGCCATTCGCAGCCAAATTATTGTATTAAATCCATTACCTGATGTTGCGCAGACGTACTCTTCCATGGTTCAAGAAGAAAATCAACGAAATTTGGGCACAACTCGAGAAAAAACGGAGACTTCAGCTATGACCGTCTGAAAGGATGAACCAATAGCCATTGATGTCAATCACAAATCTAGTTTTCGTGGTAATTCATCTAACCGAAAGCCACTTCATTTTGCAACATAAATCACCATATCAAAGAAACTTGCTGGAAGTTAAATGGCTACCCACCGAGTCATCCCAAGCATGCTTTTACAAAAAACTTTTATCTCAAGCACAATGGCAACAATCAATCTTCAGTTAATAATGTCAAATAGGCTCCAATGATGCAACAAATTCAATTCGTTATGAATGGATTGACGGATTTACAGTTGCAACAGATGTTGTCTTTTATGCAGGGTAATGGGCAGTCTCAATCAATTATACCAAAGGCGAACAACATCAATGCTCTTCCAGGTTTGCCATCACTCAAACTAATAATTGATAGCGGTGCAACAGATCACATTACTTCTTCTCCTACTTTGCTCATTAACAATAAGGAGAACACTTCCCTATCACCAATTGTTATGCCAAATGGAGAAAATGCTCCAATTACTTCAAATAAAAATTTACCTTTGAGTTCAATTATATGTTTGAAAAATGTGCTTGGGGTGCCATCTTGCAAAGTAGATTTAATGTCTGTAAGTCGGGTAACAAAATATTTAAATTGTTCGGTGACTTTTTCCTTTATTGGTGTATTTTACAGGATTTGATGACGGGGATGACAATTGGTTTGGGTGAACAATAAGATGACCTTTATTACTTGGTTGCAATGACATCAAATAAGTCACATGATCAACAATCTGCAGTAGCTCATACCATACAATCATCCCATCTCCAAGAAACCACTACATTTCTATGGCATCAACGGGTCAGACATTTATCCTTTTCTAGATTAGATTTCATGGCCAAGAATTTGTTGCATTTTTCTTTAAAGTCTAATAACAATTGTGAGATTTGTGCTCTTGCAAAACAAACGAGACTACCTTTTCTACTTAGCACAATTTCTTCTGCTAAATCTTTTCAATTAATTCATTGTGATTTTGGGGGCCATATAAAATTCCTTCTCTTTTTGTTGCTAAATATTTTTTGACTATTGTGGATGATTTTTCTCGTTTTACTTGGGTATTTTTTATGCATCATAAAAGTGAAACACAACATCTACTTATCAATCTTTTCTCTTTCGTGAAAACCCAATTCGATACTAATATTGCAAATATTTGGGTTGACAATGGAGGATAATTTTTTCACTGAGAGGTTTTTTTAAACAACAAGACACTATTTATCAATATTCGTGTACTTACAGCCCTTAACAAAATGGTGTTGTGGAGCGTAAGCACCGACACATCCTCGAGTCTGCATGAGCACTCCGTTTTCAAGTAAATATCCTTCTACATTTCTGGGTAGATTGTGTTTCTATAACAGTTCATATAACTAATCGGTTACCCACAGTGATACTTTCTCGCCAAAGTCCTATTGAGCGTCTTTATAGCAAAATCTCTTCTTATTCTCATTTTAGAGTCTTTGGATATCTTACATATGCCACTAATGTTCATATCTCTAACAAGTTTGCTCCCGTGCTACATGTTGTGTTTTTCTTGGTTATCCTGCTGGCCAAAAAGCTTATAAATTATATGATCTTGAAAATCATCGGGTTTTCACTAGTCGAGATGTTATATTCCATTAGAAATTATTTCCCTATAAATCCATTTCTCACCTAATATTGATTCAGTCGCACTTATTGCCATATTAGAGCAGAATTCCCTTTTAGGGACTTTATCGATTCAATCAACTCCCGTAGAAACCATCACTACCACTAATGATGCTCCATCCTCATCTACTCCACTACGTCGCTCTGAGCGACCACATGTTCGTCCTGCAGCTTTGCATTACTACATTTGCAATCAAATGACATCTCCTGAACCATTGTCACCCTCGGTATCATTTCCCAACAAAGGTACATGGTATCCTCTTTGCAATTTTATTTCTTATCACTGTTATTCACCCCAACATCGTTCTTTTACTGCTACTGTTACTAATGATGTTGAGCCTGCGTGTTACGAGGAAGTTACATCTCAACCTCATTGGCTAGAAACTATGCAATCGAGTTGGCTACTTTAGAAGCCAATGATACTTGGTCACTCACATCTTTGCCTTATGATAAGAAGGCTATTGATTGTCATTGGGTATACAAAATTAAACGCAAATCAGATGGATCCTTTGAGCGCTATAAAACGCGCTTAGTTGCAAAAGGCTACACACAACTTGAAGATATAAATTATCATGACACTTTCTCGCCTACTGCTAAAATGGTTACAGTACGTTGCTTATTAGCTCTAGCAACTGCTCAGAAATGGTCTCTTCACCAACTTGATGTTAACAATGCATTCCTTCATGGAGATCTCTCTGAAGAAATTTACATGTCTTTTCCCCTTGTCTTCAGCGACAGGGGGAGAACCTTGTGTGTCGCCTCAACAAGTTCTTATATGGTTTGAAATAAGCATCTCGTCAATGGTTTGCAAATTCTCTATCGCTATTCAAACGCTGGTTTTATTCAGTCCAAAGCAGATTACTCCTTGTTTACACGTAAGAAAGAAAAATCTTTTACAACTCTTATCATCTATGTTGATGATATTTCGATTACCGGTAATGATCCTATTACCATATTTGGACTTAAACAATTTATTCATAATCGTTTTCATATCAAAGATTTGGGTAATTTGAAATATTTTTTGGGTGTTGAGGTTTCTAGATCATGGAAAGGTATTTTTATTTCACAAAGGAAATATGCTTTGGAAATCATAAAAGATGGAGGATATTTAGGAGCAAAACCTGTGGATTTTTCTATGGAACAAAATTTAAAGTTATCAGATTCGGGGGAATTGTTGAAAAATTATTCCACATATAGGCGACTGGTAGGACACTTAATTTATTTAACCATTACTCGTCCGTATATTACTTACTCAGTGCATATATGCATGCACCATGTAAACTTCATATGGAAGCTGCTATGCGTGTATTGCGATATTTAAAGAACAATCTTGGTCAAGACTTATTTTTTGCATCGGAAAATGATTTATCTCTACGTGCATTTAGTGACTCGGATTGGGGAGGTTGTCCAATATCAATAAAGTCAACTACAGGTTATAGCATTTTCTAGGGATCTTCACTCATTTCTTGGCGAACAAAGCGTCATAATAATGTTTCTTTATCATCAACAAAGGCTGAATATAGAGTTATGACTAGTACATGTTGTGAGTTATCTTGGTTACGATCATTATTGAAAGATTTGAGGGTGTTGCATCCAAAGGCAACATTGTTGTATTGTGACAATAAAGCAACCATGCATATTGTAGCCAACCTAGTATTTCACGAAAGAACTAGACACATAGAGATGAATTGTCATTTTATTTGAGACAAGATACAAGATGGTTCACTCACAACCGAATGTATTCTTTCTGCTGAACAACTCACTGATGTGTTCACCAAGGCGCTTAGGAAAGAAGCTTTCTCTTCAATGAGAAGCAAGTTAGGAGCTATGGATATTCACTCTCCAACTTGAGTGAGACTGTTAGAAAAGCTATCATATCAAGAGATTCATGAATTTAAATATATGGTAGTTGTGTATTGGGTTTCACTATATATCTAAACATTCTATATAGGTTATGTACAAATCAATTATGCATATTAGGATAGCTAAATCAAAGGAGACATTGACCTTTGCTTTGTATGTATATACTAGTTGTTTTTCAATGAAAATTAAGGCAGATTACTATTGTCTTCTTTCTTTTATTATTTTTTACAAATAACAGCTTTTTAAGTTTTTTAAAAATAAATATAATAGCCATATATAACTTAGTGTAGATATTTTTTTTATCTTTTGTATTTATATTTGTAAGAAAGCTATGTACATTGTTGGGGTTAATTTCACAAATGGTCACTCAAGATTACAGTTTGTAACACTTTGGTCACTAAACTTACATTCGTCCCAAATATACCACTCAACTTTACAAAACGTTTCAACAAAATGACTCGGACCACTTTCCGGTCAAAAACCCACCGGCACTGCTGACGTGGCGCCACGTGGGATTTCATGGGAGGTCACTTAAGTTTTTAAGTGATGACATGGCATGCAACACACACAAGCACCCACCCACCCCCTTAGTTCACCCCACACTCATTTTACACTTTAGCAGTCGTCGTCTTCTTCCTCGCGTCTCTCCCCCCCACTCGTCTTCTTCCTCGCGTCTCTCCCTGTCGCGCGAGCGCCGCTCGCGCTCTCCCTGTCGCTCCCTCGCCGATCGCGCTCTCCCTGTCGCTCGCTCGCCGCTCTCTCCCTGTCGCTCCCTCGCCGCTCCCTCGCGCTCTCTCCCTGTCGCTCCCGCGCCGCTCTCTCCCTGTCGCTCGCGGAGATGGAAGTTCCGCGAGCAACAGGGAGAGAGCGCGAGCGGCGAGGGAGCGACAGGGAGAGAGCGGCGCGGGAGCGACAGGGAGAGAGCGCGAGCGGCGAGGGAGCGACAGGGAGAGAGCGCGAGCGGCGAGGGAGCGACAGGGAGAGAGCGCGAGCGGGCGACAGGGAGAGACGCGAGGAAGAAGACGAGTGGGGGGAGAGACGCGAGGAAGAAGACGACGACTGAGGGGGAGAGACGCGAGGAAGAAGACGACTGGAAGGGGAGGGAAATTAAGCCGGGTCGACCTAAAGTGTAAAATGAGTGTCGGGTGAACTAAGCGGGTGGGGTGGGTGCTTGTGTGTGTTGCATGCCATGTCATCATTTAAAAACTTAAGTGACATCCCATGAAATCCCACGTGGCGCCACGTCAGCAGCGCCGGTGGGTTCTTGACTGGAAAGTGGTCCGAGTCATTTTGTTGAAACGTTTTGTAAAATCGAGTGATATATTTGGGACAAATGTAAGTTTAGTGACCAAAGTGTTACAAACTGTAATCTTGAGTGGCCATCTGTGAAATTAACCCTACATTGTTGACATATGTCAACTCTACATAGATTTGAAATTTTTTAGTGTGTTAATTAGTTTGCCTAATTAATAGCCTAAGTACTTTCATTAGCCCAATTAATATCACTATCCTAATAAATAGCCTAAGTACATGGTTTTCAATTTTTTGTTTTTGTTTTTTTGTTATTTTTACACAATGACAACTTTTTAAGTTTTTTTAAAAATAAAAAATAATAGCGGTATATAATTTAGTGTAGATTTTTTATCTTTCATTTTTTTTTATCGAAGATTATAGGTTTTAGTTATTATGAGAATTGCGATTACATCATTCTTCATATATTTTATATATTTTAATTTTTAAACAAATTTTATTTATAAAAAAAATTAATATGGATTCATAGTAATTTACTGTACGTAATTTTCATATTTCATATTTTTAATTGAAGATTACGGTTTTTGGTTATTAAGAGAATTACACTTACATCATTCTTCATATATTTTATATCTTTTGGTTGTTAAACAACTTTTATTTATAAATAAAATAAATATAGATTCATAATATTCCGGGACGATGTCCGGGTCTAAAACTAGTTCATATATGATTCACTTCACAAGATGAGGGACTTTTTTTGTAGGGTTTGAAGGTAAATAGCAAGAAAGGGCAGGTTAAATTTCATGAAATGGTAAAAGTTAATGTAGGAAAGGAGGATATAGGGTGTTGATTTCAAAGATCTTCAAAATCTCAATATGGTGAAAATATCATTAATTCTAGAGCTTTGGCCTTAGAAAACTTCAAAGCTAAATGTTTCTCAAAGGGCTTGGAAAACTTATAAAACCCAAACTTAGCCACAGTCAAAGCTTTACCTGGAGGGGATATCACATCAATGAGAGTTTGCCCCTAAAAGGGAGGCAAGATCATTTGTTTCTTTCTTATCCAAAAAAAAAAAAAAAAGGTCATGGAACATGAAGATTCTTTGAAGGTAAAGCATTTTATGCAGCGCCTATTGACGGAATGTTTGGGGAAGGAGAAGAATAAGTAGATTGGACGATAGGGACGATATGTGAATGCATTTATTCTTGGAAATCCATCACAAAACAACCAAGCAAACCAGTATATCTACTATTTATTATGACTTCATTACTTCCATTATTGAGTTCTCTCAATGCAATGAAGGAAGTTACAGTTTCTACCAGAGAGAAAGTTCAATAAATATGAGATACATATAAAAAAACTTTGTTTCGAAAAATGGCGATGTCTTGTGTCTTCATTACAATTCCACGACCAACCCACTCCGATCCTCAGCATTCTCCTAGTCTAATGCAATCTGCTTGGTTCTTCGCAATTACTTGTTTGCTCACAGCTGAAATGGCAAGCGGCAAGTGAACCTGTGAAATCTAGCGGAGTTTGTTGTTTGTTCTGCAAGAAAAGTAGTAGTCTGATTAACATAAAGGAAGGGTTGCAAAAGAAATCAAAATGAACTAACATAAATAATTTGGATTTACAGTTGGTATGCATCGATGAAAATGTCTGTCAATCTTCGCACACGATCAATCTTCATGGTCATCGTCACTTTCAGAATCTGTAGGAGAAAAAACCATCATTAGATAAGATGAGCAAAGAACAACCGGGATTTTATTCTTGGTAACTGAAGACACAAACGAGGTCCAATATCAACATAGTATAATACCAAGACATACTTCTCCCAATTTTTATATTGAATTAATGACTTGATGGGGATGGTCCCATGCACATGAAATATAGACATAGACCATACATAGGAGATGAAGGTCTAGCTAAGTAGTAGTTTCTCAGCATAGTCACATGACATGTTTCATTTCAAGTTTTCTAATTATCCACTTGTGAGTGAGTGTGTCATAAAATTCCCAAGAACATCGACCTTATAAAGACACCTGAGACAAGTATGATGGCTGGCAAACAAAACTAAAATTAGTCATAAGATTCTTGTATCTCAAGGGAATCATCAAGTCTTGGTTTGTTTATTATGCGCTAATGATAATGTCCACTATTGTGTTTAAGCATAGATACTTTTCATTACAACTCTAGGCAATTATCATAATCTTGTTTTACTGTCGTTGCAGATGTAATTTGCATGATGAACTTTGGTACTTACCAGATCGAACATCGTCCCCAAGCTTTCCCCTTGCTTGGATTTGCTTTACAAGCATCCGAAACATTAACGCCCACCAATATATGTTAAGAACAAGCAAGCAAAAGAGGAGAGTGTTGAACACATAATAATATATTGGCCCATCGACTTGGTGTTCGCTGTGATTCATTAGCTGAATAACTTCGTAACTGTTTTTCAAGAGAAGGGACAAATGCAATCAAAATAAAGAAAGTGCAGTTTCAGCTAATCAATCAGAGTAAAGCATTTGGATGTCATTCATTGTTGTAAAAATAAGGGAAGGAGGACTATATGGATCTCTAAGTAACTGGAATTCTTCAAATTAGCATTCTAATTTCTAACGTCCAAGCCAATGATCCATATAACAGCTACACAACGGTTCAAAAATGACAACAAAGCCTCAATCCTAAATCAGTTGGAGCCGGCTACACAATGGTGCAATAGTCTAAATCAGTAGGTCTAGCAAAGATTGAGTGCATACAAGGAAAAAACATGCAATAAGAAGCAATTTCGAAGAAAAATCTATCAGGAAAAATGTTAACCTCTATATGAAGTAAATTAAAAGGAACAAAATAGTAAAGAAAAAAAAGAGATAAAAAAAAAAATAACCCTGAATATATTGGAGCCAACTGAAATTTCTGAGTCATTCCTGAATCCCGATACCCTGTTATGGCCTATAACTCTAAGGTCCGGAAGATTTAACCATTTTCAAATATTATTTTCCTTCAGTTCATTCAAAACATTTAAGGAAAACCGCATCATGATTCATGAGAATAAAAAGTTAACATCTAACTGCGACATTTTTATCTATCAGGATAGGCCAAACAAACTCTTCTTCGCATGCAGGCAAACAAGTCTCAATGTACTACCAAAATTCTATACCCAGTGCAAACAACTCTACCAATATTTAAGCAAGTATTCTGTCTTAAAAGTTAAAATCAATAGCCAGGCCGTTGAAATTTGCCAGTTCAGGTTGATGCATGTGAATTGTGAGCTACCTAAGTGAACAATTATAAGTGTTTTGTTTCCATGTGTTTGAAGAAACGGGAACTAAATGAAACTTTTGTAGAGCTAAAAACGAACAGATCCAACGAAAATGATAATAATAAAAACACTAGTGATAACAATAACAAATTAAAACTTAGTAAAAAAAGATATGCTAAAAATGATAGGATTCCTGTCAAATAAATTAGTAAACTATTTCAAAACCATGAAGTAATTGATATCGTACGTAAAGTAGTTAATGAAAACTTCTCAAATGCAAGAAAATTCCGCAAACATTTTGGTTGAAGGACTTTCGATGGCCATCTTCTTTTCCTAACTGCTCAAAAGTTAATAATATAGGGAAAGAAGATGTGTCCTAGTCATGTCAAGCGATAATGAGTGGCATTTACCCAAGTTTTTTCACATCCATTTAAAACCTACGGCTTTAAGTGATGATTGAAACCTGACTTTGCTTTCGTGGCCTGCAAATTGTGACTACTATAACTATACCTGACAACCTTCCGAATCTAACTATTCACATGATTGAACTAGAACATAGATTTTAAACCAATCTGCGCGAATGAGCTTTAGTATAGCTAACTGGTCAAATGCATATCTTTTGTAAGGCATTTAAATTTATATTTATTTTTAGATAAAACAGTCTTGAATGTAGCTTAAAAGTGAAAAATCACTTAAAACTACAACAGATTGCATCCAGCCAACACATGACGTGAAAACAATATTATATCCAAGATGCATAAAGCATCCAACTTAACATACATGATACATATGCAGACTTGCATGATCAAAAAGTCAGAAAGCAAAATAACAAACTAAAAATTTAGAAATGAGTCAAATGATCTTATGGGACCCTCCAAGGGAAAATCATTGACGCTATAACAGTAATCCCTCTAAAATATTTAGAAAAGAACGTAACTACATGATCCCTCTAAAATATTTTTCATAAGATGGATATGTCAGCTGAAGATCGAGTGAGCCCTGTAGGAGGGAGTTCGACATTCAGTTTAAACCAAGAAGCATAATACAGGAAGGTGGCTTTGACATCAATAGTGACCGTTAACTAAGGAAGAAGTATGAAAGAACCAGCTGAGATCACAAAAGTAAGCTATAATGAAATCAACAGCAGAGGTAAGGTTAGTTAAACTCAATAAAATTGGCAGAGGTCTTATTTGACCTTTTGATAGTACATAATAGAAAAGTATATATTGTATAGATTTGATTAGGCTTGGTCTCACTGATTATAAGAGGCTTGATGGTAGGAAGATTTGATTTTGATTTCCTATCCTATAATAATAGTCGTGTATATGAATACATGTCTATTTGATGAATAAATAAAACAGAAAATTTCGATTTCTCTGATTATAGTTGGTGTTTCTTCTAATCTTGCCGTAATGCCATTAGCCAAGCTTTTTGATGGCTAAGGCTAAATTCTTTCAAGGTTAAGAAAGATCAAAATCGATGTGTGCTTGCCCTAGAATTTTCCAGAAAGTTAACCAACTGGCCTGATGGTTATGGAGAAATTTTTCATAGAACTGAAAAAATTGAGCTTTTTGGGAGATTAAAGCCTTCAGGTTTTTTTAGTGAAAACGATGTTAGATTGATGCAGACTTACGAACCTTTGAAGCAAGACATTCATTTCTCATATGAGAAACTGTAACATTCTATAAAAAAAAAAAAAAAAAAAAAAAGGAAGAAAAAGAGAAAAACTGTAAGAATGACAAATCAGGAGTAGGGATACTCCTAGAGATACTTGATCATCCTTACTTTGAGTTTCAACTAATACAATAACAAGATACTACCAGACTTATAAAACCAGCAAACTCTCATACTTGCATGATGAATTAGTGACTAATGGTCATCGTTATCTAGAAAAAGGGCCCATGCAATTGTTGTTTCCTTTTATTTGAGTTGAGTGACCTTCCATGGTGAACTCCCTAGAAGGTGAAACAAAGACATAGCACATAATTGAAATGATGTACCAAACCCCTCTTTGTTAAAGACAAACGATTGTAGGACGATTTTGATATATCATGATTCAGGAGCTTAAGTTTGTATAATTCCCTGTTATAAAATTCTTCCAAAGGATAAACATGCATGGTAGATACGAACAGCTAAAAGAAATCCAGTGTGACAACTACAATCCATAAAAGCCAGAACACAACGCAAGTTGCAGCCGCAAATGGTTTTAAACATTGCAGTTAGTTCTCCGTTTATACCTTTTTAGATCCTTCTGAAATATCAATCAGTTAAGTGATGTGATTTTGTGCACGTGCCGGGCCTTGAGAAAAATTAGAGGCTTAAAAACAAAGAATTTAAAGATATTACAGCTAAGGGTGGTTGAGCAGCAACTGACCTTGTACTACGAAGGACCCAAAATGGATAGTAAATGAGGCGAAGTATAATCCATGACAAAACAAAAAGAACGAATGAGACGCTAGCAATACTTTCATATCCACCATACTTGGACATCTTGCCAACTTCCAAAAACACATCGCTTGCATCATGAAGAGCTAAAACAACTGAACCAACACGAGAAAACCTGTGGCAAGAAAGATCATGTTAGAAAGAGGATCATTCACTCAGTCAATAATGCCATCATGTTTGATTGCTATAATGGGTCACACCTTATAATGACTATTGTGGTTGTTGAATTTTTATTTTATTTTTTGAAAACTGGTTGTTGAAACTTAAATTCTTTTTCCTATTTCTTAAGGAATTATATTCTGCTCATTTTCACCCTCACGTTCAACCTTTAGATTCCCTTTGGCAAGTGTGCATGACCACAAAGGACATTCGTGAATCATGGTTACAGCACAAATTACCAGACCTGCAATAAGAAGTAAGAACTGAACAACAAGAGCCATATTAGACAATTGCGGGCACGTGTAGTTAAGGCATTCTTAATTAGGCCAAACTATTTTGTAAAGTGAGTTTGAGGTTGACTTCACAATGTCCAGAACTGTGCATGCCACTGAAATTGTCCAGTTCAATCTGAATCTTAAATCTCATTTTTCATTTTCATGATCACTCCGTCAGACTAGTATATAAAAAGTGTATACCATCCGTGTTATATAGTAACGCAGACTGGTGGGTTACCATTAAGGACCATTGCTACCAAAAATATACAAAGAAGGTGATTGACATGTGTCCATTTCCATTGCGATAACCAGGGTTCGGTTTAAGCTGAATCAAGTGGAATTTAGAGAAGACTACTCACTTAAACATTTAGATTAGAGAAGAAAATTATTTGTTGAGCCAAATCTAGGTTGCCTCTAATCTAGTTTATCATAAACTGAGCAAAAGCAAAAGTCTTATTGAAGAACTGAAGCAAATGTAAAAGCCCACTTGAAACTTACCTGAGTATGTACGACAACACAATGAGAATGAAGGATGCTACATGATGACCCATTGATACACCGAAATCTGAACGCCTAGTTTCCCAAAATATCAAAGCAAAAATAGAATATGTATAGAATCCAGCAGCATACATGTACAATGCTTTCAATTTCAACCTGAACATGAAAACAAAAGTAAGTCATAATTGAATCCAAGCAGATTATATATTGCTATGCCAATTAAGTTGTGAGCAAGATCGTGAAAGTTTTATAATTTTGTCACCAACATACTTTATTTTTTGATCAGGCCAGACCCGATCTCCTGGCCCAGCCCAAAAGTATTTCGTGTTAGTGAACCAAGGCTCATTGTAAGTAACACAGAGATTCAGAATTTCTGCTGAAAGAAAATATACACATTTCCAAGCAGATTCTTTGAATTTCTTTATCTTTTTCCTTCTCTCCTCCGTTTCAACATCCAGCTTGTGGTTTCCCTTTCCAAACATGAACCGTCTCGCCAATTTCTTCAAAAAGCATAAAAAGATAGTTTAAAACTGAACCACAAACTTGGCAGAAAGGTAAGGAAAAAGAATATAAAGGAGATCAATAAGATAGAAACAACATTGCTCCATGTTGGAAGCAGGTCCAACTTAGTTCAGGTCTCCTACATGAATCCTACATTTCCATTTGGCACTATTTGATGCAGTTGATGATATGACTTGGTAACCTTTTAAATATTTTACAATTTCAATGAACCTGAAGTTATCTTAGGTCTACCCATAACCCTTCAATTTTGCTTCAATTTTTAGCAAGTCAAGTCTTATAACTAGGCTACTTGTAGTTCGTCTTCAGATACTACTGAATCTATGAGGAAATAAACAAAAGGGAAATGTGGATTCCAGAATAAATAACAAAAGTTGGATGGTCTGATTAGAACCTAAAAGAGGACATAGAATAGTTCTCGCAACGACATAAGGAATGGGACATCCGACAAAATGGCTGGATGCTTCTCCCTCATTTATCATCCGGGTTGTAAGCAAACTTGTAGCAAGAGTCTAAAATAAATTGGTTTGTGATTGTGCTGTGGACTGAAATTCAAAAACAAACATGAGTACTCTATGAAGGCCAAAATCGAGGACAGCACTGTAATAAAAGTCATCGTGACAACTGTACTGATGGTTGAAGATAAGAAGATAAGTGAGATTAACAAAAGGGCCTTCTGCGAAATGTCATAGAGGCCACACATGCATTACCACTACAAGCCCTAAGTGTGATTGGTCATGTCTTTGAATCGAGTAAATGAGCTTCCATAGTCTGATTCCTGATTGTCTACAGAAAGTGCCCTTCATGAGATGGGCCGAAATCCCAATAATTTAGAATGGTATTTTTGCAGGGCCGCGATCATTGGGGTCTGGTTTGTTGAAGACTTGGAGATGCAATATCTTTCCAACGTCCACGATATGGGTACAAACCTCAAAACACAAACGGAGAAGCTTCAACAAACAAATACATTTTTCGGGTCTATATGTATCAACTCCAGAATTAGAAACATTTCCATAATATACATAGTTTAGTCTTGAATGGAGCAGAATAGAGATAGTGATCATTTATACTGTCAACCCATCTAGTTGGTGCAAAAATCTTCTGTTTAGCTGAGAGACGACGATCCACAATATTTGCAAAAAAGTCCTAAAATGAGAAGAGCTCAATCATTGTCTTTTCCATAAGGATGAGAGGAACATGAAGCTCTCCAGGACAAAATACCAGTCTTCGTGAGAATTCAAAAATGCATTTCCATTTTTCAACATAATCAATCATCTATAATTAGTAAGTTCTTGTGGAAGCACCTAAAATTATGTTTGTTCTTAACATTTAGCACTCTATGGATGCATTGGTATTTAGAACTAATGCTTTCCAAACACGCAATTCTTAAACGTCGAATGTCCGGAAAATGATGGTTGAATCAATGATATCTTTGAACAAAGGGAATACAATGACATGATACAAACCAAATTAAATACTAATTGGTTCCATCAATATCCTAAAAGCATTCATATTTCAACAACCACCTCATGAAGGCCCGGCGAGCAATCTTGGAGAGGCAATGAAACTATAACAGATGCAAGTAAACATCATAAGCCAAGAGAGAAGACAAAATTCATTTCTTAGCAAATAGTTTGACTGTATAGATCTAGTTAAAAATAAGGACTAAGAGCAACACTTACTAAACACACAAATTAAGCAATAATCGCGCCTTCTTCGCGTCGTAAAATCACACCAAATCACCAAAAAGGTTAACAAATACTAACAAACACATCCACCCATTACCCCATATATCATCAAATGCAAGGACATGAACACAAACCATATCAAATAAGATCAAAGAACTAAACAGACTCACCATCTACACAACAATCAACACCAAACCACCAAAAAAACAAACGAATCCACCAAATTATGAATAACCGTATTGCGAATACTAATCCAAACAAAAAACAAACACATACCAGAATCAGATCATGGAACAGGAAGTCACCTCGAATACGAATCTGTCGAGAACGAATCGAACTGTGGGGAAGAACAGAGCAACGAAGGGCAGGGCAAGGAAATCAGCGTTAGCTGGGTAGGATTCGTGATTCCAATTGATGAGCCCCATCGAATCCATCTGATTCAGTATGGTTTGAATTGGTTTGGTGGGAGAATCAGAGCTCAATTGACAGACATTAATGGCGAAGTTCCTCTGAGGATGAATGAATGAATGAATGCTCTGCTTTACTCTCTTTTTTTTGTCTATCTGTTTTTGGAGTTCCGTTTAACACCACTTGTTTGATTGTATCCTCTCTTTTTCTAATCTCAATGAGTCCTTTTTTAAGAGAGTTATTATTTAATTAAGTTTGGAATGGAAACTCATAACGGAACTTCTAGAGTAATTCACTTTGGGCATCGGCTCAGTCGGATGCCATGCAATAGTGGATTATTTTGCATTTTCTGATTCTAAATTATCTTGGTATTTTGAAGCAACCTTCTATTTTAGGTTTCATTTGGTTTGCTTTTGCCAACATACAGTGCGAGCGGAGTTAATTCCTTGGAGTTAACTCACAGTGAAAGATCATATTTTAATGTTTGGTTCAACTTTAAACTTGCAGGGAAGTCGCGAATTTTTAAATAATAAAAGATATGAATTGACATAAATATCCTTCAAATTAACAAAAAAGATGAACGTGGTTAATAAAAGTAATTAATGAGGGGTAATTGTGCCCACAAACTTCTAAGAGATAACTCCCATTGGGGTGAAGGATCTTTCACCCTTAGGCGTGAGTTGGGAGATAATTTGGAGGGAAGTTAGACAACCCAATAAAATTAGTTTCAACTCCCTTCTAAGTTATCTCTGAGAGTTAACTCCACCCCTAACCAAACAAGGCATAAAAGCATCTCCAATGGTAAATGTGGATTGTAGGTGTGGATTGATGTCACGTCAACAATGTTGAGAGGATGTCCATCCTAAGAGCATCTCCAATTGTAAATGTGGATTGTTGGCGTGGATTCGTGCCATGTCATCAACGTGGAGAGAATGTCAATCTCATGTGGCTTAAATAGACATTGAGTTTTAAATCAATTTCCAATGGTAAATGTAGACTGCACCTCCATTGATGAGGTGACATTTATTTTTTTAATTTTTTTTGATTAAAAGGTGAAAATAAAATCTAATAAAAAACAAATAAATGTGACATGGTTGTCAATCACACCCTCCACAAAATCCACAGCCAAAGTAGACATTGTGTGCTTTTTTTCCTTTACGTCACCTCCAATTCCGGAATGAATGTCTATTCTGTCAAACATGTCACTCATTCTCCTCCAATCCACATTCCCATTAAGGAGAATGTGTGACATGTAGGACATAGTAGACATTGAAAAAAAAAAACATTCTCCAATGCAAATGTCTATTTCGGATGTAAAGGTGACGTGGTGGACAAAAAATACATAATGTCTACTTTGGCTGTAGATTTGTGGAGGGTGTAATTACAATCACGTCAGATTTTATTTATTTTTATTAGATTTTTTTACCTTTTAATTAACAAAATTAAAAAAAATAAATATCACCTGATCATCAACGGAGGTGCAATCTACATATACCATTGGAGATTGGTTTTAAAAGCCAATGTCTATTTAAGTTATATGGGATTGACATCCTCTCCACGTTGATGATGTGGCACGAATCCATGCCCATAATCCACATTTACTATTGGAGATGCTTTAAGTGGCTTGAATAGACATTGAAGTTCAAAAATGCTCTTTAATGGTTAATATGGATTACACTTTTTATTTTAAGATTTTATTGTTTTTCTATATAATTTAAAGAGAATTGATGACGTGGCTATGAATTGCACCGTCTAGAAGTAGACGTTGAGAATATACATTGTCTATTTTTTCACTCCACGTCTGCTGCACATTCGAAATATACATTTGCATTGGAGATGATTTTTTTGTTTTAATGTCTATTTAGTCCTAAGTGGCGCATATCCACACCAAATTCACATTAAGCCTTAGGGACATGCATGCTTAGGACGGGACAAGAAGAGTGATCGTTTTATGCATCCACTAATAAGACGACTCCCTATATATTTTTGTTTTATGTGTGGAACACCTTTTCCAAGCCATTTTTAAAGCGGTTGCATCCGGAATATGGAAGTCCCCGAAGTTTGATAGTGATGTATGCATTTCGCATCTCTTCTTTGCTGATGACCTTATACTCTTTGTCGAAGCATCAGTGAGTCAGGTAGATTTGATTGCCAACATCTTAAATGTGTTTTGTAGGCATTCCAGTCACAAAATTAGCTTGCAATTACATATGATTTAGGCTGCTACTTAGGAGTCCCCTTAATCCATGGTAAGGTGGTGAAGGCGACGTATATGAAGTTGAAACAGAAAGTCTAAGACCGGGCCAGTAAATGGGATCCTATGCACATCTCTCTAGCTAGTAGAACCACACTCTGGAAATCTGCTTTCTGTTCAATCCTTCTGTACACTATGCAAACTACATCTCTCCCCAAAGGTTCGTGTGAGGATATTGAAAGAATTTGTAGAAGACTCATTTGGGGATCATCTAACAACCAGAGGAAAACTAGCTTAATGGCTTGGGAGAAGCTTTGCCACCTCAAAAAACATGGCGGTCTGGGGATCCATAATATGGCCTTGATGAACAAAATATTCATGATGAAATTGGGTAGAGGGTTGATCTCCAACCAAAATGCTTTATGGGTCCGGCTAATGAGAGCGAAATATGGCCCGGTCTCTCATATGCCTCCTCCCAACCTTGTTACGAGGAATGGGTCTCATGTATGGAGGAGTATGGGCAAGGTATGGTCATAAGTTTTCGCCGGCCTGCATTGGGCAATTGGTAATGGGCGTACTATCCATTTTTGGCTTGATAAATGGGCATGCATTCCTTCTCATATTGTTCTGGTCTCAGTACCCGATACTTGCAGAGATTATGCTATCATGGAGTATGTCAGCCCATCTAGGGATTGGTTATGGAGTGAGTTTCATTACTTCATTCCTAACGGGATTCTCATGCGCATAGCTTCTATTCTTCCTTCGGCTCGGCATAGCACTAATATAGACAAAATATATTGGTTTCCATCCACTTCGGGACACTTTGCTACATCCTTGACCTACAAAGCCTTCTCTCAGTGCCCGGATGCCTTGGAAGTGCATTGGTATTTTGCGGTCTAGAATTGCAAAGTCCCTGACAAGGTACGTATGTTTTTATGGTTGCTTTTTCAGGATGCATTAGTTACGAATGAGGTGCGGCTTCGAAGACACATGGCAAACGAAGCTAGGTGCGAGCTCTGTGGTGCTGACAACGAATCTTTGAACCGTGTAATTCGCTTATGCTCATTCGCATGACTGATATGGGAGAGGTTCCTATCAGTTGTTCGTCTCGAGAACTCTCAACCCTTTGAAGACTGGCTGCTTGAGAACCTTCGCTCATCCAAGATATCGCATGGGATTGGTTGGCTGACTCTATTTGCTACTATTTGTTGGCTAATATGGAATAGGTGGAATCGTATTGTTATTGGTGGTGAGGTTGTTTCTCATGTGGAGGTATGTCACATGGTCCTGGCGAAAGTGAGAACATTCCAAGTTGCATATGACACGTTCTCAGCCTTCAAGGCGCGGGAACATTTGATCGGCTGGGATTATCCACCATCCAACTGCGTGAAGATTGACACCAATGGATCAGTAAAGCGAGAGATGGGGATGACTAGTCCTGGCGGGCTGATCAGGGATTCTGGCGGTTCTTGGAGATGCAGTTTTATCATGAACCTCAGAAGATGTTCTGCCTTCGAGGCAGAACTTTGGGGAGCCTTGCAGGGCCTCCAATTAGCTTGGAATGAGAGCTTTCGTTCAGCTATATTGGAGATGGACAACAAAAGCGTTGTGGATTTACTGAATGGGGATAACATTCCTATCAATCACCATCGACATTTAGTCTTCTTGATTAGAGATCTATTACTCCGGGATTGGTCGATTCGGGTAGTATACATTCATCGTGAAGGGAATCGAGCAGTTGACTGGCTAGCTACATTTGCCGCTCAACATGCGATAGGTTTACAAGCACTGGTCCATTGTCCTATTGGTCTATCATCTATTTTGAATGAAGATGTAATTAAGGCATTTGTCTCTTTAGAGAAAAAAAAGCCATGTTTGTGCATTAGTAGTCCGCTATATTTTCATTGTCGGTCTAAAGTCTAAAGCTCTGTTTGGTAAGCACAAACTAGCTTATCATCTAGTTTATAAGCTAGTTTATAAGCTAGTTTATAAGCTACTTACAAATAAGTTGTGTTTGTTGTAAATAATATGGATTGACAACTCTACAAATTCCACCTCTTATTATTCTAACTATTCACATGATGTAACACCTACTTTAATTCATATAATTACTTAGCCTTATTTATTCATGTAATTGTATGGAGATGTAACTTGTGCCTTTTGGTCTTACCAAAAGAGGTCACACCCATGTAATGAGGTACACATATATTGAGATGAAAGTTCACCTATTTCTCCCCTATCTCTTCTCTTGTTCTATTTTCTAGTTTTTTGTTTACTTTCCCAAGCTATATTCACAGTAATTTTACAACACGTTATCAGCACGAGATCGCTCCATGCAAAGGAAGTCTAGTAGATCGATAAAGCTTTCTAAAGAGACAAAACTCGGAAGCACGGTGTTGTTCAATACGAAGTGCTTTGGAGATCAAAGCTCAAGAGGTTAGCATGTTTTTTTTTTTTTTTTTTTTTTTTTTTTATTAAAAAAAAATCTCCTGCGCAGTTTATGAATAGTTTATGATAAATCATATATATAGGAATAGCATAAACTGCCATTTCCTTTTATAATGGAATTATATAAACATGAAAACTACACCATACGTGCTTCTTGGTTAATATAGATTTGGCATATATAAAATATACAAACTGTCATTTCCTTTTATTCCATTAATATGTATGAAACCATATCATATGTCCATGAGTTCGGCATATAAAAGGAAACCATATCATACAGTGATTTTGGTTTAGTAATTATAATGTTTAGTATTTCATGATTAATATATATTTATTTTATTAACTGCCATTGCAATTCTTTTGTTAAAAAAACCATAAACTTCAGATTTTGAAGTGGGGCATGACTTTTATAGGCATAGTTGACTTGAAAAAAAAAATTGTCTATCTCATATAAGTATATATCTATAACATTTTCTCTTTATTTGCATCGTATTATGTCTGCACACATGCATCATAAATTATATCTTTTGGTTACATATTTATTTAATATAATTACATGAAATACATTAAGCATGATTTATATATGATTCAGAATTACCAGCTAGTTTCTCAATTGACTAAGTTAATTATGAAATCAAAGTGAAAATTTGTTTGATTACTGAAATGAAATAAGAAAAAGAAATGAAGGTGAGCTCACAATATAGGAGTCAAACTTTATGCCTTCTTTGAGTTGCTTCTAACCGGTAGAGACTTTTCAATGCTCTTGACCACTTTAATAGTGTTATATATTATCCATGAAACATCATAGATTTTTTTCTTTGGCTTGTTCTTAAAAATAGCTGTTAATTAATTAAGTCTTACCTCAAGCTATATATAATTAATATTTTAAATAAAATATATATATATATATATATATATATATATATATATTTTGTTTTTACAAAAGCAACAGATCAAACATTTGGGTCACGTATTAATGTTACCTCCTATATAGAGTTTCTATTTGCTTATAATTCTCTTGCATGTGAAAATGAAATAATTATTGACTTAATTAAGCACTTACTATGCCATAATTTTATTAAGTGGTAACATAATAATCTATTGTATTCAATTAATGTTCATATGGAATAATTTAGATCTCGTTACCTTAAAATATATAAATAGTACTCTCATCACTGGGTCGAATCATGATTTTTTTTTGTTCAACCTTAATCATGATTAATTTTGGTCAAATCTTATATTTTTGCATCGTTTCATAGCCATGCATTCTTTTTAAATAAAATATAAACATAGGCTGGAAACAGAAGATGCCGGGCTGCTCACTTTAAAATGTCTATGGATAAGTTCATCTAGTGTAACAATGCCACGTATTGTTAAATATATTTAAGTATATGGTATATGTGCAAGAATTATATATATGTTACGTCGATTGCGAAAGTATGCTCTGTAGTTGCGTATTTGTATGATCTTCTACACTATAAATCAAAAATCAATAAGTGACACATAGTTTTTTCTTGTAAAATTATTAACAATTAATTATATATGTCCTATTATTGATTTTTATAATACAAATAATATTATAAGTTTGAGTTGATAGTGGGTAAGCCTTATCACCGGTAAAGCTAAATATCGAAAGGGAGATGGGTTATCCCGTTCGAGGAGACATGGTTGTTAAGTAGACTTTCGTCTCGCCACCCAACTTAGAGGTTGTCCCACCAACTCTTACATGTAGTATATTTTGTATCTAAAATAATCAAGTCATGAACATGTGTTTAATCATATATTATGTATTTTACATAAAAAAGGAGATAACTATTTACGTCGTATTTGTTTTTCAAACATATTATACTTTCGAATTTGTTGCCACAATATTATTAACAAGAATTACTTGTTATATATGGCAACTAGATGCTAAAATTATGAATAAAGTATTCATGCTAGGCTGCACTAATATTCATTCGCCAATATCTCTATAGAGATTTGAAAAGTGAATATTTCACTTTATAATATCCTTTCACCTCATGGAGCTATGAATAAAACCAAAATTGGTGATGCTCCAAAAAGCTTTAAATGAGCATCTGAGTCCGTAACAACCTGTTACCTTAAGCTGGTGATTAATACTAATCCAAATCCTAATTAACTGGAGTTAGGCTCGTGGTTGAGTCCGACATACCTCGATTAGCATGTGCGCTTGTTTGCATGATGAATTGTATTTGTTTGGTTTGTGTAACAAATTTATATAGGTTGTAGTATAATAAAGGAAATTATATACAAGCCTATAAATAGAAAATACATAATAAACAATGAATTACCAGTACACAAAGTGCGACGAGGGGGTTGTGGAATAAATGCGCACACCCGAGAATACTCGTAAGCATGTCCGGTGAATTTATTGATGAGAAAATACACGATATATATATTTTGGATATATAAATATATATTAGAAATAAAAGAATAGTTGAATCATATGGATCATTTGATCGCCTCGAGAGAAGCGTAAATGCTTGATGGAGTTAAAGTTGATGTCACTTTAAAGAGTTTCACTTTAACGCATCAATCACTCGATCGGTCTCGAGACAACGCGATGCGTATCTTGAGGAAAATTCATATATTTAAACTAAAACTCATGTTTATCTTCTCATTTAATCAATCAAACAACGAGAGAGAGCGAGAGATGGGTTAGGTTTTGATTCTGATCATTAAAAATCATTCGGGGAGTACTTTTGGCAAGGATTAAGGAGCTTAAACGAATCAACAACCAGAGATCATCACTTTAGCATGATTTGTTTTTGTATTAGTTGAAGTTCAATTTGTTGGTGATGATAGAATCTATGTGAATTATGTTGTTTGATGGCTGGAAATGGTTTGTTACCTCACTAGAGGTCCTCTCTGATGAATTTTGGGAGTTTATATTGATGTTTGGTGGATTTGTGAGTGGAGCGAGTGGGCTGCCGCCCTGTGTTCTGTCGAGACAACATAGGGTGGAGCGTGCTCCACCTATCAGAGGAGCGCGCTCCCATCCCAGAAAACAACAATACTGCTGAGTTTTGCTGAGGATTTCTGGAGGACTTAAGAGGGGTTCTAGTCATAGGGTATTGGACCTAAATTAATTACAAATGGTCTATGATAGGTGTTGGATCCCCAGGAAAGCTTGAGTGCCCAAAAAAGTTAAGATTTTGGACGAAAACCTAGACCGAGGTAAGTACAGATTCGCTTATTTATCAATATTACGTGACTATCTTAGTATACATAGTTCATGTAGTTATGGACTGGAATGTGGGACTATGTGCACTGTGATGGTTTTAATAATGGAAAACAGTGTTTACTGTGATCCACGAGAGTAAGTTCCTAGACCTGAGACCAGGTTATATAGGATATGGGTTACCTTCTCGGCCTATATGTAACTTCCTACTCAGTTTATAGTTTGCGTGGATTACATACTCACTAGAGGGTTTCTGATAGAACCATTAGGCATTAATGGATTGGCTAGACATCATATCGGCCTAAATGTTCGTTTAACATTTATATTAATGGAGCCGGTGGGTAATCGACCCTAATTTTATGAATAAATGGGAATCACAGTGTAATAGTCCATGATAACTTGATTTGCATCCTTTATCTATTGACTTTATATGCTTTCCATATTCTTGTTAGTTAACATTGGTGCATATTGTTATTGCATAATGTTCTTGATTATTATATGGAATGTTGATGGCTATGTGAATCCTTACTTAGTGAGCAAGTTGGAGTACTCACCCAAATCTAATAATTCAGGTTTGCAACCTAGCGCTTTAGCTAAATGAAAGGAGAAGATTTAGGTGTCTTGTATCTTCTCTACAATGTAATGAGCTTTCTTGTACTTATATACACTATTGGATATATTTTGTTGTATATAAACAAGGTTGGGAGGTTTATAATCAAGGTTTTGAGTTTTGGTAAACTATGTATTTCTGTATATTGTATATATATCGAAAAGTTTTAATTTTTTTTGAGTATACTTTGATTTATTATTCGATATTAATATAAAGGTTGAGTTTATCAGGTAGTGATGGAGAGGCTGCTGGCAAGTCTAGTTGGGTTACCGGGGCTTAATTAGGGTTTAGGCCAAGTATCTCCGTAATCGTGATAGGAGATGCTACAGCTTGGTATCAGAGCCTAAGGTTTATCACTTTTGAATAAAGTGGTAACATTGATACAATTTGGTATCATAGATAAGGCTCTGAGCCTAATTTTACTTTCGAATGGTTTTCAAAGTGAATGATAGCATAATCTGTTGTACCAGAACCTAAGTTTATTGACAATGGGAGTGATCTCGAGTTATGAATAAGCTTAGGGTTTGATAAACGGTTTTTATCATGTTTTGGGGGGAAAATGAAAATGAAAGCATTATTATATGTTATTTGCTACAAATATTGTTATTTATTGTATATATATGATTTCTCGAATTCTCTGAGTATTACTTAATGATCTTATCTCTCCTTTGACTTCATAATCTAATGGCGGATCAAGGTGAGGGTTCACGGAGATCTGAACCTCAGGGTAACAAGGAGATTGAGGATCAATGGAAATCTAAGATTGAGCAGCAAATGAGGGAATTGATGGAGTCTCAAGTAAAACTGATGGCTATACTGATGGCTCAAATGGGACCACCAGTACAACGACTTGAAGCATAGCTTGTGACCAATCCGAGGTTAGCAGAGCTGAGGGAGGAGCTGACATAGTAGCAACTCCAGTCCAACTAGTAGTACCACATATTCAAGTGTCGGAAACAACTGCCAAGGTGCCTGTGGATTCTGAGAAGGCTGCATTTCTCAAAACCCGCAAAGAGTTCATGAAATATGATATTATGAGATTTGATGGCGTGATGGAGGAAGGGGTAGGTGAGACCTGGATATTGGGAATGGAGCAACGATTCGTTGCTGTAGATGTTGAGGACCGGTTTAAGGTTAAGCTGGTAACCTTTTTGCTGATAGATTTTGCTAGGAAGTGGTGGAATTCCCTAGAGAGAGAAGGGAAGACTGTCACCACTTGGCCACAATTTAGGACTGTATTTTATAGACAATATTTCTCGAAGTCAATCAGGAACAAGAAGAAGACTAAATTCATTCAGCTGGAATAGGGAGCGATGTTTGTACGGGAATATGAGAGGAGGTCCACTAAGTTAAGTGAATTTGCTTCAGAGATGGTAGAGCTAGAAGAGAAGAAAATTGATATGTTTCTTGATATGTTTCAAAGGTTAAATTTCTTGGGCATTTGATTAATGTTGAGGGTAAATCTCTTAATCTGCGAAGGTTGAGGCAATCATGGATTGCCCTACTCTTACCACAATGTCAGAGGTTCAAAGTTTTCTGGGGTTAACGGGTTATTACAGATAGTTCGTTGATGAATTCTCTTGTATTGCTCTGGCAATGACTAGGCTAACACAGATATATGTTGACTTTGTGTGGTCAGATGAGTGCAAGGCTACCTTCAAAGGTTTGAAAGATAGATTTACTACGACACCTGTTCTTACATTACTTGAATCGGGGAAGGAATTGGTGATTTATACTGATGCTTCACATTCAGGCTTGGGTTGTGTGCTGATGCAGGAAGGCAGGTTTGTAGCTTATGCTTTAAGGTAACTCAAGGTTCATGAAAGAAATTATCCAGTTCATGATCTTGAGCTAGCTGCAGTTGTTTTTGCCTTGAAAATTTAGATGCATTACTTGCACGGTGAGAAACTTATAGTATTTTCAGATCATAAGAGTCTAAAATACTTGTTTACTAAGAGTGAACTAAACACGAGGCAACACAGGTGGCTTGAGTTCCTCAAGGATTATGATTTCACTCTGTAGTAACATCCATGCAAGGCAAATATGGTTGCCGATGCCTAGAGTAGGAGAAGAACAGGCAGAGAGAATATAGCTACTGTCAGAGCTTCTCAGTTTAGACTTCTTGAGGAAGCTTTAGTGATGATGATTCGTGAAAGTCCAGCTGGCACATCATCAACTGAGAGAGCTAGTTCTAGATCTACCAATTTGTTCTTCTGTACTCAGATTCGAGCTGAACTGAAGATGATTCAGTGGGTGGTTGATAATTAGAAAGCTGATTGGGATTATATAGCATACCAGAGGTTAGCGGCTAACATAGATCATCCCGATTAGTTAGTTTCTGATGATGGTGCATTACGATTTAGAGATAGATTATGGATTCCAGCTCAGGATCAGTTAAGGCAGGAATTGCTACGGGAATCTCATAGATCTCTTTACTCTATTCATCCGAGTAACACTAAGATGTATCGCGATATGAAGCATGTTTATTGGTGGCCTGGGATGAAGACTGACATTGCAGAGTTTGTAAAGAGATGTGAGATATGTCAGCAAGTTAAGGATGAACATAGGAAACCTGGAGGGTTATTGTATTAGCTACCTATTCCCGAGTGGAAATGGGAACATATATCGATGGTTTTTGTTTTCAATCTACCTCTGATTCAGCGTAAACATGATGTAGTATGGGTTGTAGTTGACAAGTTGACGAAGTCTGCGCATTTCTTGCCAGTTTCCATGCGAGATCCTCTTGCCCGTTAATATGAGGTGTACGTACGGGAGGTGTTGAGATTCCATAGAGCTTTAGTGTCAATTACTTCGGATAGAGATATGAGATTCACGTCCAGACTGTGGAGTGAATTATAGAGACAACTGGGAACTGTTCTTAACCTTAGTACGACATTCCATCCTCAGACTGACGGATAGACTAAGCAGTTAATATTGATGCTAGAGGATATGCTTTGAGCTTGTGTCTGGGAGTTTAGTGGTATATGGGAGAAATATATTCCTCCGTGTGAGTTCTCTTATAATAATAGCTATCAGGCTAGTATAGGGATGAATTCTTTTGAAGCTATGTATGGTCGGCCTTATCGTTCACCGACGTGTTGGGTAGAGGTTGAAGATACAGTTTTGTTGGGGTCAGAGTTGATTCAGGACTACACAGAGAGAATGCAATAGATTCGCCAACATTTGACTATAGCACAACTCAGACAAAAGAGATACGCCGACAAACATCATAGGTTTTTGGAGTTTTCAAAGGATGACCTTGTTCTGTTGAAAGTCTCACCTATGAAGGGCTTATATAGATTTGGGTTGTGAGGTAAGCTAGCTTCAAGGTACATCGGGTCGTTCAGGGTGCATGAAAGGATTGGTCATGTTGCTTACACGTTAAAGTTACCTCATCAGCTTGTCAGAGTTCATAACGTCTTCCATGTGTCCATGCTTCATAAGACGAAGATTCAATTCACTCCAAGAATTGATTGGAATGAATTTGATCTTCGGGAAGACTTATCTTATGACGAGCAACCAATTCAGATACTTAATCGTAAGATTCAGAGGCCAAGAGCCAAAGAAATTACTTTGGTTAAGGTGAAATGGCAATTTCACGGAGATGAAGAACTAACATGGGAGTGGGAATCCTATATGAAGGAGCATCTTCCATTTCTCTTCGAAACTATAGGTAACTTTACATTTACTTTAATTCCGAGGACGAAATTGCTTTAAATTGGCGAGACTGTAATGACCTGTTAACTTAAGGTGGTGATTAGCACTAATCCAAATCCTAATTAACCCAAGTTAGGCTCGTGGTTAAGTTCGGCGTACCTCGATTAGCGTGTGCGTGTGTTTGCATGATGAATTGTGTTTGTTTGGTTTGTTTAGCAAATTTATATGTTGTGGTATAATAAAGAAAATTATCTACAAGCCTATAAATAGAAAACACAAAATAAACAATGAATTATCGATACACCAAGTGTGACGAGGGGGTTATTGAATGAATGTGCACATCCGAGAATACTCGTAGGCATGTTCGGTGAATTTATTGGCGAGAAAATACACGAGATATATATATTTATATATTTTGGATATATAAATATATATTAAAAATAAAAGAATGGTTGAATTATATGGATCATTTGATCGCCTCGAGAGAAGCATAAGTGCTTGATGGAGTTAAAGTTGGTGTCACTTTAAGGAGTTTAAAGCATCAAATACTTGATCGCTCTCGAGACAACGCGATGCGTATCTCAAGAAAAACCCATATATTTAAACTAAAACTCATGTTTATCTTCTCATTCAATCAATCAAACAACGAGAGTGTTTATCTTCTCATTCAATTGATCAAACAACGAGAGAGAGAGAGAGAGAGAGAGAGAGAGAGAGAGAGAGAGAGGTTTGGTTTTGATTCCAATAATTTGAAATCATTCAGGGAGTATTTTTGGCAAGGAGAGAGAGAGAGAGGTTAGGTTTTGATTCCAATAATTTGAAATCATTCAGGGAGTATTTTTGGCAAGGATTGAAGAGCTTAAACGAATCAACAACCAGAGATCATCACTTTGGTATGATTTCTTTTTTTTATTTGTTGAAGTTCAATTTATTGGTGATGATAGAATCTATGTGAATTATGTTGTTTGATGGCTAAAAATTGTTTGTTACCTCACTAGAGGTCTTCCCTGATGAATCTTGGGAGTTTATATTGATGTTTAGTGGATTTGTGAGTGGAACAGTGGCTGTTGCCTTGTGTTATGTCGAGACAGCACAAGGTGGAGCACCTCTACCTATTAGAGGAGCGCACTCCATTCATCAATTATAATGAACAGAGCTGCTTGAGCGTGCCCCATTTACTGAGGGAGCACGCTCCCACCCTATAAAACAACAATACTGCTTAGTTTTGCTGAGGATTTCAAGAGGACTTAGGAACTAGACTAGGAGTTTTAGTCATAGGGTATTAGACCTAAATTAATTACGAATGGTCTATGATATGTGTTGGATCCTCAGGAAAGCTTGAGTATCCGAAAAAGTCAGGAGTTTGGACTGAAGCCTAGACTGAGGTAAGTACGGATTCGCTTATTTATCAATATTGCGTGGCTATCTTAGTATATGCAGTTCATGTGGTTATGGACTGGAATGGGGGACTATGTGCACGATGATGGTTTTAATAATGGAAAATGGTGTTTACTGTGATACATGAGAGTAAGTTCCGGAACTGAGACCACGTTATATAAGATATGTGTTACCTTCCCGGCCTATATGTAACTTCTTACTCAGTCTATAGGTTGCGTGGATTACATACTCACTAGAGGGTTTCTGATAGAACCATTGGGCATTAATGGATTGGCTAGACATCATATCGGCCTATATGTTGGTCTAACATTCGTATTAATGGCGCCGGTAGGTAATCGTCCCTAGTATTATAAATAAATGGAAATCACAGTGTAATAGTCCATGATAACTTGATTATTATATGGAATGTTGATGGCTATGTGAATCCATACTTAGTGAGCAAGTTGGAGCGCTCACCCAAATCTAATATTTCAGGTTCGCAACCTAGCGCTTCAGTAAAAGGAAAGGAGAAGATTTATGTGTCTTGTATCTTCTCTACGATGTAATGAGCTTTCTTGTACTTATACACACTGTTGGATATATTTTGTTGTTTATAAACAGAGTTGGGAGGTTTATAATCAAGGTTTTGAGTTTTAGTAAACTTTATATTTTGTATATTGTATATATATCGAAAATTTTTAAATTTCCCGCAGCGTATACTTTGATTTATTATTCGATATTAATATACAAGTTGAGTTTATTAGGACTGATGGAGAGGCAGCTGGTTATCGGGGCTTAATTATGGTTTCAAGCCGAGTATCGCCCTAATCGGGATAGGGGATGCTACAAAGTCTCAAGCTACAATACTTATATCAGTCGAATATGAATTATAATTCCGCAATTTTAATTACCTCTTACTTGAGGTTATGCGGAAATGTGACTAATGAGGCAATAATATAAAAAATCCACGTGGTACCTCAATATATTATTGCAACAAAATATTAAGCGCGTATATCAATTGAATATGAATATTATGACGTAATTTCTTACTTCATGGTAGCTGAGTAAATTAATGAGATATTATACATATAATATTGTCTGACCCCTACCTAATTAGGGCATTTGACCGACCTAGATTACCTTAATCCCTTGATAATCTAACAGCCTTAACCTCTCAATCAATAAACAACTAAGAATAAGATCTTATTATCATTAATTATAAAAACTTTATTAACCACAAAAGATTCTAAAGTGAATCTTAAACCTCAAAGTACATTTAGATGAATTCAACAATCCTTAAAATTCGTTTACATTAATTAGATAGTCCTCAAACTTTCGTAAAATTTTTTCGACAACACTTCCTCTATTTTTAAGCCTACAACGGAAATCCTGGCCTTCAAAAATCTTCAACAAAAACTTGCTCACTTTGGTGGAAATGCCGAAGGACTCACAATCCACCCATAACAATATTCATTGCATCAACTAAATTATATATATTCATTCTAACTTGATTTAACGTATCAAAATTCTTAAACTAGCATTACCTTAATTCCAAAATAATATCAATTAATCATAAAACCGTTTCACCATTCCAAAGGAGATCCTAATCACATTCGAAACCATAAAATCATTTATACAATATAATATATTAAAAAAACCAACACATACATAGAGTAAACAATTAAGCAAGTCACATACATTCGGAAAACTTTCCATTTCCCTTGTCGCTGCAAGAACCTGTCATTATCCAATTATAAAAATTCGATAATGTCAGATAAGTAAATCCTACACTATCCAATACACCCATAATAATCAAATGCATAATAATCCAAGAGATTAAACCAACAATATAATCCAAGGAATTTAAATATAACTGTGAATCCAACTCGTTTTTGTTATCCGACCAGAATTAGATAATGTTCTGCAAAAGTGATAAGTAAAAAATAATAAAGACTCATATACGGGAAGTATAATCAAACGAGTCTTGTTCCTCTAAATTATGGGAGTATGATTTGGTTCAACGTGATCTCATGATAACCACGTGATACAAAGTATCAATGACTCCAGCCCCTCAAGCATAATATAGTGTTCTATAACCACGGTATAGTCTACATTATAAGGAGACTCGTAACGCCTTATCCTCCCAAACCGTGTATGCATGTACAACAAAAATGAAATTTCAAGGATCAATGCAATTTATACAAAAATATAATCATACAATGTAAAGTTACTATGAGATTTACTTAACCTTACAAACAACCAACTTCAAGCTTAATTTTCAGGATTTCCGTAGCGTCAGATCACCTTGAAAATGGTTCCAATAGCTTCCCTGCATACCCTGTTATATTATGGGTCAAGCTTCAAGTGAAACCATATCACGAAACTCAATGAAAACCGCGATCAAAGTACGCTTGAAAACAGTTTCAAAAAATATTAATTTATATATAACGGTTTCAACTAGCTTTCAACTAGCCAATTTGGGGTAACTTTTTATTCTTGAAAACCTCAATATTTGTTATGATGACCTAAAAGGAACTTGTAGTACTCATGTCCTACTTTCCATAGACTCCAAGAATGCCCAAATCGGATCACCGATGGAGAAGTTATAAATTTTCTCATATGGCCTGTCAATTAGGAAAACTTTATTTATTTTGAACTGAAAAGTTTCTCTAAATCAATATTTTCGCAATTAAATCCTCAAAACTAGATAAAAAATGCCACGAAACTACTCGATACCAACATCAAAATATTTTCACAGCCCGTAGAGTCAAGTTGTAGCAAAATCAATAATCAATTCATCCAAAAACCCAATATAAATCAATATCAACAATTAAAACATTTACAAAATAGTTATCAACTGAATTGCATTAGTTCACCTCATCAAAGCCCTAACTCACGTCGGTAGAATTTATCCCAAATTGACTTAAATCAATTCAATATACTAATTAACAACAATTCCTATCAATTTCTATCGAAACTCCGCGAAAGAAATCGAAAAATCGCGTGAATTCAAATTGAATTGTGGAAAAATGCCCGACATTGCGAATTTACCAAATTACGAGCCGAATACGTCGTTTCCACCGTGGAAATTTAGTTTGAATTGACAGTATCGCAATGCTCTACAATTTTGCAGAAAGAAACCAATCGAAAATCGGACATAGGGAGTTTCGCGAGCGAAAGAATATGTGGAGAGGGTTTGGGAACGTTCGTACTTTTGCTTGAAAACAAGAATCGATTGATTTGTTTTTATTTTTTATATTTATATATAAACCTTTAGATGTTTCTCAGCAGCTTAATTTCTTTTTATTTATTAATTTTCAAAATCTATATTTTGTCGTATTTTGACTTTCGGCGCTCGTTTTCTATTCGATTTTTCACCGAATTGAACCAAACCCTCGTCAAAACAGCCCATCTTCATGAAACGTCGATAACACTGATTTTGCTCATGCCAAAATCCAAAAAATCTTAACTTTGTCCATGACATATTAAAATTTTATTGACCAATCCTCTTGCCATATTTAACTAAACTTGCACCAATTTGAACTTAATCTAAACCTCGACCACTGCCAACTGATACGAAACTCGAAACAAGATCTCGCACAAACTTTGTCTAATTTCACACTACCTCTAATCCCGATTTACACGCAAACCGAAGCGTATATACACCTCACCAATAGCCACCAAATCGTCCATTATTTACTTCCTCGATGATCACGCTACGTGTATCTCGAGGCGCATCCAATGTATATTTTTTATTTAATTCAAACTATAGGACTGATTTATATATTTATATATAAACTATATTATATATAAATATATATACACCCATGTATTTTCGCGGCAATAAATTCGCCACGCTTGCCAACGACCAACCTCGAGCGTGCACACTATTGTACATCCCACGTGTGTCACCCTCGACCCCACGTGTCAGTAGGCGCCCACCAATTTATTTATTGTTTTATTTAATTTCATGATTATCTTTTTAATTTACGTCCAAATAAATCCCTGAAATCATCGCAATTGGAGAAAATTCTCCAACGCGCTCCAAAACACACGGACACCGCGTATACACTCCACTTGACCTTATTTCGTGTCGAAATAATGTATAATACATCAAATAGGTACACTACACATAAAAATAATATTAAAATTTATGATATTCGATCCGTAACGCGTGGGTCCCACCTCGGATACCTAATTCTCAAATTAAATCCGAAAATACTTAATTAATCACCTTTTCAAGTTTATAAAATTCTCGGATGTCACAATCTTCCAAACTAATAAAAAATCTCGCCCTCGAAATTTGAACTTACATGTTACTAAACCAAAAGAGATATGGGAAAATAATTTTTCGTATACAATTCTTATAATCCAAACCTTGAAAAATCATTTCCGAGGTGAACCGTGAAGTGGACCTAATCACTTTCGTTGTATTTAATAACTCGGTGGTAGAGATCATAACCATTTTAACTTTTGATTTTCAAATCCTTGGTTTTAAGGAAAAGTTATCTCTATTACCTTGCCAATCTTGGCAATTTGTGAATTTCTGACGAGTTAAACAATCAACTTTATGGAATATTCGATAACCTTACTTCATTTCTCATCTCAAACCTTGAATCTCATTTAAGTATCAATATATAGCAAGACCTAACCTATCTTGCTTTATATAACACAATTCTCATTCTTATCTGAATACTATTCCACAATCCGTTGATAATTCTTTTCATATCCACTCAAACTCTAGTACACATCTCAGTTTACATTTTCATCACTAACCATCCATTTTTATCTTAATTATCAGCCGATTCATTCTTAGACCATCATCAGTCTAAAATTACATATTGATGCAAATAATATTTGAGCACAATATTAGATACTAAGTAAAGTTACGCGTCTATCTGATCCATCACCATTCCAGTGTTTCTCACCGAAACCTAAAATTTCACAAGTCATCCCATGAATATTGATCTCATAAACATCTATCATCCCATGACAAGAGATCTTGAATTCCCAATCCGATCAGAGATAGAAACCTGACACCTCGTGCAAATCTCACTCATTCTCTAAATGTCTACTCACAATATTATTTAGATTGTGGACTAGAAAACAATTACCAATTTCAACTCGTCAGCCAATTCACTTAACTTCTTCTTTGATTAGTTAGAAAATTATCTTTTCTAACTTTGTCAAATCATTCTCTAATGATGAGTTCATCAAGAACCTCATTCCTTTCATTTTACTGAAATCTCCCACAAACTCACCTCTTAATCACTTACTGTTCACCAACTTCTCTCATCACCTGAGTAGAAACAATTATCCTTAACTTGAGTAGAAATAAGTTTCCAAACAGAGATATCAACATATTCGATGATTATACTCTCATAGTATAACTTTTAACTTGTATCCCATACAAGTTTATAAATATGTTATTTCTTTTTCATTTCTACTCAATTACAATTAAAGAATATTCAATTCTTCAAATATCAAGTTAGATACGTTATACTCTATTCAATATTTCCAACCTAACAGAGATAAAGCTTACTAACTGAGCTGTAAATCACACATTTCTCTTCATTTCATTTATATTTTCATCAACATACAAACATCTTACATCATCTCCAATTTACAATAACTAGTGCTTTAAACTTCACCACTGACTAATCAAGTGGTATAGCACAACAATTGAACCAATAACAATATATTCACTGATATTAGTTGTACTCTATATTGGCTCAAAACTTCAATATTTGGAGTTTGACTCCTTGTAAGATCATTATGAAGATATATTAAGTTCCATCTAACTTATAGTTTGATATTCTAATTTGATCGGGACTCGTTAACCTGAAATTTTCATTTTCATACTAATGTGAGAATATATTGACTATTTAATTGCCTATACTTCGGCTTCCCATAGACTCCGATAAAACTTCATAAACTCTTTTATACTGACTGTCACTAATTCATTTGATTATTCAAAGATGGGTGGACGCGTCACACCGATTTTCTACGCTGTGAATGAATCGTGATTATGAAATGGAGTTACTTAGACTTTTGGTCATGCACAACTACTCTAGTGTCTTACCTAGACTAAAGGAGTCCGTCTTTGTCACTTCCAACGAGTCACTAGTCATCTCAACATCTCATTTTATTTTATACACTGAGTCTATTCTGTTCAGTTTTTGTCAATCTTAGCTATTCTCACATTGATCTTGCTCTTAGTTCCTTTTCAAACTTACCACAACTTTCACTCAACAACCAGTCCACTTACAACTCCTTAATCTTGACTTAAAAAGGTAATTTATATATCTTTTCTTTTCGAAGATATAACTAAAGATGGTGTGACTTCTTATTATCATTTAATGAATCGAAGTCTTCCTTAGCTAATCTTAAGTCGAAATAGAGAAACTTTGCAACTCAAATAGTCAAACTATTTTTTATATTCCCTTATGTTATTTCCATTAATCTAAAATATCCCGACTTTTCTTTTTCTCAAAAAGAAATTCGGTACCTTTCAAGAGACTGTGTAAAATAACTTTATATCTTATTATTCATCAAATTACTTTTGATGAATTCACCTTTTCATTATTATTCAACTGAAGAGATAGAAGAATTTGAATGTCCAAACTCCGATTAGCTTAATGACTAATCGAATTCTTAAAAGATAATATTTCAATCCTTTAAGTTCTACAAATAGAAATTCTCGCAATATAGGAGTTCGTACTGACGTCCTATACATACCAATTACTGATATTCAATCAGTACATATCTCTTCACTAGTTTTATTTTAAGTCATAGTGATAAGCATCATTACTTAATTTGATTAGAAGTGACTATTAGGTATTTTGAATTTCAAAACACAATCACTTGTTTTGATGTTTAATAGCTAATCCAAGCTATTATTAGACCATTTTCCCTAATACCTTAACTTCTGACATGTTGATCTTATCACTATATTTTTTTCATTTTCAAGTTAAAATTTCACTGTTCTTTGTTTTCTAGCATCACCCAATCTGGTGTTAACAAAGATTATTTCCAACTCGTGTATTTCCATTTGTCTTATCAGTTCCAATTCGACTTATAAACCACATTACTCAACGTCACTTATAGATAAGTAACTTGAGTAGTAAACAATTAAAGTTTTCATTACTTCTATTTGATTATTCTAAACCATGGTTCTATTCCATTTTTTCACTTAGCGTTTTGTTTCGAAAAGGAAACAATACTTTACTTTAAAGTATTTTATTTCTTAGAAACCGACTTAGACAACTTGACTAATTTAATCACAATCTTATTGTGATTTCCAAGTCAAGGTTCAATTTGTCTAATCAATTTCCATTTTACGTTTTCGATAACCACGTGTCTCTTTTTTCCTTGTTGAGACTATTTTCAGAAACAACCCTCAACACAACCAACGACAACCCAATAACAACGAATACACAACTCACCTCAGGTCTCGATTTCTCTCATTCCTCAGACCCAATCTCACTCTTAACCCTATCGATTTCAAATCGTAGAAATGGGTGGTAAGGCGTATATGTGTTTTGTTTTGTTTTGCAAATATATTAGATTTCTTCGAGATTCGCATCACGCGAATTTCTAGACAAATCTAATTAATCCATTTTCGAGAACTCACGTCTCATTTTTCTTTTCATGTGAGACTCGTTCGAAAGTAACTATTAGTTGATTATGAATCAAACTAATATTTTATAGAATATGTTTTCTCGAGTTAATCGTGCAACCGATACTAACCTTATTCTAAAACTCAAGATATCCATATCTTATGCTTCCCAAAAGTCCCAATTTCATATTACGTTTTCTAAACTATTCTCAATCGCTTGAGACTTAATTTAAGTCTATTTTAATGTTTTCCTGAGCATTTAAAAATTATAATAGTTTGATACTTTCAATTTTTTTAAAGGAATCTATATTCAGTACTTACGTACATGAATCATTTGGACTTCCCTTTCAACCAATTTCCTATTGGTTTCATAACTTGACACTTTCATCAGTTATATCAATACCGAACTGCTCACAACACCTTTATGAATTCACACTTCACAAGTCTATTTCACATCCATTTACGCTTAGTCTCGTTTCACAAGCTTATTCTCTCTTTTAACTATCCGTTTCTAAACTTAATCGTCCTATCTTATGAGTTAAGTATCGAACGAACAAGGAGAATAAACTTCCTATCGCATATTTAGCGATAGAACATACATACATACAATACAAATATAACACAACCCCGTTCCATCGTGTTACTTCCCAACTAATCGCGCTCAATCACCCTTTGCTTCTCAACCAAAGTTTTATCCTCAATTGAGCCAAATCTAAGCTTTGAGACCAACATTGTCAGACCCCTACCTAATTTGGGCATCTGACCAGCCTAGATTACCTTAATCCCTTGATAATCTAGCAGCCTTAATCTCTCCATCAATAAACAATTAAGAATAAGATCTTATTATCATCAATTATAAAAACTTTATTAACCACAAAGGATTTTATAGTGAATCTTAAACCTCAAAGTACATTTAGATGAATTCAACAATCATCATTTTTTTTACATTAATTAGATAGTCCTCAAACTTTCGTAAATTTTTTTGACAGCATCTCCTCTATTTTTAAGCCTACACCGAAAATCCTGGCCTTCAAAAATCTTCAATAAAACCTGCTCAGCTTTGGTGGAAATGTCGAACGACTCACAATCCAACCATAGCAATATTCATTGCATCAACTAAATTATATATTCATTCTAACTTGATTTAAAGTATCAAAATTCTTAAATTACCTTAATTGCAAAATAATATCAATTCATCTTAAAACCGTTCAGGCCATTCCAAAGGAGATCCTAATCACACTCGAACCCATAAACCAATTTATACAGTATAATATATTCAAAAATCAATACATATATAGAGTAAAGAACTAAGCAAGTCACATTTCCCTTTCCCCTTATCGTTGCTAGAACCTATCATTATCCAATTATAAAAGTTCGATAATGTCAGATAAGTAAATCCCACACTATCTAGTACACCTATAATAATCAAATGCATAATAATCCAAGAGATTAAATAAAAAATGTAATCCAAGGAATTTAAATACAACAGTAAATCCAGCCCGTTTTTGTTATCCGACCATAATAAGATAATGTTCTCCGAAAGTGGTAAGTAAACAATAATAAGGACTCATGCGTAGGGAGTATAATCAAATGAGTCTCGTTCCTCTAGAATATGGGAGTATGATCTGGTTCAACGTGATCTCATAATAACCACGTGATGCAAAGTATCAGTGACTCCAGCCCCTCAAGCATAATATAGTGTTCTATAACCACGGTATAGTCTACACTATAAGGAGACTCGTAACACCTTATCCTCCTAAACGCGTATGTATGTACAACAAAAATGCAATTTATATGAAAATATAATCATATAACGTAAACGTTACTATGAGATTTACTTAACTTTATAAACAACCAACTTCAAGCTTAATTTCTGAGGTTCCCAAGAGCGTCGGATCACCTTGAAAATGGTTCCAATAGCTTCTCTGCATACCCAATTATATTATGGGTCAAGCTTCAAGTGAAACCATATCACGAAACCTAATGAAAACCACGATCAACGTACGCTTGAAAACAATTTCCAAAAATCTTAATTTATATAACGATTTTAACTAGCCAACTTGGGGTAACTTTTTATCCTTGAGAACCTCAATATTTATCATGATGACCTGAAAGGAACTTGTTGTACTCATGTCCTACTTTCTATAGACTCTAAGAACGCCCAAAACGGATCACCGACGGAGAAGTTATGAATTTTCTCATATGGCCTGTCAATTTGGCAAACTTTATTTATTTTGAACTGAAAAGTTTCTCCAAATCAATATTTTCGCAATTAAATCCTCAAAACTCGACAATAAATGCCACGAAACCACTCGATACCAACACTAAAATATTTTCACAGCCCGTAGAGTCAAATTGTATCAAAATCAATAATTGATTCATCCAAAACCCAATATAAATCAATATCAACAGTTAAAACATTTCCAAAATAGTTATCAACTGAATTGCATTAGTTCACCTCATCAAAACCCTAACTCACTTCAGTGAGATTTATCCCAAATTGATGTAAATCAATTCAATATACCAATTAACAACAATTCCTACCAATTTCTATCGAAACTCCGCGAAAGAAATCGAGAAATCGCGTGAATTCAAATTGAATTGTGGAAAAATGCTCGGCATTAAGAATTTATCAAATTACGAGTCGAATACCTCATTTTCACCATGGAAATTTAGCTCGAATTGACAGTATCACAATTCTATACAATTTTGCGGAAAGAAATCGGACGAAAATCGGACGTAGGGAGTTTCGCGAGCTAAAGAATCTATGGAGAGGGTTTGGGAACGTTCGTACTGTTGTTTGAAAACAAGAATCGATAGATTTGTTTTTATTTTTTTATATTTATATATAAACTCTCAGCTGCTTGTCAGTAGCTTAATTTTTTTAATTTATTAATTCCCGAAATCCATATTTTGACGTATTTTGACTCCCGGTGCCCTTTTTCGATCCTATTTTTCACCGAATTGTACCAAACTCTCGACAAAACAGTCCATCTTCATGAAACGTCCTTAATACTGATTTTGCTCATGCCAAAACCCCGAAAATTTTAACTTTGTCCATAACATACTAAAATCTTATGAACCAATCCTCTTGCCATCTTTAACCAAACTTGCACCAATTTGAACTCAATCTCAACCTCGACCACCACCAACTGATACGAAACTCGATACAAGATCTCACACAAACTTTGTCTAATTTCACACTACCTATGATCCGACTTACACGCAAACCGAGGCATGTATACACCTCACCAATAGCCACCAAATCGTCCATTATTTACTTCCTCGATGATCACGCTACGACTATCTCGAGGCGCATCTAATGTATATTTTTATTTAATTCAAACTATATGATTGATTTATATATTTTTATATATAAACTATATTATATATAAATATACATACACCCATGTATTTTCGCAGCTATAAATTCGCCATGCTCGCCAACAACCAACCTCGAGCGTGCACACTATTGTACATCCCACGCGTGTCACCCTCGACCCCACGTGTCACTAGGCGCCCACCAATTTATTTATTATTTTATTTGATTTCATTATTGTCTTTTTAATTTACGCCCAAATAAATCCCCAAAATTATAGAAATTGGAGAAAATTCTCCAACACACTCCAAAGCTCACGGACACCGTGTATACACTCCACTTAACCCTATTTCGCATCGAAATAATGTATAATACATCAATAGGCACACAATACATAAAAATAATATTAAAATTTATGATCTCTGATCTGTAACACGTGGGTTCCACCTCGGATACCTTATTCTCAAATTAAATCCGAAAATACTTAATTAGCCACCTAATCACGTTTATAAAATTCTCGGATGTCCAATTTTCCCAACTAATAAAAGATTTCATCCTCTTAATTTGAACTTACATGTTATTTAACCAAAAGATATATGAGATAATAATCCTTCATATACAATTCTTTTAATCCAAACCTGTAAAACCATTTCCGAGGTGAACCATTAAGTGGGCCCAATTACTTTCGTTGTATTCAATAACTCGGTGGTAGAGATCATAACCATTTTAACTTTTCATTTCCAAATCCTTGGTTTTAATGAAAAGTTATCTCCATTACCTTGCTAATCTTGGCAATTTGTGAATTTCTGACGAGTTAAACAATCAACTTTGTGGAATATTCGATAACCTTACTTTATTTCTCATCTCATACCTTGAATCCCATTCAAGTATCAATATATAGCAAAACCTAGCCTATCTTGCTTTTTATAACACAATTCTCATTCTTATCTGAATACTATTCCACAAACCGTTGATAATTCTTTCCATGTCCATTCAAACTCTGGTACACATGTGACGGCCCAAAATCCAATTGACCTGCCCTAGGGGCAATTTAGTGATTTCCCAAACCCTACACTAAATTAGCCCTAATTTAAAATAAATCACATTGTAAACCTTAGTCACCACAATTTATTTACAAAACCCTAGATAAAAAAAGGGGGTTGGGGGGAGGGGAGAAAGAACAAAAAGAGGGAGATCTAGGAGGTTCCTATAGATCAAGGCAAAAGAATCCAGAAACAAGGTAATCCCCATCTTTCCCATCTTTCTTTTGATCTTGATTCGGTTAATATTGAAAAAAAATGGGAAGAACACCAAAAGAGTGGTGGTACTGCGACGACACCGCCGATGGGGGCGGTGACGGCGATAATAGGTGGGGCCTTACTAGGAAGCCCCGTCGCTGCGAGGAAGAAGACAAGGGGTGGCACCCAAAGCCACTCTTCCCGCGGTGGCTGCTGGAGCTGTGACTGGCCGGAGCAACGGCTAGTGGGGGAGCAGTTGCTCCCCCTCCCCATGGTTGACGAACCAGGGGCATGGCTCCTGGTTCGGTCAACCCCAAGGGGGGGTTTGCTCCCCTAGGGGCCAGATTGGCCCTTGGACTATTCTAGGGGCCAATCATAGGGTAGTTGACATGGGTCAAATTGGCCCCTGGACAACAAAAAATATATATATATAATACAATAAAATAATATACATTATAAATAAACATAAAAATAATATATTTTCAAATGGGTTGAGGCGGGCTCCCACCCTCGACCCTCTCACAAGCGACGGGGGAACTGCGGGAACGACATTAGTGGACCACCCCGATGTAATTGAATAAATAACTTTCAATTTCGAATAATCGAATAATGAGATTATTGTTAAAATTGTCTAGATTCGCAAGGAGGTTCATATCGAGCCCCGTGCGTGCGAGGTCGACCGAAAGAGTCTAACTCGGCGAGTCGAGGTAAGTGGGGAGCTCCATTCATTTATTAAATATAGCTTGCTATTAGTATATTTAGAATTCATGATTTAAACTAAAGGACTTGGGATGAGGTTATTACCTACCTTGTTTGACTTCATGGAAGGCCTCTTGGGGTGCCATAGTCATATGGTGGAACCAAGTCACCTTACATGTTTAAGGGCCTCTTGAGGAGCTATAATAACGTGGTGGAACCAAGTCACCCATTTCTGCAAGGGCCTCTTGGGAAGTCGTGGATGCACAATGGAACCAAGTCACCCGGGCCTCTTGAGGAGCCGTGGACACATGGTGGAATCAAGTCACCCACGCATATTTATTATATTATGATGATTGGTCAGCAAGGGAGGTAATGACAAATGAGACAATGGACTTGCATTTATATCTACTACATTCTATGTATATGTTTTGTAACTCTTTGCATTTAAAAGATGACTTTCTTATGTTTTACAACTTTTGGAATTCCCTATTACTGCTTAAGTTGTTTTATGGAATATGAAATGCTTACCCTTTGTGAAAATTGATGTCATGCTACAGATTTTAATGTTACCTTGATTTTAAATGCATGCTAGCTTTATTTTGCTTTATAGGTATTACTTGCATGTTTAATATTTGAGCGTAGTTATTCTTTTATTGGGCTCCGTTGGTTCTTTAGCTTACCCCAATTACACTACAAGTCCATCTACGAGTGCGATAGATCGTGGCAAGGGAAAGGCCATTGCTTGAAATCTCCTTGCAGTGTGAGTATTATATTATATATCTACTATTTATTTTGAAAACTATTAATAAGGGTTGCAATCTAGGCAAATTTGTTGGGTAGTTAAACCTTTCTTTAGTTAGTTGGATACATTGATAAGTATTTGTAGGTTATGGAGATTTTATATGGTGTTGATTTGCTTAGAGGAACTTGAGATACTCGATGGTTTAGGTTATGATGACATATGGTATTTATTGAAATTCAGATTTTTCATTCTTTTGCCATATTGTCTATATGTTATTCCGCAGGTTGTTTAGGCGTGCCAGACCGTTATTTGGGCCTGGTTCAGGTATTGGGTCTAAGTGGAGGTCTGAGCCGGGTGACCCGACCTTAAGTCGGGGAAAGGTCGTCTCAACACATCTCAGTTTACTTTCTCATTATTAACCATCCATTTTTATTTTAATTATCAGCCGATTCATTCTTAGACCATCATCAGTCTAAAATTACATATTGATGCAAATAATATTTGAGCACAACATTAGATACTAAGTAGAGTTTCGTGTCTATCTGATCCATCACCATTCCAGTGTTTCTCACCAGAAACCTGGAATTTCACAAGTCATCCCATGACTATTGATCTCATAAACATCTATCATCCCATGACAAGAGATCTTGAATTCCCAATCCGATCAGAGATAGAAACCTGACACCTCGTGCAAATCTCACTCATTCTCTAAATGTCTACTCACAATATTATATACATTATGGACTAAAAAGCAATTACCAATTCCAACTTGTCAGCCAATTCACTTAACTTCTTCTTAGATTAGTTAGAAAATTATCTTTTCTAATTTTGTCAGATCATTCTTTAACGATGAGTTCATCAAGAACCTCATTCCTTTCACTTTACTGAATTCTCCCACAAACTCACCTCTTAATCATTTACTGTTCACCAACTTCTTTCATTACCTGAATGGAGACAATTATCCTTAACTTGAGTAGACATATGTTTCCAAATAGAGATATCAACATATTCGATGATCATACTCTCATAGTATAACTTTTAACTTGTATCTCATACAAGTTTATAAATATGATATCTTTTTTTATTTCTACTTAATTACAATTAAAGAATATTCAATTCTTCAAACATATCAAGTCAGATACGCTGTACTCTATTCAAAATTTCCAACCTAACAGAGATAAGGCTTACTAACTGGAATGTAACTCACACATTTCTCTTCATTTCATTTATATCTTCACCAACATACAAGCATCTTACATCATCTCCAATTTACAATAATTAGTGCTTTAAATTTCACCACTGACTAATCAGGTGGTGTAGCACTATAATTGAACCTACAACATATTCACTGATATTAGTTGTACTATACTATGATTCAAAACTTCAATATTCAGAGTTTGATTCCTCGTAAAATCCTTGTGAAGATATATTAACTTCCATCAAACTTATAGTTTGATATTCTAATTTGATCAGGACTTGTTAACTTGAAATTCTCATTTTCATACTAATGTGAGAATATATTGACCATTTAATTGCCTATACTTCAGCTTCCCATTGACTCTGACAAAACTTCATAGAATCTTTCATATCAACTGTCACTAATTCATTTGATTATTCAAAGATGGGTAGAGGCGTCACACCGATCTTCTATGCTGTGAATGAATTGTGATTATGAAATGGAGTTACTTAAAATTTTGGTCATGAACAACTACTTCAGTGCCTTACCTTGACTAAAGGAGTCCGTTTGTGTCATTTCCAGCAGTCATAAGTCATCTCAACATCTCATATTATTTTGTACACTGAGTCTATTTCATTTAGTTTTTGTCAATCTTAGCTATTCTCACATTGATCTTGCTCATAGTCCCTTTACAAATTTACCACGACTTTCACTCAACAACCAGTCCACTTACAGCTCCTTAATCTTGACTAAAAAAAACAATTTATATCTTTTCTCTTTTCGAAAATATAGCTAAGGACGGTGCGACTTCTTATTATCATTTAAAGAATCAAAGTCTTCCTTAGCTAATTTTAATTCGAAACAGAGAAACTTTACAACTCAAACAGTCAAACTATTTTTTTATTGCCTTACGTTATTTCCATTAATCTCAAATATCCCAACTTTTCTTTTTCTTAAAAAGAAATTCGGTACCTTTCAAAAAACTGTGTAAAATAACTTTATTCATCAAATTACTTATGATGAATCCACCTTTCCATTATTATTCAACTAAAGAGATAGAAGAATTTGAATTTCTAAACTCCGATTAGCTTAGTGACTAATCAAATTCTTAAAGTATACTATTTCAATCCTTTAAGTTCTATAAATAGAAATTCTCGCGATATATGAGTTCATACTGACGTTCTATACATACCAATTACTGATATTCAATCAGTACACGTCTATCTCTTCATTAGTTTTATTTTAAGTCATAGTGATAAGCATCATTATTTAATTTGATTAAAAGTGACTATTAGGTATTTTGAATTTCAAAATACAATCATTGTTTTGATGTTTAATAACTAATCCAAGCTATTATTAGACCATTTTCCCCAATACCTTAACTTCTAACATGTTGATCTTATCACTACATTTTTTCATTTTCAAGTTAAGAATTTCACTAATCTTTGTTTTGTAACAACACTCAATCTGGAGTTAACAAAATTACTTCCAACTCGCGTATTTCCATTTATTTTTATCAGTTCTTTATTCGACTCATAAATCTACAATACTCAACGTCACTTATAAATAAGTAACTTGAGTAGTAAACAATCAAAGTTTTCATTAGTTCTATATAGAAGTCGTTTGATTATTCTAAACTATGGTTCTATTCCATTTTTTTCACTTGACGTTTTGTTTCAAAAAGGAAACAATACTTTACTTTAAAGTATTTTATTTTTTAGAAATCGACTTAGACAACTTGACTAATCCAATCACAATCTCATTGTGATTTCCAAGTCAAGGTTCAGTTTGTCTAATCAATTTCCATTTTACGTTTGCGATAACAACGTGTCTATTTTTTCCTTGTTGAGACTGTTTTCAGAAACAACCCTAAACACAACCAACGAAAACCCAACAACAACAAACATTCAACTCACCTCAGTTCTCGATTTCTCTCCTTCCTCGGACCCAATCTCGATCTCAACCCTATCTGTTTCAAATCGTAGAAATGGGTGGTGAGGCGTATGTGTGTTCTGCTTTGTTTTGCAAATATATTAGATTTTCTTGAAACTCACATCACGCGAATCTTGAGACAAATATAATGATTCCATTTTTGAGAACTCACGTCTCCTTTTTCTTTTCATTTGAGACTCGTTTAAAAGCAACTATTAGTTGATTATGAATCAAACCAATATTTTATAGAATATGTCTTCCCGAGTTAATCATGCATATTCATATCTTGTGCTTCCTAAAAGTCTCAATTTCATATTACGTTTTCCAAATGATTCTCAATCACTTGATACTTAATTTAAGTATATTTTAATGTTTTCCTGAGCATTTAAAAATTATAATAGTTCGATACTTTCAATTTTTTTAAAGGAATCCAAGTTCGGTACTTACATTCATGAATCATTTGGACTTCTTTTTCAACCAATTTCCTATTGGTTTCATAACTGACACTTTCATCAGTTATATTAGTACCGAACTACTTACAACACTTTTGTGAATTCAAACTTCACAAGTCTATTTCACATCCATTTACGCTCAGTTTCATTTCACAAGCTTATTCTCTCTTTTAATTATCCGTTTCTAAACTTACTCGTCTTATCTTGCGAGTTAAGTATCGAACAAACAAGGAGAATAAACTTGTTATCGCATATTTAGCGATAAAACATACATACATACAATACAAATAAAACACAATAGTAAAGTTTCTAAACTTTTTTAACCTCGTTCCATCGCGTTACTTCCCAACTAATCGCGCTCAATCACCCTTTGCTTCTGAACCAAAGTTTTATCCTTAATTGAGCCAAACCTAAGCTCTGATACCAACATTGTCAGACCCTTACTTAATTAGGGTATCTAACCGGCCTAGATTACCTTAATCCCTTGATAATCTAGCAGCCTTAACCTCTCCATCAATAAACAATTAAGAATAAGATCTTGTTATCATCAATTATAAAAACTTTATTAACCACAAAGGATTCTAATGTGAATCTTAAACCTCAAAGTACATTTAGATGAATTCAACAATCCACAAAATTCGTTTACATTAATTAGATAGTCTTCAAAATTTCGTTAAAATTTTTCGACAACATCTCCTCTATTTTTAAGAGTACACTGGAAATCCTGGCCTTCAAAAATCTTCAACAAAACTTGCTCAGCTTTGGTGGAAATGCCGAAGAACTCACAATCCACCCATAACAATATTCATTGCATCAAATAAATTATATATTCATTCTAACTTGATTTAAAGTATCAAAATTCTTAAACTAGCATTACCTTAATTCCAAAATAATCTCAATTCATCCTAAAACCGTTCCAGCCATGCCAAAGGAGATCCTAATCACACTAGAACCCATAAACCCATTTATACAATATAAAATATTCAAAAATCAATACATACATAGAGTAAAGAACTAAGCAAGTCACATACATTCGGAAAACTTTCCCTTTCTATTGTCGCCGTTAGAACTGTCATTATCCAATTATAAAAATTGATAATGTCAGATAAGTAAATCCCATACTATCTAATATACCTATAATAATCAAATACATAATAATCCAAGAGATTAAACGAAGAATATAATCCAAGGAATTTAAATACAACCATGAATCCATCCCCTTTTTGTTATCCGACCACAATCAGATAACGTTCTTCGAAAGTGGTAAGTAAACAATAATAATGACTCATGCGTGGGGAGTATAATCAAATGAGTCTCGTTCCTCTAGAGTATGAGAGTATGATCTGGTTCAACGTGATCTCATGATAACCACACGATGCAAAGTATCGTGACTCCAGCCCCTCAAGCATAATATAATGTTTTACAACTACGGTATAATTTACACTATAAAGAGACTCGTAACGTCTTATCCTCCCAAACCGTCTATGCATGTACGACAAAAATACAATTTCAAGGATCAATGCAATTTATACAAAAATATAATCATACAATGTAAAGGTTACTATGAGATTTACTTAACCTTACAAACAGCCAACTTCAAGCTTAATTTTCGGGGTTCCCGGAGCATCGGATTGCCTTGAAAATGGTTTCAATAGCTTCCCTTCATACCCAATTATATATGGTCAAGCTTCAAGTGAAACCATATCACGAAACTCAAAGAAAATTGCGATCAAAGTACACTTGAAAACAGTTTCCAAAAATATTAATTTATATAACGGTTTCAACTAGTTTTCAACTAGCTAACTTGGGGTAACTTTTTATCCTTGAAAACGTCAATATTTGTCCTGACGACCTAAAAAGAACTTGTATTACTCATGTCCTACTTTCCATAGACTCTAAGAACGCCCAAATCGGATCACCGATGGAGTAGTTATGAATTTTCTCATATGGCTTATCAATTAGGCAAACTTTATTTATTTTGAATTGAAAAGTTTCTCCAAATCAATATTTTCGCAATTAAATCCTCAAAACTCGACAATAAATGCCACAAACCACTCGATACCAACACCAAAATATTTCACAGCCCGTGGAGTCAAATTGTATCAAAATCAATAATCAATTCATCCAGAAACCAATATAAATCAATATCAACAATTAAAACATTTCCAAAATAGTTATCAACTGAATTGCATTAATTCACCTCATCAAAACCCTAACCCACATCAGTGGAATTTATTTCAAATTGATACAAATCAATCTAATCTACCAATTAACAACTATTCCTACCAATTTCTATTTAAACTCCGCGAAAGAAATAGAAAAATCGCATGAATTCAAATTGAATTGTGGAAAAATTCTCGGCATTGAGAATTTGCCAAATTGCGAGCCGAATATCTCGTTTCCACCATGGAAATTTAGCTCGAATTGACCGTATCGCAATGCTCTACAATTTTGCAAAAAGAAACCAGACAAAAATCGGATGTAAGGAGCTCTGCGAGTGAAAGAATATGTGGAGAGGGTTTGGGAACGTTCGTACTATTACTTGAAAACAAGAATCGATTGATTTTTTATTTTTTATATTTATATATAAAACCTTAGCTGCTTTTTCAGCAGCTTAATTTCTTTTTATTTATTAATTCTCAAAATTTATATTTTGACGTATTTTGACTTTCGACGCCCGTTTTCGATCTGGTTTTTCACCAAATTGAACCAAACTCTTGACAAAATAGTCCGTTTTCATGAAACGTCCATAACACTAGTTTTGGTCACGCCTAAACCCCAAAAATTTTATGGACCAATCTTCCTGCCATATTTAACCAAACTTGCTCCAATTTGAACTCAATCTCAACCTCCACCACCGCCAACTAATAGGAAACTCGAAACAAGATCTCGCACAAACTTTGTCTCATTTCACACTATCTCTAACCACCGCCAAATCATCCATTACTTCCTCGATGATCATGCTATGCGTATCTCAAGGCGCATCCAATGTATATTATTTATTTAATTCAAACTATAGGATTGATTTATATATTTATATATATAAACTATATTATATATAAATATATATATACACCCATGTATTTTTGCGGCTATGAATTCGCCATGCTCGCCAAAGACCAACCTCGGGCGTGCACACTATTGTACATCCCACGCGCGTCACTAGGCGCCCACCAATTTATTTATTATTTTATTTAATTTCATGATTATCTTTTTAATTTACGTCCAAATAAATCCTCAAAATTATCATAATTGGAGAAAATTTTCCAATGCGCTCCAAAACTCACGGACACCGCGTGTATACTCCACTTGACCCTATTTCACGTCGAAATAATGTATAATTCATCAAATAGGCACACAACACATGAAAAATAATATTAAAATTTATGATCTTCGATTCGTAACACATGGGTCCCACCTCAGATACCTAATTCTCAAATAAAATCCGAAAATACTTAATTAGCCGCCTAATGAAGTTTATAAAATTCTCGAGATGTCATAAATATCGTTCCTGTCCAATTGGTCTAGCTTCATTAAATATATGTTGCATTATAAAATGACCATGGTTGCAATGATAAAATTATGGACGTGGAAAAGAGAAAAAGATATGGTAAAGTTCGTATTAATAATTCCACCTAAAGTGAAATAAAAGTGGTGCACCACATGAAATATAAAGGGGAGAATTATTGACAAATGAGCATGCTCAAAATCGTGACAAGCAATGTCACATATGATAGGCCATTAGGCCATACTGATTATATATTGTCATATATGCCCAAATATTTTGATGACATTTACCATGCCAATCAAAGGTGAAAATTATGAATTTTATGGCTCATTAAAATTGACACATTGAGATGTGTTCAAATCATGAGCTATATGAAGGCGATGAATCTATGTCTTGATATAAAAGAGAATATTTCTCGAACTTGAACTTAGTTGAGGCTAATGTTCAAACAATATCTAGTACAAACAATTATAATGTTGTTAATGCTTTCTACCAGAAGAATTTTACTCAAAATAATAGAAAAATTATCTATATGATTTTGGTATTATCTGAGAATGAAATTCCTAGCTCTACCTTCTTGTTACATTTTTCTACATAAGGCATATTAAAATAAGTGTACGGCTATGTGCACCCTGGATCTTTCTAAAGGCACCCAAATATGTCTCAGGGAACCCCGTGAGATTTACCAAATTGCCCCTAGGTTGAAAAACGAGCACCCCATCCCAAAAAAACCAAAACTTGAATTCGAAACTCTTACCCCCAAGCCCTTATTTCGTCTATATAGCCAACAATCCACACACTCCCTTCAATTTGGAGGTCGAATGTAATGACCCAAATTAATTAAACTAGGATTAGTGTTGATCTCGGGGATTAATGGTTGTAATTCAGGCATTACGTGGACAACTCGGTTGACTCGCATATGTGTACATCACTATCGGGCGAGTTGGTGTGACGGGTATTCGCTTCGTAATGTGTGTCAACACGGGTATTTGGTAGGCGAACTATGGGTACACTAGAAAACTTGATTAACTTACGCTAAGATGATTGAATGATCAATTAAAATGGTAATTTAACCATAGGTTAAGTTGATTAAATTAGTACAATAGGTTGTGGAGTTACCTCGAAATGCGTCGAGGTACATGACATCGGTGTCGGGTAGTCGAGGTTAGTGGGATAAAAAAATTGTCAATTTTGGTGAATAAAAACACTAACCATATGTATTATAATGGGCCTAAGCTAATTTAATTAGATCAAATAAGAAAGGCCTATAGTTTGGTTAATTAATTTAAAACTATAAGATTTTCCTAGAGATGCGTAATGGCACATCTAAGAACCAATGGAGTTGCAAATTGTTGTTATTTGAAGAGAGTAAATGGGAAATGTATCAAGAGATATGCCATTAGATGAATCTCGGGATACGTAAACACATCGAGATCAATGGCTAGGAATTAATCATACCTTAATATATATAGATGGATTGATCAACACATGCAACAAAATCATTTTCAACTATGGATTTCAGAGAGAAGAGGAGGAGATTTTGAGGCTGGAATTCAAAAATTTGGGGTTCAAGCTTGGAGATCAAACATAAGGTAATCATTTTCTCCATCTCCTACACATTCAAATAAGCTAAAATCTGATGTTTTGGTGTAAAATTGATATTTGAGGAATAGATCATTGATTTTGATGAATTCCTGATGAATTACAAGTATTACTACCATTTCAATTGAGAGTCATAAACTAGTTTTGAAAGAAATTAAGTTTTGGTAAATTTGGGAAAAAACTAGTGTATGCATGATTTAATGATTTTGATCCAATTGGTATTGTTTCTGTTGTTTGGATGATGTTTTGGAGTCACCATGGAGTGGAGAATGGAATTGTGGGGTTTGGTTAGCTCATTGGAGAGTTGGGGACAAAATTCTCAAGTTGAAAATTTTGTCACTAAGCGTAGTTAGGGCGCTAACCAGATTGGCTAGCGCGATAACCAGTTTGAGCTTTCAATTGTTTTTTCAAAATGAAGAACAATAGCGTGCTAGACAGATCCCATAGCGCGCTAACTCCACCTAGCGCGCTCCATCAGCGCACTAATAACAGATGAAAACTTAATTTAAAGGGGTGATTTTGGGATTTTCAACTTAATATAATACTAATCAACCTGGAATCATGCTAAACATATGAAATCGGACTTTAGGGACTTAAGGGACCATAACTCGAGTATCGAGGAGCTAATCGGGTCGGATTCGGGAGTTTGGGGAAGTCGGAGAGCATTTTGAGGTTTGTGAAATCCACGAGAACGTCACTTGAGTATTTACTTGCTTTCATACTATTTTATTATATCTTGTATAGTGTATTCTTGATTCTATTCTTTATTTACTTCAGCTATCTATGTCTGTGTCACTGTTTGAATGGTTGGTTGAGTTTACTCCCGCCAAGTATTCCGTTATGTGTTTATGGCATGCTAGACCATAACATGTGTATTAGGAATCCTCAATGGATAACGACCCGAGCTACTTTGTCGATACATTTGTCAGTGCATTGAGTCTATGCCGGCCACCGAGAGGACCAGGTATTGGGCCAGTTGGGTGCGCCCACTAGTGGGATCTTGGGAGAGAATATGGTCAAGTCTGATCGAAACAGGCATACACGTTTACGCTTTATTATTATTTACATATGCGATGATCCATTTATAGTTGCTTGCTTACATTCGTATGTTTATTTAACGATATTTATTAGATTTCCTTTACTTTATCATATGAATGCTTAGTGAATTTCCTTGTAATTTTACTTACTTGACTCCTCATCTGTTTTGTTGTGATGGCTGAGTGCAGATCCTTCTACGAGTAAGGGTAAGGAGATTCTTGGCGACTATCTCGAGCTCACCCACTATTCGGCACACTACTTGTAGGTGTTTATTTTGATAGTTTGTTATATATTTGGGTTTATGGGAGACTTTTGAGACACTTGTACTTGTATATGTTTACTTTTGTCGCCCTATATACAATGTACTTTATTCGGGTTTTTCACAGTAGGATTGATGCTCTATAAAACCTAAGAGTTAATGAAAATACATGTTTATGTACTTAAGACTTCCGCTGTAAAATATTGATTATCTACTAGTAACTCTGTAAAATACAAACAACTAGCAAGGCTAAGACTTAAATAATCTACATACAGTTGAATTTATGGTATTTAAAGACTTAAGAATAAACATGAATATCATATCAACTAAACTAGTAACACACACGTGGACAAGAATATCGAGATATGAGATGGACGGGCGAGTGCCGGACATATGTAGCTGGGTCTACTAGGCGAGGAGCACACGACACGATGACACCCCGCCGCGGTCTCGGGGCCCGTGGCTGCCACATTGAAGCTATTGTTTGGTGGGTTCCTCGCGTTCGTTGAGTCGATTTGCAGCCGAGGACGAGGGCTCGTTGTGTGGAGGTCATTGGAGAAGGTACTGGAGGTGGTGGTGTCGTTTTGAAGATCAAAAGAAGGTTAGTGTGTATTTTCCATGAATTTTATTCCATTTGGTTGTTTTGCAAAGACATTCGGATTGTTGTAGGAATGTAGTATTTATTTTCCAAACCCGTAAGTGTCGGTCACACTGGTCAGTGACGTGTTGTCTTGTCTCGGTCTTACAATGCCGAGACAAGAGCTGATGTATCGTTGAAACCCAAACAAAATTGTGAACTGAGGGACCCCGAACTCAGTCTGTAGAGTACAAGCGAGATAGGCCATGTGGTATTGGAACCAAGAAATCATAATAGTACATGTTGTTTCAGTATTACCCTACTTAGTGTAGTAGATATTTCATATTGTGGTTTGTCACGATTGTTAGTAACCAAGGCATGTTGAAGAGTCTCGGAGGGGAATAACCAAGATAAGTCCCACGTTCTCCATTGTGAGTCACCGAAACGTGCAGTGAGTTTTTGGACTTGTTGGACCGAAACTGTGTTAAAGGTCATATTTTTTATGTTTTTTTGACATGATTCTAATACACTATTTATGTCATTGGTTCATAGATATTGCCCGGAGTAAGATTGGTGTTTCTAGGGAATGAATTTACGAGAAGTCTTCGAGAACAGAACAAGCGGCGGGTACTTTGGATACTCACAGTGGGAGGAAACCACTAACAACCTCGTATAGGAAGGAGAAACAAAAGGTTATAGAGAAGAAGGTTGCACGTGCACGCTCTCCTAGGGAGATGGTGTACAGGATGAGGCATCGCAGGTCCACGAGCGGGACCTACGTATTGGCCGTGATGATAGTAGGGGCCACATCGAATCATCCGAGTCTAGTGACAAGGGCCCAGGTGAATAAGAAAATAGGAGTACCACAGCCCAATACCCCATTCTCGGGAGTAGTTGTGACGACCCCTCCTTTTAAATAGGGCACCACCCAACCTAATCCCATAATTAAGCCCTAATCTCAGCCACGTAGGACTTAACTACGTATTAGTCAGCCTTTTGTTCTATTTTTCTCATTAAACACGTTCAGGATAAGTAATACACATGTCACAATATGATTGAATTTCGAGTTAATTAAAAACTTTTTACAGTTTAGCATACCTAGCGGAAGTTTTAACAATTATGCAAAAGCAATTATTAAAAATCCTAAGTGTGGAAACCAGGAAACAACATTACATGCATATAGATATCAAAAGGATGATAAAAATGTGATAACCAAATCTCAAGTCGGGGAACTATACGCTCATCCCAATATACAACCCAAAATGTATAGAAAAGACATAAAGTAAATAGTACATCAAAAGTCGAGACCTACAAAAGTGGGGAGTAGAAAATCGTCGAATGCTCAAAGGTAGTCGCCGATCTTCTCCTTGCCTGGCCTGCTACTCGACGTATCTGCATCCACCGTCATATAAAGGACGGTCAGTACAATGTAATGAAGTAACTCTTGGAGATTCTCATGTAAATCTCCAAACATAATCAACTGGTAATTAAAAGCATAAGTATAGCGAATAAGTGTTGAAAAGGAAATATGCTAATAAATACCATGGTTAAACAATATGAGACTGACACAGGCTACGTAGTAATGATCTAGGTCTGGTTGGCCATGAGTCATATCACTAGGCCTTTATTCCACTATCTCAGGGTGGAGCTGTGCTCTACACCTCTATCGAAGGTCGGAGCTGAGCTCTACGAATCCATGATCGTCCATATCCCAATCCTCAAAGGTGGAGCTGAGCTCTACACGTAATTAGATCATCTGTATATATATACTTACCGCCTACCCCGAGTCCCATACCCCGTGTGACGCGCAAGTGTAGTGGTGAGTGCTGATAAGCCCGGTAGTCTAGTGACCTTGTGTGTCGCGCATCTCATAATCGTGCAATAAACCCTAGATTCTACCACTACTTTGTAATTTCAAGGAAGACTCGCATTAGGGATTCCAAGGGAAGACAATATGCTTCAAAGCCAACATTCAGAGAATACAAGTCCATATATGTATACTTCAAGTTCATTACTCTAATCCTAATAGCATGTTATTCTTGATCACATTTTCATCAAAACAACAAGAAAAACATAGAACATGAGAATAGAGTAAATGATTTTTATAAGCAAATGATATCATGATAAAAACACCCATATGATGAGTAGAATATGAAAAAATTCATGATATCAGAATACAAGGCAATTCATGGTCAAATAGACTGTAAAACATGACATAATTGAAATGAAATGTAAATAAGAACCTCAACAAGATTACTTACAAAGCACGCAATTTCCTAGCTTAAATCGGTCGTCTCACACCTCACGTCACATTCCCTACACCCAACATAAATTCTCTAAGATAAATTTCAAATGTTTAATGTGTTAGGGTCTTTATTTGAATACTTGTGAGTAATTATAGTTTAGCTAACTGCTTTTATTAAGGTTGCTTCAAGCAATCTTTGAGTCTGCTTAATTATAACATTTATTATGCTCTAAATACTAACATTTGAACTTTGAGCAAACTCAAATTAAGTCAAACAGTCTTAATCGAAATAAGCAAGCTCAAAAACCCATAACAATCTTATTTCTATTGAGCAAGCTCAAAACTTATATCAGTCTTAAATATCATCGAACACATTAAAAATTCACCTCTTTTGAGTCTGCTCAAACTGCACAAAATGAATTTTATGCAACTCTAAAGCTTTCGATTCTTAAGTCTAAGAATACTCAAATCACCTCAAGCTCAGTCCATTTGGCTTAAAAATAACTCCATTGAGTTCTAACATCATCATGCAATCATTTATACTCCAATTCCATGCAATAAATATCCAATAACCATTAAGTAAAGTTACTATTCATCTTCTTCACATAACACAACTCCACAATCATAAAGACTTCCATAATGATCCCAACAAGGAATTTTTACTAATTAAGGGTCGATCTACTCTTATGAATCCACATGTACCAAAACTCATCAATGATAACAACTTAGAACATAACTTTTGTAGAGATTTGGCGAAGAAAAATACCAAGAGCTTTAATGGATTTGTTTCCTTTCATTCTATAAGTTCCACTAAGTTAGATTCATACTCTTTAGTATTAACCTTCTTGGACCTTCAAAAATTCCAACAACAAATGCAAGATTTTCTTTAACTTCTTTGATCTTCTAATTTTCTCACAAGCTTTCTAACGGTGTTGGAGTTTATTTTGCATGTTGAACAAAAGACCATGAAACTTACATAGTCATTGACTTCAAGTCTCACCACACTCATAAATCTTTAGATGAATCAAAGGCTCACATTTAAGCCATCATATTCCACTAAGTCAAAATCAAACCAACACTTGTCACTTTTTGCATGACACCTAACATGCACCTTATTTTCTATTGGTCCACCTACACATATCATAAGATGTTTTTCATTTTGTGCATGCCCTTTTAAATTAATTACATGCAAGTCTAATTCCATAAACTTAAAAGTTGCCCTTGAATTTCACTATATTTATAATCAAACCATAGGCATATTTTATTTAAGTTAGCAAATATTCATTTAGTCTAAATATAGCTGCTAACCAAAGTATGGAATTTCATTATATGCAAATTCAAGTCTATTTAAGAACTAATCACAACATCTACTATTCGTATCTCGCGCTCGCACGCATCTCGAGGCGCATTCCCGCTCTCATCTCGATGTGACGCCTATATATGTTAATAAAGGTGATTTAATAATCTACACACATACACAACACTAGGAATACATCACATATATGTAAAATATACCTCGACCACTTGCCTCAGTTGATATGCGTATCATGGTGTAGGTCCCACGTCACGGGTCGGTGATCCTGTTTAAGGATTAAAACACAATTAGAAATTTTGGGTCGTGATAGTAGTAGTGGTGTAACTGGTGGGAATATATAGGAGAGCGGAGATGACCTATCCGCTCCATTACTCGGTGGTCCCATCGACCGGTCATTGCTGAAGAGCTTCCAAAATCATACTGCGGCGGTGATTTGGAACAACGAGGTATATATATTGTTCCAAGATTAGTTTCCTACAAAATAATTATGCATGCTACTCATCATTCTAAGTTTTGACAATTTATTCTGACATTTGTTTGGTTTTTGCAGCATCGCTCATTGCTTAAGTGCATTAACCACGGGCCTCAATTACTTGAATGAGACTTGCAGTCTTGCCACCCCAACATCGAGGGCTGTAGAGGATCATTTAGAGATTCGAGTTGATGCCACTCATAGATTACTCCTATAGGAAAGGAAACAAGGTGCTCATTTCTGCATTTGTTAAGAGGTGGAAGCTGGAGACGAATACATTTCATTTGTCGTTCAGTGAAATGTCCATCACCTTGGAGAATGTGAGTGCGCTTTTGAATATCCCGATGACCGGCAAGGTGGTAGCGTGGAAAACTTTGTGAGGTACACCGAGGAGTCTCACACGGAGGCGATCAACTTAGTTTCCAAGCTCTTCGGGATTATTATTGAAGACGCAGAGGAAGAGGTGAACATCACAAGAGGGCTCACGGTTAAGAAATGTTGGTTGAAGAGTAGATGGTGTCCTAAATTGAAGCCGAGCATTTACTCGAAGGTGGAATGTACTGCACGTGCATATTTTTTGTACCTCTTATCGTGCTCTCTTTTTGCTGATAAGAGTGGATCACGAGTCTCCATTGCCTTGATCAAGCTTTTAGAGAATTTGGACGAGGTTGGAAGCTATGCATGGGGTGCAACGGCATTGGCGTACCTTTACCGACACCTTGGGTCGGCAACTAGGGTGGAGGTTTCACATATCATAAGGTATTTGACCTTTCTCAAGGTACAAACTCAATTCGCCTTTGTTTACATTTTTTGAATGTTGTTTTTGAATTGTGTACTAGTAATGTTTACTTGTTGTGATTCTTGTTTTTGCTCTGTAGGGATGGGTTTACGAGCACTTTAAACTCCAGCTCGCCGCGTTGAACGCGAAATACATCGACCACATCCAACCTCATGTTTCTAAGTGGATACAGAAACACGAGACTGTTGCGAACTTGGATAAGCTGTTTCTATTCAGATGATACTGGATAGGTTGTGACCTAGTGAGGTGTATTGCTATTATTAGTTATTCACTTTCAAATTTCATGTTTCCATTATAACTTGTTCGTTTGATTGGTGTAGGTGACTTGGGATCCGTACGTGGATGTCGACCTGAGGGTATCGTTCGTCGGTGGCCTTTTATTCTGGCACAATTAAGTACATGGAGATTGTGGAGCTGTACCATCCGGAGCAGTTCCTAAGACAGCTTGGCCATGTCCAAGGCATACCTGACTTCTTACCGTCCTCTCGAAGCTGTCCGAGGCCTTTCTATACAAAAGTATTCGATTAAGTACGACTTCCAACCAGAGAATTGGGAAATGTGGCATAACCACTTACTCTCCCCTGAAAGCCGTGTTGAGAAGGCGCGGTTTGAGTTCATGGCTACACCAAATTACCTACCGTGGTTTGTACGAGTTTTACATCCTGTCATCGAGAACCCAGCCCACATTGAAGGCGCAGCCGACACTATTGCAGACTATGAGCTTATGGAGGTAAATTTTAAGCTTATATTTTAGTTTTGGGTTTGAAAAAAATTATTATTGTGTTTTGATATTTTATTGTGTTTATGTTGTTGTCAACAACATAACAAGTGAGCATTGGACTCCGTGTTAGCATAGATAGACTTGCGTTGGAGGGGATGGCAAAAATGGAGGTTGTACGAAAAATGGCGAATGAAGTGGTGGAATTTTTGACGGGGAGGGGTCATGGCATTACTACCACCACCACCACGGCCGCCACAAACACCACCATGATGTCCCCAACTACACCAACAAGAGATTCCCAACAAGAAAGTACCCCAACTGCATATGTTCCAAGTGCCTCATAGCCCCCAAAGACCAAGCGTGCACGGGAACACATACCAGTCCGGAAGGGGAAGGAAAGCAAGATTTCAGTTGTATGAGCTCAAAATGCATTGTTATAAACTCAATTTTTCATTTGTACTTCAATTGAGACTGTTTTCGATGTTGTTTGTATTGTTTGGGGTTTTTATGAATAAATTATGTTGTACCCATTATGTTAATATATTTGTATGATGTGTTTGAATGTTTATGTTATGGATTTTATTTGATTTGAGTCTGTTGTGACATTATTGTGAATTACATTGGTTGGCCTAAAAAATTTGAATTTTGAAAACAGGAAGTGTCTCGATCCCCCAGGTCCGAAACCACACTATTCGCCTCAAACCTGCAGGACCGAGATGGACAATCACTGATCTTGGCTACCCATTTCGCATAGATGTGCATTCAAAATATGGTGATCATCTCGGCTATGTAATACCGCAAACCGTTGTCTATTCTCGGCCACAATATACAGAGATAGTACATAACAAACTCGGTAGGCGTTGGTCGAGACTACCTGTACCCTATTGTTGAACAAGACATCGAGACATAAAGAATCCTAAAGTTTACCAAGGCACCCAATACCCTCTTAGGGCACCCCAATAACTATTAGGGCACCCCATCAACTATCAAGGCACTCAATACAAAAAGTAACGTATACAAACTGGTCGATAATGCAAGATCGTCCTATACATCAACGTTTCAGACATCTATAACTGAGACTATGGTCTCTATCTCGGTCGAGCATGTCCGACACGAGTGAACATGTGTCGACCTGCTTGACCGAAACAATGATTTTTCTAAAAAAGAGCATAATCCAAGGTGCAAAACCGTAACACAAGTAATGTCATACGTAACCCGATGTGTTGTAGATATCAACAACCAATGTGGATAGATACAAAATGAACATGTATACAAAATAAAATGTTCCAAATTGAACAAGTATAACATGTAATACTATGTAGTGTTTTCCAAAATGCATAAGTATACAAGTCATTCCAAAAAATTCTATCAAAGTTGTTACAAAAGCTAAGATTCATCTAAGTCTATTACATCATTCGTGCCTTGCTGAGAATGCATGATCAGAGTGCAATCTTGGACGTGGAATCTCGTACCCTACCCCTTAGCATCACTCTCCACAAAGGTGTTCCATAATGGGAAAATGGGAGGAAGGGGTGCATCATCTTTGAATTTCACCTATTAATTGCAAAATCACGTAGAGAATAAGTTGTTATCATTAGGAACTTTTAAGGAAAAATAATAAATATCAATTAAGTGGAATTATATGAAACTTACCCTAACCTAATGAATGTTGTTGACGTTTGTGACGCCAATGATAACCCTCTCTCTAAAGGTTGACAGCGGTGAGCTACGCAAAGGAAGGTAGGTCAAGCAATTGCCATTTGAAGCATTCACTAGCATGATATTAAAAGTGGTTGCAATTAAAAGATCCATATCGAAAAGTGTCATCCACTTTTCCCATCCAACCTCCTCAACGTCATTGCAATCCACGCAATTCCTTATGGTTCCATAGTCGTCTCCTATAACTTAACCCTATAAAACTTGTTTTTCATCTAATTCACGGAGAAGGCCTTCTCTAATTGTCCTCCAACTATCTCTATCGGGTAGACCGAGGCCGGCAAAAATACACCGGAAGCCACAATGACCATCGCTAGCCACGTCGAAGGTACTCTCAATATATAGAACCTAATCCAATTAAAGCTAGAGATGAACCTAACCTTAGGCACACCTATTGAAGCTCTATGGGTTCGGTATATTTTAGCAACAAATGGCCTTTACTTCTTTCGCGAACACGCAAACTCCTCGTGACCGGGCACATATTTAAAACCACTAGGAAGTCTTGTCGTAGATGTATCATCTTCATCGGGCTTTCTCTTCAATGATTTTTTACTTTCTTTTTTGATGTTCGGTCTCCCTTTTGTCTTAACCTTAGCAGGGGTGGAATCACTGATGTGGATGAAGGATTAATAATCTCTCTCAACTGTTGAATGATCCTCAAACGGGCATCCTCATCAACGCAACTTCTAAACTTATCAATGACTCTTTAGATTTCATCATTGAAGTTATAATCAGCCCGACCCACAGACTACTCAGGTATTAAACTCAACTTCTACCAATGAGTGTGTATGTCCTCAAGTGGTATAGGTGAACCGACCAAAAGATATACATTAAGCTCATGTGCATAAGGAAGACCATGTGTAGAGCGTATATCACAACCACAAAGAGATTGGTCGGTCCCGACATTCTCTACACGCTTTACTTCTTCACGAATCAACTTAAGTGCTGCTTGGGAGACATAATCCCACAAATGACGATACAAAGGGCCCATGAAGCCGTATTGCATAGCATTCAAACTCTCGCTCAAACGATGCCTTTATCTTGTTGTGTTGGTTGTCTATCATGCCATAAATGACAACCCATAGTGCCTCAAAGTTTGCTTGACAATGCCTAACATGTTTCTTGAGAGTTGAATGCGCAGACTCAACTCTTTGCGTTGTTGTCTCCCCCAAGTGCATAATCATATTTGTCCAAGTAGAAACAAATATTTCTTTGAACTCCCCAACCCAAGTCTTCTCCAAGTACTCGACTAACCCTTTCACATCGCCATAATCATGTCGTATGTCATTATACCTACGGTCAAACGATGCCTCGGACTTCGCATACGTCAATGTCGTTAACTTATCATTTAAAAGAGTGAAGTCCTTATTTTTTGCAAACATTTTCTTGGTGTTGGTCAAGACATTTTGGTTTATATGCCACGTGCAAAGTAGATGAGACGATTGGGGAAATACTTGTTGGATTGCAGTGATAAGTCTCAACTCTCTATCAATGACAAAAACACCCGGTAAAGACCAACCCTCCAGTATTAGCTTCAAAATCTCCAAAGGCCATAAGTAGTTGTCCTTTCTCTTCAACGACATGAAAGCAAACCTAACCGAGAAAGTGACCTCAGTCAAAGTCACCCAATAATCTCCAACAGTGGCATGCGGTACCTTTTGGTCTTGTATGTGCAATCCATAATAAGCACCAAAAGGAAACGCCACACTAAATTGATAGAGTCAGGATGTGCCCAGAATATGTCGGTCACGACATTCATATCATTATCCTTCATATGCGAATAAATAGTTATTTTGCTCCAATAAGTGCAACAGTTGTTGCATTTGCATTCTCCCACCACTTCTCAGTCTCGTTGTCTTTGTCATGCATTGTAAATCGTACGAAGAGTGGAAGCATTATTTTTATCCCTTTGCCTCAATGTGTTGAGGATCTGTCTTGGCATCACATTCCCCTTAGTCATTTGCCCTACTACAACCTTCTCATCCGGAGACAACCGACCAACATATGAGTGCCCTTCCAAGTACTTCGCGATCTCATGGTTGTGACGCCCACATAGCATATTCAAATATCATAAAGAGTCCGACTCTTCTTTGATGTAAATAAGAAAAGTGCACTCACATTTCTTGGTGCCACTATGAGGCCTTGTCTTATCCTCCTCTTCCTCTCCTATGTTCAACTTTGGTGGTTTTTTCTCAAGTTTCGCCGCTTTGGATATCCCTATTTTTTGAGAAATACCCCTATATGTACTAAACCTCTCACAAGCAAGCTTCACCCTACCCCTACGGCCAATCCCTCAAGCATCTGACTTCTTCATATCCAACATAAATTTTCTTTCCCATCCCAACTTTTGAACCCACTCAATAACCTCATTCCTAGACCCGAATAGTTTTTCACGACTAAAAGCACTTGTGTAGTCTTCAAATTGAGATGTGGATGGATTTTTCCTGCAACAAGTTATGTGTATCGTAAAATCTGATAATGAAAAAACTGAAAAAATAGTTAAAACATACTTGTCTCAGTCCTTCAAGTCCGAGAAACATCAATAAGTCTCGGTTACACAAGTCCGAGACTATGCATCAAGTCTCAATACCTACCCACCGTAACTATCGACACATAGTAAGTACATGGTTTCTGTTGTATTAGTCCGAAACTAATCCTAAAGTGTCGGCTACATACAACCGAGACCGTATGTATTGTCTCGGTCTGTGTGACCGAGCACTTCGCGTCTCTATTGTAGTTTCAAAAATGCAAAAAAAAAAAAAAAAAAAAAAAAAACATAAAAATGGAGAAAACAAACATTATCTTCTTCTACGTCCGCCTCCCACTCCTTCTCTTCACCCACTACAAGTTAACCGTGATATAAACATGTCGAATCTAACAAACCCTACAATACAAAACCCACTTTATTTTCTCTTACAAAAAAACTCAACGAGTTCATACAACCACCAAAAACTAAAGAAACGGTCACACCAGACGATGAGGGATCGATTGCACTTGACAGAATTTTGGTGCTTGTATGAAGGTGGGTGCACGGAAAGGAGTAGTTTGGATCGTGAGTGAATTGTTGGGTTTGGTAGGGCATTTTTGACATTTCCTTCCAAATCTGATTTTTACAAGATTTTTACATGGGTGCCCTGATCATTGTGCCGAGTGCACATAGCCTGACTCTTAAAATAAATGTTGTCATACGATTCAATGACATTTCGTAATATGAAATGATCATTTTGATTATTCAAGATCATTAATAATTTGAATTATAATTCGTAAAGGCATCCTTTAAGGAACCATGAGTTTGATCAGCTGGTGATTACAATAATGCTAATTATTGTAAGGCAAATCAATGAGAGATTTATATCAAATTAATGCTCAATTCATTATCTTATAAGATGCCTTAAGCAACTAATAGAGGATTTTTATAGCAAGTTTTCTTGATGTCACTATGATGAAGCAATTTGCCCACCATTAGGGAGAGATATAAAGCCAATTTAAAAGGAATTGCGTGAAATTACATGAAACGCATCAAATTTGTTGCATTATGATCATTGTATAAATTAATATGAACTTGAAAGTTCAAATGATCATTCATTAGCAACAAGTTATGAATCAATTACTTGATGCAATTACTAATATAAAAGAGTAACAAAATCATATGTTTTAGCATTAAAGGTTCATATAGGAAATGATGTCCATAAGCAACAAAATGCATACACTAAGAAAACGCTTAAAGTGTAAAAGATCAGATATTGCATTTTTAAGATGCAGCTCTTCACCTACTTAAAGAAATTGAAATAGTGTTCTATACACTTTTTGTGATCTTCGAGTTAAGAAATTGAAATAGTGTTATATATACATTTTGTGATTTTCGAGTTAATCATAAGTGGCATGAGTTTGTTTTTATACTCCAAATGGTAAAACTAAGTTTTGCAAAGATTTATTGCAAAACAATATAAGATGTCTTACCTATGTGAACATAAGGGGAGAATCAAAAGGAGTTATTGATTAGTGCATTGCACTCTTTTCCCTTAGCTAAGGTTTTATCCCATTGAATTTTCCTAGCAAGGTTTTTAACGAGGCGATCCTAACAATATTAATACTCCATTATCAAAATTGATTAGTGTATTGTACTTTTTTCCTTAACTATAGTTTAATCCCCAATGGGTTTTCCTATCAAGGTTTTTAATGAGATAATCCTATCAATATCATACTCCATATCAACATTGATGATAACGATGTACTCTTTTTTATGTTGGATTTTTTTCCAAAGGGTTTTTCTTAATAAAGGTTTTAACGAGACAATTTCTCTTAGCAAGTTGTCATCCAAGGGGGAGTGTTGTAAATAATATGGATTGACAACTCTACATATTCCACCTCTTATTATTCCAACTATTCACATGATGTAACACCCACTTTAGTTCATATAATTACTTAGCCTTAATGTTATTTATTCATGTAATTATATGGAGATGTAACTTGTGCCTTTTTGTCTTACCAAAGGCCTATATAAAGGGTCACACCCATTTAATGAGGTGCATATATATTGAGATGAAAGTTCTCCTATTTCTCCCTTATCTCTTCTCTTGTTATATTTTCTAGTTCTTTGTTTACTTTCTCTAGCTTTGTTCACATTAATTTTACAACATTGTTTGGTTAGTAGATGATTTTCAAAATCATCTAGATGATACGCTGAATGGGGAAACGCTACTAGAGGCAGCATTTTAGTTTTCCAAACATCAGATTACGTTTTCTATCCTAAATTTGTCCATACTTATTCGTGTAAATGACACAGTACTATACCCTCCTAATGAAAATGATATGAACTTGCGTGAAAATCGTTTATCAAGAATTTTAGTTATATATTAAATAAATATAAAACAATACCGGTGTGATTTCTAAATGCAATGATTATCATTTTGTTGTAATATTTCGATTGGTGGCCAATGTATAGGAGGTTTGCACATACAATATAATTCTTTTCTTCTACCGACTCAGATGTAACTGCACTCATTCATCATAAACGATGCATACATAATTTTTTTATATAGTTTTCCAAAAAAATAAGAATAAAATTGCATATAATTACTTAATGGCAAGAGTAACAAAGTTCGGTATTTTTGTCTTTGAACATAACATAGTTCAACTTGAGGTGTTTCAAAGTAAAATAAATGACAACATGAAATTCATCATCAACAACATGTAAATTATATATTGTGTCCTTTAATGTCATTTTATATTTTTTGACAACTCAATCAGTGTGTTTTTTTCCAAACGACTATAATTGATCTACTAGATTATGGATCATTGATCAACTATCAGTTTCTAGATGATCACTATCAGCTAGATTATAAGCTATCAGCTAGATTATCAGCTAGTATTGCCAAACAGAGCCTAAAGAAAAGAGGAAAATTATGAATTTAATTTTTTTGTGGGCTGGAATTATTTTTGAAGTATAATTGAAGTTTGTCCTAAAACAAAGTTTAATTAAAACTTTATTTTAATAAGTAATAAAAAAATAAAATAATTTTAACAAAGGTCCTATATTTTTAAGGTTCCGCCTTAGGCCTCCAAAATGTAAGGACCGACCTTATTAACCCTACATATATAACTAATCACTTCATAATCTTGTAATTTCGATCGGCCTTACGCAAAAACTTTCCATTTGATACCAAAGCCTATAGCAGCTTAACAACGTGTAAGATTCAAGATTCAAATAGATTATGAAGGCTAAAAAAGGGCTTTGTAAAACAAATGTTAAAATAGTCTCAACAAATCATTGCTGGGAGAGCTTTACTCCTTAGTGGGCTGACCCGGCTCGAACCTGGAGAAGTCGATTAAGTTCGGATACTGTGTGGTATAAACTAAACATGACGATAGCTACAAACATGTTAAATTGGTAAACTAGTCAGGCATACATGTGTTATATATTTGTTAATGTTTTTTGACTTATATAATGATTTGTGTCGATGCAAAGATTGATGCATAAATCATGGATACGAAAAACTAGTATTGTTTTTTTTTAAAGGAAAAAATTATGTAGTAGAAGTAGGGGTGGGCAAATCGCGTTTGGTGGTGAAAATCATCAAACCGCGACCAAACCGGGGGTTCACGGTTTGGTCGTTTTGCAAACCACTACAAAACCGTGAACCTTCAAAACCGCAATCAAACCAACCGCGGTTTACGCGGTTTGGTCGGTTTGATTTTGCGGTTTTTCTACAACACATTTAGAAAATAAAAAATAAAAATACCTCACATTCCATACATGTCCATTAACAAAACATGCAACAAAACATATAGGTGTCCATACATGACCACCAAAAACACAATGAAACACATTTAATCAATCAAAATTATGAGTCTTACTTCATTTTCAAATTTAAAACAACATTAAAAAGCTTCAACTCAATTCCAAGTTTGGGGGTGGTTTTGCGGTTTGGTGAATTGCGATTTTTCATAGATGAAAACCACCACCAAACCGCAGAATCGTGGTTTTCAAGTTTTCTAAATCACCCCCAAATCGCGATTTTAAAAAATCACACCAGACCACCCGGTTTAGACGGTTTGGGCAGTTTTATGGAAATCACTGCCCACCCATAAGTAGAAGTATGTTTCAAAAACATGTCATCTACACAATCATTTCTTCATATTTTAAATCTTCAATTAGAACAAGCTAAATAAGAGAAGTGCTAGAATGACAATACCATGTCACACCACAAGACACATTAGCTCACAAGAGCTATCCATGTGCGCCTCGAGATGCAGGTATATACAGATCTCGATGCTTAACACGCGCGTCGAGGTCACATGAAATGCTCTTTTAAGCCAATGTGTCTTGTGGTGTGCATTGTTGTTGTCATTCTAGTATTTTTTCATAAACATATGGCGCATCTCGGCTCTGTTTGGCATGCACAAACTAGCTTATCAGCTAGCTTATCAACTAGCTTATAATTTACTTAGATAAATAAGTTGTGTTTGGTTAGCAACTTATTTTCAAAATAAGCTAGATGATCAGCTACAATCATAAACGCTATCCCCACTAGCATTTCATTTTTAAGACGTCATTTTAGTTTTTTGATCCAATTTTGCCCATTTTTCTTTTTGCCCATGTAAATAGCCAATTCTTGACTAAAAAATAACGGATGTCCATTTATTCTTTAGGAAACAAAATAGTGAATATATATAATAAAAAAACTTGTGTAATGTGACATAGTGCGACGGTGCAATGATGATAATACAATAGCGACAATACCCTATATGCAACGTAACATGATAAATACATTTATGTTAAAAATATCATGGTAAATACATTTACACAATTAACATCACTTAACATTATTATGGCTTACAATATTATTAGTAATAGATATTTTATTAACCAAAATAATATATAGATACTTATTCAAGTAACATCAATTAATATTACTAATTTACTACACATGAAATTTGGAACATTTTATTAAAAGAAATGTTTAATATAAACATATGGGATATGACATGTTATGATTACTATCTAAAAACATCAATATTACGTTATTTTACATATATAATAATAAATTTATTTGTATATGTAATGTAAATAATAGTTTATATAAATATATATTTTTAAAGAACTAAAAAATTCCTTTTATGTCATTTTACATTTATCAGGTACTTGATCAGCTATTTCTTTCAAATAATATTAATTGATCAGGTAGATTATCAGCTATCAGCTATCAGTTACTAGCTTTCAGCCTATCGGCTAGACTATCAGCTTTCAGCTTGATTATCAGCTAGTGTTACCAAACAGAGCCTTTATGACACATGACATACAACTGGTTTCCCATGATAAATTAAAGTTAAGGTCATTTTCGACTAAATGGAAAGTGGGAATTTCCTTCTTTGAGAGTGGTATCTTCATTTATTTAATTTGTAATTTTAGCCAACTTCTAGAGCAGAAGTGCAACTCTCCTTTAGATTAGAATCCAAGGAAGACTAATTAAGCAATTGATACAATTTCTAAGAAATCAAAAACTGAAAATTTCTTTGTCAAAATTAATTAATACGTTAATATAGTATTTAGAAGAAACTGAAAGTTTAGTATTAGTCACAGGCAAAAAAAAAACTATGCCACTTAATTAGGTGGCAAGCATTAATCACATGCATATATATATGGTGATTACTTGATTTGATTGCCCTTTAATTATTTCAATTAATGAAATATGGATAATTAAGAATGCAATGGTAAGTCTTCAAGGCCCAAATCGATTCTCTTATATATTCTTATTAGATTTTGTTAGAGTCGTGATCATATCGACAACTTAGATTTGTCATTGTAGTTGTTACAATTGATGTTATCAGTAAATGAGTCATCCAAATCCAAAACATGATACATGTGCTCGAAATCAGATTCGATACAGTTGGAGATTTGGATAATGATATGCGGTTGCAACTGGTGGATCGAAGCGGTTGCAACAGGATTTCTGCATTAGGCAGTTGAAGATTTGATCTTATCTCAACTGGCTTATGGTTAATTGAAGATTACGAAGAGGTTGGAGATTGCGATTTAGAAGATTGATCACTACGTGTTAATTATGGAGGAACGTGGTTATTTAGATATGGAGATTGTTCAGATCTTGCTAGTTTAGTTAAGATTATGTAATATACATTTGTCTATATATTTGTCAAAGTGATTGAGTCTTGTACACCAGTTATTCAGTTTACTTTGTATTGTAAACCTATTCTGTTCACTTCATCATTATCAAGTTGTAAAGCCTCCAAGGGGACTTGGGTGTTCCAGTGAGGAGGAACCTCACACGCAAAAGGGATCTTATGTATGTAAGGTCCACAGAAGAGTGTATGAGAGTGTGCTAGGAGGAGCTCAATAAGGGAGTCACGACAAGGAGTCATGTAGTTTGATTCATCATACTAGTGGAGTTTACATCAGGACGTATCCTCGTAGACGTATTTCTTAGATCGAACTGTGATAACACATCTGGTGTCCTGGTTTGATTCATTTTATTACATATTTTACTTTTAAGTATTTGCATTACTTTCTGTTTCCCAGTTACAACCAACATTGTATTCGGTTGTAACCACATTTGGTTATTTCAATTGGTATTAGAGTGGGCACTATGAAGTCTTTGTTTAAAGAGACAAACGAGATCCGCACTAACCACAATGTCTTGGGAAACCAATCAGACCAGCCTGAAGGTGTCTCTAACATGAGACCACCACTGCTGACCAATACGAATTATACGTACTGAAAAAGCTCGTATGGAGGGGTACATTCGTCCATCGACGTTAAAGTATGGAGGGCGATTAAGAAAGTGAACAAACCACCGAAAGTTGATGGAGAACCAAAGAATCCAGATGACGGGACAACTGATGAGGAGAAGCTCTTATCAGCCAATGCCAAAGGGTTGAATGTTATCTTCGGAGCTTTCAACCAAGAGCACCTCAAGCTCATCTCCTCATGTAGAGTGGCAAATGAGGCATGACAGATTCTCGAGAATTTTTTTGAAGGTAACGAAAATGTTCATGAATCAAAAATTGTGCTGCTAGTATCTCAATTTGAAATGCTGAGATTGGGAGAAGAAGAAACAGTTGTTGAGTACACTGCCAAGCTCAAAGACATAGCCAACTACGCTCGACAATTGGGGAAGAAGCACTCCAACAAAAAGTTGGTCCAAAAGGCAATAAGAAGCCTCCTTGCCAAATACAACGTAAAAGTTGCTGCTATTCAAGAGAATTGAGGTCTCAAAGACCTAAAGTTTGAAAAACTCATGGGTCTCTTAACACCTATAAGATGCATCTCAATCACACAGAAGAACTCTAGAGAACTAGCCTTAAAAGTAACATCTCGGTATTTCAATGCCAAAGGGTTGAATGTTATCTTCGGAGCTTTCAACCAAGTGCACCTCAAGCTCATCTCCTCATGTAGAGTGGCAAATGAGGCATGACAGATTCTTGAGAATTTTTTTGAAGGTAACGAAAATGTTCATGAATCAAAAATTGTGCTGCTAGTATCTCAATTTGAAATGCTGAGACTGGGAGAAGAAGAAACAGTTGTTGAGTACACTGCCAAGCTCAAAGACATAGCCAACTACGCTCGACAATTGGGGAAGAAGCACTCCAACAAAAGTTGGTCCAAAAGGCAATAAGAAGCCTCCTTGCCAAATACAACGTAAAAGTTGCTGCTATTCAAGAGAATTGAGGTCTCAAAGACCTAAAGTTTGAAAAACTCATGGGGTCTCTTACCACCTATAAGATGCATCTCAATCACAGAAGAACTCTAGAGAACTAGCCTTAAAAGCATCATCTCAGTATTTCAGAGAGAAGGATGTCACCCATGAAGAAGATGACCTTACTTTGCAAACCAAAAAATATAATAGACTGTTTCAAAAATTTCAGGGTTTGAAGACTAGTAGGAAATGTGAATCCTCAAAGAAAGAAGGTGAACCAAAGCCAGTAGACAAAAGCAAGCTCACATGAAGGGAATGTAGAGGATTAGGACACTTTCAGGCGGAATGTCCATCCAGAAGAAAAAAGAAATCGCTAACTAGCACATGGAGTGACTGAGAATCAGAAAATGAAGGAGAACATGTGAATCAACACATTGCCTTTACTACCTTGCATGCGGTTGCAACTGCCATATCTCAGCCTGCAGTTGCAACCAATGAACACAACTCTACAAAAGCGAAAAATGATGTAAGTGATTCAGATAATTCTGATTATGATTTATCTAATCACTCCACTCATGTAGAGATGAAAGGGAATTATGCCGAAATGATCACAAAGTGGGAAGAAGCAGTTATGTGCATTCAAGCACTTGAACACCTCCTTAAAGAAAAGAATAAGGAGCTGATTGAATAAGAGCACTATCAATAAGCTGAACAAAGAAAAAACCAAACTGGATGATCTACTGAATCATGAAAAAAGATATGGAGATCACAAGGGTCTGGTCTTCATCAAAGGATCCTCTTCCAAAGTCTCTACCACAAAACTTGTGAAGTTTGTGAAAGCACAAAGCGAGCCTAATCACCAGCAAAGAAGAAGATTCAGACCCACATGCTACTACTGTGGGATCAAGGGACATATACGTCCTATGTGCTTCAAAATGATTCGAGAACTAGCACAGAGGCAACATGAGAGTACTCAGAAAGCTGCTTAAGAACAAGGACTCCATCAACACAATCATAAGAAATGATGGGTTCCTAAAAAGGATGTATGTCATACAACACATATATCACTAAAGTCATTGTCATCCTCTGACTGGTACTTTGACAGTGGTTGCTCGAAGCATATGACTGGTGATAATGGTCTTCTCGTTAACTATCAATCTCATGTAGGTGGATATGTCACTTTTGGAGATGGTGTGCGAAGCCAAGTCATTGGCAAAGGAACTCTGGAGGTTCCCGATTTGCCTGTCTTAGAAGGAGTTCTTCATGTAGAAGATCTAAAGGGAAATTTACTTAGTATTAGCCAGCTATGTGATCAAAATTTCTATGTAAATTTCACTAAAAATTGATATGATATATATGATGTAAAAAGAGAATGTATCATGATCAGAGAAAGGTCCTCTAATAATTGCTACATATTGCAATAGCTTAGCAGGTCTGTTACAACTCAACAACAGACACCACGGAAGTATGGCATTAACGATTAGGACAAGTCCACTATAAACACCGAGAAAGTTGTCAAACTCAAAAGCAGTACGAAGACTCCCAAAGTTCAATCTCTCTACCATCAAGATCTGAAAACCCTGTCAACTCGGCAAGCCGAAAAGAGAAAGCCAGAAACCAGTGGACAGATGCAACACTTTACAGTCTTTGAGCTCTTGCATATCGACCTGGTTGAACCTACTCAAGTGACAAGTCTGTTAGGGAAGAGATATATTCTGGTATGCATAGATGATTTTTCATGTTTCATTTGGGTTCTCTTCTTAAAAGAAAAATCAAATGCTTTTAAAAGTTTTAGTGACTTATATTTGAAGTTGATGAATGAAAAGACACTATCTAGAGAACATATTGTAAGGATCAGGAGCGATCGTGGAAGAGATTTCGAAAATTCTAAATTTCAAGAATTTCGCAGAGCTTCGGGTATTTATCAAGAATTTTTAGCTCCAATTACACCTCAACAAAATGGGGTGGTTGAAAGGAAGAATATACATATTCAAGAAATGTCTAGAGTCATGCACACATCCAAGAATCTTCTTATAAGACTTTGGGCAGAGGCTATCAACACGGCATGTTATACTATCAACAGAACATATCTTCGCCTTTTACTCACAAGACTCTTTATGAGCTCTGGAAAGGTAAAAAGCCTAATTTTGCTTACTTTCACACCTTTGGAAGCAAGTGTTTTGTACTTAATGACAGGGAGGTACTAAAAAAGTTTGACTCAAGAAATGATGGAGCCATCTTCCTCAGCTACTCCACAAACAGCAAGGCTTACAAAGTTCTAAATCAGTGTACTCAGAGAGTAATATAATCAATAAATGTGTCCTTTGATGATTCTCCATCAGATCAGCAAGCATCATAAGCTAACAACAAAGATGATGAACCACTGCCAGTTGCAACTACCCTCAGTATCCCAGTTGCAATCGGAGTAGAAGCCTCATCTGACACAGATGCTATCTCGACAGGAATGCATCTGAATCATCCATAATTACTCGAGAACCCTCAAGCATAATTCAGAAAGATCATCCTCCAGAGAACATTATTGGGGAAAAAGATGAAGGAATAATGACCAGAGACATAACAAGAATACACTATAGGAGGTAAGCGGGTATGTCTGTTATGTTTCAAATATCGAGCCTATAAATATGCCTGATGCATTGCAGATGAGTACTGGACCATCGCAATGCAGGAGGAATTGAATTAATTCCAAAGACTAGATGTCTGGATTCTAGTGCCAAAACCACAAAGCATGCCAATGTAATAGGCACTAAGTGGATCTTCAAGAACAAATCGATGCACAAGGAGAAGTGGTCAGAAACAAGGCTCGTCTAGTAGCTCAAGGCTACAATCAAGTAGAAGGAATAGATTTGGATGAAACTTTTGCACCTGTTGCTAGATTAGAATCTATTCGTCTACTACTTGTTGTTGCATGCTCTCTTGGTTTCAATCTCTATTAGATGGATGTCAAAAGTGCATTCTTGAATGGTTCACTCAATGAAGAAGTGTATGTTGAACAACCCAAAGGTTTCGAAGATCCATCCTTCCTAGACCATGTCTATCAATTAAGGAAAACACTTTATGGGTTGAAATAGGCTTCGCGTGCTGGTACGACTGACTTGCCAAGTTCCTGCTGAATCATGGCTACAGTCGTGGGAGTGTGGACAAAACATTGTTTGTCAAACAAAAGTCCTCATCAGTCCTTATAGCACAAATATATGTTGATGATATAGTGGGGCTACTGTAAAAGGATTGGTAGAAGAATTTGTCCACAATATGCAAAAGGAATTTGAAATGAGCATGGCTAAACATGTATGAACACCTATGGGTACAAATGAGAAGCTGACCAAAGATGAGCATGGCAAACTAGTAGATCCATCACTCTATATAAGCATGATTGGAAGTCTTCTCTACCTCACAGCAAGTAGACCAGATATCTCATTCAGTGTGGGATTATGTGCACGCTATCAAGCTACACTAAAGGAATCTCACATGACAACAGTCAAGAGGATCATTCAATATGTGGCTGGCTCATCTAATTTGAGATTATGGTATTCATCCAACTCTAACATCTCACTAACTGATTATAATGACCCTGACTGGGCAGGTAGTGCGATGATTGAAAAAACACCTCTGGAGGTTGTTTCTATGCTGGAACAAATATTTTGTTGTGGTTCAGCAAGAAATAAAACTCAATCTCTCTCTCTCCACAGCTGAGGCAGAGTACATCGTAGTTGGGAGCTGTTATACGCAATTGCTATGAATGAAACAAATGTTAAGTGACTATAACATTCAGTTGCAACCGTTTATTGTGTTCTATGAAAATCGCAGTGCAACTGACATCTCGAAAAATCTGTTCAACATTCCTGAACTAAGCACATCGAATTGAGCTATCACTTCATCCGTGATCTAGTGGAAAGGAAGGTAATCTATATTGAATATGTTCACACTGAAAAATAATTGGTTGATATATTTACAAGCCCTTAATACTTATAAGTTTGAGTCTTTGAGATGGGCTATTGGGTTGTGTCTTAGCTTTGTGTAATTCACAGTCGTAACTCTCCCTACATTTTTCTTTTGGTTTTTTTAATAAATACGAAATAAAGGGGGAGTAACGATTTGTGCGAATTTAGTAGTAGTGTTTTTATTTGATAGTAGTGTTTTTATTTAAACATTAACGGTCACATTACCATTGCATTTTTATTTAATTTTTATTTGTAATTATCATGAGTCCTATTAATTATGGGTTGTTGAAAGTTTAAAAGGGTAGATAAACATCAAGGAACCAAAATTAAAGCCGTTGTTATTTCTTTTGATCTTTTTCATCGTCTTGAACCTTAGACCCTACCTCATTGATTGTATCGATTTTTGACTCACTGTATTAGTCTCACTTGATCTTCGTCTCCAAGTTTTGTTTGAGCAATTAAAACAAGTCTAGCATCATGGTTCAAACTCGAAGCACAGTAAAGGAAACAACATCTAAGGCACCAGTACCACCCAAGGTGAAGAAACCAACAAAAAGGAGGATGAAGGTTCAGAATTTAACCCCACTCAGTCTCATTCCACCATTGTCTCCAATTTAGTAGAAATCTCAATCTTTATCAAATGGTCTTCCACCGCTATTGAAGAAGAATCCTATAGGGGTTGCCAATCCACCTTTGTCATCATCAACTGAGTCAAACAATCCTGAGAACTACGAACTTCGAGCATCATTTGTTCAAATAGAGAACATGCATGTCACCTCTGTGACTAATCAACCTCCACCAGAAGAAGAAGTTCAAGAAAAACAAGATGAAGGGAAGATACAACCAGGTGTCTCATCCCTGGTTGGTACATAACATCCAGCCAGTACTCAAGAGATTACTGAAGAAGAAGTTGTTCCAAGTACCAACACCAAGCCAATTGAAGGTGGATCTGAAGTTGTTCGTGATGAATCTGTTCTTGAAGAACCCACAATATTGAGCTACCAATCTCTAAAGAGCCCATGGATATCACAGAGTAGGAGGCTCCTAATCAATCCATGGACACTTCTACTACTCAAGAAACTATAGACCTTCTAGAGATAGAACAATTGGGGCATGAGCATGAAGCCTTTGAAACTCTTGGTCAGCAAAACACTCAAGATCAGGAAACCCTTGATGATTTGGGGGCGTTCATAAAGAACCTACTGTTCCAAAAGGAGATGATGATGGAGATGATGAGTCCATTCTATTGTCCTCTTTGAAAAGGAAACTGAAAAAAAAAAACTTAAAGAAGAAGGCCAAAAAGGTCATAGTTGTGTAACCAGTTACAACCGGTGAACCAGCAAGTTCGGTTACAACCGAAGCAGAACCTGAGGAAGGATTCTTTACTTGATCGATTCTGAAGCACCAGATCCAAGGAGCAACATTCCAGACTCGACATTGAGGCAGAACAACTCAGAATGAAGATGGGAAATCACAAAGGCCTCACATGTCAAATGCTTGATGAGGAAGCTGAGGCCAGATATGAGAGTCTTAAAGGAAAGAAATATCATGTTGAGACCTATTTTCACAAGAAAGACTATGAAGCAGAGAATTTGGTAACCTTCTTAAAATCCCACTCTCTCTTCAAAATCTTTTTCTTTTCCAACCAGATATAATACGAGTTTGGTAAAAGAGTTTTATGCTAATCTTAAGCTGGATGTATTTGACATTAAGTCTCTACACTTCCAAAGAGTTTATGTCAGAAAGAGATTTGTAGAATTCTCACCTAAAATTCTTAATGAATTCCTTGAATGTCCTTTCAACAATAAAGGACATAGATTTCCTAAACCCTTTAGAAAATTAAACACCATGTCTGCTTTGATTACTACCATTACACATGGAAAGAAAATTGAATACTTGTGTGACTTTTTATAAAGGAGCATAATGTTAGTTGATTCATGATTATTATCTTAGCTCCTAAAATTCATTTTACCTGATTGTGACAACATAATGACAAAGGGGGAGATTGTCAGTGTCTTGATCATATCGACAACTTAGATTTGTCATTGTAGTTGTTACAATTAATGTTATCAGTAAATGAGTCATCCAAATCTAACATATGATACATGTACTCAAAATCATATCTGAAACAGTTAGAGATTTGGATGATGATATGCGGTTGCAACCGGTGGATTCGGTGGCAATAGGATTTCTGGATCAGGCAGTTGAAGATTTGATCTTATCTCAACCAGCTTATTGTTAATTGAAAATTATGAAGAGGTTGGAGATTGCAAATTAGAAGATTGCTCACCACATGTTAATTATGGAGGAACGTGACACGTAATTATTTAGAAATGGAGATTGTTCAGATCTAGCTAGTTTAGTTAAGATTATGTAATCTACATTTGTCTATATATTTGTCAAAGTGATTGAGTCTGTACACCGGTTATTCAGTTTACTTTGTATTGTGAACCTGTTCTGTTCACTTAATTATCAAGTTGTAAAGCATCCAATGGGACTTGGGTGTTTCAGTGAGGGGGAGCCTCACATGCAAGAGGGATCTTGTGTATGTAAGGTCCATAGAAGAGCATATGAGAGTGTGCTAGGAGGAGCTCAGTGAGGGAGTCACGATAAGGAGTCATGTAGTTCAATTCATCATACTAGTGGAGTTTACATCTGGGCGTGGCCCTGCAGACGTAGGTCTTGGACCGAACTGCGATAACACATCTGTTGTCCTGGTTTGATTTATTTTACTGCATACTTTACGTTTAAGTATTTGCATTAATTTCTATTTCCCAGTTACAACCAACATTGTATTCGGTTGTAACCGTATTTGGTTATTTCAGATTTGGTGTTGCATGTTTTCCATGAAGGGGATCTTTCTACAAAAACACCAAAGATTAATGAAGGAAAGTAGAAACCAACTACATATGTATATGCTTGAGTCTATTATACGCAAAAGGGAAACCAATTTAACCAAAGTAATGTATAAAATATTGATTATACGTGGGACCATGGCAAAAACTTTTAAAGGACAACTTGGCTAATGGAAATTCTAAACAGTAAAGGCAAAACGACTCATAAGTGTCCTTATAGGCTGTAATTAATCGAATGGAATTTAAATTGTCTTAGAATTATTACCATATTGCAAATATGTTCCATGTCATATGATCATATGGCTTTGATCTAGTTTTTTATTGAACATTTCGACACACTTATATTGTTTTTTTTATAGGCATAAAGTATCAATTGGTCCCTGAATTTTCAAGTTTTTGTTGATTTGATTCTCAAATTTTTCATCAGTTCACTTTTGGTCCCTAAACTTTCATTTCCTATTATTTTAACCCTTTTGTTAAATTTAGAGAATAATGGTCGCTAACAAAGCGCTCCTCAAGCAATTCATGGGCGGTTCGCAAATCATTCATCAAACTAAAAAACCAATTGTGAACCAATTTGTTAGTATCTATTATTCTCCTGAGCCATTAACGTCATGGCCGACATCGTTGGTAAGCGACACCAGTAGCAAGACAATGATGACGACAATTGAGTTCCAACTATCGAAACATGATTATTTACATAAGTAGTGGTGTTCATAATCACTATAAGAAATAAGTCTATCAATGACATTTAAAAACTGTCATTAAAAGTAAAAGATGACAATTTTTAATAGTCATAGAATGGGGGTGTCGTGGAAAGTACAATTTATAATGACAACTTTTTACATGTCATCGTTAATATATAATGACACTTTTAGACTGTCATCTTAATTATTCAACGATACTCTAGAACTCTCATCTTAACAGTTTAATGACAATTTTTCAACATCGTTAAAGTTATATGATAATTTAAAAAAAATTAAAAGATGTTATCCAAATGCATAAAAATATTAAACAATTAAATACATTGCATTAAAATTTATATACCAACAAATAATAATAATAAACAAAAGATAATGATCTTTTTATTCAATAAACAACATTCAAATTCATCTACATTTTAACATCATTAAAAAAATGAAATATAATATTTAAGCAATTGAGAACTTGTCTTCATTATGGATGAAAAGATTGATTATACCTTTCGATACCTGCAAACAATATAAACCAGCAAACAATATAATATAAGAGAGAAAATTAATTACACCAAGGCTGAAAAGTTTTTCTTGCCCTGCCACATCCCAAATCTATCATTCACAAGCATATTGATTCAGTAAAACAAACTCAGGAAAGATCAATATGAAAATAGTTTTGTTGGATTGTTATGATGTTTCTAATTACATGATCTACTAGTTCAACCAATTTGAACATTCTATTACTTAGAAAATAGTTCCCAATGAATTCAAGTAACAACAATCCCAAACTAGATGAGCTACATGGATAACAATCACATAGACTAATATGAGGATGTTGAAACGACACCTATCCTCTGCCCCCCATTTCATTAACTAACATGAAGAGCATTTCTCTTCGATCAAGAGTCATGACAACAAGATAATGCATCACTTAGACTAATCAAACTGACAACAAGATCATAGGGCAACAGACGTCATAACGTTTGTGACGGCCCCAATTTCCCATAAAATTGAGCCCCGCCCGGCCTAAGCCCACGTGGACCCCCGAGCCAGTCTCGCAAGGTCAACGCAGGCCTAGTCAGCCTTCCAATCCATTATTACAAGTAATTTCCCATAAAATTGAGTTATTAGTATTTTCAAGATTTAAAAATTTAGCGGAAGCAACTAATACATTAAATAACTCAACAAAAAGATCAGGGAGTTAGGCAACCTAATTGTGGAACCCAGTAAATATCATCAGAGGAGAGTAAATACAAAATATATAAAAAAAAAATCACCTAGCTATGAAGCCTTCCCTCTGCTACTCGTCCGCGGCTCTGCACTCAGTCAAACATAAGAATGACGAGCCCAGGTAAGTAAATCCAGTAGGACTATACACAACATTTCACAATATCCAAAGCAGTCGAATTCATGCAAATAGTACGAAAGGAATAAAGAACGCATGAATATAAAAGACTGTAAACCAATCAATCGATGAGTGAGGCCCGAGACACCCCCAGCCCAGGCGAGCAAGCTCTGCGACTGCGACTGGCAAGGCAAGCCCCTCGGTACCTCCAAGGTAGATGTATATGAGCACCACACAGGACATCTCATATACATCTTAGATGTATATGCACCCCAGGCGAGCAAGCTCGGCGATTGCGAATCCATATACATCTTCTATGTCCCCCCCATATGTGCGTGCGAGCACGCTCGCGAACTACACATATGGGCATAGTACTTTCACTTCCTAATGTAGATGTATATGCACCCCCGGCAAGCACGCACGCTCGGCAATGAAGCCATATACATCTCTGTCTCTCCCCCCCATATGTGTGGCGCGAGCAAGCTCTGCGAGCACACACATATAGGCAAAGTACTCTAAATAGTAACCATGACTCACTTGCCAATGGACTCACTCAATCAACAACAATTTCAACGATAGCTATCATCACAACGAGTGAACAATTAAGCTATCACAAAACAATAAACAACTATGATACCATTGGAGATATATATATATATCTTTATCTTTTTATTCCAAATCAAAAGTATCCTCGAGATTCGTGCAACACAAATCTCGAGGCAAACTCAACAACCAAGTAGCGCGCATCCCGATGCACCAACCCGCTTCATTTCAAACTCTCGATACTCGCACTACACGCAACACGAGACGTATCATTTCGGTCCAACGTTGGCACGCGACTCGAGGTGCGTCCCCGTTCGTGTTTTGGCTCACCGAATTCCTCGCATAGTTAGCATATCATCTTAAATTGAATTCGGATATACGTATTTCGACGAGTGGATCCCACATACGACCTTGATTTGACACGTGGCACAAGTCAAATTTTCGGGCCGTTAAGCGTCCCTGTGTAATATAATAAAATTGATATCAAGACCAATTCACAGATCAATTGCATAAAATCAACCATTTCACAATTGAGTTAGCTCAACTATATCAATGCCTAAAATAAAAAATGGGAACAAGCAGCAAAACATAAAAAGATTACTTGCACATAGTGTTCTACATAAGTGAAGTTTTTAGAGATTGACTTATCATAATTATTAATTAATTATGATTAGCTATACCATAAATCATGTGGACACAAAATGTACAAGCAGCAAAACAGAAAAAAATAACTTGCAGTTGTTCCAACAACATGGATTAGAGCTGCGTCAACTGAAGTGGCTCAGATTTAAATGCACAATGCTCATTAATCTGATGGGAAGTTGTTAACAATTGTTAAATTATGTGGTCTGCATATATAGGTTGGGCCTCTATCTATTTGCTAAGGTTTTTAGATACAAGTGAGAAGTCTAACATGGTACCAAAGAAATTATTATTAGATCTAATGTTCAATCCTATGCGCAAGCATTTCTTTGTCTATTAATATTGATGATTTCCCATCCTTTCGTAAACGCCGTCAGATCACTCACAGGTAAAGGGGGAGTTCAATATTATGTACTTTGTTGAGTCGTTAATTATGTAATATTATATATAGGTTATTTACATATTTTTATTGTCAAGTCTCCAAAATACTAGCCTAATTGCGTTTATTTATTATTTTCAGGGTTAACGGAGTCTTGTGATTGAATTAAGTAGCGAAAAAATACTCAAAATGGAGTATTTACTTGCAGTGATCGGATGCCGGACAATTTGCCTCGAAATACGCGTTGCGCGGTGGGTCGAATAGCAGTAAGTATGTTTCAGCCAATAAGAAGATGCCACGTCAGTGCCACGCGTCACACCAGCTGCCAAGTGTTAGGCGCCTATTAGTCTACAGCCACACACAAAAGCCAGCGCCACCAATGAGAAATCGCCACGTCATCCGGGATAGACCACGTCACACACCGCATTTTCTTCTTCGCGTTTCAGCAGCATATCGATCGGCCTCGGGATGCGTGCCCGCACAGACTCCCAGTAATTCGCGCGAGTCGCGCGACTTTTCTTCTGCGTTTTGTGTCCACGTGGCGGGCTTCCATTGGGCAGACACGTCACAGCAGCGTCATCACAAACAGCCCTCGTCCAATCGCTGTTCGCCACGTCACACATGCCAGCAAGCTCACCCAATCAAATGCTGACACGTGGCAGGGGCTGGGAGCAAATTCATGACGACCGTTCGATCGTCCTCGGCGCACGTGTCACAAATAAAATTGGGCAGTTTTAATTAGGTTTTGGCAGGAACGCACAGGGGGATGATCTTCTATTCTCTGTTCGGCCTCTCTGGCCGAACTCTCTTCTCCCCCATTCTATATTTTTTTATTTTTCTTTGTTCTTTGTGTTTTTGGATGTGAGGCTAAAACCTCTAGCCTAAGCAAGATCTGCGATGAGGAGGTTGATTGCAAGATATCAATGGATTTGTGAGATTCATATAAAAAAAAATTTAAACGATCTCACATGCGGTCTTTCGTAAAGAAGTCCATCCAACTCATTCCACAAATCCTAAAGTACCCCAAACTTATTCTCGAACCTTGCCCACAAGTTTCAAAACAATCAAGGAATCCATGCAACAAAAAGACAAAGAATAGTGGTGAAAAAGAATATGGATAAAATAAAAAGATGATACAAGTGCATGCATAACAAAAGTCTCCAAAAACTAGTGAATGCTCAAATCTCGCATGTATAGGTGACTAAGGAAACTATGAAATAAAATTATCATAATAAGAGCAAAAACTAATAAGCATGAGAGTTAACTCAAATGATTCCGATCAAATCTTGCGAGCCCGAGTCTTTCAACTACGGGTGAAGTCAACAAGATGATGGAATGAGGTTTTGGGTTTTGGGTCTACTTAAAGACCCGCCACTAATGTGGCAACTTAAGTTGGATATGTCCCAACCAAGTATTAAAACACCTAAAACTCCAATAATATGTTAATTCCTAAAAAAGAATATGCTCTAATTACTTCAAAAACAATGTAATCCATAGTCAAACCTAGCAAAACTCGGGGGTGGCCTCTTCGGCAGAAATTTTTTTTTTTAATTTTTTTAATTTTTTTTAATTTTTAATGTACAATGCTGACTCAATCTATCAGTTTTAACTTCCGGATCAATTGGCGACGTGGAATTCCAACCAAAACTTGAATTCTCACATAAAATATCTATAGTACTACTAAATAAAACAATGATTTTAAGAGGGCAGTCCATGATATTACCAAGATTGATTCAAAGCCATTCAGGAGAAATGGTGAGGGACTATTTCTGTTGATGGAGTAGCGCCCACTGATGAGATCTATCACATCTTGCAATTACGCTAAACTGAGAAAAAATCAGAGTGGAATAGTTCTAGCCTTCCCCAATTAATTTGATCAGTCCATCCTTGATCAATCCGGATAAATTCTACCTTTCATATCTGCAAGATTTAATTGCGACAAATTAAAGAAAATATTAATTGGAGTCAACATCTTCAATACAACACTGAATAACAGAATATTTGTCATGCCTGCAACATTTAAGAATTTGCGAGAAGTAATGGAGACAATTGGATTAAAGGAAAGATAAGTTAGGGCTTGAGGTAGAACTAGGCACAAGCCAAAAAATAATAAATAAATTAGTAAGAACAGTTTTGTCGATAAATGAATTTAACACAAATTATGCAACTCTGAAGTACATTACCTACTTGAGTAGCAATGCTACTCAACCTATATGATTGACCAGTTGCCATAAATACCAAAAACCCAAAAGAGGATGGATATGCAAACATTTCCAACTGCCAAACATTTGAATATAAAAATTGGTAGACCCCTAATAAATTTTGGAAAACAAAACGATATCATGTCCCCTAAGAGAATTTTATGTGTTTACAGAAGTTGCACATTATAATATGAATCAATTATAAAATCATAAACAATTGGGGTGATATTTGATGTTCCTATGATTGGCACAGAACTCAAAGCACCAAGAGCTTCTAGAATATCAAGGGCTAAGTAAGCTAGTTTATGCAAAATATTCCCCAACACCGCCTAATAGTTATAGGGCAACTCCCACAGGTAAAACTGTTTCACTTTAAGATATTTTGTCATCAGTTTCCCCTAAATCAGAGAATTCACCCTTAAAACCAAAAATGATTGGCAGGAGTACCCAAAACAAATGACAAAAGATCAAAAATAAATTTAATGAGAATACTTGAGACGTAAGCCTCGGAGCATTCATTAGGAGTCTAGCAAAATGTCGCTTCAAAAACCATTGCAAAAAGTGAATACAAGGACAAACAGTAGAGATGTTTTTGTTAAATTACGAAAATAGAATGTGAAAAATTATAAAATAGGGAGTTCAAGAAAAAACTCACAATCACAATCCTTTTGAGATCTTAAAAGACGTCAATATGTGCCCTATATAGGTCATGGAAACAATCCACATCGTTAGAAGATACCTAACAAGATCCCCTTTTAAGGCACTTGTTCCGGAATACTCCAAGCTTATTTCGTCTCCTTGCTCAGCTCAAACTGTGATGCAGATGTACATATATGATTGGAATAGCATATTCAAACTGTAAGGAAATGAAGAGTAGTTGCTTAAGAGTCCAACTATTTTAATTAAAACCAATTGAAATAATTGATCGGCTGAGTTGAATAATTGGTGCACATATGAATGTCTTTAACTTATCTAATAAACCTATTAAAAAAAGGCATAACATGAACTACTTATCAAACGATGATAGTCAATAACTTTCGTGTCTATAAAAAACTCATTCATATGCAGGGAAGTCATTTATTGTCTACATAAATATTGCTTTCAAAGTAAACATAGACTTGGAAGATGCATCATACATTTCAGCACCAATATTCCAAAGCATATTCAAACATCAATGAGTGGTTGTAAATATACATCAATGTCGTTCCCAAGTTGCTTTGGTCCCGGTATGAGCAAACTCAACATTAAATGTTCAAGTGACATGCACATGTATGGTGGAAGGTTGTACACTACTAGCATCATTGGCCAACAACTGTATGATGGACTTTGATAACCAAATGGATTGAACCCATCAGAGGTAAGCCCAAATCTGATATTTCTTGGGTCTGAGGCAAAACTTGGCCATTTTTTTATCAATCAAGTTCCATGCAAATGAATCAACTGGGTGTCGAGCCATACCATCTTGACTATGATGAGCAAAATGTCACTTTAAATTCTCTACTGATTCAGATGACATAAACATCCTTCTAAGTCTTGGCACAATAGGAAATAGCGTAAAACTTCAACTGAACTTATCAGTAAAAAATCCAATCTTAATTAGTTTCTACAACACATTTTTTTAAGAGAAACTAAATTACAACACCCTTGACTCCAACGTGAGTCGTAACTCAACTTTGCCTTTGATAAGAGATGTCTCCTCCATCTCATTCATCAACTAGAGATGCTTTGGCACTTCTACAAAACATTACCTATTGATCAATCCACTAAATTTTAAAGCATAGCTAGGGACTCCATCAGAACCTTAACATCATTCTTTAATAAGCTATAAGTTACTCTTCATAAATTACTTGGAATCCCTCAAGAGTTAACAGGCTAACGCAAAAACTCCATACAAACACAATACAAACAATCAATTATTGAGAATCACATACCTAGTTGCTTCGGAAATTCAGTGCTCAGTGAAACGTACACTTTCTACGACTCTACCAAAGCCCAGGTTAACATATAGTAGAATGACAACAACAACAGTCGATTCAAAATTTGATTCAAACTAGGGATTCGAAATCAGAAACTCTTCAAATCGACACACACGAAGAAAAACAGATCTTGAACGAATCCCTAATTGACCAAACAAACAAATTGTGGACTAAAGTAGAGAAATCGAACGAGAATCTACCTTAATTCACGAAGATTTTGGTCTCCAAGCACATATTGCCGATCAAGAGCACAGAGGGATCGATCGATTGATCTGCATCAATGGCTGCGATGTTCTCGTTCAATCACTAAGCGAGAGACGAGTTCGGTCACCAAGCTAGAAAATTAGGGTTAGGTCGATGAACAAGTGAGAAAATGAGAGAGTCTGTTCAACTTTTGTGTTTTTAAACAAATGGACAAGCTTGCCCTTCTTGCGCAAGTCGCGAACTAAAGTTTTAGGTGATATTTTATTCAACATAAGCGGCTTTGATGTTCTCTAAAATTGATGGAGCTAAAAACTTTCTTAATTACTAGCAAATTATATAATGATATTTAAAAATGTCATTAATTTTCAATTAAACTGTCATTATAAACTTATTCGATTGGAAGAGATTGTTTTCACCTTTTACTGACATTTAATTCAGAAATTGTCATGTTAAACCAACTTTCAATGACATTTTTTAAAAATTTTCATAAAGATTGAGTAGTAAGAAGTGTCTTTTGTTGTAGTGAATCCACCTAATAAGAAAATCAGACTACTTAATTTAATGTGCATATGCGGCATTTGGCCAAGAATATTGAGGAATTTGTCTCTTAAACTTAATTATTCTATTGTCTTGCCGTCATTCACCTTTATCAATGTCATCATTACAACATGAATTTATGGTGCATGACAAGTACAACCCATCTCAAATCCATATTCTATTTTTTTTCCAAAACTAGGGATGGTTTACAATTTTTTTCACAAAATAGGGTGGTGTACTTTGAAATAATCAAAGTAGGCAATAACACCTTTTCAAAAGGCGTTATTGTGTGTGATGTTTGTTCGGTGGCGGTGACGTGGCGGCAATTTTTAGAGATAGCGTTTTTTTCAAAAGGCGCTATCTGTACATATGGCCGCCACATCACCGCCACCTCACCCCAATCCAATAACGCCTTTTGAAAAGGCGCTATTGGTTAAGTTTTGTTGGCAGTGACGTGGCGGTGAGGTGGCGGTGATGTGGCGGCCAAATGTACCGATAACGCCTTTTGAAAAGGCGCTATCTGTACAATTCCGCCGCCACTTCACCGCCACGTCACCGCCACGTCGCCAAGAATCGGACTCGCTGATATGTCCGCTTAACGCGCTGCCGCTGGTCCGCGACCTCCTGCGGGCGTTGCTGCTGGTTGCATGCTGGCTATGTTGGCCGTCACCGCTGAAGCTGCTGGACCGCGTCGTCCTCGGCCGCTCCGTCCCTTGGCTGGCCATCGTCGTCGTCGTAGTTGAGCGATCTCGACTTTAAAAAAAAAAAATTGAATATATATACATTGGTTATAAAAAATAAACTAATTTTGAATATATATACTAGTAGATGAGGCACGTGCTCTGCACGTGATGCACAGTTTTGGGTCTAATAAATTCGTTGACATTAAATTAAGTTGTAACGCAATAGTTTTTTTTTAATTTATATAATTCCAACATGAGTTGAATATGTGACCTTACCTGACCACACAATCGAGGTCAATCTCTAGAATTCATATGAAATCAATTTTCTCTTCAACATATATCTCTTCTTATCATGACAATTCTTTTCCCATTATTCTCTCTCTGATGAAAAAACCCGAAAGATTTTGATGAAAGAATAAACAACCAAGTATTGTTTATCCCCAAGACCTATATTATACAACATTAAAATAGTTGAAGGGACTTCACTTTACATACTTTTTTACAATAATAAAAAAACCCTGGTGGACATTTCTCAATCAAAACTTATAGTACGTCTTTGTTATGCGGACCATATAGCCAACATAGCGGCTATTATAATTTCCCAACATCAAATATTTGATCAAGCCCCCTCTTCAATCAATCGTCGGCGAAGCAACAAAAGTAGAATTTAGACACTCTTATTGGTGTAACTTTTCTTTTATACAAAAAAGAAACCCAATGGAACATTCCTCCTATGCAATTCTTAAAATTTAAATATGTTTTGGGCTAATTCATGTAGAAAGCAAGTGTACACAAAGAAAAATGTTGTTCATATCACTTTTTTCACCTTTGGCATGCAGTGTATATTTCCTTCCAACGCAACCTTCTATCTCTTGAAGATCTGCGACAATTTATTCTCTCCCCGAGCACCATTCATGATTTCCATTGAATTAGCAATTTTGCCAATCAGTATTTGCTAGCATAAGAGACAAAGAGGGAAGTTGGGAAAAGCTTACTATAAAAAAAACAATTATTGGGTACATTTAACAACATATATTGAAAAATTTCACTATAAAGTGTTTTGCATGATGATGAAGAATTATTAAAGAATTAAAGAAGATAATCAACCCAACGAGAAAAAATAAATTTTACACTTACCTCACCTATTGTAGCGTCGTAGAGAATGTTGAGTGGATATTGAAGAGAGTAGAGTATGGCTGTGTATATAAAAAAAACGAAAAAGTATAAGAGGAGAAGAAGATACAATATTGAAGAGAGTAGAGTATGGCCGTGTATATAAAAAGAAACGAAAAAGTATAAGAGGAGAAGAAGATACAATGTATATATGGGAATAAGTAACCGATCCTACAAAAGTGGATCTAAAATGGAGAAACGTGTGGGGTGAATGGATACAAAAAAACAGTTTTAGAAACTACCAATTAAAATTGCGAGGATTGACATTATAAAAAAAAAAAAAACGTAAATAGAGTGGAGAGAGAGAATTGTGAAGGGAGAGAGAAACGTGGGGGAGAGAGAGAATATAATTCCAAATCGAATTATTTATAAAAAAAGGTAATATTTTTGAGAATAAAAGGAGATTAGTACAATTTGAGGGAACGGTTAAACAACTTCCTAAATCCCTATAATCGTGCTCTATTTTTCTCTCTGTATGTTTCTATTTGTTAAAACAATTCAAAACAAACCAAATTTTAGTTGACTCCAAAAGATTGTAAACCGCCTATTAAAGTAGATTTATTGATTAAATAACCAAATTGTCCTCATCTTGAAGTGTTTTGATTTAAGTAGATAGGGGCATACTTGGGAGATTTTGGCAAAAAGGCTTCACGGTTAACCGTTTTGGGTTTGCTATTATAATAGTATAGATATATATATATATATATATATATATATATATATATACATACATTGGTTCCAACCTTCAAATCTCTTTTCTAAACTAACTAACATTAACTAACATAACCAAACTCAACTAACTAACTAACTAACTAACTAACTAAACTAAACTAAACTAACTAACCTTAACTAACCTAACCAAACCAAACTAAACTAAATAACTAACTAACCGAACTAAACTAAATAACTAACTAACTAACATAACCAAAGTAAACTAACTAACAAACTAACTAACAAACTAACCAAAGTAAACTAAACTAACTAACCTTAACTAACATAACCAAACTAAACTAACTAACAAACTAAACTAACTAACCTTAACTAACTAACCTTTACTAACCTAACCAAACTAAACTAACTAACTAACTAACTAACTAAACTAAACTAAACTAACTAACCTTAACTAACTAACCTAACCAAACTAAACTAACCAACTTAGTAACCTTAACTAAACTAAACTAACTTCCTAACTAACTTAACTTAACTAACTAACTAACTAACCTGAACTAACCTTAACTAAACAAACTAAACTAAACTAACTAACGAGAACTAACCAAACCAAACTAAACTAACTAACTAACTAACAAACTAATGAACTAACTAACTAAACTAAACTAAACTAACTAACCTTAACTAACCTAACCAAACCAAACTAAACTAACTAACTAACTAACCTTAACTTAACTAAACTAACTAACCGTAACTAACCTAACCAACCAAACTAAACTAAGTAACTAACTAACCTTAACTAAACTAACTAACTAACTAACTAACATAACCAAACTAAACTAACTAACAAACTAAACTAACTAACCTTAACTAACCTAACCACCTAAACAATACAAACTAAGTAAAGTAAAATGACTAACTTAACTAACTAAACAAAAAACCAAAAAAAGTAAATCATTACCCAAATAATGAGTCATAACCTGACCTAACCTAAGTCAACTAACAAACGTAACCTAACTAACTATACTAACCTAAAATTGCCCAACAACAGAACTGAAGTAAACTAATCAAAAGTAGCACGTGTGATGCATACCTAACTTTGTGCATGACATTGTGGTGTGTTTTGTGTTGAAGTTCAATGAAGACCGTGACGATTCTCACACAAACAACAAAAAATAAACTAACTTAATTGAAAACTAAACATACTAACTAAATGGAACTAACCAAAGTAAACTAACTAACCTTAACTAACCTAACTAACCTTAACTAACCTAACCACCTAAACAATACAAACTAAGTAAACTAAAATAACTAACTTAACTAGCTAAACAAACAACCAAGAAACGATTAGACTAAACTACCAAACGAAACTAAACAAACAACCAAGTAGCTCGAGAGTTACTTGTTAACAACCTAACATAACGTAACTATGTGAACTAAACTCGACTAACCTAACCTAACCTAACTATGTAAACTAAATTAACTAAACTACACTAAGGAACATACCCTAACTCAACTACACTAAACTAAATTAACCTCAACACCTAAACTAAACTAACCTAAATAACTAAGCTAATTAACCTAACCAAACTAAACTAATATAACCTAACCACCTACACCTAACTAACTAAGCTAACCAATTATGTTAAATTAAACATATAATCTAAACTAACATAACAAACTAAACTAACTATTGAAGAGTAATCACAGATACGACATTATAATAATATGGAAAACATAAGAAATACGTTTTTTCAATGAGAAGGTTGTATACACGTACTCCGTGAACCCAATATATAAGTTATCTACAAATCACCATGACATCAAGAAACTCATCATGCAGGTCTATTCCGGCGGTTACGTTGACGTTGTTGCTCGGTGATGCAAACCGGACGTACTCTTTGTCTAGTTGGACGTTGTGTTTGTACATCCGGTTGAGGTTGTTGAGGTGGCTGGTCTTGCATTGAATTACGTCGAGTAGATTGATGCGTTTCCTCTGGTGCTTCACTCAACTCACCTCTGCTACTGATGCTCCCAAAAATAGGAGGTGGAACCATCCCAAAATATTGGCTTTCTGTATGGGGTTGGGGAAAGGAACATGAGGTGCGGCATGGTCAACAAGTTCATGAATGAGGGATCTCCACTATATGGCGTATTGTAATTATAAGGAGTATGAGTATATGGACTAGGCATGTATTGAGGCGATGACGGATACATTTGATGATGAGGCATTCCATGGACCACATATGAAGACGACGGCCGGGTGCGTAAGGATCAAAGCGGTAAGGAGGAAGATTCACGCTCAGCGGCACACTGGGTACAAACATTTGAGGTTACGCTTGGGGTGTGGACGATGCGCAGAATGTACCTATGAGAAGAATGAGTTGGTGGGGATGATCGTTGGCTACTCTCGCCAACAGTCTCTGTTCTACTCACTCTCGAACGAGATGTACGTGCTGGAGGAGAACGTCTGCTACTCTCTGCAGCAATCTCAGTCTGGTTAGATGGACGTGGTGGACGAGGACGTCTAGTGCGTTCCCGCACAGTCTCTGGTCGTGTTCGTCTTCTTCTCACCTCTATGTTTGGTTCGCCCTGATCGTCTTCTTCATCTTCCTGTTCAATATCCTCATTTATGCCTTGTTCGACGTCATTTCCGTCATGCGAAAGATTAGACAGTTGCCTTTCATCTTCGTCTAAAATTTTAATCCCTTCATCAAGCGCCGCAAGACCTTGCTCATACCCATCCTCGATAAACACTCGCCTCAGTCGATGCACCAAGTTACGCTGATATACAAAATATAAGAGGTCAAAGCACGCAATATAAGATATTGGATGTTCGAGGAAAATAAATAGTTAGGAGATTACCGAGTAGTCACGTAACGCCCCGTCGTGTCCAATGAATCTCCTAGTGACCGAGCGATACCACGTCATGTATTCTTCATGATCGTGGCCTTCATTAAGTGCCGCTGTGGCAATGGTGTCCCCACGATTCTCCCACATGTGTATGTAGCTTGCGTGAAAAGTCACCCAATTTTCATGATGATGTCCATGCAATTCGAGGCGGTGCAGTTGGGCGTCGTAAGCACAATAAGGTGGCACCACTTGTACCATGTCGAATTGTCTCATAACCCTTTCTGGTCGATGCCACTCCACAATGTGGAAACAAATAAGGGGACACGTCGATAGCCACTCCACAATTTTCATAACCCTTTTTGTTATGTCCCTCTAAACGACATATACCACACCGGTTCTTCCTAGTTGGGACTCGTTCACGGTCTTTATTTGGACATGTTGTTCTTCTATGTCCTTCTTGATGACAAATCCCACATCGCAAAGGTCTTTGGACATTAGGAAGATCCATCTCGGTATGTCTTCGCGATCCCTTAGGTCTCCCTCGGCCACGTCTGCGCCTAGGGTCGGGTATGATTTTCGTCCCAAAAGTCGGCCAATACTTCTCATCGGGATGGCCTTGAATTTATAGGAGTAGCACTGTGCGTACACATCTAACCTATAGTATGGCTCGATGAACTGCGCGTAGCTCACTCGAATCAACGCACATGCTGCTAACACGTGTGAGCAAGGGAAACCAAACGACTGCCATTTATTACAACTGCACACCCGGTCCTTTAAGATGACGACTTGTGTGTTGTTGCCTTTATGCATGCGATCTCCATGTCTTCCAGTCTGCACTTGGAACTCACCAATGTCTCGATTGATCAACGTGACGCGGTGTCTCCTTGCGGATTTCTCATATTTCGTGAGTTTCTTCATGACATATTCCGTGTACGCTTGTCCGTTTGAGATTGCCTCATTGATTTCCTAGTTGCGTTGATCGTGGTACGTCACCAATCTGTAGTATATCATCTGAGTCAACGCCGTAATTGGCAAGAATCGAGCACCCTTCAAGACCCCGTTAAAACACTCTGCAATTGCCGATGAAACTCTAGTAAGTAATATTGGTTCGTCGAATATTTATTGTATTAGAGTGCAAAGAATAAATTGTATTTCGTACTTACCAACACCACTAGAATTCATCCATCCGTACCGCATGCCTCCGTCGTGCGATTGGGTCCAAAGTTCTTTGGGGATGGCATTGACATATTGCAGGCATTGTGGCGTTCTTGAAGATAAGTATGTGAAACGCTCCATGCACGCAATAAATTTTCGTTCTTGATGTTGAACAGCTGCTCGACCAAGGAGTACTTTCAGGGGGGCATTTTTGAAGTGTGTGCCGAAATTACTAAGCAAGTGTCGCAAGCAATAACTGTGGTACCCTTTAGGGGGACGAAAGTCGTTGATTGGGGTGTTGACCGCCTCCAAAATGCCAGGGTGACGATAAGAAATAACGCATATCCCTTCTCTATCTGTCTCGTATTTGCGCGACATCCGCAAAAACCACCCCCACGAATCAGTTGATTCGGTTTCTGCAACGACAAATGCAACTGGTAATATGTGTCCATTTCCATCAACAGATAACGCAATGATGAGCTTCCCACTGTATCTGCCATATAGGAATGTCGCGTTAATCTGAAGCAGAGGCCTGCAAAACTTGAAAGCATGTATTGAAGCTTCAAATGCAAAAAACACACGACGAAATTGTGGAGACGCGGTACTTATTTCATCATCATGCCATTGTCTGTGTGACCACTCGATTCTTGTCCCTGGACTCTTACTCCTCACAGCCGCCAACCATCTTGGTAATTGAGCGTACGACTCATCCCAATCTCCAAAAGCCCATGCAATTGCTTTCCTCTTGGCATCCCTCATTCGCTTGTAGCTGACTTCGTGTCCGTATTTTTTCTTAATTATTTCTATTAATGTTTTGATCGTGACACCTTGATCGGTCTTGACGACGCTTTGGATCTCTCGTGCCATCATGTTGGCGTCAAGTTGGGCATGACCGCGTTGTACGTTGGGATTAATACACGTGTGCGGTACGTCTAATTGTGTTATCTCCCATAATAATGTTTTCTTTCGGAAACATGCGCGAAGACGCCACATACACCCGTGTTGTGGAAATCTGCACTTAATCGCCCACGAAGTTGTAGTCGATTCCATCACATGGTATTGACAATGTCTATTAACATGTCACACTTTAACGGCATGTTGTAAGTCGTTTTTATTGTCAAAACACATACCTATCTCCAAATCGAAGTTAGGGATGTCCCCCAAGTTTGCTTCGGGAATGTTGGGTCGCCGTTGAATTAGCCACCTCCCAATCGATTTCGTTATATCCCGGTATTGGTTGGTGAACTTCATCGTCACTAGCTTCCTCCAACATAATCTCTTCATCGATAGCAAATTGCTCATCATCTTCGACATTCTCCGCACCCGGAGGATCATATCTCGGATCATCTGTGCAAACGTTAACATCATCCCAAACGGCAACTGATGGAACATTTTCGTTGTGATGCGTTTCCTCATCAGTTTCGTTATTTTCGTCGTCGTTATCATCATCGTCGTTATAGGCATTATTATCTTCATGTAATGGAGCAACAAACCCCTCTTGCACGACCTCATCCGGTGGGGATTGCATATGCAGTCTTTCCATCATTAAGGCTACGTCTGGCGTGCCGCTACGTTCGTCAAGAACTTGCGAATGAATCGTACGATTTTGAATTGAGTCGACTGACTCAAATGTTAAATATATATCAACCGTTGCGGTCTTTGGTAATTTGTCCACCGTCTCCCACATCAAGTCGAAGTGTGTCGCATCATTCAACAAGACAGGAACGTAATAATGTGAGCCTCCGGGGATCGTCATCATGTGGCGATAAGTCATATGAACCATAATATCCGTTGATGAGATAGGGAACGCGTTACAAACGTCATCAATCATTTCACGGCCACTCGACCCAAACTTAACCCACAACACTACTGATGGGGGTGAGCTGTACGCGATGCCATTGACCCTATTAACAATGGAGCCGTACGCATAGAATATAAAATGGATGTTTCTTTGTGACATGACCTACATAAGTTTGCGAACTTTGATGTAAAGATGTTACAGACAAATGCACAAATTTGTTAAGGGAATTAGTTGACAATCATGTGGTGATAAAGCGCAATCGAACTTTCTGATGTAGAAGATCGCAATAATAGCGCAACTACAGAGCATACTCATTCTTTCGCACTTACATTTTCTGTGTAATAACGTTCAATAAATAAACATATCAACCGTTCTCCATAAACAAAATACCTATGTCCCTATATATCATGCAAACCATAACCTAACCTAAATAAATTATTATGAAAATACTAAATTAATGAACTTACTTGTTTCCTCCGCTTTTTCTCTTCAACGTAATATTCCTGCAATAACATTGTAATTTCGTTAGTTTATAACACTAATCACAGTTACGTAACCCAAGTTAACCGTAGCAAACATGTACCCAAATAATAAATGAAAACTAACCTCAAGTAAGTAAATTAACTAACGTAACCTAATCTAACTAAATTAACCAAACTATGTGAACCAAACGTAACCTAAAAGTACCTAATAAAACGTAAACATATCCAAAGTAAAAAACCAAAAAATTGTAGATCTGTTCAAGTGTTTTTAAGTGGATCTCAACGAATTCAAAGTCTAAATGAGCTTGGTGTACTATATATATGGTTTCTTAAATTTTGGGGCTTTCCTTAACATGAAATAAGACATTTATGTTTGTGAGTTTTGTGTATTGGAGGTAGGTGCATCATGGGTGGGAATCATGCGTTGAATCAGATCATATAGTAATTATAGCTTTTTTTAGCACGCATGCGAGGTAGGTGTAATTGCGATTCAATATGGATGTGCGAATTAACAACACCTATGTGATAACTAAACTACACTAACCTAAACAACATAAACTACACTAACCTAAACAAAATTGGCAAACAAATCTAGCAACATTGTGATAACTAAACAAACTACATTAACTAAACTAACTTACGTAAACTAACCTAAATACCTCAACTACCTAAACACTAACCAAACTAATACATAAACTTAAACTAACTTAAACAAACTAAATAAACTAACTTAAACAAACGTAATTACCTAAACAACTTTGGCAAACAAATCTAGCAACATTGTGATAACTAAACAAACTATATTAACTAAACTAACTTACGTAAACTAACATAAATACCTCAACTACCTAAACACTAACCAAACTAATACATAAACTTAAACTAACTTAAACAAACTAAATAAACTAACTTAAACAAACGTAATTACCTAAACAAACTACCTTAAGTAAACTAACTAACCTAAAGACCAAAAATAACGTAACTTAATTGACTAACCTAACTAAACAAACTAACTAAACTAAACTAACCAAACTAAACTAACTAACCTTAACAAACATAAATACCTATACTAAACTAAACTAAAGTAAACAAACTTAACTAACTAAAAATACTTAACTAACTAAACTAACCACCAATACCTAAACTAACACTAACTTAAACAAACGTAATTAACTAAACATACCTCCTCATTCGGTAAATTAACTAAAATACCTCAAACAAACTTAATTAACTAAACTTAATTCACTAAACTTAATTAACTAAACGTAATTAACTAAACCAACTTAACTAAACTTAAATAACTAAACTAACTTAAACAAACATAATTACATAAACTAACTTAAACAAACTCACTAAACTAAACCAAACTAACTTAAACAAACTTAATTAACTGACTAACCTAACTTAAACATACGTAATTAACTTAAACAAACTTAAACTAACTTACGTAAAACTTAATTACCTAAACTCACTTAAACAAACTTAAAACTTACTTAAACAAACTAACTTAAACAAACTTAATTAAGTAACTAAACTAAAACAAACAAACTAAACTTACTTAAACAAACTTAAACTAACTTAAACAAACTTAATTAACTAAACTAACTTGAACAAACTTAGACTAACTTAATCAAACTAACTTAATCAAATTTAATTAACTAACAAACGTCACCTAACTAACTAAACTTATTATACAAACTAAACTAACGTAAACATACTTAATTAACTAAACTCACTTAAACAAACTAAAACTAACTTAATCAAACTAACTTAAACAAACTTATTAAACAAACTAAACTAACGTAAACATACTTAATTAACTAAACTCACTTAAACAAACTAAAACTAACTTAATCAAACTAACTTAATCAAACTTATTTAACTAACTAAACTAACTCAACTACACATACCTCCTCCTTCTCCTACTTCCACTCATTCTCGCTACTGGCATGATCTGTGGCGATGCCGCAGCCGCCTCGTGCTTCCTTCCTCCTCCGCCGCCGGAGATCCCTCCTCCGCTGGTCGTCACCGCTGTTTCGCCTCACCACCGGATCGCCACAAGCCACCACGTACCACTGCGCGCTGCTGCTGGCCTGAGAGAGACGCCGCTTGCTGCTCGGTGCCCCGCCAAGCTCTACAAAAGTCTCCGCAGCGCGCCACACTAACCCATTCTCTCCCGTGCGTCTCTAGCCGCCCCTCCTTCTTCCTCCTCCTCTGTCTCGGCTCTCGGTTCGCTCCCCCCCCCCTCCTTAAGTACCCGACCCACCCCACTCTCCACAGTGTACCCGTGACCTACCATCAAAAAGCGAAACCAACGCAGAGAATATATTCTCTGCGTCGGTTTCGGGAAGATGACAGTGGGGTGCAGATAGCGCCCTAAGTCACGGGTTTTCCCGGTCCACGTGGATCCACGTGGAATGGGAAAACCTTTTTTTTTCCACGTGGCGACTGATAGCGCCTTCGTAGAAGGCACTATCAGTATGTCACGGGTTTTCCCACGTGGACACGGGTAGCGCCTTCGCAGAAGGCGCTATCTGTGTCCTCCATGCCACGTTGTCCGGACACATGGATAACACCTTTTGAAAAGGCGCTATCCATGTGTCCACATCAGAAAAGAATTTTTGCCACGTAGATGGCGCCTTCCCATTAGGCGTTATTGGCTACTTCCCGGAAAAAAAAAAGTTCACCCCTATTTTCCTCATTAAAACTAAAAACATGTGTACTTTGGTAAATTTTTCATATTACTAAAACAAGCATATGATCCAAATTAACCACAAATTCATAACTTAAAAATAGTATACATCAACAGTTAGTATTAGACAATTGATATTGAATTTGCCATCAAGAAAACTTTGGTAACAAATTAGTTGATCAAGATTGATTGATCTTTAACATCAAACTAGATAATAAGATAACAAAACACAAACAATTTGTGGAAAACTTTGTTGATCTAGTAGGCTCTGATACCACATGTAAGCATTCTTTTAACATAAAAATACATCAAATAGATAATTACGTGCGGAAGCAAATATCTAGTTGAACTTTCTTAAGCACTACACTAAAAACATTATCGCCCTCATGAGCCTCGACTTTCAGAACAAGTATGATGGCTACAAGATGCTCTATATATAGGCTTGAGGGAGAACCATTGAGCTTCCCACATTAATACCACACTACAAATAACAACAAATAAGAAATGAAATTAGAAACAGAATAAGATTTTGTTGCTAATTAGAAACGGAATAGAGACGGAATATGATGGTAAAACGTTTTATTTGTCTGAAACGGAATAGACACGGGATGTAAACGAAATAGAGACGGAATTTAATTTCGTTTCTAAAAAAATAGTGCCAAATTCGCTCGCCAAAATTTTCCACGTCCAGATGTGTTTTAGCCGCACATCACGCCTCAAGATTCAAATAATTATCGATTAAAATAGAGGTCGATTTTAGCCGCACCAAAATTTTCCACGTCCAGATGTGTTTTAGAATGCATAGACACACAACAGAGAATCCGGTGGGAGTAACTCAACCAACCGTGCAAACAACGACAAGATACATATATAGGGCAAATCACAAGGAAATACTGGAATTGAATGGAATTACAAAGAAAAATATATACTCAAGAGTTTTTCCATTGGATTTTACAAACCTCACAACGCACTCCAATACCGCGTAATCATCCCCGAGTCCAAGTCCACTGAGTCCTTGGTCGCCAATTGATCACCCGTGTCAACCTATGTCCATTTATCAATAATTTATTTTAGCATGACAAGTTACAACAAATTTGTAAAACCTTTAGGCAAAATTGCCCATTTCGCCCTTTTCGAGGCAAAACCCTGCAAAAAGTCGCGTCCGACATTCCCACATATTTTCTTTTCATAGAACTTTATCAATTTCTATTTATTTTTTTGAAATATAAATTTTCCCAGTTTTCCCAATTTTTCCGGAATTTTTCCAAATTTTCTTTCATTTTTCTTCTTTTTTTTTATAATTTTGTTTGGGTCGGGTCGACCCAACCGGGTCGGACCCGACCCGACATCGGCCCTGTTTCGGGCACGGCCCGGCGGAGGTGCACATGCGCGCAAGCGCGCGCATGTGCACCTTCTTCTTCCTCCCGATCGAACCAGCTACTGGTTCGATCGAAAACATTTTTTTCCTCGATGATGGGTTGGGGTTGTTCTCCACCCCAACCCCTGTGGAATCGATGGCGGGGAGACACCCCTGCCATTAGGGCTGGCAAAAATCCGGGACCGGACATAAACGGGACCGGACACCCATTTCTATAATGATTAAATTTGGTGCCGGACCCGGTCCCGTTTTTGAAACGGGCAATTTATTTTTGTCCAGTTCCGTATGTTTGTAAAACATACGGCTCCCGTTTTGTCCGCTTTTTATTTTTAAATATGATTAAATATTTTATTTATCAATTATTTTTAAAAAAACCCTCAACTACAACTTACAAGTCTACAAGTCACCAATTACCAAAAAATAAATATTAAATATATTATAAACAATCATCACAAATAATCACAATAAAAACTAAATTACAATCATACATGCATTTTATTTTTCAAAAATATAAAAAAATAATACGTATCAACATAAAAAACCATTATAAAATTTTTATTCAAACAATTTAATGTTTCACCAAAAAAATTATACAATTGCACATTTTTCATATAAAACATCAAAATTACACATTAATTTTAATTAAAATAAAATAAATTAAAATCAATTCACAAATTAAAAATCACATTAAAATTAAAAAATAATGCTTAAGGCACCGAGAAATGCAAAGCATCGAAATGGGCGAGGCGGGTAAGCAAGCAATGCGCAAGAAGCAAGGCAGACGAAAGTAAGGCGAGCGATGGCGAGGATGGCGATGAAGTCGAGAAGGGTTGGCGGATCGAGCCGAAAGAAAGAGAGGAAATGAGGATGGTCGGAGAGAGAGAGGTTAGGTTAGAGGCGGAGGCGGGTGAGGTGTGGTGGTGGTTAGGGATTTGGGTGAGTGGGGGCGGGTGAGGTTGAGGGGGCGGCGGCGGCTGTGAGCTAGGTAGATAGATAGAGAGAGAGAGAGAGACCTGGAGGGAGAGGTGACGGCCGACCGCCCGACAAGACGGGTGAGGCGATGAGGCCGCACACTCGAGGGAGAGGTGACGGGCCGCCGCCGACGGCACGAGTGAGGCGGTGAGGCAGCCTGGCCGGTGAGGCGAGGCGGCACGACGGTGCAGCGCGTGACGATTGGCGAGCGCGAGACGGCGAGCGAGAGCGGGGATCGGCGAGCGCGAGACGGCGAGATGGTGGCGACGGCGAGTCGCGGCGACCGGGCTGCCGGGGCCGCGGCGATAGCGCGAGAAGCGGGAGAGGCAGAGCAGATGGTTTGGTGAGAAGGTGAGACGGTGAGTGTGAGAGTGAGAGTGAGAGTGTGTGTGAAATTAGGTTATGGAGTGTGAAATTACCTATATGCCCTTCAAATTAATCAATAAACGGGTACCCATTTTTTAAGAATTTTTGTCCAGTCCCGGTCCCGTATTTTTAAACGGACAAAAAACATTGTCCAGACCCGTAAGGTTTTCACAAAAATATTGTCCGGTCCCGTTTAAAATCGGTCCGGACAAAACCGGACAAACGGAACCGGGCACATTTTGCCAGCCCTACCTGCCATCTCCACCTTGGCCCGGTTCGGCCTCCATGGCCGAACCTCACTTTCGGCCACCCCACCGAACCCACCAAAATCACACAAACGACGATGACTCACCTTGACCGTGACGTCTTCACCTTCTCTTCTCTCCTTCCCGGCTTCTTCTTCTCCTCCTCCTCTCCTCGTTCCTTCTTCTTCCTTTGGTCTCCCGTCTCGGGTCTTTGTGTGTGTGTGTGTGGTGTAGGTGTAGGTGAGGTGGGTGGACACATGTAATTGAATTGGACAAGTGTTGTTTGAATGAACAGTTGTTGTGGAGTTAGGTGTGTTGACACCTAAATGTGACACAATTAAGACACACACCCGTGTTTTCAAGTGTTTCGACGCCCGGTTTCGCGTCCGAACCGTGATATACGTATACAGCCGCGTCGCTAGCCACCCAGTATCTATTCCATATTATTTACTTGACAAATTGTTATTTAATTTGTGGTTTTCGTTTCCCCGACCTAATATTCGGTCCCGTCGACTACCCGATACCCGCGTCGACATGCATATCGAGGCGAATACAGTTCACACACCCTCACACGTATTATTTTGCAACATACACACATGCGATGTATTTGAATAAATTACATCACAAATAAGCAACCAACACATCATAAACTTTCATACCTAAGTCCTCGTGTGTCCTAGCCTACCACGGCGTCCACATAGATCCGAGCCGGCGTCCACGTCTGTAAATTTAATATACATTAATAAAATGGGCCGTTACAGTTTTTCCCAACTTAATAAAATTTTGTCCTGAAGTTTAAATGTAACTAAAGTCTCATACCAGAGAATAGCTGAGGGTATCGCGTCCTCATCGTCGACTCGAGCTCCCAGGTGAGTCCCTTTGTCATATGATGCTGCCAATGAACCAGGACTTTCGCGAGTTCCTTGTTCCGGAGAATTTGTACTCGACGATCTCTATCGGTCTCTCCTCATAGGTCACGTCAAGCTGTATCTCCACCTGTCCAACTCAATCTTCGATCTCGGCCCTGACCTAGCGAGTCTCACATGGAAATGTGAAATGTCGGATGAACCCCAACGAACTCAGCAGGTAACTCTAATCGATATGCCGTTCCGTATCTCCTGAGCCGCAAGTATCCACAATCTCCCTCGGTATCTCAAACACCGATCTGTGGTTTCTGCCCAATCGATCAGTGCATTCGGATTAAAGTGACAGACCACTCGCTCAGAGCCCATCGCCCCTCGACACTCGGCAACCCGTTCAATCGATACGGTCGGTATCCTCAACTGACAACAAATGTGTTGTTCCGCCATAGTCGACAACTCGGCCATGCACATAACTGATGCTGCCTGTAATAAATCATGCTCATGTGTTATCTGCTGCAGAACAGTCTTGTCGAGTCCACTCATGCTCAATGCGTTTGCTACGTCGTTCGCTTTGCCAGGGTGACACTCAATAGCGAAGTCGTAGTCCTTCAGCAACTCCAGCCATCTCCGGTGGCGCATATTCAGATCCCTTTGAGTGAAAATGTATCGTAAACTCTGGTGATCCGTATACAACACGAATCACTCTCCATAAAGATAGTGCCTCCAAGCCTTCAGTGCAAAGACGACCGCTGCAAGCTCCAGGTCGTGCACTGGATAATTCCCTCGTAGGGTCTCAACCGTTTGGAAAGATAGGCAACTGGTATACCATCCTGCATCAACACACATCCAAGACCAATGCCCGACGCATCTGTATATACTATCAAGGTCTTGCCCGGCTCCGGTAATGTTAATACTGGTACAGATGTCAATCTCCGCTTCAATTTACAAAAAGCCTACACACAATCATCTGACCAGTCAAATCTGACGTCTTTCTTAGTCAGTCTCGTCATCGACATTGCGATCAAGGAAATATCCTGCACAAATCGCCGGTAGTATCTGACCAATCCAAGGAAACTCCGTATATCAGCCACAGACTCAGGCGTCTTCCAATCAATGATCGCCCTAATATTTTCTGAATCCACTGAGATACCCTGCTCACTGATGACATGGCATAATAATCTCACCGCACTTAGCCAAAAGTCACACTTGTTAAACTTGGCCTACAGTCGGTGCTCCCTCAGTGTCGTCAAAACTGCCCGATATGTCCCTCGTGATCCTCATGAGTCCTGCTATAGATCAAGATATCATCGATGAATACGATGATGAATCTGTCCAAATACGGCCTCATAACCCTGTGCATCAGATCCATGAAAATCGCTAGAGCGTTCGTCAGCCCAAATGGCATGACTGTGAACTCAAACAACCCGTATCTCATGCTGAAAGCAGTTTTTTGGATATCCTCTTCTCGAATCCTCAACTGGTGATAACCTGAGCGAAGGTCAATCTTCGAGAAGAACCTGACACCCGTCAGCTGATCAAACAGATCGTCAATCCTAGGAAGTGGGTAACTGTTCCTCACAGTTACTGATTCAACTTCCTATAGTCGATGCACATCCTCATCGTACCATCCTTCTTCTTCACAAACAATACTGGAGCTCCCCAAGGTGACATACTAGGGTGAATGAAACCCTTCTCCAACATCTCATCCAACTGTCGTCTCACCTCCTCCTGCTTCGCTGGTGCCATCCGGTAAGGTCGACTGGCAATCGGCTGCGTCCATGGTATCAGTTCGATTATGAACTCAACAGCTCGTGGCGGTGGCAATCCGAGTAAATCATCTGAAAATACATCGACAAAATTCTGAACCACCGGAACGTCTTCAATTCATACCCCCGTCCGAACCTCCGGCTCAACTATCGCCGCAAACGCCTCCATCTCTTACGCTGTAGCTAGTCGGCCTCTCGTGATGGGTAAGTCAGTTGCCGATCCAAATAATACAAACTCCGGTATTCCAGGAATATGAAACTCTATCATCTTTTCGTAACAATTTATCCGTGCATGATAGGATGCTAACCAATCCATCCCGAGCAGTGTGTCAAACTCTAAGTACTCCAATACTCGAAGATCCGCTGTAGCTGAAGTCCATCCACCTCTATCATCACGTCTCGACATATTCGGTTAGGGTATATCTTATCTCCATCAGCCGTACTGAGGACAAGATGTGGCTCTAGTGTCCGTGTAACTAACCCTAACAATCTAACAATACGTACAGAAAGAAACGATAAAGTACTACCAGAATCAAACATAGCATGCATGTGGCGACCAAATATAAGTAATGTACCTTCAATAAGTTGCCTAGTCGCCCCGCTATCTGGCTGTGCTAACGCATGCGCTCTATCTCTGGCCTGGTCTGACCCTCGCCGTGGCGATGGTGGTGTCCGACAGTCAGCCTTTAAGTGTCTCTCTGCCCACACCAGTGACATCTACGGGTCTCGAGTCTACCCGTCTATCTGTCTCCAGATCTCGGACCCTGACCACGGTCTACTTGACCCCTGTCATGTCCCCCCTGATCTCGGCCCTGACGGTACTCCTGTAGCTGTGCCCTCTGTCGATCCACTGGTGCTGAGGTGATAGCATGAACTAGCTGTGGCTCCGCATATCGGAACTGACTGCCATGAAACTCATCCCAGTGGCCCTTATCCCATCTATCATCTCTCCGGCCTCTATCCGGACGCTCCATCGGTCTCTTCTGGAGCTGAGTCGACCCAGAACTCTGCCCTGCCTGCACCTCCATGCCAGTCACGCGTCTGCCAGCCCTCTGCAGTATATGTCTCATGAGCCAATGCCCTATCAAAGATCTCCTGCAAAGTCGTGGCTCCGGTCAAGACAACTGCTGAAGCAATCCTGTCATCAACCCCTCTGATGAAATAATAGATCTGCAAGCGTTTTGTCCCGGCAACATCTAGAGAGAACTGCAGCAAATGTCGAACCTCTCCATATACTACATCAAAGTCCGATTTCCCTATCGCATGGCCAAGAACTCCTCCCTCAGTCTCAACCTAACCTCCATCGGTATGTACTGATCGTAGAATAGCTCCCTAAACTCGGCCCATGTCGTCGGTTCCGGATGAGTATCCGTATATGTCGTCCACCAAACTGCCGCATGCCCTCTCGAACAGGATCCAGAGAGTCGTGCCTGTACAGTCTCATCGTTCCTCATCAGCTTATGGAAACGCTGATGAAACAATATCCATCTCCCTGCAGCCTCAGGGTCACCGCCTCCATAAAAGAATCCAGGCGAGAACTTCAAAAACTCCCTCAATAGCTTCGCCTCTGGTGCCAGAACAAATGCCGATGTAGTAGGAGTATCAGCAGTGGGTGCGGCAGTAGCCTGGTCCGTCGTCGTGAGTAGAGGCGTAAGAGTCGACGTCTCTAAAGGAATGACAACTGCGGTAGCTGTCTCTGTGGGTGCCTCTACCGTAACCCCCTGAACTGGTGTCTTGGGTACCACCAGAACAACAGCTGTCCCCGCCGGTATGGTCACAACTACTAGCTCTCTAATTGAAGTGAGTGCCGACAGTACTGCAGTCTGCTCTCGTAATAGACGTAATACCTCGGCCATCTGTGTCTCCTGTGCCGAGAGTCTATCCTCCACATTCGCCATAACCGGGACATCCCTAGGCGCATCACTAGTCTATCCAATCTCAAAAGGCGTACCAGACTGTCCGTCCATAATCTTCATCGAGAAAGTGCTTCGGATCAGTCTCGAGGTATATACATATATCATATAATAAGATGAAAATATAACATGCATATAAGTTCTAACTCTACCCGCCTCACATCACTTCCCAACAAAGTTCTAAGGCAATAACTTCGGGTATTCCACATCTAAGTTTGTTGATTAAGTTTTATTGTCTTAGGACTTCCTCTTTTCTCTGATACCAACTGTGGCGAGCCTCGCCGCCCCGGGTTGAAGTGTCTCCGTATACTCCTTACCAGCCGGCCCTACTACACGTGTACGGCACCTGCCCGTCCTTTTCCTATCTCGAAATTCACATCCACTTGTGTGTACAGCGTATAAATGACATATGCAGCGGAAGTTGTACTTAAATGCAAGGAATATTAATCAATTTAACAAATCCTACTGTGGAAAAACCCTGAAAAATATTCTGTATAAAAGTAGGCGACTGTACCATGTAAAATATATATGTACAATTTCATGTCACTCCCCAGTTCCCTAAAGAATCAAAATATCAAAATAATCACACGTACAAGTAATCCTCAGAGTTAGGCAGTCAGAGGTAGTCGCCTAAGATCCCCTCGCATTTACTTGTACTCGGATCTGCACTCAATCATCACAGAAGAAAATGGATGACGAGTCCAGTCAGTAAAACCCCAAGGAACTCCTCGAGCATTCATATAAATAAGTGGAAGTCAATAAATACTATTAAATAAACATGCGGAATGTAAAACAACAAGCGTAAGTAGGGCATCGCAAGCATAGATAACAATAAAGTGCAAATGTGTGTACTGTTCCGGTCGGACTAAAGCCATACTTCAGATTCCCTTCCGGGACCCCACTAGTGGGCGCACCCAACTAGCTATAACTCGATCCCTCTCGGTGGCGGCGTAGACCTAGACCTACGACGCACCGACACATGTAGCAGTTTAATAGCTTGGGTCGTTATCCACCGAGAACTCCTGATACACATGCTATGGTCTAGAATGCATAGACACACAACGGAGAATCCGGTGGGAGTAACTCAACCAACCGTGCAAACAACGACAAGATACATATATAGGAAAAATCACAAGGAAATACTGGAATTGAATGGAATTACAAAGCAAAATAAATACTCAAGAGTTTTTCCATTGGGTTTTACAAACCTCACAACGCACTCAAATACCTCGTAATCAATCCCCGGGTCCAAGTCCACTGCGTCCTTGGTCGCCAATTGATCACCTCTGTCAACCTATGTCCATTTATCAATAATTTAGTTTAGCATGACAAGTTACAACAAATTTCTAAGATTTTTAGGCAAAATTGCCCATTTCACGCTTTTCGATGCAAAACCCCGCAAAAAGTCGCGTCCGACATTCCCACATATTTTCTTTTCATAGAACTTTATCAATTTCTATTTATTTTATCAAAATATAATTTTTCCCAATTTTTTTGGATTTTTTCCAAATTTTCTTTCATTTTTCTTCTATTTTTCTCTTTTTAAAAAAAAATTTGTTTGGGTCGGACCCGACCCGCCCGGCTCGGCCCATTCTCGCTTGTGCACCCTCTTCTTCCTCTCGATCGAACCAGCTACTGGTTCGATCCAAAACAATTTTTTTCCTCGATGATGGGTTGGGGCTCCACCCTAACCCCGGTGGATTCGATGGCAGGGGAGATACCCCTGCCATCTCCACTTTGGCCTGGTTCGGCCTCAATGGCCTAACCTCACTTTCGGCCACCCCAATCACACAAACGACGATGACTCCCCTCGACCGTGACGTATTCACCTTCTCTTCTCTCCTTCCCGCTTCTTCTTCTCCTCCTCCTCTCCTCGTTCCTTCTTCTTCCTCCTCGGTCTCCCGTCTCGGTGTCTGTGTGTGTGTGTGTGTGTGTGTGTGTGTGTGTGTGTGTGTGTGTGTGTGTGTGTGTGTGTGTGTGTGTGTGTGTGTGTGTGTGTGTGGTGTAGGTGTAGGTGAGGTGGGTCGACACATGTAATTGAATTGGACAAGTGTTGTTTGAATGAACACTTGTTGTGTAGTGAGGTGTGTTGACACCTAAATGTGACACAGTTAAGACACTCGCCCGTGTTTTCGGGCGTTTCGACGCCCGGTTTCGCGTCCGAACCGATATTCGCCTACAATCGCGTCGCTAGCCACCCAATATATATTCCATATTATTTACTTGACAAATTTTTATTTAATTTGTGTGTTTTCGTTTCCCCGACCTAATATTCGGTCCCATCGACTACCCGATACCTGCGTCGACACACATATCGAGGCGAATACAGTTCACACACCCTCACACATATTATTTTGCAACATACACACATGCGATGTATTTGAATAAATTACACCGCAAATAAGCAACCAACACACCATAAACTTTCATACCTAAGTCCCCGTGTGTCCTAGCCTACCGCGGCGTCCACATAGATCCGAGCTGGCGTCCACGTCTGTAAATTTAATAGATTAATAAAATGGGTCGTTACAACAACACTAATATATAAGATCAAAGGTGAAGGTTGTGGGTTCAAATCGTGATATTTATAATATATTTTAAAAATTTTATTTTGATTATAAAAGATTGATGAGCGACTAATTAGTTGATTCAAAATAAGAAAATATATAAAGTCTTGTAAATTGTCCTAATTATAAACTCTCGAGAAGCAAATTTAAGTTTGTCAATATTTTGTTGCTCCATGCAGGCTCAGCTCCAGATGAGACGTCAAAAGCAGACCCAGGCTACACCAGACCAGTCAGTGGATAATGAGCGGTTTACTACGATGTGGCGGGTGAGTGTCCCAAAGGGTGTGTTTACGGTCTCGGGTCGTTAGGGAGAAAGAAAAAAAGATATGTAGATCCATCCCAGGTGTCGTCGATGGTGCCACGTTCGGAGCTCAATAATATTGCCGAGAAATTATGACAGGTTGTGGCGTTTATGTAGAGGCAGTTAGGGATGACCATGGATGGAGTGGGCCTATCTCAGCCACCACTACCACCAGCACCACTTCATGAGCAGCAGCAGGTGCAAACAGATCCCGCTGATCCACCACAGCAACAGGACAATGTTGATCGAGAGATACAAAAAGATGAGTAGCTTAGGGATACTTAGGTATCTTTTATGGTAGTTTGCATAACTTTTGAAATGGTAATTCATCTTTTATGGTTGTTTATAGAACTTTTAGATTGATATTTCTTTTTGTGCATATTTAGAGGACAACAAGGGATGAGCAACTTTATGATACTTAGGTATTTTTATGGTTGTTGTAGAACAAGGGGATTGGTTGTTCTTTTGTGGATACTTAAGTATTTTAGATATCTATTATACTTGACTACCATTCATGGATATGTAAATCTTTTTTTAATGTCAAATTGTACGTTTTTTTTCTCATTTGAATCTTTGTTGTTGATATATATTGTTGATTATTGTATGTATGTGAAATTTTATTTTTTTGGGGATGTTAGCACCCCAAAGTGTTGTTGAAGGGGTGCAAGCGATGGAGCAGGTCCTACTGTTGTTGTTTTCAGGTTTATAAGTTTCGGAGAACAATTTGATTTTGGAGTATATTTTTTTTAAAAATAATTAGGCATAGAAACGAAATAGAGACAGATTAGCAATGAAATTCACGGATTCCGTTGCTAATCCGTCTCTAATTTGTGAAGAAATAGCAGGAAAATTAAGCAAAAACACTTGGTAAACTGAGTTTAGAAATGGAATGGAGACGGATTAGATACGGAATTCATGAATTCCGTTGCTAATCCATTTCAACATTGCAACGGATTAGTAATAGAATGCATGAATTCCGTTGCTATTCCGTTGCAAATTAGAGACAGATTAGCAACGAAATTCATGCATTCGGTTGCTAATCTATTTATGATCAGAGACATAATAGAAACGGAATGCAAGCAAAAGAATTCACCTTAGATGAATGTCCGTTTCTATTCCGTCTCTAAGTTCGTCTCTAATCCGTCTCTAATTCGTCTGAAATCATCAACGAAACCATATTTCCGTTGCTGAATAATTAGCGACGACGATTTTAGAGACAAACTATATTTTGTCTCTAATCCGTTGCAGAACTGAATTAGAAACGAAACTTATGCTAATTAGCAACATAAATTTTTGTGTCTGATTAGTTTTTTTTTGTAGTGACCAATTTTCATCAAATTGGTAACAAAAATGGAACTTTAGGTTCATATGTTACATAATTTATTCATTATATAAATTAATTAATAACATTATGAGACACATTATGGTCTTACATTTCCAACTTAACAAAATGACCAAACGTAGATGGAAATGAAAGTTCATGGACTAAAAGTGAACCGATGGAAGTTTGATGACCTAATCAAGAAAAACGTGAAAGCTCATGGACCAAATGATACTATTTATCTATTTATAAGAAAGAAACCAACTTTTTACTCGTCTCGGTTGGGACTCGAACCTCCACCCTAGCTCTTATACAACCAACAACAATAATTGGGCTACCCAATTAGTTGACACACATTTTTGTTATATATTATTTTTAGTGTCATTTTGATTATGCAGGATGTGTGCACGCATGTTTTGTTATTTGTTCAAAAGACTGAAAATTATGTCATCCCAACCTTTTCCTTTTTTTATAATGACTCTTGAATCTCCTAAAAAATAAATGACAAAAGAAAGCATGAACAATAATAAAAGCCTCAACAGTCAGTCAATTAATTTAAATTAATTAGTTGAGGTCCTTCCCTCCTTGAGTTCAGGATTAAGCAGGGCAAAGTTCACTATATCTTAAACATAAAAAATAAAAAAAAATAATTAGTTGAGGTCGGTTACGTACGTAGATCAAATTCGTCCATCACGGTTTTTTTGGTGCAATTATTTGTGTGTTTTTCAAATTTAAATAATATGCCGAGATTACAAAATGTAATTATAATTTAATGGGTTTCACTAAACAAGTCTATTACTAATTTCTAATATACCTTGCAAAAAAGAGTTTAATTTCTAATTTTCCCTACATCAACCAATCGGGATTACCATATCTTTTAAAGGTAAGATTGAATTATAACCTAATGAAACTAATTCTGGTATATATATTACTTAACCTTAAAAAAAAGATTCTGGTATATACATAACTTAATTTCATTGATACTTAACCTTTACTAAATATATATAAATTTACCTATCCATATCAATATTAAACAAATTAACAATTATTTTCATAATAAGAATTTGTCACGTTTTTTTCTTGTGCACAAGAATTAATTATTAAGGCAATGATTAATTGATTCACCATTAAAAAATGATTAATTGTGTCATTAACTAAATAAAATGATGTTAGAATTGGAAATGACACTTCGGACAAATTTGTAAGAATAAAAATGTTCAAAAAATGCGACAATTATGTGGAATGGAGGACATTTTAGTGCAATTTTTAATTAATAATAATAATAATAATAATAATAATAATTATTATTATTATTATTATTATTATTATTATTATTTTGAGATCCATGGTTGTCCAAACCGCATCGACCTCTTTTTGATTAAAGTCTCAGGTCTAATCTCACGGGAGATGATTGAAAGCACCTTCCCCAGTACCTTAAAGTACATAATCAGATGCTTTATGATCATATCAGGGCACACACATGTTGTCAACGCCCTTAATTCTCGAGGCTCGCCCATGTATCAAGAGCGTTGATAAAGTGTGTGCCCGAACCAAGCGCATGTCCTACCCAGGGTAAGCTGGCATTCTCCGTTAGATACATGTATCACAAATAAAATATGAGTGCACGCCTTTGTATATGCTCCATCTGATCACAAATATAAGTCGTTTAAAATATGGGCACAAGAATTAAGACAACTTTAATTATAAGTGTGATTTACATATACTCCATTTGACATTAAATGAATTGAAGAATTGAAGAATCATAAATTTTTGAATTGTATAAGGTTATAATTGATAAAAAAACAATAAATACACTATCAATTTCCAAAAACGACTTATAATTTTTACTAAGTTTTTGTTAGACCGGAGGGAGTATAAAAGAACGCAAGGTTCATTATGATTTCCACTCATATATATTGACCTCAAATCATTTGTTTTTTTATAACTCGAGGAAGCATCGCAGAGTTAGGAAATCAAGTTGAACAAAAAGAGCAGGGTGGGAGACGAAGCGGGGCCGGGGCGAAAATTATATGATTCTAGTAGCATTTTAAGTGAGAACTGCAGAAAACTTGAGCAGAAAGGCACGCGTTTGCAGTTGGGTCCTAGCTACTAGCTGTGCCTATACGAAATCTAAGTCTTTGATTCTCATTTCATATTTGAAATTTTTTTTGGAGCGAAGTATTCCAAAGTGCCCTCTAATTCATGAATGACTCGTATATATATATATATATCAAATATACACTCGCGAGTAACTTTTTTTAAGAGTACCCAAGGGCATTATTGGAATTCCAAAAGCCACAATTAAATTACCTACAAACACGGAGACACGTTAACTTAAAGCAATGAATCTTGCACCCTCAACTTTGTTCTAATACAAAGCACAAGCGATTCTTTTTCACAATTACTATATGTGAACTCTTGGATTCCATTCATTCTATACCAAATCGTATAGCAAGCTATATATAGATACATAAGGACGATAAGAAGAAATTAAAGACCAATACATATGGCTAGAGCAAACATGAATCCGTCGAACCTTGCACCACCACCCACGACCACCAATATCGCCAGCGCCAGAGAGTGGCGGTGGAAGTCTCCAGTGCCATACCTGTTCATAGGCCTCGCGGTCATGTTAGGCCTCATCACCTTAGCTTTGCTTGTTCTCGCTTGTTTGCCGAGAAGCTCTTCTTCAAGCTCCGATGAAGTTGAAAAGAAGCGGAGACAAGTCGTTCTCCCACGGGGCGAGATGGAGCCAAAGATTGTGGTCATTATGCCCGGTGAGGACATGCCAACTTACCTAGCTAGACCTCTTTAATTGTTCAAGTCATGTTAATTACACGATGAACATAATGAGGAGCAGCGATCACGGTCAATTAAGAATTTAATTCGTACGTACGGTGTCGTTGTTTTGTTCATAAACAGTTAATTGTATGTGTTTCAACAGAGATTATAATTAGCTAGGATGATTCTTTGTTCTTGTTCACTAGAACAATTTAGGCTTTTAATAGCACATAATTCATAGAGGTTTTAAAGTAACCCCATGTATTAGGTGATTAGGCTTTTTATGACACCTAATTTGTTCTAGTGGCTAGATGTACAAGAAATACAAAATTCGATCTCAATATATTATTGTATAAAGTTGTTGCTTTTTTTTTTTTTTTTGGTTAATTTTTTTTTCGTCCAGGGAACTTTGCAAATGAATGTATCTTAATTTCATTTGAGTTTTAGGAAAGTTAAGGACATCTAAATTTTTTACAAGAAAGAAATAAACTTTTCTTGCTTTATATGGGACTTGAACTTCCACCCTCTTCCAACAATTAATACTACATACCAAATTATTGGACCACCGGCCAGTTGGTTGGTAGGATAGCTAAATTATGTTTCGCTAATTAATTTTTGGGCAAAATTCATTATTCTAGCTAAGTATTTGTCTGGAAACTATAACAACAAAAACAATTTCGCACACACCTAATTGCTGAGATTTCGGTCTAAGAGGAAATTAAATTGTTTTTATTTATAAGAAAGAAGTCAACCTCACACCAAACTCTATTTTTCCTTTTATTTACGATTTCTCTCACATCCAGCCCTATTAATTTCCTCTCCAACCATGAACTCTATTTCTCTCTAGCTAAAACTCTATTTCTTATATAAATTTCTCTTATTTTTTATTATATATGTACATTAATTTTTATAAATTATTTAACCAATAACAAAATTCAAAACAAATTATACTTTACATTTTATGAACTTAAGAGCTGCTAAATATAACAAATTTAAAATATTCAAAAAGTAAAAAAAAAGAAAAGATAAAACGCTATTATGTATAGCGTCCAAAATATGCATTTCCGTTGGAGTTGCTTGCAGAGGTTGTTGTAATGTGTAGGCCGAACTTTATATAGAAGTACATAAGCAAAGGCGGATCTAGGAGCAGGGAGGCGGTCGTCCCTCCTAACTCCTGGGACCCCCTATAGTACCCCTACGCATTCGTCCTTCTTGCCCCCTGTGGCCGACACATGCTCCCTATATAACAAGTGTAGCATTGTCAAAAAAATGTATTTGAAGTGACTTGAGTGTAGCAATGTCAATTTTTTTTTTGTTATGCTTAATTTTTCATACTAATGTATTTATTTGTTTGGAAAAAAAAAAAGGTTAAAGTTCACCCTCTTAACAAAATTTCCTGATTTTGGCTCTGTACATAAGTGTGGAAAAAAAAAATCAACAACAATACTTATACGCATTGTTTATTCTAACAATATACATGTATACTCCACTTCACTTTTTTTTTTTTTTTGATGAAAATGAGGCAATACTCCGTTAGTACAAACAAGAAAAAAAAAAGAAGTACAGCCTTAAACAACATACCACTGACCCTTCGCAAAGTTCGACAATCGCTTTCGATTCTATCGACGTCCCTAACCCCTTCACATTCACAAACGGAGCGGAGCTCCCAAACCCGCCAAAGACTAAACCCAAAAGCCCAAAAATTACCATGGAGCCGACTCAACAATGAAATCGACGCCTCCTACACAAAACTCTACACCACCGAGTCCTCGTAACTCCCGACCAAACCCACAACTTCCTCGTCACCGATGAGCCTCCCTCCCGGTACTACGTCACCCCGCAACTATCTCAACGCCTCGGCGAATGCCAACGCCTCGAAGAATACCAGTCCCCCACCTTCGCCGCCGCCGCCGCCGAAAACCGCTCCGCCACGGCCTCAGCCAGCGCCCTCTTTGACAACACTTACTCCATCGTCGAATACCAGTCCCCCTCCCTCGCCGCCGCCAAAAAACTGCTCCACCAACACCTTGCCGACTCCTCCGCTCCCCTCCCTCCCTGCCTACCTCGAGGAGAAGAAGAGATGGGGCTCCGACACTTTCACGACCGCCGATCAGCCGCGGCGTTTGCCGGAGCCCCCAACGTAGATCAACAGTAGTGGAGCCTCTCTTTATACTCCACTTCACTTGAGGTCTGCCCTGTGGAAAAATAAATCATGTGATAACCATTGAATGTGGAATGTGACCATCAATTAGTTGACTCAAAGATGTTGCATGATGTTTGAGAGTAATAGCTCGATAGAGTTCAAACCTTCGTAGGTAGAGGCAATTATTTATTTTTTATAAAAAAAATAAAAATAAATGTGGAACGTTAACCCCATTACTTGAGCAGAAAGCCACTCATTTGTAGTGGGGTCCTACTGGCTGTGCCGAAAATCTTTGATTGTCTTTGATTCGCATAACATACTTGAAATTATTTTCAATGCAGAGTTTCCAAAGTGCCCCTCAAATTCATTGATCTCTTGGCTCATATACACACGTAACTTTTATTGGCAAGAGTAGTGATGAAATTGCAGTAATGATAATTCAATTAAAACCGATAATCTAATAATCTAACTAATAATTTGAAAAGTTCGTAGTATTTAATAATTGAAAATTTGAAAATTTAATTGATAAATTAAACTGTTTGAAAAAAATAACTGGTTCAGTAGCCGATAATTGTTAAATGACATAAAGGACATTATTTGTTAATAAATTTATTTTAAACTAAAAGTGTATACTCACACATTTAATATTATTTAATATTATATTACATTTATAAACATATTTATTAAAAAATAATATTTGACCAATAACCGATTTATTCGAGCGGTAAGGAATTCGTCATCTTAAACAAGCTAGGACTCGAGTTCGAGTCTTATAAATAGAGAAAATTAGATTGAGAGGGTCATCCATTGAATGAGGCATGATAGTGCCTATGAGAGATGTCGGTTACCAATTCAGAAATGAAGATATAAAACATTTGAGATAAGTTGTACAATTATATAATATATTAATATAAATATATGTATACCAAAAATAATAATAAAAAAATATGTTAACACCATACGGGCCCAAATAATTAAGATTAATGGCCCAAATAACAATTCAATTCCAACGCAAATTGTAATGTACAAATCACTTCAACGCAAATAAAAAAAGGGTAAGATGGGGTAAAAAAATATAATATGACGTTTTGAAATTAAACGCCACGTCAACTAGCATTTTAAATTTTAGAGTTTCAACTAGCTTATTTTAAAAATAAACTACTAACCAAACACAACTTATTTGTCGAAGTAATATATAATCTAACTTATAAGCTAGCTGATAAGCTAGTTTATACTTACCAAACAGAGCCTAACAGTACTGGGTTTATTGGAATTCAAATACATAATCACAATTAAATTACGTACAAACACCTGAATCTTACACCCTCGGCTTCTAAAACAAATTAAGCACAAGCGATTCATATGCTGACTCTTGGATTCAATAAATAGAAGAGAACAAATTGAAAACCGATATATATAAAAAATAGTAGAATGATAACAACAATGTCACACTCCAAGACACATTAATTGACTCACATGAGTTGTCTATGTGATCTCAAGGTGCACATGTGAGCCATTAATGTATCTTGAGGTGTAATATAGGTTGTCATTAATTCTAGCATTTCTCATTATATATTGGGGAGAGCACACGAGTCCGAGCCTTGCACCACCACCCGCAACCACCATCAAGTGGAAATCTTCGGTACGTGTCGTACCTGTTTCTAGGCCTTGCGCTCATGTTAGGCCTCATCTCCCAAGCTTTGCTAGCTTTGCTTGTCGTTGCATGTTCTCAGCTAAGGTTGAGTACTTCTTCGAGCTCGGATGACGGTGAGAAGTTGTGGAAACAAGAGCCTCCTTCGCCAACTTACGGGCGAGTTTTTAATAAGTGGAGATAACTTTTCGGAGTTAACTCACAGTGTAAATTCATATTTCATATTTGGTTCAACTTTGAACTTACATGAAAGTTGAAAATTTTAAAAATAGAAAAACATGAGAATTGACATAGATACACTTCAAATATATTTTTAAGATGAAAAAGAATACACTATTACCACATGCACTACTATTTATTTATTGAAAAATAAAAAAAAACTTGAATTAAAAACATATATAAAATATTATTTACAAAAATATTAAACGACATTAAATAATTATAACTATTTTTATAATTTTTTGAGATAACATTTGAATAATAATTATTAATAAACATAATAAAATACAACTAATGATAATTTTTAAAAATATTTCTCTTACTTGATAAATAATTTTCTTAATAAAAAATACTTTTTATGGGTTATTTATTTAATCTTTATTTTCATGGATTAATAACAAGCATTTGAGTTTCTTTTAAAAAGAATAAAACATTTTTCGGGTTAGAAAAAGAACAAAACATATTAAATGCAATAAAAGAACCAACATAGCACTGCATTATAGTGGAGATTTATGAGGGATGCAATGTTATCAATATTTTTTAGGGAGATAACTCCCCTAAGGGGGGGAGTAATTTCTCATCCTTGGGTATGAGTTGGAAGATAACTTGCAGAGAATGTTTCAAATTAATTGAGTGGACCAATGGTTGATATGAGATTTGGAAGTAAGAGGTCATGGATTCAAACCATGGTGGGTGTGAAAGTTATTTCTTTCCTATCAAAAAAAAAAACTTGAAGGGAAGGTGGGCAACCAAATTAATAAGATTAGTTTCAACTCCCCTGCAAGTTATCTCGAGGGTGTTAACTCCACCTATAACCAAACAAGGCCAAGATGTTCTCCCGATGATGACTGGCGGCCTGTTTGTCCAAGTCATATATATGTTACACGATGAACACGATGAGGAGCAGCAGATCTAGATCATGGTCATAGGATGTGGCGATTTTTTTCATAAACACTTAATTATAGGTGCATGTTTCAATAAAGATTAATAACTAACTTGGAATGATTCTTATTCTGTTCTTGCCAGTGTACATGAAATACAAAATTCTTATTGTATATAATATAATCAAGTCGCGCGTTGCTTCATTTTTGGTTTATTTTTTTCCTATGTAAACTTTGCACATTACTATAGCTAGCTATGCCTAAAATATTTTTCTTCGATTCAAATTATATTGTACTTGAAATTATTTTTGATGCCAATTTTCCAAAGTGCATGCCATTGACACATGTCGAGTGTGTACAATAAGTTTCTTATATATCCTTATTATTTATAGTAGTGAGAAATTTGATTATCTCCACAGGAGTTTTGCAAGTTTCTTAAGAAAAAGGATTTCAATGGTTTTTATTATTTTACTTTAATTTCATTAATTTAATTAAAATGAGAATTAAAATTATCTAATTAAACTATAACAATCAATTAAACTAATTAAACTAACTTAACTAACACAATTTCAATTCACTAAAACTAAATTCAAATCAAATCAAATCAATTCAATTCAATATAAAACAAACATCTAAACAAATATCCAGAACAATGAAACATTAATCTGTTTTGAATCCAAACATACTACTTAAATCATAATCATAATCATACTTTAATCATATTATAAAGTATTCTCGGATCTATAAACCTAAATTATAAGTAAGTTGATAGCCTTTGTCAAGCCACCAGTTTTTCTTATATCAATGGATAAACCACATCCTAATTTTATTGCATTAACCCTTTAAAAGCTCAAAGATAATAAATTAGAAAATAAAACATCATTAAGTTTTGTGAAAACTTTGAACCACTAAGCCTAATATTACCAGAAAAGCTGCATCAATATCAAACTTACAACTTAATTCACCTAGGACAAATAATGATAATAGACATATTAAATTAATCCTAGTTACTACTTTAAATTAGATATAGAATCTAAATATTACAATACACATTCTAGACTATGCATACACTACAAAGCTCCATGATCGTAATCTGCAAATAACAATCTATTAAATAAGGGAATTGACGAATACTATTATGTTTAAAGAATTATGTACAAATCATTCTTCATTATGACTACATTACAAAATGAGACTTTGTTTAGATTAATAAACTACTCAAACATATTCATAATAAACATTGTAATAAAGTAAATAAAAGAAATTAATAAATACTTTTTATTGAATACTTTGAATCATCAAATCGTCCCTAAAAATAATGAACAATAAAATTAAACTAAAACTTAATAAAACTAATTAATATGGCTCCATGAGTAATGACATATGATCTAAGATATTATAGGGCAATTGATTTCAAAGCCTAAGGTTTATATATATAGTATTCTAAGTAGTACATATCTAATCAAAACAAAATTCATTGATTTGCTCCAAAATTCTCGAAACCGACCAGCGAATCACCACTGAATCCTATATCAATCCTAATTTGCTGGACAAATCGGTAGAAATATGCCTATTTGCTTCACCTATTGGGTTTTTGGGGTTCATACGCAGCGGAAAATTTAAAACAATTTTGAAGAAACCCCAACATGATCCAAAATAAGTTCTATTAAACTAGATTTACAAAAGTAAACCTTACTTTAATATGTGATTTCCTTATTTGATTGTTCAATTTCCAAGATGTTCAAGTGCGCGCTCTCTATCAGAAATCTACACACGAACGATGACCACAACTTGAGGTACTAGCCTAAGAGAGATATAAAACGTTTTTCTTTTCTCTCCCAAAATTCGGAGAACTCAAAATTTCAAAAAAGAAAATCTTATTTCGTTTTAGGGTTTCACCCACTATTTCTATGTGTAGATAAGCCATCACTTAAAATCATATTCGTAATACAACTATTGTATATAGACAATTTAAATAAATTACACATACGCTCCTATTAATAAGTTATCATAGAACAAATTGTAAGACTTTTATGTCATGAATTTCATCATATAAAATTCATTACTCTAGACCAATTGAAATTGTGCAAAGCCATTTTTTGTGTGCGACCCAATAAGTTCATGCGACGTTGACAGTAAACCAAAACCATTTTGGTACGCGAGTCATAAGCGGTCTCTAGCAAGACATTATGACTACCCAAACATCATGAATATTAAAATCTATACAACCTAATGAATAACATATACCATATCCTTTTGTCGTGCAATATCCTTTGATTAAACATAAGGCATAGAAAGTCACCCTAAATGTTCTATCGTACTAGTCTCGATGTTTAGGTAGACTGAAAACATCCAATTGACATTGATCATATCAATTCACATGGACTTAGCCATTATTAGTCTATCATATCGAGGGATTCACTGATATCTCTCTCTATATGAGAGGAAAAAATTCTATCTTGATTATACACCTTCACATAATATTCACATGGTAACTAATCAAAATTTTTATAATCGTCAAATCAAAGACATTGTTTGATTGTGTCAAACTATCATGCTATAATATTGAAGTCTATGGTAATCTCAAGTTGAAAGACTAAATGATATACCTATCATGAGTAACACCATGACTTAATCTATGTGGTGTTCCCATAGCAGATCGGTCCAGTACCTTGTTCCCTAACAAGTACTCATGATTTCGATTCGTATCCCTATACTCATGATCATCGCATGACCATCAATCAAAATTCACACTAGTCTTAATTCATTATAGTTCCCAGTATAATGACCGACTAGGGACATTTATGATATTTCAACAAATACGCATGGATCTTACTATAAGGTAAACATGCAATCACTTATATAATAAAACAACAAATGAAAACTTCAATTTTATTAATTAAAATTCTAAGATAAACAATGTTTGTAGATTGACCTACGACACCTGCCCAACATCTCCCACTTGCACTAGGGCCAATCATTCATGTACCTAATACCTAATGACCTAACATGACCATCACGTTTCGCTTGGGGAAGAGCCTTCGTCAAAGGATTTACAACATTGTCTTTTGTAGGAACTCTGCAAATCTTCACCTTTCCCCTCTCAATGATTTCTCGAATGAGATGAAAATGTCTAAGTATATGTTTGGATCGGTAGTGTGATCTTAGTTCCTTGGCTTGTGCTATCGCCCCGTTGTTGTCACAATACAAGCAAACGAGGTTAGCTATATTTGGAACCACTCCAAGTTCATAGATGAACTTTTGATTCAAACTGCCTCTTTAGCTGCATCGGACGCTGCAATATACTCAGCTTCCGTTGTAGAATCTTCCACGGTTTCTCGCTTTGAACTTTTTCAGCTCACTGCGCCTCCATTTAAAGTAAACACATATGCAAACTGCGATATGAAGTCATCTATATCAGTTTGAAAACTTATATATGTGTAACCATTTACAATAAGCTCGTCTTCCAAACTTCTATCAACCAAGAACACTTCTTTAGTCCTTCTCAAGTACTTAAGAATGTTCTTTACTGCTATCTAGTGACTCTCACTGGGATCAGACTGATACCTGCTTGTTGCGCTAAAAGCAAATGATGCATCAGGTCGGGTGCATTACATGACATACATGATAGATCCAATAGCAAATACATATGAAATCGTATTCATGCGGTCTCGCTCATCATTAGTCTTCAGACATTGAGTCTTACTGAGACTTATACCATGAGACATTGACAACGACCTTCTTTTAGAGTCTTGCATACTGAACCTATTCAGTACCTTGTGAATATAAGCACTATGACTTAGACCGATTGGCTTTTTAGATCTATCCCTATATATCTTAATCCCAAGGATGTAGGCTACATATCCTAAGTCCATAATTGAGAAATACTTCCCTAACCAAGACTTGACACTCTACAAGGTTGGGAAGTTGTAACGACCTTAAAAATCTAACTCGTACCACGTGTCATTTCATGGTCTTATATGAGACCCGCTCGTTGTGATCCAGATCGAAATCGACGCGAAATAGGGTCAAGTTAAGGTTTCGACGCGGTGCACCCGTGTTTCGGAGTGCAATGGTATTTTCGTCAATTTTTAGCGAAAATAAGGTATTTTTGGGGGTCTAATTCGAACACAAATCGATGAGATAAATAAATAATAATAAAAAAGATTGGAGAAGAGCGAGAGAGAGATAGAGAGATCGGAGAAGAGAGAGAAACATAGAGAAAAGGAGAAAGAGAGATTGGAGAAGAGAGAAATAGAGAGAGACGACGACGAGAGAGAGAGAGAGAGAGATATATAGAGAGAGAGAGGGAAGCGACGCGTCGGAGCTCGGTGAGGAGCGGCGGCTCCAGCCGAGACCGGAGGCCACGGACGGCGGCTCGCGGCCATGCGAAAGCGCGAACGGCCGAAAGCGAGCGATCGCGGCGGCAAATCAGCAGCGCGGACGGAGGTTCCCGGTGCAGCGGCGAGCCACCGAGGAGACTGACGCCCAGGGGAGGTCGCCAGATGAGTGGCAGCGGCTCCGACACGGTGGCGCGTACCAGCAGCGCGGCGCGCGACTGCGATGGCAGACCAGCGCGACGCGGAGGAGCTCACCAGTGGCGGCGCGGATGGCTGGACGGCGGTGCGGCCCCAGCAGCGTCGCCGACGAGAAGCAGTGACGCCGGCGAGGAGGAGCGACAGCGACGCGGTGATCGGAGTGGAGCAACGGTGTGGTGGCGCGTTGCCGGACCGATCGATCCCCGACGAGACAACAATAGTGAACAACGAGGCATGACTTCGACGAAGCTATTCTTCGTGATATATTACTCGCGAAGAACACGAGAGGCGCAGGCCATGGTGAGGTCCTAAACCATATTTTGGTGTTGGTATCGAGTGATTTCGTGGCCTTTATTATGGAATTTTGCGGTTTTAATCGCGAACATATTGATTTGAATGACTTAAGTAACTTAAATGGTATAAATGGACACCAGGGACTTAAGATGCTATAGTCGGGTGTCAGGTGCGCATATCGAGGCGTGAGCGGGATGTTTTGAGGACGATTCACGATTTCTCGTGGTAATTAAACCAGCTAGGAAATTGTACAGTAATTTCATTGCTTTGATATTGTGGTTCATTGCTTTGATATCTATCCTTGAAAGTGCTATTGGTTGAGTGGTCAATTGGCAAGTGAGTCATGGTACTGTTTATCTGTGATATGAGCTCTTATATGGACGCCGTTGATATCTCCCAATTGAGTGTACGTTGGGGGCACTTATCCGGGTCTGTGGATATCTCATAGTCGCAAGGGTTAGGGCTGGTAGGCAGTGTCTCGTCCTGAACCCGAGTCTGCTGGGCTTTTGTCGTGACTCAACGACCTTTTGGTCGGGACTCCTTGCTATTCGGCCTCACTTATCGATTGATTTGTTTACAGTCTTTTATATTCATGCGTTCCCTGTTCCTTTCTTTCTATTTGCATGAATTCGACTGCTTTAGTTATTTCAAAATGCTGTATATATGTCCTACTGGCGTTACTTACCTGGGCTCGTCATTCTTGTGTTTGACTGAGTGCAGATCCACGGTCCAGCAAGGGGAAGGCTCCATAGCTAGGTGAATCTTTTGTATATCTTGTATTTACTCTCCTCCGATGATGATATATTTATGCAGGGTTCCACAATTAGGTTGTCCAACTGTTTTAAAAATTATTGTTGAGTTATTTAATGTAGTAATTGCTTCCGCTAAATTGTAAAACTTAAAAATACTAATAACTCAACTTAAAAGTTTGAATTTACTTATAATGATGGATTGGAAGGCTGACTAGGTCTGCGTTGACCTTACGAGACTGACACGGGGGTCCACGTGGGTTTAGGTCGGATGGGGCCCAATTTGTGGGAGACTGGGGCCGTCACAATTGGTATCAGAGCCGTCACAGTTGGTACCAGAGCGTAAGGTTTTTAAAAAAATAGATTTAGGACACGGTTGGAACTTAGAGTGGAAACTTATGATCCTGACTTAGTCTTAGTTGGGAAGTGAGGAGAGTTAAGGATATATGAGCTATTTGATGTGTTGTATACTACTATCGATAGATATGTACTGAATCAAGAATCGCATTCATATTGCGATAGCCGATCAGTCCGAGATCAGTGATATCAGTCCGATTGACGTTCAAGAGAGGTTAGATGCGATGTCCTAGCTAGTCACCTCACATGGCCGGTAACTTCAGGGGATTCTCTGATTCTTGATAGCACAGGCTACAACATCTGCAGCCGCAGCACCATGTACTCAGGGCGGGAGTGCGACGACAGTACAGGCCGATGTTACGACTCCTACAACGCCGATCAGACATGAGGGAATACAGGTTCAGGTTGAGAGAGTACCACCTACACCTAATACACCGACGGATGATACGTCGAACACACCCACTGATGGGAGCACTCGAGCGACAACTGAGGCGAGGCAGTCTCGCGAGTTTCGGCGACATCACCTGGAGAAGTTTCACGGGGGTACGGATTTTGGAGCAGCAGAGGAGTTTATGAGGAGTCACGAGAAGATCCACGATGTTTTGGCCACACCATAGCATATGAGGCCGATCATCTCATCGGCTTCGTTGTTCGGAGAGGCTGATGCGTGGTGGCGTAGCATGGTGGCTAAGAAGGGGAAACCCAAGGACTGGACTGAATTCAAGGAGAGGTCCAATCAAAAGTACTTCCCTCATGCGGTCAGGAACATGAAGAGGACCGAGTTTCAGAACATCCGACAGGCGGCTGACGAGATAGTGATGCAGTATATGGACCGATATTCGCGGTTGATGGACTATGTCAGAGATATAGCTTATACGGACGTTGACCATGCCTACTACTTCATGAATGGCCTGTTGGGTGAGATCAGTTCTATGGTGGTGACCACAGCTCCAGCAACGTTGCAGGAGGCGTATGAGAGGAGTTTGGCCATTGAGCCTTTTCTGAGCACGCGCACTGGTACAGTAGTCGCAGGTCCACCACCAGCACGACCAGATGTCAGACCCGGAGGTGACAGGAGGAGGAAAAGACCTAGACAATGGAAGTCAAGGGATCGAGCTTGGAGTGTGGGGTTTTTGTATCTCCACTCCTGTAGTGCGTATTGCGCCAATACCATCTGCTTTAATACAAAGTTATATCAGCACACCACAGTTGTCGGCACCGTCAGGTTTTTAGAGACAGTAGTATCAAAGGACTGAGGGCGTGGCAAGGGCGATGGATGGCGATGGCGATGGCGATGGCGAGGGGCGCAGGGGCATATGCAGTGGTCGAGGCAGAGGTATGGACGGGGACAAAGTGTTCCATCTGGATCGGGATCTCTGCGTACTTGTTGGAAGTGTGGACAGCCAGATCACCCAAACTTCGCCAGTATGTATCCACGATTGGGTAGAGAGCAGCCACAGTAGAGTCGGGAGCAGGTTCATGCTACTGACGAGCCAGATCCGACTGCACCATGTTAGATTTTGGTGTTACGATATCTTTTATTTCCAGTTTCTTGGTCGATGAGTTGGGTTTGAAATCCACTAAACTAGAGAGACTGATGAACAGTCCGAGAGACTGGTTCAAATTCTCACGGACATACGGAGGATGTTTGTGTGTGTTGGAGACGGTGGATCATGGAAATAGTATTTTCCTTTGAGTTTCCCATATACGTTTCAAGGATGTTGCCCTGGTATATAATAGGGAGGATTTTCCCTTGAGTTTTTCCCATATATGTTTTGAGGATGTTACCCTAGCATATAGTGGAGATGAGAAGATAAATGGTGTAAGGTGTGTAAGGGCATTACACAGCCTGCAGGTCTCGGAGGAGCCCATCTCGTCACGGAGGAGCCCAGCCCTACAGAGTAAGATGGGGGTATGGCCTTGGGCCTTCACAAAACACTATCTTCCTTTGTGAATAGCTTCAATTTCGAGGACAAAATTCCAATTAGTTGGGAAGACTGTAACGACCCTAGAAATCTAACTCGTACCACGTGTCATTTCAGGGTGGTATATGGGACCCACTCGTCGTGATCCAGATTGAAATCGACGTGAAATAGGGTCAAGTTAATGTTTCGACGCGGTGCACCCGTGTTTCGGAGTGCAATGGTATTTTCGTCAATTTTTGGCAAAAATGGGGTATTTTTAGGGTCTTATTCGAACACAAATCGAGGAGATAAATAAATAAATAAAAAATATGATCGGATAAGTGCGAGAGAGAGAGAGAGAGATTGAGAGAGATAGAGATCGGAGAAGAGAGAGAAAGAGAGAGAAAGGGAGAAAGAAAGATCGAGAGAAGAGAGAGAGAGAGAGAGAGAGAGAGAGAGAGAGAGAGAGAGAGAGAGAGAGAGAGAGAGAGAGAGAGAGAGAGAGGAGCTGCGTGGCTCCAGCGCGACGAAGCTCCGGCGAGGAGCAGCGGCTCCAGCGAGATTGGAGGCCGCGGACGGCGGCTCGCGGCGACGCGAAGGCGCGAACGGCTAGGCGAGCAGTAACGACGGCGAATCAGCAGCGCGGACGGAGGTTCCCGGTGCAGCGGCGAGCCACCGAGGAGACTGACGCCCAGGGGAGGTCGCGGACGAGTGGCAGCGGCTCCGGCACAGTGGCGCGTACCAGCAGCACGACACGCGGCTGCTATGACGGACCAGCGCGACGCGAAGGAGCTCACCAGTGGCGGCGCGGATGGCTGGACGGCGGTGCAGCTCCAGCAGCGGCTCCAGCAGCGTCGCCGGTGAGAAGCAGTGACGCCGGCGAGAGGAGCGGCAGCGGCGCGCAATGGCGACGGTGCGGTGATCGACATGGAGCAACGGCGCGGTGGCGCGTTACCGAACCGATCGAACCCCGACGAGACAACAACAGCGAACAACGAGGCATGACTTCGACGAAGCTCTTCTTCGCGATAGATTGCTCGCGAAGAAGACGAGAGGCGTAGGCCATGGTGAGGTCGTAAACCATATTTTGGTTTTGGCATCGAGTGATTTGGTGGCCTTTATTATGGAATTTTGTCGTTTTAATCGTGAACATATTGATTTGAATGACTTAAGTAACTTAAATGGTATAAATAGACACCAGAGACTTAGGATGCTATAGTCGGGTGTCGGGTGCGCATATCGAGGCGTGAGCGGGACATTTTGAGGACGATTCGCGATTTCTCGAGGTAAGTAAACCAGCTAGGAAATTGTACAGTAATTTCATTGCTTTGATATTGTGGTTCATTGCTTTGATATCTATCCTTGAAAGTGCTATTGGTTGAGTGGTCCATTGGCAAGTGAGTCATGATACTGTTTATCTTTGATATGAGCTCTTATATGGACGCCGTTGATATCTCCCAATTGAGTGTATGTTGGGGGCACTTATCCGGGTCTGTGGATATCTCATAGTCGCAAGGGTTATGGCTGGTAGGCAGAGTCTCGTCCTGAACTCGAGTCTGCTGGGCTTTTGTCGCGACTCAACGACCTTTTGGTCGGGACTCCTTGCTATTCGGCCCACTTATCGATTGATTTGTTTACAGTCTTTTATATTCATGCGTTCCCTGTTCCTTTCTTTTTATTTGCATGAATTCGACTGCTTTAGTTATTTCGAAATGCTGTATATATGTCCTACTGGCGTTAGTTACCTGCGCTCGTCATTCTTGTGTTTGACTGAGTGCAGATCCACTGTCCAGCAAGGGGAAGGCTCCATAGCTACGTGAATCTTTTGTATATCTTGTATTTACTCTCCTCTGATGATGATATATTTATGCAGGGTTTCACAATTAGGTTGTCCAACTGTTTTAAAAATTATCGTTGAGTTATTTAATGTAGTAATTGCTTCCGCTAAATTGTAAAACTTGAAAAATACTAATAACTCAACTTAAAAGTTTGTATTTACTTATAATGATGGATTGGAAGGCTGACTAGGTCTGCTTTGACCTTGCGAGACTGGCTTGGGGGTCCACGTGGGCTTAGGCCGGGCGGGGCCCAGTTTGTGGGAAATTGGGGCCGTCACAAATGTCATTTCTAATGAGTCATATATCATCAACATATAGTACCAAGAAAACAACCACGCTCCCACTGACCTTCTTATATACACAAGGCTCATCTTCATTTTTAATGAAACCAAATTCCTTAATTGCTTCATCAAATTGAAGATTCCAACTCCGAGAAGCTTGCTTTAATCCATAAATGGATATTTAAGACTTGCACACCTTCTTAGAATTCTCAGGATGAACAAACCTTTTAGGTTGTACCATATACACGTCTTCAAGTAACTTTCCATTTAGGAAAGCTGTTTTGACATCCATTTGCCATATCTCATAGTCATAATGTGCGACTATGAAAATTAGAATTCTAATGGATTTACGCATAGCTACAGGAGAAAAAGTCTCATCATAATGAACACCTTAAGTCTGTCTGAAATATTTTGATACTAGCCGTGCTTTATAAGTATGGACATTGCCATCCATGTTAGTTTTCTTCTTGAAAACCCATATACATCCAATGCTCTTACCACCTTTAGGGAAATCAACCAGGTTCCAAACTTAGTTATCATACATAGATTACATATATCTCCAAATTCATGGCACTAAGCCTCCTTATAAATAGTAGGCTCATTTTGATCCATAAGCAAGAAATCTAAATCTCACAGGCTCGTGTCTTACCCTATCAGATCAAGCGGGCCTTGTGATACCTGTGGAGGTTCAACTAGTTCAAGACTTTATTGATATTCCACTTGCGGTTGAGTGTTTATTTGTGTTCTTGAACTTCTTTAAGACTTACTTTATTCCCATTGTTATCTTTTGAAATAAACTTTTTTTCCATAAAGACAGTATTCCGAGCAACAAATACTTTGTTATCTACGAGATTATAAAAATAGTTTCCTCTAGTTTCTTTAAGATAACCAAAAAATACACACTTGGTAGATTTGGCTAATAATTTTTTTGAGATTCATAGTCGTATGAAAACGTCACAGTCCCAAATCTTAAGAGAAGACAAACTTGGTCTTTTTCCAAACTACATCTCATAAGGTGTTTTATCAATTGTTTTAGAAAAAACACGATTCAATATAAATGCAGCAGTTTCTAAAGCATAACCCCAAAAGGAAATAAGAACATCTGCATGACTCATCATAGATCAAACCATATCTAATAAAGTCTGATTTCTTCTCTCAAAAACACTATTCCATTGTGGAGTTGGTGGAGGAGTTAATTGTTAGACAATCCCTCAGTTTCTAAGATGATCAACAAACTCTTGGCCCAAATATTCACCACCTCGATCTGATCGAAGTACTTTAATAGTTTTACCAAGTTGATTTCGCACTTCATTCCGAAATACTCGAATCATCTCAAAAGATTCACCTTTATGTTTCATCAGATACATGTAACCATATCTACTGAAATTATCAGTGAAAGTAATAAAGTATTAATAACCACCTCTAGCCATTGTGTTTATAGGACTATATATTTCAGTATCTATTAGAGCCAATAAATCACTTGCCTTTTCACTCTGTATAAAAATACTCTTTATCATCTTACCTAATAAACAAGATACACGTGTTTCATATGATTCAAAATCAAATGATTCTAAAATTCCATCTTTATGGAGTTTAGAAATGCGTTTTTCATTTATGTGGCCAAGATGAAAATGCCAAATGTAGGTTTGACTCAAATCATTTGACTTGAATCTCTTTGTATCTACGTTAAGAATAGTAGTATCTGTGGACCTTTTCATGTTTAGAATATAAATACCATCACACAAATCAGCTTTCGCATAGAAAACGTCTTAAGGAGAAATATAGCATTTATTATTCGCAATAATGAAATTAAAACAATCCAAATCCAAACTTGAAACTAAAATGATGTTTCTGCTCAAGGCAGAGATATAATAACAATTATTTAAAATTAAAACAAGTCCAATAGGTAAAATTAACTTATAGCATCCTACAGCCAACACAACAACCTTTGCTCAATTTCCAACTCGTAGGATGACTTGTCCTTTCTTTAGCTTTCTACTTTTAGTGATACCCTGCATATTAATACAAATGTGAGATTCACATCCGGTATCCAATACCCATGAATCACTAGTAAACAAGTTAACTTCAATAATGTAAATACTTGAAGCAGTAGTCGCACAACTCTTTTTTTTTTCTTTAGATTTTTAAGATAGAGAGTGCAATTTCTAAACCAATGCCCAGGTGCATGGCAGAAATGACAATTTCCTTCTTTTTCCTTTACCTTTTAGGATTGTGAAGTAGAAGCAACCTTAGGATTTACTTGTTCCACAAGCTTTGTGACAGTCACAACAGCCTTGAAAACTTTAGCCTTGCCTTTGACCTTCTTCTTCATAGCCTTTCCTTTCTGAACGATCAACACATTAGTAATGAGTTTCTTGACATTCTGCTTAGCAATTTTAAGCATCAAATGCAACTGTGAGATAAACTTCTACATATTATTCATGTTATAACTCATCATAAATTGTGAATAATTATCAGAAAATGAATTCAGGATCAAATCCGTAGCCAACTCTTAGCTTATGGGAAATCCAAGTCTGTCAAGATTGTAAATATAGCCCTTCATTTTTAGAACATGAGGACTAACTGAGGCACCCTCAGCCCTTTTGCAAGAATGAAGGTTCTTGAATGTCTCAAACCTTTCTTGCCTAGCTTGCTATTGGAACGTTTCCTTCAACATCATAGCCATGTCGTAATCTTCCATGTATTCCATGTCCTTCTGAAGTTCGAGAACCATGGTTGCTAACATAATGCATGCAACATCAGTTGAGTCGTTGACATGCTTAGTATGTGCATCCTTCAAGGCTCTTAAAGCATTGGCTAGTGGTTCCTCAAGAATATGGTTATCTGGGACATACAACTTACGTTCTTGCTTAAGAACAATTCTCAAGTTTGTAAACCAATTAAGAAAGCTTGTCCCAGACAACTTATCCTTCTCAAGGATGGATCACAGTAACAAAATTAGTGTGATTTGAAGAGGCCATAGATCTATAACAAAAATTATGCAAAAGTTCATTTTAGTATAGAGGAATAGACTCCCACTTAATTAACAACCCTCCTAAAAACGCTATGTTAATTTAAGGAACTAAATCCATGTTTCACCTAATCCCAATACAGCTAAGGCATGACACTTTGAATTTAGTTATTTAGGTAGGTACCAATTACCATTTACATCATATGTAACTATTAGTTATTTTTGTGAGATTATGACATCTTATGTCTTAATATGTTTTATCTTATCTAGTGCTTAAAGCCCAAAACAGTTTTGATAGCTTTATCAAGTCTAACCATTTCAAACAATAGAGTAACCGTTACTCAACTTGCCTCACCAAGATAACACAATACACTCTGCAGAGGCAAACTCGTATTAATGTGATCGAAGACTTGACAAGTGTTTGATAATGGATGACAATTGACTTAAAATTTGGAAGAGGGATTTGTATTTGTTTTAGTGATCATAATTTAAGCAAGATAAATATCATATATTAAAATGCATAAAAAATCACTAACCAAGTTAGAAAATTATACTAATATTAATTATTATAAGAATTTCCTTGCACTATGAACAGATAACGGTGGTCCCGCTGGCTTATCAAAGGATTTTTTTAGACAACGAATTCCTGTTCCAAAAATTAAAAATTGCATAAAATCTCACATTATTTTTGTCAATCCAATTGACCTAAACTTAATATCGGGCCCACCTTTAACTTAATATCTTATCCTAATCCAATTAGAGTTTAAGATACTTTGAATCCTTATCCAATTAAAATTTAAGATACTTTGAATTCTTATCCAATTAGAATTTGTTATATATCTCACCTATATAATAGGACTTATAATTCTAATTCGATTTTAAGTCTATCTCATATCTAATAGGAATATACTAACAGATAACCATAATGAGATATATGATGAAAATCAATTTTGATTCTTATTCATACGAAACAAGCAATTGCATTAAGAAATAAAATATTAATCATGCATTCAACATCAGAATTATATTAAATTAATCATATTAACCTAATCATGATTTCTATCATGAAAATATACATAATTATTGAACAATATGAATTATGTATCCAACACAAGAATTACATTAACCTAAACATGACTTCTACAATGTGAATATACAAAATTTGCATCGTTCATTATTAAAACATATGTTAATCGAAATATTCTAAACATGAATTCTATCATTGAATCAAATCATGCGTATGTATCAAATACATGAATTAACAACATGCTTTAAAACTAATTCTTGATAACAATTATCACATAACCTATACGTACATCATATATACATTAATCAAGATCATGTTTTTCAAATATATATCATATATACATTAGAGAAACACATGCAAACGTTTATTAGAACCGAGAAGGCTCTGATACCATTGTTGGGTTTTGGGGTTCATACGCAGCAAAAAATTTAAAATAATTTTTGAAAAAACCCCAATATGATTATAAATAAGTTCCATAAAACTAGATCTACAAAAGTAAATCATATCTTAATCCGTGATTTCCTTGTCTGATTGTTTGATCTCTAAGATGTTTAAGCGCTCGCCCTCTATTAAAAATTCAAACACAAATAGTGACCACAAATTGAGGTGCTAGCCTTAAGAAAGATAGAAAATATTTTTCTTTTCTCTCCCAAAATCTAGAGAACTCAAAATTCACAAAAACAAAAATTTTATTTCATTTTAGGGTTTCAACCTCTATTTAAATGTGTAGATTAGCCCTCACTTAAAATCTTATTTGTAATACAACTATTATATTTAGGCAGTTTAAGCAAATTACACATATGCCCCTATTAATAAGTTATCATATAACAAATCATAAGGGCTTTTATGTCATGAGTTTTAGCATATAAAACTCATTACTCTATATCAATTGAAATTGCGCAAATCCATTCTTTGTGTGCGACCGTGAATCAAAACCATTTTGGTACACGAGTCATAAGCGATCTCTAGCAAGGCATTATGACTACCCAAGTAGCATGAATATCAAAATCGATACAACCTAATGAATAACGTATATCATATCATTTTGTTGTGTGATAGCTTTGATTAAACATAAGGCATGGAATGTCACCCTAAATGTTTAATCATACTAGTCTTGATATTTAGGTAAACTAAAAACATCAAATTGACATTGATCATATCAATTCACATGGACTTGGCCATTATCAGTCTATCGTATAAAGGGTTCCACTGATATCTCTCTATATGAGACGGACAAATTCTATCTTGATTACACACCTTCACATATTATTCACATGGTAACCAATCACAATCTTTATAATCGTCCAGTGAAAGATAACATTTGATTATGTCAAACTACCATGATCATAATATTGAAGTCTATGGTAATCTCAAGTCGAAGGACTAAATGATATACCTATCATGAGTAATACCTATGACTTAATCCATGTGGTATTCTCATAGCTGGTCGGTCTCATTACAGTATAATGACCGACTAGGGACATTTAAGATATTTCAATAAATACCCATGGGTCTTACTATGTGGTAAACATGCAATCACTTATAACAAAACAACAAATGAAAACCTCAATTTTATTAACTAAAATTATAAGATAAAAAATGTTTGTAGATTGACTTAGGGCACATGCCCCAACACCGCGTAGGTCTGATAGGGTAAGACATCAGCCTGAGAGATTTAGATTTCTTAATACTAATAGTGGTGAGGTGTTGTTTATGGATCAAAATGAGCCTACTACTTATCAGGAGGCTGAATTTAGCCCTGAGTCAGATAAATGGCTTAGCACCATGAATTTTAAGATGTAATCCATGTACTATAACCAAGTTTGTAACTTGGTTGATTTTTACCTGAAGGTGGTAAGACCATTGGATGTAAATGAGTTTTCAAGAAGAAAATTGATATGGATGACAATGTGCATACTTATAAAGCACAACTAGCAGGAAAAGGTTTTAGACAATCTCAAGGTGTTGATTATGATGAGACTTTTTCTCCTGTAGCCATGCTTAAATCAATTAGAATTCTAACTGCCATAGTCGCATATTATGACTATGAGATATGACAAATGAATGTCAAAACAACTTTTCTAAATGGAAAGTTACTTGAGGACGTGTATATGATACAGCTTGGAGGGTTTTGTTCATCGTGAGAATTCTAGGAAGGTGTGAAAGCTTCAAAAATCCATTTATGGATTAAAGCAAGCTTCCGGAGTTGGAATCTTCGTTTTCATGATGCTATTAAGGAATTTGGTTTCATTAAAAATGAAGACGAGCCTTGTGTAAACAAGAAGGTCATGGGATTGTGGTTCTTTTCTTGGTACTGTATGTTGATGATATATTACTCATTGGAAATGACATCCTAACCTTGCAGAGTGTCAAGTCTTGGTTATGGAAACGTTTCTCAATGAAGGACTTAGGAGATGCAACTTACTGTTGGGGCATGTGCCCTATGTTAATCCACAAATATTGTTTATCTTATAATTTTAGTTAATAAAAATTAAGGTTTTCATTTGCTGTTTTATTATATGTAATTGCATGTTTACATTATATGATAAATGGCTTAGCACCATGAATTTTAAGATGTAATCCATGTACTATAACCAAGTTTGTAACTTGGTTGATTTTTACCTGAAGGTGGTAAGACCATTGGATGTAAATGAGTTTTCAAGAAGAAAATTGATATGGATGACAATGTGCATACTTATAAAGCACAACTAGCAGGAAAAGGTTTCAGACAATCTCAAGGTGTTGATTATGATGAGACTTTTTCTCCTGTAGCCATGCTTAAATCAATTAGAATTCTAACTGCCATAGTCACATATTATGACTATGAGATATAACAAATGAATGTCAAAACAACTTTTCTAAATGGAAAGTTACTTGAGGACGTGTATATGATACAGCTTGGAGGGTTTTGTTCATCGTGAGAATTCTAGGAAGGTGTGAAAGCTTCAAAGATCCATTTATGGATTAAAGCAAGCTTCTCGGAGTTGGAATCTTCGTTTTCATGATGCTATTAAGGAATTTGGTTTCATGAAAAATGAAGACGAGCCTTGTGTATACAAGAAGGTCATGGGATCGTGGTTGTTTTCTTGGTACTGTATGTTGATGATATATTACTCATTGGAAATGACATCCTAACCTTGTAGAGTGTCAAGTCTTGGTTATGGAAACATTTCTCAATGAAGGACTTAGGAGATGCAGCTTACTGTTGGGGCATGTGCCCTATGTTAATCCACAAATATTGTTTATCTTATAATTTTAGTTAATAAAAATTAAGGTTTTCATTTGCTGTTTTATTATATGTAATTGCATGTTTACATTATAATAAGATCAATAGGTATTTGTTGAAATATCTTAAATGTTTTGTGATAATTGATCTTATTATAAGGTAAACACTTGAACGTCTTGGAGATCGATCAATCAGAGAAGGAAAACACAGATTAAAGTATGGTTTTATTTTGGTAGATCTAGTTTAACGAAACTTATTTTCAATCCTGTTGGGGTTTTTCAAAATTGTTTTGAATTTTCTGTTTCATTTGAACCTCAAAAATCCAACAGTGGTATCAGAGCCACAAGTTTGGCTCTATTAAATATTTGCATATTTTCTCTGATGTATATATGATATACGTGTAAAAACATGATCTTGATTAATGTATATATGATGTACATAGAAGTTCTGTGATAATTGTTATCAAGAATTAGTTTTAAAGCATGTTGTTAATTCATGTGCATTGATACATATGCATGATTTAATTCAATGATAGAATTCATATTTATAATATTTCAACTAATATATGTTTTAATATTGAACGATGCGAACTTTATATGTTCAAATAGTAGAAGTCATGTTTAGGTTAATGTGATTATGATGTTAAATATGTATTTCATTTTTGTTCAATAATTATATATGTCTCCATGATAGAAATCATGATTAGGTTAATATGATTAATTTAATATGATTCTGGTGTTGAATGCATGATTAATATTTCGTTTCTTGGTTCAGTTGCTTGTTTCATATGAATAAGAATCGAAATTGATTTTGATCATATATCTCATTGTGGTTATATATTAGTATATTTAGTATATTCCTATTAGATAGGAGATAAACTTGTAATCGGATAATAATTACAAATCCTATAAGATAAGTGAGATATATAACAAATTCTAATTGGATAAGGATTTAAAGAATCTTAAGTTCTAATTGGATAATGATTCAAAGTATCTTAAATTCTAATTGGATTAGGATAAGATATTAAGTTAGAGGTGGACCCGAATTAATTAAAGACGTTTTAAGTAATATGTTTTAGAATTAAAATATGGGGCAATTTTGATTGACTAAAATAATGAGAAATTTCAGGCGATTTTCAATTTTCGAAACTGAAATTCGTTGTCTAAAAAAAATGGGGGCAAGCACCCTCGTCAGCTGACCAGCCAGCGGGACCGCTGCTAACTATTCGTAGCGCAAGGAAATTCATGTAATAGTCAATATTAGTAAAATTTTCTAACTTGTTTAGTGATTGTACATGCATTGTAATATATAATATTTAGCTTGTTTAAATTATGATCACTAAAACAAATAAAAATCCCTCTTCCAGATTTTAAGTCAAGTTCCATCCATTCTCAAACATTTGTCAAGGCTTTGAACACATCAATATGGGTATGCCTTCGCAGAGTGTATTGTGTTATCTTGGTGTGGAAAATTGAGTAACTGTTACTCTATTGTTTGAAATGGTTAGACTTGATAACGCTATTAAAATGATTTTGAGCTTTAGATAATAGATGAGATAAAACATGCTAAGACGTAAGATGTCATCATCTCATAAAACAACTAAAAGTTACATATGATGTAATTGGTATTTGGTACCTACCTAAACAACCTAATTCAAAGTGTCATGCCTTAGCTGTCTTGGAATTAGTTGAAACATGGATTTTAATCCATTAAATTAACATTGCGTTTTTAGGAGGGTTGATAATTTGTGGGAGTTTATTCATCTATACTAAATGAACTTTTACATAATCTTTGTTGTAGATTTATGGCTTCTTTGTCACTGCAATCTATCATTGAGCAGGATAAGTTGTCTGGGACTAACTTTCTTGACTGGTTCAGAAACTTGAGAATTGTTCTTAATCATGAACGTAAGTTGTATGTCGTGGATGATCTTATTCCTGAGGAACCACCTGCCAATGCTTTAAGAGCTGTGAAGGATGCACAAATAAAGCTTGTCAATGACTCAACTGATGTTGAATGCATTATGTTAACAACCATGGTTCCTGAACTTCAGAAGGATATGGAACACATGGAAGCTTATGACATGGCTACGATACTGAAAGAAATGTTCCAACAGAAGACTAGGCAAGAAAGGTTTGAGACAATCAAGAACCTTCATTCTTGCTAAATGGCTGAAGGTGCGTCAGTTTGTCCTCATGTTCTGAAAATGAATGGCTATATTGACCTTCTTAACAGACTTAGATATCTTATAAGCCAGGAGTTAGGTACGGATTTGATCCTGAATTCATTGTCTGATAGTTATTCATAATTTGTGATGAACTATAACATGAACAATATGGAGAAGTCTATCCCAAAGTTGCATTTGATGCTTAAAACTGCTGAGCAGAATGTCAAGAAATCCATTGCCAATGTGATGATGGTTCAGAAAGGAAAGACTTTAAAGAAAATAGGCAAAGGCAAGGCTAAAGTTGCTAAGGCTGTTGTGACTATCACAAAGCCCATGGAACAAGTCAAGCCCAAGGCTGCTTATACTTCACAGTCCCAGAAGGAAAAGAAAAAAAAGAAATTATTGTTTCTGCCATGCACCTGGGCATTGGTTCAGAAATTGCAAGCTCTATCTTGAAGATATAAAGAAAAAAAAAGTAGTGCGATTACTACTTCATGTATTTACTTATTGAAATTTACTTTTCTACTAGTGATTTCTAGGTATTGGATATCGGATGTGGATCTTGCATTTGTATTAATGTGCAGAGTCTCACCAAAAGTAGAAAGCTAAGAAAAGAGAGGTGATTCTACGAGTTGGAAATGGAGCAAAGGTTGTTGCGTTGACTGTAGGATGCTATGAGTTAATTTTACCTTGTAGACTTGTTTTAATTTTAAATAATTGTTACTATGTCCTTGCCTCGACTCGAAACATCATTTCAGTTTCATGTTTGTAGTTGGATGGTTTTAATTTCATTATTACGAATAATAAATGCTCCATTTCTGGTAAAGACGTTTTCTATGCGAATGATGAATTTATATTCTAAACATGAAAATGTCCACATATACTCTCATTTTTAACGAAAATACAAAAAGGTTCTAGTCAAATGATTTGAATCCAACCTGCCATTGGCATTGTCTAGGCAAGATGACAAAGAGTCATTATTGCGAATGATAAATGTTCCATTTCATTATTGCAAATAATAAATGCTCCATTTCTCGTAAAGATGTTTTCTATGCGAATGTTAATTCGTGTGATAGTCTTTATATTCTAAACATATAAGGTCCACAGATACTCATATTCTTAATGTAAACACAAAGAGATTCAAGTCAAACGATTTGAATCAAACCTACCTTTAGCATTGTCGTCTTGGCCACATAAATAAGAAACACATTTCTAAACTCCATAAAGATGGACTTTCAGATTCATTTGATTTTGAGTCATATGAAACATGTGTATCTTATTTACTAGGCAAGATTGTTGGGGCACGTGCCCTATGTCAATCTACAAACATTTTCTATCTTATAATTTTAGTTAATAAAATAGAGGTTTTCATTTGTTGTTTTATTATAAGTGATTGCATGTTAACCTTATAGTAAGATCAATGGGTATTTGTTGAAATATCCTAAATATCACTAGTTGATCATTATACTGGAACTATAATGAATTAAGACTAGTAAGAATCTTAATCGATGGTCATGTGATGATCATGCGTATAAGGATACGAATCAGAATCGAGATCATGAGTACTTGTTAGGGAACAAGGTACTAGATCGACCAGCTATGAGAACACCACATGGATTAAGTCATTGGTGTTACTTATTATAGATAAATCATTTAGTCATTCAACTTAAGACTACCATAGACTTCAATATTAGGAGTATGGTAATTTGACACAATCAAACGTTGTCTTTATCCGGATGATTATAAAGATTGTGATTGGTTATCATGTGAATAATATGTGAAGGTGTGTAATTAAGATATAATTTGTCACTTTCTTATAGAGAGATATCAGTGGATTCCTCGATATGATAGACTGATAATGGCCAAGTCCATGTGAATTGATATGATCAATGTCACTTGGATGTTTTTAGTCTACCTAATGATCGAGACTAGTACGATTGAACACTAAGGGTGACTTTCCATGCCTTATGTTTAGTCAAAGAATATCGCACGACAAAAGGATATGATATATGTTATTCATTAGGTTGTATCGATTTTGATATTTATGCTACTTAGGTAGTCATAATGTCTTGCTAGAGACCACTTATAACTTATGTATCAAAATGGTTTTTGGTTCACTGCCAACGTCGCATGAACTTATTAGGTCGCATACAAAGAATGACTTTATGCAATTCAATTGGTCCAGATACAATTATGACATCAAAATCCTTACGATTTGTTATATGATAACTTATTAATAGGGGCGTAAGTGTAATTTGCTTAACTGCCTTAATACAATAGTTGTATCACAAATAGTATTTTAATTGAGGGCTTATTTACACATAAATAAAAGGTGAAACCCTAAAACGAGATAAGATTTTTGTTTTTTTGCAAATTTTGAGTTCTCTTGATTTTGGGAGAGAGAAAAATGTTTTCAATCACTCTTGGGGTTAGCACTCCAAATTGTGGTCACAATTTATGTATAGATTTCCCATAGAGGACGCGCTCTTGAACGTTTTGGAGATCGAACAATCACAGAAGAAAATCAAGGATTAAGGTATAGTTTAATTTTTTATCTAGTTTAATGGAACCTATTTTCGATCATGTTGGGTTTTTCTTAAAAATTGTTTTGAATTTTACGTTACGTATAAACCTCAATACCTAACAAAAATGACAAAAAGTTCATTTACTGGACATAGTGAAAGGGCAAGTGATTTATCAGGTCTAATACATATTGATGTATACGGTCTTATAAACACAATGGCTAGAGATGGTTATCAATACTTCATTACCTCCACTAATGACTTTAGCAGATATGGTTACGTGTAGCTCATGAAACATAACGGTGAATCTTTTGAGATGTTTTGAATATTTCAGAATGAAGTACATAATCAACTTGGTAAAAATATAAAGTAAGTCTTGAAGAAGTTCAACAACCACAGATAAACACTCAACCGCCAGTGTGAGATCAACAAAGTCTTGAACTAGTTGAACCTCCACAAGTATCACAAGGCTCGCGTAGGTTTGATATTAGCCTTTGAGACTTGGATTTCTTATTACTGATAGTACTGAGATATTACTTATAGATCAAAATGAGCCTACTACTTATCAGGAGGTTGTGTCTAGCCCTGATGCATATAAATGGCTTAGTGCCATGAATTTTGAGATGCAATCCATAGATGATAACCAAGTTTGGAAGCTGGTTGATTTACCCGGAGGTGATAAGACCATTTGATGTAAATGGGTTTTCAAGAAGAAAACTGACATGGATGGAAATGTGGATACTTATAAAGCACAACTTGTAGCAAAAGGTTTTAGACAGACTCAAGGTGTTGATTATGATGAGATTTTTTCTCATGTACCCATGCTTAAATCCATTAAAATTCTAATTACCATAGCTACGTATTATGACTATGGGATATGGCAAATAGATGTCAAAATAAATTTTCTAAATGGAAAGCTACTTGAGGATGTGTATATGATACAACTTGAAGGGTTTGTTCATCCTAAGAATTCTAGGAAGGTGTGCAAGCTTCAAAGATCCATTTATGGATTAAAACAAACATCTTAGAGTTGAAATCTTCATTTTTATGAAGCAATTAAGGAATTTGGTTTCATTAAAAATGAAGATGAGCCTTGTGTATATACAAGAAAGTCAGTTGGAGCGTGGTTGTTTTCCCGGTATTGTATGTTAATGATATATTACTCATTATAAATGGCATCCCAACCTTGCAGAGTGTCAAGTCTTGGTTAGGAAAATGTTTCTCAATGAAGCACTTAGGAGATGCAACCTACATCCTTGGGATTAAGATCTATAGGGATAGATCTAAAAGGTTGATTGATCTAAGCCAGAGTACTTAAATTGACAAGGTATTGAATAGGTTTAGTATGCAAGACTCTAAAAGTGAGCTGTTGCCAATATCTCATGGTGTAAGTCTTAGCAAGACTGAATGTCCGAAGACTAATGATGAGCAAGAGCGCATGAATACAATTTCATATGCATCAGCTATTGGATCTATCATGTATGCCATGTTATACACCCGACCTGATGTATTATATGCTTTTAGCGCAACAAGCATATATTAGTACTTGAGAAGGACTAAAGAAGTGTTCTTGGTCTATGGAAGTTTGGAAAACGAGCTTGTTGTAAATGGTTATACGAATGAAAGTTTTCAAATTGATATAGATGAATTTAGGTCGTAATCATAATATGTGTTTACTTTGAAGGGAGGCAAAATGAGTTGGAAAAGTTCGAAGCAAGAAACTGTGGCAAATTCTACAATGAAAGCTGAGTATATTGTAACGTCTGATGCAGCTAAGGAGGCAATTTGGATGAAAAACTTCATCTCTGAACTTGGTATGGTTCATAGTATAGCTAAAGTCATTTGCTTGTATTGTGACAACAACGTGGCAATACCACAGGCCAAGGAACCAAGAACACACTACTGATCCAAACATATACTTAGACATTTTCATCTCATTTGAGAAATCATTAAGATGGGAGACATGAAGATTTACAGAGCTCCTATAGAAGACAATGTTGTAGATCCTTTGACAAAGGCTCTTCCATAAGAGAAACATGATGGTCATGTTAGGTCATTAGGTATTAGGTACATGAATGATTGGCCCTAGTGCAAATGGGAGATGTTGGGGAATATTCCATAGGTCAATCTATAAACATTATTTATCTTATAATTTTAGTTAATAAAATATAGGTTTTCATTTGCTATTTTATTGTAAGTGATTGCATGTTTACCTTATAGTAAGATCCATGGGTATTTCTTGAAATATTCAAAATGTCCCTAATCAGTCATTATACTGGGAACTATAATGAATTAAGACTTATGTGAATCCTAATTGATGGTCATGTGATGATCATGTGTATAGGGATATGAATCGAGTTTGAGTACTTATCAGGAATAAGGTATTGGACTAACCCACTGTGAGAACCCCACATGGATTAAGTCATATGTGTTACTCATGAAAGGTATATCAGTTAGTCATTTGACTTGAGATTACCATATACTTCAATATTAGGAGCATGGTTATTTGACACAATCAAACGTTGTCTTTAACTAGACGATTTTAAAGATTGTGATTGGTTACCATGTGAATAATATGTGAAGGTGTGTAATCAAAATAGAATTTGTCACCCTCTTATAGGGAGAGATATAAGTGGATCGCTCGATAGGGTAGAACGATAATGGCCAAGTCTATGTGAATTGATATGATCAATGTCACTTGGATGTTTTCAGTTTACCTAAAGATCGAGACTAGTACGATTGAACATTAAGGGTGACTTTTCATGCCTTATGTTTAATCAAAGGATCGCAGGACAAAATGATATGATATATGTTATTAATTAAGTTGTATCGATTTTGATATGCATGCTACTTGGGTAGTATAATGCCTTGCTAGAGACCGCTTATGACTTGTGTACCAAAATGATTTTGGTTTACCGCCAACATCACATAAACCTATTGGATCGCACATAAAGAATGGCTTACCCAATTTCAATTAGTCTAGGGTAATGAGTTTTATATGATAAAATCTATGATATAAAATCCCTTACAATTTGTCATATGATAACTTATTAATAGAGGCGTATGTAATTTGCTTAAACTGCATAAATATAATAGTTCTATTATGAATAGGATTTTAAGTGAGGGCTTATCTACACATATAAATAGAGGTTGAAAATCCTAAAACGAAACAAGATTCTTGTTTTTACTATTTTTGAGTTCTCTGGATTTCGGGAAAGAAAGAAAAATCATTTTCAATCTCTCTTAGGATAAGCACTTCAAATTGTGGTCACAATTCTTGTGTGGATTTCTGATAAAGGAGGCACACTTGAACGTCTTGGAAATCAAACAATAAGAGAAGGAAATCACGGATTAAGGCATGGTTTACTTTTGTAGATCTAGTTTAATGAAACTTATTTTTGATCTTGTTTGGGTTTTTCAAAAATTATTTTGAATTTTTCGTTGCGTATGAACCCCAAAAACCCAACACCTACATCTTTGGGATTAAGATATATATGGATAGATCTAAAAGGCTAATCGGTCTAAGTAAGAGTGCTTATATTGACAAGGTACTGAATAGGTTCAGTATGCAAGACTCTAAAAGAGGGTCGTTGCCAATGTCTCATGGTATAAGTCTCAGTAAGACTCAATGTCCGAAGACTAATGATGACTGAGAGCGCATGAATACGATTCCATATGCATAAGCTATTGGATCTATCATGTATGTCATGTTATGCACTCGACCTGATGTATCATATTATTTGAGCGTAACAAGCATATATTAGTCTGATCCCGGTGAGAGTCATTAGATTGCAGTAAAGAACATTTTTAAGTACTAGAGAAGGACTAAAAAAGTGTTCTTAGTCTATAGAAGTTTAGAAGACGAACTTGTTGTAAATGGTTACATAGATCCAAGTTCTCAAACTGATATAGATGATTTTAGATCGCGGTCTGGATATGTGTTTACTTTGAATAAAGGCGGAGTGAGCTGGAAAAGTTCGAAGCAAGAAACTGTGGCAGATTGTACAACAAAAGCTGAGTAATTGCAGATTCCGATGCGGCTAAAGAGGCAGTTTGGATCAAACATTTCATCTCTGAACTTGATGTGGTTCCAAGTACAGCTAACCCCATTTGCTTTTTATCGTGACTACAACAAGGCAATAGCACAGGCCAAGGGACCAAGATCACACCACCGATCCAAACATATACTTACACATTTTCATCTCATTCGAGAAATCGTTGAGAGGGGAGACGTGGAGATTTACAGAGTTCCTACAAAAGACAATGTTGCAGATCCTTTCACGAAGGCTCTTCCACAAGCGAAACATGATGTTCATGTTAGGTCATTAGATATTAGGTACATGAATGATTGGCCTTAGTGTAAGTAGGAGATGTTGGGGCATGTGCCATAGGTCAATCTACAAACATTGTTTATCTTATAATTTTAGTTAATAAAATTGAGGTTTTTATTTGTTGTTTTATTATAAGTGATTACATGTTTACCATATAGTATGATCCATTGGTATTTGTTGAAATATCCTAAATGTCCCTAGTCGGTCATTATATTGGGAGCTATAATGAATTAAGACTAGTGTAAATCTTAATTGATGGTCATGTACATATAGGGATACAAATCGAGATCGTGAGTACTTGTTAGGGAACAAGGTATTGGATTGACCCGCTATGAGAACACCATATGGATTAAGTCATAGTTGTTACTCAAGATAGGTATATCATTTAGTCCTTCGACTTGAGATTACCGTAGACTTTAATATTCTGAGCATGGTAGTTTGACACAATCAAACATTGTCTTTAACTGAACGATTATAAAGATTGTGATTGGTTACCATGTGAATAATATGTGAAGGTGTGTAACCAAGATGGAATTTGTCCCTCTCATGTAGAGAGAGATATCCGTGGATCCCTCAATATGATAAACTGATAATGGCCAAGTGCATGTGAATTAATATGATCAATGTCACTTGGATGTTTTCAGTCTACCTAAAGATCGAGATTAGTGCAATTGAACATTAAGGGTGACTTTCTATGCCATATGTTTAATCAAAGGATATCGCAAGATAAAAGGATATGATATATGTTATTCATAAGTTTGTATCATTTTTGATATTCGGATAGTCATAATGTCTTGCTAGAGAGTGCTTATGACTCGTGTACCAAAATGGTTTTGGTTCACTGCCAACCTTGCATGAACTTATTGGGTCGCACACAAAGAATGGCTTTACGAAATCTCAATTGGTCTAGAGTAATGAATTTTATATGATAAAATTCATGACATAAAAGCTCTTACAATTTGTTATGGCAGCCCCCACACCTCTAGGCCACCTCGGGGTGTCGTCGTGACGTGCGTTCCTCGCCTAGTGGGTCCAGCTACACGTGTTCAGCACCTGCCTGTCCTCCTCATCTCTCGATTATCGTGTCCATATGTGTGTTGTCAATGTAGTTAGTTGATTATTCATATTTTCCATAGTTATTTCCTTGAGTAATTAAATATCCCATACGTTCAACTATTTGTAGTTTATTCGAGTCCTAGCCATGTTAGTGGATTGTATTTTACAAGTTAACAATAAATCAGTGGAAGCCTTAATTTGATGTAAGTAAAGTATTAAATTAGCATGATAAATATTATTCATAAGAGCATGTCCTACTGTGGAAAACCCGGAAAAAAACCCTGTATATTGGAGACAAAATCGTAAAATAGTGTATATATACAAGTAGAGTGTAACTCCAGTCTCCCAATACCCAAAATTATACAAAATATCAAAATAAACACATAATAGTAGGTCCTCGACGGCGGGCAATCAGATGTAGTCGCCTAAGATCCCCTTGCCCCTACTGGTACTAGGATTTGTACTCAATCATGATAAAAGACAGATGACGAGTCCAATAAGTAAAGCATTCGGATAATAAGTAAGGAAATGCAAGGAATATTGTTAAGTAAACATGCAGAATGTAAAGACAAACAACTGTAATTGGCTTATCGCATGAATAATTAACATATAAGCTAAACAAATGTGTGTGCTCACTCCAGATGGACTAGACTATACTTTGGGTCACCAGTACCCCACTAGTGGGCGCACCCAACTGGCCTAATACCTGGTCTCTTACGATGCTGGCCAAATCCGTTGAGTCACCGACATGTGCATCAATGGCAAGCTCAAGTTGCCATTCACCGAGGGCTGTGTTACTCGTGCTACAATCTAGCGCATCATGGACAAACAATAAAAAACCTAGGGAGTAAACTCAACCTACGTTTAAGCAACATAATGGAATAGTAGAAACAATAAGAAATGATAAAAATGGAATAAAAACAAAACCAAATATTCAGAGTTCTTCAATTGGGTATCACTAACCTCAAACCGCTCTCCGACCTCCCCGGACTCTCGTATCCGAGCCAACGAGCTCCCCAACATCGAGCTACTGTCCCATAAGTCCCTGAAGTCCAATTTTATGAGTTTAGGTTATTTACAAGTGTTTAGATATGTATTAAGTTGAAAATCATCAAAACAACCCTTAATGTTAAGGTTTCAACTATCATTAGCGCGCCGATAGGTCTTCCTAGCATGTTAGGTGGAGTTAGCGTGCTAAGGAATCGATATAGTGCGCTACTAATCTTCATTTTGAAAAATAGTAGAGAGCCCAGAATGGTTAGCGCGGTAACCAGCCTAGTTAGCGCACTAAATGCTCTATGTGACAGAATTCTCAAGTCGAGAATTCTGTTATTCCCATCCCAATTAGCAAATCTCAACTGGTTAACACGCTCTCCATTCAATAGTGACCTCAAAACATAATTTAAACCGATCTCAGAACATCAATTAAAGAAAAAATCATTATATCCCACACATTCACTAGTTTTTTCAAATTCATCAAAAATCCCAATTCATGCAAAACTTGTGATAAATAATCAATAGAAATGATCATTATACATATAATTCATAAAGTTTTCATAAAAAAACCCAAGGACCTAACCTTCAAATTCGAATTTCACAAAAACATACAAAATCGGGTTCATTTGATATAATAGAAGATGAAAATGAAGATTACCTAGGTTTCATACCTTGATTAGCACTCCAACTGCTAGATTCAACTCCTTAATGTCCTCTTTTCTAAGGTTTTTCACTGATTTGCATGAAATTTATGACTTAGTGGAGTTGACACTCCCACTCACTTGGTATATATATGTTTGTCTTGATCAAGTGTGCTATGCGTATCTCGAGGATTATCTTATGGTCTCTATTCATGCTGTTACAGAAAACTTAATGACTACAATATCTCACTCACCATCCTAGATTCACTCACTAGGATCAACTAAATGCCCATCTAGGGTCCACATTATTTAACTCAAACTATAAGCTTGTTATCATTTTATTTAATTACATTATATTAAGCCTTATTAAACTATATGGCTGGTATTTCTATTGACAAAAATTAATCAACTTATGGTCCCACTAACCTTCGACTACCGGTAGCCGGTGCCTCGCATCCCTACACGCATCCCAAGGCACGCATAGCCTATTGTTCTAATTTAACTGACTTAGCCTATGGTTACATTACCTATTTTATTTGAGTATTTAGTCATCTTAACGTGAATTAGTCGTGTTTCCTCGTGTACCCATAATTCGCCTACTTAATGCCCATATTAGCACGCATTTCAAGGCGACTACCCATTACGCAATCTCGCAACATATAACCATACAACATACACACATGCGATGTATTGGTAAATGAATTCATAAAATGCATCGCAAATAAACAATTCAACACACAATTTACTAATGTACCTAGGTCGACGTGTGTCCTAGCCTACCCATGGTGTCCACGTGGATCTGAGCTGGCGTCCAAGTTTGAAATTACGAAATAAATAACGACGTTAATAAACATGCAGTTACAGTTCTTCCCAATCAAGGAAAATTTTGTCCCATAATTTAAAGATAAACTAAACATCGTACCATGAAATAGCTCTGAGGGTAACGCTCATGCATAGTCGACTCGAGCTCCGAGGTGAGTCCCTCTGTCCCATGATGCTGCCAACGAACAAGAACCTTAGAAAACTCCATGTTCTTAAGAACCTGAACTCTGTGGTAAATGATAGCTATCGACCGATCCTCGTCAGTCACGTTCGGCTGAACCTCAATTTGTCCCAAGTAAACCATCGGTCTCGGTCCTGACCTAGCCAGTCTCAACATAGAGATGTGAAACGTCAAATGAACCCTAGCTAACTCAATAGGTAACTCTAAGCGATACGCGACACTGCCAACCCATGTTGTGACTCTAAACGGTCCAATAAACCTCGGCTCCAGTTTCCCTCTAATACCAAACTTCTACTGTTCCTTCTAAGGGGAAACAATTAGGTATACCATGTTGCGCTCCTCATAGCTTAAGCCCTCAAAATACCTATCTGCATATTTCTTCTATCTGCCATGTGCGGCTTAGTCTTTGACAAATCTGCTCGATTTTCCTTGTGTGATCAACAAGGATCTCAGGCCCAACGGTCACTGTATCTTCCGACTCTCCCCAACACGCAGGTGACCTGCAGGGCCTTTCATGAAGTGCTTCAAATGGTGGCATCCTGATACTCGCCTGATAGTTGTTGTTGTATGCAAACTCACACAAAGATAGATAATCTTCCCACGAACCCCCAAACTGCAATATACAAGCCCTTAACATATCCTATAGAATTTGTATTAGCTACTTTGACTGTCCGTCTGTTTGAGGATGGTAAGTCGTACTAAACTACAACTTAGACCCAAACTGCTCCTACATAGCCTCCCAAAGTCTTGAAGTCAGCCTGGGATATCTGTCCTATACAATAGAGTCTGACAACCCATCCAATCTAATAATTCTTCTGCTCAAACAATATACTCAGCTATGAGAACATGTATCCCATTGAAATTAGAATGAAGTGAGCCATTTTTGTTAGCCTGTCGATCACAACCTAAACTGCATCGTGACGCCTCGATGTCTTCAATAGTCCACTACCGAAATCCATAATGATGTGCTCCCATTTCCATTTTAGAATGGGCAATGGTTGTAGTAGTCCACCATGCTTCCTGTACTCAGCCTTCACCTGCTGGCAACTATGACAACTTTTGACATATGCTCCCACATCAGCCTTCATCCTTAGCCACCGGAATAATCACCTCAAGTTATGAGACATTTTGGTCCGGCCAGGATGAACTCTATAGCGAGACTGGTATGCATCCTCCAAAATCCCCTCCCGTATCTCCTGATCCACATGTATCCACAACCTCCCTTGGTGTCTCAAGCAAGCACTGATCCATTTTATCTACCCAATTAGTACACTTTGGATCCCAAGCCAGACCACCAAACCTCTTAAAGAGCCCATCAACCCTTTGACACTCGATAACCCTCTCAATTGTTACTGTCAGAACTCTCATTTGACAATAAATATGCTCAATCGTAGTAGATACCTCTGTCATGCACATAACTGATGCTGCCCGAAATAAGCCATGCTCGTGTGTCATATGTTGCGAAACGATCTGACTATCAATCCCGCTCCGGCTCAATGCATCAGCTTTGACATTCGCTTTCCTAGGATGATACTTAATAGGGAAGTCATAGTCCTTCAGTAGCTCAAGCCATCTCCCCTGAAGCATGTTCAGATCTCTCTGAGTGAAGATATAGCGTAAACTTTGGTGATTTGGGTATAATATGAACCTCTCTTTGTAGAGATAATGCCTCTAGGCCTTCAGTTCAAACATGGTTGCTTCAAGATCCAAGTCGTGCATTGGATAATTCCGTTCATAGGGTCTCAACCATCTTGAAAGGTATGCAACTAGTCTGCCCTCCTGCATCAGCACGCTTCCAAGACCAATGCCTGATGCATTCGTGTAAAATGACAAAGTCTTGCCCAGCTCTGGCAATGTCAACATTGGTGCGAAAGTCAATTTCCTTTTCATCTCACAAAAAACATGCTCACACCCATCTGACTAATTAAAACTAACATCCTTTTTGGTTAATCTCGTCATCGGCTCTGCAATCGAGGAAAAGTTCTGTAAGAATCGCTGGTAGTATTCTGCAAGTCCCATAAAACTCCGAATATCGGTAATAGACTCAGGCGTCCTCCAGTTAATGATAGCCAAAATGTTCTCTGAATCCATAAAGATACCTTGATCACTAATGACATGTCCCAAAAATCTCAGTGCACTCAGCCAGAAGTCACACTTGTTGAACTTGGTATACAGCCTATGCTTTCTTAGTGTCATCAAAACTACTCTTAGATGTTTCTCGTGCTCCTCAAGAGTCTTACTATAGATCAAAATATCCTTGATGAAGACTATAATAAATATGTCAAAATATGGTCTCAAAACTCTTTGCATCAAATCCATGAAGATTGCGTTGGGGTGTTAGTCAGCCTGAATGACATGACTGTAAACTGGAACAACCCATATCTCATGTTAAAAATAGTCTTCTGGATGTCCTCTCGAATCCTCAACTGATGATAACTAGAATGAAGGTCGATTTTCGAGAAAAATTGACACATGCCAACTGGTCGAACATATCATATATCCTAGGAAGTGGGTAGCGATTTTTAATTGTCACCTAATTCAGCTTCCTGCAGTCTATGCACATCCTCATCAAACCATCCTTCTTCTTCATTAACAACGACAGAGCTCTCAAGGGTGACATACTAGGGTGGATGAAAACTTCTCTAACAAATCATCCAGTTGTTGCCTAACCTCCTCTTGCTCCGATGGTGACATCCTGTAAGGTCTCTGGTGATCGGCGGAGTCCCTAGTATCAGCTCGATGATAAACTCAATCACTCATGGTAGTGGTAATCCCGGTAGATCATTCGAAAATACGTAGACAAATTCTCTAACTACCAGAACATCCTCAATCCTAACCCTGGTCCTAACCTCTGGCTCAACTATCGCTGCAAATGCCTCCATGTCCTACGCTATAGCTAGTCGGCCCCTAGTGATAGGTAAGTCAATCACGGATCCAACTAGTGAGAACTCTGGTATCCTAGGAATGCGAAATTCAACTCTCATACCGAAACAATCTTTCCATGCATGATAGGGTGACAACCAATTCATTCCGAGAGAGCGTCAAACTCTAGGTATTCTAACACTCGAAGATTCACCAGTAGCTGATTTCCCTCAACCTATATCATTACGTCTCTACATATCCGATTAGGGTATATCTTTTCCCTAGCTGCCGTAGTGAGAACAAGGTATGTATCTAGCGTTTGCTTAACTAACCCTAACTCTTCAACAATCCGTGCAGTAATAAATGATAAAGTACTACCAAAATCATACATAGCATGCATAGGTCTACCATAAATATGTAACGCCCTCGACGAGCTATCTATTCACTCTACTGTCCGGCTGCACTACCATATGGGCCCTCTCTCTGACCTGATTTGGCTCTCATCGTGGCGATGGTGGTTCTCTAGAGTCTATCATCAAGTTTCCTCGCTAACCACACCTATGACATATGCGTCTATCCTACTTGTCAGCTTGTTCATCGTCAGATCTCGGACCCTGATCCCAGTCTCTCTGACCCCTATCATGTCCTCCCTAATCCCTACCTTGACGGTACATCTACGGTTGTGGCCTATGCTGATTAACCGGTGTTGGTGCTATGATGTGAACCGACTGTCTCTCCTCATACTAGAACTGACTGTCCCAGTGATCATCCCTACGGTCCTTGTCCCGTCTGTTATCCCTCCGACCTCTATCCAGATGATCCCTTTGACTCTTCGACTTTCAGTCCGGTCAAGAACTCTGCCCAATCTGTACCACAGTCCCAGTCACATGTCTGCCGTCTTTCTGCATTAAGTAGGTCTCACATGCCAAAGCTCGATCAAATATATCATGCCGAGTGGGTGCCCCAAATGATACCACTCCCACAGTAATCCTATCATGAACTCACCATGTGAAATAGTAAATTTGTAATCGCTCTGTCCCCACTACATCCATAAAGAATTGAAGTAGGTACCAAAATCGCTCCATATACTGCATTAGTGTCTGGTTACCCTGTGTTAGGGTCCGAAACTCCTTTCACAATATTAACCTCACCTCTATGAGTATGTGTTGATCTTAGAACAACTTTCTGAACTCTATCCATGTCATCGGCTCTGGATAGGTATCTTGTTATGTTGTCCATCATACTGCTGCATGACCTTGCACACATGTTCTGGACAAATGTGTCTGAACACTCTCATCGTTCCTCACTAGCCCATGAAACAGCAGATTGGACACTATGCACTTCCCTGCTGCCTCAGGATCACAACCTTCGTAGAAGAAGCCTAGCTGAAACTTTAGGAACTCTCTCAAAAGCTTCGCCTCTAGGGCCAGGACGAATCTTGATGTAGTAGCAGTGGTAGTGGTAGCAGTCGTTTAATCTATAGTCATGGGTGGAGGCATTAGAGTCGGTGTCTCCAATGGAACGACAACCACTGTAGCTCTCTCTGCTTTTGTCTTCGCAGCTACTCTTTCAACAGGTGTATTGGAAACAACTGGCGCGACAGATGTCCCCGTGCGTGGTGTAACTACCCCTGGGTTTCGAGCAGCTGTGATTGCTGTAGCAATTGCCATCAATGCAACGGTCTGATCCCATAGTAACCGGAGTATCTCGACCATCTGAGTCTCCTGGGCCTAGAGTCGATCCTCCACACTCTCTGTAACAGGGGAATCCCTAGTTGTGTCGCTAGTCTGTCTAGTCTCATGATGGCCCAATTGTAATAGCCCAAATTTAATTAAACTAGGATTATAGTTAATATCAGGGATAAACAGTCGTAATTCGGTATCCACAATTGGTGTTATGCATTAGAACTTTAGTTGGGAAGTAAGGTGAGGCGGGTAGAGTTAGAGTTTAGATACGTATTATATTTTCATTATATATATGATATACGTATTCACACCGAGGCTGATCTGGAACACGTTTCTCAATGCAGATCATGGACTGACAGTCGACGACGCCTCAAGAGATTGGTAAGCCTAGTGGTACAGCTAAAAATTCCCCAATTGCACCTATTATGGAGGCTCGACTCTCGGCTCAAGAGACACAGATGGCCGAGGTGTTACGGTTGCTACGAGATCAGACCGCCACACTGGCAGCACTTGCTACAATAGTTCCTACTCCCAAAGAGCCCGAAGAATTTACGGTACTTACGGGGACAGCCGTTTCTCCGGTTGCTCCCCAGATACTAGTTGAGAGAGTAGTAGCGGATACACAGACAAAGAGAGCCACCGTAGTTGTTATTCCGTTGGAAACGCCGACTCCTACGCCTCCACCCACTACTATGGATCAGGTAACTACTACCACCAGGACTGCTACTAAATTGAGATTCATCTTAGCTCCAGAGGCAAAGATGTTGAGGGACTTTCTAAAGTTTGAGCGAGGCTTCTTTTATGGAGGCGGAAACCCAGAGGCAGTTGGGAAGTGCTTGATTGCACATCAAAGGTTACATAAGCTACTATGGATCCCGGAGAGCATACATGCTAGGATATCAGGGCATATGCGGAGAGGGGATGATGCTGTGTGGTGGACAGTGTATACAGATACTCACCAAGAGCCAATGATATGGGTAGAGTTCAGAGAGTTATTTTATGATCACTACATACCCATGGAGGTGAGGTTGAAGCTGAGAGAGGAGCTTCTAGCGTTGTGACGGGGTAGTCGGTCAGTGTTACAGTATATGGATAGATACCGGTACCTGATACAGTTTGACACGGATGTCGCTGGCACCGAGAGACTACATATTTATTACTTGATCTGAGGGTTGATTGAGGACATAGCCAGCGCCAAAGTTTCCTCCGGAGTGCAAACACTACAGGAGATGTATGATAGAGTGCTTACTTATGAGACACATCTGATCTAGTGGAGCAACAAAAGTTCATCTACTAAGTCAGAGAGACAGACTGGACAGAGTTCTGGGTAGAAGAGACCGAGTGATCGAGATGACAAAGAGGACAAAGGGTACGGTCGAGGCCGTATGGATGATGATCGGGCAGCCAAAGCGTATGTTGTACCTACATTACTAGCGCTGCCGCAGAGACAAATTCATAACTAGGGAGGCAGAGACATAATATCATAGGTTCAGGGCCAGTGGTTAGGGAGTCAGCGAGTTGGACCAAGATGGAGGATCATATGTTGGCGATGTGGACAGGAGGGTCACGTCAGGATGGACTGTTCACAGAGATCGGCAACTCCAGTAGTGTTGACACCGGTGCAGACTCGAGAGCCAGTCCATGTAGTGATTGAGCTAGGTTAGGAGACATCCCGACAGCGGGTTCAGGTTACGTGAATTTAAATTTTTAATAATTACGGTTTAAGGTTTATGCATGCATAATGGTACGATGGTAGATGATTGTGTTATGACATGGGATTGTCATAGGTCGTGGCATGAGATGGGATTATCATGGTGAGTAAGGATAAGTCACGTTATGACATGAGATTGTCATGGTATGACATGGGATTGTCATGATGAGTAAAGGTAGGTTATGGCATGACATAAGATTGTCTTGGTATGTGATGATTGGTTAGAACTTACATGTTGGGATACATGATATAATAGGTTTACAGTTATTGTTGTTAGGTAACGGGGTTAGAGAAACTTGAAAATGGAAATCAAACTGAGAGTAGGTTGCAGACATGTTGGAAGAGAGTGGCTTATCTTGACTACCTTGGCAACATGCGCCTATGTCTCAAGGTAACACTATGTTCCCTGCTATGGGAGTAGTGGGGTGTTCAAGGGACTGTAAAAGGAGACTATCAAGGTGTGAGGAGTGGTCAAACGGGGATATGATAGTTACGTAAGAGTTTACTCAAAATTTAAATTTCGAGGATGAAATTCTCCTAGTTGGGAAAATTGTATTGACCCAAATTAATTAAACTAGGATTAACGTTAATCTTAAAGATTAACGATCCTAATTCAGGCGTTACATGGACAACTCAGTGGGCTTGGACACGAGAATCGAGAAAATATGTTATTTATGGATGGTGGTTGTGTATATGTGGTGTTTAAAATTGTTATTATTATATTGCAACGCATGTGTGTATGTTGCTATCGGGAGAATTTGTGTGACGGGTGTTTGGCTTGAAAGGCGTGTCAATACGAGGGTCGGGTAGACGAACTACGAGTACACTAGGAAACTCAACTAATTCACATTAAAATGGCTAGTTAATCAATTAAAATAGGCAATGTGACCATAGACTAAGTGGATTCAATTAAAATAATAGGCTATGGCAAACCTTGATATGCGTGCAGAGACGCGGGGCATCGAGTGCCAGGTAGTCGAGGGTTAGTGGAACTACAAGTTGATAATCTTTGGTGGCTAAAAATACTAGCTATACTTAAGTAAAATGGACTTAAGTTAGTGTGATCAAATCAAAATAAATAAAGGCCTATAGTTTGCACTTATTAATGAGGACCATGAGATGGACATATCGATGAGCATAGTGAGGGGTACTAGGAAGGGAGTGTGCCATTGGAGTCATCTGGTGGTGTGGGACAGCATGGTTGTGGGCCACAAGATAATTCTCGGGATACGTACGCACATTCAATACTAAAATCAAATGTAAATAAACCAAAGTTAATGGAATTTTATTAAAAAAACCATTTACAATTTCATGCAAGATCATAGCAAACAAGATTTGGAGGAGAATTCAAGCTGGAATTCAACCATCTTGGAGGTCAATTGGAGGATTTAAACTAAGGTAATCATCATCTCTATCATCAACACTTTCATTTGAACCCAATTTTGTAAGATTTTGATCAATTTGATGCAAAAGGTTGTTCTGAGGTTGTTTTAGCAGTTGTTTGGTGTTAATTGGATATGGATTGAGTGTTAGGTAAGATCAGATAGCCAAATTGGTAGAGAAAAACAAAATTTTCGATTTGAGAATTCCGTCCCAGAGGACAGATAGCGCGCTACCTGGAATGGTTAGCGCGCTAATCGTTCTGAGTTTCCAACTGTTATTCGTCCTTAAGAATAGTAGCACGCTACATACTGTCCATAGCGTGCTACCATTACATAGCGTGCTACACCAAAACCATAACGCGCTAACTAAATACATAAATTAAAATTAAAAGGCTGGTTTGGGGTTTTGACTGAAAACATATCCCAAACACCTATAAACATACTAAACATGTAAAATTGGACCTCAGGGACTTAGGGGATCGTAGCTCGAGTGTCGGGGAGCTAGTCGGGTCGGATACGGGAGTCCGGGGAAGTTGGAGCGAGGATTGAGGTGCTTAAAATCCTTGAGAATGCTTCACATAATTCATGGTTTTGATTTATTGATATCGCATTTTATGTGTGACTGCTGGTGGGCACATATGAGTTTTCACTCCTATTCGGTGTGCGTATATATTGGTTGTGGCTAAATTGCTTGAACGAGTTACTTGTGTTTAGTACTCGTGTCGATGATGACAGTAGGATATAATCACAACCGTCTGGAGGGATTTAGGGTGTTCCCTTGACTTGAAATAACGTCTGGAGGGGTTCATCCGGTAATTGAAGTTGGGGCTTAGTCACTGTAAGCCTCTAAGTATATACATGGTTCCTATTTGATTTACCGATTACTGGCTGGTGTAGGTCAGGTTTTTCTCGTGATTATACGGTTGTTTACCGATTAATGCTTTATCTCTTGAGCTGGTTTAGCTTGAATGTACTATTTATTTATTTCATGCTTGCTTTTGCTTGTTGTATGTTGCCTACATTCATGGGAATATGACGTCCTATTACCAGATGTTATATTTGCATGTCTCGTAGTTTATAGTTTTATTCATGAATATTGTGTAGACTTCTTTTGAGATTTTACTCATTTGACTCGTCACTGTATTTGTTGGGTGAGTGAGTGCAGATCCTTCGACGAGCAAGGGCAAGGGCAAGAAGGTACTAGGTGACTGCTTCTGAGATTATGGAGCCAGCTCGTCAATTGTGTGATATCAGTATGTATTTATTTTACTTTTGATGGGTTTTGAGGACAATAAAACACTGATTACATGTATATGGAACTTTTGTTATACTTATCTCACCTTGATATATGCATGGTATCTTTTGCCGGGTTTCTCACTACTTAGGATTGTCAAATATTGCATAAGTTACTCATTAAAAGACTTTGCTGTAAAATTATAATATAACTTGATAAATTGAGTAACTGACTAACTAAATTATTAATACTTATGTAAAGGTTAATTAGCGCAACTATGGTTAGCTTGAAAAATGTAAGCAACTCGTTAGGTCGCGAGGCGTCAATAAGAAATAAGCCATGATGTGGCAAGGCTAGCTGACATGGGATGCAACGTGGCGTGTAGCAAGGCGGTCTGGAATTTGGGGTCGTCACACACAATCGACTGTTCGTCCATGATCTGCATCGAGAAGTGCGCTCCCGATCAGCCTCGGTATATATACATATATCATATATATATAACAAAAATATAACACATATATAAATTCTAACTCTACCCGCCTCACATCACTTCCCAACTAAAGTTCTAAGGCCATAACATAAGGTTTCCACATCTAAAGCTTATTTATTAAATTTTATGCTCTTTTATCCCAAGTTCCTAGAACTCTTGCTCTGATACCAACTGTGGTGGCCCCAAGCCCCGAGGCCACCCCACGGTGTCGTCGTGTCATGCGCTCCTTGCCTAGGGGGTCCAGCTGCACATGTCCGACACCTGCCCGTCCACCTCATGTCTTGATTATCGTGTCCACATGTGTGTTGTCAATGCAATTAGTTGATTATTCATATTTTCTTGAGTTATTTTATTCGAGTCCTAGCCATGCTAGTGATTTGTATTTTACTAGTTAACAATATATATCCGAGGAAGCCTTAATTTGACGTAAGTAAAGTATTAAATTAGCATGATAACTATTATTCATAAGAGCATGTCCTATTGTGGAAAACTCAAAAAAGTACCCTGTATATAGGCGACAATACCGTAAAACAGTGTATATATACAAGTACAGTGTCACTCCAGTCTCATAATACCAAAAATAATACGAAATATCAAAATAAGCACGTACTAGTAGGTCCTTGACGGCGGACAATTAAATGTAATCACCTAAGATCCCCTTGCCCTTACTATAACTAGGATTCGCACTCAATTATCACAAAAGACTTGACAAGTCCAGTGAGTAAAATCCCACGGAACCCCTCTGAGCATTCACATAATAAAGTAAGGAAATGCAAGGAATAATGTTAAGTAAACATGCAGAATGTAAAGACAGGCAACTATAATTGGCTCATCACATGAATAATTAACATATAAGCTAAATAAATGTGTGTGCTCGCTCCAGATAGACTAGACTGTACTTTAGGTCCCCAGGATCCCACCAGTGGGCGCACCTAACTGGCCCAATTCCTGGTCCCTCACAGTGTTGTACCAAAGGCAAGCTCGGGTTGCCATTTGCCGAGGGCCAGGTCAGACATGCTAAAGTCTAGCACATCATGAACACACAATAGAAAATCCGAGGGAGTAAAATCAACCCACGTCCAAGTAACGGAATAGAATAGTAGAAACAACAAGAAATGATAAAAATGGAATCAAAACATAATCAAATACTCAGAGTTATTTAATTAGGTTTTACAAACCTCAAACCGCTCTTCGACCTCCCCGGACTCCCGTATCCGACCTGACAAGCTCCCCGACATCGGGCTACGGTCCCCTAAGTCTTTGAAGCCCAATTTTATAAGTTTAGTTTGTTTACGAGTGTTTAGATATGTATTAAGTTAGAAATCATCAAAGCATCCCTTAATGTTCAGGTTTCAACTGTCATTAGTGCACTGATAAGTCTTCTTAGCGCGCTAGGTAGAGTTAGCACGCTAGGGAAGCGATATAGCGCGCTACTGTTCTTCATTTTGAATAATAGTTGAGAGCCTAAAATGGTTAGCGCGCTAACCAACCTAGTTAGCACGCTAATTGCTCTTTGTGACAGAATTCTCAAGTTGAGAATTCTATCCTTCTCATCCCAATTAGTTAACCTAACCTGGTTTACACACTTTCCATTCAGTAGTCACCTCAAAACATCATTTAAATTGATCTCAAAACTAACAATTAAATAAAAAATCATTCAATCCCACACATTCAGTGATTTTTTTCCAAATTCATCAAAAATCCCAATTTATGTAAAACTAGTGATAAATCCTCAATAAAATGATCATTATACATATAATTCATCAAGTTTTCATAAAAAACCAGGGATCTAACCCTCAAATTCAAATTTCACCAAAACACACAAAATTGAGTTCATTTGATAGAGTAGAAGATGAAGATGGAGATTACATAGGTTTGATCCCTTGATTAGCACTCCAAATGCTTGATTTCAGCTCCACAATGCCTCTCTTCTCAGGTTTTTCACAAATTTGCATGAAATTTACGAGTTAATGGAGTTGAAACTCCCACTCACTTGGTATATATATGTTTGTCTTGATCAAGTGTGCTATGCTTATTGGATTAGGTGTTGTTATGAAATAAAAATCAATGAAATTTCTAACTTGAAAATTAAAGGTGTAGTGATAAGAACGTGTTAGAAGTTGAGATTCGAGAAATAGTATAAAAATAACTTGGATTAGCTATTAAATAAAACACAAGTAGTTGTTTTCTGAAATTTAAAGCACTTGATAGTCACTTCTAACTAAATTAAATTACTATTTCTATCAGTACAACCTAAATCATAACTAATGGCGAGATAGATGTATTGATTGAGTATCAATAAGTGATTTGTATATGACGTTAGTAAAAACTCCTATATAGTGAGAATTTACATTAATAAGACTTAGATGATTGCAATAGCATCCTTTAAGAGTTTGATTAAATGTCAAGTTAATAAGAGTTTGGAAACTCAAATTCTTCCATCTCTTCAAATGAACAAGAACGAAAAGGTGAATTCACAAAAAAGTAAATTGATGAAATGTAAGATAGTTAGATATCTCACATGTCAGCCCCCTTGTCATTAAGACGACTGAATGACCTAGATTACCTTAATCCCGTGATGATCTAGTCAGCCTAATCCATTCATTTTTTTACCTTCAAATAATCTTTATATCAATCCTTGATAATGCTCCAAATTGTAATTTAATTCGTCAAATCATTTAGTTCTTAACATATTTTATTAGAGCAAATTAGGAAATCATATCCGTATTTTATAAAAATTTCAACAACACCTCCACTACAAGTGGCCTACCAGAAAATTCACTTAATAGACAACAGAATTGGTGAGAGTCCTAAAAGAACTCACAACTCCTTGCAGTATATATCAAGTTGACATTTATAAACAAACTTAGAGTCTCGATAGCTTTATTATAAATTTACAAACCCAAAATAACCAAAATTGAAACAAAAACCTTCTAAACTTATTTTACCTAACTTAGGAGACTCTTATAATCATTCAACAAAACTTCACATCCTACACTCACTTTAAGAAGCCCAAAACAATATATATAAACAATTTAAAACAAGAGTTTACTTTAAGATTTAAAAACAATCACCGCAATCTTTGAGTCTTGTCTATTCGTCCTTTGTCTTCATATAGAATTTGAAACCATAAAAACAACTCGAAGATGTCAGGTAAGTAAATTCCTACATTGATCTGTACTCCTGTAATTATTAGTCTGATACATGGAGACATGTAATTGCATTTTCAAGTAAATAATAAGATACATGCGTTAACATGACATGCAATCCACTATGTCAATGTCTCCTAACTATAATCAGATGTCGAGTTCCAAAAATAGTACAAAGATAATATTAAGAGATCATGATATGTAGAGATAACTTGTCGGTGTTAGACTCTGCTAGTCTCACTAGACGGCATAGAGGCATGACTGAAACCTAGTTTCAATCAAACCAGACTCCGAAACAAGCTTATCTCCCTCACTCACTCTATGTATGCATGACCAAGAATGATAAAATGCAATACATACTATGATAAAATTGTAGGTACAAAGATAATTAATCAGTAGTAAGATCACTAAAGGGTTTACTTACAACGAAACAAACTTTGAATGTAATTTTCGGGGATACTAAAACATCGAATCACCTTGAAAATAGATCCAAAAGCTTTTATGTAGACCAAATTATATTATAGGTTAAGCTTCAAGTGACACCAAATCACGAAGCCCAATGAAAACTGCGGCCAAAGTAGCTTGAGAAGAGTTTCCAAAAATATTAATTTATATAACTGTTTCAACTGGCTTTCAATTAGCCAATTTGAGGTAACTTTTTAACATTTAAAAACTCAATATTTTTCATGATGACCTAAAAGGAATTTGTAGTACTCATGTCCTACTTTTTATAGACTATAAGAACACTCAAATCGGATCACTGATGAAGAAGTTATGAATTTTCCAATATGGCATGCCAACTAGGCAAACTTTATTTTTTTAACTAAAAAATGTCTCCAAATCAATATTTTTGCAATTAAATCCTCGAAACTCAACAACAAACACTACGAAACCACTCGATACCAGCATCAAAATATCTACACAGCTCATGGAGTCAAATTGGATCAAAACCAATAATCGATTCAACCAGAAACCCAGTGTAAATCAATATCAATTATTGAAAAAACATATCCAAAATAGTTATCAACTGAATCACATTAGTTCAAATCATCAAAATCCTAACCCACATCAGTGGGATTTATTCTAAATAGGCGAATATCAACCTAATACATTAATCTTCAACAATTCCTACTAATTTCTATCAAGATTCCACAAAAAATTGAAATTGTGAGAATTAAAATTGAATTGTGGAGAATGCATTGAATTAAGTATTTACCAAAATGTGAATCGAATACCTTGTTTTCACCATTGAAACTCAGCTCAAATTGAGCGTCTCATGATGCTCTACGATTTTACAGAAAGAAATTGGGCAAAAATTGGATGTTAGGAGCTTGCAGAATGAAAATTTGAGTTAAGAAGGTTTAGAGAATGAAAAAGTTTCGTTCTCTATTGATTGAAATGAATCATTCGTTTCATTTGTTCTTATATATATATATATTTATATATAAATCCTCAGTTGCTTGACAACAGCTTAATCTTTTTATTTATTAATTCCCAAAATTCTTATTTAGACGTGTTTTGGCTTTCGGTGCTCGTTTTCAATCCGATTTTTCACCAAATTGAACCAAACTCTTAAGAAAATAGTCCATCTTCATAAAACATCCATAACATTGGTTTTGATCATACCAAAACCCTAAGAATCTTAACTTTGTCCACGATATACTAAACTCCTTTAAACCAATTTTCTTGACATATTTAGCCAAACTTGCCCTAATTTAGACCGAATGTCAATCGCGACGACGACCAACTGATATAAAACTCGAGGCAAGAACTTGCACCAACTTCATTGACATTTTACAATGCCACCGATCCAAATTTGCATGTAACTTGACACTTGATTTATGAGTTTTTGAGCAACCAATAGTTTTATTTTCACTAATGCCCTTTATACATGCCCTTACAACCCCGAGTAATACTCTAATTTCACCAAAATTGGAAAAAATTTCCAACGCGTTTAGGAACACGTGGACACCATGTTTAAGCCTTAAATTGACCCTATTTCGCATCGAATAGAGTATAATACACCAATTAATCACACGACACACAAAAATAATATTAAATTTATGATCTCCGGTCTGTAACACGTGGGTCCCTCCTTAGATACTAAAATCTCAAATTAAATATGGAAATACCTAATTAGCATCCTAATCAAGTTTATGAAATTCTCGGATGTCACATTACAATCTCTTAAAATTATCGAAATTCTTTTTGAAAAAAAGAAAATTCAAAAAATCTAAGACAAATGGAAATAATTGAAGGCAATAACAAATAGTGGAACTGTTTGAGTCATAAAATTTCCCCTTTTTGAATCATGAATAGCTAGGGAAGACTTCAATTGATTGAATGATCATTAGAATTCACACAGTCCCCTAGCTATATTTTCAAAAATAGAAGAAATACAAATTTCTTTTCTATGTTAAGGTTAGAAAACTGTAAGTGGTCTAAGTGTTGAACAGAGGTTTAATAAGTCCGTAAATGAACAAGAATGAGATTAATGTGAGAATAGGTAACATGGACAAAAATTGAATGGAATAGACTCTATGTATAAAATAAAATGAAACATTGAGATGACTTAAGACTGCTAGAAGTGACACGAATGGACTCCTTTAGTCAAGGTAAGGCATTGAAGTAGTTGTTCATGATCAAAAGTCTAAGTAACTCCGTATCATAATCATGATTCATTCACAGAGTAAAAGATCGGTATGACAACACCTGTCTTTGAATAATCGAATGAATTAATGATAGTCAGAATAAAAGAGTCTGTAATGTTTCATTGGAGTCGATTGGAAGCTGAAGTATAAGCAACTAAATGGTCAAGAAATTCTCACATACGCATGAAAAAGAAAAATTTTAGGTCAACTAGTCCTGATCAAATAAAGATTTTAAACTATAAGTTTGATGAACCTTGATATATCTTCACAAGGATCTTACATGGAAGCAAACTCGAAAAGTTGAAAATGTTGAATCAAAGTAGTATACAATTAATATTAGTGAATATGTTGTACATTGGTTCAAATACAGAGCTGCACTACGTGATTAGTCAGTGGTGAAGTTTGAAGCAATATGTATTTTAAATTGGAGTTGATTTAAGATCTCTTTATGGACGGTGAAGATAAAAATAGAAAAATAAAAAGAGAAGCACAACTTATAGCTCAGTTAGTCAGTATTATTCTATTTGGTTGGAAATATTGAATAGAGTACAGTGTATCTGACTTGATATGTTTGAAGAATTTAATATTCTTCCATTGTAATTTGAGAAAAGCCAGAGATATGCATTAAGTAGATATGAAAAGAGGTAACATATTTATAAACTTGTATGAGATACAAGTTAAAAGTTGTATTATGATAGTATAATCAAGGAATATGTTGATCTCTGTTAAAATGTGTATATCTACTCAAGATAAGGATAACTGACGTTATTCAAGTAAAGAAAGAAGTTTGACGAATAGTTAGTGATTGAGATCGAACTGATGAGAAATCTCATAAATTAGAGAAATGATAAAAACCAATATGAGTACATTGGTAATGTGAGAGAATGAGGTTTATTATGAACTCATGAATAGAAAATGATTTGACGAAGTTAGAAAAGTCATTAACTTTCTAACCAGTCAAAAAAAAGTTAAGTAAATGGGTGATGAGTTGGAATTGGTAATTGCTTTCTTGTCCACAAATCCAAATGATGTTGTGAGTAGACATTTAGAGAATGAGTGAGAGTTGCATGACTTGTCAGGTAGCATTTTCTGATCAGATTGAAATTCGAGATCTCTTGTCATGAGGTGATAGATGTAATTAGAGATCCAAAGTTATTGGATGACTTGTGTAATTCCAGATTTTTGTTGAAAACTGATGGAATGGTGATGGATTAGATAAACACAAAACTCTACTTTGTATCTAAAGTTGTGCTCAAATATTATTTGCGTCACTATGTAATTTTAAACTAAATAGTCTAAGAATTGATCAGCTGACAATTCAAATGAAAAGATGATCGGTAATGAGAAAGCAAAATGGGATGTATATATCGGAGTTTGGTGGATAGGGAAAGAATTATCAACAGTTTGTGGTATTGTATTCAGTTAAGAATAAAAATGGCTATATTGAAAAGTAATATAGGCTAGATCTTGCTAAATATTAATGCTCGAATGAGATTCAATGCATGAAATGAGTAGTGAAGAAAAGTAAGGTTATTGGATATTCGACAAAGTTGATCGTTCAACTCGTTAGAAATTCACAAAATGCCAGGATTGACAGAGAAGTTAGTATGTTGTTTCATTAGACCGAGAAGATGGAAATGAAAAGTTAAGATTTTTATGATCTCTACTTCTGAGTTGTTGATTACAATGATAGTGATTAGATCCACTTAATGGTTTCACTTTAGAAATAGTTTTTACAAGCTCGGATTAATAGAGTTGTATAAGAAGGATCATATTCTCATATCTCTTTTGGTTCTAGTAACCTATAAGTTTAAATTTCGAGGACAAAATTTTAAATTAGTAGGGAAGAAATGTGAAATCCAAGAATTTTATAAACTTGATTAGACGACTAATTAAAAATTTTTGAATTTTAATTGGAGTTTAAGTATCCGAGGTAGGACCCACACATTACGGACCGAAAATCATAATGTAAAATGTTATTTTTTCAATGATGAATGCCTAGTGCATGTATTATATAGAATTTTGTCGCGAAGTCGGGGTATGTTGAGGTGTATCCTCAATTTGTCATATTTGAGGTTGTAAGTGTGTGTCTAGAGGACACAAGTGCAATAAAGATTATAGGTCACTCAAAAATTAGTAAACACATGTTAAGCATCAAGCGGGGATTTTGCCTCGATTTATGTGCAAGTTGAGATTGGTGGCAGTGTAAAATGAGAATAAAGTTGGTGTCAGACGTTGCCTCGAGTTTCGTATCAGTTAGCGGGGTCAAGATTGATATTGGGTCTGAATTGGTGCAAGTTTTGCTAAGTATGACAAAAAAATTGTTCTTTAAATATTCAATATGTAATGGACAAAGTTAAGATTTTTAGAATTTTGGTGTGACCAAAACCAGTGTTATAGATGTTTTACGAAGATTGACTGTTTTGTCGAGAGTTTGACTATATTTGGTAAAAAATCAGATCGAAAATGAGCACCGAAAATTAAAACATGTTAAAATAGATATTTTGGGAATTAATAAAAAAAAATTAAGTTGTCGACAAGCAGCTGGGGGTTTATATATATAAAGATAAAAAAAGAAAAATGAAACGAAGTTTCATTTCATTCTAATAGAGAACGAAAAAGCTTCGTTCCTTAACCCTCTTAATATGGTCTTTCACTCCACGAGCTCGCGATGTTTGATTTTCGCTTGGTTTCTTTTTGCAAAACTGTAGAGGATCGCGAGACAAAAAAATCGAGCTAAGTTTCTACAGTGGAAATGAGGTATTCGGCCCGAAATTTGGTAATACTCAATTTAGTGCATTTTCTTTAATTCAATTTGAATTATCGCAATTTCTCTATTTATTTTGCGGAGTTTTGATGAAAATTAATAGAAATTGTTGTGAATTGATATATTAGGTTAATTTGCACTAGTTTTTAATAAATCCCACCGATGTGGTTTAGGGTTTTGATGAATTGAATTAATGTGATTCAGTTGATAATTATTTTGGAGATGTTTTTATAGTTAATATTGATTTACATTGGGTTTCTTGATGAATAGATTATTGGTTTTGATCCAATTAGACTCCACGGAACTGTGGAAATATTATGATGTTGGTATCAAGTGGTTTCGTTGTATTTGATGTCAATTTTTAAGGATTCAATTGCAAACATATTGATTTGGAGAAGTTTTTCAGTTCAAAATAAATAAAGTTTGCCTAGTTGTTAGGCCATATTGGAAAATTCATAACATCTCCATCAGTGATCTGATTTAAGTATTCTTTAAATCTATGGAAAGTAGGACATGAGTACTATAAATTCCTTTTAGGTCATCATGACAAATACTAAGGTTTTCAAGGTTAAAAAGTTACCCCAAGTTGGTTAGTTGAAAGCCAGTTGGAACAAGTAATATAAATTAATGTTTTTGGAAACTGTTCTAAAGTGTACTTTGGCCACAATCTTATTGGGTTTTGTGATTTGGTTTCACTTGAAGCTTGACCCCTAATATAATTGGGTATGTAGGGAAGCTATTGGAATCATTTTCAAGGTGATCCGACGATTCAGGATCCTCAAAAATTAAGCTTAAAGTTGGTCGGTTGTCAGTAAACCTTATAGTGGTCTTTACTATTTATAGAATTTATCTTTGGACCTACATTTTTGTTTAGTCTACATTACATTTCACATCAATCTTGTTCATACATACATGGCATCCGGATAGAGTTTCCCTTGCTTTGGTCGTAAGACTATGAGGTGCTCCATTCCAGTATAGACAAACTACAGGCATCTGAGGCGGGTAATGTCGACTCTGGGGTAACATTCATTGAACTAATAGGACTGTTCTATGTTCATCATGAGTGGGCCCGCTTGTTATGAGTTTAGAATGAGAAATGAGGGATCCACGTTGTTATATAAATTTGTTGTTATTTGGAAATGCAATTACATGTCTCCATGTATTCATACTAACATTTGCAGGAGTATAGAGCAATGTAGGAGTTTACTTACCTGACATCTCCGAGTTGTTTTTAATGATGTCAGGTTCTCTGTGAAGACATGAAAGAACGTATGAGACTTGAATATCTTTGGTGATTATTTTCAAGTTTAAAGTTTAATTTTCTTGTTGTAATCATTATATATATATTGTTTTGGGCTTAGGGTGAGCATAGGTCGTGAAATACTCTTGAATAGTTTATGAGAGTCTCTTATATTAGTTTGAAGTAAGTTAAGATGTTTATGAATTAGTTTTGGTTTAGTTTGGGATTATAAAGTTGTAACTATGGTATCAGAGACTCTAAGTTCATATTTAAAGTTTGAATTTGATATATATTGTCAACTGTAAGGAGTTATGAATCTTTTTAGGCCTCTTCCCAATTCTGTTGTCTATTAGGTGAAAGATTTTCGGCAGGCCATTTTTAGGGGAGGTGTTGCCGAGATTTTTATAAAAAATATGAAGGATAATCCATATAATTTCCTAATTTGCTCTAATAAATTAAAACAAGTATTGAGTTTTGTTGAGGATATAAATTTAGTTTTGGAGCTTTACTAAGGAATAAAATGGAAAGTATTTTGAGGCATATAGTTAATTGTATGGTTTAGGTGCCTAATTAGAGTAATTAAGCTAAGTCAGGACTTAGAGAGACGTGTCTTGATAGAGACCTATATCAAAAGTTTTGGGGAATGGGAGTTCACAATGTGATAGTGAAGAAACCATTTTTGCCCACTAATTTTTTTTTATTTTTTTGTGATTTCATCAATTTTAAGGAAACTTGGCCGGATAAAAAATATATAAATTTGGTTTTGAAGTTTTTCTCCCATGGATGGATTAAAGAAATTGCTTGAACTAAAATGAATTAAAATAAGGATATTACATAGGTTTGCTAGTGTACTAAGAGTACAAGAATCCTGAAATTAATAGAAACCACTTAAAGGAAGGATTTCTTTGTTGCATTTCATATAATTGACTATAAATAGACATTATAAATTGAATCGTTATGTGTAGAAAAGGACAATAAACTATAGTATTGATTAATCTGTGAAGTTCTACATGAAATAGGTATGGAAGTGATAAAATTGTTTAGCTTTGTGGTTCTTTTAATGACATTATGCATATTGGAATAGTGATTGTTTTGAATCTAAATAAGGACTCAAATATGAATAAATTGAATTTATAGGTTATACAAAAGTACGTGCAACACGGGAATTGTAAAACTGAACGATTGATAGAGAAGATAAGGTAACATCAAGAATGGATCAACGGGTATCGAAACTCGAATAAATGTTGGAAAAGAGCTTGTAAGGTGGTTAGTAAACCCTAAAGTGACATGTATTACCATTTGAATTATCTTTGTGCATGCATTTGAAATTTTAGCCTGAATTGCATTTCGCATTTTGATTGGTCATGCATTCATGTCATACTGGACGATTGGTTGCTAGTGCAACAATCAACGAGTTGGACTCAAGACTTTGCACTGTAACAAGTAAGACGAAAACCAAGGAGACCAAAGACATGCAAGTTTTTTCAGGGGCCATGCATTGAAATCTTATGACTATTTTGAGTTCATCGTGGGAAAGCCTACTTATTATGAACTTTTAACATAAAGGAATACATATTGTTACATATGTATGTATATATAGATATTTTTGAAATGCATTTACATGTCTCCATGTATCAGACTAATATTTGCAGGAGTACATGTCAATGTTCGGCTTTACTTGCCAGACATCCTGAAGTTGTTTTTGGTGATTTCAGCATATCCATATATACTAGAAAGGATGAACATGCCTGTTGAGCTTTAGTCGATGTTTTCATATCATTTATTTCTTATTCTATATTGTTTATATAATTTATTTTGGGTTCTTTGGTTGAAAGTAGGTGCTGGTTTTCCTTCAAAAAGGCTAATGACTCCTTGAGCTACGGCTACCAACTTGATTCCTAATGTCTCCTGTGCTACTGACTATACAAACATGGTATATAATGATCATGTTAGATCAAGGCTCTCGTGACTAAAATCCCCATGTCCTTATGGTAGCACTGACCAATACAATAAATAATAATTGAGATGCATTTATGGTTCTCGCGGATACGATCCCCATACAAAGTATATGTTTGCTACCATAGCTATTACAATCGTCAAGTTTATAGCATATGGCTTCCCATGCTAAGTCTCTAACTTACATGAGACCTATATTTTACTGGTATCATGACATAATTGATTATTGAGTAAACTCCCACTTACCCCAATTTGCTTCAATCCTAGTCCCAAACTCCCAGTTCCTTCGAAAGAAGTCCTATACTGTCCTCTTTAATTATCTACACAAATATGAGTTTGGCACTACTAATTAGACTCAACAATATCGTAAAGCCTCGACCTTGTCACATTGACAAAAGGTTTTTAGGGTATGTTCTCACTTTTGTAGCATTCTCCACGATGATAGAAATATCAAATAAATATAAAAAAGATCGAAGAACTAAATGCTCATGCCCAAACACCAAAAGTGTCCTTTTCGCTCCATGTTAAGTGTCATCGACAATACAAATGGCGCCACTCTCTGGTTGCTATCGTTATCATCAGTCATCTTATTCATGAAGAAGACCTTAAACTTTGGCCTTGGCTTCTATGATCTGATTTTCTTAGGTAGAATTATACTTAAAGAACTTATACAAGGACTCATGCTATGTAAAAGCAATAATCTAAACCTCGAGTCAATTATCAAAGTTGGACATAACAAGATTTGGCTAATTGGTGAGATGGAGTGAAACCCAAACAAATAAATGTGAGAAAAGTGTTTAATGACTAAAATTTGTTGTTTTATGTCAATAACACCATTTTTACCTAACTTTAAACAAACAAGCTTGTAGGCATCATTAGTGGGGTTGAGTTCTACTCCTTGATTATTAAACACTAAAAACCACTTTCGCCCATAAAATGCTAGTGTAGCATCCCCAAACCCAATTAGAGCGATACCCAGCCTGAAACCCTAATTAAGCCTAAATTACCTAACCAAACTTAACTAGAGCCAATAGCCATATCTCTTTCACCTAATAAACACAACTATATATCGAATATCGATATATAACAAATAATAAATGCAGCAAAAATTTAAAACTTTAATTAAAATATGATATACAATACCAAATCAAACCGAAATAAATCTCGGTCATACAAATTCCCCCTTGTGATAGTACAATACCGTAATTCAATACATATATATGAAAAATGGAAAAACTAATTACATCGAAGAGAAGATCAAGAATCCTACTTCTTCTCTATCCCGTAGTCGTAGCCCTCGTCGACATTTCCTGAAACGTTATTTAGAGTGAGCGCTCTAATTTACTCAGTAAGTAGGGATTCACATAGCCATCTACATTCCATATAATAATAAAAAATAGTATGCAATGAAATATGCACCAATGTTAACTAACAAGAATATGGAAAACATATAATTCAATAAATTACGGATGCATAGCAAACTGACAATGACTATTACATTGTGATCCCCATTTTATTTATAAAACTAGGGTCGATTACCCACTGACGCCATTAATGCGATTGCTAGACCAACACATTGTGCATATATGCTGTTTGGCCAATCCATTAATGCCCAATGATTCTATCTTAAACCCTCTAGTGAGTATGTAATCTATGCAACCTATAAACTTAGTAGGAAGTTACATACAGACCGAGAAGATAACCCATCTCCTATAAAACCTGGTCTTAGTTCCTGGAACTTACTTACGTGAATCACATTAAACACCATTTTTCGTTTATCAAAATCATCATAGTGCACATAGTCCCCCATTTCAGTCCATAAACTACATGAACTACATATACTAAGATAACAAGGCAACATTAATAAATAAGTGAATCTGTACTTACATTGGGTTAAGTCTCTGCTACCAAATTTCCTAACTTTCCGGTTATCTCACGCTTTCTCGGTGTTCCTCAACTTATCACCAATCATTTATGATCAATATAGGTCTATTACCCTATGTTTAGAACCCCTAAGTTAGTCCCTAAGACCTTAAGAAATTCTTTGTAAAATACAGCACAGTTGCTGTGTTTAAAGGTGGGAGCGCGCTCCCTCAGTGGTTGGGGCGCGCTCCTCCAATTGGGTTTGTCCTAATTGATGAAGGGAGTGGGCTCTGCTCGATGGAGCGCGCTCCACCCTGCATTGTCTTGATAGTAAACAGGGCAGCAACCACTATTCCATTACCTAATCACTCAAACAATAACAAATACACTCCCTAATCATCCAGAGGACCTCTAATGAGGTATAAACCACTTTCTAATCGATAATAACAACAATTAATAGAGAAATCATCATCAAATTTCGAATTCAAATTGAAACTCAAAAAGCAAACTCACCAAGATGATGACCTCTAATCCTAAAGTGGTTTAAGCTCTTCAATCCTCGTTGATTCAGGTCCCTGAATGATCCCCAAATCAAACCATCAGCTGCTCTCATCCTCCCTATCTCTCGAATGATCAAATTGTGAGGATAACGATGAAGGTTTTAATTTATATATATTATTTTCCTTGAGATACGTATTGCGCTATCTCGAGACTGATTTAGTGATTGATGTGTTAAAATGACACTCCCTATAGTGCACGATTTTTAACACCATCAATACTAACGTTCATTTCGAGGCTGATCAAACGATTCATATTATTTAATCCAAACTTTATAGTTTTAATATATATATTTATATATCAAATATATAAATATATATCTCGTGTATATTCTTGCCAATAAATTCACCAGACATGCCTACGAGTGTTTTCGGGTATGCACATTCATTCCTCAACCCCCTCGTCGCACTTGGTGTACTGGCTATTTATTATTTATTTACTTATTTCTATTTATAGGTTTGTATTAATCTCTTATTAATCCCACAACCTAGAAAATTCATTCAACAATCCAAACAAACACAAATCAGCATGCTAACACACGCACACGCTAATTGAGGTACGCCAGACTTAACCATGAGCCTAAATCGGGTAAATTAAGATTTGGATTAGTACTAATCTCCAGTTTAGGGTAACAGGTTATCACAGTCTCCCTAATTTAAAGCAATTTTGTCCTCGAAATTATAGTAAACTTGAAATTACATGTAGTTTCGAAGAGAAATGGAAACTTCTTCTTCATATAAAATTCTCGCTCCTAAGTTAGTTCCTCATCTCCATGAAATTGTCATTTCACCTTAACTAAAGGAATCTTTTTGGTTCTTTGTCTCTAAATCGACAATCAAAAATTCAAATCGACTGCTTGTCGTAAGATAAGTCTTCCCGAAGATCAAATTCATTCTAATCAATCCATGGAGTGAACTGAGCCTCTGTTTTACGAAGCATAGACACATGGAAGACATTGTGATCTCTAACAAGCTGAGGAGGCAACTCCAACCTGTAAACAACAAGACCTGTCATTTCTTGTACTTTGAATGGCTCAATATACCTTGAAGCTAGCTTACCTTGCAATCTGAGCCTATATAATTCTTTCATATGTGAGACTTTCAACTAAACAAGATCGTCCTTTGAAAACTCTAATAATCTATGATATTTATCGGTGTATCTCTTTTGTCTTAGCTGTGTTGTAGTCAAAGACTAGCGAATATGCTACATTCCTTCTGTGTAGTTTTGAATTAACTCGCATAGAGAAATGAATTTCTTCCAGTTACAATTAAACTCCAAGACATAAGCTCGAAGTATATCCTTTTACACCAAAATTAACCGTTCATGCTACTTATCAGTCTGTCGGTAGTATCCCATACTGAGGTTAAGATAAGTTCCTAGTTGTCTCTACAATTCACTCCATAGTCTAGACATGAATCTCAGATCTCTATCGAAATAATCGACATTAAAATTCCATGAAATCTCACACCTCACTTATGTACACCTTACATAATCGATCAAGATGATCTCGTACAGAAACTGGCAAGAAATGTGCAGACTTCATCAACCAGTCAACTATATTTGCTTACGCTAACTTAGAGATAGACCGAAAATAAAATCCATCGAAATATGTTCCCATTTCAACTCAGGATAGGCAGCGAATGCAATAACCATATAGGTTTCCTATATTCAACCTTAATTTACTGACATGTCTCATACCTCTTTTACCAATTTAACAATATCAGTCTTCATCCCAGGTCACCAATAAATACGCCTCATTTCGTGATACATCTTATTTTTACTTGGATGAATATAATAAAGAAATCCATGAGATTTTCATAGCAATTCCTGCCTCAACTTATCCTGAGTTGGAATCAATAATCTATCCCTGAACCATAACGCACCATCATCAGAAATCGATGAATCAAGATGATCTACACTAGCTATTAATCTCGAACGCACTATATAATCTTGATTAGCTTTCTGATAACCAATCACCATTGAATCATCTCCAATTCAGTTTGAATTTGGACTCAAAAGATTAGATTAGTAGCTATGAAATTAGCTCTCTCAGCCGATGAGGTGTCAGCTAAACATACACAAATCATCATCAAAGATGCTTCCTCAAGAATTCTAAACTGAGAAGCTTTAACAAGTAGCTATAATTTCTCTATATATCTGAGTTGCAATTGTATGCTGACGGTCTGTTAACGCCTTTCTGTGTAGTTCTAAATTACTCAAGCTCTAATTAACTAGTATCATTACTTCTTATCCCACAACAATTAACGATGAAGTAAAACATACAAATTTTTAAGGTAAACACCTAAACGTCATATATAGCTTGATTATGTCAATACCAAAAAACTCACACAGTAAAATATCTCTTTCAGTAACTAACATCTTCCAAGTCCCAAGCTCGAAAATTATATTCTTTAGAATTAAGATCAATTTGCAGATATATTGTGTTAAGATTGAAAAAGGTATCTCCCATCTATTATACATCTCTTCCCCAATAGGAAGCAAAATTTTGGTTCCTCATCAAAGTAATACTCCTAGTTCTCCATAACTCTCAATTCTTTCTACACACATATATCTTACTCACTCTTCCATGAGAATTTAAACCACAATATTGGCAAGAAATTCTCAACCTATGTTAGTCTTACAATTACCTTAACAAGAACCTTTACTTGTCATCATAACTTAGGTTAATCTATCATGAATTTATGAGTATGAAATTTCATTCACATAGGGCAAGAATAATATAACCCTCCAAGTTAATATCACTCGACTTCCACCTGCTGATATATCTCATATTTCTTTATAAAATTGACAACATCAATTTTCATTCCAGATCACCAATGATTCATTCTAATCATAATGACTTTGGATTTTGCCTGAATGAATATTTTTAAAGAAATCCATGAGATTTTCACAACATTCTTGCCTCACTTTTTGATTTGAGTTCCAAGAACTTTCCTTTCATGCTCAATATTTTGATTTGAAATTATATATACAAAATATCATGACTAGGAGTCAAACCTTGACCTACTAGATAATCTCAATCAACTTCTCCAATAATGTATCACTCAATCAATCGTCATTAGCTCATCTCCAATCTGAGCTCCAAAGAATAGACTTGTAATTATCAATCCAGACAACTCAACTGATGATATGCCTACGCATGACTTCGATTGTTCACCAGTAAACATCTCACTGAAGAGATATTACTGAGTAATGTTTACCAAAACTACAGCCCTTGTCCATTCCTCATTCAAGGCATTGTCAACACAATGACCTTGATGAGTGATGTTTTAGAGTGAATTCCAAACATTTAGGAAATCTAAGGTATCTATTTCACCTTCCATTTCTATTACTCTAATAATTCCACTTTTCAAACTTCCAAAGTCTGAAATTCACCTTTTGGACCTTACACAAATCCACTGGTTTTATATCTTCAAGTTGGCTTTTAATGATTCTTCTAAGATTCTCATTAATCTCTAAGAATAATTAAAATACTCTCAACAACCTTTACTCTTATTTACAAGTGATGTCTTTCCATATTTGGTACAACTACCAAAATAGCTATCTCGAGATTATCAATCTCTAATAGTTCTCTTCACAATTCTTGAAATATATATTTAGATAGAAGTATAAGCTACAATTTTACTTTATTTTGTGAATACACAATCTTACCTTAGTAACAAGTTTTAGGATGAACCTCTAACTTATTTTGTAATTCAGGTATCATCAAGCAAACATTGTAATCAAACTATACTTCCGTTTTTCTCCAAGGTATCCTTATATTTGATTTCAACTTATAACAGTCCCATACTTGAGTTAACTGAATAAATTATACAACGATATCAAAGATCCCTGGATCAATCATTTGTAATATTCAATTATTTCAAGCTTACTTTCCTCTTTTACCTTTATGTTGAATATATGACAGTTCTAAACTGTCGTAATCACAGTCAAATCCCCTGATTTGCTGTTAATATTCAACACTCATACAACCAATTAACCTTTGAAACTAAGTATTGGCACTTGCAATATCTGGTCTAAACCAATTTACCATTATAAAGTTACAATTATGTATGGTAATTGCTCGTGCATTCTCTAAGTCTTCAAAGATTCTGTATTATTATTGATAACACAATAATAACTTAATTAAAATAGGGTTTTCAAAACTTAACGCCCTTCATTTATGAACATAGTGTAATGGCCCAAATTAATTCAACTAGGATGAGCGTTAATATCGAGAATTAACGATCAAAATTCGTGCGTTACGTGGACCACTTGGTTGAATCGGACACGAGAACCGAGGAAATATGTTATATATAGATGGTGGTTGTATATATGTGGTGTTTAAATTTATTATTATTATATTGCACTGCATGTGTGTATGTTGATATCGGGTGAGGTTGTGTGACGGGTGCTCGCATCGAAAGGCATGTCGACGCTGGTGTCGAGTAGGTGAACTACGGGTACACTAGGAAACTCCACTAATTCATGTTAGAATGACTAGTTAATCTATTTAAAATAGGTAATGTAACCATAGACTAAGATTGATTCAATTAAAACAATAGGCTATGACGTACCTTGAAATGCGTGCGGAGACGCGGGGCACTGAGTGGTGGGTAGTTGAGAGTTATTGGGACCACAAGTTGATAATTGTTGGTCACTAAAAACACTAATCATAGGCATTATGTTGGGCCTAAGCTAAGGTGAATAAATGCAACAAATCAAGGCCTATAGTTGAGTAAATTAAATGGAAAGCATAAGATTGGTCTAGAGATACACATTGGCACATCTATGAACTAGGTGAGTAATGAAATGGTGTCACTTGAGGTTGAGTTAGTGGGATACATGGAAAGAGGTGGACCATTAGATAGTCCTCGGGATTCATAAATCCATGGAGATCAAGGGCTAGGAAGGAACATCATCTTAATATATAACATTAGTGATCAAACAACATGCAAACCAAATCATTCATTCATTTTGCTGGAGAAGAAGAAGGAATTGCTGGAGAGAAGTGAATCATCAAGGTGTTGAAGGAATCCATGGGAGTTGGTGGAAAATTCTCAAGCTAGCATGTTACATCAACTAGGTACGCATCTTTCTATTTGAATTTGAAACAAATTTCGGTTTTATGCTGATTTCAGAGGGTAGATAATTGAATATTTGCAATTGGATTATATATTTGGATTCCTCATTACAAGATGATAATCCAGCTATATTGAAGTTCTTAATTCGGTTTTGAAATCATAAAGATATGAATTTTTGAAGTTGCAACACCAAAACTAGAATTCTGCATGTTGTATTAGGAATCAACCTGGGTAATTTGGTCATAACTTGCTCATTTTAGATCCAAATTGATACAAACCAGTGGCATTTGAAAAATTATTTAAAGGGTAATAACTTCTTTTACCTGAAGGTATTTTGATTCAAATGGTTTTATGTCCAAACTTGTTCTACAAATAGGTGCTGAAATTCAAAAGAAAAGTTTTGAAACTAAATTTGTTAAGGGCATAACTCACTAACTACTTATCTAAATGAGTTAACCTTTTAGTATGTTGTATTTGGGTATGGTTTCTGCCTTTTGACCAAAAATCACATTTTTGAAAACTATGGATTGGGAGAAATAGATTTTCTAATTTTGCTGGTCGGATTAGATTTCAGTTAGACCTATGTTTAGTAAAATCATGATATCTCTTTCATTTTAAATCAGAATTTTGCAAACTAAGCCTTTCCGGAAAGCTAAGAGAGAGACCAAAAATAATTATAGAGATGGAGGATTTCGATATTTGGACCATCTCATGCCTAAAAGTGCGTTAAAATGTACGACTGAAATTGAGAGTTAATTTAGTCTTTAGGGGCTGATTTAGGAAGATTGATTTAAAGTCTATTGAACCAATTTGAATACAAAATAAACACACTTAATTGACTTCAGGGACTTAGGGGACCATAGCTCAGTGTCGAGGAGCTCGTCGGGTCGGATACGAGAGTCTGGAGAAGTTGGAGCGCAGATTGAGGTGCGTAAAACCCTTGAGAATGCTTCATAGAATTCAGTTCGTTTTCTTATGCGTGTAATGGGTGCCGAACTATTTTACTTTACTGATTTGTCTAACTGATTAATCCATTTATCGGGGTTTTTACACTGGGATGTGTGGACGGACTTGAGTACACTATACCATAGCACGTGTGATCATGCCCTCGGTGAATTGCGACCCGATCTGCACCAATGCACACATGTCAGTGTCTCAGTAGATTAGGCCAGCATTGCGAGGACTAAGGACGGGACAATGGTGGTGGTGGGAGAAGCCACTAGAAAGATCCTTTACTCAAAAGTATGGTATAGTCTGCTACACGCGATACATCCTTGGGTTTTCATCAAGGATATTTACGTGTATATTGACTTAACTATGGTGTGTTTACATTCTCATTTATATCATTAACTACTATTAAGCCTTATTTTCTGGCATGTTTGGTTGGTATGTACTAGTGTTAATCACTGCTTGTTTGATTATTGTCTATTGCGCTATGTTAACTGTCATGGTATGCTGCCTGAATCTTTTGTATTGCCCTATATTCATGTAAGTATGTATTTATGTTGCTAGATAACATACATGCATGATTTATACTTCTATTTGATTTCTTGCTGAATATTGTGTGGACTTCTCTTGGGAATTTACTCACTGGACTCGTCACTGTATTTATTGGGTAACTGAGTGCAGAACTTTCAATAAGTAGCGGCAAAAAAGAATCTTGGGCGACTATCTCTCTTTGCTGACGGTCTTGGACACACTCGTAGGTGTTTATATTATTTTGATATTTTGGTTATTGGGGGACTTGAGATGACCTTGTCCATGTATATACCATGTGTTATGGTACTTTCGCTTATATACAAAGTACTTTTTTGGGTTTTCCACAGTAGGACATGCTCGTATAGATAATGTTTATCATGCTAAATTACTTTACCTAATTGTATCAATTAAAGCTTTCGCTGATTTAAGTTAACTTATAAGATACAACCTACTAGTGTGGTTAGGATTATAATAAACTACAAATTAGTGAACCTATTAAATATTTAACTACTTAAAGAGAATTGGTTAAGAAAATACAAAAATCCAATAACTAATTTAATAAAATATATGTGGACACGAATTTCGAGATATGAGAAGGACGGGCAGGTGCCGGACACTTGTAGCAAGGCCCACCGGGCGAGGAGCGCACGGAGACACATGACCCCGAGGCGGCAGGGCCGCCACACATAGTGTGAGTTCTAATAAATTCTAGTGATTTTCACCGTCCATTTAAAATGATCCAGTAATCACCTGAAATCATCTTTCAATATATACTTACTTCTGATCTTATCACTGTGACAATCAGATCTCAATTAATTCTTGAGATCAACTTATTTAACTCTATTATCAGAATGAGTTATCAATTATGGGCAATGAATATTCATTCCTGCTAACATACTTTATTCTTTGGATTCCTCAAATCCTCAAATTCATTAGCTACTCATTCTCCCCAATTTAGACTATACCAATTTATAACATCAGACTATGATATCTTACCAACTCACTGCTATGCTTTGGATTAAACTATCCTCTAGTTTTTAAATTCTTAATTTCACTTTTCCTTATCCGACAAATCGCTTATTATTCCAATATGGATTCACAACATAACTGAAATGTCTATTTCACAACAACTTATGAAGTATATATACATAAGTGGTTTGCTAACCTCAAATAGACTTTTATCATTAAACACTAATTTATTTACTAAATAACTTTAATTATTACTCAACTAGTCTCAATACTAATAATAAATCTCATCTCAAATTGGTCCACCATCTTCGAGTTTCCCCCAAAGTCATTCAGTATTCCATTGCTTCATAAATTTCTTTCTCCTAATACACGTTTCAAGGTCTTGATCCATTAGATACTTCTCTACTCACTATTATTTGTCTAATAATATTAGTAAGAAAAAGAACCTTGACAATAGTTAATAGGAAAAGAATTTAATTTCATCTTTGTAAGTTTTCTTTATGTCTTTCCTTTTTAATCTTCTCCCGGTTAAGATTCTCATCAACTCTTACCTCTAAAACTTACTCATATTATGAGAGATCGATGGACTTCAACCATCTTATTATCGTTCAGGAAAAACATAACTCTAATATCTACCACGTAGATATAATACAACATAATAAATAACATATCTCAGTCATTTATCTTTTAGCTACCCCTCCAAAATCATGATAAAAATCGTCTATCATACCCTAAGCTTATTTATAACTCGAGACTACTCTCAAAGTTAATAAACTTCGATTCTGGTACTAAGGTATATCAGAGTCAATAACTTAAAACTTCAATACCAACTTTATCCGAATTATCACTTGTTTCCAAGTAATGAAGTTATTTACTGAAGCCAACTCTAATACCAAATTGTATTAAAATTAATCATCCTAAGCTTTGGAGTAGGCTCTGACCAGTCTTCTATACCAAACTATATCAGAGTTTATTCAATGTAATAAAGCCTTTAAACCTAGGCTCTGATACCAAGCTGTAGCATCCCCTAACCTGATTAGGGCGATATATGGCCTGAAACCTTTATTATGCCTAAATTACCTAAACAGACTCAACTAGAGCTATAAGCCTTTTCTCCGTCACCTTATAAACACCACTGTATATCGAATATCGATATAAAATAAATGCAACAAAAATTTAAAACCTTTTCGATAATTAATATATGATATACAATATCAAATCAAATCGGAATAAACCTAAGTTATACAAATTCCCCCTTGTGGTATTACAAAATTATAATTCAATACAAATATATAAGACAAGAGAAGACTTATTACTTCAAAGAGAAGATCAAGACTCCAATATCTTTAATATCTCATAGTCGTTGCACTCGTTGGCATTTCCCGAAAAGTTATTTGGGGTGAGCGCTCTAACTTGGTCAGTAAGTAGGGATTCACATAGCCATCAACATTCTATATAATAATAAAGAACAATATGCAATAACAATATGCATCAATGTTAAGTAACAAGAATATGGAAAGCATGTAATTCAATAAATAACAGATGCATAACAAACTGTTAATGACTATTACACTACAACCTTCATTTTAGTTATAAAACTAGGGCAGATTACCCACTGACGCTATTAATGTGATTGCCAAACCAATACATTGTGCATATGTGATGTCTAGCCAATCCATAAATGCCCAATGGTTCTATCTGAAACCCTCTAGTGAATATGTAATCCACTCCACCAATAACTGAGTAGGAAATTACACATAGGCCGGGAAGGTAACCCATCTCCCATATAACCTGGTCTCGATTTTAGGAACTTACTCCCGTAAATCACATTAAACATCGTTTTCCGTTTATCAAAACCATCACAGTGTACATAGTCCCCCATTTTAGTCCATAAACTACATGAACTACATATACTAAGATAGCAAGGCAACATTGATAAATAAGCGAATCCGTACTTACATCTGGTTAAGTCTATGTTACCAAATTCTCTAACTTTCTAGTTTTCTCACGCTTTCCTAATGTTCCTCAACCTATTAACAACCATTTATGATCAATATAGGTATATTAACCTACGTTTATAACCCCTAAGTGAGTCCCTAAGACTTTAGGAAATTTTATGTAAAATACAGTACATTTGCCTTTTCAGAGGTGGGAGGCGCGCTCCACCTACTGGGTTCGTCCAAATTGATGAAAGGAGTGCGCTCCTCTACTCGATGGAGCGCGCTCCACCCTGCACTGTCTCGACAGTGAACAAGGGAGCAACCACCGTTCCATTACCCAATTACTTAAACAATAAGAAATACACTCCAGAAGGACCTCTAATGAGGTATAAACCACTTTCCAATCGATAACAACAACAATTAACAGAGAAATCAACATTGAATTTTGAATTCAACTTGAAACTCAAAAACCAAACTCACCAAGATGATTATTTCTGATCCTATAGTTGTTTAAGCTCCACAATCCTCATTGATTTAGCTCCCTGAATGATCCTCATATCAAACCGTCAGCTGCTCTCATCCTCCCTATCTCTCGAATGATCAAATTGTGAGGATAACGATGAAGGTTTTGATTTATATATATATGATTTTCCTTGAGATACACATCACGCTATCTCGAGACTGATCTAGTGATTGATGTAATAAAATGACACTCCTTAAAGTGACATGGATTTTTACACCATCAAACACTTACACTCATCTCGAGGCTGATCAAATGATCCATATTATTTAAACCAAACTTTATAGTTTTAATATATATTTATATATCAAATATATTTAAATATATTTCATGTATTTTCTCGCCAATAAATTCGCTGGACATGCCTACGAGTCTTTTCAGGTGTGCATATTCATTCCACGACCCCCTCGTCACACTTGGTGTATCGAATATTTATTGTTTATTTACTTATTTTTTGTTTATAGGCTTGTAATAACCTATAAAATTCATTCAACATTCCAAACAAATATAAATCAGCTTGCAAATACACACACGCTAATCGAGGTATGTCAGACTTAACCACTAGCCTAACTCGGGTTAATTTGGATTTGGATTAGTATTAATCACCAGCTTAAGGTAACAAGTCGTTACAGCTAGCCTCCTTTATAGCGTGATCAAGTGTAAAGACACGCACTTAATATTCGTTAATACGATTTAGGATTTATGTTAAGGTTTTAGGAGATTAAATAATGGCCATTATGTTTTCCTTCATATGTGAACCCTAAGGCTTTGTCTAAAGGCCTTTTATTTATTAGTGTTTCTTATTTTCTATTAGGCTTTTCAAGTCCTAAAAAGTTATTTTAATTATCATATAATTGATAACTATTTAGCTCACAATGCACAATTAACATGAAATTATGAAAGTACTACAACATAAGGCAAATAGAGATTTTGGTCGTAATACTACCTTTTTCAATAACTCTAAATAAGAATCTATTATTTTAAACATTTTGTATTGTTAGAAATAATAAAAATATATTATTAAAAAGTTTAGTAAGTACTTACTTTTGATACAAATATTTGCTATGTAGTATATTCTAAACATTTTGTATTCCCATCAAGATGTGTCTAGATAAATAATATTAAGTATATTAAGTGAAAAGTCTCGGTAACCATGAGAGTGAACTAATTGTATTATATGTATATGGAATATTGTACTATTGGATAAGGAATATTATACTCTAAACTAAAGTGTGGATTAACACTAATAAAAAATAAACTCACTAGATTATACACACACACCCACACACACGCACCAAATAAACATGAGAGATTGGTGATCGAGTTTAACTATCACACCTAAATCTATGGGGCCTCACCTTAAGAAAAATCCAATATGGATTAAAAGGTACAATCACTGTAATAAAACTCATCTTTTTTCTCTCGTGACTTAACACTTGATTGATGCAAATTGATGTTTACAAACTGATGTACTCCATAACCGTTTTATCTAGGAGATCACTCCTAGATATGATCTTGCGAGACCTCCTCGATCTCCAAGTCGTTAGTGTTTGAGTCATCAAACTATAAGATAACTAAATCATGCTTTTCTTCAAGATTAACTTGTTACCTCTATATATCTTTTCATTTACTTGCGCATATAATCCGCCATTATTTTTCTTGTTTAATCCATATAAAGCACTTGATCTTTAGGTAATTTGGATCTTCATCTTCCCAAGTATATTAAGATCTTTTTGTTCAGATAACAGCTACGGGAGCATGCCACTTGTTAAATCCTAGAATTTCTAAAACATGATTTGACGACTAATTATGTATTTTTCAATTTTAATTCATGTTTAGGAATCCGAGGTCGGACCCACATGTTACAGACCTGAGTTCATAAAGTAATATTTTTTGTTTCGCGTGCCTAGTGTGTATTATATTCTAATTCATCGTAATTCACTGCCTAATGAAGTCAATACATGTTTTTCAAAGTTAACCAAATGTGTCAGGATTATTTCCTAATTTTCATTAAATTCTGGATTTAATTAAGTAAAATAAAGTTTAAGTAGTTTAAGAAAATATAAGAAAATAGCATGAGAATGAACTAAGAGAAAGAAATGTATGGAGGGTATATCAATCAATTGGTAACCCTATACAAACTAACATTATGGGAGATCGAATGGGGTTTCGATCAAAACCCCATCTTCCTCAACTTGATGTCTTACCCTACCATTACAAACCTCTCTAGCTTATATTCGCATTAGATTAACCAATCTCACTCTCTTCTCTTAAACTCTCGGCCAAACAATCTCTTTACTCTCATTTCTCTCTATATCACTAGCATCATCTCTGTCTCTTTATTTGAAGAAAAATAGTTGAGTTCTTGATGTTAAAGGTGAGTTCAATGAATAAAATTAATGAATTGAAAGCTGTAGTTAGTGAATTTTTAGTGAATTCGATGGGTTTGGATGTATTTCAATAATTTGGATAATGTTTGATCATTTTTGAATTGATCTTGGAAGATGATTTAGGTGTTCTAATGATTTTAATTCATTTGTTTTTCAATTTTTAATTTCATAATGTAACCATGATTTTTGAATCATTTTTACTTGATTAATAGATTGATTTTGTTGGGTTTGAATGTTGGAAATTGATGCTGGTACACCTAATTTAATTTGATCATTATTAGTTTGGAGTATGGTAAGATTTTCATGGGATTTGGGAAAGTTTTAAATACTAGTTGGTGCTTTGACAGCTTGTGCAATCCAATTTGCATGCTACATTGGGTTACAGTTTTCAGGGATGATACGATTGATCTTAATCAATACTTCACTTGGCTTTTGTTGATTGTATACCAATTAGGGCCCTCAAAATTCCAATTTGTATTTGGCGGTGGTTTCGTGGTATTTTTGAGGCTGAGAAGAATGGCTGAAAACAACCTTATGAACTCTCGAAAAGTGAGTTCGCTGCCCCTCTACACTTCCCTGTTTCGTGACTGTGAAATTCGAGAATTTTATAAACTTGATTAGATGACTAATTAATTATTTTTGGATTTTAATCAGCGTTTAAGTACCCGAGGTGGGACTCACACATTACGAACCAGAGATCATAATGTAAAATTTTATTTTTTCAATGATGAATGCCTAATGTGTGTATTATATGGTTTTTTATCACGAAGTTGGGGTGTGTTGAGGTGTATCCTCAATTTTTCATATTCGAGGTTGTAAGTGTGTCTGAAGGACACAAGTGCAATAAAGATTATTGGTCGCTCATAAACTAGTAAACAAGTGTTAAGCACCACGCTGAGATTTTACCTCGGTTTACGCGCAAGTTAAGATCGGTAGTATGTAAAATAAGAATGAAGTTGGTGCAAAACATTGCTTCGAGTTTCGTATCAGTTGGTAGTGGTCAAGGTTGAGATTCGGTCCAAATTGATGCAACGTTTGCTAAATATGGCAAAAGAATTGGTCCATAAATGTTCAACATGTTATGAAAAAAGTTAAGATTTTTGAGGTTTTTGTGTGACCAAAATAAGTGTTATGGACGTTTTATGAAGATGGACTGTTTCGTCGAGAGTTTGACTCAATTCGGTGAAAAACGAAATAGAAAACGAGCGCTGGAAATCAAAACACATTAAAATAGAAATTTTGAGAATTTATAAATAAAAGAAATTAAGCTGCTGACCAACAACTGATGGTTTCTATATATAAGTATAAAGATATAAAAAGAAATATGAAACGAAGTTTCATTTCATTCTAACAGAGAACAAAAAAGCTTTGTTCCTTAACCCTCTCAATACGATTTTTCACTTTATGATATCCCGATGTCTGATTTTCATCTAGTTTCTTTCCACAAAATTGTAGAGCATCATGAGAAAATTAGTTTGAACTAAGTTTATGCGGTGAAAACGAGGTATTCGGCCCGAAATTTGATAAATACTCAATTCAAGGCATTTTCCTTTATTCAATTTGAATTCTTGTGATTTCTCGATTTTTTTGTAGGGTTTTGATGGAAGTTGATAGGAATTGTTATGAATTGATGTATTGAATTAATTTCTGCCAGTTTTTAATAAATCCCATTGATGTGAATTAGGGTTTTGATGAATTAAATTAATGTGATTCAGTTGATAAATATTTTTGAGATATTTTTATAGTTGATGTTGATTTACATTGGGTTTCTGGATGAATTGATTATTGGTTTAATTCAATTTGACTCCACAAGCTGTGGAAATATTGTGATGTTTGTATCAAGTGGTTTCGTGGTATTTGTTGTCGATTTTTGAGGATTTAATTGTGAAAATATTGATTTGAAGAAGTTTTTCAGTTCAAAATAAATAAAGTTTGCCTAGTTGACAAGTCATATCGGAAAATTCATAACTTCTCCATCGATGATTTGATTGGACTGTTCTTGGATTCTATGGAAAGTAGGATCTGAATACTACATGTTCCTTTTAGTTCATCATGATAAATATTAAGGTTTTCAAGGTTAAAAAGTTAAAGTTACCTCAAGTTGTGTAGTTGAAAGCCAGTTGAAACAGTAATATAAATTAATGTTTTTGGAAATTATTCCCAAGCGTACTTTGGTCGTAGTTTTCTTTAGGTTTCGTGATTTACTTTCACTAGAAGCTTGACCCATAATATAATTGGATATGCAGGGAAGCTATTAGAACTATTTTCAAGGTGACCGACGCTCCAAGAACCCCAAAAATTAAGCTCAAAGTTGGTTGGTTGCAAGTAAACCCTATAGTGGTCTTTATTATTTATGGAATTTATCTTTGAACCTGCATTTGTGTTTTGTCTGCATTGCATTTCGCGTCATTCTTGGTCATGCATACATGATATCTGGATACAGTTGCCCATGCTTCGGTCGTAAGACTATGAGGTGCTCTAATCCAAACTAGACGTTCTGCAGGCGTCTAAGGCGAGTAATGTTGACTCTTGGGTAGCATGCATTGAACTCATAAGACTATTTTAGGTTCATTGTAAGTGGGCCCACTTATTATGAGCTTTGAACAAAAAATGAGGGATCCATGTTGTTATATCAATTTATTGTTATTTGGAAATCCAATTACATGTCTCCATGTATTTAGACTAATATTTTCAGAAGTATATAGCAATGTAGGAGTTTACTTAGACATCTTCGAGTTGTTTTCGATGATTTCAGGTTCTCCGTGAAGACAAGAAAGAACTAACAAGACTTAAATATCTTTGGTAATTATCTTCAAGTTTACAGTTTAACTTTCTTGTTGTAATCATTTTATATATATTTTTTGGGCATTAGGGTGAGCGTAGGTCGTGAAATACTCTTGAAAAGGTTATGCTATTCTCTTAAATTAGTCTGAAGTAAGTTACGAGGTTTATGAATTAGTTTTGGCTTATTTCCGGATTATAAAGTTGTAACTAAGGTATCGAAGACTCTAAGTTCGTATTTAAAGTTTGAATTCCATACATATTGTGAATCGCAAGGAGTTGTGAGTCCTTTTAGGCATCTCCCCAATTCTGTAGTCTATTAGGTGAAAGTCTAACAGGCGCGCCATTTTTAAGGGAGGTGCTGCCAAAATTTTTATAAAAGTAAGGAGGATAATACATATGATTTCCTAATTTGCTCCAACAAAGTAAAACAAGTATTAAGTTTTGTTGAGGATATAAATTTAGTTTTGGAGCTTTACTTAGGATTAAAATGAAAAATATTTTGAGGCATATAGTTAATTGTATGGTTTAGGTGCCTAATTAGAGTAATTAGGCTAAGTCAGGACTTAGTGAGACGGGTCCTGAAAGAGACCTATATCAAAAGGTATGGGGAATGGGAGTTCACAACGTGATTGGCAAGAAACCATTTTTGCCCACAAATTTATTTTATTTTTTATGATTTCATCCATTTTAAGGAAATTTGATCGGATAAATAATATATAAATTTGGCTTTGAAGTTTTTCTCGCATGGATGGATTAAGGAAATTGCTTTGAACTAAAATGAAGTAAAATAGAGATATCACATGGGTTTGCTAGTGTACTAAGAGTACAAGAACCCTGAAATTCTTCGAAACTACTTAAAGGATGGATTTCTTTGTTGCATTTCATATAATTGATTGAAAATAGACATTATAAATTGAATTCTTAAGTTTCAAAAAGAACAATAAGCTATAGTATTGATTAATCTGAGGAGTTTTACATGAATTAGGTGTTGAAGTCATACATTTTTTTAGCTTTGTGGTTCTTTTAATGACATTATGCATAATGGAATAGTGATTGTTTTGAATCCAAATAAGGACTCAAATACGAACAAATTAAATTTATAGGTTACACGAAAGTACGTGTAACACGAGATTTGTGAAATTAAACGATCGATAGTGAAGATAAGGTAACATCAAGAATGGATCAACGGTTATCAAAACTTGAATAAACGTAAGAAAAAAGCTTGTAAGGTGGTTAGTAAACCCTAAAGTGACATGTATTACTATTTGAATTATCTTTGTACTTGCATTTAAAATTTTAGTCTGTATGCACTGTAACAAGTGGGATGAAAACCAAGGAGACCAAATGTAACGACCCTAAAAATCTAACTCGTGCCACGTGCCATTTTAGGGTCATATGTGGGACCCACTTGTCGTGATCGGTATTTAATCGAAGCGAAATAGGGTCAAGTTAAGGTTTAGACGCGGTGTCCCCGTGTTTTAGAGTGCAATGGTATTTGTTAATTTTTGGCAAAAATGGGGTATTTTTCGAGGTTTAATTCGGACACAAAATCGAGGAGATAAAAAAAAAAGATTATTTTGAATGGCTGAGAGAGGATGAGAGGAGAGAAAGAGAAAAAAAAAGAGAGAGAGACGGCGGAGAAGGGATGAGATGAGAGAAAGAGAAAAAGAGAGAGAGAGAAAGAAAGATAGCGCAAAAAGAGAAGAAGAAGAGATGGCGGAGATGGTGGCGAGGAGCGGCAACACTGGCCAAGTGCGACGCAGGCGGTGTTGCGGCTCGAAGGAGCTGCTGGTGTAGACGCCGCGAACAACAACGCGGCTCCAAAGATTTCCGGCGGCGAACCAGCAAGAAGCGGAGGTCGCGGACGGCCAACAACAGCTGGATGGAATCCGGCTAGGCGAGCAGTCGCGGCGGCGGATGACGCGGAGGACGTGAACGACTAGCAACAGCAGTGGACCGAGAGGTGGTGCGACTGTGGGGAAGACGACGAGCAGCGACACGGAGGACGCCGGCGAGGAGGGGAGATGTCTCAGCAGCGACAGCGGCAGCGACTCGGTGAACGACTTGGAGCAACGGCGCGGTGGCGAGTTGCCGGACCGATCGATCCCCGACGAGACACAACAATAGTGGACAAGGAGGCGTGACTTCAACGAAGCTCGACGACGCGATGGATTGCTCGCGAAGAAGACGAAAGACGTTGATTTTGGAGTTGAGACATCCATTGAAGGCCATGGTGAGGTTCTAAACCACATTGATTTTAACTACAAGGCTAATTGATAAATCTTGTTGTCAATTCCGATATGGTTTACTTCAAGTGGTTTGGTTTTTATTTGAATGACTTAAATAACTTAATTGAGAATAAATATGAGCCTTAAATGGTATAATTGGATACCAGGGACTTATGAGACTATAGTCGGGTATCGAGTGCGTATCTCGAGGCCTGAGCGGAACATTTTGGAGAGATATTTGCGATCGTTTGAGGTAAGTAAACCCACGAGAAAGTCAGATTATAATTTACTTATTTTTCTTGTAAATTATTTATTTCACATTACTTTTCGCCAGTTCAGCTTGCATGTTTTCGCTATTCCTGCGTATGTCTGTGTATGGTCGAAGGGATGGTGTGACCCTTTTCCGGCTCTCTCGTTGATGATAATCCGATTGTTGCTACGGTGTTGGTCATACCTTAGACTACGCTTGAGATTTCTCTCAATGAGTCGATGATCTCGAGAGCGAGTTGACGTGAGGCTCACCTGCGTCACAAATTTCCTCTTCTTTGAGGCGTTGGGCGGAAGTCTACCTTCCGACCAACAGAGTTCCTCATTTTGATCGTGAAGACGTGGTGTGGATTCCCTCACCTCCAGGGCCTTCTCGGTTTAGTATTTACGTCCCAGGGCTCGACAGCTGTACACCACACTCGGGTTCCATATTCTTGATTATCTCACAATTTATATTCATGCTTTACATTCTTGTTCATTTACTTTATATGCATGAATTGTAGCCGTTTTCTTGGATTTCTTGTGAATACTAACTGAATTTCTATGGGATTTACTCACTAGAACTTGTCATTATTTGTTGGTGGCAAGTTGCAGATCCTACGACAAGCCGGGGGAAGGCGGTGATTGGCGACTACCTCAGATTTGTAGCGCCTCCACTAGCTTACTCGTAGGTGTTTGTATTTACATATACATACTTATTGGGATTCATTTTGGGAGACCATTTCACCTGATACATGTATATTGACACCTATTATACATTTTGTCGCCTTAACTGATATACATGGTATCCTCTTGCTGGGTTTCCACCTAGTTAATTAATGCATAACTTGTTTACATTAATTATATGCATGTTATTAAGACTTCCGCTATTAAAAATAAGCTAAAAAGAATTAAAATAAACAAATTACGTTGTAAAACTTCTTAACTTAGCATATTTCGATAGAATCTTAATCCTTTAAAACAAAGAAATTTACTAAGTCGGATTACAAGACGGATAGTTCGCGGGCCGTCATAGACGGGTGTGCAGGTGACGTAGCATGGCTTGGTGATGTGTCCGATGACGTGGCGGTGCCCGATTTGCCTCAGAATTTAGGGCCGTCACACCAAACACATGCAAGTTTTTCAGGGAGCATGCATTGAAATCTTATGACTGTTTTAAGTTCATCGTGGGAAGGCCTACTTATTATGAACTTATAACATAACGAGATACATGTTGTTATATATATATTTGAAATGCAATTACATCTCTCCATGTATCAAACTAATATTTGCAGGAGTACATATCAATGTTAGAATTTACTTGCTAGACATCTTCAAGTTGTTTTTTGCGATGTCAGCATATCCATATATATTAGAAAGTACGAACAAGCCTGATGAGCTTTGGTCAATGTTTTCATATCATTTGTTTCTTATTCTATATTGTTTATATAATTTATTTTGGGTTCTCATGTTGAGAGTAGGTGCTAGTTTGGCCTTCAAAAGTTATAAGATCGTTATGAAATGGTTAAAAGAACTTTAAAGTGTTTTAAGGATCATTTGATGTAAATGTGCATTGTAGAGTTGTTCTGTCTAATTTAAGGAATGTAAACCTAAAACGTATTAATTGATTTAGAAAAAATATTTAAAATTTGTTTTCATATGATACCATGAATTGTGAAAAGATGTGAGTCCTTGTACGCTTTCTCCCTTGCAACTTTTTATCTGGTCTTCGGTGTTGGCAACCCACTTTTAAAGAAGACTCTACAGAGATTTTTTATAAAATCCAAAAATCTAACCATATGATTTCCTAATGTGCCCCACTTAAAGGAATTGAGAAGTAAGTTTTTTCGATGTAATAGAAATTATTTTGAGGATACTGATTGACTAAATAGATTAGGAGCCTAATTATAGTAAACCAGTAAAGTTCAGGCTTAGTAAAATGGGCCCTAGCAGACTTTATATCACAACCTAGATTTGGCATACTTTAAGATAACTTTTGTTGAGAACGAAAAAGTGATTGACAACGATTAGTTGGGAAGTGATCGTTAGTAAGAAATATTTTGTTCTTGTGTTATTTCATTATGTATTAATAATCTATCATCAGATATGCAATAAAAAGTTTACTCTTATTTACCGTTCTATACTTAATTCGTGGAATACAACAAGTGAGGTTAAAACATATAGTTAAATAGAGAACTGACTTATTATATGATAACTAGGCTTGATTGGACGTGAAATAAACCTGGGAAGTCTATGTTAACGAAGAAATAGTGTAGGTGGTTCGTTATTGAAGTGTAATTGATGGAAATTATCAAGTTACGAATCACATAGGTAATTTGTTAAAAGTGAAGTCTCTGAAATTCAGGAATGTAAGTACTGGACTTAGATTTCCTTGAAATTAAGAATATCTAATTGTGTTATACTAAAACGTTAAGGAGAATATTAGATGAGACTTAAAGTGAAAGTCTTAAATGAATATAAATCACTTGATAAATGTAAAGTGTGATTGAGACTTTTAACAAGCGAAAAATATGAATATCTTTGATTTTAGAATGATAATATGTCAGGACCCGTCTCACTAAGTCCTGACTTAGCCTTATCACCCTAATTAGGCACAAAAACCACACAATCAACTTTGTACCTAAAATTTTTTTTTGATTTCATTCCTTATTATACTCCAAACTAAATTTATATCATCAACTGACCTTGGTTCTTAAATTATTTTATTAGAGCAAATTAGGAAATCATTTCATATTTTATTAAAATTTCAGCATCACCTTTACTAAAATTGGCTTGTCGGAACATACACCTAATAGACAATAGAATGGGGAGATGCCTAAAAGGACTCACAACTCCCTGCAGTTCACAATATGTATCAAATTCAAACTCTACATACTAATTTAGAGTCTTTGATACCTTAGTTGCAACTTTATAATATCAAAATAAACCGAAACTGAATCATAAACCTCTTAACTTACTTCAAACGAATTTAGGAGACTCTCATAACCTATTAAAAAGTATTTCATGACCTACACTCACCCCAAAGCCAAGAACAATATATACGGATATATATAAATGTTAAGATATAATTCCCTAGAGTTATCATTGTATGTCACACCTTGTGTATTGACTTCAAAGAAATATACTTTGTCACTAATGGTTTATGTTGTTATTCCTTTGTATAGTCTTGCCCAAGATATCTTGTATGTGGGCCCAAGCAATATATGTACAACTTATTGAATCTTTGAAGATCACAAAAATATTCTTAAAATATCTTGTGTATCTATCAAAGTTGGCAAGCATTCAAAACGCATGGAAGGATTGCCTGTATTCGTTTTCCCTATTTCAAACGAAGATGCAGAGAAATGAAACTAGAGATTTGACACTCAACTCTTTCCTAAAGCCAATAAATCTCGATCAAATGGAAAGATGAGTTTGTGCAAGATACTTTGAAGGTTGTCAAAATCGAAACAAAGTGTAATTAAAGATTCAAGGCTTTCCTTATAAATAGTAGAGTGATCACAGATGCAAAGTAAATTTTGAGATATTAATTGTTCTTTGCATTCATGGTGAGATAAAAGAAGACATTCTCTTTAGTTATACGCACACTAGGCTACGACAAGTTAGTCGAAACACCGAGGGGATCTCGAGCACCAAGCGGACTTAGGTACTGTGTAGGTGCAAAATGTAAGGGGGAGTGATTAGAGTAATAGAACTTGGTGATAGATCACAAGCTAGGTGAGCGACCACGAGTAAGGATTTTTATTTAAATCTCTAATCATCTTTCTTAATGCATTTACATCTGGGTGTGGCCCCGTAGACTTAGGACGGGAGGTCTGAATTGCTAAAACAATCTTGTGTGTCTTTTGTTTACTGCAATTTATTTTTACTCACTGTTATTCATTTATACTAAGACAGGCAGCCTGTATATGTGCCCACAACGCCTATGTATACAAGGCTACAATCTGTGGCCACGTCAGAATCTATTAGACAGAGATTGTATTTTCATTTGGTATCAGAGCCAAATGCCCATATACTTCATTGTGTCGACGAAGGCAGATCGTGATGGCAATAATATCTCAGCCTCTCCAATCAGATCAATCTTATTGAGTGTCAACCACAAAACCTCCAATGCTAACTAGCACAAACTACAATTATTGGAAGTCACGAATGGAGGGTTCATATTATCAATCGATGTAAAGGAATTGAGAGCAATAAAGAAAGGCTACAAATTCCTTGAAGTCAATGAAAAACTCAAAAATACAGACTCTTGGACCGAGGTAGAAGAACGACTCTCACTTGCAAATGCCAAAGCCTTGAATTCAACTTCTAGTGGCGCAAAACAAGAGCACTTGAACTTGATTTCATCGTGAAAGATGGCCAAAAAAGCATGGAAAATTCTTCAAAATGTTTTTGAAGGAAATGAAGATGTCAGGGATTTAAAAAAGGAACTTCTTGCATCTCAATTTGAAGCTTTAAGAATGAATGACAATGAATATGTTGCAGAGTATACAACAAGGCTTAAGGACATAGCAAATCAAGCCAAGCAGCTCGGCCAAAAATATTCAAATTGCAAGATGGTAGAAAAAGCCATGAGATTGCTACCATCCAAATTTGATGTGAAAGTAGCAGCCATTTCAGAGACAAAGGGGTTGAAAAACTTGCAGTTTGACGAGTTGATGGGATCTCTTACAACGTACGAGATGCACTTAAACCAAAGTAAGAAATGGCGTGAGATTGCTCTCTAATTAGCTGCTCCGTAAATTAAAAAAGATTAAACTGAAGAGAGCAACTTCGCCTTACCCACTAAAAGGTACAATAAGTTGCATATAAAAGTGCACGACAACAAGTACCATGGTTCTAAGAAAAACATTGCTAATGAAGGAAAGAACAAAGCCATTCAGTATCGAAAGTATGAAGGATTTCAACATTATCAATTCGAGTGTCCCAACTTTATAAAGAAGAAAGGAAAGTCACCTAACACAACACTGAGTGACTTTGAGTTTGATGATGAGAGCGAGAATGGATATAAGAATAATCATGTTGCATTCATCTCTATCTTTGAAGAGCTGAATAAGCCTTCTAATATGCCCACAGCTGCTGAATATTTTTCACATACTGCTGAGATCATTCATCCAGTACATGTGCCTATAGACCCTACAGTCAGCCAACCACTGTCTATGCCCATTTTTTATGAACTATAAAAGAAGGTAATATCTCCTAACTATGAGTATGATTTAGTTTCAACTAACTCTGTTAGTATTAAATATATAAATGAAGCTTACAAGGAAATATATGAGAAATGGTCGGATGCTATTGACAAAAATATTTTTCCATCAAAAGAAGTTACAAATCTCCAACAACAGCTTGAATCTGCAAAAAAGGAGTTGTTCATTGTTCGAAAGGCACTTGAGAAGTCCAATGACACAATGAAGCAACTAAATAAGGAAAAACCCAACTCGATGATATACTTAATATGGGGAAAGGCTCATGTGACATAGAGGGCTCAGATTCTAAAATGAAGCATCTACCTCCACATAAAAGAAATAAACTACTTTTGCCAAAAGGAATGTCACCACAATAGAAAATGATGAAGATCATATTCGTCAGTTTAGACCAATCTACTACTATTATGGAATAAAAGGGCACATCCGGCCACGATGCTTTAAAATGCACCGTGATATAGCAAGATAAAAACGTTTAATTACCTAGAGAAGTGATGCTCCGAAGAAAGATGATGAAAAAAGATCATATCATCAGCAAAAGTGGGTTCGTAAGGCACAACATCAATGCAATGTCATAAATCCTCCATTGAATTCTTGTTTCACTTCTTAGGCGACACCATATAAACTATGGAAAGGTATAACATTAAAACTCAGTTATTTCGTATATTTTTGTAACTTATTTTGTTTTGTTTCTTGATTGAGAAAATGTTGAAAAGGTTGAATAAAAATAGAGATAAACCTCCTTAGAAGGCCACAACATCTGTGTCCATAGATAGTCAGCCTGCATATGCAAACTTATATATGCATCTTGTGCCCATGTACTTTTGTCTACATCTGTCATGTGTAGAGCCACTGTTTGTGCCCACAATAGATTTCATTAGAGTTAATAATGAACTTAAGGGGGAGTTAGTGTAAGTATAAGGTTCCATTTGCATATTTCCTTATTGATTCGAAACTATCTCATGCTACAACTATTTTATAACATTTATATTTCCATTGCTCTTACTACTGATGTGAAGTTTGTAGCTTTTGATATGATAGTTGTCCAACATATAGTTTCTTTTTTGCTTGTCAGGTTGTACTGATTGATGAGTCAATTATTTTTTTTTTTTTTGAGTTTTTAGTTAGTTGTTTTTGTTCGTCCATTTGCACCAACTGTATTTGCTCAATTGTTAAATGATATCTCCCTAGAGCACCCTTTTGTATTTTTGTGTCTACAAAGGGGGAGACTAGGCTTAGATATAGGGGAGCAACACCTTTTTTTGAATCATATACACTTGATTTATTTTGTGTTTTTAATTCATTATATTGATTCTTATTGAACTACAAATTGCCAATATATCTCCAGCTACAGGATTTATGTTAGTCATTAAACTCATGCTTCTTATTCATCAATGCATGACTGTTGTTTTGTTTAACATTACTTTTGCACATTTATTTGTTGCATATCTAATCCATTTACTAAGTTGTGACACACAAATAACAAAGAGGGAGATTGTTAAGACATAATTCCCTAGAGTTTTCATTGTGTGTCACACCTTGTGTACCGACTTCAAAGGAATATATTTTGTTACTAACGATTTATGTAGTTATTCCTTTGTATAGCCTTGCCCAAGATATCTTGTACATGGGCCCAAGAAATATATGTACAACTCATTAAATCTTTGAAGATCACCAAAATATTCTTGAAATATCTTATGTAACTATCAAAGTTGGCAAGCATTCAAAAAATAAGGATTGCCGGTATTTAGTGTCCCTATTTCAAACGAAGGTGCAGAAAAAGGAAACTAAAGATTTGACACTCAAATCTTTTCTAAATCCATAAAATCTCGATCAAATGGAAAGATGAATATGTGGAAGATACTTTGAAGGTTGTCAAAATCGAAACAAAGTTTAACTAGAGATTGTAGGCTTTTTTTTTATAAATAATAGAGTGATCACAGATACAAAGTAACTTTTGAGACATTAATTGTTCTTTGCATTCACAGTGAGATAATAGAAAACATTCTCTTTAGTTATACATACACTAGGCTAAGGGGACTTAGCCGAAACACTGAGGGGATCTTGGGTACCAAAGAGACTTAGGTACTTTGTAGGTGCAAAGTGTAAGGGGGAGTGATTAGTGTAATAGTACTTGGTGAGAAGTCACGACTTAGGTATATGTAAATCTCTAATCATCTTTCTTTGTGCATTTACATCTGGGCGTGGCCTCGTAAACGTAGGACGGGAGGTCCGAGCTGTGTAAATAATCTTGTGTCTTTTGTTTATTGCAATTTATTTTTACTCGATGGTATTCATTTACACCAAGACAGGCAACCTGTATTTGTGCCCACAACACCTATATATACAAGGCTACTGTTTGTGGCCACATCAAAATTTGTTGGACAAAGATTGTATTTACAATATATATATATATATATATATATAATGTGATTACAACACGAAAATTAATCTTTAAACTTGAAAATAATCACCAAAGATCTTTGAGTCTTGTCTAATCTTTTTTATCTTCACATTGAACCTAACATCATTAAAATCACCTCGAAGATGTCTGGCAATTAAACTCCTACATTGTTTTGTACTCCTGCAAATGTTAGTCCAAATACATGGAGACATGCAGTTGCATTTCCAATTAACAAAAAAATTTATATAGCAATGCTGATCTCTCATTTTCTGTTATAACCTCATAACAAGTGAGTCCACTCACGATGAACCTAGAACAGTCTTATGAGTTCAATATATGTTACCTCAGAGTCGACATTACCCGCCTTAGATGCTTGCAATACGTCTAGTCTGGAGTGGAGCGCCTCACACTAATATGATCGAAGTAGGAAATACTCTATCTGGATGCCATGTATGCATGACCAAGAATGATACAAAATGCACTACAGACTAAACACAAATGCAGGTACAAAGATAAATTCGATAAATATTAAAGACTACTATAGGATTTACTTACAACCAACCAACTTTGAGCTTAATTTTCAGGGTACAAGGAGCGTCGGGTCACCTTAAAAATTGTTCCAATACCTTCCGTACATACCCATTTATATTATGGGTAAAGTTTTAAATGAAACCAAATCATGAAAACCAATGAAAATTGGGGCCAAAGTATGCTTGAGAATAGTTTCCAAAAATATTAATTTATATGACTGTTTCAACTGGCTTTCAACTAGCCAACTTGGGGTAACTTTTTAACCTTGAAATCCTCATTATTTGTCATGACGACCTAAAAGGAACTTGTAGTACTCATATCTTACTTTCCATAGACACCAAGAACAATCTCAAATCGAATTACCGACAGAGAAGTTATAAATTTTCCAATATGGCTTGTAAACTTAGCAAACTTTATTTACTTTGAACTGAAAAACTTCTTTAAATCAATATTTTCACAATTAAATCCTCAAAACTAGACAACAAACACTACAAAACCACTCGATACCAACATCAAAATATTCTCACAGCTCGTGGAGTCAAATTGGATCAAAACTAATAATCGATTCATCCAGAAACCCAATGTAAATCAATATAAACTATAAAAAATCTCCAAAATATTTATCAACTGAATCACAATAGTTAAATTCATCAAAACCCTAAACCATGCCAGTGGGATTTATTTCAAATTGGCACAAATCTATCCAATATACCAGTTCACAACAATCCCTACCAATTTCTATTCAAAACCCTGAAAAAATAATTGAGAAATCATAAGAATTCAAATCCAAATAAGGAAAATGCCTTGAATTAAATATTTACCAAATTACGGGCCGAATACCTCGTTTCCACCACAGAAACTTGGCTTGAATTGACTGTCTTGCAATGCTTGCGGGAAAAAATTAGATGTATGGAGCTCCGCGAGCGAAAACCTGAGTTGAGAAGGATATGGAATTGAACGTTTTCAACGTTCTATTGTGAAACAAATGCGATTTTGAATTTTTTCTTTTTTATATTTATATAAACCCTCAACAGCTTGTCAGCAGCTTAATTTCTTTTTATTTAGTAATTCTTGAAATTCCTATTTTGACGTGTTTTGACTTCCGATGCTCGTTTTGGATCTAGTTTTTCACCTAATTGAGCCAACCTCTCGACAAAACAATCAAACTCCATAAAATGTCCATGGCACTGGTTTTAGTTACACTAAAACTTCAAAAATCCCCGCGTGATACTTAACACTTGTATACTAGTTTTCGAGCAACCAATAATTTTTATTGTACTTTTGCCCTTCTAACACACACTTACAACTCTGATTATGAAAAATTGAGGATACACCTCAACACACCCTAACTTTGTGACTGAATACCATATATTACACACATTAGGCATTCATTATCGAAAAATAACACTTTACCTTATAATCTCTAGTACGTAATGCATGGGTCCCACCTTGGATATCTAAACTCCAATTAAAATCTAAAAATACTTAATTATTTGTCTAATCAAGTTTATGAAATTCTCAGATTTTACATGTTAATTAGCACTAGTAATGTGGGAATACATATTCTATAAAATATTGGTTTAAATTGGTAACCAATTAAGAGTCGTTTTTGAAATAGTTTCAGTAAAAGTGAAAACGAGACAACTTTTTCCAGAAATAGAAATTGTTTAGATAAAGTTAAATATTGACTATAAAATTAGAATGGGATTGTGATTGGACCTATTAAGTTATCAATCCAATTTTTACAAAAATAAAATACATTGAAGTACATTATTCTCTCATTTCCAAAGTACAACACAAAGTGAACTAAAAATAGTACCACAGCTAAAAAGAATAATGTAAATTCAAGGAAGCAATATAATATATTGATCGTTTCTTACTCAAATTTATGGTTACAATCAAAATTTGAGTACAATGGTTGTATGATCTTAAGAGAAAAATATTAAAGGAGAATGAGAATTATTAAGTTAGGATTGATCATTAATGACATTGTATTAGGTATTGTTAAGATACAAAGATCGACAAAATCTCTAAATTAGAAATAAAAGGCTTAGTGATACTAAGAATGTGTTAGGAAGTTATGATATTGGGGCAATAGTTTAATAATAGTTGTGATTGGCTATTAAATCAGACACAATTGATTTTGTTGTAAAATCTCGAGTACCCAATAGTTACACCTAGCAATATTGAGAATATGGTATCTATCACTATGAAACAAGATAGAAAAATTAAGGATATAAATGTACTGATTTGAATATTTGTAAGTTATTAGTACATGAAGGTAGTATGAACTCTTGTATTATGAGACTTTCAATTTATACAATTCAAAGGATCAAATTAGTATGTTTTAATAGTTTGATTTACTATTCTATTGATCAAAAATTGGAAAATTCTAATTCATCCATCTTTTCAGTTGAATATTAAAAGGAAGGTTAAATGTTTCGAGGTAAGAGTAGTGATGATCAATAAGATAGTTATTTTTCAAAGTCTTTTTAAAGGAATAAAATTCTTTTCAAAAAATAAAAGGTAAAGTCAGAAAATCTTAGACAAAAGGAAAAGACATATTGTAATTACAAACAGTGAGATTATTTGAGTATTAAAATTTCTCTGTTTTGAAAAAAAGACTAGCTACGAAAGGCTTCAATTAATTAAAGGATTATATGAAGTTATATTGTTCATAGCCAATCGAAAAGAGAAAAGATGGAAAGTGCCTTTGTCAATTAAGATAGAGTGGTCTTAAGTGGTCTAAGTGGAGAACAAAGCCTTGAGAAGTTTGTAAAAGGGACTAAAGGTGATATAAATGTGAGAATAGCCAAGATCCACAAAATGAAATTGAGTAGACTCTATAGATAGAAATGAGATGTAGAGATAACTTGTGACTGATGAAAATAAAAGGAACATACTCCTTTAGTCAAGGTAAGGCACTAGAGTAGTTGTGCATGACTAAAAGTCTAAGTAACTCAGTATCATAATCACGATTCATTCACAACATAGAAGAGTGGTGCGACCCATCCAAATATCTTGAAATATTTGAATGAATTAGTGAAGAATAATATAATAGAGTCTGTAAAGTATTATTGAAGTCAATTAAATGCTTAATTATAGAAAAATGATTTGTCTGGAAACTCTCTCATGTTTATTGAAATAGCAGTTCCAAAGTAATATGTCTCAATAAGACTTAAAATATCAAGCAATAAGAATGATATAACTTGATATATCTTCTCAAATGTCTGATAAGAATAAGATAAATTCTAATAGTTGAAATCTTTTAACCATCAATTATATGAACTGTCTTGAAGGATATATCGTACATTGGCTCACACTATAATACTACATCGTGTACATATGAAATGATGCAATTAAGAAACATTAAGGATTTAAGTATGGAGCTGATAAAAGATTTTTGTTTTTGACAATGAAGATATAAATGAAAATAAAAAAAAAAGTTTAGCGAATTGTAAGTGATATAATGCAATTTAGTAATGTGAAAATGTGGAAATCACAATATTTATCAGAGCAAATGAGTTTTCTATGAACACATGAGTTAAAAACAATTTGACGATTTTTTGAGAAGTTGATATCTCTTTAGCTAATCATATAAAGAATAGTTACAATCGATCCAAAATCTTCTTTTGTAAATTTTGAGGAATGAGCTAATTTTATAAAAATTAGAATTATTAAAGGAGGATCACTGAAAACATAAATGTATAAATTGCTACCTAAATTTTGAAAATAAGTAAATGTATTCAAAAGTCAAAATTGATTATTTCATTATAAACCACAATTTAAATGATATTGTGAAATTACATTTAGAGAATGAGTGAGAGTTGCACGATGTGTCTAGTTCTTAAAAGCAACTCACCTTGATAATGAAGAGACAATTGTGGTTTTTTTTTTAACTTCTTGTTTTGTTTGGAAAAATGACAAGTCAATAATTAGACACATTTCATAGTGTAATTTTGGTTGATTTGTTATTTAAATGATGATATTACAATAGGTATTCTCTTGTTTTTGTGATTTAAGGTTTTAAATAGGAAAATGAAGAAATGGAAAAAAAAAGAAAGAAAAACAAAACAATTAACTGGAAAACTACACTAGCGATTAGCTAACGATTTAAAATAACACTAGAAATCACCATCTTAATCGGCAGTAGAAGAATGCCTGCTAATCCACAATGAATTAAAGAATGAACTAGAAATTGCCAGCTAAATCTATAGAGCATAAAATACTATTTTCAGTGATGTACTCAACGATTTGTGTACAAAATGGATTTGCTCACAAATCACTGAGGTCGGTTACGAGCTTTTTTAGATTAGTATGAAGAATTTGAGTTTATCTAAGATATGTATACTTAGGGAGACTATTAAATAGGCCAGAGAGCTTTGAAATAACTATCATAATTCTCTCATTTTACTTTCTTTTTCCTCTATATTAGTTTTATTGTTTATGTTTGAATATACATTGGAGCTTTGATTTATATTAATGTATTTATTTATTCATTATTTCTTTTAATTATATTTATGCGTTATTTATTTGCAGCATGAGTGAGTAGTCTATCAATCTCAACAAACCATAGACAATGTAATATATTTTTGATTGCTAGATAATTATAATTAAGGAATCATGCGCTTAATGCATTAAATCTATTCATACACATCAATCACATATTTAACAAGTTGTTTTTGGGTATAACAATTAAAGGAGATTAATATTGCATGCATAGTTGCAAATGTGCTATGTGGTATTATCATTCTAAATCTATGTCTATAGTTATCGAGAACAATTATAGAAGTAGTAACTAGGATTAATCTATAAGGTATTTTCCGAGTGGATATTCTAGATGATTGTGTTCTAAGTTGTTTATTATGCGACTTTGGTAATATCGGCTTAGATTAGACATGATTTTCATTGAACTTAATGCTATCGTACTTCTACAGTGCGTTTTTATTCAATGGGTAGATCTACAATGATAAGAATGTGACATTTCCATTGAATTTAGGAAAATCGGTGGCTAGCTAAAAGCTATCAACCTATTATGAAGTAGGATTTAATAATTTTAAGATTCCAAGTATATTATGATTATAACTATGGGTGATGTGATATTATGTTCTAGTGTTTTAAAGTAATCCAAATATATTATATTGTTTATTGGGGGTTTGTTTTGAAGTTTGTTTCTTTATATTGAATTGAATTTGAATTGTTCGAATTACTTTGGTTATTTAAGTTAGTAATTATAATTGTTAGTTATTTAGTATTTTAATTCTTGTTTAATTAGATTAACTAAATTAATAAAAACAAGGCAAAATTACTTTCCTTGTAAATTTCGAAAATCCATGAGGAGACGATATCTCATTTACCACTACTACAAGTTAATGATAAAATACGAAAAATTATTGTGCACGCTTGACACGTGTCAATTTTTGGCGTTGTTGCTCGGGATTTTTTGATAAGTTTTAACGATTATAGAAACTGTATGGTCTACACACTTTTTCATGTTAATAAATTGGGACCTTTACATCCGTTTGATCCTGAAAGAGATATAACTTTTAATCGGAGTTTAAAGCAACAACAACTTAGGGAAAACTTAGCTAATAAGATAGAAGAAAACAATAATGATGTTAATGACAATGTCATTAACAATAACAATGATAACAGAGTTATCAATAGTAATAGTGAACTTACTTTTAGACAAGCAAATCAAAATGTTACAGTATATGAGCCTATTTATATAACATATCCTGATGGATTTCTTGAATTTGAATTTAGATCTGGATTTATTAGTGCTTTACCTAACTTCTATAGTAATGAAAATGAAGACCCACATAAACTCATAAAGGAGTAACAACATAAAGTTAATGGGATGAAATCGAAAGAAGATACTTTAGAACAGGTCAAACTTAAGGCTTTTCCTTTTGCATTGAAAGATCAAGCACAAGACTGGTTGTTCTATCTTCCATAAGACTCGATAATTACATGGAGTCAAATGTTAGAAACTTTTCTAGATGAATATATGTCTGTTAGAAAAATTAGTTCCAATAGAAAGCAAATCACAATTGCGAAGATGAAAGACGATGAAAAATTTAATGAATTTTAGGACTGATTTCGAAGATTAATTTCTTCTTGTCCACATTATGAATATACTCAAAGAGCTTTATTATAATATTTTTATGAATGACTCAATCACTTTGAACAAAGACTATTAGACATAGTATGTGGTGGATCTTTATTTCGGACAACACCTACTCTAGCGAAAGAAGCAATTAATAAAACGACAAAACAATCTAAGCAATATGGTGAAAAAGTTGAATCCTCAAGAAACAAACTCTATGAAGTGGATAGTAAGAAAAATAATGCAACTGACGATAAAATTGATGAATTATCTAAGATGATTAAGCTGTTAGTTAACGATAGACCTAATCAAGTTAAGGCTTGTGGATTTTGTAATGACGTTACACATCTTACAGACGTGTGTCCTACTATACATGAAGAAAATACTAAAGAGGTTAATGCAATGATGAATCAAATTTCTGGTCCCCCAATAAATTAGTATAATAATACTTATTATCCTGGAAGAACGAATCCAAATCTTAGTTATAGAACTCTGAAATCAGAATTATAACACTTATAGACCAAAAGCTCTAATATAACTTGCACTTAATCAGCAGCCTCAACAAAGCACTCAATCTATGAATCCAAATTTAGAGCAAATATTGCGTAACTTTATGAGTCAAAGTCATCAAAACTTTACACATATTTCTTAAAATCAGATTAAGGCTGATACTACTAGTAATGAACTGAAAAGTCAGTTAAGTCAAATGAATTTACAAATAAATAGGTTAAGTACTCAATAGAGTAGTCAAGCTAAAGCACCTATTCAAGCCAATATTGCTCATACTAATCAAGCAAAAGTTAGTGCTATATTCAATAATAAGAAAGACATAACTATAATTAGTAAGAAACCTAAACAAAGTAATAAAAAGAAGGTTCATAAAACTATTGAAGAAAAAAAAATGGCTAATGTCATTCCTACAAGAGAATGGATAGCTGAACAATTGAAATATACACCCTTTCCTAGAAGATTATACCCATGGTATTTAGCCAGAGTTGAAGCATATAAAAAATCTTTACAAAAGTCTGAATTAATTGATAAGGATAAAAATGATAAGATCTCTGACAATTTGAATGAAGATATGTGTTCAAATTCTACCATTCCACAACAATTAGTTGATGCTAGGGAGGAAGAAATCAATGAAGACATTCTTGAATCGTTTAAGAAAATAAAAATCAATAAACCATTGATGGAATCAATTGTGCAATTTTCTAATTATGATCAGGTTTTGAAAGAATTTTCAAAATCAAAAGACAAATTTTTAGAAGAATCTAAGGCAAACTTAGGACAAAAAGTGTATGCTTAAATTAAAAAGCAAATACATGAGAAATCGTTTAATCTTACCTTAGTCAAAGTAAATGACTTAATATATCCCACTGACTTGTGTGTGATGAAAATGAGAGACTCAATATTACCTAAGTTCTCATCTAGTCTTTTAGGAAGTCCATTCCTTAAAATAGTTAAAACGAAGTTAGATATCTTTGAAGAAATAATATCTATGGAGTTTGAAAACAAAATTGTCACTTTTCATTTCAATGAGGAAGATATATATGGAAACTCTAATGAATTTAATAACGAACAAACTAAGGATAATGAATCTTGAATTAAATCATCATGAAGCTAAAATAAATGCTATTAATGCAGTAACAATAGAAGATGGGAATGCTAAGACCACGAACAAGCAAGGTGAAGATACTTCTAATCAACAGACAACAACCCAAGAATGGAGGGTTAAATAACCAAACACTTAAGAGAATAATAACATAGAGGAATTTAAATCTATGAAAAATAAGAAGAAGAAAAAGAAGAATCCAAAAATTGTCAAGCTCGATGATCCAGGAGATATATATATATATACATATAAACATAAAGGTCAAATGGGCTTGGTACTTTAAAGCTATATGTGATACGGGTTCTAGAGAAAACTACATGCCAATTCATTTTTTCCTTCATACTTAATTGGAATTGGATGTACTCGCTTCCGAAAAGGTTACTCTACCAAACGACTATTCAGTAAAATCAATAGGTGTGGTTACTAATATACCATTTCAATTTGACAAGTATATTATTTCCACAGACGGCTATGCCACACTTTAGCAACGAAGATCCTCCATTAATTTTAGGACGACCTTTCTTAGCCACTTTGCAAGCTGTAATGGATACTCTATACAAGACAATTACTTTTTGAGTGCATGGTCGAGCAATTACTTTCTGGAATGGCACATGAGTGGATAATCCTACACTTAAGTTTATAGAACTAGTCTAGAACTGTATGGTTCAGTCAAGCTAATGACAGTAAGCAAAAACACTTTATGGGAGGCAACTCATACTCTATCTTTATTTTCCCTTTTTAGTATTAGGATTAGATAGTAGTTTTTTATATTCTTTCAACTTTTAACTCTTACAATAGGGATATTTTAGGAATTCAAATATGGAATAGTTTCATGTAAGGGAGGTTGATTGAGCAAATTTATTTCCTTACTAAATTATTTTATGCATTAGTTTTATGTTAAATAGTTATTTATGGCAATGAAAAAGATTATTTAATACATATCATAGTTAGATTCTAAAAATTGTGAATATTTCTACCTTTATTGAATATATATGTGATAATTAACTAAGAAAATCGATTTAATTAGAAAAATAGTAACATTAAGCTAGCGATTTCCCAAAGATTCTTGTTTATACAGAAAATCGCTGAAAAAATCAGTAACAATATGTAGAGTTTTTAGTGTAAATTTGAGTCAGCAATTTTTCACCGAATCAAGCTTATAACTAAAAATCCCTAAGAAAATCGTTGAGTTACTGAGGCTCATTTCTAGTGATTTTATCAGTGATTCCTCACTAAATCCACTCAAACCCTGATTCATTAAGAACGAATTCGAATTTTTAAAAATAGAAACCTAAAATTACTACATGTAAACCTTTTACACTCACTAACAAATGCACCCTTTCGTTTAAGAGACCAATTTTCGACTAGATTCAACCTTCCAAAGCTTAGTTTTAGTGTATTTAAGTTATTCCCACTTCAATCTTCACATATTCAACCTTAAACTTGGTGAGTTTTAAGAGTGGAGAGCCACCTAGGGCTTGAGCAACGGAGTTTGAATTGGAGCTCGAGAGAGTTCTAAAAAAGCGATTTCGAGTTCAATACTTGAAAGAATCACTTTCAAGAAGGTAATCAATGAAAACCCTAGTCTTTTATCATTTAAAAATTCGGCTTTTCATCGATTTTGGATTGAATATTTAGTTAGGAACTCAATTTTGAGATTTTTCATATAAAATGGTTTTGATATCGAATAATTTCTATTATATTACTAGTATGGAAGCAATGTGATAATTTTTTTCATCACCATTGAATTATCGAACAATTTTTCGTTTATGGTAAGTGGATCGAACTTTATACACAAGCTAAGTTTCAAATTAGTTTGGGGGTTTTTGTCAATATTTATCAATTGATTTGAATTAAATACAAATTTTACCTCTCCCAATGATGTTTTATCAACAACTTTCATATAAATTTCAAACTCTAAATTTCAAAATGATTTTCTCAATGATTTCCTATTCTTGATAGATAAGCTGAATTTCACGTAACGCCTTCTAACAAATTTTGTCCTAAATTATTTTATAGGTTCATTTTTTTTGCTTACACTATTCTAAATGCCCAGAAGTGGTAAGGGTAGAAGGTCACGAGAAGAGAAGGTGAAGGGGGAGTTCATAGAGAAATCGAAAAAATTCAAAGTTTCCCAAATCCAACCCACATCAATATCTTTCAACACACATAGGATTAGACCATAAAGAGAACCTACTCCACCTTCTTCATTTAGTTTCAACACTGAGGATGATTATGTGGAAGAAAATGACATAGTGGAAGTTGACCAAGGGATATTGATAGGGGAGAAAAATATGTACTTAGAAAAGAAAACTTGGTCAATGAGAAGCCTATGAAAAAATTAAGAATTATATAATTAAGGATAGGAAGTTGATCTCAGAATAAGGATTTAATGTGAAGAACTAACTGAAGTATAGGCCTAGGATCCTAGATATCATAGAGGCTAGGAACTAGGGTTTGTTGATTAGGGATTACAACCACCTTGATTTAGAGTATGTTCCTAGTGAACGGTGTTGCAATGTATTAGTGAGAGAGTTTTATGTCAACGCATATGGAAGTGAAAGTAAGACCAATTCCCGAGTTCGAGGGAGGACAATGGACTTTTTTGCTGCAAAAATAAATCGGTATTTTGGATTACTAGATTTTCACTAAAAACAAAACGACGAGTACCTTAAACCCGAATATGGAATTACGTACCACTTCCTTACTGAGACAAAAAAGGGAGGTTTAGAGGCAATCTATAGAAATGGATTTATTCTTAATATAGAGGGGTATCCCAAGCACGTAACCACAATGATTTTTTAGGAAGACCACTAAAGCTTTGTGTTATTTTATCAATGTCAGCTTACAGCCGAGCCCAAAATACTACGAAATAGTGAACTAAGAAGTCGACTTACTTTATCACATTGTCATGAGATTAGGATACTTGGATGTTGGTAGAATCATTTATGAATCGATTAGGAGTGTCATCCGCACAAAGAAGAATGATGGACTTCCTTTCCCCTAGATGATTACGACCTTTTGTAGGATAGACCAAGTGAACATGGCAGGCCTCGACATGGATGTTTTACTAGAAAAGACCATCACTAGTGAGGTTATAGAGAGATATGGCAGAGTGAATGGTTATGAAGACATAGAGGATGAGAGAGAAAGGGCTGAGATAGCCAGAAGAGAAATCAAGCAGAGAAAGAAAATCAGAGACGACACGAAAAGAACTTCGAAGAAGATGTCGTAAGATAGAAATGATCTAAATGTGGAGCAGCCTACTAGGGATTATGACGGATTATATATGGAAGAATCAGAGTTAGTTTTCATGGGCATCATTTTGTGCAATCAGATGACTACTCTCTGTAATCAAGAATTGGTATTTGAGAACCAAAGAGCCTTAGCAAGGAGCATCCACAAAATGGAGCATACGATGTCAAGGAGAAATAGACGTCTAGGAGGCATAGAAGTTCCTATACCATCTACACAGATGAGATTACCACTTAGCAGTAATCTTGATGTTCTAACATTGCCAGGTCAAGAATATCACCTCTACGACCCCGCTGTGAACTACCAGTACCAGAGGATTGATGTAGTGGAGGATGATGATGACGCGACTTCCAGGTGCTGATATTGATTCCCTTATTTCATTTTATTTTCTTTGTCTCTGAGTGATACTGCGAGAATTCCTCTATGTAATTCTGATATTGTTTATATACTTTGTGTTTATGGTGGTATACTATAATTTATGTTCTATTCAGTGCTTGGGTATGATATTTATTACACTTGACATATAATAGTGATATTTATTCACTAAGTTTTTATGCACTCTGACTAATTTTAATTAATTTCTTGATTATCAAATTTATGATTTTATCAATTCTGTCGTATTTCACGTGGTTTGTTTGTTATGTTGCATACCAGACTTCATTTTAAATCTTGAGGAAAAGATTTAGAATGAGTTTGGGAGTATTTTAGGTGAAGTATGACATTGATGATAATGAAAGGAAAGCAAGGTAGAAGAAAATTTCAGAATTACTTTTAATCTGATATTCAAGTAAGTTGACCAAGAATTTATAAATTTCTTTCGAATTCAAGTAAGTATAAATTTCATTTTTCTTTATTTTTAGTTTGAAATATAATATAATGAAATCAATATATTATAGATTCTCGAATGAAAGTGATATTTTTATTACCCATGTGAATTCTATGATAGAAGGAATCAAAATGTTTTTATAACCTTTTTTATTAACTTTTCTACTTGATGTGAACACTAAATTAAATGCCTTATGTTAATCATGATAATGGTTAAAACATGGAAACAATAGTGTAAGATAAACAAGATTGATTTTTAAAAGTATTATGATACAAAAGCTATTGGTTAATTATTTTTATAGCATTTATATATAAAACTATTATGGCACAATTGAAAGAAGAAATGTGTAAGAAACCGATGAATTTCTATAAGTTAGAAAGAATAACTTCTTCAACTTTAGTGGATAGTGAGAACTGTTAACAAGAGTTTATAGAAATAAATATATAGAGAGTCATATAGATTCCAAAGGAAATGAAGTAGAGAATCTAGTGTGGGAAAAATGTGAGAATGTCCAAAAGAAATGGAGTAGGGACTCAAAAGCAAAAGTAAAAGAAATATGTTAAAAAGAAACAATTAGAATGAAAAAAATGGGAAGAAATGAAAAAGATGGATGTTCTTATACTCTTCAAAGAAAAGATTTAACTCGAGTGCTTGAAGTTAGAGTTGAATAAAGTATTTCTTAATCTAACAAGTTTTAAATGACAAATTCATTGGTATCTTGGCAAAATTCCTATTGATTTTGATTGTGGTACTATTATAAAATATTTTCTAAAGTTAAGATTAATCTAGTGGTTTTTGTGTTTTGAGATTCTACACTAGTTATCATAAGCTTGATGCTTGTTAGTAGAGACTGAGAAAACCTATATTGTGTACTAACCTTGGTGATGAATTCTAAATTCTGAGTGTTACATTAGGTGGTTGAATTATCATTAAGGGATGTTTTGATTTGACTAAATTATTCTATTTTATAATAACTTTCATTTACTTGTGGGTAATATTTTTTATTTAAAAATCATTCTATTTTAAAATTTATATTATTTAAAGTTAAGATGAATTAATTTGAAATCAATATATAAGAATGAAAAGAGGATATGATTTAGAGTATTCATTTGCTCATGACATAAAGTGCTGAGTTTGGGGGTATATCACAAGTCAATAATTAGACACATTTTATAGTATAATTTAGGCTGATTTTAAGTATAAATGATGATGTTACATTAGGCATTCTCTTACTTTTGTGATTTTAGGTTTTAAATAGAAAAATAAAGAAATGGAAGAAAAGAGAAAGAAAAGCAAAATAGTCAACTGGAAAATTATACTGGTGATTAGCTAGCATTTGAAATAATAATAGGAATCACTATCTGAATTGGCAAGAGAAGAAGGCCATCGAATCCACGGCGAATTGAAGAGTGAACTAGAAATCGCCAGTTAAATCGCTAGAGCGCGTAATGCTATTTTCAATGATTTACTCGGTCATTTACGTATAAAATGGAATTGTTGACAAGTCTCGAGGTCGGTTATAGGTTTCTTTAGATTAGTATGAAAAATTTGAGTTTATCTAAGATATGTATACAGAGGGAGACTATAGAAAAGGCAAGAGAGCTTCGAATTAACTTTCCTAATTCTCTCTTTTTGCTTTCCTTTTGCTCTATATTAGTTATATTGTCTATGTTTGAAGATACATTGGAGCTTTGATTTATATAAAGGTATTTATTCATTCATTATGTCTTTTAATTATATTTATACATTGTTTATTTCAGAATGAGTGAATAGTCTATCAATCTAAACAAACCTTAGACAATGTAATATATTTTGGATTGCTAGATAGTTATAATTAATGAATCGTGTGCTTAATGCTTTAAATTTATTCATACACGTCAATCATGGATTTAACAAGTTATTTTTGCGTGTTACAACTAAAGGAGATTAGTATTGGATACATAGTTGCAAATGTATTATGTGGTATTATGATTCTGAATCTTTGTCTATAGTTATTGACAACAATTATAGAAGTAGTAACTAGGATTAATCTATAGGGCATTTCCCGAGTGGATGTTCTAGGTGATTGTGTTTAAAGTTGTTTATTATGCAGTTTCAGTAATATTGGCTTCGATTAGGCATGATTTTCATTGAATTTAATGTTATTATACTTCTACAGTGTTACGTTTTATCCAATGGGTAGATTTACAATGATAAGAAAGTGGTTTTTCCATTGAATTTAGAAAAATCGGTGGATGGCTAAAGGCTATCAACCTATTATGAGGTAGGATTTAATGATTCCAAGACTTCAAATATATTATGATTATAACTATAGATTGAATTGATATTATGTTCTAGTGTATGAATGTATTCCAAATATATTATATTTTTTAATGGGGGTTGTTTAAATGTTTGTTTATTTATATTGAATTGAATTGTTTGAATTAGTTTGGTTATTTATGTTAGTAATCATAATTGTTAGTTATTTGGTATTTTAATTCTCGTTTAATTAGATTAACTAATTAATAAAAACAATAAATAAAATTACTTTCCTTCGAGATTTCAAAAATCCTTATGGAGACTATATCCCATTTACCACTACTACTAGTTAGTAGTAAAATACGAGAAATTATTGTGCACGCTTGACACATGTTAGAAAAGAGGCAATACTTTATTTCAAAGTATAATATTTTCAAAGCTATCGACTTAGACAACTTAACTGGTTCAATCATAATCCCACTGTGATTTTCCATCAAAATTCATTTTGTCTAATCAACTTCTTTTTCTAAAAATTCTTATCTCTTTTTTACTCTTTTTGAGTCTATTTCTGAAGCAACTTTTAATTGGTTATATATTAAATCTATATTTTCTAAGAGTAGGTCTTCCCATATTAATAGTGTAAATAGTGCTAACCTCGTTCTACAAACTCAAGATATTCACATTTAATGCTTCTAAAAAAGTCTCAATTCCATTTCACGTTTATCAAACGATTCTCGATCATTCGAGACTTTAATTAAGGTTCATCAAACATTTTTATGGAATTCAGCATGTTCTTATTTTGAACCATTTTTGTAATTTGGCCATAACTTCCTCATTTTAAATCAAACTTGACTCATTCTAGTTGCATTTGAAAACTTAGTCATAATATTAAAACTTTTATCTCACGCATAATTTGAAGATTTAGACTCCTTCCTATCCGAAAAATACTCTACAACTTATTGTTTGAATTTGAAAAATCTAAACTTCACTATTATGAAGATGCCATGCTATTTTAGGAATAACTGACTCATTTATTATAAAATTAAGCTAACAATTTCATTTGTAAATCTTGTATATGTAATAAACCTATAGTATAAAAATAATAATATTTGAACTATGTTTTAGTAGAAATAATTTCTATAAATTTGTTGGTCGAAACTTGAGACAGTTTTGAGTAATTATCGTAAAATCTTCATAACTCTCTTATTTTTAATTGAAATTGCATGTTGTTTATAGTTTCGAAAAGGTAAGACATAGAACTAAAACTTCTCTTTTACTTTACGTTTGAATTCAAACATTTTAGTTATAGAAATAAACTTATAAGCTGATGTACCAAAATTGTCCTTATTATATCAAATTAGATTTTAACATAAACATATCATTAATGGTTTTATTTAAGGAATTGGATTTAAAAAAGAAAAACCACTTAACTAACCTAAAAAAATTAAACTTAGATTTTTAGGACATTGTGTACTTGGGATTCGTAGCCAAGTTTGGGACGCACGATTCGAGAGAGTGACTATTTGTATTAGTTATGATATTTGTAAGTAAACCAGTAAGGAAATAAATAGTAGTTAATGCATATCTATCACGTTCTATAATTTGTATGTTACCTTTTATGGACTTCCACACCTCTTCTGAGTGTTCGATAACCAATTGAGTTTTGATGGTGACTCATGGGTGTGGCGACTGATTAGCTACCAGAACCACACCTTGAGTCACTAGACATGAGTCGTGGTGAAATGTGTTTTATTTAGGAAACCTTCAAGATCCCTCATCTACGATGGTCTAAGTTCAACGAACTTTGTCACATATTTAAGACATGAGTCAGCTTGGCTTTGCCGTCGCGACTCAAGTTCGTCGGGGGATTGTTTCAATCTCTAACGGGCCTAGATCATATGGATTTTTCTCCTTTAAATCTATTAATTTTCATTATCTTTAATTTCTATTTCACAATCTCACTATCATGCATTTTAAATAATTTTCACCTTATGTAGTATCTCGCATGATCTTTAGATTGTTTTATTCATTCTTTGAAGTACTGCTTCTATTCTTCTTGCTTTACTCATTGGAATTGTTTCCTCTAGTGACAATTGCAGATCCATAGACGAGAAAGGGCAAGATGCCGATGATTGGTGACTACTTCTGATGACATCAGAGTGGCATTTCCCTTTGTTATTTTGTAGTTCATTTCGTATTGTATATACTTATATATGACTTGTTCTGACATGCTATTTTAATATGGGTATTTAATGACAAATACATCCATATTGTTGAATTTCTTGTACTTGGTCACCATATATAAATGTTATCCACTTTCGCAGGGTTCCACATATAGGTTGTCCATACTTGTATATTTACTTTGAGTTATTTAAATTGGTAAGTTAATTCCGCTGTTTTAATTGTAGAACGTGCAAATATTAAAAACACAACTCTAAAATACCAAACTAACAATAATAATGGACATGCAAGGCTTACTAGGCTTGCAATGACCTTGCCAGGGTTGACTTGAGGGTCCACATAGGCCTAAGCCGTGCGGGGCCTAGTTTGTGAGGACTGGGGCCATTATAGTAGGTATCAGAGCCTAAAGTTTAATACCTAGCTCTCGATAAAATTACAATCAAATAAAGATTGAAATAAACTTTAGAGTTAAGACACAAATCAAACTTAGAATGGAACCATATGATCATGGCATAGAGTTTTAATTACGAAGTGAGGAGAGTTGGGGAAATGAAAAACTTGAACTATTTGTTGTGATATACTATATTATTACCGTTAGCTATAAATTGATCAAGAACTTGTTGTCTTTAGCTAATCGCGATGGTCGATCTCCTAGAGGCTAGCAATAGCAATGGTAGCTAAGATGTACATGGGCGGTGTCAAGACTCGTCTCACTAAGTACTGACTTAACTTAATTACCCTAATTAGCCAGCTAAATCCATATTGTCAACTTCAAACCTCAAAATATTTTTTCTTTTTAATCATTTATAATGCCCCAAAACTAAATTTAGATCCTTAATAGATCTTAGTTCTCGATTTATCTAATTGGAGCAAATTATGAAATCATATGGAATACCTTTTGTATTTCACAAAAAATTTAGTAGCACCTCATTTTAAAGTGGGCTGCAAGAAATTTGAATTCCCATACACACTAGCTTAAAGAGAAAAGCTTAGAATGACTCATAAGCCCTTGGTGTCATGTAGAATCTTTTTAAATATATTTAGGTTTATTAAATTAGTTTTAAGGACCCTAGCTAAACTCAAAACACTCCTTAAAATAAAAATAAAAAACTAGAAAAAAAAGGTTATAGGGTAGGGAGGGTGCTTCTAGTCCTGAGCCTAGATACTCCCATGAATTTTTGGTGTTTTCTTTCCCAAAAAGCTACAATGGTGGACTCCTTATGCCCAAATCTCCTTGCCTTTACCTCGCGGAGGTATTACCATCATGATCAAACCAACAACAACAACCACAATAGTAAACAATTATCAATTCGAGATTAATTAAATCATTGAAAAGATGAAAATATAAATTTGAAAACCAAAACTTTGAACAAAACTTGATTATGTTCTTATAAAGTTCTTTTTATTTTAATAACTCATTGAAAACATAATTGAAAGAGTGACTATATGGGTTTAAAGAATCATTTTCTTTAAAACTCAGTACACATGTTTTTTAATCAAAAACCCGAATTGGTATTTTAAAAACCTGATATTCACATGAGTTTTGAGAAAAACAGCTTTGATCATTGAAAAACCCATATAAATTTTAGAAATTTGGTGATAAAAGAAATTAAATTTAATGTCAACAAAGGCCACAATGGACCAGTCGATCAAGAGGCTAAGTGCTTGAGCACAAACCCTACTCTGACATACAAGAACTTATTAAGACACCTAGGGTTCAATCTATGTCCTAGCTTGATTTCTTCAAATTCTAGCCCTCAATTCTTCTAATTAGAACAATCTATCCAAGATTTTTATTTTTCCTCTCAACTAAAATGATGTTGGAGTTGTATTTTCTAAGCATGTTCAGATCATTAAATCCTATTTATATAGGTAAGCATGTATTTAATCTATGCCTTTAGATCAACCGCAATTGATAATCTCTAGGAAGATCAAGATTTTACATCTTCGAGGACATGCATGTCTTTGATCTTCATGAACCACTCATAGGATTCCAATATGAATAAATACCTTGGTAGAACAATGAGTCAATAGTTTTAAGTTAACCTATCTAGAACTTATAACATAAAACTTATAAAACTTTATTCTATTACTTAGGCGTTCCTAGTATTGTCTAACTCAAATCATGTAGACGTTCATTTTAACTATTTTGATTTCATCACTTAGCCTAGGTTTAGTTAATATATTTATATAGAAAACTTAGACTATTTATGTAATTTACATAACCTCAACTTTGATTTCAATTTATTAAATTATACTAACCCAACTTTCCATCAATACCTCAACCTATCTAATACCCTCATGCCCACGCATCTCGAGGAAACACTCAATTGCAAAAATTGACCATAATACCAAAGAAAATTGTGCATGCTCATATACATAGTCGTATATACATGGAAATATAGAAATATATAATATTTTTGTTACCTCGATGTCAACGTCTGAGGCTTGACCGAGCACACCATGTAGGATTGGCCTTCAGCTCATGGTTCTACAAGACATGCATGATTAGGATTAGTATTTTTCGGATCATTACAATGCACTTGCTTTTGTTGTGTATTTCAAGAGACTTGTGGACAATGATACATGTATTCATTGAGATATCATACTAGTTGCCTCTTTTGCTTTACATGGTATAATTTTGCCAGGTTTTCCACCGTGTATGTTTAATTATTAATGAAAACTCATTAATATGCATTTTATTCATGCTTAATGTAAGACTTCTGATTATCGAATCAACTTATTAAATCATTTAAATTGTGAACAACTTATGTCTTGTCATGAAATTTTGATTTATATACACATGAAAACGATTAAGTTACAAATTAGTGAAGAAACAAATATCAATCCGTGGGCGTCTCCATGGCGGTGAGTCTGCGTGGCATGATGTTTTGGCGGACGTGGTGATGCCCAGTTTTTTTTTAGAATTTGGGGTCGCCTAATAAAATATGAGGCCCGCTATGGGCACCCCACCATTTCATGAAGGCACCCATTATTTTTCTCATTTCCCAATCTAAAATGTAAAAGACTATTTTGCCCCTTCATATATACACACCCAAACCCCACAAACCATTTGCAACTCAAAACTGGGGCACCCCACCACCTTGAGGAAGAAGTGAACCATAAAGCCACAATTGTGTTTGTCGAGCGTTTATCGATTCTTGCGACTTGACATCATCCGACAGCGAGGTAACAATGTTTGACAACCGTACGATGTTTCGATGGAACTGTAAATTTGATTAAAACTGTGAAATTGATGATTTGTTTGTCAACGTAGGGTTTGGTAAATTCGACCAATCCGAAGTTGTTTGCACTATATTGTACTGCTATGGTGCAAGAGGAGGTTGAACTTGAGGTAATTTTTGAAATTTAATGTGTTTTTATGCGGTTCATAAAATTTTCTGTCGATGTGCGCGATTGATTCGGCCACGCAGGACCGAGATGTAGAGAAACGTCTCGGTCAGCAAGGACCGAGATGTCTGCGTAGTTCACGTAATGGAGAGAACGATACATAGTGGCAGTCTCGGTATGGGACGACCGAGACTATGAAGGAGTTCTCGGTTGTACATGAACGAAACTCTGTTTATAGTGTCGGACCTGTACAACCGAGAACTTGTGTTTTTGGGATTTTTTGGTGATTGTGCTGTACATTTTGGTTGATTATAATGTTACAATGTTTGTATTGCAGGTAATGCCGATTTCTACCTTATTTCCAGACTACAAGGATACGTTTACACCTTGTAGGCCATTCCCCTCTAGAGAAACGACTATTTCATGGTTTCAAATGATAGGCCGGGAGAACATGTTTGTGCTAGTGACGAAGCACTCTGATGTCGGGGGCATTAAGCGCAGGGGAAGGGTGAAACTTGCATGTGAGAGGTCTGGAACATATAGGGGAATGTCTCAAAGAGTTAGCAAGGGGAAAGCGGCAAATATTTCTTCAAAACCAAGGAATGAAGAAGAAGAGGAAAAAGGGAAGACTCAAACTGGTACGAAGAAATGTGGATGCCCTTTCCTTATCAACATAAAGGAAAATGTTGACTCCTTGTGGTATGTCACTGTCATTTGTGGGAGTCACAATCACGACCCCGCGAACAACTTGGACGACCACTCATTTGCCGGAAGATTGGATAAGGGGGAGCAGGAGGTTGTGGTGCAGATGACAAAGGGGAATGTGAAGCCAAGAAAAATCCTAAATACGTTGAAGCAAAGAGATGTTAGAAACGTATCGACAATGCAGACAATATATAATGCAAGACAAAAAGTCCGAATTGAGGATGCGGGTGGGAGGACTCAAATGCAACAAATGTTGCACATCTTAAAGAAGAATAAGTGGATGTCGTGGCATAGGAAGCATCCCGATACGAATGTTATCACCGATTTATTTTGGTCACATCCCGATTCAATAAAGTTGCTAAGGTGTTTCTCATCGGTAATTTTGATGGATTGCACGTATAAAACAAATAGGTACCGAATGCCTTTGTTGGAGATTGTCGGCATCACTTCTACGCATTTGACGTTATCCGTTGGTTTGCATTCATATCATCAGAGAGTCATGCGAATTATGTTTGGGCACTTGAGAACTTGAGATCCGTATTGGATGGGTGGCCTAAACCTGACGTGTTTGTTACCGATAGGGACTTAGCCCTTATTAGTGCCATTGAAGAAGTATTTCCGTCATCGTCTCACCTCCTTTGCTCTTGGCACATCAACAAAGTAGTATTGGCCAAAACTAAGAAGATGTTTGGGGAGAACGATGGTTTTGCTCGTTTCATGGATAGGTGGACGAGCGTTATGTATGCCAACTCGGACGCCTTATTCGAAGTTAGGATGAATGACTTACGTTGTGAGTTTGGGAATGTCAAAGGTCTTGCGATTACTTGGACAACACATGGGTAAATAACTACAAGGAGAAATTTGTAACCGCATGGATAAATCGAATTACGCACTTTGGGGAAACAACAACGCGAGAGGGTTGAGTCTGCGCATTCCACTTTGAAGCTACACCTTGGCAACAGTCATGCCAATTTTGAGACTTTGTGGAATGTGGTTGATGGCATCCGTAGAATCCAACACGACAACATCAAGGCATCGTTTGAGCTAAGTTTGAATGTGGTCCAACATGAATACATTGATGAGTTATATCGACGATTGCGTGGTTATGTCTTTCAACGGGCGCTTAAGTTAATTAGAGAGGAATTGCCACGTGGAGAGCATGTTGGTCACGACTCCACTCGTTATGGTTGCGAGATACGTACGACACATGACCTTCCTTGTGCACACGAGGTAAACTAACATAAATTTGTTGGGTCGCCCATCACTCTCGAGGATATTCATGTTTACTAGCGAAAGTTGAGTATGATACTTGAGAATCATGTAGATCGGTCTGGATACAACTTGCACGATGAGATTGAACGGGTGTTGCAAAAGTTTCATGCTTGCACTGATGAGTACGATCGCCTTAGGATTATTCAAGCTGCTCAGGGAGATTAGTCGACCTTCGTCTACATCGGGTGTTGTGCCACCGGCGAAAATAAAGACAAAGGGAAGGACACCGGGGTCTTCAATCGGAGGTAAGGCAGGATCGAAGAGAAAACACGGTAATGACGATTCTTCCACGACTAGATTGTCGAGCGGATTTGAGTACGTGCTTTCCACTGAAGAGGCCTCTAGTTCGAGGAAGAAGAAAAGCAAAGTTGTTCCTAAAATGCGTCGTGCCAGTCGACGCACGCAAAGTGCATCTAACATGGCTTATGCTCATTGCATAGAACCAGATTTGTTGGCATATGTTGAGAGCACTATCGATGTGCTAGCCGATGGAAATTATGGATATCGGTGTGTTGCCTCTGGGCTAGGACTTGCCGATGTGGACGGTTGGAGGATTGTTCGTAGAAGGATGTATGATGAGATTATCGGGTATGAAAACCTTCGGCGGGAAGTGCTTGGAACGAGTTACGAGACTGTCAAGATTACTGTGCATTGTCCAGATAATCAAGTTGGTGCATCTTTCAAAGAATGGTTGACACTTCCAGACATGGGATTGTTAGTATCAACCGCATTCAATGTCATTCTTGTAAACCTTTCGCATGGGAGTGCCTCGACATTTCTACCTCTACGTAGTGCTCCACCGTTGTCGTTGCACAATAGACTTATCATTGCCATGATAAATGACAGGAATATCCATTAGGTTAGGGTAAGTTCTATGATTTTTTGTGAATTGTTTTGTTTCCCCCCTAATCGGGTTTTTGACAATATCTTCTATGTTCTATTGTTCACTTTGACAGGTGAAGTTGCGTATGAATGCACCGCTGCCATCCTTATATCCATCGTGGGATCGGTATGTTGAGGAGTGCGCCAAAGGTTGGCGAGATGGATTCGTAATTCGAGATATCGCGCCCCTTGCAACTGTTGATGAAGGAACCGTAACCGTGGTAGATTTAGGTACACCGTAGTACAAAACTTGTACCTAGCTACGACGTTGTTGTACATTTTGTTTACTGTAAACTTTGTTTGGATGTTATATTGATATATAATGATATAAGTTTCTGTGCAAATTATCGTCTCAAGCACACCAAGTCCGTGACACCCAACATAGTCTCGCCGTAGTAAAGCGAGAACTAACGTGAATCATCGCAACGCATTGCCGAAAGTAATGTTTGTCGACGCCGTCCCGTAACGTCTCGTCGAGCCGTGCGCGACCATACGCAGGGATTCTCGGACATGAGGAACCGAGAGTTTCCGATCTCGTTACCTTCACACCGAGAGCATTTGGTCGCCATGTTCATACAACTGCACAGGAATAGCTCGTCGACTAGTGCCCGAACGTTTTGGAATAATATCGGTTGTGACTAACCGAGAGTCTTATATAATTTTCGTCCATAAATGACCGACACATTGGATAATATAGGATCAATGGACGTTTCTACGACGGACACCGAGAATCCAGCGTTTGTTTCAGTTTGTTAACACCGAGAATTCCAAAGAGGTGTCGGACCTGAATGACCGAGACACCATCTGTACCAAAAAATTCTATGTTAACTAAACCAAAATCAGCAAGATACTAGCCAACATCCTGAATATCAACTATAACAAATGTAAAACATCAAGTAACATTCATGAATAAGTCCAAACTATAACAAATGTAAAACATCAAGTAACATTCAAGAATAAGTCCAAACTGTCATCCAACATTCATCAAAGTATCAAAACTGTCATAAAACATTCATGAAACAATAAAACATCCAAGTTCCCGAAAAAAATCCAAACTTTCATAAAATATCCATGTTCCTCAAACAATAAAATATCCATGTTCCCTAAAACAATCATTGCTTTGGTTTCTTCAAATTCTTCCATTGGTACTCCTTGCCAAGCATTTTCTTCGAAGAGCGAGCATCGACCGTGGCGGGCGGAGCATTAGCCGGGGTGGAGTGTGTAGAAGTGCTACCATGCTTTGGGATCGCTAGGGCTCGCTTCGGTAGGGGCGGATGTGCGGTTGTGCGTGCTTGCGGTGGCGGAGTGGTAGTAGTGGTGGTGGTGGGACCTATACTCCTTTCCGAAAGGAAATTGACGATATCACTCGCCATTTTCCTCGCAGACTCAAGCGTACACAACTCCGGCGGGAGGTCCATCCATCGTAATGCCGCGTCCAACGCACGCCTATTACGCTAATGAAAATAATCGGGTTAGTGTTAATGTAAAACATATCGGGATGAAAACAAATGGCATGCATAATACATATAACACTTTGTCTTACCTCCAAGTAGCTCGTTGTCTGCGATGGTTGTGGCGACCATGTCAAAGTCCTCAAAGCTCGGATTGGTGATCACAGGATGAGACACTTTGAAGAACTAAGGTAGGTAGTCCGGTGTAGCCAAAAACTTGAACTCTGCCTTGTCACCACGAACTTCGGGAGCCAATAAATGGTTCGTCTATCGCTCCCAATTGTCTTGCTGGAACCCATACTTGACCGAGTATTTGTTCGCAGATGGGCCTCGATGTGCTTCCAAAGGTCGGTACGGAGGATCTGGTATAGATTGCACGTGGCCAAACTGTCTCAGAATCTTCTTCGGATGGTAGGGCTCCACCACATCCATGTACTTAATCGTCCCACTGTAAAAGGCCATCGCGTGTACAACTCCATTTTCCCTTAAATTCACATATGGGTCCCAAGTGACCTAATCAAAATGCAACAACCATTGTTAGTAACCAAAAAAACAAAAGCATCTTTCACCACAGGATTTGGATAACCATCTCACCTCACTTGGGTGCAACCTATCCAACGTTCTCCTAATGGACCCGAGCTTGTCAACATTCAACACGGTCTCGTGCTTTTGAATCCATCTGCAGACACGAGGTTGCACGTAGTCCATGTATTTCACATTGGGTGTGGCGAAACCAAGTTTGAAATGGTCGTACACCCATCCCTGCAAATATATACAACGTTAGTTAGTCCGCAAATGCAAATATTAGTAATAATTATACCAAAAACAATGTAAGTCTAATTTATAACAAACCTCAAGCAATGTGAGGTAGCCAACAAACGAGACACTTGAACTCGGGGGGCGGACCCAAGTGTCGATACAAGTAGACCAACGCAACCGCACCCCATGCGTACTTTCCCACGTCGTCCAAGTCTTCAAGAAGCTTCATCAACGCGATAGACACCCGAGCCACTCTTATCGGCAAATAGGGTGCAAGACATGTAATATACAACATGTACGCTTGGGCTGTGCATTCCACAGGAGGACAATTTGTGTGTCTCGAATAAGCTTTGGGGCACCATCGACTCTTCCACCAACATTTGCGCACTGTGAGCCCCTTGCTGATATTTACCTCCTCGTCAGCCTCTTCGACGCTAACCCAAAGTAGTTTCGACACCATCTTAATAGCGTCCGAGCGAGATTCCTCCGTGTACCTCACAAAGTTCTCAACTGCCACGACTTTGCCTGTTACTTGAATCTTCAGGAGGAAGCTCACATCCTCTAAGGAGATAGACATTTCACCAAATGGTAAGTGAAATGTGTTCGTCTCCGGCTGCCACCGCTCCACAAATGCAGATATAACCTCCTTGTTGGCCTTGCGGTATGAACAGTCTATCAGCGTATTCAACCCAGAACGCTGAATAATCCTCTGAAGTCCCTCCGTGTTTGGGTGGCACGACTGTAAATCCCATTCTTGTATATGAGCTCCGTGATTGATACACTTGAGTAGCGGACGCTCCTGCAACAAAAAAAAAAAACTTTTCTTCATGTTTGTGAAAACCCTGAGTTTTAAATAACTCCGTTCAATGAAATTTTAATTACGTCATTGCTCCAAATCGCTAATGCGACATGATCCTTAAAGCTCTTCGACAACGCACTGTCTATAGGACCACCGGGGAAAGGAGCACGCATTTCAACAGGCACTTCTGCCTCTCCTTCATTATGGTCAGCTCCACCACTACTACTCCCGCCCATATTACGATCAGGTTTCGTCTTGTTCCCCGCCGCTGATGAGTCACTGCTGTTAGACTCCGATGCATGACCCTCCTCTTCCCCTCGGGCAACAACAACATCTTTTGATCGCCGAGTGTCGATGTTGGAACCCTCATCGTGCAATTCTAACCTTGCACGATTTCCATCTATCATAGCCTTTCCCTTAACATCTACGTTCTCCTTCTCTTTCTCTTTCCGGTAAGATGCTGTCGGGGGTCTCCGGCCGCCTCGCCCCCGGTTAGCCCTCAAGACCTCAACACCAACCTCCTCCATTGTCACCGGTGCTTTCGAACGAGCCATACCTGAAAACACTACAACATTTAAGCGCCTGGAACAGAACCAAAAAAAATTACTAAAAAAAAATTCAAATTCATCCATTTCTGTTGTCTCGGTCAAGCAGGTTCGTGAAATACGCCATACTTTCGTTCACTCCTGACCGAAAATGGATCAACGGTCTCGACAATGTACAACCGAGATCAATACAACGTTCTCGGTTGTACATCACCGACATGGCATAACCTATTCAATTCGCCTTACTCTCGTGATGTGCAGACCGCGTCGACTCTAATCCTCTCGGCATTGTACAATCGAGAGGTAGAGTACATTCTCGGTTGTACACCACCGACACAACATTAACTAACACTAAATGTAACTCTCGTGATGTCTCGACCGAGATAACACAATTAATCTTGGCCATTCGTAACCGAGACTCGGTGAACTCTTCCGCCGCTGGCCGAGAACGACGAGTTCCCAAATATTTACCATCCGTCTCGCCATGCTTGGCCGATACATTAAAAACACTATCGGCCGTGTGGCGAGAACCACGAATTTCCAATAATGGAACCATTCATTCAATACACCGCCACACAAACATTACAACTACTCTACCAAATGTAACTTAATTACATTATCAACGTACCTTCAAACGATCGATTTAGCGCCAAAGGTGTGTGTACGACGAACTTCAACCGAGCCCTAATTTGGAGACGAAATCGCCCAACACTGCGAGCCTTCAAACTGCAAAAACCTCCTACAACGGAGGAGAAACAAAGAGACGAACGAACACAAATGATTTCCGGAATCCTCGCAATGGCCGATCCTCAACGATTTCGTGGTTGCTCAAGGAGTTCGGTGGTGGAGGTGGTGGGGGTGGTGGGGTGCCTCTGTTTTGAACGAGGGGTATTTTGGGAATTTCGGGTCTAAATTCTGGGTGCCCTGGGTAAAATGCTTAGTGCCCACAACAACAGGGTGCCTTCATGAAATGGTGGGGTGCCCTTAGCCGGCCTCTAAAATATTAAGTGGTGTGAGCCAAATGTCAACGAACTCAATTAAGCGGTAGTCTGGTCAACCGTCAATCATATAAATAATACTTAAATACAATTTGTATAACTAGCATACATTATTAGAGAGATAAAAGAATAAATAGAAACACTTCGATATAAAAACATAGAGAATACTAATAAGATAGATAATAAGTTGTTGTCCATAGATAATAAGTTGTTGTCCTATTTATGAAACACATTATTGACAAGATTAACGGTGACCGAGTTCCCTCTTTTATAGAAGATAGATCCAATAATCAACACATTAGGTTTTTGTGTCACTTATTTAGGCTTCTCAACGGAAAGAAACTTCTTCTAAGCCATCGCAATCACATATACCCAACAAAACTCATTGACGCATGTCGAATGCGTTAAATTATAATCTCGATGAGATTACCAAGTACCACAATATCTGCAGCATTGGCAAGCACGGGGTCGATTTACAAAAACCAAGGTTTCTAACTTATATTAACAAAGAAGAAAGTAAATCGAGAGATTTGAAAATGTTATTTTAAATAGTCCACCAAAAACAAGGAATTAAATCTCTTTGTAAAGAAATCAATCAAGAGGAATAACCTAGACCCTCGGTAACTTAAACTTCCTCGATTGGCATACTCAACCCTACGGTCGTCGATCTATGTAATTGCAATTCAAAGGTTTGCTAAAGTAGCTATAGAACCAAGTGCGCACCCGGTTCCTCGTTTTCCTCTAGTCGATAGTCAAGGTATGACCATTTGACTAATCCTCTAGTCAAGTGTATAACCTTAGAGTCAAGCAAATCAAGTTTAACACGATGACCGCAATAGGATTTGTGAAAATACTAAACCTAGACAATCGTATCGCTACCGCGTCTGATTTATCCTAGATCCCTAAAGTACTTGACAGGTCCCAAAATAGTCAAATCAATGAGTATGATAAACTGTCACTTTTGTGGTCTTCTTGTACAAGTACGAATTCAGATGACTCACTAGCAATAAATCAAGTTTAAATAAAGGTTTAATTCTAATTAATCATGCAATACCAAAGAGAATAAAACACCAAAAAAAGCAATCGAACTAAATTAAATTAAATCACACGTAGGTTTGATGCCAAAAGAGTTGTTTGATCCACCTCCGGTCTAGATTGATGAAGTTTAGCCACATATGACGATAGAAAACCTCAAGTTCTTCAAGTTATCTCTCTACTCCTAAATTACTCTGAATACCTTCCATTTTTTTCCTTATAGGTCCCTCCTTTATATAGATGAGCGTGAGTACAAGAATAGGAAAACCTAGGAAATAAGAACATTTTAGAAATTGGAAAACTTCAATTTTGCGAGTCTGACGCTATTGTTGTATGTCACGACCCAAGTTGCTAATAGCATTTTAATCTTAAGTCAGGATCACTGACCCGTGACGTGCGACCCACATCGTGATACGCACACTGACTGAGGCACGTGGCCGAGGTATATTTACATTTATGTGATGATTTCCTAGTATATCGTATATGTGTAAACTAGTAAGTCACATCTACTTACTATTTATAGATGTTAATATGTGAGCGGAGATGCGCCTCGAGATGCGTGCAGTAGTGGGACCAGGTAAAGAGTGGTATGGTAAGCTAACATTAAGTTAGTGTGGCTTAATTAGTTAAATTTAATGTAGCTACGATTGATTTATATTATATGTAGTGTAAGTTAGCTAAATAAAACATTAGCCATTTAATGTTCATCGAGATACGTGTGTACACAATCATAATGAAAATTGTGTAAGGTTGGTGTTGTCGAGGATAAGTTAGTGGGAAGTTAATTGGAAATTGAATAAGTATAGCCACTAGATAATCCTAGAGATGTGTATAGAAAATGAGATGTAGGCACAAAAATCAAGCCATCCAAAAATAAATATATATATATATATAGGACTTTTCTTTCTCAAAAGCTTACAAATGCAAACAAAGAAGAACTTAGAGCTAGGGTTGCTAAAATTTGGTGTTCTCAAAGGAGCAAATCATCATCAAATTGCTTGATAAGAGTTAGGAGCTAAGTCTAACACTCAACATAAGAATTACAGGTTTTGTATACTCAAAATTCATGGATTTTTATATATGAATGAATAGGTTCTAATTTTAGAAAAGTTTGAGTTTTTTAAGGTTGTGTTGTCAATTCTGAAGGCTTCTTTCAATTTTCTAATCTTGAAATTTAAAATTGAGGGTTTTTGAAATAATTGGGTTTGAATCCTGTTTTGGTTTTCCACTGATTGCGGAGGGTAAATGAAATCGTTTTCGAAAATTGGTTTACATATTTGGATTCCTTACAAAAAATAATTAAATTTAATATAAAGAATTTTGAAATTTGAAGTTAAATTGGCCAAGTTATGATTAATCACAATTTTAATGAATTTTTAAACTTTCTATGAAATGCATGTATAAATTGATAGTTTGATGAGTTATATATGAAGCGTAGGTTGTTGTTGATTGTTTGGAGAATATATTAGGTAGCTGGGGGTGGAGAGCGGGCATCCGAGGCGAATGGCAGGCTAATTCACGAGTGGAAACCCATAATTCTGTTATAGAATTCTGGGTTTCAGCACAGCTAGCGCGCTAGATAAGTTCAATAGCGTGCTACTTGTAGGTAGCACGCTACCTAGCTCCTATAGCACGCTATGCACCAGTAGCGCGCAATATATAATACAAAGCGCGCTACTGACTCTAAATAGCAGAATTTCTGCACTTTAAATCTAACACATAAATTAAGCCTAATATTATATTTAATGGTTAAAGTAAATCATAAAACCTATGTAAACATACTAGGAACCTAGGGGAGAGTCTCGGGAGTCTGGGTACGCGTTTTAGAGTGTTGAGAGGCTTATTAAGCTACGGAATGCATTGTGTGACTTGTAAGTAATCTTGTCATGGTTCTTGTTTACATTTCATTTCAATTATGCTATGTTTTATAGTGTATTTGACTATGAAATGCCTTGAATTCTGATATCATGAACTTGTTTCATATTCTACTCATTATATAGGTGTTCTTATCATGATATCATTTGTTTATGGATTTGTTGACTCTATTCTCATGTTCTGTGTCTTTCTTACTATTTTGATAAAAGTGTGATCAAGAATGACATGCTATTAGGATTAGAGAAATGAAATTGGAATGCCTATGGACTTGTGATCTATGATTATTGGCTTCGAAGCATATTTCCGTGTCTTGAAATTTTTGATGCAAGTCTTTCTTGAAACAACAAAGTAGTGGTAGAATCTAGGATCCATTGCACAATATGGGATGCGCGACACAAAAGGTCACTAGACTACCGGGGTTGTCGGCACTCACCACTACACTTGCACGTCACACGAGTCAACGAGACTCAGGGTAGTAAAAAAGAATATATAAATGAGTGAATATGGAGCTGTAGTGCTCAGCTCTGACCTTCGATAGAGGTGTAGAGCACAACTCCACCTTGAGTTAGTGGAATACAAGCCTATGTGATAGGGCTCACAACCAACAGGACCTAGATCATTACTACTCAGCCTGTGTCAGTCTCATTTTATTTAACGGTTGTATTTTCTAGCATATCTCCATTTTAGCACTTCTTCGTCATATATATGCTTTTAAATACCAGTCGATTATGTTCAGGAATGTACATAAGAATATCCAGGAATCACTTTATTACTTATTATATTCACTGTCCTTTTTATGACGTTGGGTGCAGATCCGACGAGCAATATGTCGGGCAAGGAGACGATCGGCGACTATCTTTGAGCATTCGACAATTTTCTACTTCTTTTCTTGTAGATTTCGATATTTTGATGTATTATATACTTTATTTCGTTACCGTACTTTTTGGGGGTGTATATATTAGGTTGAGCGTATAGTTCCCTGACTTGAGACTTCATTATCACACCGTTTCTCATCTTTTGATGTTTAGATGCATGTGATGTTATTTCGTGGTCTTCACACTTAGGATTTATTATATTGCTTTCGCATAACTGTTAAGACTTCGGCTAAACTTAATAAACCATAAAAAATTTTAGTTAACTTTTAAATCTATAATAATGTGACACGTGTATTACTTATCGTATGCGTTTAACGAGGAGAATAAGACAAAAGGTCAACTAATACATACTTAAGTCATACGTGGCTTAGATTAGTGCTTAATTACCGGATTAGGCTGGGCGGTGGCCTATTTTGAAGAAGGGGCCATCGTAGTTGGTATCAAAGCCAGTTTCTACTTACCATAAATTTGAATAAAACACAAACCTTAGATGTGGAAACTAGACAATATTTGCCTAAAAATTATTAGTTGGGAAGTGAGGAAAAGTGAGCTGGGGGTTTACATTACATACATGTTAATAGCTAAATGTATATAGATATGTGCTATGCCACTTAGTAGCTGATTAGTGTTCGCTATCTATTTGCGGAGGATCTTCAGAGGTTCTCTGACTGAGTGACAGCTCAAGGCCAGCAGTTGACCAACTTCATCACTATGATGACAACAAGATTTACTCCATCGGCATTGACATTGTGACGGCCTAGCTCCCCAAACCATGTACCACCCAGCCTAATCCGTCATTAAGCCCTAATCCACACCAATTAGGACTCAACAACGCATTAGTTAGCCTGTCTACCTCATTCAACTCGTTACACATGCGCAGCTTAGTTAATATTCATTTCACTTTTATCAGAGTTAATTAAGAGATCGTTATCATTACCTTAATAATCAGTGGAAAACTTAATAAAATTAGCGGAAACATTTACAAAAATACCTACTGTAGAAACCAGGTAAACCGGCAATCATATAAAACCAATTAGAGTAATAAATGAAACAATAGGGAAGTATTGTCTCTCAACCCAATATACAACCTAAAGTTATACAAAAGACTTAAGTAATATATATAGAAATTGATCACGTACAAAAGTAGCAGAAACTCTCCTTTGACGGCTCAACATTAATCCTTGATCTTCTCCTTCTATAGTCTAATACTCTAAGTATCGCACCCACCGTCATAAAAAGGACGGTGAGTATAGGAAAGTAGAAAGTAACACTGAAAGACATTTGTCCACATTTCCAAATATATTCAAGAAGTATCTGAAAGCATAATAATAGCAATTAAAGCTTAAAAAGAAATCATGCTACAAGATAATCCAGTTAAACAATGACACTCGGCTAAGTAGTAATGATCTAAGGGCGGCAGATCGGAAGTCCTAACACTAATGCCTTTTCCACTATATAAGGATGAAGCTGAGCTCTACATCTATGTTGAAGGTCAAAGCTGAGTTCTACGCCTTTATAATCATTCACAAGTGCCATTCGCCTGCGTTATATGCTTGCCAACAACCGCGGGTCCCATACCCCGTGTATTATGCAAGATAATGGAAAGATCCCAAGCACTTCGGAAGTCTAGTGACCCTCGTGTGCCGCACCACCTCTATCATATCATGGTCCTAGATATGAGAACTACTTTCATTACCTAAAAAATGACACGGTTTAGGAATCCAACAAAGTAATTCAAAACCTAATGCACAAAATAATATTACCAAATATCTACCTAATGGCATGCTATTTCATTTGACTAAGTAAAACAACAATAAAAAAATGACATAACACATAATTAAGAGTAAATAAAATTATTTAATCAATAATCAATACCATGATAGAAAACTCATGAAACGGAAAAGGAAACAAGTCATGGTATCTAGAGTAAAATAGGCAAATCAGTCCAAAGGACTTGAATTGAATAACAAAATAAGAATGAAATGTAAATAAATATCTCAATCAGTTTACTTACAATTCACTCAAATTTCCTAGCTAATCCGGTCTCCCGACACCTCAAAACTCATATCCGAACCCCCGAAACACTTCTTTAGGTTCCTAATAACATTTGACGTGTTTCTGAGTGTGTTTAGACCTTTACTTATGATATTGGACTTGTTTAAAGTGTTTAAGTTAATTTTAGAAATTTCAGGTTTCATGTTTTAGAAATTTCAGGTTTTAGGGTATTGGACCTTATTAGCGCACTAGCTAGCACGTCTAGCGCGCTATTTGTAGGGAAACCTAGATTTTTGCACTTTTAATTCTGAGTTTTCTCCACACATAGTCAACATCAACACTTTGGGATCTCTTTTCTAACCTACCAGTGACCGCAAGAAACCCTCCAAACATATAAGAACAACCACACATATATTACTTCATAAATTCATCGAATTAAAAAAAGCTAGTAGTGTAAGTGAAATTACCTAATTGATCAACACCATCTTCTAACTTGATCACTCCTTCACCAAACCCACTGATTTCTCTCTTTCCAATCTTGTTGACCTTCTTCTCCCTCAACAACAAGTTTTCTTCTTCTCTAATTCTTCAAAATGAAATGGTTTGGTTTGCATGTGTTGATTAATCCAATCTTATATATTAATATAAGATTGAATTATAGCCATTGATCTTAATGTACGTACGTATCTCGAGATTAATTTAATGACCTTAACCTTGACACATTTTCACTAACTCTCCACTAATTTCTTCTAAGTAACACCAATATCAAACTCAATTGGTCTCTATATGTGTAAGTATGTATCTCGAGAATCATCACATGGCTATTGTTTTAACTTGCTAACTTAGGTACATTTAATATAAAACTAACCATAGCCACATTTAAAATACTATTTAAGCTAGACTAAGTTTAAATGAACTTATCATATCACTCTCTACTCAAGTCCCACATTGGCATGGATCTCAAGGCGCGTCCCCGTTCATGTCTCGACAATTATATACAAGTAGGAGTGACGTAATAGTCTACACAAATACATCACACTAGGCATTAATCACTCAAAAATATTATACTACTCAGTCCTCACACTAAGTATTCGAATTATGTACCCGCTCTCAGCCATGTCTTTAGTTGGTAATCCTGATTAGAGACTACTTTACTATTGGTAAATTTTAGGTCATTACAGTCTTCCCAACTAATAGAAATTTTATCCTCGAAATTAAAATTAATCATAAGCTTAATCTCACTACTCAATCTCATTTCTAAAATAGAGTCACTCATCATTCGACTCTTAGTTTTTCACCTTTCAAGATTTATTTTTATTTCACTCTCTAAATAATTACCCTAGTAAAAATCTCAAATGATACTAGCCCCAAAGTTCGTGTTTTCTCATTTACCTCAGGTGGATCCCCTGTCCGCATACCCAGGGTTTAATTATTACTGTTGGTGAGTCTATACTCAGTTACCACATGCACACTATCACAATATACGACACTCTGGTCATAATACTCAAGAAAAATCTCACTAGGCATAATCTTCCTTATGAATGTTTTTAGTGTGCTTATCAGGACACACTACTTTCATTATCTTATTAACTCATGTGATATGGATTGGTTCAATTCATTCTCGTTAGTCCAGTGATCAATTTTGATTCCCAATCACTAGTACTGCTATTATTACCTAAGTCAAATATTGCATAATTTACATAATAATTAAAGATGTACCTTTATCAAGGTTGTGTGCCATTTTTAGTTCCGACCCTGTCTCCGCCTGCACTCCACGTCCGCTTATGGCTGCATGGCAGGATGCGATAATCGTAAAGCTGCAGACATCATCTAAGCATGTGTATGGTCTGTCCACATTCGTAGCACACCGGTCGTCTTCTCGGTGCTATCGAGATCGCCTAACTACACGTCAATCTCTGTCTCTATGGACTAATGCCACTATCTCTAACCCCACTCTCTATCTCTGGCTAAAAAAAATCTACGGATTACGTGCACTAATGAGCTATGTGTCCAATCCGAATACATCTATAACATGTCGATAATCTCCTTTGCTCTATAACTACGGTTAGAGTCCGTCTCTACCTTGGTGCATCTCGGCCATTGTCGCGTAATGTATATTGAATCTATGACGGTGATAGTACTAATCCTGCCTATAGTGGCATGTGAAATCTACTCCCTAACTATGGACCGCAACTCATGATATCTGCAACATGTCATATGCCTCATCTGCTCCGTCAACTTAGTAAATCTTGGAGTGAGTTTCTACTCCAATCCTGATGCATATTGTTCTCCACTACCATGTGCTTGCTGAAATTGTGGTGATGATTGCACCATCAAAATTGATTGGCTGGCAAAATCAGAAACTGAGGTTGGTGGAACCATAACAATCGAAGACATGGATGGAAGTCTACTCGCCAACATGGATGTCAATGGAAAAGCATGTACACATAGTATTTTTGTAGTGACAGGTATCTGTAATCCAGATGAACTTGATCCTTCAGACATTTTCTTCAATCCTTTGCCTATTTTCCTCTTCCTATTGTTCTCGGTCAGTGCTAATGTAGCGTAAACGGAATCTCTGCTTATGCTACTACAAAAAGCATCTGTGATGTAATAGGTACTATCAGTGCTATAGGTAGCTTAAAAGCTCGTAGTAGCCGATGCAATCGGAATCTCAATTACTGAAAGCATTATCGTAGTAGGCTCAGTGGGAACAATTGGTGAAACCAAGTGTGCTCCTACAATCCTGAGGACCTCAGTCAACTGATGTCCCTGGGCAATGACTGTGTCAGTCCAACACTGCATATCATTAGTCGTAATAATTTGTGCCTCAGGTGCCGGTAGTACTGTAGTCAAAATAGTAGCGATAGTAACTGACCGTGCAAGTGCGGACATAAGCATCATCATATCCAACATGAAGTTAGCCAACTTCTGGCCCTGTGCCGCAACTCTATCGAATAGCCTCCGAAAATCCTCAGCCGATACGGTATACTGGCTACCCTGTCACTACTATCTTGATCACGTGTTGTGCATGGCAAATATAACCCGTAATCAAGTTACTAACCATAAGGGTGTAGTTGTGGTAAATACGAGGTCGAATCCAGAAGACTTGAGTTTTACTCTAAGTTAACTAAAAATTGGGGGGGGGGGTTTAAAAGATTTTGAAGAAATAATTATTTAAAACTAGTAAGAATGAAAAATTGCAAAAAAAATGATATCAATGAAAGAAAACACCTAGATCTATGGTTTCAAAAGCTAGAATCAAGATTCAATGACATATCATGGTCTTCAATCTTTCCCTAAAAATCATTAATTCAAATTCTCCTAGATTAGCTATGGAGAATCGACATCCGCCAAAAATTCCTAATTCCCCTAATCTCGATAGCTAGGACGTCTGCCACTAACTACTTCCCTAATTAATGTATAACCTTAGACATCCGCCAATAAGGTTTAACACACTAACCGCAATAATAAACATCCGTGGGAATACTAATCCTAGATAACCGAATTGCATCCGTTTCTGGTTTAATCTAGATTCAATTGTTGCACACTCAAGAACCAAAAGGTTTTGACGGCAATCAGGCGAGTGTTTGCCACTTTTATTGGTCCAAAAGTACAATTAAGGATACAATTGGTCCAATTAACTATAGATTGTCCACCTAAAGGCATGCAATGGCCATATACATACCCTATATTTAAACCATATTCATGAAAATCAACAACAATGAAATAGAAGAAATTAAATTAAATTAAATTAAATAATAAAATAATAGATCTCATAAGTTATGCCATGAATAAAGAATCTCGACTTGTTTCCTTCCGACCTAGGCAAGGGTTTGTTTAGCCGGGCATGGTCTTCACGATCACCAAAGAAAAAGATGAAAAGTTGAGCGACTGCGGCCTCCAAACAATAAAAGCCGATGTTCCTCCAAAATACACTTTAAGTCCAAATATGAAAAAACTACTAAAAATTGGTCCCTGGAAGTAAGAGAAACTAAATTTGGGGGTTGGACTCGTAACACGTGCGCCGAGGAGGATCCGATGGCTATTTTAGGCTTTTTCTGCAAGTTATGCCACGTGGCAGTAGCGGGTTGGTGGAGAGAGCTGAAGACCACTAACATGGCAGCGTCTTATTGGTGGAGAAAGCAGCTCGTGACGTGTTGTGCTAACCGGAGGCAGTTGTTGGGGTTGTTTTGCTTGCACAATGTCATACGAAAACATGGAAGATCGCATTATAGCATCTCAAGGACAGTCTGATGGATGCTGAAACGAGAAATGAAGATTGCTATGAGGTACTGCTGGACAACAGGTGAACAAGCTAGTTCAATGAAGGATAGCCACGTAGCACTGATGGAAAGCAAGGAACTCGCATGAGCTGTGCGTCAATATGGGAGTCCTCACCGAACGCATCTCGAGGCTTGATTAATGGCTATCACTGTACAGTGGCCTAAACGCATCCGGTTTTTGCGTCACTTAACTTGTTGTCCATTACTACACCCACTATGAAATGCGTGTCTCGAGGTAGATCCTTCGGTAGCTGAAACACTGCATATAAATACACTATTTCGCGTATTTTTTCGCTCCGGATTCAACTGCGCACTTCGTTTCACCTAAAAATGAGAAATAAATATACCTAAATATATATTTAAAGACTTTACACATTAATTATATGAAAATAGGCTACTAAAAACCAATAAATACCAACTTATCAAATACCCCAAAACTTAAGACTTTGCACGTCCCGAGCAAAGGTGTAAATGAGAAACACAAACCAAACTAGACTCCAAATATAGTTATGAACCTAAATAAACTAATCCTACAACGGATTCAAAATTCATGGAGTTCCTTTGATTTACAAGTCGCAAAGTTAACAAGCCATTCAAGAAATTTCGGAGTTATGATATGTCAAGACTCGCAACCCAAACACAATTAAGATCACACTTTAAAGGCATAGATTCGATCAAGACAAAGGCCATCAACTACTCATGAGTTTTCTTGGTCTATAAATTCAAGCACGCAAGTTTAAAATCTCACTTAATCTAGTGAAAGCACTCGAGCTAAATATTTTTATTTGAGGAGTTTTCATAACTTTCGCCTTTATTCATTTTATATTCTCTAATTTTTTCCACGTTTTTTTCAAGTAATACGGTTCCTGGTACATTACCTGTGGACCGCTTTTCTCACTTTTTCCACTACAAGATTCTCTGCTCCATTTCCAGTGGAAACCTGTGGGACTCTCTATATTAAGAAAACTCCTGTTAGCCCTTCTCGCTTCAACTATAATTAAGCTAATTCTCCAATATGGATTTAAATATTATCACTTGCACAATTTTAACCGTCTACTCCCTTTGGTATCTAGCACAAGGCTTAACCATCAACTAAGTCCTTAATCATGAAATCATAAAAATGCTGAACTCGGGTTTGATTAAGTATTTCTCCTAGTTTTCTCTAAGTTTCAAATAAAAAAAACAATTGTATTTTACTCATCCACAACCAAAGGCATGAAACAAAATCTCGGGTGACTCTAAATGCAACATATGCAACATATGACACTATGTACGACCTAAATGCAAGAACAAACATCGATAGACACATGTCTACTAAAAATAATAATAATAACTATACTAAATCCATGCATGAAAGTGTATCATATCCTAGTGAAATGGAAGATAAAAATATCAATGAAAAGGAAAGAGAAATGGAAAGATAAGAGAATGAGAATAACACCACCATTACCATCCTTCAACCGCATAATTTAAAAAAAAATCTAACAATCATAACTGCGGTGTTTAGCCAAAAATCCATCCAACACAATCCATAATCCCTAAAATACCCTCAAACTTATTCTGAACCTTGTCCCCAAGGTTCAAAACAAGTCAAGAGGTCCACGCATAAAAACAAACAAGAGAGTGAAAGAACATGATAGACATAGGAAGAAGGAAATGATACGAGTTCATGCATAATAATACAAAAAATACTAAAATGAATAAACAAAATAATACTTATCAAACTTTAGGCTGCCTCCTAATAGGCTTTTGTTTAAAGTATTTGGCTTGACTTGGTCAAAGTCTGTCAATCAGGTAATGGCTTCAGCTCAAGTATGGGAGCTTTAACCAAGGAGAGAGAAAGTTTGGAGTCAGTAGTAGGCAACTCCAAATAACAAACATTTGGAGGTAGGGGTTCGAATGAATCCAACTCTAAAACAACATCCTCGACATCAGTATCGAGGGTCAGAACACTCTGGTGGATATGAGTAGTGTAGAAATGATTCTCTAACACTACTTTCACGTCATCATTGCCACTTGTGAGCAAAGCCTACTCAATGAATGGATCCACACAATCTATGGTACATACCAAAAAAGACACGTCACAGGGGTATCACATCGCATCATAGATGCTAAATTTGATGACTTCACCATCAAAATCCATGGTAAGAGATCCATCATCAACATCTATCTTCGTTTTTGCCTTCATCAAGAACAGGCGTCCAAGTAGCACTAACAAAGCATTGGGGAATGATTCCTCCTTCGTATCTACCACATAGAAGTCAGCAGGAAATATAAACTCATTGACTCAAACTAGAACGTCCTCGAGAACCTCAATAAGTCTGATAACCGAATGGTCTCCCAAATGAATGACAATATCAGTCTTTTTTAATGGGCCTGCATTCAATGTCTGATAAATGGACAATGACATGACATTGATGGAAACGCCAAGGTCGCACATAGCCCTCTGAATGCTTACATCACCTATAACACAAGGCACTGAGAACATCTTAGGATCCTTGTATTTAAGAGGCAACTTCTTTTATAGGATAGCCGTGACGGTTTCTCCCTTTTGGAACTTTTCATTACCTTTTAGTTTCCTTTTATTAGCGAATAGTTCTTTAAGAGACTTTGCATACCTAGGGACTTGCTTCCGAGCATCGAGGATTGGAATATTGATTTCCACTCGCCGTAAGGTCTCGAGAATTTCTTTCTCTTCCTCCTCTTTCTTAGCTATGATGAGTCGTTGTGGGAAATGATGTTTGACCTTGAATGTGGGTGATGCTTCCTTTTGAGTAGTTACCATTTGTTTAGGGACAAACAGAGTCACTACTAACTCGTGCTCTTCCTCATTTGCCTGGACTTTGGCATCAGATGACCCATCGTTCCTTTTGGGTCCCTCCAGCTCTTTACCACTTTTGAGTGTAACTGGATTAGCACTCGTGTTAGGATTTGGGTAAGGTTGCGAAGGCTACTTTCCTTTATCCTCGAGACGTCGCAATTGCTGTGACATTTGGTCAATTTGAAATTGAAGGTTCCGGACCGTCGAATTGGTATCACTGATGGATTTCTCAGTGTTAGCCTTGAATTAAACAACCTCTCTTGTAAATTAGCTATGTTGAGCCACAAGAGCTTTGATCATATCTTGAAGTGAAGAGGAATTATCGGAGGGTGCAAGCAACGGTTGACCTCTCGGGACAAAGGTCTAGTAGTTCTGATTTTGAGGCCGAACTGAAGTACGGGTGTTCCTCGTCATTGTATGATTGTATGTATTCCCAAATGGGACTCTAGATGGTCCTTGGAACTGATTACCCATGACATTGGCCTTTTGATTGTCCTCAAAGAGAGTAGGACATTCATCAGTGGCATGATTTGTGGCAGTACAAATGCGACAAGCCTTAACTTACACTTTACCAGAGAAGAGAGACGTTCTATAATGGAGGTAAGTTGGTCTATTTTTTGGTCAGTAGAACTCGAGACACCTCCTGCAGTCAGACTTCGGTAAGCAGTATCATCAAGATCACCATAAAGGCGTGATTGTTATGCGATGTCCTCTTATAGTTGTTTCATTTGGGCCGGAGTTTTATTTTGAATGTGACCCCCATACACATTATCTTCTATGGGCGACATGCCAACATAGAAGAAACGGGCTATGGCCTTCTCAAACTGGCCATGCTGCGCGCAACTAGCAATCAATCGCTTATATCGATCCCAATATGCACCAAATGATTCACCCGATTTCATTTTGATGCTGCATATATCCTTGATGAGCTGAGCAACTCTATCCTCAGGGAAATACTCATTTAAAAATGCAGTTATCATCTCATTCTTAGAGTTAATGCAACTAGGAGGAAAGTAGAAAAACCATTCCCTGGCTTTGACTTTAAGGCAAAATGGAAAATATATAAGCTTAATCGTGTCCTCATCCACATTAGAGGGTTTCATTGCCTTGCAATTAGTCTGAAACTCCTTCAGAAAATTAATGAGGTCTTCATTCTCGCCACCATGAAAGAATGGTAGGAGATGAATAAATCGAGACTTTAACTCAAAATCCCCGGTATTTGTCCAGATAGTTGACGCAGAGGGGTTGTTGAGCCAAAAGAGCCTAAAGCTCTTGATTAGCATGCCCCATAAGTGACTTGGTGATTTTCAGCCATGTCCAGAGGATTTTGGCCTTTTTTGCCTAAGTTGGGTCTCTCTGTTCCACCTATGAAATGTTCTCTCCAGTTCAAGATCAAATGGTAATAATGAACCAGCCAATTTTGACCGAGTAAGTCGTAGGAGCATAAAACTAAGAAAAAAGATAAAAAAGAAAACTAAACTCAGGGTAAATGGCTAAGTCCCCGGTAACGGCGCCAAAATTTGATCATGTGTCGTGCATGCCAAATATAACCCGTAATCGACTTACCAACCACAAGAGTGTAGTAGTGTAAATACGAGGTTGAATCCACAAGACTTGAGTTTTACTCTAAGTTAACTAAAAATTGGGGGTTTTAAAGATTTTGAAGAAACAATTAATTAAAACTAGTAAGAATGAAAAATTGCAAAAAAATGATATCAATGAAAGAAAACACCAAGGTCTACAGTTTCATAAAATAGAATCAAGATTCAATAGCATATCATGGTCTTCAATCTTTCCCTAAAAATTATTAATTCCAATTCTCCTAAATTAGCTATGGAAAGTCGACATCCGCCAGAAAATCCTAATTCTCCTAATCTCAATAGCTAGGACGTCCGCCACTTACTACTTCCTTAATTAATGTATAACCCTAGACATCCGCCAATAAGGTTTAACACACTAACCACAATAATAAACATCTGTGGGAATACTAATCTTAGTTAACCGAATCGCGTCCGCTTCCGATTTAACCTAGATTCAATTGTTGCACACTTAAGAATCGAAAGGTTTTAACGGCAATCGGGCGAGTGTTTGTCACTTTTATTGGTGCTAAAGTACAATTAAGCATACAGTTGCTCCAATTAACTATAGATTGTCCACCTAAAGGCATGCAATGACCATATACATATCCTATATTTAAACCATATTCATGAAAATCAACAACAATGAAATATAAGAAATTAAATTAAGTTAAATAATAAAATAATAGATCTCACAAGTTATGCCATGAATCAGGAATCCCGACTTGTTTCCCTCCGACCTAGGCAAGGGTTTATTTAGCCGGATATGGTCTTCATAATCACCAAAGAAAAAGATGAAAAGTTGAGCGACTGCGGCCTCTAAACAATAAAAGTCGATGTTCCTCGCAAATACCCTCAAGTCCTAATATGAAAAAAACTACTAAAAATTGGTCCCTGGAAGTGAGTGAAACTAATTTTGGGGGTTGGTCTCGTAACACGTGCGCCGAGGAGGATCCAAAGGCTATTTTGGGCTTTTTCTGCAGGTTCTGCTACGTGGCAGCAGCGGATTGGTGGGGAGAGCTGAAGAACACTGATGTGCCAGCGTCTTATTAGTGGCAGAATCAGCTGGTGACTCGCTGTGCTAACCGGGAGGCCACACGTAGGGGCAGTTGCTAGGGTTGCTTTGCTTGCGTAAAGTCGTGTTAAAACATGGAAGATCGCACAACTGCATCTCGAGGACAGTCTTATGGATGCTAAAGCAAGAAATGAAGATTGATGTGACGTACTACTGGACAACATGTGGACAAGCTAGTCCAATGAAGGAGAGCCACGTGGCACTGATGGAATTGCATCAATATGGGAGTCCTCACCGAACGCATCTCGAGGCTTAATCAATGTCTATCCCTAAACAGTGGCCTAAACGCGTCCGGTTTCTGCATCACTTAACTCTGCTGTCCATTTGTACACCCACTATAGAATGCGTGTCTCGAGGTAGATCCTCTGGTAGCTGAAACACTGCATATAAATACACTATTTCACGTATATTTTGCCCCAAATTCAAGTGCGCACTCCGTTTCACCTGAAAACGAGAAATAAATATAATTAAATATATATTTAGATATTTTACACATTAATTATATCAAAATAGACTACTAAAAACCTATAAATACCAACTTATCACTTCTACACCGCCGTGCTGATCTGCCATCGTAGTCTTCAAGTTGATAGCGATTGGGACATTAGCTACTACATAAATATTATATATATTTGTATAAAACATAACATATATACATAGCAATCCCCAACTCACATTCACTCACTTCCCAACTAATAATTCTTAGGCAAGGATCGTCTGGTTTACAAATCTAAAATTTGCGTCTTATTGAAGTTTAATTATGTACTTATTAATAACTTTGGTTCTGATATCAACTATGACATTGATGTCACATTATAGAATAAACTATACTCCCCTGCCTAGGTTATATAAACCTAGTCTCTGATACGAACTGTGACATTGGTATCATATCATAGTATCAACTAGTATTTTATCACCTAGGCTCTTCAAACCTAGGCTCTGATACCAATTGTGATGGCCCGGCTCCCTAAATTGAATACCGCCTGGCGTAATCCATCCTTAAGACCTAATCCACACTAATTAGGACTCAACAATGTATTAGTCAGCCTTTCTATCTCATTCACCTTGTTACACATGCACAACTTAGTTAATATTCATTTCACTATTATCATAGTTAATTAAGAGATCGTTATCATTACCTTAATAATCAGCGGAAAACTTAATAAAATTAGTGGAAACATTTACAAAAGCACCTACTGTGGAAACTAGGTAAACTGAGGATCATATGACACGAACTAAAGTAATACATGAAACAGTAGGGAAATATAGTCTCTCAACCCAATATACTACCCAAAGTTATATAAAAAGACGTAATTAATATATACACAAAGTGATCACCTAAAAGTAGCAAAAATTCTCCACTGACAGCTCAACACTAATCCTTGATCTTCTCCTTCCCTAGTCTGCTACTCGAAGTATCTGCACCCGCTGTCATAAAAAGGACGGTGAGTACAAGAAAGTAGAATGTAACCCTGAGAGACATTTTTCCACATTTCCAAATATATTCAACAAGTATTTGAAAGCATAATAATAGCAATTAAAGCTGAAAAAGAATCCATGCTATAAGATATTCCAGTTATACAATATGAAACTGACACTCTGCAAAGTAGTAATGATCTAGGGCCGATCGACCGGAAGTCCTATCACCAATGCATTTTCCACTATATAAGGATAGAGCTGAGCTCTACATATTTGTTGAAGGTCAAAGCTGAGCTCTACGCCTTTGTAATCATTCACAAGTGCAAGTCACATGTGATAAATGCTTGCCAACAACCTCAGGTCCTATACCCTTTGTGTTATGCAAGATGGTGGAGAGATTCAGAACACCTCGGAAGTCTAGTGAGCCTCGTGTGCCGCACCACCTTAATCATGTCATGATCCTTGATATAAGAGCTACTTTTTTACCCAAAAAATGACACGGTTTATGAATCCAACAAAGTAATTGCATACTTAATGCACAAAACAATACTATTGAATATCAACCTAATAACATGCTATTTCATTTGACTAAGTATAACAACAATAAAAATGACATAGCACATGATTAGAGTCAATGAAATTATTTAAACAATAATCAATACTATGATAGCAAAGTCATGAAATGAGAAAGGAAACAAGTCATGTTATCTAGAATACAATAGGCAAATTAGTCCAAAACATTTGAATTTAGGGTGTGTTTGATAGCAAAAAAATTCTTCAATGAGAAAAAACTTTTTTTTTTAGCAAATCTTATAGAGAGAATTTTATAAAGAAAATTTTCTCATAGTTGTTTGATTGTACGAGAAAGAATTTTCTTTTATGGTTCAATCCGTATGCGCATCTAAATCATTGTTGATGTCGGGCGGCTCGACGATGATGTTGGTGACGAAGCCGGAGACGAAGAGAGAAAGAAAAAGTATATATCCTCGAAAGAGTAGCAGAGGCCAAGTTTGTTCGGGTGGAAGAAATGATCAGTTCTGAGAGAGATGGAGAGATTTTCGATTTTCCACGCTAAAAGATGAGAAAATAAATGAGGAAAATAGGGGAATGTGGTTTTTTTTTCTCAGTGCAGTTACAAAGCTATCAAACAATGGAAAAAACGGTTACACAAAAAAAGTAGACAATTTTCTATGATTTTTTTCATTTTCTTTGCTATCAAACACACCCTTAATAACAAAACAAGAATGAAATGTAAATAAATATCTAAATCAGTTTACTTACAATCCACGCAAATTTTTTAGCTAATCTAGCCTTCCGACACCTCAAAACTCTTATTCGAACTCCAGACAATTTCCTAGGTTCCTAATAATATTTAACATGTTTTTTGAGTGTGTTTAGTCTTTTACTTAGGGTATTGGACTTGTTTAAAGTGTTTAAGATAATTTTAGAAATTTTAGATTTTAGGCTGTCATAACACCTAGTGCGCTGGATAGGATGACTAGCACGCTAATGACCTTATTAGTGCGCTACTCAACTTTACTAGCATGTTACACACAGATAACATGCTAGCTAACACGTCTAGCGCGCTATGTGCAGGAAAACCCAAAATTCTACACTTTGAATTCTGATTTCTCTCCACACATAGTCAACATTAACACCTTGGGATTTCTTGTATAACCTACCAGAGACCACAAGAAACCCTCCAAACATATAAGAACAGCCATACAACAATTATTTCATAAATTCATCAAATTAAACTAAACTATTAGTGTAAGTGAAGTTACCTAATTGATGTACACCATCACCTAACTTAATCACTCCTTCACTAAACCCACTAATTTTTCTCTTTCTAATCTTGCTGATCTTCTTCTCCCTCTCCAGCAAGTTTTCTTCTTCTCTAAGTCTTCAAAATGAAATGGTTTGGTTTGCATAAGTTGATTGATCCAATCTTCATATTAAGATAAGATTGAAATATAGCCATTGATCCTAATGTACATACGCATCTCGAGACTAATCTAATAGCCTTAACCTTGACGCATTTCCCACTAACTCTCCACTAATTCCTTCTAAGTAACAGCAATATCAAACTCAATTGGTCTCTAGATGTGTCAATACATGTCTCAAGAATCATCACATGGCTATTGTTTTAACTTGCTAACTTATGTACATTTAATATAAAACTAATCATAGCCATATTTAAATTACTATTTAAGCTACACTAAACTTAAATGAACTTATCACATCACTATCTACCTCGGTCCCACTCTGGCACGCATCTCAAGGCGTGTTTCCACTCATGTCTCGATAATTATATACAAGTATGAGCGACTTAATAGTCTACATAAATACATCATACTATGCATTCATCACTCAAGAATATTATACTACTCAGTCCTCTACCTTAAGCTTGTGATTAGTACTAATTCAAATCCTAATTTACCCGGGTTAGGCTTGTGGTTAAGTTCGGCGTAACTTGAATAGCGTGTGCGTGCGATTGCATGATGTATGAAGTTTGTTTGGATTGTTAATTCAATTTATATATATGTTGTTTTATAATAAGGAAATTATACACAAGCCTATAAAACAGAAAATACCTAATAAACTAAGGTTACCGGGACACCAAGTGTGACAAGGGAGTCGTGGCAAGAGTATGCACGCCCAAGGACACTTGTAGGCATATCCGATGAGTTTATTGGTGAATAATACACGATATATATATATATATATTTATTTTAAATATAAAAATATATATTGGAAAATAAAAGAATATTAGAAATATATGGATTATCGGATCATCTCAAATGAAGTGTAAGTGCTTGATGTGTCAAATTTCGTGTCACTTTAAGTTGTGTCATTTTAACGCATTAACCATGTGATCAGTCTCTAGATAGCACGACGCGTATCTCAAGAAAAATCCATATATAAAAATAAAAATTCATTCTTATCCAATTCAATCGATAATTCGAGAGGGTTCGGGAGGTTAGTTCGATTATGGATCAAAGGAGGTCGTTGTGGGAGCCTAAATTCAATCAAGTTGAAGAGCTTAAACGGATTAGATGCTAGTGATCATCACTTTGGTTAGTTTATTTTTGAGTTTGTTGATATTCAATTATCTCGTGATGATCAAATCTTTGTAAATTGAGGTTGTTGTTGATTTGAATTGGTTTATAACCTCATTAGAGGTCCTCTCGGATCATTTGGGAGTGTAATTGTTGAGTTTGGATAAGGTTTGGGTCAAGTTTAGAGCAGTCAAAGTGTGTTGGTGTTGCAGGTCTGGTGCCCATAGTGCGCTAGGCATTGGCCATAGCGTGATACGCGTACTTGGGAAGATGACAGACATACGGATAGCGCTCTATCCATCTCAGGTAGCACGCTATAAGACACCAGAAGTGTGTATGAAGTCCAATAATGTGAATAGCGCGCTAGCTCAGAGACATAGCGCGCTATCCACACTCAGATTAGTACAAAACTGATTGGATTTATGTGGTTTGTCAAGAGCTTTGGGTTTATGGGTTCTAATTAGAGTATACTAGACCTAATTTGACAACAAATGATTGGTGATAGGTTGAGGAACACTAAGGAAACGTGAGATGACATGAAACTTAAGGAATTTAAGAAATGAACACTTAAACCCGAGGTAAGTACAGATTCACTTATTCATCAATATTGCTTGTCTATTTAGTATATATAGCTCATGTAGTTGTTGGATTGAAATGAGGAATTATGTACACTATGATGGTTTTTCTAATGAACAGAAAATAGTGTCTAATGTGATTCACGAGAGTAAGATCCTGGAATTGAGACTAGGTGATATAAGAGATGGGTTAGCTTCCTGGCCTATATGTAACATCCTACTCAGTTAATATGTTACGTGGGTTACATATTCACTAAAGGGTTTAGGATAGAACCATTGGGCATTAATCGATTGGCTAAACATCACATATGCACGGTGTGTTGGTTTAGCACTCATATTAATAGCGCCGGTGGGTAATCGGCCCTAGTTTTATAAATAAAATGGGGGTCACAGTGTAATAGTCCAAAGACATTTGCTTTGCATCCGTATATGTATTGAATTTATATGATTTTCATATTCTTTTTAGATATCATTGGTGCATGTTATTGCATGATATCCTCGAATATTATATGGAATGTTGATGATTAGTGTGAATTCCTACTTACTGAGCAAGTTGGAGCGCTCACCCCAATTAACATTACTGGTAGATTCGACGAGCGCTACAACTATAGGATGGAGAATTTATAGGAGTCTTGAACTTCTCTTCGATGTAATGACTTTCTATGGTCTTATATATTTGTATTGAATTATAGTTTTGTAATATCACATGGGATGGGTGATTCTATAACCGAGGTTTATTCTCATTTGTTGTCAATATTGTATATCTTATTTTAGTTATCGAAAAAGGTTTAAGATTTTCACTGCGTATATGATTTGTTTTATTTCGATAATCGATATACAGTAGTGCTTATCAGACGTAGGTGGTAAGGATGCTGGCTCTGATTAAGTCTAGTAAGGGTAATCTGGGCTTAATTAGGGTTTAAATCTGGGTATTGCCCTAATCAGGTTAGGGGATGCTATAGTTACCAGTGCTAGAGACTCATGTAGCGACAGTAGCTCCAGTGGTACAGACTTTGCCAGTATTAACAAAACTTGAAGAGACAGCTGAGACAACCATCCCCAATGCCCACATCAGTCGAGGTTAGGCTAGTGAAGGACTTCATTAGGCTGAAGCTGGCATACTTTGATAGGGCGACAAATTTCGAGAAGATTGAGAAGAGGGTGTTATCCCAAAAGAAGCAGCACAAGATTCTGAAGATTGAGGATAAACTTCAGGTCGAGCTATCGTCTTACACAGTAAGGAAGGACACTAACGTTTGGTGGTATGCTACGATAGCTACTCATAGAGATTTTGAGACTTGGGAGACTTTTAAGAAGAAGTTTAATCAGCAGTACTTCCCGCCTTTAGTTATAAGAGGTTAATGAAGGAGTTTACGAAATAAGACAGGGAGCAAAGGAATCAGTGATGAGCTACAGAGACAAATACAACTATTTAAGGTAGTTTGTAGTGGACTTAGTAAGAGAGGATTTGAAGGATGTATACCACTTTGGTGACGGACTAAGGCCCGACATCGAGTATAATGTGGTTAGTAGAGGCGCCAAGACACTTTGTAAGATATATGAGCGCGCACTGTCATAGGAGACGTACTATTTGGGTAGAGTTATCGATGGGATAACATTAAGTTCAGCTTTTTCAACAGAGCATACTACCGAGTATGAAAGGAGGAGACACAAGGGCAAGGTACAAAGGAGATAGGACAGGAGTTCTCAAAAGACAAAGATGACCACACCTCAAATACCACTACACATCATATTTTTTCCCAGCTCAAGGTTTAAGAGGTAGGCCTCCCTTGCCACCTCCGATTAGGCCAGCATTACCTGCTCCTTATAGATTAGCACTTGCGACACCACCAGCGCCACAAGCACCATGACAACACCAGCAGGATGGTCGAGGTCGAGGTAGAGGCAGAGGTAGAGCTAGAGGCAGAGGCAAAGGCCGAGATGGGTCCAGATAGGGACATAGATATGTACAGGGTCAGGCACATGGTTAGCGCAGGCCGATTACATGTTATAGATGTGGAAAAGCAAGACACATTGTGAGAGATTGTCCGCAGCCAGCAGCGGTGTACTCATACTAGGGCCAAGAGGGAGCCCATATGGTTCTACGGCTAGACGCTGATGCCACACGAGTTCTCGTGGAGGGTATGATTTCTATTTGTGGTAGAGATGCTCATGTTTTATTTAATCTTGGGTCTACTGTATCATTCACCGTTGGTCATATGATAGACATCATGGGGTTATCACCCATTAGGATTAGTGTACACCTAATATTGAGTACCGCAGCTGAGGATAGGGTTTATCCTAACAGCATATATATGAGATGTCTAATAGAGATTAGTGGGGTAGTATTACTATTAATTTTAGAGTCGTCTAGATGTTAGAGTTTGACACACTATTAAAGATGGATTGGTTGTCAGCATACCACGCTCATATCAACTGTTTTGGCAAGACAATGATATTCGAGATCCCAAGACGTCCGTATAGAGGTAATACATCGAGAACCGAGAACATGAGAGGCTGACTTGCAACTGGTGATGAGATGGCAGCATTAGTAGCATTGTATACAGTGGGAGAGAGTTAAGGACCCAGACTTAAGGTGATTCCGATTGTTTATAGGTTTTCGAGATATTTTTCCAGAAGATCTACCTAGATTAACACCGCCGCGAGAGGTAGACTTCATCATTGAGTTAGTATCAAGTACCAGACCTACTTCTATATTGTCGTACCACATGGCTCCGAATGAGTAGGAGTTAAAGGCTCGACTTCAAGACTTGGGATATAAAGGACTCATCACATCCTCTATGTCGCCACGGGGAGGACTCATTTTTTTGTGAAGAAGAAGGATGACACTGTCAGCCCTTGTCATTAAGACAATTGATCAGCCTGGATTACTTTAATTCTCGATAATCTAGTCAACCTAATTTGTTCTTTCAACTTTGACCTTAAATAATAATTATTTCAATCTTTTACAAGGCTCAAAAACTAAATTATATCCTCAATGAAACTCATTTCATGATTTGTTCAATTGGACCAAATTAGGAAATAATACAGATTATATTCCGTATTTTGTAAAAGTCTCGGTAGCATCTTTCCTAAAAGTGGCTTGCCAGAAAATTTTCACCTAATAGACAATAGAATGGGGAGATGCCTAGAAGGACTCAAAACTCCCCATAGTTCATAATATATATCAAATTCAAATTTATGAATTAACATAAGAGACCGAAAACCTCACAATATACCAAAATTGAATCATAAACCTCACAATGTATTTTAAACTAACTTAGGAGGCACTTATAACCATTCGATAAAACTTTACGTCATACGCTCACCCCCAAGAGACCAAAAACAATATACATAAAAATTTTTAAAAAAGAAAATTAAACTTAATAACATGAAAATAATCGCCACAATCTTCAAGTCTTTTCCACTCTTTCTTTGTCTTCATATAGAGTTTGACCTCATAAAAATCAACTTGAAAATGTCAGGTAAGTAAATTCCTACATTGATCTGTACTCCTGCAATTGTTAGTCTTATATATAGAGACATGTAATTGTATTTTCGAATATTCAATAAGATATATGCATCAACATGACATGTTATCCACTCTATCGCTGTCCACTAACTATAATCAGACGTCGACTTTCAAAAATAGTACAGAGACAATATTAAGAGATCATGAAATGCAGAGATAACTTGTCGGCCTTAAACTCTTATAGTCTCACTAGATGGCGTAGAAGCGAGACTGGAACCTAGTTTCAATCAAACTAGACTCCAAAACAAGCTTATTCCCTCACTCAATCTATGTATGTATGACCAAGAATGATAAAATGCAATGCAGACTATGATACAATTACATATGCAAATATATTCAATTAATATTATAGATCACTGTCGGGTTTACTTACAACCAACCAACTTTGAACGTAATTTTCGGGGTTCTTGAAACATCGGATCACTTTAAAAATGGTTCCAATAGCTTCCCTGCATAATCAATTATATTATGGGTCAAGCTTGAAGTGAAACCAAATCACCAAACCCAATGAAATCTTCAAACAAAGTACGTTTGAGAACAGTATACAAAAACATTAATTTATATAACTGTTTCAACTAGCCAACTTGGGGTAACTTTTTTACCTTGAAAATCTCAATATTTATCATGATTACCCAAAAGGAACTTGTAGTACTAATGTCATTCTTTTCATAAACTCCAATAATAGTCAAATCGAATCATCGACGGAAAAGTTATGAATTTACCAATATGGCATGCCAACTAGGCAAACTTCATTTTATTTCGAACTTAAAAATGTCTCTAAATCAATATTTTTGCAATCATATCCTCGAAACTCGACAACAAAAACTACGAAATAACTCGATACCAATATTAAAATATTTTCACAGCTCGTAAAGTCAAATTAGATCAAAACCAATAATCAATTAATCTAGAAACCTAATGTTGATAAGTTGGTTTTTATATGCCTTTAGTAGTTTATTTTAGTATATTTAATTATACAAAGTATCTAAAATATATATTTAATTATATTTTTTGGTCATTTTTAGGTGAAACGGAGTGCGCGGTTGAATTCGTGGCAGAAAAATACTCAAAATGGAGTATTTATATGCAGTGATCGGATGCCGGACAGTTTGCCTCGAGTTACGTATTGCGCGGTGGGTTGAACAGGAGACAACATATTTCAACAAATTAGATGCTGCCACGTCAGCGCATATCTTCTCTCAACTAATTACACGCTGCCACATCGGCGGTTCTCCATCACACACACCAATTCTTCTCTCTTCCAACTGCCAAGTGTCACGTAACCACTCGTCCACAGCGTCATCACAGCCAGCTCCACCAATCCCATGCCGCCACATCAGTGTTTGTAGCCACGTCACAAACCAACACATTTCCTTCGTTTAGCAGCTTTTCAATTTGCCTTGGGATGCACGTAAGTTCAAGCTCCCAGAAATTCGCACGATTTTACGCGATTCTTCTCCGCCTCCAGCGACGCCACGTGGCGTTCACCAACTACACCAGCACGTCATAAACAGGGGTCTTCTCCAATCAGAAGATGCCACGGGGCAAGCGACAACACTCTCTACCAATTGGCTCCAGACACGTGGCGGACACCAGTTTTTGAGCCAAAAAAAGCCCTACGATGCTCCTCGGCGCACGAGTCACCTACCCAATCCCCAAAATTAGTTTCTCTCACCTCCCGAGACCAATTTTTAGTCGTTTTATATATTAGGAACTTAGGTTTTATTATTTTGAACACCGACTATTATTGTTTTCTTATCGACTTTTTTCATCCTAATCAACTCCTTGCCTAGGTCGGAGGGGAAACAAGTCGGGATCATGGACTCATGGCATATTATGTGAGATCTTTTATTTTATTATCTAATTTAGTTTAAGTTCTCATATTTCATTGTTGTTGATTTTAAAGTATATGGTTTAGATGTAGGGTATGTATACGGCCGATGCATGCTTTTAGGATGCATGCTTTTAGGTGGACAACTTATAGTTATTTGGACTATTAGTAACCGTGTAATTGTGCTTTTGGATCAATAAAGTGACAAACACTCACTCATTTGCCGTCAAACCCTTTCGGTTCTTGAGTGTGAAACAATTGAATCTAGGTTAAATCGGGAGCGGATGCGACCCGGTTATTTAGGATTAGTGTTCCCACAGACCCATATTACTGATTGACGGATGTCTAGGGTTATACATTAATTAGGGAAGTAGTTAGTGGCGGACGTCCTGACTATCGAGATTAGGGGAACGAGGAATTTCTGGCGGATGTCGATTTTCTATAGCTAATCTAGGAGAATATAAATTAATGACTTTTTGGGAAAGATTAAAGACCATGATTTCCATTGACTCTTGATCCTGATTTCTGGAACTGTAGAGTTAGGTGTTACTTAGGCATTAATTAATTGTTTTCAAAATTAGTTTAGTTATTCTATTTATTTAGTTTAGTTAGATTAGTTAGTTAAATTAATATTTATTTTAAAACCCCCAATTTTTCTTTTTTGTTGTTTTTTAACCTAAGAAATAATACCAATCTCTGTGGGATCGACCCTTTGCCACTATTCTACAAAAAAGTTGGTTTATGAACTTTACTTTATTGACGCGTTCGGCGCGCGTCAATTTTTGGCGCCGTTGCCTAGGATTGGTATTTTTCTTTCTTTGGTTTTATTTATTATTTATTATTTATTATTTTTATTTTTTCTATCTAGTCCCTTGCTCTTAACATGTATGCAGGCAACCACGCGATGGACTCCTCCAACCCCCATAATTATGGTCGATTTGAAGACTCACATTATTATAATGTGAATGGGGTAGGTATATTACATAATGGATATCAATTTTTTAACATGCATTCTTTTGTGCAAAAGGTCGAGGTTTGCGAAATTTGTGGAAACTATTCTCATTCCGCATATAATTGTCCTCATTATCCACAATATTAGAATTATCACTATTCTAGCTATGCATCGCCACAACCTGACTTCTTTGGGCTCATGTCAAACCCACTGATTCCTCAACATAAAAGAAATCAACAGTTACAACAAAACACCTCCTTGGAAGATATGGTGAAGCAATTGATAGATAATCAACAAAAGGTTAATCGAATTCTTGAAGAGATTCAACAAATTGATTTTGAGATTCCACGCTTGAAGGACTTGGAAACTCAATTAATTCAATATAATGTCAGGCTTCAGAATATGACTGATGAGGAAGAGTTGTGTAGTACACAACCAATTTTTAATCCAGATGAGGATGTGAGTGTTTATACGTTGAAAATTTTTAAGGTGAATGAGGTTACACTGATGGAGGACTATTTGAGAGAAACATCAGAAGAATGTGAAGTCTTTCAAATTGAACCAGAAATTATCATTGCATTAAATAAGGGGAAATGAGATGAAAATTGATGTCATTTCAGACAAGCTGGAGAAGCCGCAAATAGAGAACGAGGAAGACCAACCTCTGGTGTTGGTGCAACCACCCACCCTCCCATGCACATTTGATACACCTTATAAGGGGGTGGAAGTAAAGGAGCGTTCGCAGATCTTCTACACTGCCGACACCTTTGTGTTGGACGATCCTGATGCGACAGATTCTTTTATGTTGGAAGTCCCGAATGAGCTCCTAAATCTGAAAGAGGGCGTGCATGCTTCATTGCCCAAATACGTAAATGCGTCATTCATTGTTGAAATCTCTAAAGGAGAGGGCATCACGTGATCAATCACACCAAGTCTAGCCAAAGACTTAAAAGAAAGGCGGCTCGTTAGGAGGCAGCCCAGCTTCATTTTTATTTTATTTTATTTTATTTATTTCTTGAATTTATTTTAGTCTTAGTTTTAGTTTTAGTTTTTTTTATTTTATTTTTAATAACACTCTAATTTGGTCTCTTTAATTTTACAGGTGATATGTTACATTTGACGTTTATTGGAGGATTAGGGCGCTGAGTTTTGTAGGTTTGACTTTGGATTATATTTTAAGCATACTTTGAGCATTATTTTTTTTTAGGAATTAACATGTTTATAGGATTTTAGGTGTTTTGAGACTTGATTGGGACATACGCAACTTAAGTCGCCGCATTAGTGGCGGGTTTTTTTTTAGTAGACCTAAAACCCTAAACTTCATTCCATCATCTTATTGATTTCACCCTTAGTTGAAAGATTTCGGGCTCGCAAAACTTGATTGAAATTGTTTGAGTTAACTCCTATGTTTACTAGTTCTTGCTTTTGTTATGATTGTTCTTTTATAGTTTCCTTAGCCACCTACACGTGAGAGATTTTATGCGTTCACTGGTTTTTATGGACTTTTTGTTATGCATGCATTTGTATCATCTTCTTATCCATGTTTTTCTTTACCACTGTCATTTTTTTTGTTGGATGGATGCCTTGACTTGTTTTGAACCTTGGGGACAAGGTTTGGAAAAGTTTGGGGGTCTTTTAGGGATTGTGTTGGACTTTGGATGAATTCTTTGCGAAAGACCGCATGTGAGATCGTTTATTTTTTTATGCGGTTATATGCGATTGATGGATGGTAATGGTGGTGTTTTATATCATTTCTTCCATTTCTTTCATTTCCTGTCCATTCGTGTTCCTTTCTCATTTCATTAGGATTTGATACACTTTCATGCATATATGTATTTAGTATATTTTTTATTTTTTATTAGTTATTTAGAGTCACCCGAAACTTTGTTAATGCCTTTGGTTGTGGATGAGTAAATTACAGTTGCCTTTTTGACTTGAAACTTATTGAAAACTAAGAGAAACACTCAATCAAGACTGTAGCTCTGCATTTTTATGATTTCAAGATTAGGGACTTAGATGATGGTTAAACTTTGTTCTAGATAACGAAAATGAGTAGACGATAAAACTTATACAAGTGATATTATTTTAACCCACATTGGGGGATTTGCTTGATTATAGTGAAAGTGAGAAGTACTAACATGATTTTTCTTAGTGTAGAGTGTCTCATAGGTTTCCACAGGAAATGGAGCAGGGAAACTTGTGGTGGGAAAAAGTGAGAAAAGAGGTCCATAGAAAATGGAGCAGGGATTGTATTAATTGAAAAAATATTTGGAGAAGAAATAAATGTGAAAAAATAATAAAAATAATGAATAAAGGAGGAAGTTGTGAAACTCCTCAAATAAAAGATTTAATTCGAGTGCTTTCACTATATTAAGTGAAATTTGAACTTGTGTGCTTGAATGTATAGACCAAGAAAACTCGTGAGTAGTTGATGGCCTTTGTTTTGATCGAGTCTTTGTCTTGAAAGTGGGATCCTAATTGTGTTTGGGTTGCGAGTCTTGACATATCATAACTCTGAGATTTTATGAGTTGCTTGTTAATTTGGTGACTATGTAAACCAAAGGGACTCAATAAATTTTGAATTGGGTGTAGGTATAGGTATAGGCATAGTCTAGTTTAGTTTGTGTTGTCATTTACACCTTTGCTCGGGACGTGCAAAGTCTTAAGTTTGGGGGTATTTGATAAGTAGGTTTTTATATGCCTTTAGTAGTTTATTTTAGTATATTTAATTATACAAAGTATCTAGAATATATATTTAATTATATTTTTGGTCATTTTTAAGTGAAATGGAGTGCGCAGTTGAATTCGTGGCGGAAAAATACTCAAAACGGAGTATTTACATGCAGTGATCGGATGCTGGACAGTTTGCCTCGAGTTACGTGTTGCGCGGTGGGTTGAACTGGAGACAACATATTTCAACCAATTAGACGCTGCAACGTCAGCGCATATATTCTCTCAACCAATTACACGCTGCCACGTCGGTGGTTCTCCATCACACACATACCAATTTTTCTCTCATTCAGCTGCCAAGTGTCACGCCCACCACTCGTCCACAACATCATCACAGCTAGCTCCACTAATCCCATGTCGCCACACCACCGTTTGCAGCCACGTCACAAACCAACATATTTCATTCGTTCAGCAACTTTTTGATTTGCCTCGGGATGCGTGTAAGCACGAGCTCCCAGAAGTTTGCACGATTTCTCGCGATTTTTCTCCGCCTCCAACGACGCCACGTGGCGTTCACCCACTACACCAGCACGTCATCAGCAGGGGTCTTCTCCAATCAAAATCTGCCACGTGGCGGACACAAGTTTTTAAGCCAAAAACAGACCTACGATGCTCCTCGGCGCACGAGTCACCTCTCCAACCCTCAAAATTAGTTTCTCTCACCTCCCGAGACCAATTTTTAGTAGTTTTATATATTAGGAACTTAGGTTTTATTATTTTGAACACCGAATATTATTGTTTTCTTATCGACTTTCTTCGACGATGATGTCCGGCTAATCAACTCCTTACCTAGGTCGGAGGGGAAACAAGTCAGGATCATGGACTCATGACATATTATGTGAGATCTTTTATTTTATTATTTAATTTAGTTTAAATTCTCCTATTTCATTGTTGTTGATTTTAAAGTATATGGTTTATATCTAGGGTACGTATACTGCCGATGCATGCTTTTAGGTGGACAACCTATAGTTATTTGGACTGTTAGTATCCGTGTAATTGTGCTTTTGGACCAATAAAGTGACAAACATTCACCCGTTTGTCGTCAAACCCTTTCGGTTCTTGAGTGTGCAACAATTAAATCTAGGTTAAATCGGGAGCGGATGCAACCCGATTATTTAGGATTAGTGTACCCACATACCCATATTACTTCGGTTAGTGTGTTAAACCCGATTGGCGGATGTCTAGGATTATACATTAATTAGGTAAGTAGTTAGTGGCGGACGTCCTGACTATCGAGATTAGGGGAACAATAAATTTATGGCGGATGACGATTTTCTATAGCTAATCTAGGAGAATATAAATTAATGACTTTTGGGGAAAGATTAAAGACCATGATTGCCATTGAATCTTGATCATGATTTATGGAACTGTAGACTTAGGTGTTACTTTGGTATTAATTGATTGTTTTCAAAATTAGGTTAGTTATTTTATTTATTTAGTTTAGTTAGATTAGTTAGTTAAATTAATATTTATTTTAAAACCCCCATTTTTTTGTTGTTTTTAACCTAAGAAAGAATACCAATCTCTGTGGGATCGACCCTTTGCCACTATTCTACAAAATAGTTGGTTTAGGAACTTTACTTTATTGACGCGTTCGTCGCGCGTCAAATGTAAATCAATATCAACTATAAAAACATCTCCAAAATAGTTATCAACTGAATCACATCATTTCAATTCATCAAAACCCTAACCCACGCCAGTCGAATTTATCCTAAATTGACGCAAATCAATCCAATATACCAATTAACAACAATTCCAACCAATTTCTATCGAAACCTCATGAAAGAAATCGAAAAATCGTCAGAATTCAAATTTAATTGTGGAAAAATGCACGACATTGAGAATTTACCAAATTACGAGCCGAATCCTTCGTTTTCACTGCAGAAACGTAGCTTGAACTGATCGTCTCACGATGCTCTACAATATTTTGGAAAGAAACCGGGCGAAAATCTGATATCCGCAGCTCGTGGAGTGAAAGAACAATTGAGAGGTTTTGAGACAAATGAACTGTTTGGTCGTTTCAATTGAATCAAATTTTGATTTGTTCTTTTTTTCATTTATATATAAACCCTTAGCAGCTTGTCAGCAGCTTAATTTCTTTTTTTTTAGTTCTCGAAATCCCTATTTTGATGTGCTTTAACTTCCGACGCTCATTTTCACTCCGATTTTTCACCATATTGAACCAAACTCTTAACAAAATAGTCAATCTTAATAAAATGTCCATAGCACCGGTTTTGGTCACGCCAAAACCCTAAAAATCTTAACTTTTTTTGTAACATATTAAACCCTAATGGACCAATTTTCTTGCCATACTTGGCCAAACTTTCCCTAATTTAGATCCAATCTCAATAGCGACCACCACCAACTAATACAAAACTCAAGGCAAGTATTGTACTAACTTTGTTCTCACATAACATTACCACCAATCCCGACTAGTACGCAAATCGAGATGAAATCTTCACGGGAGGATTAACACTTGGTTAATTAGTTTTCGAGCAACTAATAATTTATTTTCATTCATACCCTTCAGACACGCACTTATAACCCCGAGTATGAAAAATCGAAGATACACCTCAACACAACCACGATAAAATACCATATAATACACACACTAATCACACATCACACCAAAATAAAATTTATCTTATGATCTTTCTTCCATAACACGTAGGTCCCACGTAAGATACTTAAATCCCAAATTAAATTCGAAAATACTTAATTAGTCGCCTAATCAAGTTTATAAAATTCTCGGATGTCACACACATTGAGACTGTGTATCAACAACATGCAGTTGAACAAGGTCACATTCAAGAATAAATATCCACTACTGTAGATTGATGATTTATTTGATCAGCTAAGAAGAGCATATTATTCTCCAAGATAGACCTAAGATCAAAGTATCATCAGCTTTGGATCAAGGAGGAGGATGTGTCCAAGACAACATTTTGCATGAGATATTTACAATATCAGTTTACGGCCATGTCATTTAAGCTGACCAATGCTCCCGCAGTGTTTATAGATTTGATGCATCGAGTTTTTAGAACATATCTTGACCGCTTCGTGATAGTCTTCATTAACGACATATTGATATATTTGGGGACACGAGAGGATAAAGAGCAACACCAACTTTTTGCCAAGTTTAGCAAGTGTGAATTTTGGCTTTCGAGAGGTTCTGTTTTTAGTTCTTTTTATTAGAGCACAAAAGATTGCAATAAAACTGACCAAGATTTAGGCTATCATGGATTCGCCAGCATCGATGTCATTAATAGAGATAAAAAGCTTTCTAGGTATGGTAGGGTATTACTATTAGTTTGTGAATGAATTCTCGAAGATCGCTTCACCGATTAGCAGATTGGCATAGAAGGATGTCACTTTTCAGTGAACAGAGGCATGTGAGTAAGCATTTGCAGAGTTGAAGAGATTGTTGACTATCGCGCCGATATTGGTATTGCTAAAAATTTGGATAGGGAGTTCTAGTGTATACAGATGCCTCTCATACGGGTTTAGGCTGTATACTAATACAGGGAGAGAATTTGTTTTTTACACTTCCAAGCAGTGAAGTTATATGAGAAGAACTATCCCACATATAATTTGGAGTTGGCAGCGATTATGTTTACTCTGAAGGTTTGGAGAGAACATCTTTATAGAGAGAAATTCACACTCTTTACTGATCCCTAGAGTCAAAAGTATCTCTTCACACATAAGGAGTTGAATATGAGATACGGTTGGAGTTTCTGAAGGACTATGACTTTTCCTTGAAGTATCACCTAGGAAAAGCAAATGTAGTTGTAGTCGCAGCGAGTAGGAAAGTTGACTAAAGTTGCTAAGATTGTCAGATGTCATATGATGCATAAGTATGGATTACTCGAAGCAACGACAATAGTGAGTCAGTTAGATGTTCCTACCGATACCCAGGTTATGATTTGTATGTAGATGAGATTATAAACTGTTTCTACATAAAGAGTGTGAGGATTGATAGGTTATACTCAAGATTCAGTGAGTTGGCATATAGTACAGAGTATACAAATGAAGTATGTAGGAGCAATATGGCACGTGCCTACAGTTCAATGCAACTTTTCATCCTTAGACTGACGGGCGGACTGAGAGGTTGATTCAGGTTCTCGAGGATATACTTCGAGCTTATGTATTAAAGTTTGGCAGATCATGGGAGAAGTACCTACCGTTACGTGAGTTTGTTTACAACAACAGTTATCAGGGCAGTATTAAGATGACGCCATTTGATTTTTTATGGCTCCAATATGTCGAGTCTTAGATGTTTCGTTTTTTTGTCAAACTCATGTTTAAGCCACAAGTTAGGCTCTCTTTGCTTTATGCCATCTAGTGTCATTAGATTTTAAATCTGAGTTTTCTATGGATATTTCTTGCTTCACTATGTTTATCGTCTATGCATTTGTATCGCTACCGACTATTGTTTATTGATATGCATAAAGTGAGGGGAGAGTATATTTCTATCGTATTGTTTCTGTGTGTTTTATTTATGGGGATGCTTGGCCTTTTGTGTGGTATCAAACGGGAGAAAAATGTGGTTGAACTGAAAAGGTTGTTATCATGAATGCGATATACATTTAGATTACGTTTTACACCTTTAAAGTTCACATTGTTTGTTATCATCAAAAAGGGGAGATTGTTGGACTAAGTGGTTGATGACAAAAATCAAATGAGATTTTGATGGAAACAAACAAGGTAGAAAATGTACTAATAAACATCTAGTGTATTTCGAGTTTTTGTTAAAGTGATGCCTCACAACATATCAATATATTCAAAGAAATGCAAGTTCAAGACTCGGCATTAATGAAGAAATGAAGATGAAAGTTCAAACCGCAATTTGTAATTTCAATGTAAGGTATACAAATTCTTTCCACTTAAGCCAAATGCATTAGTCCATGCATATCAAGTTTCTTAAACCATTCTTTAAAAGTTATAAGTTTACTTCAATTTCAAAGTGGAATTTAAACACGTAACTAGATGTGAGTTTAATCAATGTGAAACTTTGTGTGGATGGTCATTTGCATATTACGAGATCATTGTAAATGTTTTGAAAAAGAAAAACTCGTTTTTGAAAGGTCTTGAAAAGCTGTAAATTTAAGAAAACACAACCATTATGAAATCGTGAATTTCCGTTTTGGGATTTGTAAAATATCCGGACCACCCAATTAAAGCTTAATGACTCATAATAAACGTGTATAACATGTTATAAGGTCCAGTTTTAGGTCTGGGATGAGTTTAAGGAGTCGCTAACACAAAAGGGACAAAATAATTGTTCATTTGATTGATTTTTTATGTGGCAGGCCTTGTCGCTCGCCATTGTGTTGGGCAGAACAAGAGGATCGGGAGATTGTGGGGATTGAGATTATTGTTGACCATATGGAGAAAGTTAAATTGATCTGTCAGAGACTGAAAAGGTTCTTATGAGAGATAGAAGAAGTACACAGATAAGTATCGCAGTGATCTCACGTACAGTAAGGGAACCTTTGTGTATTTACAAGTTTCCATTCGAAAGGGACTTTAGAGGTTTTAGTTGAAAGGCAAGCTTGCAACGAGATTCATCAGAACTTTCAAGATTAAGAAATGGGTTAAAAAAGTTGCATACGAGTTTGAGTTGCCTCCATCGATGTCAAGGATTCATCCGATTTCTATATATCGATGATACGACTAACTAAGTTGAGGGCAGGAGTACGGCCGTTACGACCGTTAGTTGACTTGAGTCAGATCGACCTGAGTAATGATATTACTTATGAAGAGTAACCTATTCAGATCATGGATCGAACGATACAATAGTTGAGGAACAATTTTGTCCCGAAAGTACTCGTCAAATGACAGTTCCATGACGACACGAAACTCACATCGGTGTGGAAAGACTATATGATGGAAAGATTCCTGTACCTTTTAGAGTCAGGTATACATCCTAACTTCAATTTTAATTTTGAGGATGAAATTTCCATTAGTTGGGAATAATTGTCACAACCCAAATTTCTAATCGTGTTTTAATCCTTAATCAGGATCACCAACCCGTGACATGGGACCCACATCGTGATACGCACGCAGACTGAGGCACGTGAGTGAGGTATATTTTATATTTGTGTGATGATTTCTTAGTGTATTGTATATGTGTAGACTACTTAGTCCCCTCTACTTGCTATTTATAGGTGTCAATACGTGAGAGGGGACGCACCTCGAGATGCGTGTAGTCAAGGGACCAGGTAGAGAGTGGTATGCTAAGCTAACATTAAATTAGTGTGGCTTAATTAGTCAAATTTGATGTAGCTATAGTTTATTTATATTAAATATAGCCTAAGTCAGCTAAATAAAACATTATCCATTTGATGTTCCTCGAGATACGTGTGTACACAATCATAATGCAATTGTGTAAGGTTGGTGCTGTCAATGGTAAGTTAGTGGGAAGTTGATGGGTTGTTGAATAAGTATAGGCACTAGATGGTCCTAGAGATGTGTATAGGAAATGAGATGTAGAGGCAAAAATGAAGCCATCCATATATACAGAGAGAGAGGATTTGTCTTCCTTAAAAGCTCACACATGCAAACTTATGAATTACAAAGAAAAACTCAGAGCTAGGGTTGCTGAAATTTGGGGTTCTCAAAGGAGCAAATCATCATCAAATTGCTGGATAAGAGTTAGGAGCTAAGTTCACCACTTTAGGTAAGAATTACAAATTTTTGTATACTCAAAATTCATGGATTGTTGGGTATGATAGATAGGGGTTCAGATTTTATAAAAGATTGAGTTTTTCTAAGGTTGTGTGGTCAATTTTGAAGGCTAGTTTCAATTTCCTAAGCTTGAAATTTAAAATTAAGGGTTTTTGATAAATTTGTGTTTGAATCCCATTTTGGTTTTTCACTTATTTCAGAGGGTAAATAAAATCATTATCTAAATTGGTTTACATATTTGGATTCCTTATGAAAAACTATTAAATTTGCTACCAAGAAGTTTGAGATTCGGAGTTAAATTGGCCAAGTTATAATCAATCAAAGTTTTAAAGGATTTTTAAACTTTCTATGAAAATGCATGTATAAATAGATAGTTTGATGAGTTATATATCAAGTGTAGGTTGTTGCTGATTGTTTGAAGTATATATTGGGTCCCTGATGGTGGAGAAGTGGGATCCGAGGCAAAGGAAGGGGTTAATTCCCGAGTGGAAACCAAGAATTATGTTGCAAAATTTTGGGTTCCAGCGCAGGTAGTGTGCTATTTGTAAGAAGCGCGCTACCCAGCTCCAATAGCGCTCTCTGCACCAGTAGCGCTCTACCGAGATTGAACAGCAGGATTTATGCACTTTAAATTGAACCCATAAATTAAGCCTAATATTCTATTTAATGGTTTAAGTACATCCTAAAACCTATGTAAACATACCAAGAACCTAAGGGAGAGTTTCGAGAGTCTGGGTACGCATTTTAGAGTGTCGAGGGGCCGATTAAGCTAGGGAATACATTGCTTGACTTGTAAATAATGTTGTCGAGGTTTTTGTTTATATTTCCTTCAAATTATGCTATGTTTTACTATCTATATGACTATACAACAACATAGCCTCAGTCCCAAATTAACTGGGGTCGGCTACATGGATCAAACTTTTCCATTGTGCTCGATTAAGTGCAACTGATGGTGAGCTTTCCAAACCATTCAAATCCCTCCTAATTAATGCATCCCATGTTAACTTTGGTCTGCCCCTACCTCGTCGAATTTCTACAGTTTCTATTGAGTCAAGTTTTCTAGTTGGGGCATTTGTAGGTCGTCTTTGCAGGTGACCAAACCACCGCAATCGCCCTTCCCTAATCTTTGTATCAATTGGTGCTACTCCTACTTGTTTTTGAATTTCTATATTTCTTATTCTATCTTTACGAGTTTTACCACACATCCACCTAAGCATCCTCATTTCTGCTACGTTCATTTTATGTAATTGTTGTTGCTTTACCGCCCAACATTCACTACCATAGAGCATAGCTGGCCTAATTGCGGTCCTATAAAATTTTCCTTTTAACTTAGTAGGAACATTTCGATCACAAATTACCCCTGTTGCACTCTGCCATTTCTTCCATCCAGCTTGAATTCTATGTGTGACATCATTCTCAATGTTACCATCATTTTGTATGATTGATCCTAAATACCTAAAGTGGTTTACCTTAGGAACTTCTATTTCCCCTAATTTTACCACTCCGTCATCTCGATGTCTAGTGTTTCTAAACTCACAGTGCATGTATTCGGTTTTCGTCCTACTCAACTTAAAGTCCTTAGATTCTAATGTATTCCTCCAGAGTTCTAATTTCCTATTCACTCCATCTTTAGTTTCATCCACTAAGAAAATATCATCTGCAAATAGCATACACCATGGTATATCCTCTTGAATATGTCTAGTTAGTTCATCTATAACTAAATTAAATAGATATGGGCTTAGAGCCGATCCTTGATGTAGTCCTATCGTAATGGGAAATTCTTTTGTAGCTCCTCCAAATGTCTTTATACTCGTTACTACTTCATCATACATATCCTTAATAGTGTCTATGTATCTAGCATGCACTCTTTTTCTTTCTAGAACCCACCAAAGAACATCTCTAGGGACCCTATCATATGCTTTTTCTAAATCTACGAATACCATATGAAGATCTTTTTTCTTTTCTCTATATTTTTCTAACAATCGTCTTACAAGGAAAATCGCCTCCATAGTTGACCTCCCGGGCATGAAACCAAATTGGTTCTCGATATTGTTGTTTCTCTCCTTAGCCTATTGTCAATTATCCTCTCCCAAAGTTTCATAGTGTGACTCATAAGTTTAATTCCCCGATAGTTTGAGCAACTTTGAATGTCTCCTTTGTTTTTGAAGATTGGCATAAGCGTGCTTCTTCTCCAATCCATTGGCATCCGTTTTGATTTTAAAATTTTATTGAAAAGTTTTGTTAACCAAGTCAATCCAATTTCTCCTAAGCATTTCCAAACCTCTATGGGTATTCCATCGGGCCACACACTTTCCCTATTTTCATTCTTTTCAATGCCTCTTTAACTTCTACAATTCTAATATTGCGTGTATAGTTGACATTTCTTTCTTGGTGTGGGTTTTCATCTATTATGGTATCAACTTGACCATCATTAAATAAACTATCGAAGTAACTTCTCCATCTCTCCTTAATATCCTCCTCGCGCGTTAAAACATTTTGATTTTCGTCCTTAATACATCTTACATGACTTATGTCTTGTTCGTTTATCTCTTAGATTGGCTAGCCTATATATATATTTTTCGCCGTCTCTATTACCTAACCTTGTATATAGATCTTCCATGAAATTTGTTTTAGCATGACTAACTACTTTTTTAGCTTGTTTTCTAGCTTCTCTATATTGATTGTACACATCTTCATCTTGACACTTATGTATTTTCCTATACATCTCTCTTTTAGTCTTAATTGCTCATTGGACATCCTCATTCCACCACCATGTTTCCTTCTTTGGTGGTCCCAAGCCTTTAGATATACCTAATACGTTTGATCCCACTCTCCTTATGCAACTACTCACTTCTAGCCACATTGTATTAGCATCTAAGTCAAGATTCCAAATATTTTCCTTTAGTAGTTTTTCTCTAAACTCTACTTGTTTACTATGTTTTAGGTTCCACCACTTTATTTTAGGGTCGCTAACTCTTTTATTTATATTATGTCGTCGCGTTAGCTTAATATCAAGTACTACTAACTTATGTTGGGTAGTAAGTGCTTCGTGTATTACTTTGCGTCTCTACATATTTTTCTATCTATTTTTCTTGTTAAAATAAAATCTATTTGACTCTTGTTATGACCACTACTAAAAGTAATTATATGCGACTCCTTCTTCCTAAAACTAGTATTTGCTAAGAGAAGATCGTATTTGAAGCAAATTCTAAGATTGATTCTCCTTCTTCATTTCTATTACCGTAACCAAAACCTCCATGAACTCTCTCAAACCTATCGTTACTTGCCCCGACATGCCCGTTTAAATCTCCTCCAATAAAAACCTTTTCATCTAATGGTATACTTTGCATAAATCCATCCATATCGTCCCAAACCTTGCGTTTGATGCTCTCGCTTAATCCTACTTGTGGTGCATAGGCGCTAAGTATGTTAATTTTTTCGTCTCCAATAATTAATTTAACTAGAATCAATCTATCCCCCATTCTTTTAACCTCTACGACCTTATCCTTATAATCATTATCCACCACAATTCCTACTCCATTGCATTTTCTATCTATCTTAGGTGTACCACAGTTTAAACCCTGTGCTTCCTATTTCTCTACTTTTTCTCCTACCCATTTTGTCTCTTGGAGGCAAACAATATTGACTCTCCTTCTAATCATGGTATCTACTAGTTCTATTGACTTCCCCGTAAGTGTTCCTATGTTCCATGTTCCTAAGAGAATTTTTCTCCCCTTTGTATTTGTTTTCCTTTTCTACTTCTATTTTGTCTAAAAGATCTAGTGTCCGTATCTATGATTTTGTTTTTGTTTTCGTGTTTGTTTTGAACTAGCTTCTTTATCCACACCCGTCCTTTGTGTGGGAACCCTTGCTCATTTTTCTTCACATCCGGCGACGATGTGATATCATGAACTTGTTTCATGAACTTGTTTATGATATCATGAACTTGTTTCATATTCTACTCATTATATGGTTGTTCTCATCATGATATCATTTGTTTATGGATTTGTTGACTCTATTTTCATGTTCTATGTCTTTCTTACTATTTTGATGAAAATGTGATCGAGAATAACATGCTATTAGGATTAGAGAAATGAAGTTGGAATGCATATGGATTTGTAATCTATGATTGTTGGCTTCGAAGCATATTACCATGTCTTGAAATCCTTGATGCAATTCTTTCTTGAAATCACAAAGTAATGGTAGAATCTAGGTTCTATTGCACGATATGGGATGTGCCGCACATGGGCTCACTAGAATATCGGGGTTATCGGCACTCACCATTACATTTGCACGTCACACGGGTCAATGAGACTCGAGGTAGTCAGTAAGAATACATAAATGAACGATTATGGAGGGATAGTGCTGAGCTCCGACCTTCGATAGAGGTGTAGAGAACAGCTCCACCTTGAGTTAGTGGAATATACAGGCCTATGTGATATGACTCATAGCCGATTGGACTTAGATCATTACTACTTAGCCTGTGTAAGTCTCATTTTATTTAACTGTGGTATTTTCTAGCATATCTAAATTTTAGTACTTCTTTGCCATATTTATGTATTTAAATACCAATCGATTATGTTTGGAAATATACATAAGAATCTTCATGAATTACTTTATTTCTTATTGTACTTACGGTCATTTATATGATGGTTGGTGCATATCCATCAAGCAGTAGGCTGGACAAGAAGAAGATCGGTGACTATCTTTCATTCGGTGATTTTCTACTTCCTTTCATGTAGGTCTCGATATTTTGATGTATTATCTACTTTATAATGTTACTGTACTTTTTAGGGTTTATAAATTGGGTTGAACTTATAGTTCCCCGACTTAAGACTTGATTATCACACTATTTCTCATATTTTGATGTTTATATGCATGTGATGTTATTTCTTGGTCTTCACACTTAAGATCTATTATATTGCTTTCGTATAACTGTTATGACTTCCGCTAAACTTAGTAAACTATAAAAAGTTTTAGTTAACTCTGAAATTACATAATAACGTGCCATGTGTATTTCTTATCCTCAACGCGTTTAACGAGGAGAGTAAGACAAAAAGCTAACTATTATGTAGTTAAGTCTTACGTGGCTGAGCGGGCTTAATTACAGGATTAGGTCACGTAGTGCCCTGTTTTGAAGAAGGGTCGTCATAATGACGCGGTGGTTATTAATGGACGGTGTTGGATAGCAGCGTGGCCCATTATAGAAAGTCTTGGATAACAAGTTGGTCTGGAACTTCTAAATTTGATGTCGACGTCGTGGTTGACGTTGTCTATTGTGAATTCTGGCATCATCCATACAAATATGACGTCATTCGTTGTTATCTAAAAAACATATAAAGGCAAGAAATGCGAAAAAAAAATTGCATTAACATAAAGACAATATTTTCCTATAATTATTATTTTCATTTTAGTTGCCTCATGTACTTAACAAGCTCATCAAGATCTATAATTATGAATAATGTCTCACATATTCATACATGACATCATTTATTTATTCGATAATATAAATGACATATATTTAATCGAGGGGTGTTTGTGGTGGATTGATAGGTCCTGATGGTCCTGATGGCGGGATAGGAGTGCTCTTGGGAAACACATGAAAAATAGGTGGAACAACTTCAAACCTATTGATTACACCGCATGCTTTCGGATAACATTCTTCTTGCCGACAGGTTTGTAGAAGCAAATGTAAAAACAAACATAAAAAGAACAACAAAGAAATACATAGGCTTCAACATTGCTAACAAAATTGCTTTCTTCTTCTCTTGTGTTCACTTATTTCCTTTCCCTTACAGTCAATTTATAATCTCCCATATTTAATTTATGGTAAGTGATCAAGTACATATACAACTTTGATGAAGCAAATCTTTAGAAATCTTTAATATACGTAATCTTTTCATTGATAAAAAAATATTTTATTTTAACACTTCCAATGATTCTTTCATGATCAATTCGATTTATTAATTTTTATTGTAATATCTTAGTCATGTTTTCATTCATGATTGTACTCATGTTTAAGGCTGATGCAAAGTATTTAAGGGCCTTGAGCAAAATTATAATTTCGAGGCCCCTCAATTATAGCTATATAAGAAAATAGAATTCTTATACGTATAATAGAGACACAAATCTCATAAAAAATGATCAATTGATGCTTAATAGCGTGATTAATGCCTCTCAAAACATCTTTAAAATACTTCACATTAAGTAAAAGTCAATCATACTTTAAAAAAATCGAAGTAAAGTGTAGTAACATATACAAAAATGCAAATTAAAAGTTATGTCACTAACAAGGAGATAATAAGTTGAAAGAGCTAGTTATACAAGTAAAAATATTACAATTTAATTTTAAAATACATGAATAATTTGCTAATTAAGCTACATTACATATATATAGGAAAATGATTTTTTTCTTTTGTTACATACATTTGCTACACAATGGTGTAGATTCCCTAAAAATTTGTGGGGTTCACATATTTCAATCAAATCTACACCATTGTGTAGCAAATGTATGTCTCCTAGAATGTTAAATTATCATCTTCCATATATATACATATGTATATATATATATATATATATTTAAGAAAGTGGGGCCCTGAGGGGGTTGAGGGCCCTAGGTGGTCGCCCTACACCCACCTTTAGGGTCGGCCCTGCTCATATTCTAGATGCTCTCACAATTGTTAATATTAAGTTTGAACGATCTTTAAATATTGTTGCTCATAAATTAGCTATAGCATGAGATTTTATGAAAAATCTTCAAACATAATTTTGGTTAAGCCCCTCCTAGTACTGTAATTAAGGCATACACAAAGTTCTTTTTATAGCATTAATTGTTTAATTGTTAGAAATATTAAAAATATACTATGTAAAAGTTTAGTAAGAAAAAAAATATACTATTTGAAAGTTTAGTAAGAAGTTAAGGTGATGTACTTACTTTTGATACATATATTTTCTTTGTAGTACATTCTAATCATTTTATATTCCCATCTAGATGTTTCCAGTTAAATGATATTAAGTATATTAAGTGAAAAGTATCAATAACTGTGAGAGTGGACTAATTGAATAATACATGTGGGGAATACTGTACTCTGGGATAAGGGATATAATACTATAAGTTAAAGTGTGGATAAACACTAATAAAAAAGAAACTTGCTAGATTTCACACACACACGAACACCAAATAAACATGAGTGATTGGTGATTGAGTTCGACTATCACACCTACATCTACGAGGCCACACCCTGAGAAAAAACCAATATCGATTTAAAGGTATAACCACTGTAATAAACCTCACTATTTTTCTCTCGCGACTTAACAATTGATTAATGCAAATGATGTTTACAAACTGACGTACCCATTTTACATAAACTTCACTCCATAATCGTTTCATCTAGGAGATCAGTCCTAGTTATGATCTTGTAAAACCTCATCGATCTCCAAGTCGCTAGTGTTCGATTCAACGAACTATGAGATAACTAAACCGTGCTAAGCTTCAAGATTGACTTATTACCTTTACAAATCTCTTCATTTACTTGCACACATAATCCGATAAGATTTTTTTGGTTTAATCCATATAAAGCTCTTGATCTTTAGATAACTTGAATCTTCATCATCTGAACTATATTAAGATCATTCTATTAAGATAATAGTTACAATAGCTTGCCACTTTTGAAATCACAAAATTTTTAAAACATGATTAGGTGACTAATTAAGTATTTTTCCAATTTTAATTCATATTTAAGAATCTGAGGTGGGAACCACGTGTCATGGAAATGAGTTCATAAAGTTATATTTTTCTTTCGTCGCGCACTTAGTCTGTGTATTATATTCTATTTTGTCGTAATTCAAAGGCAAAATGAAGTCAATACACGTTGTTCGAAGTTAACCAAATGCGTAAGGATTATTTCCAAATTTTCATTGAATTCAAGGTATAATTGAGTAAAATATAGTTTGAGTAGTTTAAGAAATGGAGCGGCTAAAAGGATTTGTGATTTTAGCCGCACGTACCCCACCTAAGTGAAATAACCCAACTACCCCTCTATATATAAGGGCTTTTACTAACCATACCCCACTCGCCCCACTTACCCGTATCCCACCCGCCTCACTCACTCATCGCATATCACCACCAACCCGAATCTCACAAAATTCGAGCAAAACCACATCGATTCAACGCCGTGGGTGCATTCCTCATTTAGTTTAGTGCGATTTCAAAGTTTTTCTGTATTTTTTTACTTTTTTGAGTTGGTATTTTGGAAGATTGTTGTTGGATTTATGGCTTCAATTTGGGAATTGAATCTTGCATTTTAAGTGCAAAGTTTCGATGGAATCGAAGATATTAAACGATTCTGAGCAATACCCACAATTTTTATGTCATTTTCATGTGATTTTTGGGAGTTTTGAAATTTTGTGTTCATTTTTGTTGTCTCGTGGGTGTTGGACACATAAAGCCAACATATCTTCAGAGGTGTCGGACACACAGAAGCGACACCTCTAAAGAGGTATCGATCGACTTCGACCGAAATTGCAAAAACAAGTAAGTTTCAGTAGGTGACGGAGGAATCCAACCGAGACCTTTTTAAAGGTTTTGACCTATGTGTCTGACACCTCTAAAGAGCTATCAGTTATGTATGTCCGACACCTCTTCAGAGGTGTCGGCTCTTTATGTCCAAAGCATCTTCTTAAGGGGTGTTGGGGTAAGGGTGATAGTAATGGGGTACCACAAGGGTATTTTTGGAATTTTTTTAAAAACGTGGGGTATGCTAAGTAAAAAGTGGGGTACAAAGAAGTAAAAATTCAAAAGGGGTACATTTAGCAAAAATCGGGGTCCTTTTAATCAACAAATCTCTCTAACTTTTTTTCGTACTAGATCAACACATCTTATTTTTTTCTCCCTAACTCTCACCCAAGACAATCTCCTTACTCTTGTCTCTCTCTCTAGCATCATCATCACTCTCTCTTTATTTGAAGAAGAATAGTTGAGTTATTGATGTTGAAGTTGAGTTTAATCAATGAAATTATTGAACCGTATGTTGTAGTTAGTGAATATTTAGTGAATTCGATGGGTTTTGATGTATTTCAATAACTTGGACAATGTTTGATCGGTTTTGAATTGTTTTTAGACAAAAATTTAGGTGTGCTAATGAATTTAATTCATTGCTTTTTTATTTTTAAGCTTTTAGTGTCAACATGATTTGGGAATCGATTTTACTTGATTAATTGATTGATTTTGTTGGGTTTGAATGTTGGAAATCTATGGTGGTATTTTTAGGCCAAATTGAAATTTAGTTAAATAGGGATATTACGCAATTTGGAGTTTTCTAGTGTACTAAGAGTACAAGAACCATGAAGTTTTTAAAAACGACTTAAAGGAGGGATTTCTTTATTGCATTTCATTTAATTGACTGAGAATAAACCCTACAAATTGAATTATTAAGTGTCCAAAAGGATAATAAGCTATTGTATTGATTAATCTAGGAAGTTTTACATGAAGTAGGTGTGGAAATGATAAAGTTGTTTAGCTTTGTGGTCCTTTTAATGATATTATGCATAATGAAATATTGATTGTTGTGAATCCAAACAAGGACTTAAATATTAATGAATTGAATTTATATGATATATGAAAGTACGTGTGACACGAGATTTGTGAAAATGAACAATTGATAGTGAAGATAAGGTAACATCAAGAATGGGTCAACGGGTCAACGGGTATCGAGATTCCAAAAAACTTATAAAAAGAGCTTTTAAGGTGGTTAGTAAACCTTAAAATGACCTTTACTACTATTTGAATTATCTTTGTACCTGCATTTCAAATTTTTGTCTGTATTGCATTTTACATTTTGATTTGTCAAGCATTCATGTCATACCGAACGATTAGTTGCTAGTGCTACGATTAACAAGTAAGACTGAGGACTAAGCACTATAACAAGTGGGACGTAAACAAAAGATATCAAAGACACGCAAAGTTTTTAGGGAGCATGCAATGAAATCTTATAACTGTTTTAGGTTCATCGTAGGAAGGCCTACTTATTACGAACTTATAACACAAAGATAGGGATACATGTTATTATATATATTTGTAGATATTATTGAAATGCAAATTACATGTCTCCATATATAAGACTAATACTTGTAGGAATACATATCAATGTTGGAATTTACTTGCCAGACATCCTCAAGTTGTTTTTTGTGATGTCAACATATAATATATACTAGAAAAAAACAAATAAGCATGATGAAATTTGTGGTCAATGTTTTTAAATAATTTATTTCTTAATCTATATTGATTATATAGTTTATTTTAGGTTCTCAAGTTGAGAGTAGGTCTTGGTTTAGCCTTCAAATAAGCACTATTGCATATCGATTATCGAAATAAAACAAATCATATACGCAGTAGAAATTTAAAACTTTTTTCGATAACCAAAATAAGATACACAATATTAAAAACAAACCGAAATAAACCTCGGTTATATAATCACCCATCCCATGTTATATTACAAAACTGTAATTTAATAAAAATATATAAGACCAGAGAAAGTCATTACACTATGACCCCCATTTTATTTATAAAACTAGGTCCGATTACCCATCTGCGCCATTAATACGAGTGCTAAACCAACACACCGCACATATGTGATGTTTAGCCAATCGATTAATGCCCAATGGTTCTATCATAAACCATCTAGTGAATATGTAACCCACGCAACCTATTAATTGAGTAGGAGTTACGTATAGATCGAGAGATCAGCCCCAAGTCCTATACAACCTGGTCTTAGCCTTGAGGAGTTACTTTCGTGGATCACATTAGACACCATTTTTTGTTCATTAAAAAAACCATCACAGTGCACATAATCCCCCATTTCAATCCAACAACTACATGAACTATATGTACTAAATAGCCAAGCAATATTGATAAATAAGTGAATCCGTACTTACCTCGGGTTTAAGTCTTCGTTTCCCAAATTCCTTAGATTTCTAGTCATCTCACGTTTCCTCGGTGTTCCTCAACCTATCACCAATCATTTGTTGTCAATTTAGGTCTAGTATACTCTAATTAGAACCCCTAGACCCCAAGCTCTCGATAAACCACCCAAATCAAATCAGTTTTGTATTGATCTGAGTGTGGATAGCGCACTATGTCCAGGAGCTAGCGCACTATTCGCACTACTGAGCTTCATACACACTTTTGGGGTCTGATAGCGCACTACCTGACATGGATAGAGTGCTATCCGGATGTCACTTATCTTCCCCAGTAAGTGTAGCGTGATATGGCAAATGCCTAGCGCACTATGCGCATCAGACCTGCAACACCAGCACACTTCGACTGACCCAAACTTGACCCGAACCACATCTAAACTCAACAATTACACTCCCAAATGATTAGGGATGGCATCTAATGAGGTTATAAACCTTTTACCATTAATAAAACACCAATTCACAATGATTGGATCGTCACCATAAATTTAAACTTCAACTAACTTGAGAATCAAACTTACCAAAGTTATGATCACTAGCTTTTAATCCGTTTAAGCTCCTTAATTCGTGTTAATTCAGCTCCTCGAATCATCTCCTTCGGATTAAATCAAATGCGATCTCCTCTCTCAAATGTTTGATCGAATCGAAAGGATAAAAATGAATTTTTGTTTTTAGATATAAATTTTTCTTGATATACGCATCGCGTTATCTTGAGACCAATTGCGTGGTTTGTGTAAAAATGACACAACTTAAAGTGATACGAAATTTGACACATCTAGGCATTTACGCTTCGTTCAAGACGATTTGATAATGCTTATATTTCTAATATTCTTTTATTTTCCAATATATATTCATATATTTAAAAACATATAAATATATATATCACATATTATTCACCAATAAACTCAGCGGACATGACTACAAGTGTGCTAGAGCGTGCACACTCTTGCCACGACTCCCTCGTCACACTTGGCGTCCTGGTAAACCTTAGTTTATTGGGTATTTTTCGTTTTATAGGCTTATGTATAATTTTCTTATTATAGCACAACCTATATATAAATTGAATTAACAATCCAAACGAACATCATACATCATGCAAACGCATGCACACGCTAATCGAGGTACACCGAACTTAATCACGAGCCTAACTCGGATTAATTAGGATTCAGATTAGTACTAATTACCAGACTAAGTAAGGTAGCAGTCGTTATAGTCTACCCAATTTAAAGCAATTTCGTCATCAAAATTAAAGTAGAAATTACTGCAGTTTAGAAGAGAAATGCGATATACTTCCGCACTCGAGTTAGTTCCTCATCTTTATGAAATCCCTATTTCACTATAACCAAAGAAATCTCTTTGGTTCTCACTTTTAAAATCTTACGATCAAGTAACCCACTTGACTACTCTTTGTAAGAAAAGTCTTCACGAAAATCACATTCATTCCAACCAATCCTTGGACTAAACCGAGTGTCCATTTTACTAACATTGACTTATGGAAGACGTTTATAACTCCGACTAGCTAAGGAGGCAACTTTAACCTGTAAGTACTAGGATTAATCCGTTCCTGTACTTTGAACAACTCAATACACCTTGAAGCTAGCTTACCTCGCAATCCAAACTTACACAACTCCTCTCATAAGTGGGACTTTCAACAAAACATATTTGTCCTTTGAAAGCTCCAAACACCTAAAATATTTATCGGCGTATCTCTTTGTTTTAGTTGTATTGTAGTCAAACGGTGGCTAATCTGCTACCTTTCCTCTGTGTAGTTCTAAATTAATTTCGGTTTCAACAAACTTGCATTTTATAAACGAACTCACACAGAGAAATGTATCTCTTCCAGTTATTATTAAACTTCAAGACACAAGTTTAAAGTATTTCCTCTAGCACCAAAATCAATTACTTCGGTTACCCATCGGTCTACCGATAGTATACAATACCGAGGTTAAGATCAGTTCCACTACAGTCACAACAATTCACTCCATCTTTTGGATATGAATCTCGGATCCCTATCCAAAATAGTCGTTACTGAAGCACTCTGAAATCTAAATCATGTATGTATATTTTGCATAAATAGTTAAGAAGATTTCATATAGAAACTAGCAAGAAATGCACAGACTCCATCAACTGTTAACTACAATTTTTTTACCGTATTGTGCTTATGCTAACTCAGAGATAAACTAGAAACAAAACCCACCGATCTATGTTCCCATTTCGATTCAGAAGTAGGCAGCCAATGCAATAAACCTCCAGGTTTCTTATGCTCAGCCCTAACTTGCTAACATATCTCATATCTCTTTATTATTCCCACAACATCATTTTTCATCCCAGATTAACAATAAATAAATGAGCCTCATTTCATGATATTCCTTACTGCTAGCTGGATGAATGCAGTAAAGAGATCTATGAGATTTCTATAGCACTTCTTGCCTCACCTGATCTTGAATTGGAATCCATAAACTATCTCTGAATCGTAACGCAACATTATCAAACACTGACCAATCAGGATAATCTACACTAGCTGTTAACCTCTAATGCTCTATATAATCCTGATTAGCTTTCTGACAACTAATCACCACTGAATCTTCTCCAATTTAGTTTGAATCTGAACTCAAAAGATCATATTAGTAGCTCCAAAATTAGCTCTCTCAGTTGATGACGTGTCAACTAAACTTACATAAATCATCATCACCGTCATTTCCTCATAAAGTCTAAATTAAGAAGCTCTATTAATAGCTACATTTTCTCTTTGTACCTGATTTCCAATTGTATCTTGATGATGTCGATAACACTTTTATGTGTAGTTCGAAATTACTCAAGCTCTAACAAATTTGTATAATTACTTATCCCACAACATTTAATGACAAAGTAAAGCATACAAATTTTTAAGGTAACTACCTCAATTCTATATATGGCCTGTTAAAATTAACACTAGAGAACTCACAGTAAATATTTCTTCCACTAATTCATACTTTCCAAGTCATAAGCTCGGAAACTATATTCTTTGGAAACAATAGTCAACTCAGATATATTGTGTTAAGATTGAGAAAGATCCCTCCCAGCAATTATACATCTCTTCCCCCTGAGAAGCAGATTTTTGATTCCTTATCGAAATAATAATTCTGGTTCTACACAACTCTCAACTCTTCCACACACATATATCTTGCTTACTTTTCCACGACGGATTTAAACCACAAGATCGGCAAGAAATTTCCAAACTCGTCGGTTTACAATTATATCAATAACATTCAGTTGTCACCATAACTTATGTTAATTCATCACGAATTTCTAAGCATGAAATATCATTCATATAAGCAAGAACAATATAACCTTCCTGGTTAAAATAATTTAACTTCTACTCTTTGATATATCTCATATTTTTTTATAAAATCGACACAGTTACTTTTTTTCATTTCAGGTCACCAACTATTCATTTTCATCTAAATGAGTTTCGGACTTCACACCGATTAAATGTATTAACGAAATCTATGAGATTCTCACAACAATCTTGCCTCACTCTTTGTTTCAAGTTCTAAGAACTTTCCTTACATGCTTAATGTTTTGATATGAGATCATCCTTTCCAACATCAATAATTAGTAGTCATCCTTGACCTACTTGATAATCTCAATCAATCTCCTTCAATAATACATCACTCATTTCAATCATTATTAGCTCAACTCCAATCTGAACTCCAAAAAACAGACTTATAGTTAATGATCCAGACTACTCGATGATGATGTGCAAATAGCAAATTGTAATCAAACAATACTTTCACCTTCCACCAAGGCATCCTTGTATTCGATTTTAACTTATAACCATCACATACTTGAGTTAATTGAAGCAATTACACAACGATAACCTAGATACCTGGATCAATCGTTGATAATATCCAATTATTTCAAGCTTACTTTTCCTTTTTTTATATTTATGTTGAATATGGGACAACTTCATATTGTCTCAATTACAGTCGAATCCCCTGATTTGCTATTATTATTCAATGCTTATTCAATTTATTAAACTTTGAAACTTAGCACTAGCACTTTGCAAAAATCTGGTTTAAACCAATTTACCGTTACCAATTCCAATTATGTACAGTAATTGCTCGTGCATTATCTAAGTCTTCAAAGATTCCATGTTATTATTGATAACACAATAACAACTTCATTACAATATGACATTCCTTCACTTGAAACCCTTAATTTATGAAAATAACATGAGTTCTAGTAAGTTGTAGTAGTTTCCACCATCCACTTAAAATGATCCAAAGACCGCTGCAGTCATCTTATAAATATATATATCCTTAGCTCGATCATTTCACCGTGAAAATCAAATCTCAACTACCTCTTGAGAATCGTTGATTTCACTTATTTTTACATGGAATTGTCAATTCTGAGTAATGAATACTCATTTTGACTATTACGCATTAATCCTTGGATTCCCTAAATCCTTAGATTCACTAACTACTCATTCTCCCCAATTTAGACTATACCAGTCTTAAAGATCAGACTAGGATATCTTACCAACTTACAACTATATTATGGATTTAACTATCTTTTATTAATAAACCATTTGTTATTCCAATAAGGATTCACACTGTGACTGGAATATCAACTTCATAACATCTTATGAAGCATAACTACATTAGTGGTTTCCTAACCTCCATTAGGTTTTTATCATTTACCACTAATTTGTTTGCTGAATAACTTTCATTACTTCTACACTAGTCTCAATACTAGTATTAAATCACTTCTCAAAGTGGTCCGTCATCTTAGAGTTTCATCAAAAGTCATTCAGTATTTCGTTATTTTATAATTTTCATTCTCCTAATACACACCTCAAGATCTTGATCCAATCAATACTTTTTCACTGACAATTATTTGTCTAATAATATCAGTAAGAAGAAACACCACTAAAGATGTTACTTGGAGAAGAGCTTTATTTCATTTTTGTAACTTTTCTTATGTCTTTCCTTTTTATCTATCCCCGAGGTTAAAACTCCCAGGAGCCCTTACCTCTAACACCTTTTCATATCATGAGAAACAGATGGAATTCAACTATCTTATTATTGTTCGAAAAGACATAATTCTTATATCTACCACGTAGATATAATATACACAATAAATAACATATTTCAGTCTTTTATCTTTTGGTTACCCCCTAAAATCACGAAAAAATCCAATTATTAAACCCTAAGCTTATTAATAACTCGAGACCACTCTTCGAGTCGATAAACTTAGCTTCCATTATTAGGGTAATCAGAGTACCTTTCTGTATCAATGATATTCCTTGATTCTAATAAATCTTTAAAAAATGAAACCGATTTTTATAAACTAAGGTTAACCAAGGTTTTAAAACCTATGGCTCTGATACCAAACTGTATCATCCCCTAACATGATTAGGGCAATACCCGGCCTGAAATCCTAATTAAGCCCAGATTACCCTTACAGACTTAACTAGAGGCATGACCTTACCACCTACCTGATAAGCACTACTGTATAACAATTATAGAAATAAAACAAATCATATAAGCAGCAAAAATTTAAAAACCTTTTTCGATGACCAAAATAAGATATACAATATTAAAAATAAACCAGAATAAACCTCGGTTATATAATCACCCATCCTATATGATATTACAAAACTGTAATTCAATACAAATATATAAGACCAGAGAAAGTCATTACATCGAAGAGAAGTTCAAGACTCATATAACTTCTCCATCTCGTAGTCGTAGCGCTCATCGGATCTACCTATAATATTAATTGGGGTGAGCGCTCCAACTTGCTCAGTAAGTAGGGATTCACACTAATCATTGACATTCCATATAATATTTAAGGATATCATGCAATAACAACATGCACTAATGATAACTAACAAGAATATGGAAATCATATAAATTCAATACATAAACGGATGCAAAGAAAATTTCTTTGGACAATTACACCGTAACGTCCGTTTTATTTATAAAACTAGGTACAATTACCCACCGGCGCCATTAATACAAGTGCTAAACCAATACACCGCGCATATGTAATGTTTAGCCAATCAATTAATTTCCAATGGTTCTATCATAAACCCTCTAGTGAATATGTAACCCACACAACCTATTAATTGAGTAGGAGTTACGTATAGACTAAGAGATCAGCCCCAAGTCCTATACAACCTAGTCTCAGCCCTTAGGAGTTACTTTCGTGGATCACATTAGACACCGTTTTCTATTCATTAGAAAAATCATCACAGTGTACATAATCCCACATTTCAATCCAACAACTACATGAGCTATATATACTAAATAGCCAGACAATATTGATAAATAAGCGAATCCGTACTTACCTCGGGTTTAAGTCTTCATTTCCCAAATTCCTTAGATTTCCAGTCATCTCACATTTCCTCGGTGTTCCTCGACCTATCACCAATCATTTGTTGTCAATTTAGGTCTAGTATACTCTAATTAGAACCCCTAGACCCAAAGCTCTCGATAAACCACCCAAATCAAATCAGTTTTCTATTGATCTGAGGGTGGATAGCGCACTATGTCCATAAGCTAGCGCGCTATTCGCACTACTGAGCTTCATACACACTTTTGGGGTCTGATAGCGCACTACCTGACATGGATAGCGTGCTATCCGGATGTCAGTTATCTTCCCCAGTAAGTGTAGCGCTATGGCCAATGCCAAGCGCCACTATGCGCACCAGACCTACAACACCAGCACATTTCGACTGATCCAAACATAACCCGAACCACATCCAAACTCAATAATTGCACTCCCAAATAATTAGGGAGGACATCTAATGAGGTTATAAACCTTTTACCATTAATAAAAACACCAATTCACAACGATTGGATCATCACCATAAATTTAAACTTCAACTAACTTGAAAATCAAACTTACCAAAGTGATGATCACTAGCTTTTGATCCGTTTAAGCTCATCAATTCGTGTTCCCCTTCAGATTAAATCAAGCTCGAGTCTCCTCTCTCTCAAATGTTCGATCGAATCTAAGAGGATAAGAATGAATTTTTGTTTTTATATATGGATTTTCCTCGACATACTTGTCGCGCTATCTCGAGACCGATCGCGTTGTTGATGCGTTAAAAATGAAACAACTTAAAGTGACACAAAATTTGACACATCAAGCACTTACACTTCGTTCGAGACAATCCGATAATCCATATATTTCTAATATTCTTTTATTTTCCAATATATATTTATATATTTTAAAATATATAAATATATATATCGCATATTATTCACCAATAAACACACCAGACGTGACTACAAGTGGCTTTGAGCGAGCACACTTTTGCCACGACTCCCTTTTCCACTTGGTGTCCCGGTAAACCTTAGTGTATTAGGTATTTTTCGTTTTATAGGCTTATGTATAATTTCTTTATTATACCACAACCTATATATAAATTGAATTAACAATCCAAACAAACATCATACATCATGCAAACGCATGCACATGCTAATCGAGGTGTGCCGAACTTAATCACGAGCCTAACTCGAATTAATTAGGATTTAGATTAGTACTAATTACCATCTTAAGGTAACGGTTCATTACAATTTTGATGTTAATATGCATTGTAAAGCTATTGTATTTAATCTAAGGTTTGTAAGCCTAAAACATATGAATTGATTTAGAAAAATATTTAAAATTAGTTTTGATATTATACCGTACTTGTGAAGTGTTGTGAGTCCTTCTAGGCTTTCTCCTAAACCGCTTTTTTAGGTGGTCTTCTATGGTTGTAGCCAACTTTTAAAAAGTCTCTCTGCCGAGATTTTTATAAACTTAGATAATCTAACCATACGATTTCCTAATTTGCTCTACTTAGAGGAATTGAGAAGTAAGTTGTTATGGCGAAATAAAAATTATCTCAAGGCTATTAATCGAATAAATAGATTATTGTATCATAGCTTATGTTTTGATTCAAAAGAGTATACAAATCCATGATTTAATGGTTCATTTGATTTAGACATTGAATGGGTGTAATGGAAGTGTTTTATGGCTTTAATACATGTTTTTTAATGTTGTTTTGATTAGATTTAGACCCTTGGAGGTCAGTGTGTCGCTGGAGAATTCTGATTCTAGTTTTGGCTTCCCTATTTCTAAAATCTTGCTTATCAAGAGCAATCGCCTCGCTTACTAGTGGTACGAGGCTGGCCACGACGCTAATTGGGAACGACGATATGCCCAACAATCTCTTAGTGTCGTGACATACAACTTATGATGCTGACAAATCACTGGGTCATAGTTTTGTTTATCGAGTCGAATCATAACAATCACACCTAGTGCCTTGTGGATAAACCCATGGCACTGAACAAATTTTCAAAAAATAAACCAGACGTTCTATTTTTCAAATTTACCGTGTTTTAATAGAGATATGATGTCAGGACAAGGGTCGAGGCAGTTGTAACTAACCCCAATTAGCTTTGTCGCCATGGCATTACCGCGGCGAAGGTGTCACATTTATTCGGAAAGGCTTTTACATCATTTTCAAAACATTAATACGAATTTGAGTAAACTTACCTCTAGCAAACATATTTATGACATGAACATAAACGTATACCAACGTAGACACGAGGAGAACCTGGATTGAAACTTCTTAGCAAAGATGGAATAAGATAATAGGGCTTCGAGATAAGTGGGGTTTGCTTTATCTTTAATCATGCCATGCAATTAGTTATGCTAGAATTCATGATAGTGAATGATTGATATCTTGTTGGAATCACGTTGAATACATCTTATCTTTCTGATTCATCTTGCCCTTTGAACTCTTTATTAATGAATTCATATGGAACTAATGTACTTAAAATGAATAATTGTAATGGTATCTCGATTTGGAGAGTCGGCGGCCACCGATCACTCCCCTCTGCTACGCTTGGACACCAATCTATTGAGATCTTGGATACAATTATCAAGTTTGTTGTTTAAACACCAACTTTGTTGAAGCCAGGTCATTTAAGATACCGTTAAAGCTAGTTGGTTGTCGCATCACACATTTGTATTTAGTTTCCACTTCATTGAATCTATGGCATTCGTGTTATCATTGTTATCTTGTTGACTACTTTGTTTGGGCTTTATTCCGTTGCATCTTGCATTATATAGTATGCTTGTTTATGCTATCCTTTCATGCCCATAATGATAATAAGAATTAATGAATAACCTTGTTCATGCTAGTTATTACGCATTAGGTATTGCTTGGATCATTGAGGGTAAAGCACGCTTTTGCTTTACTGAGCTCGTTGAAATATTGCTCACCACACTATATTCCCCCTCCGGCTACTTAAGCTGCTACTCAAGATAAGGAAAAGGTAAGGTCGTAGCATAAAGCTCTTTTCTTTTATGCATGGTTGTTTAATTTATGTTTTTATTGATTTTGAGATACTTTGAAATAAACAGGGGATTTTACCACCGGTAGACTTTGTGAAACCAATTGGTTAGTTGGTAAACTTTTATAAGACTTTTTACTTTATTCTTGCACCTAATAGACTAGAAGACTTTTATTCCGCACTATTTATATGCCTTAGTAGTCTTTCATAGATTGTCTTGTATTATTTCTGAATGTTAAGGCTTATTAGATCATTGCCCGACTTATTTGGGTTATCTCAAAAGGTTAAATGATGGTTTAGGCCAAGCGGCCCTGGTTATAGGAATTGGTGTCGTCACAATTTATATAGACACGGTTCACTTAGTCAGAATCACTCTATTGTTAAGAAAATTTCTTTTAAATTTGTTTTAACTAAACTATTATATTCTAGAAAATAATTTAAAATAACTTGTACTCTTATATTAAGAAGATCTTAGTTCACAACTTCACCTAGGTAATAAATTATTATGCTTTAATATCCCACTTCCTTCATCTTCATTATGTATGTACAATGTTTAATTAAAATAGACATATTTCCTTAAAATTCACTTCAACCCACTATCGTGATGGAAAATATCCTAATGTGCAAACTAGAACTCCACCTATCCGTGTGAATAACGTCAGTTCCACATTTCCTAATGTTCCAAATCTTTAGATTCATAACCACTTAATTTTACTATCCATGCCTCCCTAATCAATAACTATCTATTGTTGTTATATATTTTATGGTTGTATCGTCCATATCCAGCTTAAAAGCTCCAATTGTTATGGTAACTCTTAAAAACTCTAATCAACAAACAAATGATCAAGATGTTCATAGCATTACGTACAGAATCAATACAAATCATAACCATTGCACTTTTTAATCAATATAATATGTTCATACTTCTTTTAGCATAGTATTTATATCATAGGATCCATTGATCCTTAAGATAAAAAAACTACTAACTCATCATTAAAATAAATATACACATCATGGTATTCATTGCAATCGAATATAAAATTAAATAACTTCAACTAAATCAAGGAAACAATACCGAATAACCACACGTGGACTCTTTAATTTCTTTTCCTCCAAAACTTTTCTTAGTACTCAAGAACAATGTAAATTTTGCTAATTTGTCGTAAACTATGATAATGGTTGATAATTTTTGATAATTGGTGTGTTTACCACGTTTTAATACCTATTTATACTCCTTAAACTCTTTAAAATACAATTAGAAACCCAAATTAACAATTCCAAATGAACTAGAATCCTAAACTTTCTATTTTTTATGTCCCAATGCTATCAATAAGTAACTAACGCTTCGTATGTTAAGCCATGCTGCCGCCACAGCTTTCGACCTTTTTATGTGAATTTTTCCTTTACAGTAGGTTTCGCGCCATGTGTACATTATCCTGACACCGTGTGTACAACACCATGGCACCGCCACTACGTTGACTCCACCACACCACTTCTCTCATTATCCACACCTTGTGCATTCTTCCCATGGCGTCAAGCCTCCATGCCATGACGTCAAGTGTACTTTTGTGCATTTTTCCTCCTTTCATCATGAAATCACTCCTTTGTCCTCTTTGTACCTTGAATGCCAAAAAACATATAAATACCATCAATTAGAGCTCATTTCGGGATATGTATACCAAATATACTACAAAGCTATCATTATATATAAGTCAAATTAAACACTTATCTAATACCCCCAACATTGGGTTTTGTACATCCCGAGTAAAAATGTATTCTACTAAGTACTCTTACTACTACTCATAATAACTTATTCAATTTGGATAGTTCATGGAGTATCCTTTAATTCAAATGTAAGTTCAAGTTAATAATCCACTTAAGAGTTTTTCTTTGCAAAAACTAATATTTTCAAAAACACGTAGCTTTAACAACACATATAATTCACTTTCAAAACTTACAAGTAGTTCACAACCAAAACCATCACTACTCACAAGTTTATTTCACCTCAGTACTCAAGTAGCAAGTGTACAATCTCACGATTTCTCATTAAGCTTAAAAATTCACAAATAAGCATAGACATACTAATTTAGTAGACTTTAGCACTTCAAGAGTCAATAGGGCTTCATATAGTTTGAAAGAAGACTTAACTCAAAGTTAGTTATAAGCTAGCTAAATCTTTTTATTTGATGAGTTTTAATCTAACTTCCGCCATTCTTTCTATTTATATAACTCTTTTCTTTCTTTTCTCCTCATATTTCTAGTTATACGCTCCCTACTTTTTTTCCTTTGAATTTTACTTTTTTCACTTTTTCCGACCATCATGTTCTCTGCTCCTTTCCATGTGGAACTTGTGGGACTCTATTTGATATAAAACTCTTGTTAGTACTTCTCACTTTCACTTTATCAAGCAAGTCTTAACTCCAACGTTTCATTGAAAAACAATCTTTATTGCATTCCTTTTTAGTATTAAGTTGTTATTTACTTCATGCTCAAATAAGATTCATACTTTTTATAGAATTCCTTTGATATCTAACTTTTTCACAAGTGTTTTAGTATTCTTCTTACTTTTGTTTCAAGTTCATGGTCTTCCCTAACTTTAAGTTTCTAATCATTAAATTATATTGTTGTTTGCTTTGCATTTTTTATTTTCTTTAAAACTTTAACAATCTCTTAAGTTTCATATTAACAAGATACTTGTATATACTCATCCTCAATTAAAGGCATAAACCCTGAAAATGAATTATTTTTTCATTTATATATTACTACTATATATATAACCTAATCTATACTACCTATACATTCAAATAGTAAATAAATGAAAAAGATGCACTACCATGCTTTTCCTCTTTTAAACGCTTCAAAAATAAAATCTTACGATCATACTTGCAGTGTTTATCCTTATTTCATCATTTCTTACAAATTCACATAGTGTAGTATTGATGGCCTAAATTTAAACCAAACCTTGTCCTCAAGGTTTAAAAATAAGCCTGAAAACACTAACACATAAACATAATAATATAAAAAACATAAAAACGCGTAAGCAGCGAAAATTTTAACGATTACGAAAGTGACAAAATATCCATCTAACTCCTTGATGTTCTTGTGAATAGGCAAAGCATATGTTGAGACTTCTTCATTCCGATTAAATTTCACTCAAACAAATGGTCTTTCCTATACATTTTGCACAAAACTTTCAAAACATAGAAAATTATTAAAACGTTTGGATTGTTCTAACTAAACAAAAGTAATAATTGAAATTTACAAAACAAAAATTAAAATCCTTTTTGCTGCCTCCTAGTATCATTTTTAACGTTATTAGCCTGACTCTTTTTCGCATGTTTAGTTCGAGTCTAAATAGAGATACTCCATTACTTTAAATATTTGAAATAATTGCTCATCCACAAATAATTTGGTTATCGACTTCCATGTATAACCTTCTTTATGAGTTAACCTAGATAGATGGTCTGGAATTTAATTTTCAAATCCAACTCTTCTACTAATGACACCTATCTAACCAATCTTGGTTTGGCATCCTTCTTTATAAACAAATAACATATTGATGCATGGTCAGTGTGCATAGTGACTTTTGATCCCTCTATGTAAGCTTTAAACTTGTCACATGTAAACACTACTGCCAATAGCTCCGTTTATGTGGTAGTATAATTTTGTTGTATTGGATCCAATATCTTACTTGTATAGTATATACATCGAAATGTCCCATCTCTATGTTGGCCTAGCACTGCTCTTACTTAGTGATAGCGTATTGATTGCCTACTGAAGTTCACCCTTAACTACAGAACTAGTTGTTATGCTTTGAACTAGACATCAGAAACATAATAAGAAACTAGATCTCTAACTTTGATACTTTTATAATGCTCTCCGTCACTTGGAAATTTTTATATCTTGTAGATATTGAATAGAACATCCTCATCATTGACTTGTAACCTTAATTCTCCCTCTTAAACATCTATCAGAACTCGTGCAATTGATAGAAATGGTCTCCCTAAAATTAATGGTACATCTTTGTCATCTTCCATATCCAGTACTACAAAATCAACGGAAAAAATTAACATCTTCAATTACTCCTTATAGATAAGTCACTGATCGATCTGCTAAATGCAAAATCATGTTGGTTGAATTTACTTTTCCTAGACTTAGTTTGCTAAATACTGATAAGGGCATCAAATTTATGCTTCCTCCCAAATCAATGAAAACACTAGCCTTTTATCGATTATATTTTTGGTTTTTCATCGATTTTTATTTAGGGTAGAAGCTAAATTTTGAGATTTTTACTCCAAATTGGTTTTGATATAGAATGTTTTCAATTAGAATACTAGTATGGGAGTGGTGTGATAATTTGTTTATTAATATCGAGCTTTTGAGCTATTTTTAGTATATGGCGAATGAATTAAATTTTATACGCAAACTAATTTGTGACCAAGTTTTTCAAATGAGTTTGTAGTTTTTTGTTTATCTATCACATGATTTGAATTACTTATGAACTATTGTTTTTATCAATGATGTTTTATCAATAAATCTCATATATATGAATTTCAAACTCTTGGTTTATAAACGACTTTTTTTGATGAATCTTTCCTTATTAGATAGATAAGTTGAGTTTTACCAAACACTTTTATGACAATTTGGTTTTAAATGGTTTTACAGGTTTATTTTCTTACTTGCACCTGTTGAAATGGCCGAAAGTGGAAGTGGTAGAAATTTGAGAGAGGAGAAACGAAAGGGGAAGTTAGTAGAGAAACCTAAGGAAAAATCCAAAGTTTCCCAAATCTAACCCACGGTAATTACTTTCAAAACACCTAGGATTACACCACAAAGAGAGCATACTCAACTTTCGCTTAGCTATAATTATGAGGAAGAATATGAGGATTAAGAGGAGAAAGTATAACAAGAGATACCGAGATGGGGGCGAAGATGTATGTTCTTAGGAAAGAAAACTTTATCAATGATAAGGCATTCGCCAAAATTAAGAATGATTTAGTGAGAGAAAGGAAGTTGATCCGGGATAGGGGATTCAATGTGAAGAATGAATTTAAATATAGGCCTAGGATCATAGATATCATTGATGTGAGAAACTTGAGATTATTGACTAGGGACTATAACCGACACATGTTGATCATGCACAATAATTTTCCATGTTTTTTTTTAACTTGTAGTAGTAGTAAATGGAATATCATCTCCACGGGGATTTTTGAAACCTCAAAGGAAAGTTACTTTTTTATTTTTTTCATTAATTTAATTAATCTAGCTAAACGGGAATTGAAATATTAAATAACTTGATAACTATAACTACTAACTCAAATAACTAAACAAACTAAATTAATCTAAAAAATCTAAATTCAAACTAACTTAAACAATATTCAAATGCAATTCGATATAAATAAATAAACAAACAAACATCTAAACAAACCCCCACTAAACAATATAATATATTGTTATAATTATAAAACATAGAATTATAAAACATAATATCATTAAATCTTACTTCATAATAAGTTGATAGCCTTTAGCCAGCAACCGATTTTCCTTAATTCAATGGAAAGGCTACATTCTTATCATTGTAAATCTACCCATTGGATAAAATGCAACACCATAGAAGTACAATAACATTAAGTTCAATAAAAATCATGTTTAATCTAAGCCAATATTACAGAAGCTGCATAATAAACAACTTAAAACACAATCACCTAAGACATCCACTCGAGAAATGCCATATAGCTTAATCCTAATTACTACTTCTATAATTGTTGTCAATAACTATTGACATAGATTAAGAATCTTAATACCACATAACACATTTGCAACTATGCATGCAATACTAAACTCTTTTAGTTGTAATACGCAAAAATAACTTGTTAATTCCGTGATTGACGTATATGAATAGATCTAAAGCATTGAGTACATGATTTCTTAATTATAACTATCTAGTAATCCAAAATATACTATATTGTCTAGGGTTTGTTTAAATTGATAGACTACTCACTCATTTGGAAATAAACAACGCATAAATATAATTATAAGACATAATAAATGAATAAATACATTAATATAAATCAAAGCTTCAATGTATCTTCAAACATAGACTATAAAAATAATCTAGAGCAAAAGTTAAAAGCAAGAGAAAGGGAGTTAGGAGAGTTATTTCAAAGCTCTCTGGCCTTTTTCACGTATACAAATCATAGATAAACTCAAATTCTTCATACTAATCTTAAAAACCCGTAACCGATCTCAGTGATTTCTCAATGATTCCTAACTTATACACAAATCGCTTAGAAAATCATTAAGTTCAGCTCTCGGTGCTCCACTTATTCAATTTGGCGATTTATAGTACATTCTACGATTATTTGTGGATTTTCTTTGGCCTTATTCTCACTTTGTTAATTTATATGGCGATTCTCGGTGTTTTTTCGAATTCTTTGGCTAATTGTTGGTTCATTTTTCAAGTGACTGTTTTGCTTTTCTTTCTTTTTTATTCCATTTCTTCATTTTCCTATTTAAAACCTAAAATCATAAAATTAAGATAACACCTAGTGTAATATCATCATTTATGTCAAAAATCAACTTAAATTACACTATAAAATGTGTATAATTATTGAATTGTCAAATACCCCCAAACTCTACACTTTATTGTCTCGAGCAAAAGAATATTGTTAATCATATTCTCTTTTCATTCTTTATAAACTGATTTCAATCTAATTCATCTTAATTTTAAATAATGGTGATTTTAAAATAGAATTAATTTTCAAATGAAAATATATTAACTACAAGTAAATGAAAGTTATGATAGTTTAGAGATTTAGTCAAATCAAAACATCCCTTAATGATAACTCAACCACCGAATGTAACACTTCTTTAAATTTAAAGTTCATTGCCAAGGCTAGTGCACAACATATGTTTTCTTAATCTCCACTGACATGCATCAAGCTTATGATAACTAATATAGAATCTCAAAATACAAAAATCACTAGATTACTTTCAATTTTAGAAAATAATTTATAATAGTACCACAATCAAAGTCAATAGAAATTTTGCGAAGATGTCAATGAATATGTCATTTTGAACATATTGGATTAAGAAATACTTTATTTAACTCTAGTTTCAAGTTCTCAAGTTAAATCTTTTTATTTGAAGAGTTTAGGAACATCTATCTTTTCTTTTTATCTCTTTTTATTACTTTTTTCTACTTCATTTTAATTATTTATTTTTACTTTTGCTTTTGAGTCCCTGCTCCATTTCCTTTGGACATTCTCAACTTTTTACCACTATAGATCCCCTCGCTTCGTTTCCTTTATAATCTGTAAGATTCACTCTATATTTATTTTATAAACTCTTGTCAACGCTTCTCACTATCCCCTAGAATTAAAGAAAGTATTCTATCTAACTTTTATAAACTAATCGATTTCTAACTCATTTCTTCTTTCAATTATGGCCAAATAGTTTTATACTTGAATCATAAGATTTATACAAATCTATATTGTTCATCTTGCACTATTGTTTTGATCTTCCACCAATTATCATGACTAACAAACAACATTCAATTTAGTGTATTAAGTAGAAAAGTTAATCAAAAGGGTGTAAAATTAATTCCTTATATTATAAAATTCACTTGGATAATAAAAATATCACTTCCATTCAAAATCTTTTACATATATTCATTTTCATTCTTTTCAGAACCAAAAATAAAGAAAAATGAAATTCATACTTGATTTCAAAAGAAATGTTTTAAAACTCTTTGTCAACTTACTTGAATATCGGATTAAAAGTTATTCTGAACTTTTCATCTACCTTTCTTTCCTTTCATTACCATCAATTTCATACTTCACCTAAAATACCTCCCAACTCATTTTAGACCTTGTCCTCAAGGTTTAAAAATGAAGTATGGTTCTCATTATAACAAACATATTACGTGAAGTACAAAAGAATTGATACAATATAAATAAATGTGACAAATCACAAAATTAAGTGAATTACAATAAAGTGAGTGCATAAAATTAGAATAAATAAACATCACCATTATATAAACAAGAGAAATAAATATCATACCTAAGCATTGAATAGAATGTAAATACAGTAAATCATTGTAAACACAATGTATATAACCACGAGACACAAAGTATATAACCATTGCCGAAATTACATAGAGGAATCTCACAACATTACTCAGAGATAGAGAAAAGAAATAGAAAAAGGAAATCAATGTCAGCGTCTGGAAGTTGGTCTCATCGTCCTCCACTGGATTAATCATCTAGGATTGGTAGTTCGCAGCGGGGTCGTAGAGGTGGTATTCTTGACCTGGCAATGTCGAAACATCAAGAGTAGTGCTAAGCGGTAATCTCATCTGTGTAGACAGTACATGAACCGATGTTTCTACTTGATGTTTGCTTTTCCTGGACATCATACGCTCCATTCTGTTAATGCTACATACTAAAGCTCTCTAGTTCTCGAATACCGGTTCTGTATTGCAGAGGGTGATCATCTGATTACGTAAGATTGCACCCATTTAGGCCAACTCTGAATCTTCCATGTGTGATTCATCATAGTTCCGAGACATAGCACGCTATCCACACTCAGATTAGTACAAAACCGATTGGATTTGGGTGGTTTGTCAAGAGCTTTGGGTTTAGGGGTTTTAATTAGAGTATACTAGACCTAATTTGACAACAAATGATTGGTGATAGGTTGAGGAACACTAAGGAAACGTGAGATGACATGAAACTTAAGGAATTTAGGAAACAGACACTTAAACCCGAGGTAAGTACGGATTCGCTTATTTATCAATATTGCTTGGCTATTTAGTATATATAGCTCATGTAGTTGTTGGATTGAAATGGGGGATTATGTACATTATGATGGTTTTTTCAATGAACATAAAATAGTGTCTAATGTGATTCACGAGAGTAAGATCCTGGAATTGAGACGAGGTGATATAGGAGATGGGTTAGCTTCCTGGCCTATATGTAACATCCTACTCAGTTAATAGGTTGCGTGGGTTATATATTCACTAAAGGGTTAAGGATAGAACCATTGGGCATTAATCGATTGGCTAAAAATCACATACGCACGGTGTGTTGGTTTAGCACTCGAATTAATAGCGCCAGGTGGGTAATCGCCCTAGTTTTATAAATAAAATGGGGGTCACAGTGTAATAGTCCAAAGACATTTGTTGTGCATCCGTATATGTATTGAATTTATATGATTTTCATATTCTTGTTAGATATCATTGGCGCATGTTATTGCATGATACCCTCAAATATTATATGGAATGTTAATGATTAGTGTGAATTCCTACTTACTGAGCAAGTTGGAGCGCTTACCCCAATTAACATTACAGGTAGATTCGATGAGCAATACGACTATAGGATGGAGAATTTATAGGAGTCTTGAACTTCACTTCAATGTAATGACTTTCTCAGGTCTTATATATTTGTATTGAATTACAGTTTTGTAATATCACATGGGATGGGTGATTATATAACCGAGGTTTATTCTCATTTGTTATCAATATTGTATATCTTATTTTAGTTATCGAAAAATGTGTTAAATTTCCGCTGCTTATATGACTTATTTTACTTCGATAATCGATATACATTAGTGCTTATCAGACGTAGGTTGTAAGGCTGTAGGCTCTAGTTAAGTCTAGTAAGGGTAATCTGGGCTTAATCAGGGTTTCTGGTCGGGTATTGCCCTAATCAGATTAGGGGATGCTATAGTTACCTGTGCCAGAGACTCCAGTAGCTACAGTAGATCCAGTGGTACAGACTTTGCTAGTATTAACAAAACTTGAAGAGACAGCTGAGACAACACCATCCCCAACACCCACATTAGTCGAGGTTATGCCAGTGAAGGACTTCATTAGGCTGAAGCCGACATATTTTGATAGGGCGACAAATTTTGAGAAGATTGAGAAGTGGGTGTTATCCCAAATGAAGTGGCACAAGATTCTGAAGATTGAGGATAAACTTCAGGTCGAGCTAACGTCTTATACAGTAAGGAAAGACACTAACGTTTGGTGGCGTGCTACGGTAGCCACTCATAGAGATTTTGAGACTTAGGAGGCTTTTAAGAAGAAGTTCAATCAGCAGTACTTCCCGCCTGCAGTTATGAAGAGGTTAATGAAGGAGTTTACAAAATAAGACAAGGAGCAAAGGAATCAGTGATGAGCTACAGAGACAAATATAGCTATATAAGGCAGTTTGTAGGGGACTTAGTAAGAGAGGATTTGAAGGATGTATACCACTTTGGTGACGGACTAAGGCCCGACATCGAGTATAATGTGGTTAGTATAGGCGCTAAGACACTTGGTGAGATATATGAGCGCGCACTGTCATACGAGACGTACTATTTGGGTAGAGTTATCGATGGGATCACATTAAGTTCGGCTTTTTCAACAGAACATACTACCGAGTATGAAAGGAGGAGACATAAGGGCAAGGGACAGAGGAGATGGGATACGAGTTCTCAAAAGACATAGATGACCACACCTCAAATATCGGTCGTACCCTACACATCATATCTTGTCCCAGCTCAAGGTTTAGGAGGTAGGCCTCCCTTGCCACCTCCAATTAGGCCAAGCATTACCCGCTCCTGATAGATTAGCACTTGCGGCACCACCAGCGTCACAAGTACCACGAAAGCACCAACAGGATGGTCGAGGCGAGGTAGAGCTAGAGGCAGAGGCAAAAGTCGAGATGGGCCCAGATAATGACATAGATATGTACAAGGTCAGGAACATGGTTACCGCTGGCCGATTACATGTTATAGATGTGGACAAGCAAGACACATTGTGAGAGATTATCCGCAGCCACCAGCAGTGTACCCATACTAGGGCCAAGAAGGAGCCCATATGGTTGTACGCCAGACGTTGATGCCATACGAGTTCTCATGGAGGGTATAATTTCTATTTGTTGCAGAGATGCTCATGTTTTAATTGATTCCGGGTCTACTGTATCATTCACCGTTGGTCAAATGATAGGCATCCTGGGGTTATCACCTATTAGGATTAGTATACACCTAATATTGAGTACCACAGCTGGGGATAGGGTTTATCCTAACAACTTATATATGAGATGTCTAGTAGAGATTAGTGGGGTAGTATTACCTATTAATTTTAGAGTCGTCTAGATGTTAGAGTTTGACACACTATTAAAAATGGATTGGTTGTCAGCATACCCCGCTCATATCAACTGTTTTGGCGAGACAATGATATTCGAGATCTCAAGACGTCCGATATTCACATATAGAGGTAGTACATCGAGAACCGAGAACATGAGAGGCTGACTTGCAACTAGTGAGGAGATGGCAACATTAGTAGCATTGTATACAGTTGGAGAGAGTTAAGGACCCAGACTTAAGGAGATTCTGATTGTTTATGGGTTTTCAGATGTTTTTCCAGAAGATTTACATAGATTAACACCGCAACGAGAGGTATACTTCATCATTGAGTTGGTATCGGGTACCAGACCTACTTCTATACTGTAGTACCACATGGCTCCGAATGAGTAGGAGTTAAAGGCTCGACTTCAAGATTTGGGATATAAGGGACTCATCACATCCTCTATGTCGCCATGGGGAGGACTCATTTTTTTGTGAAGAAGAAGGATGACACCGTCAGCCCTTGTCAAGACAATTGATCGGCCTAGATTACTTTAATTCACTGATAATCTAGTCAACCAAATATGTTCTTTCAACTTTGTCCTTAAATAATAATTATTTCAATCTTTTACAAGGCTCAAAAACTAAATTATATCCTCAATGAAACTCATTTCATGATTTGTTCAATTTGACCAAATTAGGAAATAATACAAAATAGATTTCCGTATTTTGTAAAAGTTTCGGTAGCATCTTCCCTAAAAGTGGCTTGCCAGAAAACTTTCACCTAATAGAAAACATAATGGGGAGATGCCTAGAAAGGACTCAAAAATCCCCATAGTTCATAATATATATCAAATTCAAATTTATGAATTAACATAAGAGTCTCCGGTAACTTAATCACAACTTTATAGTCCTAAATAGACCAAAATTGAATCATAAACCTCATAATGTATTTTAAACTAACTTAGGAGGCACTTATAATCATTCAATAAAACTTTACGTCCTACGCTCACCCCCAAGAAACCAAAAACAATATACATAAACAATTTAAAACAAGAAAAATAAACTATAATATGAAAATAATCACCACAATCTTCGAGTCATTTCCACTCTTTCTTTGTCTTCATATGGAATCGACCTCATAAAAAACAACTCGAAAAGGTCATGTAATTAAATTCCTACGTTGATATGTACTCCTACAGTTGTTTGTCTTATACATGGAGACATATAATTGTATTTTTGAATATTCAATAAGATAAATGCGTCAACATGACATGTTATCCACTCAGTCGTTGTCCACTAACTATAATCAGAAGTCGACTTTCAAAAATAGTACAGAGACAATATTAAGAGATCATGAAATGCAGAGATAACTTGTCGGCCTTAAACTTTTAGAGTCTCACTAGATGGCGTAGAATCAGGACTGAAACATAGTTTCAATCAAACTATACCTCAAAACAAGCGTATCCCCCTCACTCACTCTATGTATGTATGACCAAGAATATAAAATGCAATGCAGACTATGATACAATTATATATGCAAATATATTCAATCAATATTAAAGATCATTCTAGGGTTTACTTACAACCAACCAACTTTGAACGTAATTTTCGGGGTTCTTGAAACATCATATCACTTTAAAAATGGTTCCAATAGCTTCCCTGCATACTCAATTATATTATGGGTCAAGTATGAAGTGAAACCAAATCACTAAACACAATGAAACCTTCAACCAAAGTACGCTTGAGAACAGTATACAAATACATTAATTTATATAACTATTTCAACTAGCCAACTTGGGGTAACTTTTTTACCTTGAAAATCTCAATATTTATCATGATGACCCAAAATGAACTTGTAGTAATCATGTCATACTTCTCATAGACTCCAATAATAGTCAAATTGAATCATCGACGTAAAAGTCATTAATTTACCAATATGGCATGCCAACTAGGCAAACTTCATTTTATTTTAAACTTAAAAAATGTCTCTAAATCAATATTTTTGCAATCATATCCTCGAAACTCGACAAAAACACTACGAAATAACTCGATACCAACATTAAAATATTTTCACAGCTCGTGGAGTCAAATTGGATCAAAACCAATAATCAATTAATCCAAAAACCTAATGTAAATCAATATCAACTATAAAACATCTCCTAAATAGTTATCAACTGAATCATATCATTTCAATTCATCAAAACCCTAACCCATGCCAGTCGGATTTATCCTAAATTGACGCAAATCAATCCAATATACCAATTAACAACAATTCCTACCAATTTCTATCGAAACCTCATGAAATAAATCGAAAAATCGTGAGAATGCAAATTGAGTTGTGGAAAAATGCCCGACATTGAGAATTTACCAAATTGTCTTTGCTATAGAAACTTAGCTCGAACGACCGTTCTACGATGCTCTACAATTTTTGGAAAGAAACGGGCAAAAATCGATGTCGGCGGCTCGTGGAGTGAAAGAACAATTGAGAGGTTTTGAGACGAATGAAGCTGTTTGTTTGTTTCAATTAAATCAAATTTTGATTTGTTTTTTTTCATTTATATATAAACCTTTTTGCTTGTCGCATGACTTAATTTCTTTTTTTAAGTACCCGAAATCTCTATTTTGAGGTGCTTTAACTTCCGACGCTCATTTTCACTCTAATTGTTTACCATATTGAACCAAACTCTTAACAAAATAGTCCATCTTAATAAAATGTCCATAGCACTGGTTTTGGTTACGCTAAAACCCTATAAATCTTAACTTTTTTTGTAACATATTAAACCCTTATGGACCAATTTTCTTGCCATACTTGGCCAAACTTTCCTTGATTTAGATCCAATCTCAATAGCGACCACCACCAACTAATACGAAACTCGAGGCAAGTATTGTACTAACTTCGTTCTCACATAACATTACCACCAATCCCAACTAGTATGCAAATCGAGATGAAATCATCATGCGAGGATTAACACTTGGTTAATTAGTTTTGAGCAACTATTAATTTATTTTCATTCATGCCCTTCATACACGCACTTGTAACCCCGAGTATGAAAAACTGAGGATACACCTCAACACAACCACGATAAAATACCATATAATACACACACTAATCACACAACACACAAAAATAAAATATATTTTATGATATCTGTTCCATAACATGTAGGTCCCACCTATGATACTTAAATCCCAAATTAAATTCGAAAATACTTAATTAGTCGCATAATCAAGTTTATAAAATTCTCGGATGTCACAGACACATTGAGACTGTGTATCAACAACAGGCAGTTGAACAAGGTCACATCCAAGAATAAATATCCACTACTGTAGATTGATGATTTATTTGATCAGCTAAGAAGAACGCGTTATTCTCCAAGATAGACCTAATATCAAAGTATCATCAGCTTTGGATCAAGGAGGAGGATGTGTCCAAGACAACATTTTGCATGAGATATTTACAATATCAGTTTACAGCCATGTAATTTAAGCTGACCAATGCTCCTGAAGTGTTTATAGATTTGATGCATCGGGTTTTTAGAACATATCTTGACCGCTTCGTGATAGTCTTCATTAACGACATATTGATATATTTTGGGACACGAGTGGATAAAGAGCAACACCTTAGGGAGACTTTATAGACTTAAAAGGAGCACCGAATTTTTGCCAAGTTTAGCAAGTGTGAATTTTGGCTTTCGGAGGTTCGTTTTTAGGTCTTTTTATTAGAGCAGCAAAGATTGCAATAGATCGACAAAAATTTAGGCTATCATGGATTCGCCCGCATCGTTGTCATTAATAGAGATAAAAAGCTTTCTAGGTATGGCGGGGTATTACTATTGGTTTGTGAATGAATTCTCGAAGATCGCTTCACCGATTGCAGATTGGCATAGAAGGACGTCACTTTTCAATGAACAGAGGCTGTGAGTAAGCATTTGCGAGTTGAAAAGATTGTTGACTATTGCGCCAATATTGGTATTGCTAAAAATTTGGATAGGGAGTTCTAGTGTATACGAGATGCCTCTCATGCGGGTTTAGGTGTATACTAATACGAGAGAGAGAGAATTTGTTTTTTACACCTCCAGCGGTGAAGTTATATAAGAAGAACGATCCCACATATAATTTGGAGTTGGTGCGATTATGTTTACACGAAGGTTTGGAGAGAACATCTTTATAGAGAGAAGTTCACACTCTTTACTGATCACTTGAGTCAAAAGTATCGCTTCACACATAAGGAGTTGAATATGAGATATGATTGGAGTTTCTGAAGGACTATGACTTTTCCTTGAAGTATCACCTAGGAAAAGCAAATGTAGTTGTAATCGCAGCGAGTAGGAAACTGACTAAAATTGCTAAGATTGTCAGATGTCATATGATGTATAAGTATGGATTACTCGAAGCAACGACAATAGTGAGTCAGTTAGATGTTCCTTTCGATACCCAGGTTATGATTTGTGTGTAGATGAGATTATAAATTGTTTCTACATAAAGAGTGTCTAAGGGTCATAGGATTTATAGGTTATACTCAAGATTCAGTGAGTTGGCATATAGTACAGAGTATACAAATTGGGTATAGACTACAGATTAGTGTTTCAGATACAGGGGCAAATTGTGGATACCAAAGTAACAGAGTGAGAGATGAGATTATTCAAGATTCACACCGTTCCGTTTCGGCGTTCATCCAGCGGGACCAAGATGTATCACGACATGTAAAGGCATTTCGGGTGACTGAAATGAAGCGAGATGTATCGAGTTCATTAGGAAGCTGGGGATCGTTAGCAAGTGAAGACCGAGTATCACAATCTTGAAAGGTTGTTACAACCTTTTCCCATTTCATTATGGAAATTGGAAAACATCTCGATGAATTTTGTCAGAGGTATTTTAGGAGACATGATTCAATATAGGTGATAGTTGATAGACTAACCAAGTCTGCTCATTTCTTGCTAGTAGCAGTGCACTACACATTTGATCAGATGAGCTTACTGGTTAAGAGAGAGATTATCAGGTTGAATGGGGTACCATTGACGATCACATCAGACAGAGATGCTACGTATACGTTTAGGATGTGGCGAAGTATGTAGGAGCAATATGGCACGTGCCTACAGTTCAATGCAACTTTTCATCCATAGATTGACGGGCGGACTGAGAGGTTGATTCAGGTTCTCGAGGATATACTTCGAGCTTATGTATTAAAGTTTGGCAGATCATGGGAGAAGTACCTACCATTTTGTGAGTTTGCTTACAACAACAGTTATCAGGGCATTATTAAGATGGCGCCATTTGATTTTTTATGTGGCAGACCTTGTCGCTCGCCATTGTGTTGGGCAAAACAAGATGATCGGGAGATTGTGGGACCTGAGATTATTGTTGGCAATATGGAGAAGTTTAAACTGATCTGGCAGAGACTTAAATGTTCCTATGAGAGATAGAAGAAGTACAGATACAAGTATGGCAATGATCTCACGTACACTAAGGGAGCCTTTGTGTATTTACAAGTTTCCATCTGAAATGGTCTTTATAAGTTTTAGATGAAAGGCAAGCTTGCAACGAGATTCATCGGACCTTTCAAGATTAAGAAATGGGTTGAAAAAGTTGCATACGAGTTTGAGTTTCCTTCATAGATGTCAAGGATTCATCCGGTTTCTATATATCGATAATACGACTAACTAAGTTGAGGGCTGGACGGCCATTAGTTGACTTGAGTCAGATCAACCCGAGTAAGGATATTACTTATGAAGAGCAACCTATTCAGATCATGGATTGAATGGTACAATAGTTGAGGAACAATTTTATCCCGAAACTACTCGTCAAGTGGCAGTTCCATGATGACACGAAACTCACTTCGGTGTGGAAAGACTATATGATGGAAAAATTCCTGTACCTTTTAGAGTCAGGTATACATCCTAACTTAAATTTTAATTTAGAGGATGGAATTTTCATTAGTTGGGAATAATTGTCACGGCCTAAACTTCTAATCGTGTTTTAATCCTTAATCAAGATCACCAACCCGTGACATGGGACCCACATCTTGATACGCACGTAGACTGAGGCACGTGGCAGAGGTATATTTTATATTTGTGTGATGGCTTCTTAGTGTATTATATAAGTGTAGACTACTTAGTCCCCTCTACTTGCTATTTATAGGTGTCAATACGTGAGAGGGGACGCGCCTCGAGATGCGCGTAGTCAAGGGACCAGGTAGAGAGTGGTATGGTAAGCTAACATTAAATTAGTGTGGCTTAATTAGTCAAATTTGATGTAGCTCTAGTTGATTTATATTAAATATAGCCTAAGTCAGCTAAATAAAATATTATCCATTTGATGTTCCTCGAGATACGTGTGTACACAATCATAATGCAATTGTGTAAGGTTGGTGTTGTCAATGGTAAATTAGTGGGAAGTTGATGGGTTGTTAAATAAGTATAGGCACTAAATGATCCTAGAGATGTGTATAGGAAATGAGATGTAGGGACAAAAATGAAGCCATCCATATATAAAGAGAGAGAGAGGATTTGTTTTCCTTAAAAGCTCAAACATGCAAACTTATGAATTACAAAGAAAAACTCAGAGCTAGGGTTGCTGAAATTTGGGGTTCTCAAAGGAGGAAATCATCATCAAATTGCTTAACAAGAGTTAGGAGCTAAGTTCACCACTCTAAGTAAGAATTACAAGTTTTTGTATACTCAAAATTCATGGATTGTTGGGTATGAATGATAGGGGTTCAGATTTTATAAGAGATTGAGTTTTTCTAAGGTTGTGTGGTCAATTTTGAAGGCTTGTTTCAATTTCCTAAGCTTGAAATTTAAAATTAAGGGTTTTTGATAAAATTATGTTTGAACCCCATTTTTGTTTTTCATTTATTTCAAAGGGTAAATGAAATCATTATCTAAATTGGTTTACATATTTGGATTCCTTATGAAAAACAATTAAAACTTGCTACAAAGAAGTTTGAAATTCGGAGTTAGATTGGCCAAGTTATATATGAAGTGTAGGTTGTTGTTGATTGTTTGAAGAATATATCGGGTCCCCGATGGTTGAGAAGCGGGATCGAGGCGAAGGAAGGGGTTAATTCATGAGTGGAAACTAAGAATTCTGTTGCAAAATTTTGGGCTCCAGCGCAGGTAGTGTGCTATTTGTAAAAAGCGTGCTACCCAGCTCCAGTAGAGCTCTATGCACCAGTAGCGCTCTACCGACTTTGAACAACAGGATTTATGCACTTTAAATTAAGCCTAATTTTCTATTTAATGGTTTAAGTACATCCTAAAAGCTATCTAAACATACCAAGAACCTAAGGGAGAGTTTCAGGAGTCTAGGTATGCATTTTAGAGTGTCGAGGGGCCGATTAAGCTAGCGAATACATTGCTTGACTTGTAAATAATGTTGTCGAAGTTTTTGTTTATATTTCATTCCAATTATGCTCTATTTGTCTATCTATTTGACTATGAAATGCTTTGAATTATGATATCATGAACTTGTTTCATATTCTACTCATTATATGGTTGTTCTCATCATGATATCATTTGTTTATGGATTTGTTGACTCTATTCTCATGTTCTATGTCTTTCTTAATATTTTTCAGAAATTGTGATCGAGAATAGCATGCTATTAGGATAAGAGAAATGAAGTTGGAATGCATATGGACTTGTAATCTATGATTGTTGGCTTTGAAGCATATTACCATGTCTTGAAATCCTTGATGCAATTCTTTCTTGAAATTACAAAGTAATGGTAGAATCTAGGTTCTATTGCACGATATGGGATGTGCCGCACATGGGCTCACTAGAATATCGGGGTTATCGGCACTCACCATTACATTTGCACGTCACACGGGTCAACGAGACTCGAGGTAGTCAGTAAGAATACATAAATGAGCGATTATGGAGGCGTAGTGCTGAGCTCCGACCTTCGATAGAGGTGTAGAGCACAGCTCCACCCTGAGTTAGTGGAATATACAGGCCTATGTGATAGGACTCACGGCCGATCAGACTTAGATCATTACTACTTAGCCTGTGTCAGTCTCATTTTATTTAACAGTGGTATTTTCTAGCATATCTAAATTTTTGTACTTCTTTGCCATATTTATGTATTTAAATACCAATCGATTATGTTTGAAAATATACATAAGAATCTTCACGAATTACTTTATTACTTATTGTACTTACTGTCATTTATATGATGGTTGGTGCATATCCATCAAACAGTAGGTTGGGCAAAGAGAAGATCGGTGACTATATTTCATTCGATGATTTTCTACTTCTTTTCATATAGGTCTCGATATTTTGATGTATTATCTACTTTATAATGTTCTTGTAATTCTTAGGGTTTATAAATTGGGTTGAACGTATAGCTCCAGGACTTAAGACTTGATTATCACACTATTTCTCATATTTTGACGTTTATATGCATGTGATCTTATTTCTTGGTCTTCACACTTAAGATCTATTATATTGACTACGGATAACTGTTATGACTTAGGTAAACTTAGTAAACTATAAAAAGTTTTAGTTAACTCGAAATTACATAATAACGTGTCATGTGTATTTCTTATCCTGAACATGTTTAACGAGGAGAGCAAGACAAAATGCTAACTATTATGTAGTTAAGTCCTACGTGGCGAGCGTGGCTTAATTATGGGATTAGGTCGGGTAGTGCCCTGTTTTTAAGAAGGGGTCGTCACAATGACGCGGTGGTTATTAATGGACGGTGCTGGATAGCGGCGTGGCCCATTACAGAAAGTCTTGGATAACAAGTTGGTCTGGAACTTCTAAATTTGATGACGACATCGTGGCTGACGTTGTCTATTGTGAATTTTGGCATCGTCCATACAAATATGACGTCATTCGTTGTTCTGCTTTGATGCCTGGTTGGCACCATGGGTTTTATATGGTGCCGTCAGTACATTATAGGAGCATCATATCTTATGTCCTTTCATCGAACTTTGACTTATTTCTCGAATTTGTCTAATTCACGCACAAACACTCAAATACACTATAAGTGTCCAAAGTAAACATATAAAACTATAAAATATGACTTTGGAGTTTATTTACATAGCTAATCACCTCTAAACGAATGCTTAATTAATGATTCATCACTCATTACTCCTTGAGCTAGTGGTTACCAACTTGATTACTAATGTCCTAAGTGCTAGTGGCTATACAAACATGGTATATAATAATCATGTTAGATCAAGGATCTCATGACTAAAATTTTCGTGTCCCTATACTAGCATTGACCACCAACACGGTAAATGATATTGAGACACATTTATGGTTATTGCAAATACGATCCAGATACAAAGTTTATGTTTGCTACCATAGCTATTGCAATCGTCAAGTCAATAGCATGTGGCATCCCATGCTAAGGTTCTAACTTACATGAAAACTATATTTTACTGATATCATGACATGATTGATAATTAAGTAAACTCCCACTTACCTCAATTCGCTTTAATCCTAGTCCCAATCCCTTCGAAAGAAGTTATATGTGGTCCTCTTTATGTATCTACATAAACATAGGTTTGGCATGGCTAATTAGACTCAACAATATCGTAAAGCCACGACCTTGTCGCAACAACAAAAGGCTTTAGGGTCAGTTCTCACTTTTGTCGCCTTCTCCACGATTATAGAAACATCAAATAAATATAGAAAAATATAAGAACTAAATGCACACACTCAAACACTAAAAGTGTCCTTTGGGCTCCATGTGAAGTGTCTTCGGCAATACTAATGGTGCCACTGTCAGGGTGCTAGCGTTATCCGTCATCTTCTTCATAAAGAAAACCCTCAGCTTTTGCCTTGGCTTCTTGGGTCTGACTTCCTTAGGTACAATAATACTTGAACAACTTAAACAAGGATTTATGCAATGTAAAAGCAACAATCTAAACCACAAATCAATTATCATAGTTATACATAACAAGAGTTAGGTAATTAGTGAGATGGAGTGAAACCCAAACAAATAAATATGAGAAAAGTATATAATGACTCAAATTTGTTGTTTTATTTCAAAAACACCATTTTTACCCAACTTTAAAGAACAAGCTTGTAGACTGCGTTAATGGGGTTGAGTTCTACTCCTTAATCATCAAACACCAAAACCTTCTTTCTCTCGCAAAACGCTAGCCTCCTTTATGGTGTGCTCAAGTTTACAGACACACACTTCATATTTGTTATTATGGTTTAGGGTTAATGTTAGGGTTTTAGGAGTGTTAAACAATGGCCATTATGTCCTCCTTATATTGTGAACCCCAAGGCTTTTTCTAAAAGCCTTTTAATTATTCATGTTTCTTATTTTCTATTAGGCTTTTCAAGTACTAAAGAAACTATAATAATTATCATATAATTCATAACAATTTAGCTCACCATGCACAATTAATATTGAATTATGAATAAACTATGACTTAAGGAAAGTAGAGATTTTGATTGTAATATTACCATTTTCAATAAGTATAAATTAGAATCTATTTGTTATCTAAAAATATATAAAGGCAAGAAATGAGAAAAAAAATGCATTAACATAAAGACAATATGTTCCTATAATTATTATTTTCATTTTAGTTGCCTCATGTACTTAACAAGCTCATCAAGATCTATAATTATGAATAATGTCTCACATATTCATGCATGACATCATTTATTTATTCGATAATATAAACGACATATATTTAATCGAGGGGTGTTTGTGGTGGATTGATAGGTCCTGATGGTCCTGATGGCGGGATAGGAGTGCTCTTGGGCAATACATGAAAAATAGGTGGAACAACTTCAAACCTATTGATTACACCGCGGCTTTCAGATAACATTCTTGCCGAACAGTTTGTAGAAGCAAATGTAAAAACAAACATAAAAAGAACAACAAAGAAATACATAGGCTTCAACATTGCTAACAAAATTGCTTTCTTCTTCTCTTGTGTTCACTTATTTCCTTTCTCTTACAGTCAATTTATAATCTCCCATATTTAATTTATGGTAAGTGATCAAGTACATATACAACTTTGATGAAGCAAATCTTTAGAAATCTTTAATATACGTAATCTTTTCATTAATAAAAAAATATTTTATTTTAACACTTCCAAGGATTCTTTCATGATCGATTCGATTTATTAATTTTTATTGTAATATCTTAGTCATGTTTTCATTCATGATTGTACTCATGTTCAAGGCTAATGCAAAGTATCTTAGGGCTTTGGGCAAAATTATAATTTCGAGGCCCCTCAATTATAGCTATATAAGAAAATTGAATTCTTATACGTATAATAGAGACACAAATCTCATAAAAAATGATCAATTGATGTTTAATAGCCTGATTAATGCCTCTCAAAACATCTTTAAAATACTTCACATTAAGTAAAAGTCAATCATACTTTAAAAAAATCGAAGTAAAGTGTAGTAACATATACGAAAATGCAAATTAGAAGTTATGTCACTAACAAGGAGAGAATAAGTTGAAAGAACTAGTTATACCAGTAAAAATATTACAATTTAATTTTAAAATACATGAATAATTTGCTAATCAAGCTACATTACATAAATATATATATATAGAAAAATGATTTTTTCACATTCTTTTGTTACATACATTTGCTACACGATGGTGTAGATTCCCTTAAAATTTGTGGGGTCACATATTTCAATCAAATCTACACCATTGTGTAGCAAATGTATGTCTCCTAGAATGTTAAATTATCACTTTCCATATATATACATATGTATATATATTTAAGAAAGTGGGGCCCGGAGGGGTTTGAGGGCCCTAGGTGGTCGCCCTACTCACCCACCTTCAGGGTCGACCCTGCTCATATTCTAGATGCTCTCCCAATTGTTGATATTAAGTATGAACGATCTTCAAATATTGTTGCTCATAAATTAGCTATAGCATGAGATTTTATGAAAAATCTTCAAACATAATTTTGGTTAAGCCCCTCCTAGTATTGTAATTAAGGCATACACAAAGTCCTTTCTATAGCATTAATTGTTTAATTGTTAGAAATATTAAAAATATACTATTTAAAAGTTTAGTAAGAAAAAAAATATACTATTTGAAAGTTTAGTAAGAAGTTAAGGTGATGTACTTACTTTTGATACATATATTTGCTTTGTAGTACATTCTAATCATTTTATATTCCCATCAAGATGTTTCCAGTTAAATGATATTAAGTATATTAAGTGAAAAGTATCAGTAACTAAGAGAGTGGACTAATTGTATAATACATGTGGGGAATACTGTACTCTAGGATAAGGGATATAATACTCTAAGTTAAAGAGTCGATAAACACTAATAAAAAAGAAACTTGCTAGATTTCACACACACACGAACACCAAATAAACATGAGTGATTGGTGATTGAGTTCGACTATCACACCTACATCTACGAGGCCTCACCCTGAGAAAAAACCAATATCGATTTAAAGGTATAACCACTGTAATAAACCTCACTACTTTTCTCTCGCAACTTAACAATTGATTAATGCAAATGATGTTTACAAACTAACGTACCCATTTTATATAAACTTCACTCCATAATCGTTTCATCTAGGAGATCGGGCTTAGTTATGATCTTGTAAAACCTCATCGATCTCCAAGTCGCTAGTGTTCGATTCAATGAACTATGAGATAACTAAACCGTGATAAGCTTCAAGATTGACTTATTACCTTTACAAATCTCTTCATTTACTTGCGCACATAATCCGATAGGATTTTTCTAGTTTAATCCATATAAAGCTCTTGATCTTTAGATAACTTGGAATTTCATCATCTAAACTATATTAAGATCATTCTATTAAGATAATAATTACAATAGCATGCCACTTTTGAAATCCCAAAATTTTTAAAACATGATTAGGTGACTAATTAAGTATTTTTCCAATTTTAATTCATATTTAAGAATCTGAGGTGGGAACCACGTGTCATGGAAATGAGTTCATAAAGTTATATTTTTCTTTTTTGTCGCTAGCCTAGTCGTGTATTATATTCTATTTTGTCGTAATTCAAGGGCAAAATGAAGTCAATACACGTTGTTCGAAGTTAACCAAATGCGTAAGGATTATTTCCAAATTTTCATTGAATTCAAGGTATAATTGAGTAAAATAAAGTTTGAGTAGTTTAAGAAATGGAGCGGCTAAAAATTTGTGATTTTAGCTAAACGTACCCAACCTAAGCGAAATAACCCAACTACCCCTCTATATAAAAGGGCTTTTACTAACCATACCCCACTCGCCCCACTTACCCGTATCCCACCCGCCTCACTCACTCATCGCATATCACCACCAACCCGAATCTTTCAAAATTCGAGCAAAACAACATCGATTCAACACCGTGGGTGCATTCCTCATTTAGTTTAGTGCGATTTCAAAGTTTTTATGTATTTTTTTACTTTTTTGAGTTGGTATTTTGAAAGATTGTTGTTGGATTTATGGCTTCAATTTGGGAATTGAATCTTGCATTTTAAGTGCAAAGTTTCGATGGAATCGATGATATTAAACGATTCTGAGCAATACCCACAATTTTTTGTCATTTTCATGTGATTTTTGGGAGTTTTGAAATTTTGTGTTCATTTTTGTTGTCCCATGGGTGTTGGACACATAGAGCCAACATATCTTCAGAGGTGTCGGACACACAGAACCGACACCTCTAAAGAGGTATCAGTCGACTTCGACCGAAATTGCAAAAATAAGTAAGTTTCAGTAGGTGACGGAGGAATCCAACCGAGACTTTTTTAAAGGTTTTGGACCTATGTGTCTGACACCTCTAAAGAGCTATCAGTTATGTATGTCCGACACCTCTTCAGAGGTGTCGGCTCTTTATGTCCAAAGCATCTTCTGAAGGGGTGTTGGGGTAAGGGTGATAGTAATGGGGTACAACAAGGGTATTTTTGGAATTTTTTTTAAAAAAGTGGGGTATGCTAAGTAAAAAGTGGGGTACAAAGAAGTAAAAATTCAAAAGGGGTACATTTAGCAAAAATCGGGGTCCTTTTAATCAACAAATCTCTCTAACTTTTTTTCGCACTAGATCAACACATCTTACTCTTTTCTCCCTAACTCTCGGCCCAAACAATCTCCTTACTCTTGTCTCTCTCTCTAGCTTCATCACTTTGTCTCTCTTTATTTGAAGAAGAATAGTTGAGTTATTGATGTTGAAGTTGAGTTTAATCAATGAAATTATTGAACTCGTATCTTTGTAGTTAGTGGATATTTAGTGAATTCGATGGGTTTTGATGTATTTCAATAACTTGGACAATGTTTGATCGGTTTTGAATTGTTTTTAGACAAAAATTTAGGTGTGCTAATGAATTTAATTCATTGCTTTTTTATTTTTAAGCTTTTAGTGTCAACATGATTTGGGAATCGAGTTTACTTGATTAATTGATTGATTTTGTTGGGTTTGAATGTTGGAAATCTATGGTGGTATTTTTAGGCCAAGAAAAATGGCTGAAAACAACCTTACGCACTCTCAAAAAGTGAGCGCGCTGCCCCTCTACACTTCCCTGGTTCAAGACCTATATCAAAAGCTCCAGGGAATGGGAGTTCACAACATGATTAGGAAGGAACCATTTTTACACAAAGATTTATTTTTTTGGAGATTTCAAACATTTTAAGAAATTCGACCGGATAAAAAATAAATAAATTTGGTTTTGAGGTTTTCCTTGCAAGGATGGATTAGGGAATTTGCTATAAACTAAAATTTAGTTAAATAGGGATATTACGCAGTTTTCTAGTGTACTAAGAGTACAAGAACCATGAAATTTTTAAAAACGACTTAAAGGAGGGATTTCTTTATTGCATTTCATTTAATTGACTGAGATTAAACCCTACAAATTGAATTATTAAGTGTCCAAAAGGATAATAAGCTATTGTATTGATTAATCTAGGAAGTTTTACATGAAGTAGGTGTGGAAATGATAAAGTTGTTTAGCTTTGTGGTCCTTTTAATGATATTATGCATAATGAAATATTGATTGTTGTGAATCCAAACAAGGACTTAAATATTAATGAATTGAATTTATATGATATATGAAAGTACGTGTGACACGAGATTTGTGAAAATGAACAATTGATAGTGAAGATAAGGTAACATCAAGAATGGGTCAACGGGTATCGAAATTCGAAAAAACTAATAAAAAGAGCTTTTAAGGTGGTTAGTAAACCTTAAAATGACCTTTACTACTATTTGAATTATCTTTGTACCTGCATTTGAAATTTTAGTCTGTTTTGCATTTTACATTTTGATTGGTCAAGCATTCATGTCATACCGAACGATTAGTTGCTAGTGCTACGATTAACGAGTACGACTGAGGACTAAGCACTATAACAAGTGGGACGTAAACAAAAGATATCAAAGACACGCAAATTTTTTAGGGAGCATGCAATGAAATCTTATAACTGTTTTAGGTTCATCGTAGGAAGGCCTACTTATTATGAACTTATAACACAAAGATAGGGATACATGTTATTATATATATTTGTAGATATTATTGAAATGCAAATTACATGTCTCCATATATAAGACTAATATTTGTAGGAATACATATCAATGTTGGAATTTACTTGCCATACATCCTCAAGTTGTTTTTTGTGATGTCAACATATAATGTATACTAGAAAAAAACAAATAAGCATGATGAGCTGTGGTCAATGTTTTTAAATCATTTATTTCTTAATCTATGTTGATTATATAGTTTATTTTAGGTTCTCAAGTTGAGAGTAGGTCTTGGTTTAGCCTTCAAATAAGCACTATTGCATATCGATTATCGAAATAAAACAAATCATATACGCAGTAGAAATTTAACACTTTTTTCGATAACCAAAATAAGATACACAATATTAAAAACAAACCGGAATAAACCTCGGTTATATAATCACCCATCTCATGTTATATTACAAAACTTTAATTTAATAAAAATATATAAGACCAGAGAAAGTCATTACACTGTGACCCCCATTTTATTTATAAAACCCCATTTTATTTATAAAACTAGGTCCGATGTTTAGCCAATTGATTAATGCCCAATGGTTCTATCATAAACCATCTAGTGAATATGTAACCCACGCAACCTATTAATTGAGTAGGAGTTACGTATAGACTGAGAGATCAGCCCTAAGTCCTATACAACCTGGTCTTAGCCTTGAGGAGTTACTTTCGTGGATCACATTAGACACCATTTTTTGTTCATTAAAAAACCTTCACAAAGTGCACATAATCCCCCATTTCAATCCAACAACTACATGAACTATATGTACTAAATAGTCAAGCAATATTGATAAATAAGTGAATCCGTACTTACCTCGGGTTTAAGTCTTCGTTTCCCAAATTCCTTAGATTTCTAGTCACCTCACGTTTCCTCGGTGTTCCTCAACCTATCACCAATCATTTGTTGTCAATTTAGGTCTAGTATACTCTAATTAGAACCCCTAGACCCCAAGCTCTCGATAAACCACCCAAATCAAATCAGTTTTGTATTGATCTGAGTGTGGATAGCGCACTATGTCCAGGAGCTAGCGCACTATTCGCACTCAATTTTGGGGTCCGATAGCGCACTACGACATGGATAGAGTGCTATCCGGATGTCGATTATCTACCCCAAGATAAGTGTAGTGTGATGTGGCAAATGCCTAGCGCACTATGCGCATCGACCGCAACACCAAAGACACTTCGATCGACCTAAACTTGACCCGAACCACATCTAAACTCAACAACTACACTCCCAAATGATTAGGGATGGCATCTAATGAGGTTATAAACCTTTTACCATTAATAAAACACCAATTCACAATGATTGGATCGTCACCATAAATTTAAACTTCAACTAACTTGAGAATCAAACTTACCAAAGTTATGATCACTAGCTTTTAATCCGTTTAAGCTCCTTAATTCGTGTTAATTCAGCTCCCCGAATCATCTCCTTCGGATTAAATCAAATGCGATCTCCTCTCTCTCAAATGTTTGATCGAATCTGAAAGGATAAAAATGAATTTTTGTTTTTAGATATAAATTTTTCTCGAGATACGCATCGCGTTATCTTGAGACCAATCGCGTGGTTGGTGTAAAAATGACACAGCTTAAAGTGATACGAAATTTGACACATCAGGCATTTACGCTTCGTTCAAGACGATTTGATAATGCTTATATTTCTAATATTCTTTTATTTTCCAATATATATTCATATATTTAAAAACATATAAATATATATATCACGTATTATTCACCAATAAACTCAGCGGACATGACTACAAGTGTCCTAGAGCGTGCACACTCTTGCCACGACTCCCTCGTCACACTTGGCGTCCTGGTAAACCTTAGTTTATTGGGTATTTTTCGTTTTATAGGCTTATGTATAATTTTCTTATTATAGCACAACCTATATATAAATTGAATTAACAATCCAAACGAACATCATACATCATGCAAACGCATGCACACGCTAATCGAGGTACACCAAACTTAATCACGAGCCTAACTCGGATTAATTAGGATTCAGATTAGTACTAATTACCAGCTTAAGGTAACGAGTCGTTATAGTCTACCCAATTTAAAGCAATTTCGTCATCAAAATTAAAGTAATCCGAAATTACTGCGTAGTTTAGAAGAGAAATGTGATACTTCCGCACTCAGTTAGTTCCTCATCTTTATGAAATCCCTATTTCACTATAACCAAAAAAATCTCTTTGGTTCTCAAACTTTTTAAAATCTTACGATCAAGTAACCCACTTGACTACTCTTTGTAAGAAAAGTCTTCACGAAAATCACATTCATTCCAACCAATCCTTGGACTAAACTGAGTCTCCATTTTACTAACATTGACTTATGGAAGACGTTGATAACTCCGACTAGCTAAGGAGGCAACTTTAACCTGTAAGTACTAGGATTAATCCGTTCCTGTACTTTGAACAACTCAATACACCTTGAAGCTAGCTTACCTCGCAATCCAAACTTACACAACTCCTCTCATAAGTGGGACTTTCAACAAAACATATTTGTCCTTTGAAAGCTCCAAACACCTATAATATTTATCGGCGTATCTCTTTTGTTTTAGTTGTATTGTAGTCAAATGGTGGCTAATCTGCTACCTTTCCTCTGTGTAGTTCTAAATTAATTTCGGTTCCAACAAACTTGCATTGTATAAACGAACTCACACAGAGAAATGTATCTCTTCCAGTTATTATTAAACTTCAAGACACAAGCTTAAAGTATTTCCTCTAGCACCAAAATCAATTACTTCGGTTACCCATCGGTCTACTGATAGTATACAATACTGAGGTTAAGATCAGTTCCACTACAGTCGCAACAATTCACTCCATCTTTTGGATATGAATCTCGGATCCCTATCCAAAATAGTCGTTACTGAAGCACTCTGAAATCTAACACCTCATGTATGTATATTTTGCATAAATAGTTAAGAAGATTTCATATAGAAACTAGCAAGAAATGCACAGACTCCATCAATTGTTAACTACAATTTTTTACCGTATTGTGCTTATGCTAACTCAGAGATAAACTAGAAACAAAACCCACCGATCTATGTTCCCATTTCGATTCGGAAGTAGGCAGCCAATGCAATAAACCTCCGGGTTTCTTATGCTCAGCCCTAACTTGCTAACATATCTCATATCTCTTTATTATTCCCACAACATCATTTTTCATCCTGCATTAACAATAAATAAATGAGCCTCATTTCATGATATTCCTTACGCTATTTGGATGAATGCAAGTAAAGAGATCTATGAGATTTCTATAGCACTTCTTGCCTCGCCCTTTGATCTTGAATTGGAATCCATAAACTATCTACGAATCGTAACGCAACATTATCAAACACCGACCAATCGGGATAATCTACACTAGTTTGTTAACCTCTAATGCTCTATATAATCCCGATTAGCTTTCTGACAACTAATCACCACTGAATCTTCTCCAATTTAGTTTGAATCTGAACTCAAAAGATCATATTAGTAGCTCCAAAATTAGCTCTCTCTAGTTGATGACGTGTCAACTAAACTTACATAAATCATCATCACCGTCATTTCCTCATAAAGTCTAAATTAAGAAGCTCTATTAATAGCTACATTTTCTCTATGTACCTGATTTCCAATTGTATACTGATAGTCTGATAACACTTTTCTGTGTAGTTCGAAATTACTCAAGCTCTAACAAATTTGTATAATTACTTCTTGTCCCACAACATTTAATGACAAAGTAAAGCATACAAATTTTTAAGGTAACTACCTCAATTCTATATATAGCCTGTTAAAATTAACACCAGAGAACTCACAGTAAATATTTCTTCCTGTAATTCATACTTTCCAAGTCATAAGCTTGGAAACTATATTCTCTGGAAACAATGGTAAACTCAGATATATTGTGTTAAGATTAAGAAAGATCCCTCCCAGCAATTATACATCTCTTCCCCCTGAGAAGCAGATTTTTGGTTCCTTATCGAAATAATAATACTGGTTCTACACAACTCTCAACTCTTCCACACACATATATCTTGCTTACTTTTCCACGAGGATTTAAACCACAGTACTGGCAAGAAATTTCCAAACTCTGTCAGTTTTACAATTATATCAATAACCTTCAGTTGTCACCACAACTTATGTTAATTCATCATGAATTTCTAAGCATGAAATATCATTCATATAAGCAAGAACAATATAACCCTCCTGGTTAAAATAATTTAGCTTCTACCAATGAGATATATCTCATATTTTTTTATAAAATCGACACCGTTACTTTTTTTCATTTCAGGTCACCAACTATTCATTTTCATCTAAATGAGTTTCTGACTTCACCTGAATAAATGTATTAAAGAAATCGATGAGATTCTCACAACATTCTTGCCTCACTCTTTGTTTCAATTTCTAAGAACTTTCCTTACATGCTTAATGTTTTGATATGAGATCATCCTTTCCAACATCAATAATTAGTAGTCATCCTTGACTTACTTGATAATCTCAATCAATCTCCTTCAATAATACATCACTCATTTCAATCATTATTAGCTCAACTCCAATCGAACTCCAAAGAAAGACTTATAGTTAATGATCCAGACTACTCGGTGATGATGTGCCAGTAGCGCAAATTGTAATCAAACAATACTTTCACCTTCCACCAAGGCATCCTTGTATTCGATTTTAACTTATAACCATCACATACTTGAGTTAATTGAAGCAATTACACAACGATAACCTAGATACCTGGATCAATCGTTGATAATATCCAATTATTTCAAGCTTGCTTTTCCTTTTTTTATATTTATGTTGAATATGGGACAACTTCATATTGTCTCAATTACAGTCGAATCCCCTGATTTGCTATTATTATTCAATGCTTATTCAATTTATTAAACTTTGAAACTTAGCACTAGCACTTTGCAAAAATCTGGTTTAAACCAATTTACCGTTACCAATTCCAATTATGTACAGTAATTGCTCGTGCATTATCTAAGTCTTCAAAGATTCCATGTTATTATTGATAACACAATAACAACTTCATTACAATATGACTTTCCTTCACTTGAAACCCTTAATTTATGAAAATAACATGAGTTCTAGTAAGTTGTAGTAGTTTCCACCATCCACTTAAAATGATCCAACACCCGCCTGCAATCATCTTATAAAGATATATATCCTTAGCTCTGATCATTTCACTGTGAAAATCAAATCTCAACTACCTCTTGAGAACCGTTGATTTCACTTATTTTTACAAGGAATTGTCAATTCTGAGTAATGAATACTCATTTTGACTATTACGCATTAATCCTTGGATTCCCCAAATCCTTAGATTCACTAACTACTCATTCTCCCCAATTTAGACTATACCAGTCTAATAGATCAGACTAGGATATCTTACCAACTTACAACTATATTATGGATTTAACTATTTTTATTAATAAACCATTTGTTATTCCAATAAGGATTCACATCTTTGTGATTGGAATATCAACTTCATAACATCTTATGAAGCATAAGCGCATTAGTGGTTTCCTAACCTCCATTAGGTTTTTATCATTTACCACTAATTTGTTCTTTGAATAACTTTCATTACTTTCATACTAGTCTCAATACTAGTATTAAATCACTTCTCAAAGTGGTCCGTCATCTTAGAGTTTCATCAAAAGTCATTCAATATATCGTTATTATATAATTTTCATTCTCCTAATACACACCTCAAGATCTTGATCTAATCAATACTTTTTCACCTGAAAATTATTTGTCTAATAATATATCAAGTAAGAAGAAACACCACTAAAGATGTTACTTGGAGAAGAGCTTTATTTCATTTTTGTAACTTTTCTTATGTCTTTCCTTTTTATCTATCCCCGAGGTTAAAACTCCCAGGAGCCCTTACCTCCAACACCTTTTCATATCATGAGAAATAGATGGACTTCAACTATCTTATTATTGTTCGAAAAGACATAATTCTTATATCTACCACGTAGATATAATATACACAATAAATAACATATTTCAGTCTTTTATCTTTTGGTTACCCCTAAAATCATGATAAAACAATTATTAAACCCTAAGCTTATTAATAACTCGAGACCACTCTTCGAGTCGATAAACTTAGGTTCCATTATTAGGGTAATCAGAGTACCTTTCTGTATCAATGATATTCCTTGATTCTAATAAATCTCTAAAAAATGAAACCAATTTTTATAAACTAAGGTTAACCAAGGTTTTAAAACCTATGGCTCTGATACCAAACTGTATCATCCCCTAACATGATTAGGGCAATACCCGGCCTGAAATCCTAATTAAGCCCAGATTACCCTTACCAGACTTAACTAGAGCCAGCAGCCTTACCACCTACTCCTGATAAGCACTACTGTATAGCAATTATAGAAATAAAACAAATCATATAAGCAACAAAAATTTAAAAACCTTTTTCGATGACCAAAATAAGATATACAATATTAAAAATAAACCAGAATAAACCTTGGTTATATAATCACCCATCCTATATGATATTACAAAACTGTAATTTAATACAAATATATAAGACGAGAAAAAGTCATTACATCGAAGAGAAGTTCAAGAGTCATATAACTTCTCCATCTCGTAGTCGTAGCGCTCATCGGATCTACCTATAATATTAATTGGGGTGAGCGCTCGAACTTGCTCAGTAAGTACGGATTCACACTAATCATTGACATTCCATATAATATTTAAGGATATCATGCAATAACAACATGCACCAATGATAACTAACAAGAATATGGAAATCATAGAAATTCAATACATAAACGGATGCAAAGAAAATGTCTTTGGACTATTACACCGTAACGTCCGTTTTATTTATAAAAGTAGGTACAATACCCACCGGCGCCATTAATACAAGTGCTAAACCAATACACCGCGCATATGTAATGTTTAGCCAATCAATTAATTCCCAATGGTTCTATCATAAACTCTCTAGTGAATATGTAACCCACACAACCTATTAATTGAGTAGGAGTTACATATAGACTAAGAGATCAGCCCCAAGTCCTATACAACCTAGTCTCAGCCCTGAGGAGTTACTTTCGTGGATCACATTAGACACCGTTTTCTATTCATTAGAAAAATCATCACAGTGTACATAATCCCCCATTTCAATCCAACAACTACATGAGCTATATATACTAAATAGCCAGACAATATTGATAAATAAGCGAATCCGTACTTACCTCAGGTTTAAGTCTTCATTTCCCAAATTCCTTAGATTTCCAGTCATCTCACATTTCCTCGGTGTTCCTCGACCTATCACCAATCATTTGTTGTCAATTTAGGTCTAGTATACTCTAATTAGAACCCCTAGACCCAAAGCTCTCGATAAACCACCCAAATCAAATCATTTTTATATTGATCGAAGGTGGGATACGCACTATGTCCATAAGCTAGCGCGCTATTCGCACTCATCGAGCTTCATACACACTTTTGGGGTCCGATAGCACGCGCTACCCGACATGGATAGCGTGCTATCCGGATATCGATTATCTTCCCCGAGAAGTGTAGCGCGCTATGGCCAATGCCTAGCGCACTATGCGCACCAGACCTACAACACTGCACATTTTGACTGATCCAAACATAACCCGAACCACATCCAAACTCAATAATTGCACTCCCAAATAATTAGGAGGACATCTAATGAGATTATAAACCTTTTACCATTAATAAAAACACCAATTCACAACGATTGGATCATCACCATAAATTTAAACTTCACTAAACTTGAAAATCAAACTTACCAAAGTGATGATCACTAGCTGCTTTTGATCCGTTTAAGCTAATCAATTCGTGTTTAAGCTAATCAATTCGTGTTCCCCTTCAGATTAAATCAAGCTCGAGTCTCCTCTCTCTCAAATGTTCGATCGAATATAAGAGGATAAGAATGAATTTTTGTTTTTATATATGGATTTTCCTCGTCATACTTGTCGCGCTATCTCGAGACCGGTCGCGTTGTTGATGCGTTAAAAATGAAACAGCTTAAAGTGACACAAAATTTGACACATCAAGCACTTACACTTCGTTCGAGACGATCCGATAATCCATATATTTCTAATATTCTTTTATTTTCCAATATATATTTTAAAATATATAAATATATATATCGCATATTATTCACCAATAAACTCACCAGACGTGACTACAAGTGGCTTTGAGCGTGCACACTTTTGCCACGACTCCCTTGTCACACTTGGTGTCCCGGTAAACCTTAGTGTATTAGGTATTTTCCATTTTATAGGCTTATGTATAATTTCTTTATTATACCACAACCTATATATAAATTGAATTAACAATCCAAACAAACATCATACATCATGCAAACGCATGCACATGCTAATCGAGGTATGCCGAACTTAATCACGAGCCTAACTCGAATTAATTAGGATTTAGATTAGTACTAATTACCATCTTAAAGTAACGGGTCATTACAATTTTGATGTTAATATGCATTGTAAAGCTATTATATTTAATCTAAGGTTTGTAAGCCTAAAACATGTGAATTGATTTAGAAAAAATATTTAAAATTAGTTTTGATATTATACCGTGAACTGGGAAGTGTTGTGAGTCCTTCTAGGCTTTCTCCTAAACCGCTTTTTTAGGTGGTCTTCTATGTTGGTAGCCAACTTTTAAAAAAGACTCTGCCGAGATTTTTATAAACTTAGATAATCTAACCATATGATTTCCTAATTTGCTCTACTTAGAGGAATTGAGAAGTAAGTTGTTATGGCGAAATAGAAATTATCTCAAGGATATTAATCGAATAAATAGATTATTGTATCATAGCTTATGTTTTGATTCAAAAGAGTATACAAATCCATGATTTAATGGTTCATTTGATTTAGACCTTGAATGGGTGTAATGGAAGTGTTTTATGGCTTTAATACATGTGTTTTAATGTTGTTTTGATTAGATTTAGACCCTTGGAGGTCAGTGTGTCGATGGAGAATTCTGATTCTAGTTTTGGATTCCCGATTTCTAAAATATTGCTTATCAAGAGCAATCGCCTCAATTACTAGTGGTACGAGGCTGGCCACGACGCTAATTGGGAACGACGATATGCCCAAAATCTCTTAGTGTCGTGACATACAACTTATGATGCCGACAAATCACTGGGTCATAGTTTTGTTTATCGAGTCGAATCATAACAATCACACCTAGTGCCTTGTGGATAAACCCATGGCACTGAACAAATTTTCAAAAAATAAACCAGACGTTCTATTTTTCAAATTTACCGTGTTTTAATAGAGATATGATGTCAGGACAAGGGTCGAGGCAGTTGTAACTAACCCCAATTAGCTTTGTCGCCATGGCATTGCCGCGGCGGAAGGTGTCACATTTATTCGGAAAGGCTTTTACATCGTTTTCAAAATATTAATACGAATTTGAGTAAACTTACCTCTAGCAAACATATTTATGACACGAACATAAACGTATACCAATGTAGACACGAGGAGAACCTGGATTGAAACTTCTTAGCAAAGATGGAATAAGATAATAGGGCTTCGAGATAAGTGGGGTTTGCTTTATCTTTAATCATGCCATGCAATTAGTTATGCTATAATTCATGATAGTGAATGATTGATATCTTGTTGGAATCACGTTGAATACATCTTATCTTTCTGATTCATCTTGTCCTTTGAACTCTTTATTAATGAATTCATATGGAACTAATGTACTTAAAATGAATAATCGTAATGGTATCTCGGACTGGAGAGTCGGCGGCCACCAATCACTCCCTCTGCTACGCTTGAACACCAATCTATTGAGGTCTTGGATACAATTATCAAGTTGGTTATTTAAACACCAACCTGTTGAAGCCAGGTCATTTAAGATACCGTTAAAGCTAGCTGGTTGTCGCATCACACATTTGTATTTAGTTTCCACTTCATTGACTCTATGGCATTCGTGTTATCATTGTTATCTTGTTGACTACTTTGTTTGGGCTTTATTCCGTTGCATCTTGCATTATATAGTATGCTTGTTTATGTTATCCTTTCATGCCCATAATGATAGTAAGAATTAATGAATAACCTTGTTCATGCTAGTTATTACGCATTAGGTATTGCTTGGATCATTGAGGGTAAAGCACGCTTTTGCTTTACTGAGCCCGTTGAAATATTGCACACCACACTATTTTCCCCCTCCAGCTACTTAAGCTGCTACTCAAGATAAAGGAAAGGGTAAGGTCGTAGCGTAAAGCTCTTTTCTTTTATGCATGGTTGTTTAATTTATGTTTTTATTGATTTTGAGATACTTTGAAATAAACGGGGGATTTTACCACCGGTAGACTTTGTGAAACCAATTGGTTAGTTGGTAAACTTTTATAAGACTTTTTACTTTATTCTTGCACCTAATAGACTAGAAGACTTTTATTCCGCACTATTTATATGCCTTAGTAGTCTTTCATAGATTGTCTTGTATTATTTCTGAATGTTAAGGCTTATTAGATCATTGCCCGACTCGCTGGGTTATCTCAAAAGGTTTGGTGATGGTTTAGGCCAAGCGGCCCTGGTTATAGGAATTGGTGTCGTCACAATTTATATAGACACGGTTCACTTAGTCAGAATCACTCTATTGTTAAGAAAATTTCTTTTAAATTTGTTTTAACTAAATTATTATGTATGTACAATTATTATGCTTTAATATCTCACTTCCTTCATCTTCATTATGTATGTACAATGTTTAATTAAAATAGACATATTTCCTTAAAATTCACTTCAACCCACTATCGTGATGGAAAAGATCCTAATGTGCAAACTAGAACTCCACATATCCGTGTGAATAGCGTCAGTTCCACATTTCCTAATGTTCCAAATCTTTAGATTCATAACCACTTAATTTTACTATCCATGCCTCCCTAATCAATAACTATCTATTGTTGTTATATATTTTATGGTTGTATCGTCCATATCCAGCTTAAAAGCTCCAATTGTTATGGTAACTCTTAAAAACTCTAATCAACAAACAAATGATCAAGATGTTCATAGCATTACGTACAGAATTAATACAAATCATAACCATTGCACTTTTTAATCAATATAATATGTTCATACTTCTTTTAGCATAGTATTTATATCATAGGATCCATTGATCCTTAAGATAAAAAAAAACTACTAAATCATCATTAAAATAAATATACACATCATGGTATTCATTGCAATCAAATATAAAATTAAATAACTTCAACTAAATCAAGGAAACAATACTGAATAACCACACGTGGACTCTTTAATTTCTTTTCCTCCAAAACTTTTCTTAGTACTCAAGAACAATGTAAATTTTGCTAATTTGTCGTAAACTATGATAATGGTTGATAATTGGTGTGTTTACCACGTTTTAATACCTATTTATACTCCTTAAACTCTTTAAAATACAATTAGAAACCCAAATTAACAATTCCAAATGAACTAGAATCCTAAACTTTCTTTTTTTTATGTCCCAATGCTATCAATAAGTAACCCACGCTTCGTATGTTAAGCCATCGCCGCCACGACTTTCGACCTTTTTATGTGAGTTTTTCCTTTATAGTAGGTTTCGCGCCATGTGTACATTATCCGACGACCTTTGTGTGTACAACACCATGGCACCGCCACTACGTTGACTCCACCACACCACTTCTCTCATTATCCACACCTTGTGCATTCTTCCCATGGCGTCAAGCCTCCATGCCATGACGTCAAGTGTACTTTTGTGGATTTTTCATCCTTTCATCATGAAATCACTCCTTTGTCCTCTTTGTACCTTGAATGCCAAAAAACATATAAATACCATCAATTAGAGCTCATTTCGGGATATGTATACCAAATATACTACAAAACTATCATTATATATAAGTCAAATTAAACACTTATCAAATACCCCCAACATTGGGTTTTGTACGTCCCGAGTAAAAATGTATTCTACTAAGTACTCTTACTACTACTCATAATACCTTATTCAATTTGGATAGTTCATGGAGTATCCTTTAATTCAAATAAGTTCAAGTTAATAATCCACTTAAGAGTTTTTCTTTGCAAAAACTAATATTTTCAAAAACACGTAGCTTTAACAACACATATAATTCACTTTCAAAACTTACAAGTAGTTCACAACCAAAACCATCACTACTCACAAGTTTATTTCACCTCGTACTCAAGTAGCAAGTGTACAATCTCACGATTTCTCATTAAGCTTAAAAATTCACAAATAAGCATAAACATACTAATTTAGTAGACTTTAGCACTTCAAGAGTAAATAGGGCTTCATATAGTTTGAAAGAAGACTTAACTCAACTAAGTTAGTTATAAGCTAGCTAAATCTTTTTATTTGATGAGTTTTAATCTAACTTCCGCCATTCTTTCTATTTATATAACTCTTTTCTTTCTTTTCTCCTCATATTTCTAGTTGTACGCTCCCTACTCTTTTCCTTTGAATTTTGCTTTTTTCACTTTTTCCGACCATCATGTTCTCTGCTCCTTTCCATGTGGAACTTGTAGGACTCTATTTTATATAAAACTCTTGTTAGTACTTCTCACTTTCACTTTATCAAGCAAGTCTTAACTCCAACGTTTCATTAAAAAACAATCTTTATTGCATTCCTTTTTAGTATTAAGTTGTTATTTACTTCATGCTCAAATAAGATTCATACTTTTTATAGAATTCCTTTGATATCTAACTTTTTCACAAGTGTTTTAGTATTCTTCTTACTTTTGTTTCAAGTTCATGGTCTTCCCTAACTTTAAGTTTCTAATCATTAAATTATATTGTTGTTTGCTACATTTTTTATTTTCTTTAAAACTTTAACAATCTCTTAAGTTTCATATTAACAAGATACTTGTATATACTCATCCTCAATTAAAGGCATAAACCCTGAAAATGAATTATTTTTTCATTTATATATTACTACTATATATAACCTAATCTATACTACCTATACATTCAAATAGTAAATAAATGAAAAAGATGCACTACCATGCTTTTCCTCTTTAACTGCTTCAAAAATAAAATCTTACGATCATACCTGCAGTGTTTATCCTTATTTCATCATTTCTTACAAATTCACATAGTGTAGTATTGATGGCCTAAATTTAAACCAAACCTTGTCCTCAAGGTTTAAAAATAAGCCAGAAAACACTAACACATAAACATAATAATATAAAAAAACATAAAAACGCGTAAGCATAAAATTTTAACGACTACGAAAGTGACAAAATATCCATCTAACTCCTTGATGTTCTTGTGAATAGGCAGCATATGTTGAGACTTCTTCATTCCGATTAAATTTCACTCAGCAAATGGTCTTTCCTATACATTTTGCACAAAACTTTCAAAACATAGAAAATTATTAAAACGTTTGGATTGTTCTAACTAAACAAAAGTAATAATTGAAATTTAAAAAACAAAAATTAAAATCCTTTTTGTTGCCTCCTAGTAGCGTTTTTAACGTTATTAGCCTGACTCTTTTTCGCATGTTTAGTCCGAGTCTAAATCGAGATACTCCATTACTTTAAATGTTTGAAATAATTGCTCGTCCACAAATACTTTGGTTATCGACTTCCATGTATAACCTTCTTTATGAGTTAACCTAGATAGATGGTCTGGAACTAAATTTTCACTTATTTTTTATCTTTAATTTTCAAATCCAACTCTTCTACTAATGACACCTTTCTAACCAATCTTGGTTTGGCATCCTTCTTTATAAACAAATAACATATTGATGCATGGGCAGTGTGCATAGTGACTTTTGATCCCTCTATGTAAGCTTTAAACTTGTCACATGTAAACACTACTGCCAATAGCTCCGTTTATGTGGTAGTATAATTTTGTTGTATTGGATCCAATATCTTACTTGTATAGTATATACATCGAAATGTCCCATCTCTATGTTGGCCTAGCACTGCGCTCTTACTTAGTGATAGCGTATTGATTGCCTTGAAGTTCACCCTTAACTACTGAGTAACTAGTTGTTATGCTTTGAACTAGTCATCGAAACATAATAAGAAACTAGATCTCTAACTTTGATACTTTTATAATGCTCTCCGTCACTTGGAAATTTTTATATCTTGTAGATATTGAATAGAACATCCTCATCATTGACTTGTAACCTTAATTCTCCCTCTTAAACATCTATCAGAACTCGTGCAATTGATAGAAATGGTCTCCCTAAAATTAATGGTACATCTTTGTCATCTTCCATATCCAGTACTACAAAATCAACGGAAAAAATTAACATCTTCAATTACTCCTTATAGATAAGTCACTGATCGATCTGCTAAATGCAAAATCATGTTGGTTGAATTTACTTTTCCTAGACTTAGTTTGCTAAATACTGATAAGGGCATCAAATTTGTGCTTCCTCCCAAATCAATGAAAACACTAGCCTTTTATCGATTATATTTTTGGTTTTTCATCGATTTTTATTTAGGGTAGAAGCTAGATTTTGAGATTTTTACTCCAAATTGGTTTTGATATAGAATGTTTTCAATTAGAATACTAGTATGGGAGTGGTGTGATAATTTATTTATTAATATCGAGCTTTTTAGCTATTTTTAGTATATGGCGAATGAATTAAATTTTATACGCAAACTAATTTGTGACCAAGTTTTTCAAATGAGTTTGTAGTTTTTTGTTTATCTATCACATGATTTGAATTACTTATGAACTATTGTTTTTATCAATGATGTTTTATCAATAAACGACTTGGTTTTTTTTTGATGAATCTTTCCTTATTAGATAGATAAGTTGAGTTTTACCAAACACTTTTCTGACAATTTGGTTTTAAATGGTTTTACAGGTTTATTTTCTTACTTGTACCTGTTGAAATGGACGAAAGTGGAAGAGGTAGAAATTTGAGAGAGGAGAAGCGAAAGGGGAAGTTAGTAGAGAAACCTAAGGAAAAATCCAAAGTTTCCCAAATCTAACAAAACACCTAGGATTACACCACAAAGAGAGCATACTCAACTTTACCGCTTAGCTATAATTATGAGGAAGAATATGAGGATTAAGAGGAGAAAGTATAACAAGAGATACCGATGGGGGCGAAGATGTATGTTCTTAGGAAAGAAAACTTTATCAATGATAAGGCATTCACCAAAATTAAGAATGATTTAGTGAGAGAAAGGAAGTTGATCCCGGAGAGGGGATTCAATGTGAAGAATGAATTTAAATATAGGCCTAGGATCATAGATATCATTGATGTGAGAAACTTGAGATTATTGACTAGGGACTATAACTGACACGTGTTGATCATGCACAATAATTTTCCATGTTTTTTTTTAACTTGTAGTAGTAGTAAATGGAATATCATCTCCACAGGGATTTTTGAAACCTCAAAGGAAAGTTACTTTTTTATTTTTTTCATTAACTTAATTAATCTAGCTAAACGGGAATTGAAATATTAAATAACTTAATAACTATAACTACTAACTCAAATAACTAAACAAACTAAATTAATCTAAACAAATCTAAATTCAAACTAACTTAAACAATATTCAAATGCAATTCAATATAAATAAATAAACAAACAAACATCTAAACAAACCCCCACTAAACAATATAATATATTTGGGCTACTTTCAAACTCTAGAACATAATATCAGTTTATACTATAGTTATAATTATAAAACATAGAATCTTAGAATCATTAAATCTTACTTCATAATAGGTTGATAGCCTTTAGCCAGCAACCGATTTTCCTTAATTCAATGGAAAGGCTACATTCTTATCATTGTAAATCTACCCATTGGATAAAATGCAACACCATAGAAGTACAATAGCATTAAGTTCAATAAAAATCATGTCTAATCTAAGCCAATATTACAGAAGCTGCATAATAAACAACTTAAAACACAATCACCTAAGACATCCACTCGGGAAATGCCATATAGCTTAATCCTAATTACTACTTCTATAATTGTTGTCAATAACTATTGACATAGATTAAGAATCTTAATACCACATAACACATTTGCAACTATGCATGCAATACTAAACTCTTTTAGTTGTAATACGCAAAAATAACTTGTTAATTCCGTGATTGACGTATATGAATAGATCTAAAGCATTGAGTACATGATTTCTTAATTATAACTATCTAGTAATCCAAAATATACTATATTGTCTAGGGTTTGTTTAAATTGATAGACTACTCACTCATGCTGGAAATAAACAACGCATAAATATAATTATAAGACATAATAAATGAATAAATACATTAATATAAATCAAAGCTTCAATGTATCTTCAAACATAGACTATAAAAATAATCTAGAGCAAAAGTTAAAAGCAAAAGAAAGGGAGTTAGGAGAGTTATTTCAAAGCTCTCTGGCCTTTTTCACGTATACAAATCATAGATAAACTCAAATTCTTCATACTAATCTTAAAAACCCGTAACCGATCTCAGTGATTTCTCAATGATTCCTAACTTATACACAAATCGCTTAGAAAATCATTAAGTTCAGCTCTCAGTGCTCCACTTATTCAGTTGGCGATTTATAGTACATTCTCCGATTCGCTGTGGATTCGCTGGCCTTATTCTGCTGTTAATTTATATGGCGATTCTCAGTGTTTTTTCGAATTGCTGGCTAATCGTTGGTGCATTTTTTCAAGTGATCTGTTTTTTTTTTCTTTTTTTTATTCCATTTCTTCATTTTCCTATTTAAAACCTAAAATCATAAAATTAAGATAACACCTAGTGTAATATCATTATTTATGTCTAAAATCAACTTAAATTACACTATAAAATGTGTATAATTATTGAATTGTCAAATACCCCCAAACTCTACACTTTATTGTCTCGAGCAAAAGAATATTGTTAATCATATTCTCTTTTCATTCTTTATAAACTGATTTCAATCTAATTCATCTTAATTTTAAATAATGGTGATTTTAAAATAGAATTAATTTTCAAATGAAAATATATTAACTACAAGTAAATGAAAGTTATGATAGTTTAGAGATTTAGTCAAATCAAAACATCCCTTAATGATAACTCAACCACCGAATGTAACATTTCTTTAAATTTAAAGTTCATTGCCAAGGCTAGTGCACAACATATGTTTTCTTAATCTCCACTGACATGCATCAAGCTTATGATAACTAATATAGAATCTCAAAATACATTAATCACTAGATTACTTTCAATTTTAGAAAATAATTTACAATAGTACCACAATCAAAGTCAATAGAAATTTTGCGAAGATGTCAATGAATATGTCATTTTGAACATATTGGATTAAGAAATACTTTATTTAACTCTAGTTTCAAGTTCTCAAGTTAAATCTTTTTATTTGAAGAGTTTAGGAACATCTATCTTTTCTTTTTATCTCTTTTTATTACTTTTTTCTACTTCATTTTAATTATTTATTTTTACTTTTGCTTTTGAGTCCCTGCTCCATTTCCTTTGGACATTCTTAACTTTTTCCCACTATAGATTCCCTGCTTCATTTCCTTTATAATCTGTAAGATTCACTATATATTTATTTTATAAACTCTTGTTAACGCTTCTCACTATCCCCTAGAATTAAAGAAAGTATTCTATCTAACTTTTATAAATTAATCGGTTTCTAACTCATTTCTTCTTTCAATTATGGCCAAATAGTTTTATACTTGAATCATAAGATTTATACAAATCTATATTGTTCATCTTGCACTATTGTTTTGATCTTCCACCAATTATCATGACTAACAAACAACATTCAATTTAGTGTATTAAGTAGAAAAGTTAATCAAAAGGGTGTAAAATTAATTCCTTATATTATAAAATTCACTTGGATAATAAAAATATCACTTCCATTCAAAATCTTTTACATATATTCATTTTCATTCTTTTCCTAACCAAAAATAAAGAAAAATGAAATTCATACTTGATTTCAAAAGAAATGTTTTAAAACTCTTTGTCAACTTACTTGAATATCGGATTAAAAGTTATTCTGAACTTTTCATCTACCTTTCTTTCCTTTCATTACCATCAATTTCATACTTCACCTAAAATACCTCCCAACTCATTTTAGACCTTGTCCTCGAGGTATAAAAATGAAGTATGGTTCTCATTATAACAAACATATTACATGAAGTACAAAAGAATTGATACAATATAAATAAATGTGACAAATCACAAAATTAAGTGAATTACAATAAAGCCGAGTGCATAAAATTAGAATAAATAAACATACCCATTATATAAACAAGAGAAATAAATATCATACCTAAGCATTGAATAGAATGTAAATACAAGTAAATCATTGTAAACACAATGTATATAACCACGAGACACAAAGTATATAACCATTGCCGAAATTACATAGAGGAATCTCACAACATTACTCAGAGATAGAGAAAAGAAATAGAAGAAGGAAATCAATGTCAGCGTCTGGAAGTCGCGTCTCATCGTCCTCCACTGGATCAATCATCTAGGATTGGTAGTTCGCAGAGGGGTCGTAGAGGTGGTATTCTTGACCTGGCAATGTCGAAACATCAAGAGTAGTGCTAAGCGGTAATCTCATTTGTGTCGACAGTACATGAACCGATGTTTCTACTTGATGTTTGCTTCTCCTGGACATCGTACGCTCCATTCTGTTGATGCTACGTACTAAAGCTCTCTGGTTCTCGAATACCGGTTCTTTATTGCAGAGGGTGATCATCTGATTACGTAAGATTGCACCCATTTAGGCCAACTCTGAATCTTCCATGTGTGATTCATCATAGTTCCGAGACATAGCACGCTATCCACACTCAGATTAGTACAAAACTGATTGAATTTGGGTGGTTTGTCAAGAGCTTTGGGTTTAGGGGTTTTAATTAGAGTATACTAGACCTAATTTGACAACAAATGATTAGTGATAGGTTGAGGAACACTAAGGAAATGTGAGATGACTTGAAACTTAAGGAATTTAGGAAACAGACACTTAAACCCGAGGTAAGTACGGATTCGCTTATTTATCAATATTGCTTGGCTATTTAGTATATATAGCTCATGTAGTTGTTGGATTGAAATGGGGGATTATGTACATTATGATGGTTTTTTTAATGAACATAAAATAGTGTCTAATGTGATTCACGAGAGTAAGATCCTGGAATTGAGACGAGGTGATATAGGAGATGGGTTAGCTTCCTGGCCTATATGTAACATCCTACTCAGTTAATAGGTTGCGTGGGTTATATATTTACTAAAGGGTTAAGGATAGAACCATTGGGCATTAATCGATTGGCTAAAAATCACATACGCACGGTGTGTTGGTTTAGCACTTAATTAATAGCGCCGGTGGGTAATCAGCCCTAGTTTTATAAATAAAATGGGGGTCATTGTGTAATAGTCCAAAGACATTTGTTGTGCATCCGTATATGTATTGAATTTATATGATTTTCATATTCTTGTTAGATATCATTGGCGCATGTTATTGCATGATACCCTCAAATATTATATGGAATGTTAATGATTAGTGTGAATTCCTACATACCGAGCAAGTTGGAGAGCTTACCCCAATTAACATTACGGGTAGATTCGATGAGCAATACGACTATAGGATGGAGAATTTATAGGAGTCTTGAACTTCACTTCAATGTAATGACTTTCTCTAGTCTTATATATTTGTATTGAATTACAGTTTTGTAATATCACATGGGTTGGGTGATTATATAACCGAGGTTTATTCTCATTTGTTATCAATATTGTATATCTTATTTTAGTTATCGAATAATGTTTTAAATTTCCGCTGCTTATATGACTTATTTTACTTCGATAATTGATATACATTAGTGCTTATCAGACATAGGTGGTAAGGCTGTTGGCTCTAGTTAAGTCTAGTAAGGGTAATCTGGGCTTAATCAGGGTTTTAGGTTCTGTATTGCCCAATCACGTTAGGGGATGTTATAGTTACCAAAGTGCCGAGATACTCCAAAGTAGCTACAAAGTAGATCCAAAGGGTACGAGACTTTGCCAAGTATTAACAAAACTTGAAGAGACAGTGAGACAACACCATCTCCAACACCCACATTAGTCGAGGTTATGCCAGTGAAGGACTTCATTAGGCTGAAGCCGACATATTTTGATAGGGCGACAAATTTTGAGAAGATTGAGAAGTGAGTGTTATCCCAAATGAAGTGACACAAGATTCTGAAGATTGAGGATAAACTTCAGGTCGAGCTATCGTCTTACACAGTAAGGAAGGACACTAACGTTTGGTGGCGTGCTACGATAGCCACTCATAGAGATTTTGAGACTTAGGAGGCTTTTAAGAAGAAGTTCAATCAGCAGTACTTCCCGCCTGCAGTTATGAAACGGTTAATGAAGGAATTTACAAAATAAGACAAGGAGCAGAGGAATCAGTGATGAGCTACAGAGATAAATATAGCTATCTAAGGCAGTTTGTTGGGGACTTAGTAAGAGAGGATTTGAAGGATGTATACCACTTTGGTGATGGACTAAGGCCCGACATCGAGTATAATGTGGTTAGTATGGTAGAGTTATCGATGGGATCACATTAAGTTCAGCTTTTTCAACAGAGCATACTAACGAGTATGAAAGGAGGAGACATAAGGGCAAGGGACAGAGGAGATGGGATACGAGTTCTCAAAAGACATAGATGACCACACCTCAAATATCGGTCGTACCCTACATATCATATCTTGTCCCACCAAGGGTTTAGGAGGTAGGCCTCCCTTGCCACCTCCAATTAGGCCAACATTACCCGCTCCTGATAGATTAGCACTTGCGGCACCACCAGCGTCACAAGTACCACGAAAGCACCAGCAGGATGGTCGAGGCCGAGGTAGAGCTAGAGGCAGAGGCAAAAGTCGAGATGGGCCCAGATAAGGACATAGATATGTACAAGGTCAGGAACGTGGTTACCGCTGGCCGATTACATGTTATAGATGTGGACAAGCAAGACACATTGTGAGAGATTATCCGTAGCCACCAGCAGTGTACCCATACTAGGGCCAATAAGGAGCCCATATGGTTGTACGGCCAGATGTTGATGCCATACGAGTTCTCATGGAGGGTATGATTTATATTTGTTGCAGAGATGTTCATGCTTTTTTTTGATTCCGGGTCTACTGTATCATTCACCGTTGGTCACATGATAGGCATCCTAGGGTTATCACCTATTAGGATTAGTATACACCTAATATTGTGTACCACAGCTGGGGATAGGGTTTATCCTAACAGCTTCTATATGAGATGTCTAGTAGAGATTAGTGGGGTAGTATTACCTACTAATTTTAGAGTCGTCTAGATGTTAGAGTTTGACACACTATTAAAAATGGATTGGTTGTCAGCATACCCCGCTCATATCAACTGTTTTGGCGAGACAATGATATTCGAGATCTCAAGACGTTCGATATTTACATATAAAGGTAGTACATCGAGAACCGAGAACATGAGAGGCTGACTTGCAACTAGTGAGGAGATGGCAACATTAGTAGCATTGTATACAGTGGGAGAGAGTTAAGGACCCAGACTTAAGGAGATTCTGATTGTTTATGGGTTTTCATATGTTTTTCCAGAAGATTTACATAGATTAACACCGCAATGAGAGGTATACTTCATCATTGAGTTGGTATCGGGTACCAGACCTACTTCTATACTGTAGTACCACATGGCTCCGAACGAGTAGGAGTTAAAGGCTCGACTTCAAGATTTGGGATATAAGGGACTCATCACATCCTCTATGTCGCCATGGGGAGGACTCATTTTTTGTGAAGAAGAAGGATGACACCGTCAGCCCTTGTCAAGACAATTGATCTGCCTGGATTACTTTAATTCACTGATAATCTAGTCAACCTAATCTGTTCTTTCAACTTTGACCTTAAATAATAATTATTTCAATCTTTTACAAGGCTCAAAAACTAAATTATATCCTCAATGAAACTCATTTCATGATTTGTTCAATTGGACCAAATTAGGAAATAATACAAATTAGATTTCTGTATTTTGTAAAAGTTTCAAGCATCTTCCCTAAAAGTGGCTTGCCTGAAAACTTTCACCTAATAGAAAACAGAATGGGGAGATGCCTAGAAGGAATCAAAACTCCCCATAGTTCATAATATATATCAAATTCAAATTTATGAATTAACATAAGAGTCTCCGCTAACTTAATCACAACTTTATAGTCCTAAATAGACCAAAATTGAATCATAAACCTCATAATGTATTTTAAACTAACTTAGGAGGCACTTATAATCATTCAATAAAACTTTACGTCCTACGCTCACCCCCAAGAAACCAAAAACAATATACATAAACAATTTAAAACAAGAAAAATAAACTATAAAATGAAAATAATCACCACAATCTTCAAGTCATTTCCACTCTTTCTTTGTCTTCATATGGAATCTGACCTCATCAAAAACAACTCAAAAATGTCGTGTAAGTAAATTCCTACGTTGATATGTACTCCTACAATTGTTTGTCTTATACATGGAGACATATAATTGTAGCTTTGAATATTCAATAAGATATATGCGTCAACATGACATGTTATCCACTCTGTCGTTGTCCACTAACTATAATCAGAAGTCGACTTTCAAAAATAGTACAGAGACAATATTAAGAGATCATGAAATGCAGAGATAACTTGTCGGCCTTAAACTTTTAGAGTCTCACTAGATGGCGTAGAAGCAGGACTGAAACATAGTTTCAATCAAACTATACCTCAAAACAAGCGTATCCCCCTCACTCACTCTATGTATGTATGACCAAGAATATAAAATGCAATGCAGACTATGATACAATTATATATGCAAATATATTCAATCAATATTAAAGATCATTCTAGGGTTTACTTACAACCAACCAACTTTGAACGTAATTTTGGTGGTTCTTGAAACATCATCATATCACACTTTAAAAATGGTTTCAATAGCTTCCCCGCATACTCAATTATATTATATGAAGTGAAACCAAATCACTAAACACAATGAAACCTTCAACCAAAGTACGCTTGAGAACAGTATACAAAAACATTAATTTATATAACTATTTCAACTAGCCAACTTGGGGTAACTTTTTTACCTTGAAAATCTCAATATTTATCATGATGACCCAAAAGGAACTTGTAGTAATCATGTCATACTTCTCATAGACTCCAATAATAGTCAAATCGAATCACCGACGGAAAAGTTATTAATTTACCAATATGGCATGCCAACTAGGCAAACTTCATTTTATTTTAAACTTAAAAATGTCTCTAAATCAATATTTTCGCAATCATATCCTTGAAACTCGACAAAAACACTACGAAATAACTCGATACCAACATTAAAATATTTTCACAGCTCATGGAGTCAAATTGGATCAAAACCAATAATCAATTAATCCAAAAACTTAATGTAAATCAATATCAACTATAAAAACATCTCCTAAATAGTTATCAACTGAATCATATCATTTCAATTAATCAAAACCCTAACCCATGCCAGTCGGATTTATCCTAAATTGACACAAATCAATCCAATATACCAATTAACAACAATTCCTACCAATTTCTATCGAAACTTCATGAAATAAATCCAAAAATCGTGAGAATGCAAATTGAGTTGTGGAAAAATGTCCGACATTGAGAATTTACCAAATTGTGGGCCGAATCCCTCGGTTCCACTGCCGAAACTTATCTCGAACTGACCGTTCTACGATGCTCTACAATTTTTTGGTAAGAAACCGGGCAAAAATCGATGTCGGCACTCGTGGAGTGAAAGAACAATTGAGAGGTTTTGAGACGAATGAACTATTTGTTCGTTTCAATTAAATCAAATTTTGATTTGTTTTTTTTCATTTATATATAAACCTTTATTTGCTTGTCACAGACTTAATTTCTTTTTTTAAGTACCGAAATCTCTATTTGAGAGGTGCTTTAACTTTCGACGCTCATTTTCACTCTAATTGTTTACCATATTGAACCAAACTCTTAACAAAATAGTCCATCTTAATAAAATGTCCATAGCAATCGGTTCAGTTACGCTAAAACCCTATAAATCTTAACTTTTTCTATAACATATTAAACCCTTATGGACCAATTTTCTTGCCATACTTGGCCAAACTTTCCTTGATTTAGATCCAATCTCAATAGCGACCACCACCAACTAATACGAAACTCGAGGCAAGTATTGTACTAACTTCGTTCTCACATAACATTACCACCAATCCCAACTAGTATGCAAATCGAGATGAAATCATCATGCGAGGATTAACACTTGGTTAATTAGTTTTGAGCAATTATTAATTTATTTTCATTCATGCCTTTCATACACGCACTTGTAACCCCGAATATGAAAAACTGAGGATAAACCTCAACACAACCACGATAAAATACCATATAATACACACACTAATCACACAACACACAAAAATAAAATATATTTTATGATATTTGTTCCATAACATGTAGGTCCCACCTAAGATACTTAAATCCCAAATTAAATTCGAAAATACTTAATTAGTCGCCTAATCAAGTTTATAAAATTCTCGGATGTCACAGACACATTGAGACTGTGTATCAACAACAGGCAGTTGAACAAGGTCACATTCAAGAATAAATATCCACTACTGTAGATTGATGATTTATTTGATCAGCTAAGAAGAACACGTTATTCTCCAAGATAGACCTAAGATCAAAGTATCATCAGCTTTGGATCAAGGAGGAGGATGTGTCCAAGACAACATTTTGCATGAGATATTTACAATATCAGTTTACAGCCATGTCATTTAAGCTGACCAATGCTCCGCAGTGTTTATAGATTTGATGCATCGGGTTTTTAGAACATATCTTGACCGCTTCGTGATAGTCTTCATTAACGACATATTGATATATTTGGGGACACGAGAGGATAAAGAGCAACACCTTAGGGAGACTTTATAGACTTAGAAGGAGCACCGACTTTTTTCCAAGTTTAGCAAGTGTGAATTTTGGCTTTCGGAGGTTCAGTTTTTAGGTCTTTTTATTAGAGCAGCAAAGATTGCAATAGATCTGACCAAGATTTAGGCAATTATGGATTCGCCCGCATCGTTGTCATTAATAGAGATAAAAAGCTTTCTAGGTATGGCAGGGTATTACTATTGGTTTGTGAATGAATTCTCGAAGATCGCTTCACCGATTACCAGATTGGCATAGAAGGACGTCACTTTTCAATGAACAGAGGCCTGTGAGTAAACATTTGCAAAGTTGAAGAGATTGTTTACTATTGCGCCAATATTGGTATTGCTAAAAATTTGGATAGGGAGTTCTAGTGTATACTGAGATGCCTCTCATACGGGTTTAGGCTGTGTACTAATACAGGGAGAGAATTTGTTTTTTACACCTCCAAGCAGCTGAAGTTATATAAGAAGAACGATCCCACATATAATTTGGAGTTGGCAGCGATTATGTTTACGCTGAAGGTTTGGAGAGAACATCTTTATAGAGAGAAGTTCACACTCTTTATTGATCACTAGAGTCAAAAGTATCTCTTCACACATAAGGAGTTGAATATGAGATATGGTTGGAGTTTCTGAAGGACTATGACTTTTCCTTGAAGTATCACCTAGGAAAAGCAAATGTAGTTGTAGTCGCAGCGAGTAGGAAACTGACTAAAGTTGCTAAGATTGTCAGATGTCATATGATGTATAAGTATGGATTACTCGAAGCAACGACAATAGTGAGTCAGTTAGATGTTCCTTTCGATACCCGGGTTATGATTTGTGTGTAGATGAGATTATAAATTGTTTCTACATAAAGAGTGTCTAAGGGTCATAGGATTTATAGGTTATACTCAAGATTCAGTGAGTTGGCATATAGTACAGAGTATACAAATTGGGTATAGACTACAAATTAGTGTTTGAGATACTGGGGCAAATTGTGGATACCAAAGGTACCGGAGCTGAGAGATGAGATTATTCAAGATTCACACCGTTCCCATTTCAGCGTTCATCCAGGCAGGACCAAGATGTATCACGACATGTAAAGGCATTTCAGGTGACCTGAAATGAAGGCAGATGTATCTGAGTTCATTAGGATCTGGGGATTTGTTAGCAAGTGAAGACTGAGTATCACAATCTTGAAGGGTTGTTACAACTTTTTCCCATTTCATTATGGAAGTTGGAAAACATCTCGATGAATTTTGTCAAAGGTATTTTAGGAGACATGATTCAATATAGGTGATAGTTGATAGACTGACCAAGTCTGCTCATTTCTTGCTAGTAGCAGTGCACTACACATTTGATCAGATGAGCATACTGGTTGAGAGAGAGATTATCAGGTTGAATGGGGTACCATTGACGATCACATCAGACAGAGATGCTACGTATACGTTTAAGATGTGGCGAAGTATGTAGGAGCAATATGGCACGTGCCTACAGTTCAATGCAACTTTTCATCCATAGATTGACGGGCGGACTGAGAGGTTGATTCAGGTTCTCGAGGATATACTTCGAGCTTATGTATTAAAGTTTGGCAGATCATGGGAGAAGTACCTATCGTTTTGTGAGTTTGCTTACAACAACAAGTTATCAGGGCAGTATTAAGATGGCGCCATTTGATTTTTTATGTGGCAGACCTTGTCGCTCGCCATTGTGTTGGGCAAAACAAGATGATCAGGAGATTGTGGGACCTGAGATTATTGTTGACAATATGGAAAAGTTTAAACTGATCTGCCAGAGACTTAAATGTTCCTATGAGAGATAGAAGAAGTACAGATACAAGTATGGCAATGATCTCACGTACACTAAGGGAGCCTTTGTGTATTTACAAGTTTCAATATGAAAGGGTCTTTAGAGGTTTTAGATGAAAGGCAAGCTTGCAACGAGATTCATCGGACCTTTCAAGATTAAGAAATGGGTTGAAAAAGTTGCATACGAGTTTGAGTTTCCTCCATAGATGTCAAGGATTCATCCAGTTTCTATATATCGATAATACGACTAACTAAGTTGAGGGCTAGAGTACGGCCGTTACGGCCATTAGTTGACTTGAGTCAGATCAACCCGAGTAAGGATATTACTTATGAAGAGCAACCTATTCAGATCATGGATTGAATGGTACAATAGTTGAGGAACAATTTTGTCCCGAAAGTACTCGTCAAGTGGCAGTTCCATGACGACACGAAACTCACTTCGGTGTGGAAAGACTATATGATGGAAAGATTCCTGTACCTTTTAGAGTCAGGTATACATCCTAACTTAAATTTTAATTTTGAGGATGAAATTTTCATTAGTTGGGAATAATTGTCACGGCCTAAACTTCTAATCGTGTTTTAATCCTTAATCAAGATCACCAACCCGTGACATGGGACCCACATCTTGATACGCACGTAGACTGAGGCACGTGGCAGAGGTATATTTTATATTTGCGTGATGGCTTCTTAGTGTATTATATAAGTGTAGACTACTTAGTCCTCTCTACTTGCTATTTATAGGTGTCAATACGTGAGGGGACGTGCCTCGAGATGCGCATAGTCAAGGGACCAGGTAGAGAGTGGTATGGTAAGCTAACATTAAATTAGTGTGGCTTAATTAGTCAAATTTGATGTAGCTCTAGTTGATTTATATTAAATATAGCCTAAGTCAGCTAAATAAAATATTATCCATTTGATGTTCCTCGAGATACGTGTGTACACAATCATAATGCAATTGTGTAAGGTTGGTGTTGTCAATGGTAAGTTAGTGGGAAGTTGATGGGTTGTTAAATAAGTATAGGCACTAGATGATCCTAGAGATGTGTATAGGAAATGAGATGTAGGGACAAAAATGAAGCCATCCATATATAAAGAGAGAGAGAGGATTTGTTTTCCTTAAAAGCTCGAACGTGCAAACTTATGAATTACAAAGAAAAACTCAGAGCTAGGGTTGCTGAAATTTGGGGTTCTCAAAGGAGCAAGTCATCATCAAATTGCTTAACAAGAGTTAGGAGCTAAGTTCACCACTCTAGGTAAGAATTACAAGTTTTTATATACTCAAAATTCATGGATTGTTGGGTATGAATGATAGGGGTTCAGATTTTAAAAGAGATTGAGTTTTTCTAAGGTTGTGTGGTCAATTTTGAAGGCTTGTTTCAATTTCCTAAGCTTGAAATTTAAAATTAAGGGTTTTTGATAAAATTATGTTTGAATCCCATTTTTGTTTTTCATATATTTCAAAGGGTAAATGAAATCATTATCTAAATTGGTTTACATATTTGGATTCCTTATGAAAAACAATTAAACTTGCTACAAAGAAGTTTGAAATTCGGAGTTAGATTGGCCAAGTTATGATCAATCAAAGTTTTAAGGGATTTTTAAACTTTCTATGAAAATGCATGTATAAATAGATAGTTTGATGAGTTATATATGAAGTGTAGGTTGTTTTTGATTGTTTGAAGAATATATCGGGTCCCTGATGGTTGAGAACTGGGATCCGAGGCGAAGGAAGGGGTTAATTCATGAGTGGAAACTAAGAATTCTGTTGCAAAATTTTGGGCTCCAACGCAGGTAGTGTGCTATTTGTAAAAAGCGTGCTACCCAGCTCCAGTAGCGCTCTATGCACCAGTAGCGCTCTACCGACTTTGAACAACAGGATTTATGCACTTTAAATTAAGCCTAATTTTCTATTTAATGGTTTAAGTACATCCTAAAAGCTATCTAAACATACCAAGAACCTAAGGGAGAGTTTCGGGAGTCTAGGTACGCATTTTAGAGTGTCGAGGGGCCGATTAAGCTAGCGAATACATTGCTTGACTTGTAAATAATGTTGTCGAAGTTTTTTTTTATATTTCATTCCAATTATGCTCTATTTGTCTATATATTTGACTATGAAATGCTTTGAATTATGATATCATGAAATTGTTTCATATTCTACTCATTATATGGTTGTTCTCATCATGATATCATTTGTTTATGGATTTGTTGACTCTATTCTAATGTTCTATGTCTTTCTTAATATTTTTCAGAAATTGTGATCGAGAATAGCATGCTATTAGGATAAGAGAAATGAAGTTGGAATGCATATGGACTTGTAAGCTATGATTGTTGGCTTTGAAGCATATTACCATGTCTTGAAACCCTTGATGCAATTCTTTCTTGAAATTACAAAGTAATGGTAGAATCTTTGTTCAATTGCACGATATGGGATGTGCCGCGCATGGGCTCACTAAAATATCTGGGTTATCGGCACTCACCATTACATTTGCACGTCACACGGGTTAACGAGACTCGAGGTAGTCAGTAAGAATACATAAATGAGCGATTATGGAGGCGTAGTGCTGAGCTCCGACCTTCGATAGAGGTGTAGAGCACAGCTCCACCCTGAGTTAGTGGAATATACATGCCTATGTGATAGGACTCACGGCCGATCAGACTTAGATCATTACTACTTAGCCTGTGTCAGTCTCATTTTATTTAACAGTGGTATTTTCTAGCATATCTAAATTTTAGTACTTCTTTGCCATATTTATGTATTTAAATACCAATCGATTATGTTTGAAAATATACATAAGAATCTTCACGAATTACTTTATTACTTATTGTACTTATTGTCATTTATATGATGGTTGGTGCATATCCATCAAACAGTAGGTTGGGCAAAGAGAAGATCGGTGACTATATTTCATTCGATGATTTTCTACTTCTTTTCATATAGGTCTCGATATTTTGATGTATTATCTACTTTATAATGTTACTGTAATTCTTAGGGTTTATAAATTGGGTTGAACGTATAGTTCCCCGACTTAAGACTTGATTATCACACTATTTCTCATATTTTGACGTTTATATGCATGTGATGTTATTTCTTGGTCTTCACACTTAAGATCTATTATATTGACTACGGATAACTGTTATGACTTCCGCTAAACTTAGTAAACTATAAAAAGTTTTAGTTAACTCTGAAATTACATAATAACGTGTCACGTGTATTTCTTATCCTGAACACGTTTAACGAGGAGAGTAAGACAAAATGCTAACTATTATGTAGTTAAGTCTTACGTGGCTGAGCGGGCTTAATTATGGGATTAGGTCGGGTAGTGCCCTGTTTTGAAGAAGGGGTCGTCACAATGACGCGGTGGTTATTAATGGACGGTGCTGGATAGCGGCGTGGCCCATTACGAAAGTCTTGGATAACAAGTTGGTCTCGAACTTCTAAATTTGATGCTGACATCGTGGCTGACGTTGTCTATTGTGAATTTTGGCATCGTCCATACAAATATGACGTCATTCGTTGTTCTGCTTTGATGCCTGGTTGGCACCATGGGTTTTATATGGTGCCATCTAGTACATTATAGGAGCATCATATCTTATGTCCTTTCATCGAACTTTGACTTATTTCTCGAATTTGTCTAATTCACGCACAAACACTCAAATACACTATAAGTGTCCAAAGTAAACATATAAAACTATAAAATATGACTTTGGAGTTTATTTACATAGCTAATCACCTCTAAACGAATGCATAATTAATGATTCATCACTCATTACTCCTTGAGCTAGTGGTTACCAACTTGATTACTAATGTCCTAAGTGCTAGTGGCTATACAAACATGGTATATAATAATCATGTTAGATCAAGGATCTCATGACTAAAATCTTCGTGTACCTATACTAGCATTGACCAACACAGTAAATGATATTGAGACACATTTATGGTTATTGCAAATACGATCCAGATACAAAGTTTATGTTTGCTACCATAGCTATTGCAATCGTCAAGTCAATAGCATGTGGCATCCCATGCTAAGGTTCTAACTTACATGAAAACTATATTTTACTGATATCATGACATGATTGATAATTAAGTAAACTCCCACTTACCTCAATTCGCTTTAATCCTAGTCCCAATCCCTTCGAAAGAAGTTATATGTGGTCCTCTTTATGTATCTACATAAACATAGGTTTGGCATGGCTAATTAGACTCAACAATATCGTAAAGCCACGACCTTGTCGCAACAACAAAAGGCTTTAGGGTCAGTTCTCACTATTGTCGCTTTCTCAACGATTATAGAAACATCAAATAAATATAGAAAAATATAAGAACTAAATGCACACACTCAAACACTAAAAGTATCCTTTGGGCTCCATGTGAAGTGTCTTCGGCAATACTAATGGTGCCACTTTGTCGGGTGCTAGCGTTATCGATCATCTTCTTCATAAAGAAAACCCTCAACTTTTGCCTTGGCTTCTTGGGTCGACTTCCTTAGGTACAATAATACTTGAACAACTTAAACGAGGATTTATGCAATGTAAAAGCAACAATCTAAACCACAAATCAATTATCATAGTTATACATAACAAAAGTTAGGTAATTAGTGAGATGGAGTGAAACCCAAACAAATAAACATGAGAAAAGTATATAATGACTCAAATTTGTTGTTTTATTTCAAAAACACCATTTTTAAACAACTTTAAAGAACAAGCTTGTAGACTGCGTTAATGGGGTTGAGTTCTACTCCTTAATCATCAAACACCAAAACCTTCTTTCTCTCGCAAAATGCTAGCCTCCTTTATGGTGTGCTCAAGTTTACAGACACACACTTCATATTTGTTATTATGGTTTAGGGTTAATGTTAGGGTTTTAGGAGTGTTAAACAATGGCCATTATGTCCTCCTTATATTGTGAACCCCAAAGGCTTTTTCTAAAAGCCTTTTAATTATTCATGTTTCTTATTTTCTATTAGGCTTTTCAAGTACTAAAAAAACTATAATAATTATCATATAATTCATAACAATTTAGCTCACCATGCACAATTAATATTGAATTATGAATAAACTATGACTTAAGGAAAGTAGAGATTTTGATTGTAATATTACCATTTTCAATAAGTATAAATTAGAATCTATTTGTTATCTAAAAATATATAAAGGCAAGAAATGAGAAAAAATGCATTAACATAAAGACAATATGTTTATATAATTATTATTTTCATTTTAGTTGCCTCATGTACTTAACAAGCTCATCAAGATCTATAATTATGAATAATGTCTCACATATTCATGCATGACATCATTTATTTATTCGATAATATAAATGACATATATTTAATCGAGGGGTGTTTGTGGTGGATTGATAGGTCCTGATGGTCCTGATGGCGGGATAGGAGTGCTCTTGGGAAATACATGAAAAATAGGTGGAACAACTTCAAACCTATTGATTACACCGCGGCTTTCAGATAACATTCTTGCCGAACAGTTTGTAGAAGCAAATGTAAAAACAAACATAAAAATAACAACAAAGAAATACATAGGCTTCAACATTGCTAACAAAATTGCTTTCTTCTTCTCTTGTGTTCACTTATTTCCTTTCTCTTACAGTCAATTTATAATCTCCTATATTTAATTTATGGTAAGTGATCAAGTACATATACAACTTTGATGAAGCAAATCTTTAGAAATATTTAATATACGTAATCTTTTCATTAATAAAAAATATTTTATTTTAACACTTCCAAGGATTCTTTCATGATCGATTCGATTTATTAATTTTTATTGTAATATCTTAGTCATGTTTTATTTCATGATTGTACTCATGTTCAAGGCTAATGCAAAGTATTTTAGGGCTTTGGGCAAAATTATAATTTCGAGGCCCCTCAATTATAGCTATATAAGAAAATTGAATAATAGAGACACAAATCTCATAAAAAAAATCAATTGATGCTTAATAGCCTGATTAATGCCTCTCAAAACATCTTTAAAATACTTCACATTAAGTAAAAGTCAATCATACTTTAAAAAAATCGAAGTAAAGTGTAGTAACATATACAAAAATGCAAATTAGAAGTTATGTCACTAACAAGGAGAGAATAAGTTGAAAGAACTAGTTATACCAGTAAAAATATTACAATTTAATTTTAAAATACATGAATAATTTGCTAATCAAGCTACATTACATAAATATATATATTGAAAAAGATTTTTTCACATTCTTTTGTTACATACATTTGCTACACGATGGTGTAGACTCCCTTAAAATTTGTGGGGGTCACATATTTCAATCAAATCTACACCATTGTGTAGCAAATGTATGTCTCCTAGAATGTTAAATTATCATCTTCCATATATATACATATGTATATATATTTAAGAAAGTGGGGCCCGGAGGGGTTTGAGGGCCCTAGGTGGTCGCCCTACTCACCCACCTTAAGGGTCGACCCTGCTCATATTCTAGATGCTCTCCCAATTGTTGATATTAAGTATGAACGATCTTCAAATATTGTTGCTCATAAATTAGCTATAGCATGAGATTTTATGAAAAATCTTCAAACATAATTTTGGTTAAGCCCCTCCTAGTATTGTAATTAAGGCATACACAAAGTCCTTTCTATAGCATTAATTGTTTAATTGTTAGAAATATTAAAAATATATTATTTAAAAGTTTAGTAAGAAAAAAAATATACTATTTGAAAGTTTAGTAAGAAGTTAAGGTGATGTACTTACTTTTGATACATATATTTGCTTTGTAGTACATTCTAATCATTTTATATTCCCATCAAGATGTTTCCAGTTAAATGATATTAAGTATATTAAGTGAAAAGTATCAGTAACTTAGAGAGTGGACTAATTGTATAATACATGTGGGGAATACCGTACTCTAGGATAAGGGATATAATACTTTAAGTTAAAGAGTCGATAAACATGTGGGGAACGTACTCTAATAAAAAAGAAACTTGCTAGATTTCACACACACACGAACACCAAATAAACATGAGTGATTGGTGATTAAGTTCGACTATCACACCTACATCTACGAGGCCTCACCCGAGAAAAAACCAATATCGATTTAAAGGTATAACCACTGTAATAAACCTCACTACTTTTCTCTCGCAACTTAACAATTGATTAATGCAAATGATGTTTACAAACTGACGTACCCATTTTATATAAACTTCACTCCATAATCGTTTCATCTAGGAGATCAGGCTTAGTTATGATCTTGTAAAACCTCATCGATCTCCAAGTCGCTAGTGTTCGATTCAACGAACTATGAGATAACTAAACCGTGCTAAGCTTCAAGATTGACTTATTACCTTTACAAATCTCTTCATTTACTTGTGCACATAATCCGATAGGATTTTTCTAGTTTAATCCATATAAAGCTCTTGATCTTTAGATAACTTGGATCTTCATCATCTGAACTATATTAAGATCATTCTATTAAGATAATAATTACAATAGCATGCCACTTTTGAAATCCCAAAATTTTTAAAACATGATTAGGTGACTAATTAAGTATTTTTCCAATTTTAATTCATATTTAAGAATCTGAGGTGGGAACCACGTGTCATGGAAATGAGTTCATAAAGTTATATTTTTTCTTTTGTCGCTAGCCTAGTCTGTGTATTATATTCTATTTTGTCGTAATTCAAGGGCAAAATGAAGTCAATACACGTTGTTCGAAGTTAACCAAATGCGTAAGGATTCTTTCCAAATTTTCATTGAATTCAAGGTATAATTGAGTAAAATAAAGTTTGAGTAGTTTAAGAAATGGAGCGGCTAAAAGGACTGTGATTTTAGCTAAACGTACCCCACCTAAGTGAAATAACCCAACTACCCCTCTATATAAAAGGGCTTTTACTAACCATACCCCACTCGCCCCACTTACCCGTATCCCACCCGCCTCACTCACTCATCGCATATCACCACCAACCCGAATCTTTCAAAATTCGAGCAAAACAACATCGATTCAACACCGTGGGTGCATTCCTCATTTAGTTTAGTGCGATTTCAAAGTTTTTCTGTATTTTTTTACTTTTTTGAGTTGGTATTTTGAAAGATTGTTGTTGGATTTATGGCTTCAATTTGGGAATTGAATCTTGCATTTTAAGTGCAAAGTTTCGATGGAATCGAAGATATTAAACGATTCTGAGCAATACCCACATTTTTTTTGTCATTTTCATGTGATTTTTGGGAGTTTTGAAATTTTGTGTTCATTTTTGTTTTCCCATGGGTGTTGGACACATAAAGCCAACATATCTTCAGAGGTTTCGGACACACAGAACCGACACCTCTAAAGAGGTATCATCGACTTCGACCGAAATTGTAAAAATAAGTAAGTTTCAAAGAGGTGACGGAGGAATCCAACCGAGACCTTTTTAAAGGTTTTGGACCTATGTGTCTGACACCTCTAAAGAGCTATCAGTTATGTATGTCCGACAACTCTTCAGAGGTGTCGGCTCTTTATGTCCAAAGCATCTTCTTAAGGGGTGTTGGGGTAAGGGTGATAGTAATGGGGTACAACAAGGGTATTTTTGGAATTTTTTAAAAAAGTGGGGTATGCTAAGTAAAAAGTGGGGTACAAAGAAGTAAAAATTCAAAAGGGGTACATTTAGCAAAAATCGGGGTCCTTTTAATCAACAAATCTCTCTAACTTTTTTTCGCACTAGATCAACACATCTTACTTTTTTCTCCCTAACTCTCAGCCCAGCAATCTCCTTACTCTTGTCTCTCTCTCTAGCATCATCACTTGTCTCTCTTTATTTGAAGAAGAATATTTGAGTTATTGATGTTGAAGTTGAGTTTAATCAATGAAATTATTGAACTGTATGCTGTAGTTAGTGGATATTTAGTGAATTCGATGGGTTTTGATGTATTTCAATAACTTGGACAATGTTTGATCGGTTTTGAATTGTTTTTAGACAAAAATTTAGGTGTGCTAATGAATTTAATTCATTGCTTTTTTATTTTTAAGCTTTTAGTGTCAACATGATTTGGGAATCGATTTTACTTGATTAATTGATTGATTTTGTTGGGTTTGAATGTTGGAAATCTATGGTGGTATTTTTAGGCCAAGAAAAATGGTGAAAACAACCTTACGCACTCTCAAAAAGTGAGCGCTTGCCCCACTACACTTCCCTGGTTCAAGACCTATATCAAAAGCTCCAGGGAATGGGAGTTCACAACATGATTAGGAAGGAACCATTTTTACACAAAGATTTATTTTTTGGAGATTTCAAACATTTTAAGAAATTCGATAGGATAAAAAATAAATAAATTTGGTTTCGAGGTTTTCCTTGCAAGGATGGATTAGGGAATTTGCTATAAACTAAAATTTAGTTAAATAGGGATATTACGCAGTTTTCTAGTGTACTAAGAGTACAAGAACCATGAAGTTTTTAAAAACGACTTAAAGGAGGGATTTCTTTATTGCATTTCATTTAATTGACTGAGAATAAACCCTACAAATTGAATTATTAAGTGTCCAAAAGGATAATAAGCTATTGTATTGATTAATCTAGGAAGTTTTACATGAAGTAGGTGTGGAAATGATAAAGTTGTTTAGCTTTGTGGTCCTTTTAATGATATTATGCATAATGACATATTGATTGTTGTGAATCCAAACAAGGACTTAAATATTAATGAATTGAATTTATATGATATATGAAAGTACGTGTAACACGAGATTTGTGAAAATGAACAATTGATAGTGAAGATAAGGTAACATCAAGAATGGGTCAACGGGTATCGAAATTCGAAAAAACTTATAAAAAGAGCTTTTAAGGTGGTTAGTAAACCTTAAAATGACCTTTACTACTATTTGAATTATCTTTGTACCTGCATTTGAAATTTTAGTCTGTTTTGCATTTTACATTTTGATTGGTCAAGCATTCATGTCATACCGAACGATTAGTTGCTAGTGCTACGATTAACGAGTACGACTGAGGACTAAGCACTATAACAAGTGGGACGTAAACAAAAGATATCAAAGACACGCAAATTTTTTAGGGAGCATGCAATGAAATCTTATAAGTGTTTTAGGTTCATCGTAGGAAGGCCTACTTATTATGAACTTATAACACAAAGATAGGGATACATGTCATTATATATATTTGTAGATATTATTGAAATGCAAATTACATGTCTCCATATATAAGACTAATATTTGTAGGAATACATATCAATGTTGGAATTTACTTGCCAGACATCCTCAAGTTGTTTTTTGTGATGTCAACATATAATGTATACTAGAAAAAAACAAATAAGCATGATGAGTTGTGGTCAATGTTTTTAAATCATTTATTTCTTAATCTATATTGATTATATAGTTTATTTTAGGTTCTCAAGTTGAGAGTAGGTCTTGGTCTAGTCATCTCGTTTCCTCGGTGTTCCTCAACCTATCACCAATCATTTGTTGTCAATTTAGGTCTAGTATACTCTAATTAGAACCCCTAGACCCCAAGCTCTCGATAAACCACCCAAATCAAATCGTTTTGTATTGATCTCGAGTGTGGATAGTGCACTATGTCCAGGAGCTAGCGCACTATTCGCACTACATCGAGCTTCATACACAATTTTGGGGTCTAATAGCGCACTACCCGACATGGATAGAGTGCTATCCAGGATGTCGCTATTATCTACCCCAAGTAAGTGTAGTGTGATATGGCAAATGCCTAGCGCACTATGCGCATCGACCGCAACACCAAAGACACTTCGATCGACCCAAACTTGACCCGAACCACATCTAAACTCAACAATTACACTCCCAAATGATTAGGGATGGCATCTAATGAGGTTATAAACCTTTTACCATTAATAAAACACCAATTCACAATGATTGGATCGTCACCATAAATTTAAACTTCAACTAACTTGAGAATCAAACTTACCAAAGTTATGATCACTAGCTTTTAATCCGTTTAAGCTCCTTAATTCGTGTTAATTCAAAGACTCCCGAATCATCTCCTTCGGATTAAATCAAATGCGATCTCCTCTCTCTCAAATGTTTGATCGAATCTCGAAAGGATAAAAATGAATTTTTGTTTTTAGATATAAATTTTTCTCGAGATACGCATCGCGTTATCTTGAGACCAATCGCGTGGTTTGTGTAAAAATGACACAAACTTAAAGTGATACGAAATTTGACACATCGAGGCATTTACTCTTCGTTCAAGACGATTTGATAATGCTTATATTTCTAATATTCTTTTATTTTCCAATATATATTCATATATTTAAAAACATATAAATATATATATCACATATTATTCACCAATAAACTCAAGCAAACATGACTACAATTGTCCTAGAGCGTGCACACTCGCCACGACTCCTCGTCACACTTGGCGTCCTGGTAAACCTTAGTTTATTGGGTATTTTTCATTTTATAGGCTTATGTATAATTTTCCTATTATAGCACAACCTATATATAAATTGAATTAACAATCCAAACGAACATCATACATCATGCAAACGCATGCACACGCTAATCGAGGTACACCGAACTTAATCACGAGCCTAACTCGGATTAATTAGGATTCGATTAGTACTAATTACCAGCTTAAGGTAACGAGTCGTTATAGTCTACCCAATTTAAAGCAATTTCGTCATCAAAATTAAAGTAATCCGAAATTACCGCAGTTTAGAAGAGAAATGCGATACTTCCGCACTCAGGTTAGTTCCTCATCTTTGTGAAATCCCTATTTCACTATAACCAAAGAAATCTCTTTGGTTCTCAGCTTTTTAAAATCTTACGATCAAGTAACCCACTTGACTACTCTTTGTAAGAAAAGTCTTCACGAAAATCACATTCATTCCAACCAATCCTTGGACTAAACTGAGTCTCCATTTTACTAACATTGACTTATGGAAGACGTTGATAACTCCGACTAGCTAAGGAGGCAACTTTAACCTGTAAGTACTAGGATTAATCCGTTCCTGTACTTTGAACAACTCAATACACCTTGAAGCTAGCTTACCTCGCAATCCAAACTTACACAACTCCTCTCATAAGTGGGACTTTCAACAAAACATATTTGTCCTTTGAAAGCTCTAAACACCTATAATATTTATCGGCGTATCTCTTTTGTTTTAGTTGTATTGTAGTCAAACGGTGGCTAATCTGCTACCTTTCCTCTGTGTAGTTCTAAATTAATTTCGGTTTCAACAAACTTGCATTTTATAAACGAACTCACAGAGAAATGTATCTCTTCTAGTTATTATTTAACTTCAAGACAAAAGCTTAAAGTATTTCCTCTAGCACCAAAATCAATTACTTCAGTTACCCATAGGTCTACCGATAGTATACAATACTGAGGTTAAGATTAGTTCCACTATAGTCGCAACAATTCACTCCATCTTTTGGATATGAATGTCGGATCCCTATCTAAAATAGTCATTACTGAAGCACTCTGAAATCTAACACCTCATGTATGTATATTTTGCATAAATAGTTAAGAAGATTTCATATAGAAACTAGCAATAAATGCACAGACTCCATCAACTGTTAACTACAATTTTTTTATCGTATTGTGCTTATGCTAACTCAGAGATAAACTAGAAACAAAACCCACCGATCTATGTTCCCATTTCGATTCAGAAGTAGGCAGCCAATGCAATAAACTTTCAGGTTTCTTATGCTCACCCCTAACTTGCTAACATATCTCATATCTCTTTATTATTCCCACAACATCATTTTTCATCCGCATTAACAATAAATAAATGAGCCTCATTTCATGATATTCCTTCATCGCTATTTGGATGAATGCAAGAAAGAGATCTATGAGATTTCTATAGCACTTCTTGCCTCACCTGATCTTGAATTGGAATCCATAAACTATCTCTCGAATCGTAACGCAACATTATCAAACACCGACCAATCAGATAATCTACACTAGTCGTTAACCTCTAATGCTTTATATAATCCTGATTAGCTTTCTGACAACTAATCACCACTGAATCTTCTCCAATTTAGTTTGAATCTGAACTCAAAAGATCATATTAGTAGCTCCAAAATTAGCTCTCTCGTTGATGACGTGTCAACTAAACTTACATAAATCATCATCACCGTCATTTCCTCATAAAGTCTAAATTAAGAAGCTCTATTAATAGCTACATTTTCTCTATGTACCTGATTTCCAATTGTATACTGATAATTCGATAACACTTTTTTGTGTAGTTCGAAATTACTCAAGCTCTAACAAATTTGTATAATTACTTCTTGTCCCACAACATTTAATGACAAAGTAAAGCATACAAATTTTTAAGGTAACTACCTCAATTCTATATATAGCCTGTTAAAATTAACACTAGAGAACTCACAGTAAATATTTCTTCCAGTAATTCATACTTTCCAAGTCATAAGCTCGGAAACTATATTCTTTGGAAACAATGGTCAACTCAGATATATTGTGTTAAGATTGAGAAAGATCCCTCCCAGCAATTATACATCTCTTCCCCCTGAGAAGCAGATTTTTGATTCCTTATCGAAATAATAATACTGGTTCTACACAACTCTCAACTCTTCCACACACATATATCTTGCTTACTTTTCCACGAGGATTTAAACCACAGTACTGGCAAGAAATTTCCAAACTCTGTCAGTTTTACAATTATATCAATAACCTTCAGTTGTCACCACAACTTATGTTAATTCATCATGAATTTCTAAGCATGAAATATCATTCATATAAGCAAGAACAATATAACCCTCCTGGTTAAAATAATTTAGCTTCTACCTGCTGATATATCTCATATTTTTTTATAAAATCGACACCGTTACTTTTTTTCATTTCAGGTCACCAACTATTCATTTTCATCTAAATGAGTTTCTGACTTCACCTGAATAAATGTATTAAAGAAATCGATGAGATTCTCACAACATTCTTGCCTCACTCTTTGTTTCAAGTTCTAAGAACTTTCCTTACATGCTTAATGTTTTGATATGAGATCATCCTTTCCAACATCAATAATTAGTAGTCATCCTTGACCTACTTGATAATCTCAATCAATCTCCTTCAATAATACATCACTCATTTCAATCATTATTAGCTCAACTCCAATCTGAACTCCAAAGAACAGACTTATAGTTAATGATCCAGACTACTCAGCGATGATGTGCCAGCGCAAATTGTAATCAAACAATACTTTCACCTTCCACCAAGGCATCCTTGTATTCGATTTTAACTTATAACCATCACATAATTGAGTTAATTGAAGCAATTACACAACGATAACCTAGATACCTGGATCAATCGTTGATAATATCCAATTATTTCAAGATTGCTTTTCCTTTGTTTATATTTATGTTGAATATGGGACAACTTCATATTGTCTCAATTACGGTCGAATCCCCTGATTTGCTATTATTATTCAATGCTTATTCAATTTATTAAACTTTGAAACTTAGCACTAGCACTTTGCAAAAATCTGGTTTAAACCAATTTACCGTTACCAATTCCAATTATGTACGGTAATTGCTCGTGCATTATCTAAGTCTTCAAAGATTCCATGTTATTATTGATAACACAATAACAACTTCATTACAATATGACTTTCCTTCACTTGAAACCCTTAATTTACGAAAATAACATGAGTTCTAGTAAGTTGTAGTAGTTTCCACCATCCACTTAAAATGATCCAACACCCACCTGCAATCATCTTATAAAGATATATATCCTTAGCTCTGATCATTTCACTGTGAAAATCAAATCTCAACTACCTCTTGAGAACCGTTGATTTCACTTATTTTTACAAGGAATTGTCAATTCTGAGTAATGAATACTCATTTTGACTATTACGCATTAATCCTTGGATTCCCCAAATCCTTAGATTCACTAACTACTCATTCTCCCCAATTTAGACTATACCAGTCTAATAGATCAGACTAGGATATCTTACCAACTTACAACTATATTATGGATTTAACTATCTTTTATTAATAAACCATTTGTTATTCCAATAAGGATTCACACTGTGACTGGAATATCAACTTCATAACATCTTATGAAGCATAACTGCATTAGTGGTTTCCTAACCTCCATTAGGTTTTTATCATTTACCACTAATTTGTTTGCTGAATAACTTTCATTACTTCCATACTAGTCTCAATACTAGTATTAAATCACTTCTCAAAGTGGTCCGTCATCTTAGAGTTTCATCAAAAGTCATTCAGTATTTCGTTATTTTATAATTTTCATTCTCCTAATACACACCTCAAGATCTTGATCCAATCAATACTTTTTCACTGACAATTATTTGTCTAATAATATCAGTAAGAAGAAACACCACTAAAGATGTTACTTGGAGAAGATCTTTATTTCATTTTTGTAACTTTTCTTATGTCTTTCCTTTTTATCTATCCCCGAGGTTAAAACTCCCAGGAGCCCTTACCTCCAACACCTTTTCATATCATGAGAAATAGATGGACTTCAACTATCTTATTATTGTTCGAAAAGACATAATTCTTATATCTACCACGTAGATATAATATACACAATAAATAACATATTTCAGTCTTTTATCTTTTGGTTACCCCCTAAAATCACGATAAAATCCAATTATTAAACCCTAAGCTTATTAATAACTCGAGACCACTCTTCGAGTCGATAAACTTAGGTTCCATTATTAGGGTAATCAGAGTACCTTTCTGTATCAATGATATTCCTTGATTCTAATAAATCTCTAAAAAATGAAACCAATTTTTATAAACTAAGGTTAACCAAGGTTTTAAAACCTATGGCTCTGATACCAAACTGTATCATCCCCTAACATGATTAGGGCAATACCCGCTCTGAAATCCTAATTAAGCCCAGATTTCCCTTACCGAGACTTAACTAGAGCCAAGCACCTTACCACCTACTCCCGATAAGCACACTATCGTATAGCAATTATAGAAATAAAACAAATCATATAAGCAAGCAAAAATTTAAAAACCTTTTTCGATGACCAAAATAAGATATACAATATTAAAAATAAACCAGAATAAACCTCGGTTATATAATCACCCATCCTATATGATATTACAAAACTGTAATTCAATACAAATATATAAGACCAGAGAAAGTCATTACATCGAAGAGAAGTTCAAGACTCATATAACTTCTCCATCTCGTAGTCGTAGCGCTCATCGGATCTACCTATAATATTAATTGGGGTGAGCGCTCCAACTTGCTCAGTAAGTAGGGATTCACACTAATCATTGACATTCCATATAATATTTAAGGATATCATGCAATAACAACATGCACCAATGATAACTAACAAGAATATGGAAATCATATAAATTCAATACATAAACGGATGCAAAGAAAATGTCTTTGGACTATTACACCGTAACGTCCGTTTTATTTATAAAACTAGGTACAATTACCCACCGGCGCCATTAATACAAGTGCTAAACCAATACACCGCGCATATATAATGTTTAGCCAATCAATTAATTCACAATGGTTCTATCATAAACCCTCTAGTGAATATGTAACCCACACAACCTATTAATTGAGTAGGAGTTACGTATAGACTAAGAGATCAGCCCCAAGTCCTATACAACCTAGTCTCAAATTTCGAGGAGTTACTTTCGTGGATCACATTAGACACCGTTTTCTATTCATTAGAAAAATCATCACAAGTGTACATAATCCCCCATTTCAATCCAACAACTACATGAGCTATATATACTAAATAGCCGACAATATTGATAAATAAGCGAATCCGTACTTACCTCAGTCTAAGTCTTCATTTCCCAAATATCTTAGATTTCGGTCATCTCACATTTCTCGGTGTTCCTCGACCTATCACCAATCATTTGTTGTAAATTTAGGTCTAGTATACTCTAATTAGAACCCCTAGACCCAAAGCTCTCGATAAACCACCCAAATCAAATCAATTTTATATTGATCTGAAGGTGGATAGCGCACTATGTCCATAAGCTAGCGCGTTATTCGCACTATCGAGCTTCATACACACTTTTGGGGTCCGATAGCACGCATCTCGACATGGATAGCGTGCTATCCGGATATCGATTATCTTCCCGAGTAAGTGTAGCGCGCTATGGCCAATGCCTAGCGCACTATGCGCACTAGACCTACAACACCTGCACATTTCGACTGATCCAAACATAACCCGAACCACATCCAAACTCAATAATTGCACTCCCAAATAATTAGGGAGGACATCTAATGAGATTATAAACCTTTTACCATTAATAAAAACACCAATTCACAACGATTGGATCATCACCATAAATTTAAACTTCAACTAACTTGAAAATCAAACTTACCAAAGTGATGATCACTAGCTTTTGATCCGTTTAAGCTCATCAATTCGTGTTCCCCTTCAGATTAAATCAAGCTCGAGTCTCCTCTCTCTCAAATGTTCGATCGAATCTAAGAGGATAAGAATGAATTTTTGTTTTTATATATGGATTTTCCTCGACATACTTGTCGCGCTATCTCGAGACCGATCGCGTTGTTGATGCGTTAAAAATGAAACAACTTAAAGTGACACAAAATTTGACACATCAAGCACTTACACTTCGTTCGAAACGATCCGATAATCCATATATTTCTAATATTCTTTTATTTTCCAATATATATTTTAAAATATATAAATATATATATCGCATATTATTCACCAATAAACTCATCGACGTGACTACAAGTGGCTTTGAGCGAGCACACTTTTGCCACGACTCCCTTGTCACACTTGGTGTCCCGAAACCTTAGTGTATTAGGTATTTTCCGTTTTATAGGCTTATGTATAATTTCTTTATTATACCACAACCTATATATAAATTGAATTAACAATCCAAACAAACATCATACATCATGCAAACGCATGCACATGCTAATCGAGGTATGCCGAACTTAATCACGAGCCTAACTCGAATTAATTAGGATTTACATTAGTACTAATTACCATCTTAAGGTAACGGGTCATTACAATTTTGATGTTAATATGCATTGTAAAGCTATTGTATTTAATCTAAGGTTTGTAAGCCTAAAACATATGAATTGATTTAGAAAAATATTTAAATTAGTTTTGATATTATACCGTGAACTGTGAAGTGTTGTGAGTCCTTCTAGGATTTCTCCTAAACCGCTTTTTTAGGTGGTCTTCTATGTTGGTAGCCAACTTTTAAAAAGACTCTGCACGAGATTTTTATAAACTTAGATAATCTAACCATATGATTTCCTAATTTTCTCTACTTAGAGGAATTGAGAAGTAAGTTGTTATGGCGAAATAGAAATTATCTCAAGGCTATTAATCGAATAAATATATTATTGTATCATAGCTTATGTTTTGATTCAAAAGAGTATACAAATCCATGATTTAATGGTTCATTTGATGTAGACCTTGAATGGGTGTAATGGAAGTGTTTTATGGCTTTAATACATGTTTTTTAAAGTTGTTTTGATTAGATTTAGACCCCTTGGAGGTCAGTGTGTCGCTGGAGAATTCTGATTCTAGTTTTGGATTCCCTATTTCTAAAATCTTGCTTATCAAGAGCAATCGCCTCACTTACTAGTGGTACGAGGTGGCCACGACACTAATTGGGAACGACGATATGCCCAAAGAATCTCTTAGTGTCGTGACATACAACTTATGATGCTGACAAATCACTGGGTCATAGTTTTGTTTATCGAGTCGAATCATAACAATCACACCTAGTGCCTTGTGGATAAACCCATGGCACTGAACAAATTTTCAAAAAATAAACCAGACGTTCTATTTTTCAAATTTACCGTGTTTTAATAGAGATATGATGTCAGGACAAGGGTGGAGGCAGTTGTAACTAACCCTAATTAGCTTTGTCGCCATGGCATTGCCGCGGCGAAGGTGTCACATTTATTCGGAAAGGCTTTTACATCGTTTTCAAAATATTAATACGAACTTGAGTAAACTTACCTCTAGCAAACATATTTATGACACGAACATAAACGTATACCAATGTAGACACGAGGAGAACATGGATTGAAACTTCTTAGCAAAGATGGAATAAGATAATAGGGCTTCGTCATAAGTGGGGTTTGCTTTATCTTTAATCATGCCATGCAATTAGTTATGGAAGAATTCATGATAGTGAATGATTGATATCTTGTTGGAATCACGTTGAATACAACTTATCTTTCTTATTCATCTTGTCCTTTGAACTCTTTATTAATGAATTCATATGGAACTAATGTACTTAAAATGAATAATTGTAATGGTATCTCTGACCGAGAGTCGGCGGCCACCAATACTCCTCGCTACGCTTGAACACCAATCTATTGAGGTCGGGTTCTATTGGATACAATTATCAAGTTGGTTGTTTAAACACCAACCTGTTGAAGCCAGGTCATTTAAGATACCGTTAAAGCTAGCTGGTTGTCGCATCACACATTTGTATTTAGTTTCCACTTCATTGACTCTATGACATTCGTGTTATCATTGTTATCTTGTTGACTACTTTGTTTGGGCTTTATTCCGTTGCATCTTGCATTATATAGTATGCTTGTTTATGCTATCCTTTCATGCCCATAATGATAGTAGGAATTAATGAATAACCTTGTTCATGCTAGTTATTACGCATTAGGTATTGCTTGGATCATTGAGGGTAAAGCACGCTTTTGCTTTATCGAGTCCGGTGAAATATTTCTCACCACACTATTTTCCCCTCCAGCCTACTTAAGCTCGCTACTCAAGATAAAGGAAAGGGTAAGGTCGTAGCGTAAAGCTCTTTTTTTTATGCATGGTTGTTTAATTTATGTTTTAATTGATTTTGAGATACTTTGAAATAAACAGGGATTTTACCATAGGTAGACTTTGTGAAACCAATTGGTTAGTTGGTTAACTTTTATAAGACTTTTTACTTTATTCTTGCACCTAATAGACTAGAAGACTTTTATTCCGCACTATTTATATGCCTTAGTAGTCTTTCATAGATTGTCTTGTATTATTTCTGAATGTTAAGGCTTATTAGATCATTGCCCGACTCGCTGGGTTATCTCAAAAGGTTTGGTGATGGTTTAGGCCAAGCGGCCCTGGTTATAGGAATTGGTGTCGTCACAATTTATATAGACACGGTTCACTTAGTCAGAATCACTCTATTGTAAAGAAAATTTATTTAAAATTTGTTTTAACTAAACTATTATATTCTAGAAAATAATTTAAAATAACTTGTACTCTTATATTAAGAAGATCTTAGTTCACAACTTCACCTAGGTAATAAATTATTTTGCTTTAATATCCCATTTCCTTCATCTTCATTATGTATGTACAATGTTTAATTAAAATAGACATATTTCCTTAAAATTCACTTCAACCCACTATCGTGATGGAAAAGATTCTAATGTGCAAACTAGAACTCCACCTATCCGTGTGAATAACGTCGTTCCACATTTCCTAATGTTCCAAATCTTTAGATTCATAACCACTTAATTTTACTATCCATGCCTCCCTAATCAATAACTATTTATTGTTGTTATATATTTTATGGTTGTATCGTCCATATCCAGCTTAAAAGCTCCAATTGTTATGGTAACTCTTAAAAACTCTAATCAACAAACAAATGATCAAGATGTTCATAGCATTACGTACAGAATCAATACAAATCATAACCATTGCACTTTTTAATCAATATAATATGTTCATACTTCTTTTAGCATAGTATTTATATCATAGGATCCATTGATCCTTAAGATAAAAAAAACTACTAACTCATCATTAAAATAAATATACACATCATGGTATTCATTGCAATCAAATATAAAATTAAATAACTTCAACTAAATCAAGGAAACAATACCGAATAACCACACGTGGACTCTTTAATTTCTTTTCCTCCAAAACTTTTCTTAGTACTCAAGAACAATGTAAATTTTGCTAATTTGTCGTAAACTATGATAATGGTTGATAATTTATGATAATTGGTGTGTTTACCACGTTTTAATACCTATTTATACTCCTTAAACTCTTTAAAATACAATTAGAAACCCAAATTAACAATTCCAAATGAACTAGAATCCTAAACTTTCTATTTTTTATGTCCCAATGCTATCAATAAGTAACCCACGCTTCGTATGTTAAGCCATGCTGCCGCCACAGCTTTCGACCTTTTTATGTGAATTTTTCCCTTACAGTAGGTTTCGCGCCATGTGTACATTATCCTGACACCGTGTGTACAACACCATGGCACCGCCACTACGTTGACTCCACCGCACCACTTCCCTCATTATCCACACCTGTGCATTCTTCCCATGGCGTCAAGCCTCCATGCCATGACGTCAAGTGTACTTTTGTGCATTTTTCCTCCTTTCATCATGAAATCACTCCTTTGTCCTCTTTGTACTTTGAATGCCAAAAAACATATAAATACCATCAATTAGAGCTCATTTCGGGATATGTATTCCAAATATACTACAAAGCTATCATTATATATAAGTCAAATTAAACACTTATCTGATACCCCCAACATTGGGTTTTGTACATCCCGAGTAAAAATGTATTCTACTAAGTACTCTTACTACTAATCATAATAACTTATTCAATTTGGATAGTTCATGGAGTATCCTTTAATTCAAATAAGTTCAAGTTAATAATCCACTTAAGAGTTTTTCTTTGCAAAAACTAATATTTTCAAAAACACGTAGCTTTAACAACACATATAATTCACTTTCAAAACTTACAAGTAGTTCACAACCAAAACCATCACTACTCACAAGTTTATTTCACCTCTAGTACTCAAGTAGCAAGTGTACAATCTCACGATTTCTCATTAAGCTTAAGAATTCACAAATAAGCATAGACATACTAATTTAGTAGACTTTAGCACTTCAAGAGTCAATAGGGCTTCATATAGTTTGAAAGAAGACTTAACTCAACTAAGTTAGTTATAAGCTAGCTAAATCTTTTTATTTGATGAGTTTTAATCTAACTTCCGCCATTCTTTCTATTTATATAACTCTTTTCTTTCTTTTCTCCTCATATTTCTAGTTGTACGCTCCCTACTCTTTTTCCTTTGAATTTTGCTTTTTTCACTTTTTCCGACCATCATGTTCTCTGCTCCTTTCCATGTGGAACTTGTGGGACTCTATTTTATATAAAACTCTTGTTAGTACTTCTCACTTTCACTTTATCAAGCAAGTCTTAACTCCAACGTTTCATTAAAAAACAATCTTTATTGCATTCCTTTTTAGTATAAAGTTGTTATTTACTTCATGCTCAAATAAGATTCATACTTTTTATAGAATTCCTTTGATATCTAACTTTTTCACAAGTGTTTTAGTATTCTTCTTACTTTTGTTTCAAGTTCATGGTCTTCCCTAACTTTAAGTTTCTAATCATTAAATTATATTGTTGTTTGCTACATTTTTTATTTTCTTTAAAACTTTAACAATCTCTTAAGTTTCATATTAACAAGATACTTGTATATACTCATCCTCAATTAAAGGCATAAACCCTAAAAATGAATTATTTTTTTCATTTATATATTACTACTATATACAACATAATCTATACTACCTATACATTCAAATAGTAAATAAATGAAAAAGATGCACTACCATGCTTTTCCTCTTTAACTGCTTCAAAAATAAAATCTTACGATCATATCTCAGTGTTTATCCTTATTTCATCATTTCTTACTAATTCACATAGTGTAGTATTGATGGCCTAAATTTAAACCAAACTTTGTCCTCAAGGTTTAAAAATAAGCCTCGAAAACACTAACACATAAACATAATAATATAAAAAAACATAACAACGCGTAAGCATAAAATTTTAACGACTACGAAAGTGACAAAATATCCATCTAACTCCTTGATATTCTTGTGAATAGGCAAAGCATATGTTGAGACTTCTTCATTCCGATTAAATTTCACTCAAGAAATGGTATTTCCTATACATTTTGCACAAAACTTTCAAAACATAGAAAATTATTAAAACGTTTAGATTGTTCTAACTAAACAAAAGTAATAATTGAAATTTAAAAAACAAAAATTAAAATCCTTTTTCTTTGCCTCCTAGTAGCATTTTTAACGTTATTAGCCCGACTTTTTTTCGCATGTTTAGTCCGAGTCTAAATCGAGATACTCCATTACTTTAAATGTTTGAAATAATTGCTCGTCCACAAATACTTTGGTTATCGACTTCCATGTATAACCTTCTTTATGAGTTAACCTAGATAGATGGTCTGAAACTAAATTTTCACTTATTTTTTATCTTTAATTTTCAAATCCAACTCTTCTACTAATGACACCTATCTAACCAATCTTGGTTTGGCATCCTTCTTTATAAACAAATAACATATTGATGCATGGTCAGTGTGCATAGTGACTTTTGATCCCTCTATGTAAGCTTTAAACTTGTCACATGTAAACACTACTGCCAATAGCTCCGTTTATGTGGTAGTATAATTTTGTTGTATTGGATCCAATATCTTACTTGTATAGTATATACATCGAAATGTCCCATCTCTATGTTGGCCAAGCACTGCTCTTACTTAGTGATAGCGTATTGATTGCCTACTGAAGTTCACCCTTAACTATATAACTAATTGTTATGCTTTGAACTAGATATCAGAAACATAATAAGAAACTAGATCTCTAACATTGATACTTTTATAATGCTCTCCGTCACTTGGAAATTTTTATATCTTGTAGATATTGAATAGAACATCCTTATCATTGACTTGTAACCTTAATTCTCCCTCTTAAACATCTATCAGAACTCGTGCAATTGATAGAAATGGTCTCCCTAAAATTAATGGTACATCTTTGTCATCTTCCATATCCAATACTACAAAATCAACGGAAAAAATTAACAGACCCGCTTTTAAAAATACATCTTCAATTACTCCTTATAGATAAGTCACTGATCGATCTGCTAAATGCAAAATCATGTTGGTTGAATTTACTTTTCCTAGACTTAGTTTGCTAAATACTGATAAGGGCATCAAATTTATGCTTCCTCCCAAATCAATGAAAACACTAGCCTTTTATCGATTATATTTTTGGTTTTTCATCGATTTTTATTTAGGGTAGAAGCTAGATTTTGAAATTTTTACTCCAAATTGGTTTTGATATAGAATGTTTTCAATTAGAATACTAGTATGGGAGTGGTGTTATAATTTGTTTATTAATATCGAGCTTTTGAGCTTTTTTTAGTATATGGCGAATGAATTAAATTTTATACGCAAACTAATTTGAGACCAAGTTTCAAATGAGTTTGTGGTTTTTTTGTTTATCTATCACATGATTTGAATAACTTATGAACTATTGTTTTTATCAATGATGTTTTATCAATAAATCTCATATATATGAATTTCAAAATCTTGGTTTATAAATGACTTTTTTTGATGAATCTTTCCTTATAAGATAGATAAGTTAAGTTTTACCAAACACTTTTCTGACAATTTGGTTTTAAATGGTTTTACAGTTTATTTTCTTACTTGCACTGTTGAAATGGCCGAAAGTGGAAGAGGTAGAAATTTGAGGGAGGAGAAGCGAAAGGGGAAGTTAGTAGAGAAACCTAAGGAAAAATCCGAAGTTTCCCAAATCTAACCCACGGTAATTACTTTCAAAACACCTAGGATTACACCACAAAGAGAGCATACTCAACCTTTATCGCTTAGCTATAATTATGAGGAAGAATATGAGGATTAAGTGGAGAAAGTATAACAAGAGATACCGATGGGGGCGAAGATGTATGTTCTTAGGAAAGAAAACTTTATCAATGATAAGCATTCACCAAAATTAAGAATGATTTAGTGAGAGAAAGGAAGTTGATCCCGGATAGGGGATTCAATGTGAAGAATGAATTTAAATATAGGCCTAGGATCATAGATATCATTGATGTGAGAACTAGAGATTATTGACTAGGGACTATAACTCGACACGTGTTGATCATGCACAATAATTTTCCATGTTTTTTTTTAACTTGTAGTAGTAGTAAATGGGATATCATCTCCAAAGGGATTTTTAAAACCTCAAAGGAAAGTTAGTTTTTTATTTTTTTCATTAACTTAATTAATCTAGCTAAACGGGAATTGAAATATTAAATAACTTAATAACTATAACTACTAACTCAAATAACTAAACTAACTAAATTAATCTAAACAAATCAAATTCAAACTAACTTAAACAATATTCAAATGCAATTCAATATAATTAAATAAACAAACAAACATCTAGATAAACCCCCACTAAACAATATAATATATTTGGGCCACTTTCAAACTCTAGAACATAATATCAGTTTATACTATAGTTATAATTATAAAACATAGAATATGAGAATCATTAGATCTTACTTCATAATAGGTTGATAGCCTTTAGCCAGCAACCAATTTTCTTTAATTCAATGGAAAGGCTACATTCTTATCATTGTAAATCTACCTATTTGATAAAATGCAACACCATAGAAATACAATAGCATTAAGTTCAATAAAAATCATGTCTAATCTAAGCCAATATTACAGAAGCTGCATAATAAACAACTTAAAACACAATCACCTAAGACATCCACTCGGGAAATGCCATATAGCTTAATCCTACTTACTACTTCTATAATTGTTGTCAATAACTATTAACATAGATTAAGAATCTTAATACCACATAACACATTTGCAACTATGCATGCAATACTAAACTCCTTTAGTTGTAATACGCAAAAATAACTTGTTAATTCCGTGATTGACGTATATGAATAGATCTAAAGCATTGAGTACATGATTTCTTAATTATAACTATCTAGTAATCCAAAATATACTATATTGTCTAGGGTTTGTTTAGATTGATAGACTACTCACTCATGCTGGAAATAAACAACGCATAAATATAATTATAAGACATAATAAATGAATAAATACATTAATATAAATCAAAGCTTCAATGTATCTTCAAACATAGACAATAAAAATAACCTAGAGCAAAAGTTAAAAGCAAAAGAAAGGGAGTTAGGAGAGTTATTTCAAAGCTCTCTAGCCTTTTTCACATATACAAATCATAGATAAACTCAAATTCTTCATACTAATCTTAAAAACCCGTAACCGATCTCAGTGATTTCTTATTGATTCCTAACTTATACACAAATCGCTTAGAAAATCATTGAGTTCAGCTCTCAGTGCTCCACTTATTCAGTTGGCGATTTATAGTACATTCTCCGATTCGCTGTGGATTCGCTGGCCTTCTTCTGCTGCTAATTTATATGGCGATTCCCAGTGTTTTTTCGAATTGCTGGCTAATAGCTGGTGCATTTTTCAAGTGACTGTTTTGCTTTTCTTTATTTCTTATTCCATTTCTTCATTTTCCTATTTAAAACCTAAAATCATAAAATTAAGATAACACCTAGTGTAATATCATCATTTATGTCTAAAATCAACTTAAATTACACTATAAAATGTGTATAATTATTGAATTGTCAAATACCCCCAAACTCAACACTTTATTATCTCGAGCAAAAGAATATTGTTAATCATATTCTCTTTTCATTCTTTATAAACTGATTTCAATCTAATTCATCTTAATTTTAAATAATTGTGATTTTAAAATAGAATTAATTTTCAAATGAAAATATATTAACTACAAGTAAATGAAAGTTATGATAGTTTAGAGATTTAGTCAAATCAAAACATCCCTTAATGATAACTCAACCACCGAATGTAACACTTCTTTAAATTTAAAGTTCATTGTCAAGGCTAATGCACAACATATGTTTTCTTAATCTCCACTGACATGCATCAAGCTTATGATAACTAATATAGAATCTCAAAATACAAAAATCCTTAGATTACTTTCAATTTTAGAAAATAATTTATAATAGTACCACGATCAAACTCAATAGAAATTTTGCCAAGATGCCAATGAATATGTCATTTAGAACATGTTGGATTAAGAAATATTTTATTTAACTCTAGTTTCAAGTTCTCAAGTTAAATCTTTTTATTTGAAGAGTTTAGGAACATCTATCTTTTCTTTTTATCTCTTTATTATTTTTTTCTACTTCGTTTTAATTATTTCTTTGTACTTTTGCTTTTGAGTCCCTGCTCCATTTCCTTTGGACATTCTCAACTTTTTCCCACTATAGATTCCTTGCTTCATTTCCTTTATAATCTGTAAGATTCACTATATATTTATTTTATAAACTCTTGTTAACGCTTCTCTCTATCCCCTAGAATTAAAGAAAGTATTCTTTCTAACTTTTATAAATTAATCGGTTTCTAACTCATTTATTCTTTCAATTATGGCCAAATAGTTTTATACTTGAATCATAAGATTTATACAAATCTATCTTGTTCATCTTGCACTATTATTTTGATCTTCCACCAATTATCATGACAAACAAACGACATTCAATTTAGTGTATTAAGTAGAAAAGTTAATCAAAAGGGTGTAAAATTAATTCCTTCTATCATAAAATTCACTTGGATAATAAAAATATCACTTCCATTCAAAATCTTTTACATATATTCATTTTCATTCTTTTCCTAACCAAAAATAAAGAAAAATGAAATTCATACTTGATTTCAAAAGAAATGTTTTAAAACTCTTTGTCAACTTACTTGAATATCGGATTAAAAGTTATTCTGAACTTTTCATCTACCTTTCTTTCCTTTCATTACCATCAATTCCATACTTCGCCTAAAATACCTCCCAACTCATTTTAGACCTTGTCCTCAATGTTTAAAAATGAAGTATGGTTCTCATTATAACAAACATATTACGTGAAGTACAAAAGAATTGATACAATATAAATAAATGTGACAAATCACAAAATTAAGTGAATTACAATAAAGTCGAGTGCATAAAAATAGAATAAATAAACATCACCATTATATAAACAAGAGAAATAAATATCATACCTAAGCATTGAATAGAATGTAAATACAGTAAATCATTGTAAACACAATGTATATAACCACGAGACACGATGTATATAACCATTGCCGAAATTACATAGAGGAATCTCACAACATTACTCAGAGATAGAGAAAAGAAATAGAAGAAGGAAATCAATGTCAGCTTCTGGAAGTCGCGTCTCATCGTCCTCCACTGGATCAATCCTCTAGGATTGGTAGTTCGCAGCGAGGTCGTAGAGGTGGTATTCTTTACCTGGAAATGTCGAAATATCAAGAGTAGTGCTAAGCGGTAATCTCATCTGTGTAGACAGTACATGAACCGATGTTTCTCATTGATGTTTGCTTCTCCTGGACATCGTACGCTCCATTCTGTTGATGCTACGTGCTAAAGCTCTCTGGTTCTCGAATACCGGTTCTTTATTGCAGAGGGTGATCATCTGATTATGTAAGATTGCACCCATTTAGGCCAACTCTGAATCTTCCATGAGTGATTCATCATAGTTCCGAGACATAGCGCACTATCCACACTCAGATTAGTACAAAACCGATTCGATTTGGGTGGTTTGTCAAGAGCTTTGGGTTTAGGGGTTTTAATTAGAGTATACTAGACCTAATTTGACAACAAATGATTGGTGATCGGTTGAGGAACACTAAGGAAACGCGAGATGACATGAAACTTAAGGAATTTAGGAAACAGACACTTAAACCCGAGGTAAGTACGGATTCGCTTATTTATCAATATTGCTTGGCTATTAAGTATATATAGCTCATGTAGTTGTTGGATTCAAATGGGGAATTATGTACATTATGATGGTTTTTTTAATGAACAGAAAATAGTGTCTAATATGATTCACGAGAGCAAGATCCTAGAATTGAGACGAGATGATATAGGATATGGGTTAACTTCCTGGCCTATATGTAACACATTTGCAACTATGCATGCAATCTAAATTCCTTTAGTTGTAATACGCAAAAATAACTTATTAATTTCGTGATTGACGTATATGAATATATCTAAAGCATTGAGTACATAATTTCTTAATTATAACTATCTAGTAATCAAAAATATACTATATTGTCTAGGGTTTGTTTAGATTGATAGACTACTCACTCATGCTTTGGAAATAAACAACGCATAAATATAATTATAAGACATAATAAATGAATAAATACATTAATATAAATCAAAGCATCAATGTATCTTCAAACATAGACAATAAAAATAACCTAGAACAAAAGTTAAAAGCAAAAGAAAGGGAGTTAGGAGAGTTATTTCAAAGCTCTCTAGTCTTTTTCACATATATAAATCATAGATAAACTCAAATTCTTCATACTAATCTTAAAAACCCGTAACCGATCTCGGTGATTTCTTAATGATTCATAACTTATACACAAATCGCTTAGAAAATCATTGAGTTCATTTCTCGTTCTACACTTATTCAAATTTGGCGATTTATAGTACATTCTCCACTTTTTGGATTCGCCGGCCTTCTTTCTTTCGCTAATTTATATGGCGATTCCCAGTGTTTTTTCGAATTGCTGGCTAATAGCTAGTGCATTTTTCAAGTGACTGTTTTGCTTTTCTTTATTTCTTATTCCATTTCTTCATTTTCCTATTTAAAACCTAAAATCATAAAATTAAGATAACACCTAGTGTAATATCATCATTTATGCCTAAAATCAACTTAAATTACACTATAAAATGTGTATAATTATTGAATTGTCAAATACCCCCAAACTCTACACTTTATTATCTCGAGCAAAAGAATATTGTTAATCATATTCTCTTTTCATTCTTTATAAACTGATTTCAATCTAATTCACCTTAATTTTAAATAATGGTGATTTTAAAATAGAATTAATTTTCAAATGAAAATATATTAACTACAAGTAAATGACAGTTATGATAGTTTAGAGATTTAGTCAAATCAAAACATCCCTTAATGATAACTCAACCACCGAATGTAACACTTCTTTAAATTTAGAGTTCATTGCCAAGGCTAGTGCACAACATATGTTTTCTTAATCTCCACTGACATGCATCAAGCTTATGATAACTAATATAGAATCTCAAAATACAAAAATCCTTAGATTACTTTCAATTTTAGAAAATAATTTATAATAGTACCACAATCAAACTCAATAGAAATTTTGCCAAGATGCCAATGAATATGTCATTTAGAACATGTTGGATTAAGAAATACTTTATTTAACTCTAGTTTCAAGTTCTCAAGTTAAATCTTTTTATTTGAAGAGTTTAGGAACATCTATCTTTTTTTTAACTCTCTTTATTATTTTTTTCTACTTCATTTTAATTATTTCTTTTTACTTTTGCTTTTGAGTCCCTGCTCCATTTCCTTTGGACATTCTCAACTTTTTCCCACTATAGATTCCCCGCTTCATTTCCTTTATAATCAGAAGATTCACTATATATTTATTTTATAAACTCTTGTTAACGCTTCTCACTATCCCCTAGAATTAAAGAAAGTATTTTTTCTAACTTTTATAAATTAATCGGTTTCTAACTCATTTCTTCTTTCAATTATGGCCAAATAGTTTTATACTTGAATCATAAGATTTATACAAATCTATCTTGTTCATCCTGCACTATCGTTTTGATCTTCCACCAATTATCATGACTAACAAACGACATTCAATATTATGTATTAAGTAGAAAAGTTAATCAAAAGGGTGTAAAATTAATTCCTTCTATAATAAAATTAACTTATAGCTCATTTTGTTGTTGGATATTTAGTATATATAGCTCATGTAGTTGTTGGATTGAAATGGGGGATTATGTACATTATGATGGTTTTTTTAATGAACAGAAAATAGTGTCTAATGTGATTCACGAGAGTAAGATCCTGGAATTGAGACGAGGTGATATAGGAGATGGGTTAGCTTCCTGGCCTATATGTAACATCCTACTCAGTTAATAGGTTGCATGGGTTATATATTCACTAAAGGGTTAAGGATAGAACCATTGGGCATTAATCGATTGGCTAAAAATCACATACGCACGGTGTGTTGCTTTAGCACTCGAATTAATAGCGCCGGTGGGTAATCGGCCTAGTTTTATAAATAAAATGGGGGTCACAGTGTAATAGTCCAAAGACATTTGTTGTGCATCCGTATATGTATTGAATTTATATGATTTTCATATTCTTGTTAGATATCATTGGCGCATGTTAGTGCATGATACCCTCAAATATTATATGGAATGTTAATGATTAGTGTGAATTCCTACTTACTGAGCAAGTTGGAGCGCTTACCCCAATTAACATTACAGGTAGATTCGATGAGCAATACGACTATAGGATGGAGAATTTATAGGAGTCTTGAACTTCACTTCAATGTAATGACTTTATCTGGTCTTATATATTTGTATTGAATTACAATTTTGTAATATCACATGGGATGGGTGATTATATAACCGAGGTTTATTCTCATTTGTTATCAATATTGTATATCTTATTTTTGTTATCGAAAAATGTTTTAAATTTCCGCTGCGTATATGATTTATTTTATTTCGATAATCGATATACATTAGTGCTTATCAGACGTAGGTGGTAAGGCTGCTGGCTCTAGTTAAGTCTAGTAAGGGTAATCTGGGCTTAATCGTGGTTTCTGTCGGTATTGCCCTAATCAAAGTTAGGGGATGCTATAGTTACCAGTGCCAGAGACTCCAATAGCAACAGTAGATCCAGTGGTACAGACTTTGCCAGTATTAACAAAACTTGAAGAGATAGCTGAGACAACACCATCCCCAACGCCCACATTAGTCGAGGTTATGCCAGTGAAGGACTTCATTAGGCTGAAGCCGGCATATTTTGATAGGGCGACAAATCTCAAGAAGATTGAGAAGTGGGTGTTATCCCAAATGAAGCGGCACAAGATTTTGAAGATTGAGGATAAACTTCAGGTCGAGCTATCGTCTTACACATTAAGGAAGGACACTAACGTTTGGTGGCGTGCTATGATAGCCACTCATAGATATTTTGAGACTTAGAAGGCTTTTAAGAAGAAGTTCAATCAGCAGTACTTCCCGCCTGCAGTTATGAAGAGGTTAATGAAGGAGTTTACAAAATAAGACAAGGAGCAGAGGAATCAGTGATGAGCTACAGAGACAAATATAGCTATTTAAGGCAGTTTGTTGGGGACTTAGTAAAAGAGGATTTTAAGGATGTATACCACTTTGGTGATGGATTAAGGCCCAACATCGAGTAGAATGTGGTTAGTATAGGCGCTAAGACACTTAGTGAAATATATGAGCGCGCACTGTGAAACGAGACGTACTATTTGGGTAGAGTTATGATGGGATAACATTAAGTTCAACTTTTTCAACAGAGCATACTACCGAGTATGAAAGGTGGAGACATAAGGGCAAGGGACAGAGGAGATGGGATACGAGTTCTCAAAAGACATAGATGACCACACCTCAAATACCTGGTCGTATCTCTATACATCATATCTTGTCCCACTCAAGGTTTAGGAGGTAGGCCCCCTTGCCACCTCCAATTAGGCCAAAGCATTACCCGCTCCTGATAAATTAGCACTTGTGGCACCACCAGCGTCACAGGTACCACGAAAGAACCAACAGGATGGTCGAGGCCGAGGTAGAGCTAGAGGCAGAGGCAAAAGTCGAGATGGGCCCAGATAGGGACATAGATTTGTACAAGGTAAGGAACATGGTTACCGCTGGCCGATTACATGTTATAGATGTGGACAAGCAAGACACATTGTGAGAGATTATCCGCAGCCACCAGCAGTGTACCCATACTAGGGTCAAGAAGGAGCCCATATGGTTGTACGGCTAGACGCTGATGCCACACGAGTTCTCATGGAGGGTATGATTTCTATTTGTTGCAGAGATGCTCATGTTTTATTTGATTCCGGGTCTACTGTATCATTCACCGTTGGTCACATGATAGGCATCCTAGGGTTATCACCAATTAGGATTAGTGTACACCTAATATTGAGTACCACAGCTGGGGATAGGTTATCCTAACAGCTTATATATGAGATGTCTAGTAGAGATTAGTGGGGTAGTATTACCTATTAATTTTAGAGTCGTCTAGATGTTAGAGTTTGACACACTATTCAAGATGGATTGGTTCTTAGCATACCCCGCTCCTATCAACTATTTTGGCAAGACAATCATATTCGAGATCCCGAGACGTCCGATATTCACATATAGAGGTAGTACATCGAGAACCGAGAACATGAGAGGCTGACTTGCAACTGGTGAGGAGATGAAAACATTAGTAGCATTGTATACAGTGGGAGAGAGTTAAGGACCCAGACTTAATGAGATTCTGATTGTTTATGGGTTTTTAGATGTTTTTCCAGAAGATTTACCAAGATTAACACCACCACGAGAGGTAGACTTCATCATTGAGTTGGTATCAGTTACCAGACCTACTTCTATACTTTAGTACCACATGGCTCTGAATGAGTAGGAGTTAAAGGCTAGACTTCAAGATTTGGGATATAAGGGACGCATCACATCCTCTATGTCGCCATGGGGAGGACTCATTTTTTTATGAAGAAGAAGGATGACACCGTCAGCCCTTGTCATTAAGACAATTGATCGACCTGGATTACTTTAATTCACTGATAATCTAGTCAACCTAATCTGTTCTTTCAACTTTGACCTTAAATAATAATTATTTCAATCTTTTACAAGGCTCAAAAACTAAATTATATCCTCAATGAAACTCATTTCATGATTTGTTCAATTTGACCAAATTAGGAAGTAATACATATTAGATTTTCGTATTTTGTAAAAGTTTCGGCAGCATCTTCCCTAAAAGTGGCTTGCCATAAAACTTTCGCCGAATAGACAACAGAATTGGGAGATGCCTAGATGGACTCAAAAATCCCTATAGTTCATAATATATATCAAATTCAAATTTATGAATTAACATAAGAGTCTCCGCTAACTTAATCACAACTTTATAGTCCTAAATAGACCAAAATTGAATCAAAAACCTCATAATGTATTTAAAACTAACTTAGGAGGCACTTATAAACATTCAATAAAACTTTACGTCCTACGCTCACCCCCAAGAAACCAAAAACAATATACATAAAAAATTTAAAACAAGAAAAATAAACTTTATAAAATGAAAATAATCACCACAATCTTCAAGTCATTTCCACTCTTTCTTTGTCTTCATATGGAATCTGACCTCATCAAAAACAACTCAAAAATGTCGTGTAAGTAAATTCCTACGTTGATATGTACTCCTACAATTGTTTATCTTATACATGGAGACATATAATTGTATTTTCGAATATTCAATAAGATATATGCGTCAACATGACATGTTATCTACTCTGTCGTTGTCCACTAACTATAATCAGAAGTCGACTTTCAAAAATAGTACAGAGACAATATTAAGAGATCATGAAATGCAGAGATAACTTGTCGGCCTTAAACTTTTAGAGTCTCACTAGATGGCGTAGAAGCAGGACTGAAACACAGTTTCAATCAAACTATACCTCAAAACAAGCGTATCCCCCTCACTCACTCTATGTATGTATGACCAAGAATATAAAATGCAATGCAGACTATGATACAATTATATATGCAAATATATTCAATCAATATTAAAGATCATTCTAGGGTTTACTTACAACCAACCAACTTTGAACGTAATTTTGGTGGTTCTTGAAACATCATATCACTTTAAAAATGGTTTCAATAGCTTCCCTGCATACTCAATTATATTATGGGTCAAGTATGAAGTGAAACCAAATCACTAAACACAATGAAACCTTCAACCAAAGTACGCTTGAGAACAGTATACAAAAACATTAATTTATATAACTATTTCAACTAGCCAACTTGGGGTAACTTTATTACCTTGAAAATCTCAATATTTATCATGATGACCCAAAAGGAACTTGTACTAATCATGTCATACTTCTCATAGACTCCAATAATAGTCAAATCGAATCACCGACGGAAAAGTTATTAATTTACCAATATGGCATGCCAACTAGGCAAACTTCATTTTATTTTAAACTTAAAAATGTCTCTAAATCAATATTTTCGCAATCATATCCTCGAAACTCGACAAAAACACTACGAAATAACTCGATACCAACATTAAAATATTTTTACAAATTTCATGGAGTCAAATCGGATCAAAACCAATAATCAATTAATCCAAAAACTTAATGTAAATCAATATCAACTATAAAAACATCTCCTAAATAGTTATCAACTGAATCATATCATTTCAATTAATCAAAACCCTAACCCATGCCAGTGGATTTATCCTAAATTGACGCAAATCAATCCAATATACCAATTAACAACAATTCCTACCAATTTCTATCGAAACCTCATGAAAGAAATCGAAAAATCGTGAGAATGCAAATTGAGTTGTGGAAAAATGCCCGACATTGAGAATTTACCAAATTGTGGGCCGAATCCCTCGGTTCCACTGCCGAAACTTAGCTCGAACTGACCGTTCTACGATGCTCTACAATTTTTTGGAAAGAAACCGGGCAAAAATCTGATGTCGGCAGCTCGTGGAGTGAAAGAACAATTGAGAGGTTTTGAGACGAATGAACTGTTTGTTCGTTTCAATTAAATCAAATTTTGATTTGTTTTTTTTCATTTATATATAAACCTTTAGCTGCTTGTCAGCAGCTTAATTTCTTTTTTTAAGTACCCGAAATCTCTATTTTGAGGTGCTTTAACTTCCGACGCTCATTTTCACTCTAATTGTTTACCATATTGAACCAAACTCTTAACAAAATAGTCCATCTTAATAAAATGTCCATAGCACTGGTTCTGGTTACGCTAAAACCCTATAAATCTTAACTTTTTCTTGTAACATATTAAACCCTTATGGACCAATTTTCTTGCCATACTTGGCCAAACTTTCCTTGATTTAGATCCAATCTCAATAGCGACCACCACCAACTAATACGAAACTCGAGGCAAGTATTGTACTAACTTCGTTCTCACATAACATTACCACCAATCCCAACTAGTATGCAAATCGAGATGAAATCATAATGCGCGGATTAACACTTGGTTAATTAGTTTTGAGCAACTATTAATTTATTTTCATTCATGCCCTTCATACACGCACTTGTAACCCCGAATATGAAAAACTGAGGATACACCTCAACACAACCACGATAAAATACCATATAATACACACACTAATCACACAACACACAAAAATAAAATATATTTTACGATATTTGTTCCATAACATGTAGGTCCCACCTAAGATACTTAAATCCCAAATTAATTTCGAAAATACTTAATTAGTCGCCTAATCAAGTTTATAAAATTCTCGGATGTCACAGACACATTGAGACTATGTATCAACAACAGGCAGTTGAACAAGGTCACATTCAAGAATAAATATCCACTACTGTAGATTGATGATTTATTTGATCAGCTAAGAAGAACACGTTATTCTCCAAGATAGACCTAAGATCAAAGTATCATCAGCTTTGGATCAAGGAGGAGGATGTGTCCAAGACAACATTTTGCATGAGATATTTACAAGATTAGTTTACAGCCATGTCATTTAAGCTGACCAATGCTCTGCAGTGTTTATAGATTTGATGCATCGGGTTCTTAGAACATATCTTGACCGCTTCGTGATAGTCTTCATTAACGACATATTGATATATTTGGGGACACGAGAGGATAAAGAGCAACACCTTAGGGAGACTATATAGACTTCGAAGGAGCACCGACTTTTTGCCAAGTTTAGCAAATGTGAATTTTGGCTTTCGGAGGTTCAGTTTTTAGGTCTTTTTATTAGAGCAGCAAAGATTGCAATATATCTGACAAAGATTTAGGCTATCATGGATTCGCCCGCATCGTTGTCATTAATAGAGATAAAAAGCTTTCTAGGTATGGCAGGGTATTACTATTGGTTTGTGAATGAATTCTCGAAGATCGCTTCACCGATTACCAGATTGGCATAGAAGGACGTCACTTTTCAATGAACAGAGGCCTGTGAGTAAGCATTTGCAGAGTTGAAGAGATTGTTGACTATTGCGCCAATATTGGTATTGCTAAAGGCTGGATAGGGAGTTCTAGTGTATACAGATGCCTCTCATACGGGTTTAGGCTGTGTACTAATACAGGGAGAGAATTTGTTTTTTACACCTCCAGAGCAGCTGAAGTTATATAAGAAGAACGATCCCACATATAATTTGTAGTTGGCAGCGATTATGTTTACGCTGAAGGTTTGGAGAGAACATCTTTATAGAGAGAAGTTCACACTCTTTACTGATCACTTGAGTGAAAAGTATCTCTTCACACATAAGGAGTTGAATATGAGATATGGTTGGAGTTTCTGAAGGACTATGACTTTTCCTTGACGTATCACCTAGGAAAAGCAAATGTAGTTGTAGTCGCAATGAATGAGTAGGAAACCGACTAAAGTTGCTAAGATTGTCAGATTTTATATGATGTATAAGTATGGATTACTCGAAGCAACAACAATAGTGAGTCAGTCAGATGTTCCTTTCGATACCCAGGTTATGATTTGTGTGTAGATGAGATTATAAATTGTTTCTACATAAAGAGTGTCTAAGGGTCATAGGATTTATAGGTTATACTCAAGATTCAGTGAGTTGGCATATAGTACAGAGTATACAAATTGGGTATAGACTACAGATTAGTGTTTCAGATACAGGGGCAAATTGTGGATACCAAAGGTACCGGAGCTGAGAGATGAGATTATTCAAGATTCACACCGTTCCCATTTCAGCGTTCATCCAGGCAGGACCAAGATGTATCACGACATGTAAAGGCATTTCAGGTGACCTGAAATGAAGGCAAATGTATCTGAGTTCATTAGGAACTGGGGATCTGTTAGCAAGTGAAGACTGAGTATCACAATCTTGAAGGGTTGTTACAACCTTTTCCCATTTCATTATGGAAGTTGGAAAACATCTCGATGAATTTTGTCAGAGGTATTTTAGGAGACATGATTCAATATAGGTGATAGTTGATAGACTGACCAAGTCTGCTCATTTCTTGCTAGTAGCAGTGCACTACACATTTGATCTAGATGAGCATACTGGTTAAGAGAGAGATTATCAGGTTGAATGGGGTACCATTGACGATCACATCAGACTAGAGATGTTACGTATACGTTTAAGATGTGGCGAAGTATGTAGGAGCAATATGGCACGTGCCTACGGTTCAATGCAACTTTTCATCCATAGATTGATGGGCGGATCGAAAGGTTGATTCAGTTCTCGAGGATATACTTCGAGCTTATGTATTAAAGTTTGGCAGATCATGGGAGAAGTACCTACGTTTTGTGAGTTTGCTTACAACAACGCTTATCGAAGCGATATTAAGATGGCACCATTTGATTTCTTATGTGGCAGACCTTGTCGCTCGCCATTGTGTTGGGCAAAACAAGATGATCGGGAGATTGTGGGACCTGAGATTATTGTTGACAAAATGGAGAAGTTTAAACTGATATACCAGAGACTTAAATGTTCCTATGAGAGATATAAGAAGTACAGATACAAGTATGGCAATGATCTCACATACACTAGGGGAGCCTTTGTGTATTTACAAGTTTCCATATGAAAGGGTCTTTATAGATTTTAGATGAAAGGCAAGCTTGCAACGAGATTCATCGAACCTTTCAAGATTAAGAAATGGGTTGAAAAAGTTGCATACAAGTTTGAGTTTCCTCCATAGATGTCAAGGATTCATCCGGTTTCTATATATCGATAATATGACTAACTAAGTTGAGGGTCGGAGTACACTGTTACGGCCATTAGTTGACTTGAGTCAGATCGACCTTAGTAATGATATTACTTATGAAGAGCAACCTATACAGATCATGGATCGAACGGTACAATAGTTGAGGAACAATTTTGTCCCGAAAGTACTCGTCAAGTGGCAGTTCCATGACGACACGAAACTCACTTCGGTGTGGAAATACTATATGATGGAAAGATTCCTGTACCTTTTAGAGTCAGGTATACATCCTAACTTAAATTTTAATTTTGAGGATGAAATTTTCATTAGTTGGGAATAATTGTCACGGCCTAAACTTCTAATCGTGTTTTAATCCTTAATAAGGATCACCAACCCGTGACATGGGACCCACATCTTGATACGCATGTAGACTGAGGCACGTGGCTGAGGTATATTTTATATTTGCGTGATGGCTTCTTAGTGTATTATATAAGTGTAGACTACTTAGTCCTCTCTACTTGCTATTTATAGGTGTCAATACGTGAGGGGACGCGCCTCGAGATGCGCATAGTCAAGGGACCAGGTAGAGAGTGGTATGGTAAGCTAACATTAAATTAGTGTGGCTTAATTAGTCAAATTTGATGTATCTCTAGTTGATTTATATTAAATATAGCCTAAGTCATCTAAATAAAATATTATCCATTTGATGTTCCTCGAGATACGTGTGTACACTATCATAATGCAATTGTGTAAGGTTGGTGTTGTCAATGGTAAGTTAGTGGGAAGTTGATGGGTTGTTAAATAAGTATATGCACTAAATGATCCTAGAGATGTGTATAGGAAATGAGATGTAGGGACAAAAGTGAAGCCATCCATATATAAAGAGAGAGAGGATTTGTTTTCCTTAAAAGCTCAAACATGCAAACTTATGAATTACAAAGAAAAACTCGAGCTAGGGTTGCTGAAATTTGGGGTTCTCAAAGGAGGAAATCATCATCAAATTGCTTAACAAGAGTTAGGAGCTAAGTTCACCACTCTAGGTAAGAATTACAAGTTTTTATATACTCAAAATTCATGGATTGTTGGGTATGAATGATAGGGGTTCAGATTTTATAAGAGATTGAGTTTTTCTAAGGTTGTGTGGTCAATTTTGAAGGCTTGTTTCAATTTCCTAAGCTTGAAATTTAAAATTAAGGGTTTTTGATAAAATTATGTTTGAATCCCATTTTTGTTTTTCATTTATTTCATAGGGTAAATGAAATCATTATCTAAATTGGTTTACATATTTGGATTCCTTATGAAAAACAATTAAACTTGCTACAAAGAAGTTTGAAATTCGGAGTTAGATTGGCCAAGTTATGATCAATCAAAGTTTTTAAGGATTTTTAAACTTTCTATGAAAATGCATGTATAAATAGATAGTTTGATGAGTTATATATGAAGTGTAGGTTGTTGTTGATTGTTTGAAGAATATATCGCACCGATGGTTGAGAAGCGGGATCCGAGGCGAAGGAAGGGGTTAATTCATGAGTGGAAACTAAGAATTCGTTGCAAAATTTTGGGCTCCAGTAGCGAGGTAGTGTGCTATTTGTAAAAAGCGTGCTACCCACCTCCGAGCGCTCTATGCACCAAGAATAGCGCTCTACCGACTTTGAACAGCAGGATTTATGCACTTTAAATTAAGCATAATTTTCTATTTAATGGTTTAAGTACATCCTAAAAGCTATCTAAACATACCAAGAACCTAAGGAGAGTTTCGGGAGTCTAGGTACGCATTTTAGAGTGTCGAGGGGCCGATTAAGCTAGCGAGTACATTGCTTGACTTGTAAATAATGTTGTCGAAGTTTTGTTTATATTTCATTCCAATTATGCTCTATTTGTCTATCTATTTGACTATGAAATGCTTTGAATTATGATATCATGAACTTGTTTCATAATCTACTCATTATATGGTTGTTCTCATCATGATATCATTTGTTTATGGATTTGTTGACTCTATTCTCATGTTCTATGTCTTTCTTAATATTTTTCGAAATTGTGATCGAGAATAGCATGCTATTAGGATAAGAGAAATGAAGTTGGAATGCATATGGACTTGTAATCTATGATTGTTGGCTTTGAAGCATATTACCATGTCTTGAAACCCTTGATGCAATTCTTTCTTGAAATTACAAAGTAATGGTAGAATCTAGGTTCAATTGCCGATATGGGATGTGCCGCGCATGGGCTCACTAGAATATCGGGGTTATCGGCACTCACCATTACATTTGCACGTCACACGGGTTAACGAGACTCGAGGCGTCAAGTAAGAATACATAAATGAGCGATTATGGAGGCGTAGTGTTGAGCTCGGACCTTCGATAGAGGTGTAGAGCACGGCTCGACCCCGAGTTAGTGGAATATACATGCCTATGTGATAGGACTCACTACCGATCAGACTTAGATCATTACTACTTAAACTCGTGTCGGCCTCATTTTATTTAACAGTGGTATTTTCTAGCATATCTAAATTTTAGTACTTCTTTGCCATATTTATGTATTTAAATACCAATCGATTATGTTTGAAAATATACATAAGAATCTTCACGAATTACTTTATTACTTATTGTACTTACTGTCATTTATATGATGGTTGGTGCATATCCATCAAACAGTAGGTTGGGCAAAAAGAAGATCGGTGACTATATTTCATTCGATGATTTTCTACTTCTTTTCATATAGGTCTCGATATTTTGATGTATTATCTACTTTATAATGTTACTGTAATTCTTAGGGTTTATAAATTGGGTTGAACGTATAGTTCCCCGACTTAAGACTTGATTATCACACTATTTCTCATATTTTGACGTTTATATGCATGTGATGTTATTTCTTGGTCTTCACACTTAAGATCTATTATATTGACTACGGATACTCTGTTATGACTTCCGCTAAACTTAGTAAACTATAAAAAGTTTTAGTTAACTCTGAAATTACATAATAACGTGTCACGTGTATTTCTTATCCTGAACACGTTTAACGAGGAGAGTAAGACAAAATGCTAACTATTATGTAGTTAAGTCTTACGTGGCTGAGCGGGCTTAATTATGGGATTAGGTCGGGTAGTGCCCCGTTTTGAAGAAGGGTCGTCACAATGACGCGGTGGTTATTAATGGACGTGTCTTTGGATAGCGGCGTGGCCCATTACGAAAGTCTTGGATAACAAGTTGGTCTGGAACTTCTAAATTTGATGCTAACATCGTGGCTGACGTTGTCTATTGTGAATTTTGGCATCGTCCATACAAATATGACGTCATTCGTTGTTCGGCTTTGATGCCTGGTTGGCACCATAGGTTTTATATGGTGCCATCAAGACATTATAGGAGCATCATATCTTATGTCCTTTCATCGAACTTTGACTTATTTCTCGAATTTGTCTATTTCACGCATAAACACTCAAATACACTATAAGTGTCCAAAGTAAACATATAAAACTATAAAATATGACTTTGGAGTTTATTTACATAGCTAATCACCTCTAAACGAATGCGTAATTAATGATTCATCACTCATTACTCCTTGAGCTAGTGGTTACCAACTTGATTATTAATGTCCTAAGTGCTAGTGGCTATACAAACATGGTATATAATAATCATGTTAGATCAAGGATCTCATGACTAAAATCTTCGTGTCCGTATACTAGCATTGACCAACACAGTAAATGATATTGAGACACATTTATGGTTATTGCAAATACGATCCAGATATAAAGTTTATGTTTGCTACCATAGCTATTGCAATCGTCAAGTCAATAGCATGTGGCATCCCATGCTAAGGTTCTAACTTACATGAAAACTATATTTTACTGATATCATGACATGATTGATAATTAAGTAAACTCCCACTTACCTCAATTCGTTTTAATCCTAGTCCCAATCCCTTCGAAAGAAGTTATATGTGGTCCTCTTTATGTATCTACATAAACATAGGTTTGGCATGGCTAATTAGACTCAACAATATCGTAAAGCCACGACCTTGTCGCAACAACAAAAGGCTTTAGGGTCGGTTCTCACTATTGTCGCTTTCTCAACGATTATAGAAACATCAAATAAATATAAAAAAATATAAGAACTAAATGCACACACTCAAACACTAAAAGTGTCCTTTGGGCTCCATGTGAAGTGTCTTCGGCAATACTAATGGTGCCACTGTCAGGGTGCTAGCGTTATCAGTCATCTTCTTCATAAAGAAAACCCTCAGCTTTTGCCTTGGCTTCTTGGGTCTGACTTCCTTAGGTACAATAATACTTGAACAACTTAAACGAGGATTTATGCAATGTAAAAGCAACAATCTAAACCACAAATCAATTATCATAGTTATACATAACAAAAGTTAGGTAATTAGTGAGATGGAGTGAAACCCAAACAAATAAATATGAGAAAAGTATATAATGACTCAAATTTGTTGTTTTATTTCAAAAACACCATTTTTACCCAACTTTAAAGAACAAGCTTGTAGATGCGTTAATGGGGTTGAGTTCTACTCCTTAATCATCAAACACCAAAACCTTCTTTCTCTCGCAAAATGCTAGCCTCCTTTATGGTGTGCTCAAGTTTACAGACACACACTTCATATTTGTTATTATGGTTTAGGGTTAATGTTAGGGTTTTAGGAGTGTTAAACAATGGCCATTATGTCCTCCTTATATTGTGAACCCCAAGGCTTTTTCTAAAAGCCTTTTAATTATTCATGTTTCTTATTTTCTATTAGGCTTTTCAAGTACTAAAAAAACTATAATAATTATCATATAATTCATAACAATTTAGCTCACCATGCACAATTAATATTGAATTATGAATAAACTATGACTTAAGGAAAGTAGAGATTTTGATTGTAATATTACCATTTTCAATAAGTATAAATTAGAATCTATTTGTTATCTAAAAATATATAAAGGCAAGAAATGAGAAAAAAAATGCATTAACATAAAGACAATATGTTCCTATAATTATTATTTTCATTTTAGTTGCCTCATGTACTTAACAAGCTCATCAAGATCTATAATTATGAATAATGTCTCACATATTCATGCATGACATCATTTATTTATTCGATAATATAAATGACATATATTTAATCGAGGGGTGTTTGTGGTGGATTGATAGGTCCTGATGGTCCTGATGGCGGGATAGGAGTGCTCTTGGGAAACACATGAAAAATAGGTGGAACAACTTCAAACCTATTGATTACACCGCGGCTTTCGGATAACATTCTTGTCGAACAGTTTGTAGAAGCAAATGTAAAAACAAACATAAAAAGAACAACAAAGAAATACATAGGCTTCAACATTGCTAACAAAATTGCTTTCTTCTTCTCTTGTGTTCACTTATTTCCTTTCTCTTACAGTCAATTTATAATCTCCCATATTTAATTAATGGTAAGTGATCAAGTACATATACAACTTTGATGAAGCAAATCTTTAGAAATCTTTAATATACGTAATCTTTTCATTAATAAAAAATATTTTATTTTAACACTTCCGAGGATTCTTTCATGATCAATTCGATTTATTAATTTTTATTGTAATATCTTAGTCATGTTTTAATTCATGATTGTACTCATGTTCAAGGCTAATGCAAAGTATTTAAGGGCTTTGGGCAAAATTATAATTTTGAGGCCCCTCAATTATAGCTATATAAGAAAATTGAATAATAGAGACACAAATCTCATAAAAAAAATCAATTGATGTTTAATAGCCTGATTAATGCCTCTCAAAACATCTTTAAAATACTTCACATTAAGTAAAAGTCAATCATACTTTAAAAAAATCGAAGTAAAGTGTAGTAACATATACGAAAATGCAAATTAGAAGTTATGTCACTAACAAGGAGAGAATAAGTTGAAAGAACTAGTTATACCAGTAAAAATATTACAATTTAATTTTAAAATACATGAATAATTTGCTAATCAAGCTACATTACATAAATATATATATATATAGAAAAATGATTTTTTCACATTCTTTTGTTACATACATTTGCTACACGATGGTGTAGATTCCCTTAAAATTTGTGGGGGTCACATATTTCAATCAAATCTACACCATTGTGTAGCAAATGTATGTCTCCTAGAATGTTAAATTATCATCTTCCATATATATACATATGTATATATATTTAAGAAAGTGTGGCCCTGAGGGGTTTGAGGGCCCTAGGTGGTCGCCCTACTCACCCACCTTAAGGGTCGACCCTGCTCATATTCTAGATGCTCTCCCAATTGTTGATATTAAGTATGAACGATCTTCAAATATTGTTGCTCATAAATTAGCTATAGCATGAGATTTTATGAAAAATCTTCAAACATAATTTTGGTTAAGCCCCTCCTAGTATTGTAATTAAGGCATACACAAAGTCCTTTCTATAGCATTAATTGTTTAATTGTTAGAAATATTAAAAATATACTATTTAAAAGTTTAGTAAGAAAAAAAATATACTATTTGAAAGTTTAGTAAGAAGTTAAGGTGATGTACTTACTTTTGATACATATATTTGCTTTGTAGTACATTCTAATCATTTTATATTCCCATCAAGATGTTTCAGTTAAATGATATTAAGTATATTAAGTGAAAAGTATCAAGTAACTTAGAGAGTGGACTAATTGTATAATACATGTGGGGAATATTTGTACTCTAGGATAAGGGATATAATACTTTAAGTTAAAGAGTCGATAAACATGTGGGGAATACTGTACTCTAATAAAAAAGAAACTTGCTAGATTTCACACACACACGAACACCAAATAAACATGAGTGATTGGTGATTAAGTTCGACTATCACACCTACATCTACGAGGCCTCACCCTGAGAAAAAACCAATATCGATTTAAAGGTATAACCACTGTAATAAACCTCACTACTTTTCTCTCGCAACTTAACAATCGATTAATGCAAATGATGTTTACAAACTGATGTACCCATTTTATATAAACTTCACTCCATAATCGTTTCATCTAGGAGATCAGTCTTAGTTATGATCTTGTAAAACCTCATCGATCTCCAAGTCGCTAGTGTTCGATTCAACGAACTATGAGATAACTAAACCGTGCTAAGCTTCAAGATTGACTTATTACCTTTACAAATCTCTTCATTTACTTGCGCACATAATCCGATAGGATTTTTCTAGTTTAATCCATATAAAGCTCTTGATCTTTAGATAACTTGGATCTTCATCATCTGAACTATATTAAGATCATTCTATTAAGATAATAATTACAATAGCATGCCACTTTTGAAATCCCAAAATTTTTAAAACATGATTAGGTGACTAATTAAGTATTTTTCCAATTTTAATTCATATTTAAGAATCTGAGGTGGGAACCACGTGTCATGGAAATGAGTTCATAAAGTTATATTTTTTCTTTTGTCGCTAGCCTAGTCTGTGTATTATATTCTATTTTGTCGTAATTCAAGGGCAAAATGAAGTCAATACACGTTGTTCGAAGTTAACCAAATGCGTAAGGATTCTTTCCAAATTTTCATTGAATTCAAGGTATAATTGAGTAAAATAAAGTTTGAGTAGTTTAAGAAATGGAGCGGCTAAAAGGACTGTGATTTTAGCTAAACGTACCCCACCTAAGTGAAATAACCCAACTACCCCTCTATATAAAAGGGCTTTTACTAACCATACCCCACTCGCCCCACTTACCCGTATCCCACCCGCCTCACTCACTCATCGCATATCACCACCAACCCGAATCTCACAAAATTCGAGCAAAACCACATCGATTCAACACCGTGGGTGCATTCCTCATTTAGTTTAGTGCGATTTCAAAGTTTTTCTGTATTTTTTTACTTTTTTGAGTTGGTATTTTGGAAGATTGTTGTTGGATTTATGGCTTCAATTTGGGAATTGAATCTTGCATTTTGAGTGCAAAGTTTCGATGGAATCGAAGATATTAAACGATTCTCGAGCAATACCCACATTTTTTTTGTCATTTTCATGTGATTTTTGGGAGTTTTGAAATTTTGTGTTCATTTTTGTTTTCCCATGGGTGTTGGACACATAAAGCCAACATATCTTCGAGAGGTGTCGGACACACATAACCGACACCTCTAAAGAGGTATCACGACTTCGACCGAAATTGTAAAAATAAGTAAGTTTCAAGAGGTGACGGAGGAATCCAACCGAGACCTTTTAAAGGTTTTGGACTATGTGTCCGACACCTCTAAAGAGCTATCAGTTATGTATGTCCGACACCTCTTCAGAGGTGTCGGCTCTTTATGTCCAAAGCATCTTCTTAAGGGGTGTTGGGGTAAGGGTGATAGTAATGGGGTACAACAAGGGTATTTTTGGAATTTTTTTAAAAAAGTGGGGTATGCTAAGTAAAAAGTGGGGTACAAAGAAGTAAAAATTCAAAAGGGGTACATTTAGCAAAAATCGGGGTCCTTTTAATCAACAAATCTCTCTAACTTTTTTTCGCACTAGATCAACACATCTTACTTTTTTCTCCCTAACTCTCAGCCCAGCAATCTCCTTACTCTTGTCTCTCTCTCTAGCATCATCACTGTCTCTCTTTATTTGAAGAAGAATATTTGAGTTATTGATGTTGAAGTTGAGTTTAATCAATGAAATTATTGAACTGTATGCTGTAGTTAGTGGATATTTAGTGAATTCGATGGGTTTTGATGTATTTCAATAACTTGGACAATGTTTGATCGGTTTTGAATTGTTTTTAGACGAAAATTTAGGTGTGCTAATGAATTTAATTCATTGCTTTTTTATTTTTAAGCTTTTAGTGTCAACATGATTTGGGAATCGATTTTACTTGATTAATTGATTGATTTTGTTGGGTTTGAATGTTGGAAATCTATGGTGGTATTTTTAGGCCAAGAAAAATGGCTGAAAACAACCTTACGCACTCTCAAAAAGTGAGCGCGCTGCCCCACTACACTTCCCTGGTTCAAGACCTATATCAAAAGCTCCAGGGAATGGGAGTTCACAACATGATTAGGAAGGAACCATTTTTACACAAAGATTTATTTTTTTGGAGATTTCAAACATTTTAAGAAATTCGATGGGATAAAAAATAAATAAATTTGGTTTCGAGGTTTTCCTTGCAAGGATGGATTAGGGAATTTGCTATAAACTAAAATTTAGTTAAATAGGGATATTACGTTAGTTTTCTAGTGTACTAAGAGTACAAGAACCATGAAGTTTTTAAAAACGACTTAAAGGAGGGATTTCTTTATTGCATTTCATTTAATTGACTGAGAATAAACCCTACAAATTGAATTATTAAGTGTCCAAAAGGATAATAAGCTATTGTATTGATTAATCTAGGAAGTTTTACATGAAGTAGGTGTGGAAATGATAAAGTTGTTTAGCTTTGTGGTCCTTTTAATGATATTATGCATAATGAAATATTGATTGTTGTGAATCCAAACAAGGACTTAAATATTAATGAATTGAATTTATATGATATATGAAAGTACGTGTAACACGAGATTTGTGAAAATGAACAATTGATAGTGAAGATAAGGTAACATCAAGAATGGGTCAACGGGTATCGAAATTCGAAAAAACTTATAAAAAGAGCTTTTAAGGTGGTTAGTAAACCTTAAAATGACCTTTACTACTATTTGAATTATCTTTGTACCTGCATTTGAAATTTTAGTCTGTTTTGCATTTTACATTTTGATTGGTCAAGCATTCATGTCATACCGAACGATTAGTTGCTAGTGCTACGATTAACAAGTACGACTGAGGACTAAGCACTATAACAAGTGGGACGTAAACAAAAGATATCAAAGACACGCAAATTTTGTAGGGAGCATGCAATGAAATCTTATAAGTGTTTTAGGTTCATCGTAGGAAGGCCTACTTATTATGAACTTATAACACAAAGATAGGGATACATGTTATTATATATATTTGTAGATATTATTGAAATGCAAATTACATGTCTCCATATATAAGACTAATATTTGTAGGAATACATATCAATGTTGGAATTTACTTGCCAGACATCCTCAAGTTGTTTTTTGTGATGTCAACATATAATATATACTAGAAAAAAACAAATAAGCATGATGAGCTGTGGTCAATGTTTTTAAATCATTTATTTCTTAATCTATATTGATTATATAGTTTATTTTAGGTTCTCAAGTTGAGAGTAGGTCTTGGTCTAGTCATCTCGCGTTTCCTCGGTGTTCCTCAACCTATCACCAATCATTTGTTGTCAATTTAGGTCTAGTATACTCTAATTAGAACCCCTAGACCCCAAGCTCTCGATAAACCACCCAAATCAAATCAGTTTTGTATTGATCTGAGTGTGGATAGCGCACTATGTCCAGGAGCTAGCGCACTATTCGCACTACTGAGCTTCATACACATTTTTGGGGTCTGATAGCGCACTACCTGACATGGATAGAGTGCTATCCGGATGTCAGTTATCTACCCCAGTAAGTGTAGCGTGATATGGCAAATGCCTAGCGCACTATGCGCATCAGACCTGCAACACCAGCACACTTCGACTGACCCAAACTTGACCCGAACCACATCTAAACTCAACAATTACACTCCCAAATGATTAGGGATGGCATCTAATGAGGTTATAAACCTTTTACCATTAATAAAACACCAATTCACAATGATTGGATCGTCACCATAAATTTAAACTTCAACTAACTTGAGAATCAAACTTACCAAAGTTATGATCACTAGCTTTTAATCCGTTTAAGCTCCTTAATTCGTGTTAATTCAGCTCCCCGAATCATCTCCTTCGGATTAAATCAAATGCGATCTCCTCTCTCTCAAATGTTTGATCGAATCTGAAAGGATAAAAATGAATTTTTGTTTTTAGATATAAATTTTTCTCGAGATACGCATCGCGTTATCTTGAGACCAATCGCGTGGTTGGTGTAAAAATGACACAACTTAAAATGATACGAAATTTGACACATTAGGCATTTACGCTTCGTTCAAGACGATTTGATAATGCTTATATTTCTAATATTCTTTTATTTTCCAATATATATTCATATATTTAAAAACATATAAATATATATATCACATATTATTCACCAATAAACTCAGCAAACATGACTACAATTGTCCTAGAGCGTGCACACTCCTCGCCACGACTCCCTCGTCACACTTGGCGCCCCTGGTAAACCTTAGTTTATTGGGTATTTTTCATTTTATAGGCTTATGTATAATTTTCCTATTATAGCACAACCTATATATAAATTGAATTAACAATCCAAACGAACATCATACATCATGCAAACGCATGCACACGCTAATCGAGGTACACCGAACTTAATCACGAGCCTAACTCGGATTAATTAGGATTCAGATTAGTACTAATTACCAGCTTAAGGTAACGAGTCGTTATAGTCTACCCAATTTAAAGCAATTTCGTCATCAAAATTAAAGTAATCCGAAATTACCTGCAGTTTAGAAGAGAAATGCGATACTTCCGCACTCAGGTTAGTTCCTCATCTTTATGAAATCCCTATTTCACTATAACCAAAGAAATCTCTTTGGTTCTCAGCTTTTTAAAATCTTACGATCAAGTAACCCACTTGACTACTCTTTGTAAGAAAAGTCTTCACGAAAATCACATTCATTCCAACCAATCCTTGGACTAAACTGAGTCTCCATTTTACTAACATTGACTTATGGAAGACGTTGATAACTCCGACTAGCTAAGGAGGCAACTTTAACCTGTAAGTACTAGGATTAATCCGTTCCTGTACTTTGAACAACTCAATACACCTTGAAGCTAGCTTACCTCGCAATCCAAACTTACACAACTCCTCTCATAAGTGGGACTTTCAACAAAACATATTTGTCCTTTGAAAGCTCCAAACACCTATAATATTTATCGGCGTATCTCTTTTGTTTTAGTTGTATTGTAGTCAAACTAAGTGGCTAATCTGCTACCTTTCCTCTGTGTAGTTCTAAATTAATTTCGGTTTCAACAAACTTGCATTTTATAAACGAACTCACACAGAGAAATGTATCTCTTCTAGTTATTATTAAACTTCAAGACAAAAGCTTAAAGTATTTCCTCTAGCACCAAAATCAATTACTTGATTACCCATAGGTCTACCGATAGTATACAATACGAGGTTAAGATCGATTCCACTACAGATCGCAACAATTCACTCCATCTTTTGGATATGAATGTCGGATCCCTATCTAAAATAGTCATTATCGAAGCACTCGAAATCTAACACCTCATGTATGTATATTTTGCATAAATAGTTAAGAAGATTTCATATAGAAACTAGCAATAAATGCAAGACTCCATCAACTTGTTAACTACAATTTTTTTATCGTATTGTGCTTATGCTAACTCGAGAGATAAACTAGAAACAAAACCCACCGATCTATGTTCCCATTTCGATTCGTAAGTAGGCACCAATGCAATAAACTTTCAGTTTCTTATGCTCAGCCCTAACTTGCTAACATATCTCATATCTCTTTATTATTCCCACAACATCATTTTTCATCCCAGATTAACAATAAATAAATGAGCCTCATTTCATGATATTCCTTACTGCTATCTGGATGAATGCAGTAAAGAGATCTATGAGATTTCTATAGCACTTCTTGCCTCACCTGATCTTGAATTGGAATCCATAAACTATCTCTAAATCGTAACGCAACATTATCAAACACTGACCAATCAGGATAATCTACACTAGCTGTTAACCTCTAATGCTCTATATAATCCTGATTAGCTTTCTGACAACTAATCACCACTGAATCTTCTCCAATTTAGTTTGAATCTGAACTCAAAAGATCATATTAGTAGCTCCAAAATTAGCTCTCTCAGTTGATGACGTGTCAACTAAACTTACATAAATCATCATCACCGTCATTTCCTCATAAAGTCTAAATTAAGAAGCTCTATTAATAGCTACATTTTCTCTATGTACCTGATTTCCAATTGTATACTGACAGTCTGATAACACTTTTCTGTGTAGTTCGAAATTACTCAAGCTCTAACAAATTTGTATAATTACTTCTTGTCCCACAACATTTAATGACAAAGTAAAGCATACAAATTTTTAAGGTAACTACCTCAATTCTATATATAGCAGTTAAATTTAACACTAGAGAACTCACAATAAATATTTCTTCCAAGTAATTCATAATTTCCAAGTCATAAGCTCGGAAACTATATTCTTTGGAAACAATGGTCAACTCAGATATATTGTGTTAAGATTGAGAAAGATCCCTCCCTACAATTATACATCTCTTCCCCCGATAAGCGCTTTTGATTCCTTATCGAAATAATAATACCGGTTCTACACAACTCCCAACTCTTCCACACACATATATCTTGCTTACTTTTCCACGAGGATTTAAACCACAAGATCTTGGCAAGAAATTTCCAAACTCGTCGCTTTACAATTATATCAATAACCTTGATTGTCACCACAACTTATGTTAATTCATCATGAATTTCTAAGCATGAAATATCATTCATATAAGCAAGAACAATATAACCCTCCTGGTTAAAATAATTTAGCTTCTACCTGCTGATATATCTCATATTTTTTTATAAAATCGACACCGTTACTTTTTTTCATTTCAGGTCACCAACTATTCATTTTCATCTAAATGAGTTTCGGACTTCACCTGAATAAATGTATTAAAGAAATCGATGAGATTCTCACAACATTCTTGCCTCACTCTTTGTTTCAAGTTCTAAGAACTTTCCTTACATGCTTAATGTTTTGATATGAGATCATCCTTTCCAACATCAATAATTAGTAGTCATCCTTGACCTACTTGATAATCTCAATCAATCTCCTTCAATAATACATCACTCATTTCAATCATTATTAGCTCAACTCCAATCTGAACTCCAAAGAACAGACTTATAGTTAATGATCCAGACTACTCAGCGATGATGTGCCAGTATAGCAAATTGTAATCAAACAATATTTTCACCTTCCACCAAGGCATCCTTGTATTCGATTTTAACTTATAACCATCACATAATTGAGTTAATTGAAGCAATTACACAACGATAACCTAGATACCTGGATCAATCGTTGATAATATCCAATTATTTCAAGATTGCTTTTCCTTTGTTTATATTTATGTTGAATATGGGACAACTTCATATTGTCTCAATTACGGTCGAATCCCCCGATTTGCTATTATTATTCAATGCTTATTCAATTTATTAAACTTTGAGACTTAGCACTAGCACTTTGCAAAAATCAGGTTTAAACCAATTTACCGTTACCAATTCCAATTATGTACGGTAATTGCTCGTGCATTATCTAAGTCTTCAAAGATTCCATGTTATTATTGATAACACAATAACAACTTCATTACAATATGACTTTCCTTCACTTGAAACCCTTAATTTACGAAAATAACATGAGTTCTAGTAAGTTGTAGTAGTTTCCACCATCCACTTAAAATGATCCAACACCCAACTGCAATCATCTTATAAAGATATATATCCTTAGCTCTGATCATTTCACCGTGAAAATCAAATCTCAACTACCTCTTGAGAACCGTTGATTTCACTTATTTTTACAAGGAATTGCCAAAATCCTTAGATTCACTAACTACTCATTCTCCCCAATTTAGACTATACCAGTCTAATAGATCATACTAGGATATCTTACCAACTTACAACTATATTATGGATTTAACTATCTTTTATTAATAAACCATTTGTTATTCCAATAAGGATTCACACTCATGTGATGGAATATCAACTTCATAACATCTTATGAAGCATAACCGCATTAGTGGTTTCCTAACCTCCATTAGGTTTTTATCATTTACCACTAATTTGTTTGCTGAATAACTTTCATTACTTCCATACTAGTCTCAATACTAGTATTAAATCACTTCTCAAAGTGGTCCGTCATCTTAGAGTTTCATCAAAAGTCATTCAGTATTTCGTTATTATATAATTTTCATTCTCCTAATACACACCTCAAGATCTTGATCCAATCAATACTTTTTCACTAACTAATTATTTGTCTAATAATATCAGTAAGAAGAAACACCACTAAAGATGTTACTTGGAGAAGAGCTTTATTTCATTTTTGTAACTTTTCTTATGTCTTTCCTTTTTATCTATCCCCGAGGTTAAAACTCCCAGGAGCCCTTACCTCCAACACCTTTTCATATCATGAGAAATAGATGGACTTCAACTATCTTATTATTGTTCAGAAAAGACATAATTCTTATATCTACCACGTAGATATAATATACACAATAAATAACATATTTCAGTCTTTTATCTTTTGGTTACCCCCTAAAATCACGATAAAATCCAATTATTAAACCCTAAGCTTATTAATAACTCGAGACCACTCTTCGAGTCGATAAACTTAGGTTCCATTATTAGGGTAATCAGAGTACCTTTCTGTATCAATGATATTCCTTGATTCTAATAAATCTCTAAAAAATGAAACCAATTTTTATAAACTAAGGTTAACCAAGGTTTTAAAACCTATGGCTCTGATACCAAACTGTATCATCCCCTAACATGATTAGGGCAATACCCGGCCTGAAATCCTAATTAAGCCCAGATTACCCTTACCAGACTTAACTAGAGCCAGCAGCCTTACCACCTACTCCTGATAAGCACTACTGTATAACAATTATAGAAATAAAACAAATCATATAAGCAAAGCAAAAATTTAAAAACCTTTTTCGATGACCAAAATAAGATATACAATATTAAAAATAAACCAGAATAAACCTTGGTTATATAATCACCCATCCTATATGATATTACAAAACTGTAATTCAATACAAATATATAAGACCAGAGAAAGTCATTACATCGAAGAGAAGTTCAAGACTCATATAACTTCTCCATCTCGTAGTCGTAGCGCTCATCGGATCTACCTATAATATTAATTGGGGTGAGCGCTCCAACTTGCTCAGTAAGTAGGGATTCACACTAATCATTGACATTCCATATAATATTTGAGGATATCATGCAATAACAACATGCACCAATGATAACTAACAAGAATATGGAAATCATATAAATTCAATACATAAACGGATGCAAAGAAAATGTTTTTGGACTATTACACCGTAACGTCCATTTTATTTATAAAAGTAGGTACAATTACCCACCAGCGCCATTAATACAAGTGCTAAACCAATACACCGCGCATATGTAATGTTTAGCCAATCAATTAATTCCCAATGGTTCTATCATAAACCCTCTAGTGAATATGTAACCCACACAACCTATTAATTGAGTAGGAGTTACGTATAGACTAAGAGATCAGCCCCAAGTCCTATACAACCTAGTCTCGGATCTCGAGGAGTTACTTTCGTGGATCACATTAGACACCGTTTTCTATTCATTAGAAAAATCATCACAGTGTACATAATCCCCCATTTCAATCCAACAACTACATGAGCTATATATACTAAATAGCCAGACAATATTGATAAATAAGCGAATCCGTACTTACCTCAGGTTTAAGTCTTCATTTCCCAAATTCCTTAGATTTCCAGTCATCTCACATTTCCTCGGTGTTCCTCGACCTATCACCAATCATTTGTTGTCAATTTAGGTCTAGTATACTCTAATTAGAACCCCTAGACCCAAAGCTCTCGATAAACCACCCAAATCAAATCAGTTTTCTATTGATCTGAGGGTGGATAGCGCACTATGTCCATAAGCTAGCGCGCTATTCGCACTACTGAGCTTCATACACACTTTTGGGGTCTGATAGCACGCTACCTGACATGGATAGCGTGCTATCCGGATGTCAGTTATCTTCCCCAGTAAGTGTAGCGCGCTATGGCCAATGCCTAGCGCACTATGCGCACTAGACCTACAACACCAGCACATTTCGACTGATCCAAACATAACCCGAACCACATCCAAACTCAATAATTGCACTCCCAAATAATTAGGGAGGACATCTAATGAGGTTATAAACCTTTTACCATTAATAAAAACACCAATTCACAACGATTGGATCATCACCATAAATTTAAACTTCAACTAACTTGAAAATCAAACTTACCAAAGTGATGATCACTAGCTTTTGATCCGTTTAAGCTCATCAATTCGTGTTCCCCTTCGATTAAATCAAGCTCGAGTCTCATCTCTCTTAAATGTTCGATCGAATATAAGAGGATAAGAATGAATTTTTGTTTTTATATATGGATTTTCCTCGTCATACTTGTCGCGCTATCTCGAGACCGGTCGCGTTGTTGATGCGTTAAAAATGAAACAAACTTAAAGTGACACAAAATTTGACACATCAAGCACTTACACTTCGTTCGAGACGATCCGAAAATCCATATATTTCTAATATTCTTTTATTTTCCAATATATATTTATATATTTTAAAATATATAAATATATATATCGCATATTATTCACCAATAAACTCATCAGACGTGACTACAAGTGGCTTTGAGCGAGCACACTTTTGCCACGACTCCCATGTCACACTTGGTGTCCGGTAAACCTTAGTGTATTAGGTATTTTCCGTTTTATAGGCTTATGTATAATTTCTTTATTATACCACAACCTATATATAAATTGAATTAACAATCCAAACAAACATCATACATCATGCAAACGCATGCACATGCTAATCGAGGTATGCCGAACTTAATCACGAGCCTAACTCGAATTAATTAGGATTTAGATTAGTACTAATTACCATCTTAAGGTAACGGGTCATTACAATTTTGATGTTAATATGCATTGTAAAGCTATTGTATTTAATCTAAGGTTTGTAAGCCTAAAACATATGAATTGATTTAGAAAAAATATTTAAAATTAGTTTTGATATTATACCGTGAACTATGAAGTGTTGTGAGTCCTTCTAGGATTTCTCCTAAACCGCTTTTTTTCTATGTTGGTAGCCAACTTTTAAAAAAGACTCTGCCGAGATTTTTATAAACTTAGATAATCTAACCATATGATTTCCTAATTTTCTCTACTTAGAGGAATTGAGAAGTAAGTTGTTATGGCGAAATAGAAATTATCTCAAGGCTATTAATCGAATAAATAGATTATTGTATCATAGTTTATGTTTTGATTCAAAAGAGTATACAAATCCATGATTTAATGGTTCATTTGATTTAGACCTTGAATGGGTGTAATGGAAGTGTTTTATGGCTTTAATACATGTTTTTTAATGTTGTTTTGATTAGATTTAGACCCCTTGGAGGTTAGTGTGTCATTTGGAGAATTTCGATTCTAGTTTTGGATTCCCTATTTCTAAAATCTTGCTTATCAAGAGCAATCTCCTCACTTACTAGTGGTACGAGGTGGCCACGACGCTAATTGGGAACGACGATATGCCCAAACAATCTCTTAGTGTCGTGACATACAACTTATGATCTTGACAAATCACTGGGTCATAGTTTTGTTTATCGAGTCGAATCATAACAATCACACCTAGTGCCTTGTGGATAAACCCATGGCATCGAACAAATTTTCAAAAAATAAACCAGACGTTCTATTTTTCAAATTTACCGTGTTTTAATAGAGATATGATGTCGGGACAAGGGTGGAGGCGTTGTAACTAACCCTAATTAGCTTTGTCGCCATGGCATTGCGCTGCGCGAAGGTGTCACATTTATTCGAAAAGGCTTTTACATCGTTTTCAAAATATTAATACGAACTTGAGTAAACTTACCTCTAGCAAACATATTTATGACACGAACATAAACGTATACCAATGTAGACACGAGGAGAACCTGGATTGAAACTTCTTAGCAAAGATGGAATAATATAATAGGGCTTCGACATAAGTGGGGTTTGCTTTATCTTTAATCATGCCATGCAATTAGTTATGCTAGAATTCATGATAGTGAATGATTGATATCTTGTTGGAATCACGTTGAATACAACTTATCTTTCTTATTCATCTTGTCCTTTGAACTCTTTATTAATGAATTCATATGGAACTAATGTACTTAAAATGAATAATTGTAATGGTATCTCGGACTGGAGAGTCGGCGGCCACCAGTCACTCCCTCTGCTACGCTTGAGCACCAATCTATTGAGGTCTTGGATACAATTATCAAGTTGGTTGTTTAAACACCAACCTGTTGAAGCCAGGTCATTTAAGATACCGTTAAAGCTAGTTGGTTGTCGCATCACACATTTGTATTTAGTTTCCACTTCATTGACTCTATGGCATTCGTGTTATCATTGTTATCTTGTTGACTACTTTGTTTGGGCTTTATTCCGTTGCATCTTGCATTATATAGTATGCTTGTTTATGCTATCCTTTCATGCCCATAATGATAGTAGGAATTAATGAATAACCTTGTTCATGCTAGTTATTACGCATTAGGTATTGCTTGGATCATTGAGGGTAAAGCACGCTTTTGCTTTACTGAGCCCGTTGAAATATTGCTCACCACACTATTTTCCCCCTCCAGCTACTTAAGCTGCTACTCAAGATAAAGGAAAGGGTAAGGTCGTAGCGTAAAGCTCTTTTCTTTTATGCATGGTTGTTTAATTTATGTTTTTATTGATTTTGAGATACTTTGAAATAAACAGGGGATTTTACCATGGGTAGACTTTGTGAAACCAATTGGTTAGTTGGTAAACTTTTGTAAGACTTTTTACTTTATTCTTGCACCTAATAGACTAGAAGACTTTTATTCCGCACTATTTATATGCCTTAGTAGTCTTTCATAGATTGTCTTGTATTATATCCGAATGTTAAGGCTTATTAGATCATTGCCCGACTCGCTGGGTTATCTCAAAAGGTTTGGTGATGGTTTAGGCCAAGCGGCCCTGGTTATAGGAATTGGTGTCGTCACAATTTATATAGACACGGTTCACTTAGTCAGAATCACTCTATTGTAAAGAAAATTTCTTTTAAATTTGTTTTAACTAAACTATTATATTCTAGAAAATAATTTAAAATAACTTGTACTCTTATATTTAGAAGATCTTAGTTCACAACTTCACCTAGGTAATAAACTATTTTGCTTTAATATCCCATTTCCTTCATCTTCATTATGTATGTACAATGTTTAATTAAAATAGACATATTTCCTTAAAATTCACTTCAACCCACTATCGTGATGGAAAAGATCCTAATGTGCAAACTAGAACTCCACCTATCCGTGTGAATAACGTCAGTTCCACATTTCCTAATGTTCCAAATCTTTAGATTCATAACCACTTAATTTTACTATCCATGCCTCCCTAATCAATAACTATCTATTGTTGTTATATATTTTATGGTTGTATCGTCCATATCCAGCTTAAAAGCTCCAATTGTTATGGTAACTCTTAAAAACTCTAATCAACAAACAAATGATCAAGATGTTCATAGCATTACGTACATAATCAATACAAATCATAACCATTGCACTTTTTAATCAATATAATATGTTCATACTTCTTTTAGCATAGTATTTATATCATAGGATCCATTGATCCTTAAGATAAAAAAACTACTAACTCATCATTAAAATAAATATACACATCATGGTATTCATTGCAATCAAATATAAAATTAAATAACTTCAACTAAATCAAGGAAACAATACCGAATAACCACACGTGGACTCTTTAATTTATTTTCCTCCAAAAATTTTCTTAGTACTTAAGAACAATGTAAATTTTGCTAATTTGTCGTAAACTATGATAATGGTTGATAATTTATGATAATTGGTGTGTTTACCACGTTTTAATACCTATTTATACTCCTTAAACTCTATAAAATACAATTAGAAACCCAAATTAACAATTCCAAATGAACTAGAATCCTAAACTTTCTATTTTTTATGTCCCAATGCTATCAATAAGTAACCCACTCTTCGTATGTTAAGCCATGCTGCCGCCACAGCTTTCGACCTTTTTATGTGAATTTTTCCCTTACAGTAGGTTTCGCGCCATGTGTACATTATCCTGACACCGTGTGTACAACACCATGGCACCGCCACTACGTTGACTACACCGCACCACTTCCCTCATTATCCACACCTTGTGCATTCTTCCCATGGCGTCAAGCCTCCATGCCATGACGTCAAGTGTACTTTTGTGCATTTTTCCTCCTTTCATCATGAAATCACTCCTTTGTCCTCTTTGTACCTTGAATGCCAAAAAACATATAAATACCATCAATTAGAGCTCATTTCGGGATATGTATACCAAATATACTACAAAGCTATCATTATATATAAGTCAAATAAAACACTTATCTGATACCCCCGACATTGGGTTTTGTACATCCCGAGTAAAAATGTATTCTACTAAGTACTCTTACTACTAATCATAATAACTTATTCAATTTGGATAGTTCATGGAGTATCCTTTAATTCAAATAAGTTCAAGTTAATAATCCACTTAAGAGTTTTTCTTTGCAAAAACTAATATTTTCAAAAACACGTAGCTTTAACAACACATATAATTCACTTTCAAAACTTACAAGTAGTTCACAACCAAAACCATCACTACTCACAAGTTTATTTCACCTCAGTACTCAAGTAGCAAGTGTACAAACTCACGATTTCTCATTAAGCTTAAGAATTCACAAATAAGCATAGACATACTAATTTAGTAGACTTTAGCACTTCAAGAGTCAATAGGGCTTCATATAGTTTGAAAGAAGACTTAACTCAACTAAGTTAGTTATAAGCTAGCTAAATCTTTTTATTTGATGAGTTTTAATCTAACTTCCGCCATTCTTTCTATTTATATAACTCTTTTCTTTCTTTTCTCCTCATATTTCTAGTTGTACGCTCCCTACTCTTTTTCCTTTGAATTTTGCTTTTTTCACTTTTTCCGACTATCATGTTCTCTCGCTCCTTTCCATGTGGAACTTGTGGGACTCTATTTTATATAAAACTCTTGTTAGTACTTCTCACTTTCACTTTATCAAGCAAGTCTTAACTCCAACGTTTCATTGAAAAACAATCTTTATTGCATTCCTTTTTAGTATTAAGTTGTTATTTACTTCATGCTCAAATAAGATTCATACTTTTTATAGAATTCCTTTGATATTTAACTTTTTCACAAGTGTTTTAGTATTCTTCTTACTTTTGTTTCAAGTTCATGGTCTTCCCTAACTTTAAGTTTCTAATCATTAAATTATATTGTTGTTTGCTACATTTTTTATTTTCTTTAAAACTTTAACAATCTCTTAACTTTAAGTTTCTAATCATTAAATTATATTGTTATTTTCTTTAAAAATGAATTATTTTTTCATTTATATATTACTACTATATATAACATAATCTATACTACCTATACATTCAAATAGTAAATAAATGAAAAAGATTCACTACCATGTTTTTCCTCTTTAACTGCTTCAAAAATAAAATCTTACGATCATATCTGCAGTGTTTATCCTTATTTCATCATTTCTTACTAATTCACATAGTGTAGTATTGATGGCCTAAATTTAAACCAAACCTTGTCCTCAAGGTTTAAAAATAAGCCTGAAAACACTAACACATAAACATAATAATATAAAAAAACATAAAAACGCGTAAGCATAAAATTTTAACGACTACGAAAGTGACAAAATATCCATCTAACTCCTTGATGTTCTTGTGAATAGGCAGCATATGTTGAGACTTCTTCATTCCGATTAAATTTCACTCAAAGAAATGGTCTTTCCTATACATTTTGCACAAAACTTTCAAAACATAGAAAATTATTAAAACGTTTGGATTGTTCTAACTAAACAAAAGTAATAATTGAAATTTAAAAAACAAAAATTAAAATCCTTTTTGCTGCCTCCTAGTAGCATTTTTAACGTTATTAGCCTGACTTTTTTTCGCGTGTTTAGTCCGAGTCTAAATCGAGATACTCCATTACTTTAAATGTTTGAAATAATTGCTCGTCCACAAATACTTTGGTTATCGACTTCCATGTATAACCTTCTTTATGAGTTAACCTAGATAGATGGTCTGGAACTAAATTTTCACTTATTTTTTATCTTTAATTTTCAAATCCAACTCTTCTACTAATGACACCTATCTAACCAATCTTGGTTTGGCATCCTTCTTTATAAACAAATAACATATTGATGCATGGTCAGTGTGCATAGTGACTTTTGATCCCTCTATGTAAGCTTTAAACTTGTCACATGTAAACACTACTGCCAATAGCTCCGTTTATGTGGTAGTATAATTTTGTTGTATTGGATCCAATATCTTACTTGTATAGTATATACATCGAAATGTCCCATCTCTATGTTGGCCTAGCACTGCTCTTACTTAGTGATAGCGTATTGATTGCCCTTGAAGTTCACCCTTAACTACAGAACTAGTTGTTATGCTTTGAACTAGACATCAGAAACATAATAAGAAACTAGATCTCTAACTTTGATACTTTTATAATGCTCTCCGTCACTTGGAAATTTTTATATCTTGTAGATATTGAATAGAACATCCTTATCATTGACTTGTAACCTTAATTCTCCCTCTTAAACATCTATCAGAACTCGTGCAATTGATAGAAATGGTCTCCCTAAAATTAATGGTACATCTTTGTCATCTTCCAAATCCAGTACTACAAAATCAACGGAAAAAATTAACATCTTCAATTACTCCTTATAGATAAGTCACTGATCGATCTGCTAAATGCAAAATCATGTTGGTTGAATTTACTTTTCCTAGACTTAGTTTGCTAAATACTGATAAGGGCATCAAATTTATGCTTCCTCCCAAATCAATGAAAACACTAGCCTTTTATCGATTATATTTTTGGTTTTTCATCGATTTTTATTTAGGTTAGAAGCTAGATTTTGATATTTTTACTCCAAATTGGTTTTGATATAGAATGTTTTCAATTAGAATACTAGTATGGGAGTGGTGTTATAATTTGTTTATTAATATCGAGCTTTTGAGCTATTTTTAGTATATGGCGAATGAATTAAATTTTATACGCAAACTAATTTGAGACCAAGTTTCAAATGAGTTTGTGGTTTTTTTGTTTATCTATCACATGATTTGAATAACTTATGAACTATTGTTTTTATCAATGATGTTTTATCAATAAATCTCATATATATGAATTTCAAACTCTTGGTTTATAAATGACTTTTTTTGATGAATCTTTCCTTATTAAATAGATAAGTTAAGTTTTACCAAACACTTTTCTGACAATTTGGTTTTAAATGGTTTTACAGGTTTATTTTCTTACTTGCACCTGTTGAAATGGCCGAAAGTGGAAGAGGTAGAAATTTGAGGGAGGAGAAGCGAAAGGGGAAGTTAGTAGAGAAACCTAAGGAAAAATCCGAAGTTTCCCAAATCTAACCCACGGTAATTACTTTCAAAACACCTAGGATTACACCACAAAGAGAGCATACTCAACCTTTATCGCTTAGCTATAATTATGAGGAAGAATATGAGGATTAAGTGGAGAAAGTATAACAAGAGATACCGATGGTGGCGAAGATGCATGTTCTTAGGAAAGAAAACTTTATCAATGATAAGCATTCACCAAAATTAAGAATGATTTAGTGAGAGAAAGGAAGTTGATCCCGGATAGGGGATTCAATGTGAAGAATGAATTTAAATATAGGCCTAGGATCATAGATATCATTGATGTGAGAAACTAGAGATTATTGACTAGGGACTATAACTGACACGTGTTGATCATGCACAATAATTTTCCATGTTTTTTTTAACTTGTAGTAGTAGTAAATGGGATATCATCTCCGCATGGATTTTTAAAACCTCAAAGGAAAGTTACTTTTTTATTTTTTTCATTAACTTAATTAATCTAGCTAAACGGGAATTGAAATATTAAATAACTTAATAACTATAACTACTAACTCAAATAACTAAACTAACTAAATTAATCTAAACAAATCAAATTCAAACTAACTTAAACAATATTCAAATGCAATTCAATATAAATAAATAAACAAACAAACATCTAAACAAACCCCCACTAAACAATATAATATATTTGGGCCACTTTCAAACTCTAGAACATAATATCAGTTTATACTATAGTTATAATTATAAAACATAGAATCTTAGAATCATTAAATCTTACTTCATAATAGGTTGATAGCCTTTAGCCAGCAACCAATTTTCTTTAATTCAATGGAAAGGCTACATTCTTATCATTGTAAATCTACCTATTTGATAAAATGCAACACCATAGAAATACAATAACATTAAGTTCAATAAAAATCACGTCTAATCTAAGCCAATATTACAGAAGCTGCATAATAAACAACTTAAAACACAATCACCTAAGACATCCACTCGGGAAATGCCATATAGCTTAATCCTACTTACTACTTCTATAATTGTTGTCAATAACTATTAACATAGATTAAGAATCTTAATACCACATAACACATTTGAAACTATGCATGCAATACTAAACTCCTTTAGTTGTAATACGCAAAAATAACTTGTTAATTCCGTGATTGACGTATATGAATAGGTTTAAAGCATTGAGTACATGATTTCTTAATTATAACTATCTAGTAATCCAAAATATACTATATTGTCTAGGGTTTGTTTAGATTGATAGACTACTCACTCATCTTTGGAAATAAACAACGCATAAATATAATTATAAGACATAATAAATGAATAAATACATTAATATAAATCAAAGCTTCAATGTATCTTCAAACATAGACAATAAAAATAACCTAGAACAAAAGTTAAAAGCAAAAGAAAGGGAGTTAGGAGAGTTATTTCAAAGCTCTCTAGCCTTTTTCACATATACAAATCATAGATAAACTCAAATTCTTCATACTAATCTTAAAAACCCGTAACCGATCTCAGTGATTTCTTATTGATTCCTAACTTATACACAAATCGCTTAGAAAATCATTGAGTTCAGCTCTCAGTGCTCCACTTATTCAAGCTGGCGATTTATAGTACATTCTCCGATTCATTTGTGGATTTGGCTTTCTTTCATTCGCTAATTTATATGGCGATTCCCAGTGTTTTTTCGAATTGCTGGCTAATAGCTGGTGCATTTTTCAAGTGAATGTTTTGCTTTTCTTTATTTCTTATTCCATTTCTTCATTTTCCTATTTAAAACCTAAAATCATAAAATTAAGATAACACCTAGTGTAATATCATCATTTATGTCTAAAATCAACTTAAATTACACTATAAAATGTGTATAATTATTGAATTGTCAAATACCCCCAAACTCAACACTTTATTATCTCGAGCAAAAGAATATTGTTAATCATATTCTCTTTTCATTCTTTATAAACTGATTTCAATCTAATTCATCTTAATTTTAAATAATTGTGATTTTAAAATAGAATTAATTTTCAAATGAAAATATATTAACTACAAGTAAATGAAAGTTATGATAGTTTAGAGATTTAGTCAAATCAAAACATCCCTTAATGATAACTCAACCACCGAATGTAACACTTCTTTAAATTTAAAGTTCATTGTCAAGGCTAGTGCACAACATATGTTTTCTTAATCTCCATTTGACATGCATCAAGCTTATGATAACTAATATAGAATCTCAAAAATACAAAAATCCTTATATTACTTTCAATTTTAGAAAATAATTTATAATAGTACCACGATCAAACTCAATAGAAATTTTGCCAAGATGCCAATGAATATGTCATTTAGAACATGTTGGATTAAGAAAAACTTTATTTAACTCTAGTTTCAAGTTCTCAAGTTAAATCTTTTTATTTGAAGAATTTAGGAACATCTATCTTTTCTTTTTATCTCTTTATTATTTTTTTTCTACTTCGTTTTAATTATTTCTTTGTACTTTTGCTTTTGAGTCCCTGCTCCATTTCCTTTGGACATTCTCAACTTTTTCCCACTATAGATTCCTTGCTTCATTTCCTTTATAATCTGTAAGATTCACTATATATTTATTTTATAAACTCTTGTTAACGCTTCTCTCTATCCCCTATAATTAAAGAAAGTATTATTTCTAACTTTTATAAATTAATCGGTTTCTAAGTCATATATTCTTTCAATTATGGCCAAATAGTTTTATACTTGAATCATAAGATTTATACAAATCTATCTTGTTCATCTTGCACTATTATTTTGATCTTCCACCAAATAATCAAGACAAACAAACGACATTCAATTTAGTGTATTAAGTAGAAAAGTTAATCAAAAGGGTGTAAAATTAATTCCTTCAATCATAAAATTCACTTGGATAATAAAAATATCACTTCCATTCAAAATCTTTTACATATATTCATTTTCATTCTTTTCCTAACCAAAAATAATGAAAAATGAAATTCATACTTGATTTCAAAAGATATGTTTTAAAACTCTTTATCAACTTACTTGAATATCGGATTAAAAGTTATTCTGAACTTTTCATCTACCTTTCTTTCCTTTCATTACCATCAATTCCATACTTCGCCTAAAATACCTCCCAACTCATTTTAGACCTTGTCCTCAAGGTTTAAAAATGAAGTATGGTTCTCATTATAACAAACATATTACGTGAAGTACAAAAGAATTGATACAATATAAATAAATGTGACAAATCACAAAATTAAGTGAATTACAATAAAGCCGAGTGCATAAAAATAGAATAAATAAACATCACCATTATATAAACAAGAGAAATAAATATCATACCTAAGCATTGAATAGAATGTAAATACAATAAATCATTGTAAACACAATGTATATAACCACGAGACACGATGTATATAACCATTGCCGAAATTACATAGAGGAATCTCACAACATTACTCAGAGATAGAGAAAAGAAATAGAAGAAGGAAATCAATGTCAGCTTCTGGAAGTCGCGTCTCATCGTCCTCCACTGGATCAATCCTCTAGGATTGGTAGTTCGCAGCGGGGTCGTAGAGGTGGTATTCTTTACCTGGAAATGTCGAAATATCAAGAGTAGTGCTAAGCGGTAATCTCATCGTGTAGACAAAGTACATGAACCGATGTTTCTCATTGATGTTTGCTTCTCCCGGACATCGTACGCTCCATTCTCGTTGATGCTACATGCTAAAGCTCTCTCGGTTCTCGAATACCGGTTCTTTATTGCAGAGGGTAATCATCTCGATTATGTAAGATTGCACCCATTTAGACCAACTCGAATCTTCCATGAGTGATTCATCATAGTTAGAGACATAGCGCATTATCCACACTCGATTAGTATAAAGCGATTCGATTTGGGTGGTTTGTCAAGAGCTTTGGGTTTAGGGGTTTTAATTAGAGTATACTAGACCTAATTTGACAACAAGTGATTGGTGATCGGTTGAGGAACACTAAGGAAACGCGAGATGACATGAAACTTAAGGAATTTAGGAAACAGACACTTAAACCCGAGGTAAGTACGGATTCGCTTATTTATCAATATTGCTTGGCTATTAAGTATATATAGCTCATGTAGTTGTTGGATTCAAATGGGGAATTATGTACATTATGATGGATTTTTAATGAACAGAAAATAGTGTCTAATATGATTCACGAGAGTAAGATCCTAGAATTGAGACGAGATGATATAGGATACGGGTTAACTTCCTGGCCTATATGTAACACATTTGCAACTATGCATGCAATACTAAACTCCTTTAGTTGTAATACGCAAAAATAACTTGTTAATTCCGTGATTGACGTATATGAATATATCTAAAGCATTGAGTACATAATTTCTTAATTATAACTATCTAGTAATCAAAAATATACTATATTGTCTAGGGTTTGTTTAGATTGATAGACTACTCACTCATGCTGGAAATAAACAACGCATAAATATAATTATAAGACATAATAAATGAATAAATACATTAATATAAATCAAAGCTTCAATGTATCTTCAAACATAGACAATAAAAATAACCTAGAACAAAAGTTAAAAGCAAAAGAAAGGGAGTTAGGAGAGTTATTTCAAAGCTCTCTAGTCTTTTTCACATATATAAATCATAGATAAACTCAAATTCTTCATACTAATCTTAAAAACCCGTAACCGATCTCAGTGATTTCTTAATGATTCCTAACTTATACACAAATCGCTTAGAAAATCATTGAGTTCAAAGCTCTCGGTTCTACACTTATTCAATTTGGCGATTTATAGTACATTCTCCACTTCATTTGTGGATTATTTGGCCTTCTCTCTTCGCTAATTTATATGGCGATTCCAGTGTTTTTTCGAATTCTTTGGCTAATAGCTAGTGCATTTTTCAAGTGATTGTTTTGCTTTTCTTTATTTCTTATTCCATTTCTTCATTTTCCTATTTAAAACCTAAAATCATAAAATTAAGATAACACCTAGTGTAATATCATCATTTATGCCTAAAATCAACTTAAATTACACTATAAAATGTGTATAATTATTGAATTGTCAAATACCCCCAAACTCAACACTTTATTATCTCGAGCAAAAGAATATTGTTAATCATATTCTCTTTTCATTCTTTATAAACTGATTTCAATCTAATTCATCTTAATTTTAAATAATGGTGATTTTAAAATAGAATTAATTTTCAAATGAAAATATATTAACTACAAGTAAATGAAAGTTATGATAGTTTAGAGATTTAGTCAAATCAAAACATCCCTTAATGATAACTCAACCACCGAATGTAACACTTCTTTAAATTTAAAGTTCATTGCCAAGGCTAGTGCACAACATATGTTTTCTTAATCTCCACTGACATGCATCAAGCTTATGATAACTAATATAGAATCTCAAAATACAAAAATCCTTAGATTACTTTCAATTTTAGAAAATAATTTATAATAGTACCACAATAACACTCAAATAGAAATTTTGCCAAGATGCCAATGAATATGTCATTTAGAACATGTTGGATTAAGAAATACTTTATTTAACTCTAGTTTCAAGTTCTCAAGTTAAATCTTTTTATTTGAAGAGTTTAGGAACATCTATCTTTTCTTTTTATCTCTCTTTATTATTTTTTTCTACTTCATTTTAATTATTTCTTTTTACTTTTGCTTTTGAGTCCCTGCTCCATTTCCTTTGGACATTCTCAACTTTTTCCCACTATAGATTCCCTGCTTCATTTCCTTTATAATCTGTAAGATTCACTATATATTTATTTTATAAACTCTTGTTAACGCTTCTCACTATCCCCTAGAATTAAAGAAAGTATTTTTTCTAACTTTTATAAATTAATCGGTTTCTAACTCATTTCTTCTTTCAATTATGGCCAAATAGTTTTATACTTGAAGCATAAGATTTATACAAATCTATCTTGTTCATCTTGCACTATTGTTTTGATCTTCCACCAATTATCATGACTAACAAACGACATTCAATTTAATGTATTAAGTAGAAAAGTTAATCAAAAGGGTGTAAAATTAATTCCTTCTATAATAAAATTAACTTATAGCTCATGTAGTTGTTGGATATTTAGTATATATAGCTCATGTAGTTGTTGGATTGAAATGGGGGATTATGTACATTATGATGGTTTTTTTAATGAACAGAAAATATTGTCTAATGTGATTCACGAGAGTAAGATTCTGGAATTGAGACGAGGTGATATAGGAGATGGGTTAGCTTCCTGGCCTATATGTAACATCCTACTCAAGTTAATAGGTTGCATGGGTTATATATTCACTAAAGGGTTAAGGATAGAACCATTGGGCATTAATCGATTGGCTAAAAATCACATACGCACGGTGTGTTGGTTTAGCACTCGAATTAATAGCGTCGGTGGGTAATCGACCTAGTTTTATAAATAAAATGGGGGTCACAGTGTAATAGTCCAAAGACATTTGTTGTGCATCCGTATATGTATTGAATTTATATGATTTTCATATTCTTGTTAGATATCATTGGCGCATGTTATTGCATGATACCCTCAAATATTATATGGAATGTTAATGATTAGTGTGAATTCCTACTTACTGAGCAAGTTGGAGCGCTTACCCCAATTAACATTACAGGTAGATTCGATGAGCAATACGACTATAGGATGGAGAATTTATAGGAGTCTTGAACTTCACTTCAATGTAATGACTTTCTCTGGTCTTATATATTTGTATTGAATTACAATTTTGTAATATCACATGGGATGGGTGATTATATAACCGAGGTTTATTCTCATTTGTTATCAATATTGTATATCTTATTTTTGTTATCGAAAAATGTTTTAAATTTTCGCTGCGTATATGATTTATTTTATTTCGATAATCGATATACATTAGTGCTTATCAGACGTAGGTGGTAAGGCTGCTGGCTCTAGTTAAGTCTAGTAAGGGTAATCTGGGCTTAATCAGGGTTTCAGGCCGGGTATTGCCCTAATCAGGTTAGGGGATGCTATAGTTACCAGTGCCAGAGACTCCAAAGCAACAGTAGATCCAGTGGTACAGACTTTGCCAGTATTAACAAAACTTGAAGAGATAGCTGAGACAACACCATCCCCAACGCCCACATTAGTCGAGGTTATGCCAGTGAAGGACTTCATTAGGCTGAAGCCGACATATTTTGATAGGGCGACAAATTTCGAGAAGATTGAGAAGTAGGTGTTATCCCAAATGAAGCGGCACAAGATTCTTGAAGATTGAGGATAAACTTCAGGTCGAGCTATCGTCGTACACAGTAAGGAAGGACACTAACGTTTGGTGGCGTGCTATGATATCCACTCATAGATATTTTGAGACTTAGAAGGCTTTTAAGAAGAAGTTCAATCATCAGTACTTCCCGCCTGCAGTTATGAAGAGGTTAATGAAGGAGTTTACGAAATAAGACAAGGAGCAGAGGAATCAGTGATGAGCTACAGAGACAAATATAGCTATCTAAGGCAGTTTGTTGGGGACTTTGTAAGAGAGGATTTGAAGGATGTATACCACTTTGGTGATGAATTAAGGCCCGACATCGAGTATAATGTGGTTAGTATAGGCGCTAAGACACTTGGTGAAATATATGAGCGCGCACTGTGAAACGAGACGTACTATTTGGGTAGAGTTATGATGGGATAACATTAAGTTCAGCGTTTTCAACAGAGCATACTACCGAGTATGAAAGGTGGAGACATAAGGGCAAGGGACAGAGGAGATGGGATACGAGTTCTCAAAAGACATAGATGACCACACCTCAAATACCGGTCGTACCCTATACATCATATCTTGTCCCAGCTCAAGGTTTAGGAGGTAGGCCTCCCTTGCCACCTCCAATTAGGCTAGCATTACCCGCTCCTGATAAATTAGCACTTGTGGCACCACCAGCGTCACAGGTACCACGAAAGCACCAACAGGATGGTCGAGGCCGAGGTAGAGCTAGAGGCAGAGGCAAAAGCTGAGATGGGCCCAGATAGGGACATAGATTTGTAGAAGGTCAGGAACATGGTTACCGCTGGCCGATTACATGTTATAGATGTGGACAAGCAAGACACATTGTGAGAGATTATCCGCAGCCACCAGCAGTGTACCCATACTAGGGTCAAGAAGGAGCCCATATGGTTGTACGGCTAGACGTTGATGCCACACGAGTTCTCATGGAGGGTATGATTTCTATTTGTTGCAGAGATGCTCATGTTTTATTTGATTCCGGGTCTACTGTATCATTCACCGTTGGTCACATGATAGGCATCCTAGGGTTATCACCAATTAGGATTAGTGTACACCTAATATTGAGTACCACAGCTGGGGATAGGGTTTATCCTAACATCTTATATATGAGATGTCTAGTAGAGATTAGTGGGGTAGTATTACCTATTAATTTTAGAGTCGTCTAGATGTTAGAGTTTGACACACTATTAAAGATGGATTGGTTGTCAGCATACCCCGCTCATATCAACTGTTTTGGCAAGACAATGATATTCGAGATCCCGAGACGTCCGATATTCACATATAGAGGTAGTACATCGAGAACCGAGAACATGAGAGGCTGACTTGCAACTGGTGAGGAGATGAAAACATTAGTAGCATTGTATACAGTGGGAGAGAGTTAAGGACCCAGACTTAATGAGATTCTGATTGTTTATGGGTTTTTAGATGTTTTTCCAGAAGATTTACCTAGATTAACACCGCCACGAGAGGTAGACTTCATCATTGAGTTGGTATCGGGTACAGACCTACTTCTATACTGTAGTACCACATGGCTCTGAATGAGTAGGAGTTAAAGGCTCGACTTCAAGATTTGGGATATAAGGGACGCATCACATCCTCTATGTCGCCATGGGGAGGACTCATTTTTTTATGAAGAAGAAGGATGACACCGTCAGCCCTTGTCATTAAGACAATTGATCGGCCTGGATTACTTTAATTCACTGATAATCTAGTCAACCTAATCTGTTCTTTCAACTTTGACCTTAAATAATAATTATTTCAATCTTTTACAAGGCTCAAAAACTAAATTATATCCTCAATGAAACTCATTTCATGATTTGTTCAATTTGACCAAATTAGGAAGTAATACATATTAGATTTTCGTATTTTGTAAAAGTTTCTAGTAAAGATCTTCCCTAAAAGTGGCTTGCCATAAAACTTTCGCCGAATAGACAACAGAATGGGGAGATGCCTAGATGGACTCAAAAATCCCCATAGTTCATAATATATATCAAATTCAAATTTATGAATTAACATAAGAGTCTCCAGTAACTTAATCACAACTTTATAGTCCTAAATAGACCAAAATTGAATCATAAACCTCATAATGTATTTTAAACTAACTTAGGAGGCACTTATAACCATTCAATAAAACTTTACGTCCTACGCTCACCCCCAAGAAACCAAAAAAAAAATACATAAAAAATTTAAAACAAGAAAAATAAACTTTATAAAATGAAAATAATCACCACAATCTTCAAGTCTTTTCCACTCTTTCTTTGTCTTCATATGGAATCTGACGTCATCAAAAACAACTCGAAAATGTCACGTAAGTAAATTCCTACGTTGATCTGTACTCCTACAATTTTTTGTCTTATACATGGAGACATATAATTGTATTTTTGAATATTCAATTAGATATATGCGTCAACATGACATGTTATCCACTCTGTCGCTGTCCACTAACTATAATCAGACGTCCACTTTCAAAACCAGTACAGAGACAATATTAAGAGATCATGAAATGCAGAGATAACTTGTCGGCCTTAAACTCTTAGAGTCTCAATAGATGGCCTAGAAACAGGACTGAAACATAGTTTCAATCAAACTAGACTCCAAAACAAGCGTATCCCCCTTACTCACTTTATGTATGTATGACCAAGAATATAAAATGCAATGCAGACTATGATACAATTATATATGCAAATATATTCAATCAATATTAAAGATCATTGTAGGGTTTACTTACAACAAACCAACTTTGAACGTAATTTTCAGGGTTCTTGAAACATCAGATCACTTTAAAAATGGTTCCAATAGCTTCCCTGCATACTCAATTATATTATGGGTCAAGTATGAAGTGAGACCAAATCACTAAACACAATGAAATCTTCAACCAAAGTACACTTGAGAACAGTATACAAAAACATTAATTTATATAACTATTTCAACTAGCCAACTTGGGGTAACTTTTTTACCTTGAAAATCTCAATATTTATCATGATGACCCAAAAGGAACTTGTAGTAATCATGTCATACTTCTCATAGACTCCAATAATAGTCAAATCGAATCACCGATGGAAAAGTTATTAATTTACCAATATGGCATGCCAACTAGGCAAACTTCATTTAATTTTAAACTTAAAAATGTCTCTAAATCAATATTTCTGCAATCATATCCTCGAAACTAGACAAAAACACTACGAAATAACTCGATACCAACATTAAAATATTTTCACAGCTCATGGAGTCAAATTGGATCAAAACCAATAATCAATTAATCCATAAACCTAATGTAAATCAATATCAACTATAAAAACATCTCATAAATAGTTATCAACTGAATCACATCATTTCAATTCATCAAAACCCTAACCTACGCCAGTCGAATTTATCCTAAATTGACGCAAATCAATCCAATATACCAATTAACAACAATTCCTTCTAATTTCTATCTAAACCTCATGAAAGAAATCGAAAAATCGTGAGAATGCAAATTGAGTTGTGGAAAAATGCCCGGCATTGAGAATTTACCAAATTGCGGGCCGAATCCCTTGGTTCCACTGCATAAACTTAGCTCGAACAGACCGTTTTACGATGCTCTACTATTGTTTGGAAAGAAATCGGGCAAAAATCTGATGTCGGCAGCTCGTGGAGTGAAAGAACAATTGAGAGGTTTTGAGACGAATGAATTGTTTGTTCATTTCAATTGAATCAAATTTTGATTTGTTTTTTTTTCATTTATATATAAACCTTTAGCTGCTTGTCAACAGCTTAATTTCTTTTTTTAAGTACCCGAAATCCCTATTTTGATGTGCTTTAACTTCCTACGCTCATTTTCACTCTAATTTTTCACCATATTGAACCAAACTCTTAACAAAATAGTCCATCTTAATAAAATGTCCATAGCACTGGTTTTGGTTACGCCAAAACCCTATAAATCTTAACTTTTTTGTAACATATTAAACTCTTATGGACCAATTTTCTTGCTATACTTGGCCAAACTTTCCCTGATTTACATCCAATCTCAATAGCGACCACCACCAACTAATACGAAACTCGAGGCAAGTATTGTACTAACTTCGTTCTCACATAACATTACCACCAATCCCAACTAGTATGCAAATCGAGATGAAATCTTCATGCGAGGATTAACACTTGGTTAATTAGTTTTGAGCAACTATTAATTTATTTTCATTCATGCCCTTCAGACACGCACTTGTAACCCCGAGTATAAAAATATGAGGATACACCTCGACACAACCACGATAAAATACCATATAATACACACACTAATCACACAACACATAAAAAAAGATTATATCTTATGATATATGTTCCATAACGTGTAGGTCCCACCTAAGATACTTAAATCCCAAATTAAATTTGAAAATACTTAATTAGTCGCCTAATCAAGTTTATAAAATTCTCGAATGTCACAGACACATTGAGACGTGTATCAACAACAGGCAGTTGAACAACGTCACATTCAAGAATAAATATCCACTAATGTAGATTGATGATTTATTTGATCAGCAGAGAAGAGCACATTATTCTCCAAAATAGACCTAAGATCAAAGTATCATCAGCTTTGGATCAAGGAGGAGGATGTGTCCAAGACAACATTTTGCATGAGATATTTACAATATCAGTTTACGGCCATGTTATTTAAGCTGACCAATGCTCCCGCAGTGTTTATAGATTTGATGCATCGGGTTTTTAGAACATATCTTGACCGCTTCGTGATAGTCTTCATTAACGACATATTGATATATTTAGGGACACGAGAGGATAAAGAGCAACACCTCAGGGAGACTTTGTAGACTTAGAAGGAGCACCGACTTTTTGCCAAGTTTAGCAAGTGTGAATTTTGGCTTTCGGAGGTTCAGTTTTTAGGTCTTTTTAGTAGAGCAACAAAGATTGCAATAGATCTGACCAAGATTTAGGCTATCATGGATTCGCCGGCACCGATGTCATTAATAGAGATAAAAAGCTTTCTAGGTATGGCAGGGTATTACTATTGGCTTGTGAATGAATTCTCGAATATCGCTTCACCGATTACCAAATTGGCATAGAAGGACGTCCCTTGTCAGTGAACAGAGGCCTGTGAGTAAGCATTTGCAGAGTTGAAGAGATTGTTGACTATTAAAGCCAGTATTGGTATTGCTAAAGGCTGGATAGGGAGTTCTAGTGTATACAAATGCCTCTCATACGGGTTTAGGCTGTGTACTAATACAGGGAGAGAATTTGTTTTTTACACCTTCCAGGCAGCTGAAGTTATATGAGAAGAATTATCCCACATATAATTTGGAGTTGGCAGCGATTATGTTTACGCTGAAGGTTTGGAGAGAACATCTTTATAGAGAGAAATTCACACTCTTTACCGATCACTAGAGTCAAAAGTATCTCTTCACACATAAGGAGTTGAATATGAGATATGGTTGGAGTTTCTGAAGGACTATGACTTTTCCTTGAAGTATCACCTAGGAAAAGCAAATGTAGTTGTAGTCGCAGCGAGTAGGAAACTGACTAAAGTTGCTAAGATTGTCAGATGTCATATGATGCATAAGTATGGATTACTCGAAGCAACGACAATAGTGAGTCAGTTAGATGTTCCTACCGATACCCAGGTTATGATTTGTGTGTAGATGAGATTATAAACTGTTTCTACATAAAGAGTGTCTAAGGGTCAGAGGATTGATAGGTTATACTCAAGATTCAGTGAGTTGGCATATAGTACAGAGTATACAAATTATGTATAGACTACAGACTAGTGTTTCAGATACAGAGGCAGATTGTGGATACCAAAGGTACCGGAGCTGAGAGATGAGATTATTCAAGATTCACACCGTTCCCGTTTCACCGTTTATCCAGGCAGGACCAAGATGTATCATGACATGTAAAGGCATTTTCAGGTGACCTGAAATGAAGGCAAATGTATCTGAGTTCATTAGGAACTGGGGATCTGTTAGCAAGTGAAGACTGAGTATCACAATCTTGAAGGGTTGTTACAACCTTTTCCCATTTCATTATGGAAGTTGGAAAACATCTCGATGAATTTTGTCCGAGGTATTTTAGGAGACATGATTCAATATAGCTGATAGCTGATAGACTGACCAAGTCTGCTCATTTCTTGCTAGTAGCAGTGCAAAGTACACATTTGATCAGATGAGCATACTGGTTAAGAGGGAGATTATCAGGTTGAATTGGGTACCATTGACGATCACATCGGACAGAGATGTTATGTATACGTCTAGGATGTGGCGAATTATATAGGAGCAATATGGCACGTGCCTACAACTCAATGCAACTTTTCATCCATAGACTGACGGGCGGACTGAGAGGTTGATTCAGGTTCTCGAAGATATACTTCAAGATTATGTATTAAAGTTTAGCAGATCAAGCGAGAAGTACCTACCATTTTGTGAGTTTGCTTACAAAAAAACATCAGGGCAATATTAAGATGGCGCCATTTGATTTTTTATGTGGCAGACCTTGTCGCTCGCCATTGTGTTGGGCAAAACGAGAGGATCGGGAGATTGTGGGGCCTAAGATTATTGTTGACAATATGGAGAAGTTTAAACTGATTTGCCAGAGACTTAAATGTTCCTATGAGAGATAGAAGAAGTACACATACAAGTATCGCAGTGATCTCACGTACACTAAGGGAACCTTTGTGTATTTACAAGTTTCCATCTTGAAGGGTCTTTAGAGGCTTTAGATGAAAGGCAAGCTTGCAACGAGATTCATCGGACCTTTCAAGATTAAGAAATGGGTTCAAAAAGTTGCATACGAGTTTGAGTTGCCTCCTTAGATGTCAAGGATTCATCCGATTTTTGTATATCGATAATACGACTAACTAAGTTGAGGGCAGGAGTACGGCCGTTACGGCCGTTAGTTGACTTGTGTCAGATCAACCAGAGTAAGGATATTACTTATGAAGAGCAACCTATTCAGATCATGGATCGAATGGTACAATAGTTGAGGAACAATTATGTCCCGAAAGTACTCGTCAAGTGGCAGTTCCATGATGACACGAAACTCACTTCGGTGTGGAAAGACTATATGATGGAAAGATTCATGTACCTTTTAGAGTCAGGTATACATCCTAACTTAAATTTTAATTTTGAGGATGAAATTTTCATTAGTTGGGAATAATTGTCATGGCCTAAATTTCTAATCGTGTTTTAATCCTTAATTAAGATCACCAACCCGTGACATGGGACCCACATCGTGATACGCACGTAGACTATGGCACGTGGTTGAGGTATTTTTTATATTTGTGTGATGGTTTCTTAGTGTATTATATATGTGTAGACTACTTAGTCCCCTCTACTTGCTATTTATAGGTGTCAATACGTGAGAAGGGACGCGCCTCGAGATGCGTGTAGTCAAGGGACTAGGTAGAGAGTGGTATGGTAAGCTAACATTAAATTAGCGTGGCTTAATTAGTCAAATTTGATGTAGCTCTAGTTTATTTATATTAAATATTGCCTAAGTCAGCTAAATAAAATATTATCCATTTAATGTTCCTCGAGATACGTGTGTACATAATCATAATGCAATTGTGTAAGGTTGGTGTTGTCAATGGTAAGTTAGTGAGAAGTTGATGGGTTGTTGAATAAGTATAAGCACTAGATGATCCTAGAGATGTGTATAGGAAATGAGATGTAGGGACAAATATGAAGCCATCCATATATAAAGAGAGAGAGAGAGGATTTGTTTTCCTTAAAAGCTCACACATGCAAACTTATGAATTACAAAGAAAAACTCAGAGCTAGGGTTGCTGAAATTTGGGGTTCTCAAAGGTGCAAATCATCATCAAATTGCTTAACAAGAGTTAGGAGCTAAGTTCACCACTCTAGGTAAGAATTACAAGTTTTTGTATACTCAAAATTCATGGATTGTTTGGTATGAATGATAGGGGTTCAGATTTTATAAAAGATTGAGTTTTTCTAAGGTTGTGTTGTCAATTTTGAAGGCTTGTTTCAATTTTCTAAGCTTGAAATTTAAAATTAAGGGTTTTTAATAAAATTATGTTTGAATCCCATTTTTGTTTTTCATTTATTTCAAAGGGTAAATGAAATCATTATCTAAATTGGTTTACATATTTGGATTCCTTATGAAAAATTATTAAACTTGCTACAAAGCAGTTTGAAATTCGGAGTTAAATTGGCCAAGTTATGATCAATCAAAGTTTTAAGGGATTTTTAAACTTTCTATGAAAATGCATGTATAAATTGATAGTTTGATGAGTTATATATGAAGTGTAGGTTGTTGTTGATTGTTTGAAGAATATATCGAGTCCCTGATGGTTGAGAACTGGGATCCGAGGCGAAGGAAGGGGTTAATTCATGAGTGGAAACTAAGAATTCTGTTGCAAAATTTTGGGCTCCAGTGCAGGTAGTGTGTTATTTGTAAGAAGCGCGCTACCCAGCTCCAGTAGCGCTCTATGCACCAGTAGCGCTCTACTGACTTTGAACAGCAGGATTTATGCACTTTAAATTAAGCCTAATTTTCAATTTAATGGTTTAAGTACATCCTAAAACCTATCTAAACATACCAATAACCTAAGGGAGAGTTTCGGGAGTCTAGGTATGCATTTTAGAGTGTCGAGGGGCCGATTAAGCTAGGGAATACATTGCTTGACTTGTAAATAATGTTGTCGATGTTTTTGTTTATATTTCATTCCAATTATGCTCTATTTTACTATTTATTTGACTATGAAATTCTTTGAATTATGATATCATGAACTTGTTTCATATTCTACTCATCATATGGTTGTTCTCATCATGATATCATTTGTTTATGGATTTGTTGACTCTATTCTCATGTTCTATGTATTTCTTAATATTTTGATGAAAATGTGATCGAGAATAGCATGCTATTAGGATTAGAGAAATGAAGTTGGAATGCATATGGACTTGTAATCTATGATTGTTGGCTTTGAAGCATATTACCATGTCTTGAAATCCTTGATGCAATTCTTTCTTGAAATTACAAAGTAATGGTAGAATCTAGGTTCTATTGCACGATATGGGATGTGCCGCACATGGGCTCACTAGAATATCGGGTTTATCGGCACTCACCATTACATTTGCACGTCACACGGGTCAACAAGACTCGAGGTAGTCAGTAAGAATACATAAATGAGCGATTATGGAGGCGTAGTGCTGAGCTCCGACCTTCGATAGAGGTGTAGAACACAGCTCCACCCTGAGTTAGTTGAATATACAGGCCTATGTGATAGGACTCACGGCCGATCGGAAATAAATCATTACTACTAAGCCTGTGTCAGTCTCATTTTATTTAACAGTGGTATTTTCTAGCATATCTAAATTTCAGTACTTCTTTGCCATATTTATGTATTTAAATACCAGTCGATTATGTTTGAAAATATACATAAGAATCTTTACGAATTACTTTATTACTTATTGTACTTACGGTCATTTATATGATGGTTGGTGCATATCCATCAAACAGTAGGCTGGGCAAGGAGAAGATCGGTGACTATCTTTCATTCGATGATTTTCTACTTCTTTTCATATAGGTCTCGATATTTTGATGTATTATCTATTTTATAATGTTACTGTAATTCTTAGGGTTTATAAATTGGGTTGAACGTATAGTACCCCGACTTAAGACTTGATTATCACACTATTTCTCATATTTTGATGTTTATATGCATGTGAAGTTATTTCTTGGTCTTCACACTTAAGATCTATTATATTGCTTTCGGATAACTGTTATGACTTCCGCTAAACTTAGTAAACTATAAAATGTTTTAGTTAACTCTGAAATTACATAATAATGTGCCACGTGTATTTCTTATCCTGAACGCGTTTAACGAGGAGAGTAAGACAAAAAGCTAACTATTATGTAGTTAAGTCTTACGTGGCTGAGCGGGCTTAATTATCGGATTAGGTCGGGTAGTGCCCTGTTTTGAAGAAGGGGTCGTCACAATGACGCGGTGGTTATTAATGGACGGTGTTGGATAGCGTCATGGCCTATTATAGAAAGTCTTGGATAACAAGTTGGTCTGGAACTTCTAGATTTGATGCTGACGTCGTGGCTGACGTAGTCTAATGTGAATTCTGGCATCGTCCATACAAATATGATGTCATTCGTTGTTCTGCCTTGATGCCTGGTTGGCGCCATGGGTTTTATATGGTGCCGTTAGTACATTATAAGAGCATCATATCTTATGTCCTTTCATCGAACTTTGACTTATTTCTTGAATTTGTCTAATTCACGCACAAACACTCAAATACACTATAAGTGTCCAAAGTAAACATATAAAACTATAAAATATGACTTTGGAGTTTATTTACATAGCTAATCACCTCTAAATGAATGCTTAATTAATGATTCATCACTCATTACTCCTTGAGCTAGTGGTTACCAACTTGATTACTAATGTCCCCAGTGCTAGTGGCTATACAAACATGGTATATAATAATCATGTTAGATCAAGGATCTCATGACTAAAATCTTCATGTCCCTATGCTAGCATTGACCAACACAGTAAATGATATTGAGACACATTTATGGTTATCGCAAATACGATCCAGATACAAAGTGTATGTTTGCTACCATAGCTATTGCAATCGTCAAGTCAATAGCATGTGGCATCCCATGCTAAGGTTCTAACTTACATGAAAACTATATTTTACTGATATCATGACATGATTGATAATTAAGTAAACTCCCACTTACCTCAATTCGCTTTAATCCTAGTCCTAATCCCTTCGAAAGAAGTCATATGTGGTCCTCTTTATGTATCTACATAAACATAGGTTTGGCATGGCTAATTAGACTCAACAATATCGTAAAGCCACGACCTTGTCGCAACGACAAAAGGCTTTAAGGTCAGTTCTCACTTTTGTCGCCTTCTCCATGATTATAGAAACATCAAATAAATATAGAAAAATATAAGAACTAAATGCACACACTCAAACAATAAAAGTGTCATTTGGGCTCCATGTGAAGTGTCTTCGGCAATACCAATGGTGCCACTGTCAGGTTGCTAGCGTTATTAGTCATCTTCTTCATAAAGAAAACCCTGAGCTTTTGCCTTGGCTTCTTGGGTCTGACTTCCTTAGGTACAATAATACTTGAACAACTTAAAGAAGGATTTATGCAATGTAAAAGCAACAATCTAAACCACAAATCAATTATCATAGTTATACATAACAAGAGTTAGGTAATTAGTGAGATGGAGTGATACCCAAACAAATAAATATGAGAAAAGTATATAATGACTCAAATTTGTTGTTTTATTTCAAAAACACAATTTTTACCCAACTTTAAAGAACAAGCTTGTAGACTGCGTTAATGGGGTGAGTTCTACTCCTTAATCATCAAACGCCAAAACCTTCTTTCTCTCGCAAAACGCTAGCCTCCTTTATGGTGTGCTCAAGTTTACAGACACACACTTCATATTTGTTATTATGGTTTAGGGTTAATTTTAGGGTTTTAGGAGTGTTAAACAATGGCCATTATGTCCTCCTTATATTGTGAACCCCAAGGCTTTTTCTAAAAGCCTTTTAATTATTCACGTTTCTTATTTTCTATTAGGCTTTTCAAGTACTAAAAAAACTATAATAATTATCATATAATTCATAACAATTTAGCTCACCATGCACAATTAATATTGAATTATAAATAAACTATGACTTAAGGCAAGTAGAGATTTTGATTGTAATATTACCATTTTCAATAAGTATAAATTAGAATCTATTTGTTATCTAAAAAATATATAAAGGCAAGAAATGCGAAAAAAAATTGCATTAACATGAAGACAATATTTTACTATAATTATTATTTTCATTTTAGTTGCCTCATGTACTTAACAAGCTCATCAAGATCTATAATTATGAATAATGTTTCACATATTCATGCATGACATCATTTATTTATTCGATAATATAAACGACATATATTTAATGGAGGGGTGTTTGTGGTGGATTGATAGGTCCTGATGGTCCTGATGGCGGGATGGGAGTGCTCTTGGGCAACACATGAAAAATAGGTGGAACAACTTCAAACCTATTGATTACACCGCGACTTTCAGATAACATTCTTGCCGAACAGTTTGTAGAAGCAAATGTAAAAACAAACATAAAAAGAACAACAAAGAAATACATAGGCTTCAACATTGCTAACAAAATTGCTTTCTTCTTCTCTCGTGTTCACTTATTTCCTTTCTCTTACAGTCAATTTATAATCTCTCATATTTAATTTATGGTAAGTGATCAAGTACATATACAACTTTGATGAAGCAAATCTTTAGAAATCTTTAATATACGTAATCTTTTCATTAATAAAAAAATATTTTATTTTAACACTTCCAAGGATTTGATCAATTCGATTTATTAATTTTTATTGTAATATCTTAGTCATGTTTTCATTCATGATTGTACTCATGTTCAAGGCTAATGCAAAGTATTTAAGGGCCTTAGGCAAAATTATAATTTCGAGGCCCCACAATTATAGCTATATAAGAAAATTGAATTCTTATACGTATAATAGAGACACAAATCTCATAAAAAATGATCAATTGATGCTTAATAGCCTGATTAATGCCTCTCAAAACATCTTTAAAATACTTCACATTAAGTAAAAGTCAATCATACTTTAAAAAAATCGAAGTAAAGTGTAGTAACATATACGAAAATGAAAATTAGAAGTTATGTCACTAACAAGGAGAGAATAAGTTGAAAGAACTAGTTATACAAGTAAAAATATTACAATTTAATTTTAAAATACATGAATAATTTGCTAATCAAGCTACATTACATATATATATATAGGTAAATGTTTTTTTCACATTCTTTTGTTACATACATTTGCTACACAATGGTGTAGATTCCCTTAAAATTTTTGGGAGTCACATATTTCAATCAAATCTACACCATTGTGTAGCAAATGTATGTCTCCTAGAATGTTAAATTATCATTTTCCATATATATACATATGTATATATATTTAAGAAAGTGGGGCCCTGAGGGGTTTGAGGGCCCTAGGTGGTCGCCTTACTCACCCACCTACAGGGTCGACCCTGCTCATATTCTAGATGCTCTCCCAATTGTTGATATTAAGTATGAACGATCTTCAAATATTGTTGCTCATAAATTAGCTACTAAGCATGAGATTTTATGAAAAATCTTCAAACATAATTTTGGTTAAGCCCCTCCTAGTATTGTAATTAAGGCATACACAAAGTCCTTTCTATAGCATTAATTGTTTAATTGTTAGAAATATTAAAAATATACTATTTAAAAGTTTAGTAAGAAAAAAATATACTATTTGAAAGTTTAGCAAGAATTTAAGGTGATGTACCTACTTTTGATACATATATTTGCTTTGTAGTACATTCTAATCATTTTATATTCCCATCAAGATGTTTCCAGTTAAATGATATTAAGTATATTAAGTGAAAAGTATCAGTAACTGTGAGAGTGGACTATTTGTATAATACATGTGGGGAATACTGTACTCGAGGATAAGGGATATAATACTCTAAGTTAAAGTGTCGATAAACACCAATAAAAAAGAAACTTGCTAGATTTCATACACACACGAACACCAAATAAACATGAGTGATTGGTGATTGAGTTCGACTATCACACCTACATCTACGAGGCCTCACCCTGAGAAAAAACCAATATCGATTTAAAGGTATAACCACTGTAATAAACCTCACTATTTTTCTCTAGCGACTTAACAATTGATTAATGCAAATGATGTTTACAAACTGACGTACCCATTTTATATAAACTTCACTCCATAATCGTTTCATCTAGGAGATCAGTCCTAGTTATGATCTTGTAAAACCTCATCGATCTCCAAGTCGCTAGTGTTCGATTCAACGAACTATGAGATAACTAAACCGTGCTAAGCTTCAAGATTGACTTATTACCTTTACAAATCTATTCATTTACTTGCGCACATAATCCGATAGGATTTTTTTGGTTTAATCCATATAAAGCTTTTGATTTTTAGATAACTTGGATCTTCATCATCTGAACTATATTAAGATCATTCTATTAAGATAATAGTTACAATAGCATGCCACTTTTGAAATCCTAAAATTTTTAAAACATGATTAGGTGACTAATTAAGTATTTTTCCAATTTTAATTCATATTTAAGAATCTGAGGTGGGAACCACGTGTCATGGAAATGAGTGTGTATTATATTCTATTTTGTCGTAATTCAAGGGCAAAATGAAGTCAATACACATTGTTCGAAGTTAACCAAATGCGAAAGGACTCTTTCCAAATTTTCATTGAATTCGAGGTTTAATTGAGTAAAATAAAGTTTTAGTTTAAGAAACGGAGCGGGTAAAAGGACTGTGATTTTAGCTAAACGTACCCCACGTGAGTGAAATAACCCAACTACCCCTCTATATAAAAGGGCTTTTACTAACCATACCCCACTCGCCCCGCCTCACTCACTCATCGCATATCACCACCAACCGAATCTCACAAAATTCGAGCAAAACCACATCGATTCAATGCCGTGGGTGCATTCCTCATTTAGTTTAGTGCCGATTTCTAAGTTTTTTTGTATTCTTTTACTTTTTTGAGTTGGTATTTTGGAATATTGTTGTTGGATTTATGGCTTCAATTTGGGAATTGAATCTTGCATTTTGAGTGCAAAGTTTCGATGGAATCGAAGATATTAAACGATTCTGAGCAAAACCCACAATTTTTTTGTCATTTTCATGTGATTTTTGGGAGTTTTGAAATTTTGTGTTCATTTTTGTTGTCCCGTGGGTGTTGGACACATAGAGCCAACATATCTTCGGAGGTGTCGGACACACAATCGACACCTCTAAAGAGGTATCAGTCGACTTCGACCGAAGTTGCAAAAATAACTAAGTTTCAGTGGGTGACGGAGGAATCCAACCGAGACTTTTTTAAAGGTTTTGGACCTATGTGTCTGACACCTCTAAAGAGGTATCAGTTATGTATGTCCGACACCTCTTCAGAGGTGTCGGGTCTTTATGTCCAAAGCATCTTCTGAAGGGGTGTTGGGGTAAGGGTGATAGTAATGGGGTACAACAAGGGTATTTTTGAATTTTTTTTAAAAAAGTGGGGTATGCTAAGTAAAAAGTGGGGTACAAAGAAGAAAAAATTCAAAAGGGGTTCATTTAGCAAAAATCGGGGTCCTTTTAATCAACAAATCTCTTTAACTTTTTTTCGCACTAGATTTACTCTTTTCTCCCTAACTCTCTCAGCCCAAACAATCTCCTTACTATTGTCTCTCTCGCTAGCATCATCACTGTATCTCTTTATTTGAAGAAGAATAGTTGAGTTATTGATGTTGAAGTTGAGTTTAATCAATGAAATTATTGAACTGTATGCTGTAGTTAGTGGATATTTAGTGAATTCAATGGGTTTTGATGTATTTCAATAACTTGGACAATGTTTGATCGGTTTTGAATTGTTTTTAGACGAAAATTTAGGTGTGCTAATGAATTTAATTCATTGTTTTTTTATTTTTAAGCTTTTAGTGTCAACATGATTTGGGAATCAATTTTACTTGATTAATTGATTGATTTTGTTGGGTTTGAATGTTGGAAATCTATGTGGTACACTTAATTTAATATGTTCATTGTTGGTTAGGGGTATGGTAAGGTTTGCGTGGGATTTGCGAAAGTTTTAAATACTAGTTGGTGCTTTGATAGCTTGTGCAGTCCTATTTTCATGCCAAGTTGCGTCATAGTTTTGAGAGATCATAAGATCGATCTTAATCAAGACTTCACTTGGCTTTTGACAATTGTATACCAATCTAGGCCCTTAAAAACCCAATTTGGAATTTCTGGTGGTTCCGTGGTATTTTTTAGGCTAAGAAAAATGGCTGAAAACAACCTTACGCACTCTCAAAAAGTGAGCTGCCCCTCTACACTTCCCGGTTCAAGACCTATATCAAAAGCTACAGGGAATGGGAGTTCACAACATGATTAGGAAGGAACCATTTTTACACAAAGATTTATTTTTTTGGAGATTTCAAACATTTTAAGAAATTTGACCGGATAAAAAATAAATAAATTGGGTTTTGAGGTTTTCCTTGCAAGGATGGATTAGGGAATTTGCTATGAACTAAAATTAAGTTAAATAGGGATATTACACGATTTTCTAGTGTACTAAGAATACAAGAACCATGAAGTTTTTAAAAACGACTTAAAGGAGGGATTTCTTTATTGCATTTCATTTAATTGACTGAGAATAAACCTTACAAATTGAATTATTAAGTGTCCAAAAGGATAATAAGCTATTGTATTGATTAATCTAGGAAGTTTTACATGAAGTAGGTGTGCAAATGATAAAGTTGTTTAGCTTTGTGGTCCTTTTAATGATATTATGCATAATGAAATATTGATTGTTGTGAATCCAAACAAGGACTTAAATATTAATGAATTGAATTTATATGATATATGAAAGTACGTGTAACACGAGATTTGTGAAAATGAACAATTGATAGTGAAGATAAGGTAACATCAAGAATGGGTCAACGGGTATCGAAATTCGAAAAAACGTATAAAACGAGATTTTAAGGTGGTTAGTAAGCCTTAAAATGACCTTTACTACTATTTGAATTATCTGTGTACCTGCATTTGAAATTTTAGTCTGTATTGCATTTTACATTTTGATTGGTCAAGCATTCATGTCATACCGAACGATTAGTTGCTAGTGCTACGATTAACGAGTAGGACTGAGGACTAAGCACTATAACAAGTGGGACGTAAACAAAAGATATCAAAGACACGCAAATTTTTTAGGGAGCATGCAATGAAATCTTATAACTGTTTTAGGTTCATCGTAGTAAGGCCTACTTATTATGAACTTATAACACAAAGATAGGGATACATGTTATTATATATATTTGTAGATATTATTGAAATGCAAATTACATGTCTCCATATATAAGACTAATATTTGTAGGAATACATATCAATGTTGGAATTTACTTGCCAGACATCCTCAAGTTGTTTTTTGTGATGTCAACATATAATATATACTAGAAAAAAACAAATAAGCATGATGAGCTGTGGTCAATGTTTTTAAATCATTTATTTCTTAATCTATATTGATTATATAGTTTATTTTAGGTTCTCAAGTTGAGAGTAGGTCTTGGTTTAGCCTTCAAATAAGCACTATTGTATATCGATTATCGAAATAAAACAAATCATATACGCAGTGGGAATTTAAAACTTTTTTCGATAACCAAAATAAGATACACAATATTAAAAACAAACCGGAATAAACCTCGGTTATATAATCACCCATCCCATGTGATATTACAAAACTGTAATTTAATACAAATATATAAGACCAGAGAAAGTCATTACACTGTGACCCCCATTTTATTTATAAAACTAGGTCCAATTACCCATCGGCGCCATTAATACGAGTGCTAAACCAACACACCGCACATATGTGATGTTTAGCCAATCGATTAATGCCCAATGGTTCTATCATAAACCATTTAGTGAATATGTAACCCACGCAACCTATTAATTGAGTAGGAGTTACGTATAGATGAGAGATCAGCCCCAAGTCCTATACAACCTGGTCTTAGCCTTGAGGAGTTACTTTCGTGGATCACATTAGACACCATTTTTTGTTCATTAAAAAAACCATCACAGTGCACATAATCCCCCATTTCAATCCAACAACTACATGAACTATATATACTAAATAGCCAATCAATATTGATAAATAAGTGAATCCGTACTTATCTCGGGTTTAAGTCTTCATTTCCCAAATTCCTTAGATTTCCAGTCATCTCACGTTTCCTCGGTGTTCCTCAACCTATCACCAATCATTTGTTGTCAATTTGAGTCTAGTATACTCTAATTAGAACCCCTAGACCCAAAGCTCTCGATAAACCACCCAAATCAAATCAGTTTTCTATTGATCTGAGGGTGGATAGCGCACTATGTCCAGGAGCTAGCGCGCTATTCGCATTACTGAGCTTCATACACACTTTTGGGGTCTGATAGCGCGCTACCTGACATGGATAGCGTGCTATCCGGATGTCAGTTATCTTCCCCAGTAAGTGTAGCGCGCTATGGCCAATGCCTAGCGCACTATGCGCACTAGACCTGCAACCCCAACACATTTCGAATGATCCAAACTTAACCCGAACCACATCCAAACTCAATAATTGCACTGCCAAATAATTAGGGAGGACATCTAATGAGGTTATAAACCTTTTACCATTAATAAAAAACACCAATTCACAACGATTGGATCATCACCATAAATTTAAACTTCAACTAACTTGAAAATCAAACTTACCAAAGTGATGATCACTAGCTTTTGATCCGTTTAAGCTCATCAATTCGTGTTAATTCAGCTCCTCGAATCATCCCCTTCAGATTAAATCAAGCTCGAGTCTCCTCTCTCTCAAATGTTCGATCGAATCTAAGAGGATAAGAATAAATTTTTGTTTTTATATATGGATTTTCCTCGAGATACTTGTCGCGCTATCTCGAGACCGATCGCGTTGTTGATGCGTTAAAAATGAAACAGCTTAAAGTGACACAAAATTTGACATAACAAGCACTTACACTTCGTTCGAGACGATTCGATAATCCATATATTTCTAATATTCTTTTATTTTCCAATATATATTTATATATTTAAAAATATATAAATATATATATATCGCATATTATTCACCAATAAACTCACCAGACATGACTACAAGTGTCTTTGAGCGTGCACATTTTTGCCACGACTCCCTTGTCACACTTGGTGTCCCGGTAAACCTTAGTTTATTAGGTATTATTCGTTTTATCGGCTTGTGTAAAATTTCTTTATTGTACCACAACCTATATATAAATTGAATTAACAATCCAAACAAACATCATACATCATGCAAACGCATGCACACGCTAATCGAGGTACGCCGAACTTAATCACGAGCCTAACTCGAATTAATTAGGATTCAGATTAGTACTAATTACCATCTTAAGGTAACGGGTCATTACAATTTTGATGTTAATATGCATTGTAGAGCTATTGTATTTAATCTAAGGTTTGTAAGCCTAAAACATATGAATTGATTTAGAAAAAATATTTAAAATTAGTTTTCATATTATACCGTGAACTGTGAAGTGTTGTGAGTCCTTCTAGGCTTTCTCCTATGCCGCTTTTTTAGGTGATCTTCGATGTTGGTAGCCCACTTTTTAAAAAGACTCTGCCGAGATTTTTATAAACTTAGAAAATCTAACCATATGATTTCCTAATTTGCTCCACTTAGAGGAATTGAGAAGTAAGTTGTTTTGGCGAAATAGAGATTATCTCGAGGATATTAATCGAATAAATAGATTATTGTATCATTGCTTATGTTTTGATTCAAAAGGGTATACAAATCCATGATTTAATGGTTCATTTGATTTAGACCTTGAATGGGTGTAATGGAAGTGTTTTATGGCTTTAATACATGTGTTTTACTGTTGTTTTGATTAGATTTAGACCCTTGGAGGTCAGTGTGTCGCTGGAGAATTCGGATTCTAGTTTTGGATTCCCGATTTCTAAAATCTTGCTTATCAAGAGCAATCGCCTCGCTTACTAGTGGTATGAGGCTGGCCATGACGCTAATTGGGAACGACGATATGCCCAACAATCTCTTAGTGTCGTGACATACAACTTATGATGCTGACAAATCACTGGGTCATAGTTTTGTTTATCGATTCGAATCACAACAATCACACCTAGTGCCTTGTGGATAAACCCATGGCACTGAACAAATTTTCAAAAAATAAACTAGACGTTCTATTTTCTGAATTTACCGTGTTTTAATAGAGATATGATGTCGGGACAAGGGTCGAGGCAGTGGTAACTAACCCCAATAACCTTTGTCGCCATGGCATTGCCGTGGCGAAGGCGTCACATTTATTCGGAAAGGCTTTTACATCGTTTTCAAAATATTAATACGAATTTGAGTAAACGTACCTCTAGCAAACATATTTATGACACGAACATAAACGTATACCAATGTAGACACGAGGAGAACCTGGATTAAAACTTCTTAGCAAAGATGGAATAAGATAATAGGGCTTCGAGATAAGTGGGGTTTGCTTTATCTTTAATCATGCCATGCAATTAGTTATGCTAGAATTCATGATAGTGAATGATTGATATCTAGTTGGAATCACGTTGAATACATCTTATCTTTCTGTTTCATCTTGTCCTTTGAACTCTTTATTAATGAATGCATATGGAACTAATGTACTTAAAATGAATAATTGTAATGGTATCTCGGACTGGAGAGTCGGCTGCCACCAGTCATCTCCCTCTGCTACGCTTGAACACCAATCTATTGAGGTCGGGTTCTATTGGATACAATTATCAAGTTGGTTATTTAAACACCAACCTGTTGAAGCCAGGTCATTTAAGATACCGTTAAAGCCAAGTTGGTTGTCGCATCAGACATTTGTATTTAGTTTCCACTTCATTGACTCTATGGCATTCGTGTTATCATTGTTATCTTGTTGACTACCTTGTTTGGGCTTTATTCCGTTGCATCTTGCATTATATAGTACGCTTGTATATGTTATCCTTTCATGCCCATAATGATAGTAGGAATTAATGAAGAACCTTGTTCATGCTAGTTATTACGCATTAGGTATTGCTTGGATCATTGAGGGTAAAGCACGCTTTTGCTTTACTGAGCCCGTTGAAATATTTCTCACCACACTATTTTCCCCCTCCAGCTACTTAAGCTGCTACTCAAGATAAAGGAAAGGGTAAGGTCGTAGCGTAAAGCTCTTTTCTTTTTTGCATGGTTGTTTAATTTATGTTTTTATTGATTTTGAGATACTTTGAAATAAACAGGGGATTTTACCACGTGTAGACTTTGTGAAACCAATTGGTTAGTTGGTAAACTTTTGTAAGACCTTTTACTTTATTCTTGCACCTAATAGACTAGAAGACTTTTATTCTGCACTATTTATATGTCTTAGTAGTATTTCATAGATTGTCTTGTATTATTAACAAATGTTAAGGCTTATTAGATCATTGCCCGACTCGCTAGGTTATCTAAAAGGTTTGGTGATGGTTTAGGCCAGGCGGCCCTGGTTATAGGATTTGGTGTCGTCACAGTTTATACTAGACACGGTTCACTTATTCAGAATCACTCTATTGCTAAGAAAATTTCTTTTAAATTTGTTTTAACTAAACTACTATATTCTAGAAAATAATTTAAAATAACTTGTACTCTTATATTAAGAAGATCTTAGTTCACAACTTCACCTAGGTAATAAATTATTATGCTTTAATATCCCACTTCCTTCATCTTCATTATGTATGTACAATGTTTAATTAAAATAGACAGATTTCCTTAAAATTCACTTCAACCCACTGTCGTGATGGAAATGATCCTAATGTGCAAACTAGAACTCCACCTATCCGTGTGAATAACGTTAGTTCCATATTTCCTAATGTTCCAAATCTTTAGATTCATAACCACTTGATTTTACTATCATTGCCACCCTAATCAATAACTATCTATTGTTGTTATATATTTTATGGTTGTATCATCCATATCCAGCTTAAAAGCTCCAATTGTTATGGTAACTCTTAAAAACTCTAACCAACAAACAAATGATCAAGATGTTCATAGCATTACGTACAGAATCAATACAAATCATAACCATTGCACTTTTTAATCAATATAATATGTTCATACTTCTTTTAGCATAGTATTTATACCATAGGATCCATTGATCCTTAAGATAAAAAAAAACTACTCACTCATCATTGAAATAAATATACACATCATGGTATTCATTGCAATCAAATATAAAATTAAATAACTTCAACTAAATCAAGGAACCAATACCGAATAACCACACGTGGAGTCAATAATTTCTTCTCCTCCAAAACTTTTCTTAGTACTCAAGAACAATGTAAATTTTGCTAATTTGTCGTAAACTATGATAATGGTTGATAATTTATGATAATTGGTGTGTTTACCACGTTTTAATACCTATTTATACTCCTTAAACTCTTTAGAATACAATTAGAAACCCTAATTAACAATTCCAAATGAACTAGAATCCTAAAGTTTCTATTTTTTATGTCCCAATGCTATCAATAAGTAACCCACGCTTTGTATGTTAAGCCATGCTGCCGCCACAGCTTTCGACCTTTTTATGTGAATTTTTCCTTTACAGTAGGTTTGGCGCCATGTGTACATTATCCTGACACCGTGTGTACAACACCATGGCACCGCCACTACGTTGACTCCACCACACCACTTCTCTCATTCTCCACACCTTGTGCATTCTTCCCATGGCGTCAAGCCTCCATGCCATGACGTCAAGTGTACTTTTGTGCATTTTTCCTCCTTTCATCATGAAATCCCTCCTTTGTCCTCTTTGTACCTTGAATACCAAAAAACATATAAATACCATCAATTAGAGCTCATTTCGGGATACGTATACCAAATATACTACAAAACTATCATTATATATAAGTCAAATTAAACACTTATCAAATACCCCCAACATTGGGTTTTGTACGTCCCGAGTAAAAATTTATTCTACTAAGTACTCTTACTACTACTCATAATACCTTATTCAATTTGCATAGTTCATGGAGTATCCTTTAATTCAAATAAGTTCAAGTTAATAATCCACTGAAGAGTTTTTATTTGCAAAAACTAATATTTTCAAAAACACGTAGCTTTAACAACACATATAATTCACTTTCAAAACTTACAAGTAGTTCACAACCAAAACCATCACTACTCACAAGTTTATTTCACCTCAGTACTCAAGTAGCAAGTGTACAATCTCATGATTTCTCATTAAGCTTAAGAATTCACAAATAAGCATAGACATACTAATTTAGTAGACTTTAGCACTTCAAGAGTCAATAGGGCTTCATATAGTTTGAAAGAAGACTTAACTCAACTAAGTTAGTTATAAGCGAGTTAAATCTTTTTATTTGATGAGTTTTAATCTAACTTCCGCCATTCTTTCTATTTATATAACTCTTTTCTTTTCTTTTCTCCATATATTTCTAGTTGTACACTCCCTACTCATTTTCCTTTGAATTTTGCTTTTTTCACTTTTTCCGACCATCATGTTCTCTGCTCATTTTCATGTGGAACTTGTGGGACTCTATTTTATATAAAACTCTTGTTAGTACTTCTCGCTTTCACTTTATCAAGCAAGTCTTAACTCCAACTTTTCATTAAAAAACAATCTTTATTGCATTCTTTTTTAGTATTAAGTCGTTATTTACTTCATGCTCAAATAAGATTCATACTTATTATAGAATTCCTTTGATATCTAACTTTTTCACAAGTGTTTTAGTATTCTTCTTACTTTTGTTTCAAGTTCATGGTCTTCCCTAACTTTTAGTTTCTAATCATTAAATTATATTGTTGTTTGCTACATTTTCTATTTTCTTTAAAACTTTAACAATCTCTTAAGTTTCATATTAACAAGAATCTTGTATATACTCATCCTCAATTAAAGGCATAAACCCTAAAAATGAATTATTTTTTCATTTATATATTACTACTATATATAACCTAATATATACTACATATACATTCAAATTGTAAATAAATGAAAAAGATGCACTACCATGTTTTTCCTCTTTAACTGCTTCAAAAATAAAATCTTACGATCATACCTGCAGTGTTTATCCTTATTTCATCATTTCTTACCAATTCACATAGTGTAGTATTGATGGCCTAAATTTAAACCAAACCTTATCCTCAAGGTTTAAAAATAAGCCTGAAAACACTAACACATAAACATAATAATATAAAAAAACATAAAAACGCGTAAGCATAAAATTTTAACAACTACGAAAGTGACAAAATATCCAACTCCTTGACGTTCTTGTGAATAGGCAGCATATGTTGAGACTTCTCCATTCCGATTAAATTTCACTCAGCAAATGGTCTTTCCTATACATTTTGCACAAAACTTTCAAAAGATAGAAAATTATTAAATCGTTTGGATTGTTCTAACTAAACAAAAGAAATAACTAAAATTTAAAAAAACAAAAATTAAAATCCTTTTTGCTGCCTCCTAGTAGCGCTTTTAACGTTATTAGCCTGACTCTTTTTCGCATGTTTAGTCCGAGTCTCAATCGAGATACTCCATTACTTTAAATGTTTGAAGTAATTACTCGTACACAAATACTTTGGTTACCGACTTCCATGTATCACCATCTTTATGAGTTAACCTAGATAGATGGTCTGGAACTAAATTTTCACTTCTTTTTTATCTTTAATTTTCAAATCCAACTCTTCTACTAATGACACCTATCTAACCAATCTTGGTTTGGCATCCTTCTTTATAAACAAATAACATATTGATGCATGGTTAGTGTGCATAGTGACTTTTGATCCCTATATGTAAGCTTTAAACTTGTCACATGTAAACACTACTGCCAATAGCTCCATTTATGTGGTAGTATAATTTTGTTGTATTGGATCCAATATCTTACTTGTATAGTATATACTTCAAAATGTCCCATCTCTATGTTGGCCTAGCACTGCTCTTACTTAGTGATAGCGTATTGATTGCCTACTGAAGTTCACCCTTAACTACAGAACTAGTTGTTATGCTTTGAACTAGACATCAGAAACATAATAAGAAACTAGATCTCTAACTTTGATACTTTTATAATGCTCTCCGTCACTTGGAAATTTTTATATCTTGTAGATATTGAATAAAACATCCTCATCATTGACTTGTAACCTTAATTCTCCCTCTTAAACATCTATCAGAACTCGTGCAATTGATAGAAATGGTCTCCCTAAAATTAATGGTACATCTTTTTCATCTTCCATATCTAGTACTCTGAATCTTCCATGTGTGATTCATTATAGTCCCTAGCACGTTGCTCCATGTTTGAATATTTTGAGCTTCCGACGTCTCCTCCAATATTCTCCTCATGTCATCTCTGATTTTCCTTCTCTATTTTGTTTCTCTTCTCACTATCTCAACTCTCTCTTTCTAATCCTCTATGTCTACATAACTATTCAATCTACCATATATTTCTATAACCTCATCCATGATGGTCTTCTTCGGTAAAACATCTAAATTGATGCCTACCATGTTCACTTGGTCTATCCTACAAAAGGCAGCAATCATCAAGGGGAAAAGAAGTCCATCATTCTTTTTGGTGGTGATAGCATTCCTAATTGATTCATAAGCGATTTTGAAACATCCAAGTATCATAGCCCCATGACAATATGGTAAAGTAAGGAGGCCTTGTAATTCACTATTTCATAGTATTGCAAGCTCAACTGTAAGCTAGCATTGATGAAATAACATCAAGCTTTAGTGGTTTTCCTAAAAAAATTTGTGGTTATGTGCTTGGGATACCCCTCCATGTCGAAAATAAATCCATCTCCATTGGTTGCTTTTAAACTTCCCCTTATTGTCTTGGTTGGCAAATGATTCTTAATTCCATACTCGGGTTTAGATTACTCGTCATTTAATTTTTGTTTAAAATCCCGTAATCCAAAATACATGTTTATTCTTGTAGCAGAGTAATCCACTGTCCTCACTCTAACTCGGGAGTAATCCCCTTCTCGTCTTTATGATGTCTAGGATCCTAGGCCTAAACTTCAATTTATTTTTCCCATTAAATCCCCTCTCCTGGATCAATTTCCTATCCTTAATTACATCATTCGTAAATTTTTCATAGGCCATTCTCATTTACAAAATTTTCCTTCCTTATTTCATAGTTTTTCTTGCCTATCGGTATCTCTTATTCAACTTCCTCTACTTCTTTCTCATCCACATAATCATCCTCAATATTAAAACTAAATGAAGAAGGTGGACTATGTTCTCTTTGCAATCTAATCCTAGGTGTGTTGAAAGACATGGACGTGGGTTGGATTCGGGAAGCTTTGGATTTTGTTTTTTATTTTTCTACTAACTTTTCTTTCCCTTCCTCTTCTCGTGAACTTCTACCCTTACCACCTCTAGTCATTTGGAATATTATAGGTAAAAGAGTGAACCTGTGAAATCATTTGGGACTAAGTTTGTCGAAAAAGTATTCGGTAAATTTCAAATTATTTATCGAGAAATAAGAAATCATCGGGAAAAGCAATTTTGAGATTTAGATTTTAAAATTTATATGAAAGTTGTTGATAAAATTGCATTGGAAAAAACAAGCTTTGTAAGTAATTCAAATTAATCGATAGGTATTCACAAAACCTCCAAACTCATTTGAAACTTAATCTCAAATTAGTTTGCGTAAAAATTCAATCTACTCGCCATTTATGAAAAATAGTTCAAAAATTCGATAGTAGTAAATGAATCATCACATCACTCCCATACTAATATTATAATAGAAAGCATTCGATATCAAAATCATAAAAATTTCAAAATTGAGTTCATATTCAAGCAATCAATCCAAAACCAACGAAAAACCAAAAATTTAATCCATAATAGATTTGGGTTTTAGTCGATTACCTTCTTTAAAATGATTCTTTTAAGTTTTGAACCCAAGATCACTTCTCAAGAACTCTACCAAGCTCCTATTCAAACTCCCTTGCTCAAGCCCTAGGTGGCTCTATACTCTCAATACTCACCATGTTTTGGGGTTGAATATGTGAAAATTGAGGTGGGAATCACTTATATATACTAAAGATTAAGCTATGGGAGGTTGAATCTATAAGAAAATGGTCTCTTGATCGAAAGGGCACAAATGGTTTGTGAGTGTGAATGTTTGAAATGTGGCGATTTGGGATTCTATTTTGAAAAACTCAAATTTGTTCCCAGCGAATCACAGTTTAAGTGGATTAGCTGAGGAGTCATTGATAAAATTGCTAGAAATGAGCCTTAGTGACTCATTGAAAAACTCAAATTTGTCTAGCGATTTCTAGTTATAAACGTGATTCGCTGAAATATCGCTAACATCGAATTTACAGTAAAAATTCTACAAACTGATGTCGATTTAACCAGCGATTTCTAATACAAACTAGAATCGTTAGGAAATTGTTGGTTTAATTTTATTATTTTTCCAAGTAAATCAATTTTTCCAATTAATTATCACATATATATATTAATAAATGTAGAAATATTTGAAGTTTCCTAATTCAATTAAGTTATGTATTAAATAATTTATTGTATTGCCATAATTACCTAATTAACATAAACTTAATGCATTAAACAATGTAGTACGAAAATAAATTGGCATGATCAACCCCCCTTACAGGAAGCTATTCCGGAATTGAATTCTTAAAATATCCTCATTATAAGAGTCAAAAAGTTGAGAGAATATAAAAGACAGCATACTAATCCTAAAACTAAAATAGAAAATAAATATAGAGTCTAGTCGCCTCTCATAAAGCACTTTATTTTCTGTCGTTAGCTCAACTGAACCACGCAGTACTAGGTTGGTTCTGTGAACTTAAGTGTAGGGTTATCCACTCTTCTGCCATTCCAAAAAGTGATTGCTAGGTCATCCACTCGAAAAGTAATTGCCTTATTTAGAGTATCTATGAAAGCTTGCAAAGTGGCTAGAAAGATCGTCCTGAAATTAATGGAGGATCTTTGTTAGTGAAGTATGGCATAACCAAATAGTCTGTAAGAATAATATACTTGTCAATCTGAACTGGTACATTAGTAACCACACTTATTGGTTTTACTGAATACTTGTTTAATAGGGCAACTTTTTCGGAAGCAAGTACATCCAATTCTAATTGAGTGTGAAGGAAAAATGAATCAGCATGTAGTTTGCCCTAGAACCTGTATCACATATAGCTTTAAAGTTCCAATCCCATTTAACCTCTATGTTTATGTATATATCTCCTGGATCATCAAGCTGGACAATTGTTGGATTCTTCTTTTTCTTCTCTGTATTCTTCATAGATTTAATTTCCTCCATTTTTTTATTTGAACATTGTTTGATTGCCTAACCCTCCATTCTTTGGTTATTGTCTGTTGATTAGCAGTTTCTTCACCTTGCTTGTTCGTGGTCTTAGCATTTCCATCTTCCATTGTTACTACATTAATAGCATATATTTCAGCTTCATGATAATTTATTAAAAAAATTCATTATTTTCAGTTTGTTCATTATCAAATTCATCAGATTTTCCATAGATATCTTCGTCATTTAAATGAAAAGTGACAATTTTATTTTCAAACTCCATAGACATTATTCCTTCAAAGATATCTAGTTTTGTTTTAGCTTTTTTAAGGAATGGTCTTCCTAAAAGTATAGATGGGGACTTAGCTGATATTGAGTCTCCCATTTCCATGACATAGAAGTCAGCGAGAAATATTAAGTCATTGACTTTGACTAAAACATCTTCTAGTAAACCATAATGTTTAATAACGGTATTGTCAGCTAAAGTAAGGTTAATAGGTGTATTGGTCAGTGAACCTATTTTCATTGATTCATATACCTTGAGTGACATAAGGTTTATTGATGCTCCGAAATCACATATAGCAAAATCTATTAAAGAAGTTCCTATTGCGATAGGAATTCCAAACATCCCTAGGTCTAAACATTTCTGAGTATGTTCTTTTTAATTAAGGCAGGCAATTTTTGTCCTAAGTCTTCTTTAGATTCTTCTAAAAACTTGTCTTTTGATTCAGAGAATTCTTTTAAAATGTTATCATAATTAGAAACTGCATAACTGATTTCATCAATGGTTCATTAATTTCTATATGTGTAAATGATTCAAGAATTTTTCATTGATTTCATATTCCTAAGTGTTAGCTAATCATTGTGGAACGGTAGAATATGAACACACATCTTCATTCAGATTATCATAACTCTTATCACTTTTATCCTTATCAATTAATTTAGACTTTTTAAAAAATTTTCATATGCTTCAACTCTGGCTAAATACCATGGGTACAACCTTCCAAGAAAAGGTGTAAGTTTTAATTGTTTAACCATCAATTTTACAGTAGGAAAAACATTAGTCATCATTTCTTCTTCTTCTTCTTCAATAGTCTTTTGAACTTTCTTTTTATTACTTTTTTTAAGTGTCTTGCCAATTATAGTTGTGTCTTTCTTATCACTGAATTTAGCATTAACTTATGCTTGATTAGAAGGAGCAACATTGGTCTGAGTAAGTGGTTTAATTTAATTATTATATAGAGTACTTAACCTATTTATTTGCAAATTCATTTGACTTAATTGATTTTTCAATTCATTAATGGTAGAGTCAGTTTTAATTTGGTTTTGAGAAATCAGTGTAAATTTTCAATTATTTTGACTCATAAAGTTATGGAGTATTTGCTGTAAATTTGGATTCATATGTTGATTGTTTTGTTGAGGCTCCTCATTAAGTGCAGGTTATATCAGAGCTTTTGGTCTATAAATGTTATAATTCTTATTTTGAGGACATAGCTAAGATTTGGTTTCGTTCTTCCAGGATAATAAGTATTATCAGCATATTCATTTCTTTAGGGACCAAGAAAATTGATTCATCATTGCATTAACCACTTCATTATTTTCTTCTTGTATAGTAGGACATGCATCTATAGGATGTGTAACCTCATTACAGAATCCACTAGCCTTAACTTGATTAGATTTTTCGTTAGCTAATAACTTAACCATCTTAGATAATTCATTAATTTTATAATCGGTTGCATTATTTTTCTTACTATACACTTCATAGAGTTTCTTTCTTAACGATTCAACTTTTTCACCATATTGGTTAGATTGTTTTGTCATTTTAGTAATTGCTTCTTTCGCTAAAGTAGATGTTGTTTCAAATAAAGATCCACCCCATACTGTGTCTAGTAGTCTTTGTTCAAAATGATTGAGTCTTTCATAAAAATATTCTAATAAAGCTCTTTGAGTGTACCCATGTTGTGGACAAAAAGAAATTAATCTTTGAAATCTATCCTAAAATTCATTAAATTTTTCATAAAAATATTCTAAAAGAAATTATTTGATTTCTATAGGAACTAACTTTTCTAGCAAGCACGTATTCATCTAGGAAAGCTTCTAACATTTGAGTCCATGTAGTTATCAATTCTTGTGGGAGATGGAACAACCAGTCTTGTACTTGATCTTTCAATGCAAATGAAAAAGCCTTAAGTTTGACTTGTTTTAAAGAACCTTCTTTCAGTTTCATCCCATTAACTTTATGTTGATTCTCCCTTATGAATTCTTGTGGGTCTTCATTGTCTTTACCATGGAAGTTAGGTAAGGCACTAATAATCCAAATCTAAGTTCAAATTCAAGAAATCCATCGGGGTATGCTATACACATTAGCTCATATGATGTAACATTTTGGTTTGCTTGTCTAAAATTGAGTTCTCTATTATTATTGATAACTCTGTTATCATTGTTATTATTAATGACAATGTCATTAATATCATTACTATTCCATCCTATCAACTAAATCTTCTTTAAGTTGTTGCCTTAAACTTCGATTAAAAGTTCTATTAATTTCAAGATCAAACGGACGTAAAGATCCTATTGAGTTAACAAGACGAAGTGTATAGACCATACAACGTCCATAATACTTTAGAAATTATCTAAAAATCCTCGACAATGGTGCCAATAATTGACACGTGTCAAGCGTGAACAATAATTTTCCGTGTTTTCTATTAACTTGAAGTAGTGGTAATGTGATATCATCTACACAGGGATTTTCAAAATCTCAAAGGAAAGTAACTTTTTTTTGTTTTAATTAACTTAATTAATCTAGCTAAGCAGGAATTGAAATATTAAATAATTTAATAACTATAATTACTAACTCAAATAACTAAATTAACTAAATCAATTTAAACAAATCAAATTCATACTAACTTAAACAATATTCAAATGCAATTCAATATAAATAAACTAACATCTAAACAAACCCCACTAAAAATATAATATATTTGGATTACTTTCAAACACTAGAATATAATATCACTTCATACTAATGTTATAATTGTAAAACATGGAATCTTAGAATCATTAAACCCTCTTTCATAATAGGTTGATAGCTTTTAGCTAGCCACTAAGTTTCCTTAATTCAATGGACTTACCACATTCTTATGATTGTAAATCTACCCATTGGATAAAATGCGACACTATAGAAATATGATAGCATTAAGTTCAATGAAAATCATGCTTAATCTAAGCCAATATTATCGAAGCCGCATAATAAACAACTTAGAACACAATCACCTAAGACACCCACTCGAGAAATGCCCTATAGATAAATCCTACGTACTACTTTTATAATTGTTGTCAATAACTATAGACATAGATTTAGAATCTTAATACCACATAAAACATTTGCAAGTATGCATGCAATAATAATCTCTTTTAGTTGTAATATGGAAAAACAACTTGTTAATTCCATCATTGACGTGTAAGAATAGATCTAAATCATTAAGTACATGATTACTTAATTATAACTATCTAGTAATCTAAAATATATTACGTTGTCTATGGTTTGTTTAGATTGATAGACTACTCACTCGTGCTGGAAATAAACAATGCATAAATATAATTATAAGACATAATGAATGAATAAATACCTTCATACAAATCAAAGCTTTGAAGTATCTTCAAACTTAGACAATAAAACTTACCTAGAACAAAAGTTAAAAGCAGAAGGAAGAGACTTATTAGATTTATTTCGAAGCTCTCGGCCTTTTTTTTATAGTTTCCTTACGTATACATATCATAGATAAACTCAAATTCTTCATACTAATCTAAAAAGTCCGTAACCAACCTTAGCGATTCCTAATTTATACATAAATCACTGAGCAAATCACTGAGTTTAGCTCTCAGTGCTCCACCGATTCAGCTGGCGATTTATAGTTTATTTTTGAATTTGTTGCGGATTCGCTGCCCTTCTTTCTACTGCTGATTTATATGGTGATTTCTGGTGTTATTCCAATTTGTTGGCTAATTGCTGGTGCGTTTTTCCAGTTGACTATTTTTCTTTTCTTTATATTTTCTTTCATTTCTTCATTTTCCTATTTAAAACATGAAATCATAAAAACAAGAAAATACCTAGTGTAATATCATCATTTAAGTCTAAAATCAACTTAAATTACACTATAAATTTTTTATAATTATTGACTTGTCAGTAACCATTTAGACCTTGAAGGTGTTCCTAGTGATAAGGGGTGCTAGATTCTATTAAGAGAGTTTTAAGCGAACACTTATGAAAGTAACAACAAAACAGAGTCATGAGTTAGAGGAAAAATAGGGAATTATTTCGTTGCAAGAATAAATCGATATTTTGGTCTACCGAAATTTTATCCAAGAGAAAATGATGAGTACCCAAAACCTAAATATATGATTAAGTACCACTACCATACTGAGCAAATTAGGGGAGGGTTATAAGCAATCCATGATGATTGATTCAATTTAGACATTGAGGGATACCTGAAACATGTCACTATTAATTTTTAAAAAAGATCACGAAAGTGCGGTGTTATTTCATCAACTTCATCTTACAAAGCCAAGTCTATAGTATTACGAGATCATGAACTACAAAGGCACCTTGCTTTACCACATTGTAATGGGATTGGGATATTTGGATGTTGGTTAGATTATCTATGAATCGATAAGGAATGTCATCACAACAAAGAAGAATGACTGATTACCATTTCCTTTGATGATCACGACTTTTTGCAAAGCTAATCGAGTAAATATGCCAGGACTTGATATGGTTGTTTTACCAGAGAAGACCATCAGGCATGAAGTAATAGAGAGATATGGAAAAAATTAATGGATATGAGGACTCCGAAGATGAGAAAGAGAAGGCAGAAATAGCCAGAAGAGAGACAGAGCCAAAAAAAAATTAGAGATGACACGAAGAGAGTTTTAGAATATATGTCGAGAGCTAGAAATTATCCGAATGTGGAGCAACCTGCTAGGGACTATGATGGACTTTACATGGAGGAGTCAGAGTACAATTTTGCACAATAAAGTGAGAACTCTAAGGAATCAAGAACTGATGTTCGAGAACCAGAGGGCCTTAGCGATGAGCAATCACAAAATGGAGATGATAATGTTAAGAAGACATATAAGAAAAGGTCGTGCAGAGGTTCTTGTATCATCTACACAAATGCAACTACTAATTAATCGTATTTCTGATGATCAATTAACGCCAGGTTAGGACTACACTCTTTATGATCCCGTTGTGAGTTACCAGTCCTAAAGGATTGATCCAGTGCAGGATGATGATGATGATGCGACTTCCAGACGACAACATTGATTTCTTTACTCTACTTTATCTTCTTCATCTCTTAGTGATAATATGTGAGGTCTTGCATGTAAAACTCTGGTGATATACTATCTGTAATCTGTAATACATTTGATAAAGTGCTATGGTGATACATTTGATGCTACATTTGATATACGTTAGTGATGGTTTATTCATATATCATATTTTTATGCACTCTTTTGGTTGATATTGAGTTTGTTTATATATTCATTATCCAATTTATGATTATATCAATTTGTTTATGTTTCACGAGGAATATTTGTTTTGTTGGAAACTCGACTTTATTATTTAACGTTATGGACAAGGTTTGGAATGAGTTTGGGGGTATTTTAGGTGAAATATAGCAATGATAGCAAAGAAAGCAAGGAAAGAAAGGAAAGGTACAAGATAAATTTAGAATTGATGCAAAGTTCAAACTTTTGATCTGATATTCAAGTGAGTTGATGAAATTTTTTTAAATTTCTTCCGAATTCAAGTATGTATGAATTTCATTTTACTTTATTTTCGTTAGGAATATAATATAATAAATATATATAAATTTAATATAAGGTTGAATGGAAGTGATATTTTTATTACCTAAGTGGATTCTATGATAGAAGGAATTAATTTTTATACCCTTTTGATTAACTTTACTAGTTAATTTATATATCTGGATTGCTTGCCTTGTCTAATTCATGAGAATAGGCAGATGATCGAAACAATAATACAAGATAAATAAGACAGATTTTCAAGAATCTTGTGATACAAAAGCTATTGATTAAGTATTTTTATATTATATATAGAAAGTTATTATGTCACAATTGAAAAAAGAAATGAGTTAGAAACTGGTGAATTTTATAAGTTAGAAAGAATATTTTCTTCAAATTTAGTGGATAGAGAGAAGTGTTAACAAGAGTTTACAAATATATAAAAAGTCCAATAGATTCCATAGGAAATGGAGCAAGGAATCTATAGTGGGAAAAATGTTAGAATATCTATAGAAAATGGAGCAGGGACTCAAAATTCAAATAAAGGTATATATAATAATGAAAAAATAATAATTAAGATGAAGTATGAAAAAATGAGAGATGAAAAAGGGCAGATGTCCTTAAACTATTCAAAGACAAGATTAAGCTCGAGTGCTTGAAGCTAGGAATGAGTGAAGTATTTCTTTTTCTAACACGTATTAAATGATATACTTATTGGTATCTTGACAAAATTCTTATTGATTTCGATTGTCGTGTTATTATCAAGTATTTTCTTAAGTTAAAGATTTATCTAGTGGTTTTTGTGTTTTGCGATTATATACTAGTCATCGTAAGCTTGATACTTGTCATTAGAGATTGAGAAAACATATATTATGTACAGGCCTTGATAGTAAACTTTAAGTTCTCAAGAGCATTTCATTGGGTAGTTGAGTTTTTTGGGTTTTCGGGTTCATAAGCAGCGAAAAATTCAAAACAATTTTGAAAAACCCCAATAGGATCGAAAATAAGTTTCATTAAACTATATCTACAAAAGTTAATCATACCTTAATCCGTGATTTCCTTCCCTGACTGTTCAATTTCCAAGACATTCAAGTGTGCATCCTTTATCGGAAATCCACACAAGAATGGTGACCATAATTTGGAGTGTTAGCCCCAAGAGAGATAGAAAACATTTTTTCTCTCTCCTAAAGTCCAGAGAACTCGAAATTGGTGAAAAATAAAAATCTTATATCATTTTAGGGTTTTAACCTGGTATTTAAATGTGTAGATATGCCCTCACATAAAATCTTATTCGTAATGCAACAATTGTATTTAGGCGGTTTAAGCAAATTACACATATGCCCTTATTGATAAGTTATATAAAAAATCGTAAGGAGTTTTATGTCATGAATTTTATCATAAAAAATTAATTACTCTAGACTAATTGAAATTGCTCCAAGCAATTCTATGTGTGCGACCTAATAGGTTCTTGAAACGTTGGCAGTGAACAAAAACTATTTTGGTATACAAGTCATAAGCCGTCTCTAGCAAGACATTATGACTACTAAAGTAGCATGAATATCAAATTCCATACAACCTAATACAACAACAACAACATAGCCTCAGTCCCAACTTAATTGGGTCGACTACATGGATCAAGCTTTTCCATCGTGCTCGATTAAGTGCAATGGATGGGGAGCTTTCCAGACCTTTCAAATCCATCCAAAAGTCCATATAACCTAATGAATAACATATATCATATCCTTTTATCGTGCAATATCCTTTGATTAAACATAAAGCATGGAAAGTCACCCTAAATGTTCAATCGTACTAGTCTTGATTTTTAGGTAAATTGAAAACATCCAAGTGATATTAATCATATCAATTCACATGGACTTGGTCATTATCAGTCTATCATGTTGAGGGATCCACTGATATCTCTCTCTATATGAGAGTGACAAATTCTATCTTGATTACACACCTTCACATATTATTCACATGGTAACTAATCATAAGCTTTATAATTGTCTGGTTCAAGACAATGTTTGATTGTGTCAAATTACCATGCTCCTAACATTGAATTCTATGGTAATCTCAAGTCGATGGACTAAATGATATGTCTATCATGAGTAACACCTATAACTTAATTTATGTGGTGTTCTCATAACGGGTTGGTCTAGTACCTTGTTCCCTAACAAGTACTCATGATCTCAATTCGTATCCATATATGCATGATCATCACATGACCATCAATCAGGATTCACACTAATCTTAATTCATTATAGTTCTCAGTATAATAACCGACTATAGATATTTAGGATATTTCAACAAATACTTATGAATCTTAATATAAGGTAAACATGTAATCACTTATATTAAACAGCAAATGAAAACCTCTATTTATTAACTAAAATTATAAGATAAACAAAGTTCATAGATTAACCTAGGGCACATGCCCTAATAGAGTTATTATTAAAGGATGGTTCGTTAATTCTATCATAACTTTCATTTACTTGTTGGGTAATATGTTTTTATTTGAAGATCATTTCTATTTAAAACTTCTATTATTTAAATTTAAGATGTATTAGATTGAAATCATGATATAAAGAATGAAAAGAGAATATGATTGAGAGTATTCCTTTGCTTGGGACAGAAAGTGCTATGTTTGGGGGTATTTGATAAGTCATTAATTACACATATTTCATAGTGTAATTTAAGTTGATATTAGATATAAATGATCATATTACACTAGATATTCTCATGTTTTTGTGATTTCAAAATTTAATTAGAAAAAATAACGAAATGGAAAAAAAAGAGGAAGAAGAGCAAAACAGTCAACTGAAGAACAAAGCCAATGATATAAGTTTACACAAGAATCAATGTCTAAATAGACTAGATAAAAGCCAACGAATCATCATCGAATTGGAATTTACACTAGGAATAGCCAGATGAATCGGTGGAGCACAGAGAGCAATTTTCGGTGATTAACTCAGCGATTTGTGAACAAAATAGATTGTTGACAAATCGCTGAGGTCGGTTACTAGTTTTTTAGATTACTATAAAGAATTTGAGTTTATTTATGATATGTATAACTTAGGAGACTATAAATAGGACCTTAGGGCTTTGAAATTAGTTCTCTTTTAATTGTTTCTAAACTCTCTATTAATTGAGTTTATGTGTGAAGCTCTATCGGAGCTTTGTTTATTTCATTATGAAGTATTTATTTAACTATGACTTTTAATTATACTATTGCACTATTTATTTCCAGCATGAGTTAATAGTTTATGAATCTAAATAAACCTTAAACATGTATATATTTTGGATTGCAATATAGTTATAACTAAGGAATCATGTACTTGATGTTTTCAATTTAATCATACACAACAATCACGATTTTAATAAGTTGTTTTTTGTGTATTAAAACTAATGAAAATTGGTATTGTATGCATAGTTGCAAATATGTATTATGATATTTTGATTTTGATTCTCTTTCTATGATTATTGACAACAATTATAGAACGAGTAACTAGGATTAATCTATAGGGCAATATTACCCAAGTGGATTTTCTTGGTGATTGCGTTCTAAGTTATTTATTGATTGGCATATTCTAATTAGTATTTGATTTAGATTAGGCACGATTTTCATTGAGTGTTAATGTTACCATAATTTCTATTTTATTGTGTTTTATCCAATAAGTAGATTTATAATGATAAGGATATGGCTTATTTTCTATTGAATATAGAAAAATCAATGGTTTGCTAAAAGCTATCAACCTATTATGAATTAGGATTTAATGATTCCAAGATTTCATGAGATATAATTATATCTAAGTTATGAGGTAATGTTATGTTCTTGTGTTTGAATGCAATCCAAGTATATTGCATTGTTTAGTGGGGGTTTGTTTAGATATTTGTTTAGATATTTATATTACATTAAATTTGAATTTTTCTTAATTAAGTTTTCATTGAATTGTTTGAATTAGTTTAGTTAGTTTGGTTAATTAAGTTAGTAGTTATAGTTGTTAGTTATTTAGTATTTTATTTATCGTTTAATCAGATTAACTAAATTAAGAAAACAAGACAAAAAATATTTTCCTTAGAAATTTGCAAAATCCCTGTGGAGGCGATATCTCAATTACCACTACTACAAATAATAAAAAATACAGTAAACTATTGTGAAAGCTCGACACGTGTCACATAACCAAGTTTGTTTTCTCATCACTAATCATTTTTCTTTAGAATTGTTCGACGGTTAACTCTTATACTATCATCAATCTAAAGATATACAATGACGTGAATAATATTTGAGCATAGCAATAGATACTAAAGTAAAATCGTATGTCTAATAAGCCATCCCATGGCACCAATACAAGATAGTCCATCGAATAGGTGTTCAAGGAGATCTATCGGTTCATTCCGGATCCCCAGCATCTCGGTACCCAAAGGAAATAAAGCTAAGGTCGCAGTGAACATAAAAGGTGCACTAGTAGGAGTCATAGACCCAACACCCAAGATTCGACGTGAAACTTACCTTGATTTGTAATTAAAACCAGATACAGTGTGCAACTTTTAGTTATTCTCTAACTATCTACTCTAAATATCATTTAAGTTGTGGATTAGAAAGAAATTATCACTTTTGACTCGTTAACCAATTCATTTAACTTTTCCTTTGACTAGTTGAAAAAATATTGACTTTCTAAAATTGTCAAATCATTCGTTATTTATGAGTTCACAAAGAACCTTATTTCTTTCATTTAACCACTAATCACTTCCATATTGCCCTCTTAATCACATTGGTTTTTCCCATTTCTCCAATTACAGAGATTTCACATCAACTAACATCTAAATCATTTATTCTTCTCCTGATTTCTTTCTAAATATGAATATAGACAATTTCTCGCTCTTCCATGAGTAGATATGCACATTTAAGCAAATATATCGACATATTTCTTGATTATACTCTCATATACTCTCATATTATAACTTTTAACTTATATACCATACATGTTTTTAAATATGTTATCTCTTTCTCATCTCGACTCAAGGTATACTTTTGGTTTTTCTCAAAGTTTGAATGGAAGATATTCAATTCATCAAAGGTATTTAGCCAGATTCACTTTAATTTATTCAGTATTTCCAACAAAACGAAATAATACAAACTAGCTTAGCTATAAGCCATATGTCTCTTTACATTTTCATTTGCATCTCCATTGTCTATACATGTGTCTTACATCAACTCCAATTAAAAATAAAAAAGTGCTTCAAAACTTAACCACTTATTGATCACGTCTTGTAGCACTACATTTGAACCAATATACAATGTATTCACTGAAATATGTTCTTTACTACTTTAGTTCAAAACTTTCAACAATTAGAGTTTGACTTCTAGTAGGATCCATATGAAGATTTATTAAATTCTATCAAACTTCATTGCTTGATACTTTAAGTTTTATCGGGACTCATTACTTTAGAATTTCCCTTTCCACATGCATGTGAGAATTTTTTTGACCATTAAATTATCTATACTTAAGCTTTCAATTGACTTTAATGAAACATCATAAAATCTATTATACTGAGCATCACCTATTTTGTCATGACCCGTCTTACTAAGTCATGACTTAACCTTATTACCTTAATAAGGCACATAATCCATACAATGAACTTTGAACCTCAAAATACTTTTCGTTTCAACCCTTTATAATGCTCCAAAGTTAAATTTAAATTATCAATAAACCTCATTTATCGATTCATTGAATTGGAGAAAAATAAGAAATCATACGGAATAACTCTAGTATTTTATAAAATATTCTGTAGCACCTCCCCTATAAGTGGACTGCCAAAAATTTCACCTAATATACTTAAGAGTTTGGGGAGATGCCTAAAAGGACTTGCAACTACCTGCAATTCATAATATGATATCAAATTCAATTTATATACTTAACTTTAAGTCTCAAAAACCTTAGTGAAAACTTTACAATCCAAAACAAATTAAAAACTCATTCACAAACCATATAAAAATAAAAAGGATTCATAGTTAAGCTCAAACTCTCTTAAGCCATCTATTTATAGTTTAATATTCATTTTAAAACTAAATCACAACCTACTCTCAACCCAGAAACTCAAATTCATTTACAAAAGTGAATTACAAAGATAATTAAACTTTAAAAGCAATACTGAATTCTTCAAGCTTCCTCTTTCCTTTATAGTCCTTTTTCATCGCATAATTTAACAAAGTTATTTTACGAACACAAAAACAGATAGTGTATACATAATCAACAGTGTAAGATAACTAAATATCTATCTTGTTTTGTACAACATCTAATAACAAGAGATAATATGAAAATATAACACAATAAAAAAATTAATGAAATTAATATACAACATGGACCCCAAATTACATGTTTTAAGTCCATAACAAACAGGTCCTCTCATGATGAACCGAGAACAAAACTATGAGTTCAATGCGTACTCTGGACTTGATAGTACTCGCCTTAGACTCATGTAGTATGTCAAGTCAGAAGTGGATTCAATAAAACTTTTACAAGCAAAACAGGGGCAACTCTATTCAGATGTCATGAATTCATGATCAAGAGGTTCACTCCCTCACCGTGTAAGATATAAACCATATTAATGTAAAAAGCAAGAAATAACATTTATTTGCAGTTAACTCAAAGTTCGATGTGAAGCCTCATACGACGTTCCCTCGCTTTCAAGTACTTCCACAAGTCCTTATTACATATAAATTTTACCATTTTAGGCTTACAAGTCCATTTCAAAACTTCAAAACAAATTTTCAAGTTATAACGGAGTTAAAACCACTTTCAAATCATTATGGAGTTTAAGTCCCTTAATAACTTCTACAACTCCCTTAATAGCTCAACATACCTTTCACAACTCTTTTTTCTATTTTTGAACTCTCAATAGATCTTAAATCACTTATTAGACTCCAAATAAATCTTAAACATATATTTAACTTTGCTATAACCAATAACTTATTTATGCATTCCCAAATTAGAGTTTATAACTCAATTAACGACTCAAGGCTATTCCATTTCTCAAATTGAGATTTATAACCAAACCTCGATTAAAAACTTCAACGAGGATCAATTTTATTCGTTCCAATGACATACAATGTCATTCAAGTTATTGCATAATGATGCAATGTCATTCATCTCCATTTTAATCATAAGTAATACATTTTATCATCTAACTAACTTAATTCATTAACTCGTTAGATTATAAACCATGCATTTCATCTTATTTCATTAACAACTATTAAGATTGAAACCACAACAGCAATTATAGCATTAATAAACCATGAACTTCAACAACATATAGAATCTAGTGAACCCATTCAATCTTTCAAATCTAATAGAACTAGCCTCAATACAATTATTCAACAAAGCCCTACCAAATTCATTAAAATCTAAGAAGAAACTGATGAAAATTCACTAGACTTTGGAAACTTCATCAATTCAAAACTCAAGCAAGTTTCCATTTCATTGTTATTATTCAATTTCCCATTTTTCATACTCTCCAATTTTAATCAAAAATTCCCTTCCCAAAGTGCAAAGGCATCGCTCAAGTCATGGTTCAACCTTGTCATTCACTCGAGTATTTAATTCGAATAACCCCAGGGATCAGTCAAACGCATTGCCTAGGCCTTCCCTGGATTAGGCATGGCAACCATAGGAAGCCATGTGCGAAACTTAACACAAACAACAACATCACAATAGTTGCAACCATCAATATTAACACCTCCTTTCTCCCTACCTAATAGAACCTCAAAAAACCAAATCAATGACCATATTAGTTCTACTGCAACACCTCATCATCATCATCATCTCCCAACTCCCTACTTCCTCATCTCAACTGAGACAAACAACAAATAATCCAAACCAACCAATAACAATGATAGTTGTAACAACACAAGAATTTACCAAATCGATTCCCGGCAATAATACATAATTGCAACAATTCATTTTCATCAATCATCTCCACTAAACCCTATCCACTGAACCATAAACAACCGATTTAATCAATTGACCAACAATTAAACAAATGAGTTAACTTTGAATTTAATGAACAAACATAACATTCAAACCAAACATTTTCCTCAATAATTGGGTTGATCCTTTCTTCATTGCCACTACATTATTGTCCGAGTATCCGAGGATTCGTAAGCTTCAGTTGAGAGAGAATGATAGATAACTACCAAGAGCAAGAAGGAGGGAACAAGCTTGAGGGAATGAGAAATGGAGATTGATTTCCAAAGATGGGTAGAGACCAAGTGACAAAAATGGATCGATCAATGGGGAGGATGACTAAGGGGGTTGAGATGGGTTGAAAGGGATGGGGGGTGTTGAGATGAAGGTTTAGATTTTAAGCCCATTTTTGGTTTTCACATTTAGTTTAAAATAGTTTGAGATGGCAATTTACTTATCTGCCCTTAACTTATTAACCATTCTTCTCCACATTAACTGCCCCTTTTTAGTAATTTTCTACTTTTTTAATTTTTCATTTTTATCTCCTAATTAATGCCCGAAAGAAACCTCGGTAAACAAACCAATTTCATTAAAAATTGGAAAAAATACAAATGCTCTCCGAAACATACGGGCATCACATATAAATCTCGACTAGAGCATATTTTGTGATGAATAGAGTATAATACATTCACTAGGCTCACACCACACATAAACAAAATAGGGTGGCGTTGTGTGGATCCTAGTCATTACTCAGGGCACCTCATTTACAAAGGCACCTACGAAATTTGTCAGGGCACCCCCAATTTTGACCAAAATACCCTTGGATGTAACCGTTGAGTACCCCAGTTAGATTGAACAAAAAGCTTTGGAAACCCTAAGCATTCCCACATTTTCGTTTCTCCATCTTCAAATTTTCTTAGTCTTCTGCCTCATTCCCATTCGTGCGGTCCATCTAGCGAGTTGTGTAGGTGTTAACTGGGCAGTTTTTATGCTCAGCGTTGTTAGGGTTCGTGGATGTGTTCGGATTCGGTGACTGCTTCTAATTGAGGGGAAATCTAAGGTATGTATGTGTTGTAGTTTATTTTTATCCAGATTAGGTTCATTATTATTGTTGGCTACCATCGAAATTTGAGAAATAAGTGTTTTTTTCTCGAATGGTACTCCACCTAAGCTCGAATGATGCTTCTGTCTTAGCATACATCAAAGCAGTCCACCTATCACTAAAGAGTTTGAAGCTTTCATTTTCTCCAAACATCTTTTTAGTGTTGCTCAACACCATCTTCTAGATGTGCCACGTGCAAGGAAGGTGAGAAGATTAGGGAAAAACATCTTCGATTGTATTGATAAGGCCCAATTCTCTATCGGTGAAAAAAACTTTAGGTGTAAACCACCCATCCAATAAACCTCTTAAGATTTTCAATGCCCAAGTATAGTTGGCTCTAGTCTCCGATGATATGAAACAAAACCCAATCGAGAATGTAATATCTGTGGAAGTAACCCCAAAAATCTCCAATAACGGCATTCGGTAACTATTCGTCTTATATGTGCAATCCATGAGAATAATGAACGGGAAACACCTCAACAAGTTGATAGAGTGCGGATGTGCCTAAAATAAATATGTCACAACATTCATTTCAGTGTCCCTCATATGCCACGATAAATACATATGGTTCTCCAATAAGTGTAAGAGTTGTTGCATTTGACTTCTCCAACCGGCATCTTTAATTTGATTCTTTTGTCGTGCATTATATATTGTCCGCAATGTTGAAGTATTATATGCATCCCTTTTCCTTAAAGTATTCAAGATCTAATGAGGCTTAACATTGCCTTTACTCATCTGATCTAAAATAACAGCCTAATCCTCATTCAATCTTCCTGCGAATGAGTGACCAAGTATTTCGCAGTGTCATGGTTGTGCTTGCCACTTACAACCCTTACATACCAATTTGAGTCTGGGAATTCCTTCATCTCGATAAGAAAATGGCACTGACATTTTTTTGGTACCAGTTTTAGGCCTTGTGTTGTCCTCCTTTTCCTCTCTATTTGTCACATTTTATGATATTTTACCAAGTAATTTTACTTTAGCAACCCCAACTCTTTGGGAATCACCTTTATATGTCTCGGATCTCTCACATGCAATTTCTACTCTTCCCCTACGACCATTCCCTCCGGCATCGAATTTCTTCGTAACCAATACAAACTTTCTAGCACGACTTGTTGCTTGAACCCAAGCGACGGCCTCAACTCTAGTTTCAAAAGGTAATTCCCTTGTAAAATGATTAGAGAAGTCTTCAAAGCCACTTGCAAATGGCACAATTCTTTATGGCGCACCTGGCGATTGTACACTTATCGAAGGTAATTCTTGTTAAAGACATGGTGAAATTCGTGAGAATTCAGAATCACAACGAAAAAATACTTGAAATTTGTAAGTTTGGTAATGCAGGTATGATACATAATGCAATGTCTCGGGATTGGGTGAACGAAATTCAACCAAAATTCTCGGACCAATGTCAACCGAGACTTATCACTACGTATCGGTTTATACTACCCGAGACTACATCTTCAGGCTCGGTTGCCACTCTCCGAGACTTATTGAAAAGTCTCGGTACTGTGTAGCTGAAAAAATCGTGCTGCCTCTATTTATTCGTGATTTGAAACCCTAACACCTTCGAATGTACAAAACTCACCTCCAAATGTCTCGCATCGTCTCCAGTTACGTCATTGGCATCCATTGTACACTAAACACATATGAATCGCGCCGAAACATACATATCGAGAGGCACGAATGCATCAATCAAAAACCATTTCCATCCCACCAACACACACTACATACCCATACCTAAAACCATTGAAAAACAGCAACAAATAAGTACATACAAACCTTGTACGCACTCTTTGACCGAAGAACGTCGCGTCTGATCGTCGTCGCAGATAACGAAACGGTTAGAGTTGTTATTCTACAATGAAAAATGTGGTGGGGTGCCCAAACAAATTTTTTTCTTCTTCAATTGTGAAGGAGGGCATATTAGTTATTTCATGTGGTGTTGGAACTAAATGGGGTGCCCTAAGCAATGACTAGGGTGCACAGAACGCGACCCATAAAATATTTATCATATGATCTCCGGTCCATAACGTGTGGGTCCCACGTCGGATACCTAAATTCCAAATAAAATCTGAAAATACATAATTAGTTGCCAAATCCAGTTTATGAAATTCTCATGTTTCACAATTCTTCCCAACAAATTTTAAATTTGTTCTCGAAATTTAAACTTACAGATAAATTGGGCCAAAAGATATATAAGAAAATGATCCTTCATATATAAAACTCTTATTCTCATGCTAATTTTGAACTTTTGTGATTTTCTCACTTGATGAAAACAATTGAAGATTCCTTTGTTCGCATCTTTTATGGTTTCTAATCCACGATTAGACTAAATTTCTCTTTTCTAGTGACATCTTGCCTTATATTAAATTGATTTCATTCTTGAAAAACATGAAGATATGGAATAGGTCATAACATGCGGCGAGATAAAGTGTGATAAAGCAACTTTTTCAATCTTAATTGGATCACTAACCTTGGAGAAAGTCACTAATCACTGTATTCTTGCCCTTACAAGAATCAAAAGAAGAAGCTGTCACCAAAAGCAACAATTTTAGTGAGTAAGTACAAATTAGTCTCTATAATATTTCTAATTATCGATAAATAAGTTGAATAATTCATGCAAGAATTTAAATAGAAGAGGGTACAATAAGTGCATGATGGAAAGCCTATGCAAATAAACAACGAGAACCAAGTAACGAGGAAACAAAGGATAAGCGCCAAGGTAATCCTAACACTCTAAGATTGTGGTCCTATGAACACTTAAGACAACATCAAGTGGTTGAAGTTGGCATGGCGAGCCTCGAGCCACTTCCAACCGCCCAACTATGAATTTTCGGCGCTACAAATTCGTTTGTATCACTTTTAACAGCCCGAGTTAAATTCGAAGGGAAGCCACAATAACAACCAGAAAGTTAAACTTGATGGAGTTGATTTCAAAAGAAGCTACGATAGCCATCAGATGCTCAATTTAGAAGAAAGCTCAATGGGAAGCCACTTAGACCCTAATTCACTCGGTGATATTGTTGAATACAATGACAACATTCGTTTCATGAAAAGTTATCAACAAACTGGGAAAAAATTATATTGATGCTCCTACTAGTTTACTTACCTCAGAATGAAAAGAAAACTCCAAAAAAAGGAGCACATTCGCTTTGTAAAGCGCATCAGATACCTGATACCAGTTTCATAAGCCCTTGATGTCATGTAGAATATTTTGAAATATATTTAGGTTTATTATATTAGTTTCGAAGACCCTAAACTCAAAATCGTCCCTAAAATTAAAAATCAGAAAAAAAAAAATGTGTTTATAGGGTAGGGAGCGTACTTCAAAACTGGAGCCTAGAAACTCATACTTGAATTTTTTGTGTTTTATTCCTCAAAAGCAACAATGGTAGACTCATTATCCCCGAATCTCCATGCCCTCACCTCGCGGGGTAGTACAACCATGATCAAACCAACAACAACCACAATAATAAACAATTATCAATGTGAGATTAATTAAGTCATTGAGAAGATGAAAATATGAATTCGAAAACTAAAATTTTGAACAAAACTAGATTAGATTTTTATAAAGTTCTGTTCATTTTAATAACTCATTCAAAATATAATTGAAAGGTGACTTCAAATAGCTTAAAGACTCATTTTCTTTTAAACTCGGTACATACATGTTTTTTAGTCAAAAACACGAATTGGTATTTTTAAAACCTAATATTCACATGAATTTTGAGAAAATCAGCTTTGACTTTTGAAAAACCCATATAAGTTTTTGAGATTTAGAGATAAAAGAACTTAAATTTGATGTCAACAAAGCCCACAATGGCTCCGTCGATCAAGAGGCTAAGCGCTTGAGCACAAATCCTACTTCAACATAGAAGAACTGATTAAGACATCTAGGGTTCAATCTGTGTCTTAGCTTGATTTCTTCAAATTCCAGCCCTCAATTCTTCTAACTAGAACAATCTATCCAAGGCTTTTATTTTGTCCTCTCAACTAAAATGATGTTGGAGTTATATTTCTAAGCATGTTCAAACCATTAAGTCCTATTTATATAGGTAAGCATTTATTTAATTTAGGCCTTTAGATCAACCTTAATTAATAATCTCTTGGAAGATCTAAATTTGACATCTTTTAGGACATGCATGTTCCGATCTTCATGAACCACTCAAAGGATTCCAACATGAATAAATACCTAGCTAGAACAAGGAGTCAATAGTTTTAAGTTAACCTATCTAGAACTTAAATACATCAAACTTATAAAACTTCATTCTATAACTTAGGCGTTCTTAGTATTGTCTAACTCAACTGATATAGACGTTCATTTTAACTATTTTGAATTCATCACTTAGCCTATGATTAGTTTATATATTTATATAGCAAACATAGGCTATTTATGTAATTTACGTTACCTCAACTTAGGTTAGTTTTATAGCTTAATTAAATCTCTTTTAAGTGAGGCATTAAATTATACAAACCCAACTTTCCATCAATACCTTAACCTATTTGATGCACGCATGCCCACACATCTTCAGGAAAACTCACGTGCAAAAGTTGACCCTAGTACCAATGAAAATTGTGCCCACTCATATACATAGTGGAATATAAATGGCATTATAAAAAAACAAAATATTCTTATTACTTTGATGTCAACATCCGAGGCTTAACCAAGCACACCATGTAGGATTGGCCTTCAGCTCACAGTTCTACAAGACATACATGATTAGGATTAGTATTTTTGGGTCATTACAATGCACTTACTTCTGTTGTATATTTCAAGAGACTTATGGACACTGATACATGTATTGATTGATATATCATACTAGTTGCCTCTTTTGCTTTACATGGTACCATTTCGCCAGATTTCTACTTTGTATGTTAAATTATTAATGAAAACTCAGTAATATGCTTTTAATTCATGATTAATGTAAGACTTTCGATTATCAAATCAAATTATTAAATCATTTAAATTGTGAAAAACTTAACTTATGTCTTGTCATGAAATTTTGATTTATATACACATGAAAACAATTAAGTTACGAATTAGTTAAAAAACAAATATCAATACGCGGGCTTCTCCATGGCAGTGGATCCGCGTGGCAGGACGTTTTGGCAGACTGGTGATACTCAGTTTTCCTTGGAATTTAGGGCCATCATATGAAATATTAAGTGGTGTGAGCCAAAATGTCAACGAACTCAGTTAAGCCGTTGTTGGGTCAACCGTCAATCATATAAATAATACTTAAATACAATTTATAGAACAAGCATACATTATTAGAGAAATAAAATAATATATAGAATTACTCCGTTATAAAAACATAGAGAATATTCATAAGATAGATAATAATATAGACGCAACTTCTTGTTGTATTTATGAAACACATTATTGACAGGATTGATGGTGACTAAGTTCCCACTTTTGGAGAAGATAAATCCAATAATCAACACATAAGTATTTATGTCATTTATTTAGGCTTCGCAACGCAAAGAAAGTTCTTCCAAGCCATCACCATCACATATACCCAAAAAGGCTCATGGCTCCTTGCGCTAGATGTTACCAACTTGATTCCTAATGTCCCTCGTGCTACCGACTTTACAAACATGGTATATAATGATCATGTTAGATCAAGGTTCTTATGACTAAAATCCCCATGTCCCTATGCTAGCATTGACCAACACAGTAAATAACAATTGATAAGCATCTATGGTCTCGCGACTACGATCCCCATACAAAGTATATGTTTGCTACGTACCATAGCTATTATAATTGTCAAGTTAATAGCATATGGCATCCCATGCTAAGTCTCTAACTTACATGAGACCTATATTTTACTGATATTATGACATGATTGATAATTGAGTAAACTCTCGCTTACCTTGATTCGCTTCAATCCTAGCCCCATTCCCCTCGAAAGAAGTCCTATATGGTCATCTTTATGTATCTACGCAAACATGGGTTCAGAACTGCTAACTAAACTCAACAATATCGTAAAGTCTCGACCTTGTCACAACAACAAAAGGTTTTTAGGGTCTATTCTCATTTTTGTGGACTTCTCCACGACGATAAAAAAATCAAATAAATATAAAAAAAATCCAAGAACTAAATGCACACACTCAAACACCAAAAGTGTCCTTTAGGCTCCATGTCAAGCGCCATCGGCAATACCAATAGCGCCACTCTCTGGTTGTTATCGTTATCATCAGTCATCTTATTCATAAAGAAAACCATAAACTTTGGCCTTCGCTTCTTGGGTCTGACTTCCTTAGGTACAATTATACTTAAACAACTTATACAAGGATTCATTCTATGTAAAAGCAATAATCCAAACCACGAGTCAACAATCAAAGTTGGACATAACAAGATATGGGTAATTAGTGAGATTGAGTGAAACCTAAACAAATAAATATGAGAAAAGTGTTTAATGACTCAAATTTGTTGTTTTATGTCAAAAACACCATTTTTCCCAACTTTCGTTAGACCCTACCTAATTAGTGCATCTGACCAACCTAGATTACCTTAATCCCCTGATAATCTAGCATCCTTAACATATCCATCAATTAATAAATAAAATTAAGATCTTGTAATCATCAAATATAAAACTTTATCAACCACAAATGTAACTAAAGTAAATCTCAAACCTCAAATTCATTTAGCTTGATTAATTATCTCAAAATTTCGTAAAAAGTTTTCTACAGCACCTCCTCTATTTCTAAGCCTACAATGGAAAACACGGTCTTCAAAAATCTTCAACAAAATCTACTCACTTGGTGGAAATGCCGAAGGAATCACAATCCACCCATTTCCAAAATCTTTAAACTAACATTACCTTAGCTACATAGTAATCCAATCCGTCCTAAAACCGTTACAACCATTCCAAAAAAGATCCCAACTGCACACGAACCCAAAAACCAATTTATACAGTATAATATATTCAAAAACAATACATACATATAGAGAGAAAGGAATGGAGCAAGTCACGAATAGTCGGAAAGTTTTCCCTTTCCCTTGTCGCCGCTAGAACCTGTCATTACCCAATTATAAAATTTCGATAATGCTAGATAAGTAAATCCGGCACTATCCATTACACCTGTAATAATCAAATGCATAATAATCCAAGAGATTAAACAAACAATAGAATCCAATGAGTTTAAATACAACCGTGAATCCATCCCATTTCTGTTATCCAACCACAATCAGATGATATCCTCCAAAAGTGGTAAGTAAACAGTAGTAAGGACTAATGCCTAAAGAGGATAACCAAACGAGTCTCATTCCTCTAAACTTTTGGAGTTTGATTTGGTTCATCGTGATCTCATGATAACCACATGATGTAAAGTATCAATGACTCCAGCTCCTCAAGCATAATATAATGTGCTCCCCTATAACCACAGTATAGTAAACATTATAAAAAGACTCGAATCACCCTTATCCTCCCTACCTATGTATGCATGTACAACAAATAATGCAATATCAAGGATCAATGTAATTTATACGAAATTATAATCATACAATGTAAATGTTACTATGGGATTTACTTAACTTTACAAACAATCAAATTCGAGCTTAGTTTTTGGGGTTCCGAGAGCGTCGAATCACCTTCATAGCGGTTCCAATAGCTTCCCTACATATCTAATTCTATAAAAGGTCAAACTTTAAGTAATACCAAATAGTGAAACCCCATAAAACAGCGGCCAAAGTATGCTCGATAACTGTTTTCAAAAATAATAATTTATAACAACTTCAAATATTTTCAACTAGCTAACTTGGGGTAACTTTTTGACCTTAAAAACCTCAATATTTGTCATAATAACTGGAAAGGAACTTGTAGAGCTCATGTCCTACTTTCCCTAGACTCGAAGAACGCTCAAATCGGATCACCAATGGAAAAGTTGTGAATTTTCCAATATGGTCTGTCAATTAGGAAAACTTTATTTATTTTGAACTGAAAAACTTCTCCAAATTAATGTTTTTGCAATTAATTCCTTAAAACTCGACAACAAACATCAAGAAACCACTCAATGTTGGACTAAGTGGTTACTCACTTTTACTCCGCCTGGGATTTTGATGGAAACAAACAAAGTGAAAGTATACTAATAAGTTTATTAAGTGTGTTTCTGTTAGTCAAATATGTAGAATATCACATCTCAAGTGTACAAGCCATACAAGTTCAAGATTTGGTCCACACGAGGAAATGAAGACGAAATATCATATTACATGTTGTGACATTGATGTAAGGTACACAAGTTCATTTACGCAAGCTTAATGCATTAGTTCATGCATATCATGTTTTTTCAATTTGCTTTTCAAATTTCAAGTGATCATTTGGAGTTTAAAATGAAGCTCGCCACTTGAATCGGTCTTATAAGCTCAAACTATGTAAAACCATATTTTTATATTCACATCGTACTTTAAAAACCATTGTGGAAAATTTTGAAAATGAAAAACTTGTTTTGAAAGGTTTATGAAAAAAATTGTGTATTTGCATAAAAGCCCCTATGTAGGTCATGAAACCGGGATTTTCCATTTTCGAGATTTGTGAAAACATCCGGACCACCTAAACAGGTTCTATAACCCTTAACAAACATGTATAACATGTTATAAGAGGTTTAGTCTTGGATGCGATAAGGAGTCGCTAACTCTAGGGCCAAAAATATTTATTTTGAGGCCCCTGACAGTTAGCACGCTAATAGTTATATTAGCGTGCTAATTGCAGAGTTAGCGCGCTAATGTTCAGCATTAGCACGCTAGCTTAGAGGATTAGCGCGCTAGGTCCCAATATTGGCGCGCAAATTACTTTTCTGACAGTTTTTTTATAAAGCTGAAAATCACACTTTAATTTGAATAGATAATCAAATCTGAGTCCTTGGATCTCTAGAACGGTCAAAAATTGTTAAAAAGGAATGTACAATATTCTCAAACCACCTAGAACATTTTATTGACTTGTCAAGCAAGAAAACTAAAGTGTGCTCGTAGTTTTCAAAGAAGAAGCTTAGGTTTTTGTGTGTTATCACTTGTAATCTTTCGAGAAAACTGAATCACTCTCGAAACCAGCATTATTGAGGCGTTCTAAATCTTACAACATCTACTCCAGAACTGATTTTCAAATCACTCTCTCGGGGTTGTAAGAAAATCTGATTTCCTAACTTTTCTTGTGCTTAAATTTCATATTTTTGGGTGCTTGAATTGTGGAAATCATTTGTTGTGTTCTTGAACTCATTTGTCTTGAGTTTTACACTTAAACTTGATTAACTAAACCCTAGGACTGGTTTGGACAAGAATTAGCACTTAAACTTGATTTTTATCAAACTTCTTGTTCTTTGGATTTGAAATCGGATTTGTTTTAATCGATTTGTTTGAAACGATTTCATATTTGAGATTTTCACAAAATCAGTAATATACTTGCATTTCTCATTTGTTCTCATACTTGTATGCATTAAAGTAGTTAGGCTCTAGGAGGCTTGCTTGTATTTGAATTGGTGTCGCTTTACTTTGTAAAGTGAATTTGATTATTTTCATCTATTCTTTGTAAGTGGCTGATTGTATGACTTAGTGGGATCTAAGTCAAAGGAAAGATCTAGTTGAGGCTAGGCATAAACCCTAGTTGCGGCTAGGTAGGAAGTCCTAATTTGTGATTAGGCATTCTAGGCTTGTACGGTTAGGTTTAACACTTATTAACAATATAAGTGGGGGTTTGAAAATCCTAACCGGGGAGGTTAGGTAGTGGATGTAGATAATTGGATCAAAACACTATAAATCGCGTGTCTCTTTCCATCTCTTCTATCTCCTTCATCTTGCGTTGCATTCATACTTGCGTTTGAGTGAGCATATAACATCTTTATTGTTGAATCATTTTAAAAAGGCGATAACATCTTGATATACCCAATTCGCCCCCTCTTGGGTGTGGTTTCAATTGGTATCAGAGCGGGTTATTGCTCAAAGTGTTACTAACGTATCTTTGAGTGTTTTTGTGTAAGGATGCAAACATTAGATCCAGCTCGCCTTAGAGAAGGCAATTCTTTAAGTAGGCCTCCGTATTTTGATGGAACCAACTATGCTCATTGGAAAGTAAGGATGAAGTTCTACATTAGGGCGTAAAGTAGACTTATGTGGGACTCAATTGAGAATGGGTACACTCTGCCGGACAAGCCCGTGATAGAATACACAATCGAGGAGACCAAGATTGAGCTCTCAAATGATCAAGCCATGAATTATTTGTTTTGCACGCTAAGTGAGAACGAATTCAACCGAGTTAGTGCTTGTCAAACGGCCAAGGAAGTGTGGAAGAAGCTTGGGGTACACTATGAAGGTACACTCAAGTGAAGAAGGCAAAGTTGAGAATCCTTGAGGAGCAATATGAGACTTTCCGAGTTGGCTCCAATGAAGACATAACCACCGCCATCACTCGATTCGCTAAGCTCTTGAATTAGATCAAGAATCTTGGAAAGAACTATGATCAAGAGATTTCGGTGTACAAATTCCTTAGAGGCTTGCCTAAGGAATGGGATGCCAAGAAGTGTGCTATCCAATCGGCACAAAACCTTGAAGAGTACACTTTTGATGCCTTGTGTTGAGAGCTAACGGTTCATGAATTTGAACTAAATTATCGAGCTTGATTTGAAGCATTGAGTGGGGGTACTAAGAGCCAAGAAAAGAGATTTCTTTGAAGACAAATAGCCCACCGGCTCCATTGGTTGAGACCATTGAAGATGAGAAATCTAGTGATGATAATGATCTTGAGGAGGAAGTAGTCATGCTCTCAAGAAAGCTCAACAAGGCTATGTACAAGCGAGACAAGTACAAGAAGAAGTTCAAGAGTGGAAACAAGGGAGGAAATTCAGTGAGACCATATGCTTTGGGTGTGGTAAATCGGGCCACATCAAGGCGGAATGCAAGTCCAAGAAGATGTTAGACAAGAAGAAAGGCAAGAAGTGCTTCAAAGCGACATGGGATGATTCATCTTCATCAAGTTCCAAATCCGAAACAGAAAGTGAGAAAGCAATACTTTGTCTCATGGCACAAAATGAGGTAAACTCTAACAATTTCAATTTTGATGATGTTGATGATTTGGATGATGTTCCTAATGTTGATGAGCTTAGAAAAGAGTTGGAAACGAAGATAAAAAATTCCAAACAACTCAAAAAAAGCTTGACCATAGCAATTAGTGAGATTGAGTCACAAAATGAGACCATTAATGATCTCCAAAGTAACTTGAATGAAGTCCTAAAGGAGATAGATGCTTTAGTCAAGGAAGTAGAGGACTTGACTAGCACGGTGCACAAGTTCACCAATGGTAGAGAGATGTTTGACATGATGTTGGGAGCACAATGACGTGCACTCAACAAGAGAGGCATAGGCTATAGAGTGAACTTGTTGAGTTACAAGAAATTGCTAGATGATGCCCGTAGATGCTCAAAATGTAATAGGTCTCATGCGGTTGGGAAATGTGCCTTACAAAAGGCCAAAATGGGTAGACTAGCATGGGTAGTTAAAAATGTTTATGATACTAAATTTCTCGGACCCAAAGGTGTTTGGGTACCAAAATCTAGTGTTTTTCCCATTATGTAGGATATGATGAAGAGCACCCCATGGTACTTGGATAGTGGTTTATTAAGACACATGACCGAAGATGCACATCAATTCATTGAATTAAAGCGGCATGATGGTGGAAATGTCATATTTGGGGACAACAACAAAGGAAAGGTTATAGGCCTTGGAACCATTAGTTACGATTTACTTTCCATTTCTAATGTTTATCTTGTTGATGGTTTGAAACATAACTTTCTTAGCATTAGTTAATTGTGTGACAAAGGATTTCATGTCATGTTTGAATCATCAAAATGCATTGTTAGGAATGAGAAGCATGAAACTCTATTTGTTGCATATAGAGATAAGAATGTTTATGCAATTAACTTTGATGAGATGCATATGTAAAATGTTTAATGTTTGAGTGCTCAAAGTCAATGTGATGTATGGTTGTGGCACCATAGACTAGGACATTCTAACATGAAAAACTTCTCCAAATTGACCAAGCATGATCTTGTCAAGGGTCTACCTAAATGCACTTATAAGAAAGACAAGGAATGTGAACCTTGTATCCTTGGTAAGCAAGTGAAATCGTCATTTAAGACGAAAGTAACAAGTGATGTGACTAGAGCATTGGAACTTATCCATATGGATTTGTTCGGACCCACCCAAACACAAAGTCTAGGGGGTAAATCATATTGCTTTGTCATTGTTGATGATTTTACTAGGTATACATGGGTTTATTTTCTACCTCATAAGCATGAAGTGTTTGATGTGTTTGTGAAATTTTATGCTTTGGTTGAGAATGAGAAGGGGTATAAAATTACCATTATTAGGAGTGATCGGGATGGTGAGTTTGTCAATAGGAACTTAGAGGAGTTTTGTGCTAAACAACGATACACACACCAACTATCTTCTCCAAGGACACCACAACAAAATGGAATTGTAGAAAGAAATAATAGGACTCTCCAAGAGATGTGTAAGACCATGCTAAATGAGTACAACATAACTAAGCACTTTTGGACTGAAGTCATTAACACGGTGTGCTATGTTCTCAATAGGGTAAATGTCCGAAAGCAAGTGAAAAAGGACTCCTTATGAACTATAGAAAGGCCGAAAGCCCAACATAAGTTACTTCAAGGTGTTTGGTTGCACTTGCTATGTTCTAAATGATAAGGATCATTTGGACAAATTTGACCCAAAGTCAAATGTGTGCACTTTTCTAGGCTACTCCATGCATAGCAAAGCATATAGGGTGTTCAATAGATCAACTAAAACCATAGAGGATTATATTCATGTCAAATTTGATGAAGTAGATCCAAAGTGAAAATGATGTGTACCTTGGAAAAATTGAGGATTGATGATGATGATGATGATGATGTCACCCTAGGCCAAACATCCAATAGTCAAGAGGTTGAGATGAGAGTGGAACCCAAACATAGTGCACCTAAGAACTCAAGACTTCTTATAGGCCATCCTTCCCAACAAATTATAGGTGATCCAAACAAAGGAATAACCACTAGGTCATCATTGCACCGAGAATAGGGACACATAGCTTTTGTATCATAAACCAAGCCCACCAAGATAGATGATGCCTTAGTTGATGTGTTTTGGATCATGGCTATGCAAGAGGAACTAGGTCATTTTGTTAGGAATAAGGTATGAACACTAGTACCTAGACCTAAAGACCATACTATCATAGGTACCAAATGGGTCTTTAGAAACAAAAAGAATGAGAAGGGTGAGATTGTAAGGAACAAGGCTAGGTTGATTGCACAACGCTATAATCAAGAGGAAAGAATTGACTATGAGGAAGCCTTTGCACCAGTAGCGAGACTAGAAGCAATTCGGATGTTGCTTGCTTATGCTTGCTACAATGGGTTTCCACTATATCAAATTGACGTTAAAAGTGCATTCTTAAATGGCTTCATCAATGAAGAGGTATATGTAGAACAACTACTGGGTTTTGAAGACCATGATCATCCAAGTTATCTCTATCATCTTCAAAAGGCCTTGTATGGATTGAGACAAGCTCCTCGAGCTTGGTATGACCGACTTAGTGCATTTCTACTTGATAAAGGGTTCAAGAAAGGAACGCTAGATCCTACTTTGTTCATTTTGATTAAAAAGTGCGACATGCTACTTGTTCAAATTTACGTTGATGATATTATCTTTAGGTCATCCAATACATGCTTATGTGATGAATTTTCATCATTGATGACCAATGAATTTGAAATGAGCATGATGGGTGAACTAACATATTTCCTAGGCTTGCAAATTAAGCAATCCAAACATGGCATTTTCATAAACCAAGTGAAGTATGTGAGGGACATCCTAAAGAAATTCAAATTTGAAAATTTGAAAGCATGTGACACTCCTAGTAGCTCCACCGTCAAAATAGACCAGGACAAACTAGGAAAATCCATAGATCCTAAACTTTACCATGGCATGATTGGTAGTCTCCTATATTTGATTGCTAGTAGGCTCGATATTATGTTTAGTGTGTGTTTATGTGCTAGATTTCAATCCAAACCTAAGGAGTCTCACTTGAAATATGTCAAGCGTATATTTCATTATCTTAGTGGGACAAAAGATTTGGGATTGTGGTTCAACAAAGCCAAGAGTTTCGAACTCCGAAGCTTTGTTGATTCCGACTATGCAGGGAGTCTAGTGGATAGGAAAAGTACTTCCGGGTTTTGTCATTTGCTAGGAAATTCACTTTTATCATGGTTTAGCAAAAAGTAAAATTCCATTTCTTTGTCTACGGTGAAGCCTAAAGTATGTAGTCATGCTTAGGAAGTTGTTGTGCTCAAGTCTTGTACATGAAACAACAACTTGAGGATTACCAAATCCAAGTTGGTTGTGTCGAAATTTATTGTGATAACACAAGTGCAATCAACATATCAAAAAATCCGGCGTTACAGTCCCGCACCAAGCACATTGAGATTAGGCACCATTTCCTTCGCGATCAAGTCCAAAAGGGCGATGTTAAACTAATCCACGTGCCCACGGAGGACCAACTAGCTGATATATTCACCAAGCCATTGCCTAGAGACCAAGTTTCCAAGATTCGTCATGAATTAGGCATGTTTCGTGAATCGGACCTTCTACACATGTTTTAATTGTTCCAATCCGTTTTATATGTTGTTAGTGAAGTGTCCATGAAGTATGAGGTGAATTGGAGTTGTCCGTCAAAAACTCAAAAAATTTAATTTCAAATTCCATAGAGCAATTAGCGCGCTAGGTCTGATAATTAGCACGCTAGTTGTCTCTAAATAGTGCACTGATTCAAGGACCTAGCGCGCTAATCGTAACCTAGCGCGCTAATCGTCCCTGGCCCAGATCACTTATCGGCATCATCAGCGCGCTAATTCTATCATTAGCGTGCTAATATCATTCGGCCAGGACCAGTATATCACTATTTTTTACCCTAAATTCTTCTTTTCACAAACCACTCCTCTCCTCTTGGGTCTTTATCCTCTCGGACGACTCTCCCACAATCCCTAGGTAAATTCCATTACTTTTTTTGTCCATATGGATGTTTTTTACTTCCTAGCCCTAAGATTGAACCACCATTGTTGTCTTCATCCATAAGTTTCTACATATGTCGACCTGTCGAACCTCCGCATGTTCCACTACTCGTCCTGCTGCCAATACCGCCCCTGTGTTATCCTCCCGTCATCCCCTACACATCGTGTTGTCGAGTCTTCATCGTCTAGTAACGAGTCTGAGTCTGCCCATTCATCAGCACCATCCCACACTGCTTCCCAATCGTCATCCCATCACGTGACTAGGTCTTCTAGTCACCGTAGCGACACCTCGGCCACCATCCGGCCAATGCCCCTCAAAAAGAGGGTCAGTCCAAATCCCTACGCGAGTCTAAGTCCATTTTGGCGTTAGTCAGCCCACGGCTTACGGATGCCAAAATCCTTAAGCCCGCCGTTGTAGATTTCGCTTTCTTCGACAAGGCTCATCTCCCAATACGAGAGTCCTCTCCAAATCAGGGAGGTACCTTACCTTCGTCAGGATAAGGATGACTATAATCCACCATTAGTTTGAGTTTTTTATTCTAATCTCTCCACGGCGAATACCTTCGCCATTTAGTCATCTGTCGGTGGTCGGTCTATTGAGATTACATCGGAGAGCCTCACTCAACGGTTCAACCTTCCTTTGCAGTCTCCCACCACTACTGTTGAGTGTAAGTTTCTTAATTGGCTGTTTAGTCGGTTTGAGGTGTTAAACTTTTTCACACGGTCTGACAGGGAACTCACTGTGTATCCATCTGGAATTACTGACATTGACTTCAAGCTTGTGCCTCACCTACTTCACAAGTTTTGCACAAGATTATTCTTCCACGTGGCGGTAGTAAGAACTACGTCACTTTAATTGACATGTTTGTCCTCAAGCACCTACTTCGTGAGATCCCTCTTAGTTTGCCCCACCTTATCATCAGCTACATGACTATCATGTGTAGATCCGGTCGTCATCTCCCGTGCGCCCACATCATCACTTCTTATTTAGAGTCAGCCCAGGTGGATATCAGTTTAGGCGGTCGTCCACTCTCTGCCTATGACACCATTGACATAGCCACTTTGAAGGCCATGAAGTATTGATATATCCGTCGCGCGCATATATGGATTCGAGAGGAAGATATCCCAGATGGTCAGCACTACAAGGGATACGAGTCTCCACTTCCTACCGATCCTCCAGTTGCTTTTGATGAGAGAGATTATCTGGACTACAACTGTCTGTTCCCTCATGGTGATGATGATGATGATGAGGTTCACCAGGAATTTGCGACTCCACCACTGCGCAATAACAGCAATTGCAGCTACAGCAACAGCTTCCACACTATCCGACGTTTTATGGCGCTGCCCGTCCTCCCAATATGTCTCCATCGACGGCGTACCTCTCCGCGCAATTGGGTCACATGCATGAGTACATGACTCAGACCTTCATAGCCATCGACACCCGCCTTGAGCGTCAGGGTGACCGACTTCATCGTATAGAGGGCCATCTACTGCCAGCCAGGCCAGAGCGAGATGACCCTGCTTCCAATTCTGCGCGTCGGACATCGTGTCATTAGGAGGATTATCTAGGCATAGCATAGTTCGGGGGAGCACTAGGCTCATCTATGTTAATCTTCAATGTTTTGATGTACATTTGCTATGTTGTAGACTCAGTTGTTTAGGCCACAACTATGTTAATGTTCATTTTCAGCATTTAATATCATGAAATTTTTTTGCGTATCTCTGAGTTATTGTTATGCTTTTGTTCACTGCCCTATATTGGTTGCATGTGAATGACTTTCATTGATATACCTGTTTATGTCTCATAATATGCATGTAGTAAGGGGGAGTCTTCCACCCACTATTTTATTGTTATCTTTGTGGCTCATTTTCGGTTATGCTTGTTATGAGGGGGAGCTTGGCCCAACTTTTTGATGTTATCAAAAGGGGGAGAAATGTGTGCATTGAACTAGAGATTGTTTGAGATTGCACTATGGATATGAATACACATGAATTCCGATTTTAATTGTTAAGTTCACATTATTTGTTATCATCAAAAAGGGGGAGATTGTTGGACTAAGTGGTTAGTCACTTTTACTCCACCCGGGGTTTTGATGGAAACAAAAAAAGTGAAAGTATACTAATAAGTTTATCAAGTGTGTTTCAATTAGTCAAAGTTTGTAGAATATCACATCACAAGTGTTCAAGCCATAAAAATTCAAGATTTAGTCCACACGAGAAAACGAAGACAAAAGATCATAATACATGTTGTAATATTTATGTAAGGTACACAGGTTCATTTATGCAAGCCTAATGCATTAGTTCACGCATATCATGTTTTTCAAATCGCTTTTCAAATTTCAAGTGATAATTTGGAGTTTTAAATGAGACTCACCACTCGAATCGGTCTTATAAGCTCAAACTATGTGAAACCATGTTTTTATATTTACATCGTACTTTAAAAGCCATTGTGGAAGTTTTCGGAAATGAAAAACTTGTTTTGAAAGGTTTTTGAAAAGAAAAACTGTGTATTTGCAGAAAAGCCCCTATGTAAGTCATGAAATCAGGATTTTCTAATTTCGAGATTTGTGAAAACATCCAGACCACCTAAATAGTTTCTATGACCCTTATCAAACATGTATAACATGTTATAAAAGGTTTGGTAGGGTCCCAGATGCGATAAGGGGTCGCTAACTCTAGGGCCAAAAATATTTATTTTGAGGCTCCTGACATTTAACACGCTAATAGTTATATTAGCGTGCTAATTGTAGAGTTAGCACACTAATATTCAAAGCATTAGCGCGCTAGCGTAGAGGATTAGCGCGCTAGGTCCCAATATTAGCGCCCTAATTGCTTTTTTGACAACTTTTTTATAAAGCTGAAAATCACACTTTAATTTGAATAGATGATTAAATCTAAACCCTTAGATCTCTAGAACAGTCAAAAATTGTTAAAAAAGAATGTAGAATATTCTCAAACCACCTAGAACATTCTATTATCTTGTCAAGCAAGAAAACTAAAGTGTGCTCATAGTTTTCAAAGAAAAAACTTAGATTTTTGTTTGCTATCACTTGTAATCTTTCGAGGCAACTAAATCACTCTTAAAACCAGCGTTATTGAGGTGTTCTAAAGCTTACAACCTCCACTCTAGAACTGATTGTCAAATCACTCTCTCGGGGTTGCAAGAAAGTCCGATTTCCTAGCTTTTCTTGTGCTTAAATTTAATATTTTGGTGTGTTTGACTTGTGGAAATCATTTGTTGTGTTTTTGAACACATTTGTCTTGGGTCTTACACTTAAACTTGATTTACTAAACTTTAGGACTGGTTTAGACAAGAGTTTGCACTTAAACTTGATTTTTATCTAACTTCTTGTTCTTTGGGTTTAAAACTTGATTTGTTTTAATCGATTCGTTTGAGACAGTTTCATATTTGAGATTTGCACAATCAGTGATATACTTGCGTTTCTCATTTGTTCTCATACTTGCATGCACTAGAGTAATTAGGCTCTAGGAGGCTTGCTTGTATTTGAATTTGGTGTCGCTTTACTTTGTAAAGTGAATTTGATTATTTTCATCTATTCTTTTTAAGTGACTGATTGTAAGACTTAGTGGTATCTAAGTCGAAGGGAAGACCTAGTTGAGGCTAGGCATAAACCCTAGTTGCGGCTAGGTAGGAAGTCATAATTTGTTATTAGGCATTCTAGGCTTGTACGCTTAGGTTGTAACACTTATTAGCAATATAAGTGGTGGTTTGAAAATCCTAACTGGGGAGGTTAGGTAGTGCATGTAGGTCATTAGATCGAACCACTATAAATCGCGTGTCTCTTTCCATCTCTTCTATCTCCTTCATCTTGCATTGCATTCATACTTGCGTTTGAGTTAGCATATAGCATCTTTATTGTTGAATTATTTTAAAAAGGCGATAACTTCTCGATACACCCAATGCACCCCCCTTTTGGGTGTGGTTTCACTCGATACTAACATCAAAATATTTTCACAACTTGTGGAGTTAAATTGGACTAAAACCAATAATCAATTCATCTATTAACCCAATGTAAATCAATATCAACTACAAAACATCTCCAAAATAGTTATCAACTTAATCGCATTAATTCAATTCATCAAAACCCTAACCATCGTGGGTAAAATTTATCCCAAATTGACACAAATCAATCCAATATATCAATTAACAATAATCTCTACCAATTTCTATTAAAACCCCGTGAAAGAAATCAAAATATAGCGAGAATTCAAATTGAATTATGGAAAAATGCCCAGCATTGAGAATTTACTAAATAGTGGGTCAAATACCTCGTTTCCACAGTAGAAATTTAGCTCGAATTGACCATCTCGTGATGCGTGGAAGGAAACCGAGCAAAAACCAGACGTACGGAGATCGTGGAGCGAAAGTCCGATTTGAGAGGTTTAGAGAACAAACGTTTTGTTAAAATTTGTAAATGAATTGTTTAATTTGATTTTTTGATTTTTTATATATTTATATATAAACCCTCAGCTGCTTGTCAGCAGCTTAATTTTTTATTTATTAATTCTTGAAATTCCTATTTTAATGTGTTTTGGCATTTAGTGCTCGTTTTCAATGCAATTTTTCAACAAATCGAGCGAACTTCTCAACAAAATAGTTAAATTCCATAGAACTTTCATAACATTGATTTTGGTCACACCAAAACCCCAAAAATCTTAACTTTGTCAATGACTTAATAAAATCTTCCAGACCAATCCTATTGTCATAATTAACCAAACTCTTACCATTTGGAACCAATCTCAACCTTGACCATTGTCAACTGACACAAAACTCAAAATAATATCTCGTACAAACTTCGTCTTATTTCACACTACCTTTGATCCTGACTTACACGCAAACTGAGGCAAAATCCTCACGTCAGCTCATTAAGTCCATTTAAACTTCAAATTTAAATTTTTAAACTTAATTTCAATTATTTTTTGCAAGATTCGAAACAATAGTTCAGTTCAACATTTAATTTTCTCGGCATTCATTTTGACACGTATATCAAGACAAAACCCGCGAAATATCGAATTTACTCATTTCACTTGAATTTCACAAAATAATATAATGTAATAATATACAACACTAGGCATACATCACATACAAATAAAATTACATATATATCTCTTTTCACTGATCCTCAGCTCTCGACTCGCGACCAAAACCTTAGTTAGGATACGTTAATCCCTGATTAACTATAATTACCAATTTAGAAATTTTGAGATTTGACAACTTTAAACAAGCAAACTTGTAGGCAGCGTTAGTAGGGCTGATATCTACTCCATGATCATCAAACACCAAAACCCTATTTCTCCCGCAAAATGCTAGCCTCCTTTATGGTGTGCTCAAGTGTAAAGACACGCGCTTAATATTTGTTATTATGGTTTAGGGTTTATGTTAGGGTTTTAGTAGATTAAACAATGGCCATTATGTTTTCCTTCAGTTGTGAACCCTCAGGCTTTGTCTAAAGGCCTTTTAATTATTAGTGTTTCTTATTTTCTATTAAGCTTTTCAAGTCCTAAAACAATTATTTTAATTATCATATAATTCATTACAATTTAGCTCACAATGCATAATTAATATGAAATTATGAAAATACTATGACTTAAGGCAAATAGAGATTTTGATCGTAATATTAATTTTTTCAATAAGTCTAAATAAGAATCTATTTTTTAACTAAAAAACATATAAAGGCAACAAATGCGAAAATTAAAAATTTGCATCAACATAAAGACAATATTTTACTAAAATTATCAATTTCATTTTTTGCCTCATATACTTAATAAGCTCATCAAGATATATAATTAAAAATAATGTCTCACATATTCATGTATGACATCATTTATTTATTCGATAATGTAAATTATATAAATTTAATCAAGGGTGTTTACGGTGGATTAAAAGGTCCTGATGGTCCCGATGGCGGGATAGGAGCGCTCTTTGGCAACACATGAAAAATAGGTGGAACAACTTCAAACTTTCTAATTACACCGCGACTTTCACATAACATTCATGCCGAACAATTCGAATAAGCAAATGTAAAAATAAACACAAAAAGAACAAAGAACAAATACATAGGCTTCGACATTGCTAACAAAATTACTTTTTTTCTTCTTTCGCGTTTGCTTATTTCATTTCTCTTATAGTTAATTTATAATCTTCCATCTTTAATTTATGGTAAATGATCAAGTACATATACAACTTTGATGAAGCAAATCTCTAAAAATCTGTAATATACGGAATCATTTCATTGATAAAAAATTATTTTATTTTGACACTTCTAAGGATTCTTTCATGATCAATTTTATTTATTAATTTTTATTGTAATATCTTAGTCAAGTTTTCATTCATGATTGTACTCATGCTCTAGATCCTCTCACAATTGTTAATGTTAAATATGAATGATCTTCAAATGTTGCTGCTCATAAATTAGCTATAGCAAGAGATTTTATGAAAAATCTTCAAACATAATTTAAGTTAAGCTCCTCATTGTATTGTAATTACGGCATACACAAAATTCTTTTTGTAGCATTAATTGTTTGAGTGTTAGAAATAATAAAAATATCTTATTAAAAATTTTAGTAAGTTAAGGTGATGTACTTACTTTTTATACATATATTTGCTATGTAGTATATTCTAAACATTTTGTATTCCCATCAAGATGTGTCCAATTAAATAATATTAAGAATAATAAGTGAAAAATCTCGGGAACCGTGAGAGTGAACTAATTGTATTGTACGTATAGGGAATAATGTACTCTAGGATAAGGAATATTATACTCTAAGCTAAAGTGTGGATTAGCACTAATAAAAAAAAAATAAACTCACTAGATCGATCACACACACACACCAAATAAACATGAGAGATTGGTGATTGAGTTCAAGTGTCACACCTAAATCTATGGCGCCTCGCTTTGAGAAAAATCCAATATGGATTAAAAGGTACAATCATTGTAATAAGCCTCACTCTTTTTTTTCTTGGGATTCAACACTTGATTGATGCAAATGATGTTTACAAACTAACGTACCCCATAACCATTTTATCTAGGAGATCAGTCATAGATATGATCTTGTGATACCTCCTTGTTCTCCAAGTCGTTAGTGTTAGAGTCATCGAACTATGAGATAACTAAACTGTGCTTATCTTCAAGATTGACTTATTACCTCTACAAATCTCTTCATTTACTTGCACATATAATTCGATACAATTTTTCTTGTTTAATCCATATAAAGCACTTGATCCTTAGATAACTTGGATCTTCATCTTCTCAACTGTGTTAAGATCTATCTGTTGAGATAACAGTTGCAGGAGCATGCCACTTGTGAAATCCTAGAATTTCTATAACATTATTAGACGACTAAGTAAGTATTTTTCAATTTTAATTCATGTTTAGGAATCCAAAGTCAGAACCATGTGTTACGGACCTGAGTTCATAAAGTAATATTTTTTGTGTCGCGGGCATAGTTTGCATTATATTCTAATTCGTCGCAATTCAAAGCCAAAATGAAGTCAATACACGTTGTTCAAAGTTAACCAAATGCTTTAGGATTCTTTTCCAATTTTCATCGAAATTGAGGTTTAATTGAGCAAAATAAAGCTTAAGTTGTTTAAGAAAATATAAGAAAATAAAAATAAAAAAGAAATGACCATTGAGGGCATGAGAATGAACTAAGAGAAAGATAAGTATGGAATGTATATCAATTGGTAGCCCTATAAAAATTAACAGCATGGGAGATCGAATGGGGTTTCAATCAAAACCCCATCTTCCCCAACTCGTTGTCTCACCTTACCATAACAAATCTCTCTAGCTTATATTTGCACTAAATCAACCAATCTAACTCTCTTCTCTCAAACTCTTGGCCAAGCAATCTTTTTACTCTCTCTCTAGCATCATCAATGTCTCTCTATTTGAAGAAAAATAGTTGAGTTCTTGATGTTGAAGTTGAGTTCAATCAATAAAATTAATGAATTGAAGGCAGTAGTTAGTGGATTTTTAGTGAATTCGATGGGTTTGGATGTATTTCAATAATTTGGACAACGTTTGATCATTTTTGAATTGATCTTAGACAAAAACTTAGGTGTTCTAATGAATTTAATTCTGATTTTTTTCAATTTTTAAGTTCTCAGTGTTAGCATTATTTAGGAATCATTTGTAATTGATTAATCAATTGATTTTGTTAGGTTTGAATTGTGGAAATCGATGGAAGTACACCTAATTTAATAGGATCATTATTGATTTGGAGTATGGTAAGGTTTTCATGGGATTTGGGAAAGTTTTAAATATAAGATGGTGCTTTGACAACTTGTTTAATCCTATTTGCATTCTACATTGGGTTACAATTTTGAGGGACTGTATAATTGATCTTAATCAAGACTTCACTTGCCTTTTGATGATTGTATACCAATATGAGCCCTTAGAATTCCAATTTGGATGGTGGTGGTTTCGTGGTGTTTTTTAGGCTGAGAAGAATGGCTGAAAACAACCTTACGAACTCTCAAAAAGTGAACGTGTTGCCCCTCTACACTTCTCTGGTTCAAGACCTATATCAAAAGTTTTAGGAATGGGAGTTCACAACTTGATTGGGAAGAAACCATTTTTGCACACAATTTTTTTTAAAATTTCATCCGTTTCAAGGAAATTTGACAGGATAAAAATATATAAATTGGGTTTTAAAATTTTTCTCACATTGATGGATTAAAAAAAATTCTTTGAACTAAAATGAAGTAAAATAGGGATATTACATAGGTTTGCTAGTGTACTAATAGTACAAGAACCCTGAAATTTTGAGAAATGACTTAAAGGAAGGATTTTTTTGTTGCATTTCATATAATTGACTAAGAATAGACATTATAAATTGAATTATTAAGTATCGAAAAGGACAATAAGCTATAGTATTGATTAATCTAGGAAGTGTTACATGAAGTAGGTTTGGAAGTGATAAAATTGTTTAGCTCTGCGGTTCTTTAAATGATTATGAATAATGGAATAGTGATTATTTTGAATCCAAATAAGGACTCAAATACGAATAAATTGAATTTTATTAGTTATACAAAGTATGTGTAACACGGGATTTGTGAAATTGAACGATTGATAGTGAAGATAAAGTAACATCAAGAATTGATCAACGGGTATCGAGACTCGAATAAACATAGGAAAAGAGCTTGTAAGGTGGTTAATAAACCATAAAGTGACATTTACTTCTACTTGAATTATCTTTGTACCTGCATTTAAAATTTTAGTATGTATTGCATTTCATATTTTGATTGGTCATGCATTCATGTCATACCAAACGATTGGTTTCTAGTGTTACAATTAACGAATAGGACTCAGGATTATGCACTATAACAAGTGGAACGAAAACAAGGGAGACCAAAGACATGCAAGTTTTGCAGGGAGCATGCATTGAAATCTTATGAATGTTTTAGGTTCATCGTGGGAAGGCCTACTTATTATGAACTTGCAACACAAAGATAAGGATACATGTTGTTATATATATATATATATATATATATATTTGTAGATGTTTTTGAAATTCAATTACATGTCTCCATGTATCAAACTAATATTTCTTGGAGTACATGTCAATGTTGGAATTTACTTGTCAAACATCCTCAAGTTGTTTTTGGTGATGTCAGCATATCCATATATACTAGAAAGGACGAACAAGTTTGATGAGCTTTAGTCAATATTTTTATATAATTTATTTCTTATTCTATATTGTTTATATAATTTATTTTATGTTCTCGGGTTGAGAGTAGGTCTTGGTTTGGCCTCCAAAAGTAATGAGATTGTTATGAAAAGGTTGAGAGAACTTTGAAGTGTTTTAAGGATCATTTTGATGTAAATGTGCATTGTAGAGCTGTTGTGTCTAATTTAAGGATTCTAAATCTAAAACGTATGAATTGATTTAGAAAAAATATTTAAAATTCGTTTTGATATGATACTATGAATTGTGACGAAATGTAAGTTCTTGTAGGCTTTCTTTTGTGTCGTTTTTTATCTGGTCTTTAGTGTTGGCAACCCACTTGTAAAGAAGATGCATCCGATATTTTTATAAAATCTGAAAGTCTTACCATATGATATCCTAATGTGCTCCACTTAAAGGAATTGAGAAGTATTTTTGACGAAATAAAAATTTTCTTGAGGATATTGATCAACTAAATAGATTAGGAGTCAAATTATAGTAATTCGATTAAGTTAAGACTTAGTAAAATGGGCCCTAACAGACTTTGTATCACAGCCTAGATTTGGCATACTTTAAGGTAACTTTTGTTAAGAACGAAAAATTGATTGATAGCGATTAGTTGGGAAGTGATTGTGAGTTAGGAATATTTTGTTATTGTGTTATTTCATTATATATTAATATATTATCATCAGATATGCAATAAGAGGTTTACTATTCTTTACCGTTTTATGATAAATTCGTGGAATACAACAAGTGAGGTTAAGACATATAGTTAAAGAGAGAATTGACTTATTATATGATAACTGGGCTTGATTGGACATGAAATACACTTGGGAAGTCTAAGTTAACTAAAAAATATTGTAAGTGGTTTGTTATTGAAGTGTAACTTATGGAAGTTATCAAGTTACAAAACCCATGGGTAATTGGTTGAAAGTGAAGCTTTGAAATTTAGGAATGTAAGTACAGAACTTAGATTTCTTTGAAATTAAGAATATTGAATTGTGTTATATTAAAACGTTAAGGAGAATGTCAAATGAGACTTTAAGTGAAAGTCGCAAACGAAATCTAAGTTCGTCAAGGAGAATGTCAAATGAGACTTTACGTTTCGACGTAAAAGTACTGATAATCAATAAGATATTTAGTTATCTTTCAAAGTCTCTTAAAAGAACAAAAATTCTTTTTCAAAAATAAAGGTAAAGTTAGAAAATCTTAGACAAACAGAAAAAATCTTATTGTAATAACAAACAGAGACACTGTTTCAGTATTAAAGTTTCTCTGTTTTGAATAAGAATTAACTACGAAAGGCTTCTATTGATTAAAGGATTATACGAAGTTATATTATTTATAGCCAATCCAAAAGAGAAAAGATGGAAATTTTTTGTGTCAATTAAGATAAAGAGGTCTAAAGTGGTCTAAGTGGACATCAAAGCCTTGAGAAATATGTAAAATGGACTAAGGATGATATAAATGTGAGAATAACTAAGATTTATGAAATGAAATTAAGTAGACTCTGTATATAGAAATGAGATGTAGAGATTAGTTGTGACTGATGGAAATGGAAAGAACAAACTCTTTTAGTCAAGGTAAGGCACTGGAGTAGTTGTGTATGACTAAAAGTCTAAGTAACTCAGTATCATAATCACGATTCATTCACTACATAGAAGATTGGTGTGACCCGTCCAATTAACTTGAAATGTTTGAATGAATGGGTGAAGAACAATATAATAGAATATGTAAAGTATTATTGAAGTCAATTAAATGCTTAAATATAGACGAATGACTTGTCTAGAAATTCTCCCGTGTTTATTGTAATAGAAGTTCCAAAGTAATGAGTCTTGATAAGACTTAAAATAACAAGCTATAAGAATGATATAATCTGATATATATTCACAAATGTCTGAGAAGAATAAAATAAAACTCTAATAGTTGAAAACTTTTAACCATTAATTATATGAACCATCTTGATGGATATATTGTACGTTGGTTCAAACTATAATACTATATCATATGCGTATGCAATGATGCAATTAAGAAGCACTAAGATTTTAAGTTTGGAGGCAATACAAGATTTTTTTTGGGCAAATAAAATATAAATGAAAATGAAAGAAGAAAAGTTTGGCGAGTGGTAAGTGATTTAAGGCAATTTGGTAATGTGGAAACGAGAAAATCACAATATTTATCAGGGCGAATGAGTTTTCTAAAAACACATGAGTTAAAAACAATATGAAAATTTTTAGAGAAGTTGATATCTCTTTTTAACTAATCATACAAAGAATAGTTACACTCGATCCAAAATCTTCTTTTTAAAATTTTGAGTAATGAGTTAATTTTTTTGAAAATTAGAAGTATTAAAGGAGGATCGCTAGAAAAATATTCTTGAGAAAAATGTTGTTATAGCAACATGAATGTATAAATTGTTGCAAAAATTCTGAAAATAAGTAAATGTCTAGACAAGTCAAAATTGATTATTTCATTCTAATCCACAATTTATATGATATCGTGAATTTACATTTTGAGAGTGAGTGAGAGTTATACGATGTGTCTTGTTTGTAAGGGCTACTCAAGTTGATAATAAAGAGACAATCGTGGTTCTATTTTTTTTCTTTCACTACATGTTTTGTTTGGGAAAGGAGACAATGCTTTGTTTCAAAGTCTCATCTTTTCAAAGCTATTGACTTAAACAACTTAACTGGTCCGATCATAATCCCATTGTGATTTTCCAATCAAAAATCATTTTGTCTAATAAACTTTTATTTTTGAAAACTCTTGTCTCTTTTTTACTCTAATTGAGTCTATTTCTGAAGCAACTCTTAATTGATTAGTGACTTAAATAAATATTTTTGTAGAGTAGGTCTTCCTACGTTAATAGTGTAAGTGGTACTAACCTCGTTCTACAAACTCAAGACATTCACATTTTATGCTTCTAAAAAATTCTCAATTAGGTTTTACATTTATCAAACGATTCTCAATCGTTTGAGACTTTAATTAAGGTTCATTTAAATTTTTTGTGAAATTATGCATGTTCTTATTTGAACCTGCCCTTGTAATTTGGCCATGACTTAATTATTTTAAATCCAAATTGACTCATTCTCATGGCATTAAAAAACTTAGCGATAATGTTAAAACTTTTATCTCACGCACAATTTGAAGATTGTACTCCTATCTGAATGTGTTTTGCAACTTTGTTGTTTGAATTTGAAAACTGGACTTCACTGTTTGAATATGCCCTGTTGTTTTAGGAATAACTCTCATTTATTATCAAATTAAGCTAATGATTTTATATGTAAATCTTGTATATATAAAGAACCTTTAGTATAAAAATCATATTCTTTGAACTATGGTTTAGGAGAAATAATTTCTATAAATTTGTTGGTTGGAACTTGAGACCATTTTGAGTAATTATCGTAAAATCTTCATATCTCTCTCATTATTAATCGAAATTGTAGGTTCTTTATAGTTTCAAAAAGGTAAGACATAGTACTAAAACTTCTTTTTTATTTTAAGTTTGAATTCAAACATTTTAGTGACTAAAATGAACTCATTAGCTGATGTACCAAAACTTTCCATATTATAACAAGTTAGATTTTACCATAAGCGCATTCTTATGTTTTATTTTAGGAATTAGATTTAACAAAAAAACCACTTAACTAATCTAAAAAAATTAAACTTAATTTGTTAGGACATTGAGTACTTGGGATTCATAGCTAGGTGTGGGACACACTATTCGAGACGAGCGATGATAGGTATTAGCTAAAATATTGTATGGTTTTAGGTAAGTAAACCAGTAAGGAAATAAATAGTAGTTCATACATATCTATCCCATTCTATAATTTGTATGTTACCTTTTATAGACTTTCACTCATCTTCTGAGCTCTCGAGAACCGAGTGAGTTGTGATGGTGACTCCTGAGTGAGGCGACTGATTAGCTACCAGAACCACACTTTAAGTCACTAGATATGGGTCGTGGTAAAATGTGTTTGTATCTAGGAAACCTTCGATATCCCTTATCTACAACAGTCTGGGTTTAGCGGGCTTTTGCACGTATCTAAGACAAGAGTCAGTTTGGCTTTATCGCGACTAAGGTTAGTTGAGAGATGGTTTTAGTCTTTAACGGGCCAGGATCACTTGGATTCTTCTCCCTTAAATCTATTAACTTTCATTATCTTTAATTTCTATTTAACAATCTATATTATGCATTTTACATAATTTTCACCTTATTTACTTTCTCGTATGATATTTAGACTAATTTTTTCATTCTTTGAAGTACTGTTTATATCATAATTCCTTTACTTAATGGAAATGTCTCCTCTGGTGACAATTGCAGATCCATAGACGAGCAAGGGCAAGACGCCGTTAGTTGGTGACTACTTCTGAGGACATCAGAACGGCCTTCCCCTTTGTTATTTTGTAGTTCATTTCGTGTTGTATTTACATATATATGACTTGTTCTGACACACTAGTTTTATATGGGTATTTAATGACATATACATCCATATTATTGAATTTCGTGTACTTGGTCACCATATATAAATCTTATCCACTTTTGCAGGGTTCCACATATAGGTTGTCCAGACTCGTATATTTAATTTGAGTTATTTAAATTGGTAAGTTAATTCTGATATTTAAATTGTAAATCGTGCAAATCTTAATAACTCAACTCTAAAAATCCAAACTAAAATAATAATGGAAATGCAAGGCTGACTAAGCTTGCGTTGACCTTGTCAGGGCTGACTTTGGGATCTACGTAGGCCTAGGTTGGGCAGGGCCTAGTTTGTGGAGACTGGGGCCGTCATAATAGGTATCAGAGCTTAAGGTTTAAAACCTAGCTCTCGATAAACTTATAATCAAATAAAGATTAAAATCAACTTTAGAGTTAGGACACGAATGGAACTTTGAGTGAAACCATATAATTCTTACATAAAGTTTTAACTAGGAAGTGATGAGAGTTGGAGAAATTAAAAACATGAAATATTTGTAATATTTTTTGTACTGTACTATATTATTATCGGTAGCTATAAAATGATCAAGAATTTGCTATCTTTTGTTGATCGCAATGGCCGATCTACTAGAGGCCAGTGGTGGCGGTGGCAGCTCAAATGTACTTTTGCAGCGTCAAGACTCGTCTTAATAAGTACTGACTTGACGTAATTACCTTAATTAGCCAACTAAATCCATATAGTAAACTTCAAACCTCAAAATACATTTTCTTTTCAATCCTTTATAATGCACCAAAACTAAATTTAGATCATTAATACGCCTTAATTTTTTTATTTATTTAATTGGAGAAAATTAAAAAATCATGTGAAATAACTTTCTTATCACGTCAAAAAAATTTAGCAGCACCTCATTTAAATGTGGACTGCAAGAAATTCGAATTCTGATACACACGGGCTTGGGGAGAAACGCTTAGAATGACTCTTAAGCCCCTAGCGTGATGTAGAATTTTTTTAAAATATATTTAGGTTTATTAAATTAGTTTTTAAGACCTCAACTCAAAACAGTCCCTAAAATGAAAAACCAAAAAAAAAAAAAAGTTTATAAGGTAGGGAGGGTGCTTCCAGTCTAGTGCCTATATACTCAGACTTGAATTTTTGGTGTTTTCTTCCCCAAAAGAAACAATGGTCGACTTCTTATGCCCAAGTCTCCCCACCTTCACCTCGCGGGAGTACTACCACCATGATCAAACAAACAACAACACACAATAATAAACAATTATCAATTTGAGATTAATCAAGGCATTGAGAAGATGAAAATATGAATTTGAAAACCAAAACTTTTTACAAAACTTGATTAGATTCTTATAAAGTTCTGCTTATTTTAATAACTCATTGAAAACATAATTGAAAGAGTGATTATAGATGGTTTAAAGACTCATTTTCTTTGAAACTCAGTACACACATGTTTTTTAGTCAAAAATCCAAATTGGTATTTTAAAAACCTGATATTCACATGAATTTTGAGAAAACCAGCTTTGATCTTTGAAAAACCTTTATAAATTCTTAAAAATTAGTGATAAAAGAACTTAAATTTGATGTCAACAAAGCCCACAACGGCTTCGTCAAATCAAGAGGTTAAGCACTTCAGCACGAACCCTACTCTAACATGGAAGAACTGCTTAAGACACCTATGGTGTGTTCAGTTGGGTTGATAGGGTTCTCTTGATAGGGTCGGATTAACAAACATTGGATTACATGGCTATGGATTAGGGGTAATCCAAATTTGGAGACTTGTTCGGTTGGCATGATTAAATTTGAGGCCCGCTATGGGCACCCCACTGATTCATGAAGGCACCCATGTATTAAGGGCACAAACGAAATTTCGAAGGGCACCCAAATTTCAGAGGTGAAATTCCAAAAATACCCCTGCCACCAAAGTGGAGGCACCCCACCACACCTCTAGCCCACCACCGTGCATATGAACCTTAGAAACTGAGTGTCTTCGTTCGTCTCTCCCGGATTGTCTTCGTTCGTCTCTTCTCTCCTCTGTTGTAGGCGGATTTTGGTTGCGCCGTTCGAGTTTGGAGGTTCACCGAATTGGTAGAGTTGGTGTCGACAGAAGCCGGCCGGAATCGTCGTCGTTCCCGAGCTCAAGGCGTGGAATAGAACGACTGGAGGTACGTTGACACTCTAATTAAGTTGCATTTGGTCGATTATTTGTTTAGTTTCTGTAGCGTTGCATTCAATGGTAGGTGCAACGGGAAATCGTGGTTGTCGGCCACACAGCCAGAAAACAATGGCTTAGTCTCGGCCAAGCATGGCCAAGACCTAAGGGAAATTTTTGTGGAATCGTGGTTCTCGACCAGAGAGGAGACGTTATAGTCTCGGCAATGAGTGGCCGAGACTGAGTCTGGTGTATCGGTCAGGTGTCGCTCTCGATAATTATTGTGTTACTATGTTAGATAGCGTAACGCTGTGAGTGCTCTCGGGTACCATCGTACGAGAGTAATTCGAAGTGTGTAGTGGATGTCATGTCGGTGATTTACAACCGAGACATTAGAAATTGTCTCGGTCATGCGCAACCGAGACAATTTCTAACGTCTCGGTTGTGCATGACCGAGACTGAGATTGAGGTCTCGGTCACATGGCACCGAGAATATTATTTTGTTCTCGATGCCGCTTGACCGAGACTATGGGAATGGATTATTTGAATTTAATTTTTTGTATATTTCTTTTCTGTTTGTGCGGCAGACGCTTACGTGTTGTAGTCTTGTCAGGTATGGCTCGTTCGAAAGCCCCGGTGACTGGGGAGGAGGTTGGTATTGAGGTGTCGAGGGGTAACCGTGGGCGAGCGGCAGACGGAGACCCCGATGGCATCTTATCGGAAAGAGAAAGAGCAAGAGAAGGTGGATTTGAAGGGAAAGGGTAAGATTGGTGGAGCACGTGCAAGAAATTAGAATTGCACGATGAGGGTTCAAACATTGAAGCGCATCGACACTCAGATCTTGTCGTTGCCCGAGGCGAAGACGAGGCGCATGCATCTGAGTCATCTGAGTCTAGCAGTAGTGACTCATCAGCATCGGCGGACACCCATAGTAGTGATCGTAATGTGGGTCGGAGTACTAGTGGTGGAGGTGCCTATAATGAGGGAGAGTCACATGGGCAGGGGGAAATGTGTGCTCCTTTCCCCGGTGGTCCCGAAGATGGATCGCTGTTGAAGAGCTTTAAAGATCATGTCGCCTTAGCGATATGGAGGAATGAGGTACATACATTTCTCCGTGTATGGTAATTGGTGTAGTTTAAAATTTTGGGTGTTCAATTAGTTGACGGAATGTTTTTTGTCGTCGCAGGATCGGCCGACACTCAAGTGTATCAATCACGGTGCTCAGATCCAAGAATGGGACTTACAGTCCTGCCACCCTGACACCACGGGCCTTCAGAGGATTATTCAGCGCTCTGGGTTGAATACGCTGATAGACTGCTCATACCGCAAGGCCAATAAGGAGGTTATCACTGCCTTTGTGGAGCGGTGGCAGCCGGAGATGAACACATTTCACTTACCATTCAGTGAAATGTCGATCTCCTTGGAGGATGTGAGCATGCTGCTGAAGATTCCTGTCATGGGCAAGGTGGTGGCAGTTGAGAACTTTGCGAGGTACACCGATGAATCTCGCTCTGATGCAATTAAGCTGGTGTCAAAGCTACTTGGTGTTAGCATTGAAGATGCTGAGGAGGAAGTGAACATCGCAAGGGGCTCGCCGTCCGAAAATGTTGGTTGAAGAGTCGATGGTGCCCAAAGCAAGGTGCGAGGAACACAACTTATCCTCATGTAAAATGCACAGCCCGAGCGTACTTGTTGTACCTACTATCTTGCACCATGTTTGCGGATAAGATTGGATCTCGGGTATCTATCGCGTTGTTAAAGCTTCTCGAAGATTTGGACGACGTGGGAAAGTACGCATGGGGTGCAGCTGCATTAGCATACTCGTACTGACACTTGGGGTCGGCCACCAGATTACAAGTTTCTCAAATTGTCCGATACCTCACATTACTTGAGGTTTTATACTAAATCGACCTGAATTATTGCCTTTGTGATTACTATTCATTTTCTCTCTAACTAGCGTTGTATCTATTCGCAGGGATGGGTGTACGAGCATTTCAAGCTTGGGCTCGCCACACCTAATGCAAAATACATGGACTACGTGCAACCTCGTGTCTGCAGATGGGTTCAAAGGCACGAGACCGTGATGAATCAAGACAAGGTTGGGTCCATTAGGCGAACGTTGGACGGGTTGCGCCCAAGTGAGGTGAGATTCTACGCCCTTGTTGAAACTAAATCTTGCATTTAGTTTATGGTTATTAATTATGTTTGTATACGTTTCATTAGGTGACTTGGGACCCATATGTTAATCACCAGGAAGAATGGCGTTTCGCACGCGATGGCCTTCTACAAACGGTGCCGCACCGAAGTACATGGATGTGGTGGAGCCCTACCATCCGGAGAGGATTCTGAGGCAGTTTGGGCACGTGCAATCTATACCAGATCCTCCGTACCGGCCATTGGAAGCACATAGAGGCCCTTCTGCACTAAAATACTCGGTCAAGTATGGTTTCCAAGCAGACAATTGGGAACGTTGGCGCAACCATTTGTTGGCCCCGAAGTGCGCGGTGAGAAGGCGAGTTCGAGTTTCGGCTACATCGGACTATCTACCTTGGTTCCCTGAAAGTCTCTCACCCATTGCTCACCAACCCGAGGTACTTCGATGACGACGTGGTTGCGACGACTATCGCGGACAATGAGCTGCTTGAGGTATTGACTGTGGTATAAGTATTAGGTAGAAGTGTTAGCCAACCATTCTTTTAAATGCCGATATGTATTACATTAACGGATTTAACTTTCTTTTGATCAGCGTAATAGGCGGGCGTTGGAGCGGCGTTAAGGTGGAAATTATTGATGCCGGAGTTGTGTACGTTGGAGTCTGCAAGGAAAATGGCGAGTGACGTCGTCAATTTCCTTTCGGGGAGGAGTTTCGGTCCCATGACCTCCACTACGACACCCACCACCGCTACCGGCGCAACCGACACATCAGCTCCTACCGAAGCAGCCCGTAGACAGTCCCAGCACGATAGCACTTCTACACACTCCACCCCGTCTAATGTACCACCAGGGTCGGTTGCTGCTCGCCCCCCAAAGAGGATGCTTGGAAAGGAATACCAACGAAGGAATGTCAAGAAGCCAAAGGAATGAAGCCACATGGACATCGACATTGCTATAGTTGGATCAATTTTTCTTGTATTGTCGAACAATTAATTCATTGTTTTGTTGAATGCTTTGTGGATCGGTTTTATATGTGGCATGAAACTTGAGAGAATGATGGAATATTTGGCACTGTTTCACTGTTTTCATTGGTGTTATAAAATTGTAATTGTTATGTTTGTAGCGTTGCCTGATTGTTTAGATTGAATTGTGGAAACTGTGCATTAACAGTTGTGGAAAATGTGCCATGAAATTGAACTGTCCCAAAACTGAACTGTTGAGTTATTATACTTGAGGTTTTGTAATGTTTGTGCATTTGAATTGTGGTAATGTGCCATGAAATTGGTATCGGTCGTTCAGGACCGAAACCAAGATACAGGTCCCGAATGTTTGGGCCGAGATATCTTGATACGTCTCGGCCATGTCCCTCCGACATACAGAGGACTAATGTAGTCCCCGAAACCTCCACTTATTTCGGCTTGTAATCAAGAGGAGTTTTCATGGTTTTCGATCAGAGAACACCGAGATTAGTCGTTTTATTTCGGTTGGGACTTGCCGAGAGTGTTGTCGACCCAAACCTAATGGACTTTCGGCTTTGTCACACCGATATGTTTATATTATTTTCGGTATTAGCATCGCATACCGAGAATTATCGTTTTATTTCGGTTGATTTCGGGTGAGAGGTATGCTTGTCGACGGACGGTTATTGCCGAGATGGGTTATTTGGGAGCAATAACCAAGCAAAACCCAATTACAACATCAATTTACAAACGAAAACACCGTAACAACATCACGATTGACTATTATAACATTGTACCCACCTCACTCTACAAACCATAACATAGTACCAACATCATTTTAGACATCATAAGATATTAACAACAAAGAGTTCACATAAACTCACTTTATATTATAGACAACACCACTTTACATCACTTTCCATTGCCAGGGTTAATAATATTTACAAAAAAAATGGTGGTTCGAGAAACATGAATGTCAAACTATGGAGAATCTAAATCTATGGAGAATCTAAATCTACCACGGATAGAGCTCCTTCTTCGGAAGGTACGACAGCCACGATTTCAAGAATGAAAAATCCATCACGCCATCTTTTAGCGCACTCCTCAACATATCGTTCCCACGCGGGATATAAGGATGGCAGCGGTGCATTAACAATCAACTTCACCTGTCAAAGTTAGAAGTACAAAAGATCACCGATTGTCACATACCCGATTAAGGATAAGAAAAAACCAATTCACAAAAAATCTACACATTTACCCTAACCCAATGGATATTCCTTTCATTAACCATGGCAATGATAAGTCTGCTATGTATCGACGCCGGTGGAGCACTACGTAGAGGAATAAACGTCGAGGCACTGCCATGCGAGAGGTTGACTAGAATGACATTAAAGGCCGTTGATATTAGCAATCCCATGTTTGGAAGTGTCAACCATTCTTTGAATGAGGCACCAACATGATTATCGGACAATGCACGGCGAGTCTTGACATTTTCGTAACTCGTTCCAAGCGGTTCCCGCCAAAGGCTTTCATACCGATTAACTTACCAAACATTCTTGTACGAACTTTCCTCCAACCGTCTACATCGGGAAGACCTAGCCCAGAGGCGACACACCGATATTCACAATCTCCATCGCCTATCACATCGATAGTGTTGTCAACAAATGGCAACCAAGCCGGTTCTATGCAATGAGAGTAAGCCACGTTAGATGCACTTTGGGTGCGTCGACTTGTACGACTCATTTTAGGACCCACTTTACTTTTTTTCTTCCTCGACCAAGAAGCCTCTTCCGTTGATAGAACGTACTTGAATCCGCTAGGCAATCTTGTCGTGGAAAATTCGGCTTCATCGTGTTTTCTCTTTGAAGACCCCGGTGTCCTTCCCTTTGTCTTTATCTTCGTAGGTGGCACCACCCCGGTGTGGATGAAGGTCGACTAATCTCCCTAAGTTCTTTGAATAATCTTGATGCGATCGCCTCTTCGGTGCAAGCATGGAACTTTTGCATGACTCTTTCTAACTCATCGTGCACATTGTACCCAGACCGATCCACGGGATTCTCGGGTATCATACTCAACTTTCGCCAGTACACATGAATGTCCTCGAGAGGGATGGGTGTCCCCGCAAATTTGTGGAAATTTAGCTCGTGGGCACAAGGAAGGCCGTGTGTGGTACGTATCTCGCAACCACAACGAGCTTAGTCGTGTCCAACGTCCTCCCCACGTTCCAATTCATCTCGAATTAACTTAAGCCCCCGTTGAGAGACATAACCACGCAATCAGCGATATAATTCATCAATACATTCATGTTGGACCACGTTCAAACTGAGATCAAATGAATCCTTGATGTTGTTGTGTTGAATCCTAAGGATGCCATCAACCACATTCCACAAAGTCTCAAAATTTGCCTGACTGTTGCCAAAATGTAGCTTCAGAGTGGAATGCGCAGACTCCACCCTCTGTGTTGTTGTTTCCCCAAAATGCATAATTCGATTTGTCCAAGCCGGTACGAATTTCTCATTGTACGTCTTTACCCATGTGTTCTCCAAGTAATCAAGAAGACCCTTCACATTCCCGAACTCAGAACGCAAGTCATTCATCCTAACTTCAAATAAGGCCTCGGACTTAGCATACATCACACTCGTCCACCTATCCATGAAACAAGCAAAGCCTTCATTATCTCCAAACATCTTCTTAGTCTTGGCCAATACTACTTTGTTGATGTGCCAAGAGCAAAGAATGTGAGACGATGATGGGAATACTACATTGATGGCACTAATAAGGCCTAAGTCCCGATCCGTCACGAACACGTCAGGTTTAGGCCACCCATCCAGTATGTATCTCAAGTTCTCAAGTGCCCAAACATAATTTCCATGACATTCTGAGTATATGAAAGCAAACCCAATGGAGAACGTCAAATGCGTTGAAGTGATGCCAACTATCTCCAACAAAGGCATCCGATACCTATTTGTTTTGTAAGTGCAATCCATCAAAATTACCGATGAGAAACACCTTAGCAACTTAATTGAATCAGGATGTGCCCAAAACAAATCAGTGACGACATTCGTATCGGGATGCTTCCTATGACACGACATCAACTTATTCTTCTCCAATATGTGCAACAGTTGTTGCATTTGAGTCTTCCCACCCGCATCCTCAATTCGGACTTTTTGTCTTGCATTATATATTGTCTGCATTGTCGATACGTTTGTAACATCTCTTTGCTTCAACGTATTGAGGATGTCTCTTGGCTTCACATTACCCTTTGTCATCTGCAACACAACCTCCTGCTCCCCCTTATCCAATCTTCCGGCATATGAGTGATCGTCCAAGTTTTTCGCGGGCTCGTGATTGTGCCTCCCACATATGACAGTGACATACCACAAGAGTCGGCATTTTCCTTGATGTTAATAAGGAAATGGCATCCACATTTCTTCGTACCAGTTTGAGTCCTCCCATTTTCCTCTTCTTCTTCATTTCTTGGTTTCGAAGCAATTTTTGCCACTTTCCCCTTCCCAACTCTTTGAGACATTCCCCTATATGTACCAGACCTCTCGCACGCAAGTTTCACCCTTCCTCTGCACTTAATGCCCCCGGCATCGAGTGGTTCGTCACTAACACAAACATGTTCTCCCCGGCCTATCATTTGAAGCCATGAAATTGCCGCTTCTCTAGAGGGGAATGGCCTACAAGGTGTAAACGTATCCTTGTAGTCTTGAAATAAAGTAGAGACCGGCATTACCTGCAATACACACATTGTAACATTATGATCAACCGAAATGCACAGTTAATTCACCAAAAAACCCAAAAAACCACGTTTTCGGTTGTACAGATCCGCCAATATATGCATAGTTTCGGTCATGTCCAACCGAGACCTACAGCATTGTCTCGGTCATTCCATACCGAGATTATGCCTTTGTTTCGTTCACAGCATGACGTGAACTACGAAAAAGTCTCGGTTGATGTCGACCGAGACGTTTCTACAACTCTCGGTCCTGCGAGGCCGAATCTTTCGCGCCCGTGCAAAAATCGACTGAAATTTTGAGAAACCGCATATATAACACATTACATTTCAAAAATTATCTCTTGTTCTACCTCCTCTTGCACCAATGCAATACAATCTTCCATTTTATAGTGCAAACAAACTTGGATTGCTCGAATTTACCAAGCCCTACGTTGACAAATCAAACCATCATTTTCTCGTTTTTGACCGAAAATACAGTTCCTACAAAGCATCATTAGGTTGGCAAACATTGTTACCTCGCTGTCGGATGATGTCAAGCCGCAACAATCGATACACGCTCGGCAAACACAATATGACTTTAGGTTTCACTTGTGATCAATGTTGTGGTGGGGTGCCCCAGATTTCACTTGCAAAATGGTTTGTGGGGTTTGAGTCACTATATATTAAGGGGCAAAATGGCAATTTCCATTTTAGCTAGGAGAATTACAAAATACATGGGTGCCTTCGTGAATTGGTGGGGTGCCCTTAGCGGCCCTCTTAAATTTTAAGTGGTTTTATGAAAATGACAATCTTACCCCTCCCCATATAAAAATCCCAAGCAACTGGCTCCATTGATCGTTCTTCACAGTTCAATAAAAAATACTAGATCCTACTTCTTATTCATCTATGTGAACTCATTGTCAAAGTTAAGTATTGTTAAACATGAGTATCTGCAATAGTCATCATGTTTGAGATCAGTAGTGGTTTGTGAGCTAGGTTTTAGGCAAAATCACATCTCATCAATAGCTCTTCATATTAGCATTCGAGTTGTCACAATGTAGTTATGTTTGAATAGCAATTGACTAGAATTCTGGAAAATTAAAAAGAACGGCTTGAAATATTGTATCTAACTAAGTTATTCATCTTTAGATGACTAAATAACAACAAGATGACTAAATAACAACAACATGCATAGTTTCATTGTTGGGAGGGAACTGCAAGCGAAGAGGATAGAGCTTCCCATTCAAAGGACTCATCGTGCAAACGATCAAATCTTCATCCCCGTCTCCTCCTCTTATTTCAACCTCAGCTCCTCCAATCTATTCCCTTTGAAGATCATACTCATTTAAGGGAAATCGCATAGTTCGCACAACATAACTGTGTTTCAATCTTATAAAATTATAGTGAAGGGTAATGTCGTCTTTTCACTGATTGGGTGAGGGCAGACTAACTAGTGACATGGTAAGGCTCCACTTAATTTAGTCCACAGTTTGTGTGATTACCTAATCCGTTGCATTATCTAATCATGTGAAGTGAACAATTGATTACATTTAATCCAATGGATTAGCTAAGTAGTCATGCAAACCGAACACACCACTAAGGTTCAATCCGTGTCCTAGCTTGATTTCTTCAAATTCCATCCCTCAATTCTTCTAATAAGGACAATCTTTCAAAGTTTTTATTTTTCCTCTCAACAAAAATGATGTTAGAGTTGTATTTATAAGCATGTTCAAACCATTAAGTCATATTTATATAGGTAAGCATGTATTTAATCCAGGCCTTTAGATCAACATCAATTAATAATCTCTAGGAATATCTAAATTAAACATCTTTTAGGACATCCATGTCTTCGGTCTTCACGAACCACTCGTAGCAATCCAATATGAATAAATACCTAGGGAGAACAACAACTCAATAGTTTTAAGTTAACCTATCTAGAGCTTAAATACATCAAACTTATAAAACTTCATTCTATAACTTAGCCGTTCTTAGTATTGTCTAACTTAAATGATGTAGATGTTCATTTTAACTATTTTCATTTCATCACTTAGCTTAGGATTAGTTTATATATTTATCTAGCAAACTTAGGTTATTTATGTAATCTACATTACCTCAACTTAGTTTAGTTTTATAGCTTAAATAAATCTCTTTTAATTGAGCTTAGGCATTCAATTTGTTAAATTATATCAACCCAACTTTCCATCAATACCTCAACTTATCCAATACTCGCATGCCCATGCATCTCGAGGACACACTCACTTGAAAAAATTGAGCCTAATACCAATGAAAATTATGCACACTCATATACGACAACGTCTGACGCTTGACCGAGCAAACCATGTAGGATTGGCCTTTAGCTCACGATTCTACAAGACATGCAGGATTAGGATTAGTATTTTTCATGTCATTACAATGCACTTGCTTTTGTTGTGTATCTTAAAAGACTTGTGGACATTGATACATGTATTGATCGATATATATATGATACATGTATTGATTGATGTATCATACTAGTTGCCTCTTTTGCTTTGCATGGGTATCATTTCGCCAGTTTTCAAGCGTGTATGTTTAATTATGATTGAAAACTCATTAATATCTTAATGTAAGATATCCGATTATCTAATAGCTTATTAAATCATTTAAATTGTGAACAACTTAACTTATATCTTGTCATGAAATTTTGATTTATATACACATGAAAACGATTAAGTTACAAATTCGTTAAGAAACAAATATCAATCAGTGGGCTGTCTCCATGGCGGTGGGTCTGTGGTAGGAGACGTGGTGATGCTTAATTTTCCTTGAAGTTTGTCGCCGCCACATTAAATATTAAGTGGTGCGAGCCAAATGTCAGCGAAGTCAGTTAAGCAGTGGTCCAGTCAACTGTCAATCATATAAATAATACTTAAATACAATTTATATAACTAGCATACATTATTAGAGAGATAAAAGAATAATAGAAACACTTCGATATAAAAAATCAAAAAATCTATTTGGACTCTTTGAGTCCGGGACCCAAAGATTTTTTTGTTAACAATTTAAGATATCTACCTAAGTAAAAGACTTAATTACCCTCTACCTCCAAACACCAATAATGAATTTAAATTAAGGGTCTTTATGTCTTTTTGATTATTTGAGTCCGGACTTTTTGAGTCCATCTAGCACTACCCATAAAAAATAGAGAATATTCTTATGATAGATAATGATATAAATGCGAGTTGTTGTTCTATTTATGAAACACAGTATTGATAGGATTAATGGTGACCGAGTTCCCGCTTTCCAAGAATTAGTCTTTGTGTCATTTATTTAGGCTTCTCAACGCAAAGAAAGTTCTTCCAGGCCATCACAATCACATATACCCAAAAAGGCTCATGACTCCTTGAGCTAGCGGCTACGAACTTGATTCCTAATGTCCTCCGTGCTAGCGACTATACAAACATTGCATGTAATGATCATGTAAGATCAAGGTTCTCGTGACTAAAACCATCCCTATACTAGCATTGACCAACGCATAAAATAATAATTGAGACGCATTTATGGTTGTTGCCAATATTATTCCCAGACAAAGTATATTTTTGCTTCCATGGCTATTACAATCGTCAAGTTAATAGCATGTGGCATCTCATACTAAGTCTCTAACTTACATGAGACAGATTTTACTGATATCATGACATGATTGATAATTGAGTAATTAAACTCCCACTAACCTCGATTCGCATTAATCCTAGTCCTAGTCCCCTCAAAAGATGTCCTCTACGGTTCGCTTTTATGTATCTACACAAACATGGGTTTAGCACAACTAATTAGACTCAACAATATCGTAAAGCCTCAACTTTATCGCGATGAAAAAACGTTTTTAGGGTCAGTTCTCACTTTTATGGCATTCTCCACCACGATATAAACATCAAATAAATATAAAAAAAAAATCCAAGAAATGAATGCACATAATCAAATACCAAAAGTTTCCTCGAGGCTCCATGTGAAGCATCGTCGGCAATACCAATGGTGCCACTTACTGGTTGCTGGTGATATCGATCATCTTTTTCATGAGGAAGGCCCTGAATTTTGGCTTCGGCTGCTTTGGTCTAACTCCTTAGGTACAATTTAAATTAAACAACTTATACAAGGATTCATGCTATGTAAAAGCAACAATCTGACCAACGAATCAATTATCAAAGTTGGACATAACCGCTAGAACATTTTTGGCATTTAATAGAGGTTTTAAAACTCATATTAAATAGAGTGTTATTAAATGTCATGTGAAAATGTGTTACGTTTTAATTTTTAATACATGTATTACATAGAGGTTTTTTAAAACTCATATCAATTAGGTGTTATTTGATAACACCCCCTTTAATAGGGGTTTAAAAACTTCTATTAAATACTGAAATTGTTCTAGTGAACAAGATTTAGGTAATTAGTGAGATGGATGGAAAACCAAACGAATAAATATGATAAAATTGTATAATGACTCAAATTTGATTTTTTATGTCAAAAACACTATTTTTATTCAACTTTAAACAAACAAGCTTGTAGGCAGCATTAATGGAGTTGAGTTCTACTCCTTGATCATCAAACACCAAAACCCTCTTTCTCCCGCAAAAAGCTAGGCTCCATTATGGTGTGCTTAAGTGTAAAGACACACGCTTAATATTCTTTATTATGGTTTAGAGTTAACTTTAGGGTTTTAGGAGTATTAAACAATGGTCATTATGTCTTCCTTAAGTTGTGAACCCCAAGGCTTTTTCTAAAGGCCTTTTAATTATTAGTGTTTCTTATTTTCTATTAAACTTTTCAAGTTCTAAAAAAATTATTTTAATTATCATATAATTCATAACAATTTAGCTCACCATGCACCATTAACATGAAATTATGAAAAATACTATGATTTAAGCCAAATAGAAATGTTGGTCGTAATATTACCTTTTTCGATAAGTCTAAATTAAAATCTATTTTGTATCTAAAAAATATATAAAGGCAACAAAAGCGAAAAAAAAAGAAAAAATTTGCATCAACATAAAGACAATATTTTACTAAAATTATTATTTTCATTTTAATTGCCTCATATGCTTAACAAGCTAATCAAGGTATATAATTATAAATAATGTCTCACATATTCATACATGACATCATTTATTTGTTTGATAATGTAAACGACATACATTTAGTCAAGGGGTGTTTGCAGTGGATTGATAGGTCCCGATGGTCCCGACGGCGGGATAGGAGTGCTCTTGGGCAACACATGAAAAATAGGTGGAACAACTTCAAACTTACTAATTACACCGCGGCTTTCAGATAATATTCTTGCCGAACAATTTGTAGAAGCAAATGTAAAAACAAACATAAAAAGAACAATGAACAAATACATAGGCTTCAACATTGCTAACAAAATTACTTTCTTCTTCTCTTACGTTTGCTTATTTCCTTTCTCTTGTAGTCAATTTATAACCTTCCATCTTCAATTTATGGTAAGTGATCAAGTACATATACAACTTTGATGAAGTGAATCTCTAGAAATCTATAATATACGTAATCTTTTCATTGATAAAATAAATAAATATTTTATTTTTAACACTTCTAAGGGTTCTTTCATGATCAATTTTATTTATTAATTTTTATTAGAATATCTTTGTCAAGTTTTCATTCATGATTGTGCTCATGTTCTAGATGCTCTCACAATTGTTAATGTTAAGTACGAATGATCTTCAAATATTGTTGCTCATAAATTAGTTATAGCAAGAGATTTTATGAAAAATCTTCAAACATAATTTTGGTTAAGCCCCTCCTAGCTTTGTAATTAAGCCATACACAAAATTCTTTTTATAGCATTAATTGTTTGATTGTTAGAAATACTAAAAATATATTATTAAAAAGTTTAGCAAGAAGTTAAGGTGATGTACTTACTTTCGATACATATATTTACTATTTAGTATATTCTAAACATTTTATATTCCCATTAATATATGTCCAGTTAAATAATATTAAGTATATTAAGTGAAAAGTCTTGGTAACCATGAAAATGAACTAATTGTATTGTACGTATAAGGACGATAAGGAATATTATATTCTAAGTTAAAGTGTGGATAAACACCAAAAAAAAAAAAAACAAACTAACTAGATTACATACACACACATACACACCAAATAAACATAATAGATTGATGATTGAGTCCGACTATCACACCTACATTATAGGGCCTCACCTTAAGAAAAATCCAATTTGGGTTAAAAGGTACAATCACTGTAATAAACCTCACTCTTTTACTCTCGTGACTCGACGCTTAATTAATGCAAATGATGTTTACAAACGACGTACCCCATTCTATATAGACTTCAGTCCATAACCGTTTCATCTAGGAGATCAGTCCTAGTTATGATTTTGCAAAACCTCCTCAATCTCTAAGTCGTTAGTGTTGGAGTCATTGAATTATGAGATAACTAAACCGTGCTTATCTTCAAGATTAACTTATTACCTCTGCAAATCTCTTCATTTACTTGCGCACATAATCCGATAGGATTTTTCTCGGTTTAATCCATATAAAGGTCTTGATCTTTAGATAACTCAGATCTTCATCATCTCAATTGTATATTAAGATCTTTTTGGTCGGATAACAATTACGGGAGCATGCCACTTGTGAAATCTTAGAATTTCTAAAACGTAATTAGACGACTAATTAAGTATTTTTCAAATTTAATTCATGTTTAGGAATCGAGATGGGACCCAAGTGTTATGGACCCGAGTTCATAAAGTAATATTTTCTTATGTCGTGTGCCTAGTGTGTGTATTATATTCTATTTCATCGCAATTCAAGGCTAAAATGAAGTCAATACACGTTCAAAGTTAACTAAGTGCGTTAGGATTCTTTCCAATTTCCATTGAATTTGGGGTTTAATTGAGTAAAATAAAGCTTAAGTAGTTTAAGAAATTTTAAGAAAATTTAGATAAAAGAGGAAATGACCATGGAGGGCATGAGAATGAACTAAGAGAAAGAAAAGTTGTGACAACCCTCCCCCGACCTAGGGTCGGGCTCGACCCGCACCGCTACTCGGGCCCAATACTCGAATCGGGCCGAACGAAGGCTGTCTGGCACACCTAAAACAACCCGCGGAATATCAAACTAGTCATATGGATAAGTAATTGCGGAATTAAATAAAAGAGAATCCATATGACGTACTATGAAACTATGACGGGTTTTCAAATCCTTACAACTTAAGTCATTCAAATACTACCAAGTAGTTTAAAATAAAGGAGAGTAAGTTTCATTCTAACTAGAAGACCTATTTGAATATAACCCAAGTTCGATAATCGCAAAATCAAATAAATAAATAATATCATTACAAAGCTCACATCAAAAGATAAGGCTTTAAGCTATCGCCTCTCTCATGTCTCGATCTAGCGCCGATGTGTACAGTCTTGAGATGTAAGTGGGGTGAGCTAAAAAGGACAACGGAGTTCAGTAATGCAGAAAACCTACTCAACCATCAAATACACAAGTAATACTTAATAAACATGCAATGCTAGCATCAATTGAAATTTAATAAAGGAGCATTTAAAACAAGACATTGCATGAATTTATAATCATTAATAAACTTCGTCAACAAGATTGATAAAACATATTAAAGTCAAAACTCACCATCATGGATAGGGTTCACGAAAGAGAGATACCATAGAAAATAGTAATAATATAAAGTCGTGGTCTCATTCAATGCATACTAGTTATTGACAAGAATCCGGTGACTGATTCATCTACCCTCGAGGTAATGACAACCATTAGACAACATATAGGCCTAATGTGCCATCTCGTTAGTTCCGTCAACCTAATAGTAGGTTTATCCAAAGTGGTCACCGATGCACGTCCCTCTATCACAAAGTACAAGAGAAGGCAACTCCAACTCATGTTCCTAATTGATATACTTATGAATTCAATTAGACAACTAAAGCCCTCGGTGGCAAACTTCACAAACATCTTGGGGCAATAAATAGTAAAGCCCTCGGTGGCATCACAAACATCCTGGGGCATTAGATATTACATGCTAATAATGCCCTCTGTGGGGATTCTACAAACATCCTGGGGCAATGAATATCATAAGAGGAGAAAACAAATGCACTCACATTCTATAGATATGTAAATCCAAGCCAATAGCATGATACAACCCATTTCCCAAGTCTTTAGTTAAAAATGTATATCCTAACATAACTAATATCATGTCATATTTGATAATTGAGCAAGCTCCCCACTTACCTCAACTCAACGCGTTAAGTACTCTCGATCCTTGCACGCTCGGAGCTTTGATATGAACCACCTCGCGAATCTAAACAATTCGAAACAATAATTACTTTGCGTATTTACAAATATACAAGTACAACACCTATTGTTTAGACTCATTTGTAATTTATTTGGGGTAGCCTAAGCTATAGGAACTCATCCTATTTCATAACTAAATTCAATTAAATCGTTCACGACTCTAAAATCAACACTTTAATTCAAAATTGATGATTCGAGTGAAACAAGCATGCAATGAGACAAAACAAGGAAAATCCCATAAAACTTGGTTTTCCAACATAAATCGAATGCGATCGACCGATCACAACCAAAAGATTCCAATCATCACATAAAAGTCAAGTTTGACTTATAATTCCCAAATCATAGCATTTAGTAAAAAATCCATGACTAAATCAAAATAAATTTACTTTTCAAGAAATCAATCAAAGGTTCGTTCATGCCTCGATTTAGCTTTAAAACTCATCCAAAATGATGATTCCCAACTATATTCAATAACGTAGGCTTAAACTTAATTCAAAGAGATTAAAACCGATCTTTAAAGAACCAATATTTATAACGTGGTTGACGTCCTTAAGTCGAGTCATGTTTAGTTCATTTGGACCAACGTATCTCACCATGACTATGTTTAACTCAAAAACCTTAACAACGACTTGGAATACATGAGGTTTCCATCCTATTTAGTTGTTAGTATAAAAATAGAGCGAAATAGCCAAAAAGGCTCGTTTAAAACATGTAAAGCATTCTTTTTAAAACTAAATTGACCAACCATGAGTTTTAAATAAAACTAGAGTTCATAGAACTCTTTTGAGTCCTACAACTCTTTTCTTAGCCGAATATTCCATGGAAGTCAATTAGAAATTCAAGTTTACTACTAAAATCACAAATCCTCATTTCAAAACTTTATTTGGTATGTGTAGGGTCTCTTTTGTGCATTTCAACAAACACTTGGAGTGCAAAGATAAGGGTTTTCCAAAACTTAACCCACATTAACCTCAAGTTGGCAAGATCAACATTGAGTTGTTTATAAAAACCATTCCAAAACAACAAGAGCCAAACCTTCCATTTTAATCATATCTAAACCATTAACACTATTATGAATTTATAGATTGGTCTTATATTTGAATTGAATTTGGTTCAGAACATCACCATGCCTTCAATGGAGGGCTTCAACTCCAATTCCCTTTTGAAATCACAAGTCTAGCAAGGAATCTCCCTCTTTCCTTTCTTCTTCTTTTTCTCCTCCTTGCGAGCAACGCCGCCATGAAGCCTCGCCGGAGTTCCATCGTAGAGCCACGCCGTTTGCCGCGCCGTTGCTGGTCCGTCGTCCGTGTCGCAATGCGCTGCCATCCCGTGACTCGCTGGTCCGCGCCACTGTCGCCGCTGGCCACCCGCGCCGCCTACTATCGATCCTGCCCGGAGCCGCTGCTCCTCGCCGGCTCGCTGCCCTGCTGGTTCGTCCGCCCCACGCCGCCATCGGAGTTCCATGGCCTCGTTGCTGGTCCGTCGTCCTGTTGCGCTGCCATCCCGTTTTGTGTTGTGCGTTATGTTAATCCTGCTGGAAATAAGGTTCTCCCCAGCCATCCATGGCCTTTCCATTTTTGTTTTGTTAAGCTGGAAATAAGGTCCTCACCCTTTTTCCTTTTTGTTATGCGAGATACAATCTCATCTCTCCATCCTATCTCGAATGAAATGACACATATGATTAAGGGTCAACACAACTCACTTAAAAAGTAGATATAAAGGTTGAGATCTATCTCGGTAACCGTAAGACTCTACAATTAACACATTTAGCACACTCAACCTTTATTTAGACCTTTTACTTAGCTAATTTTAAGTAAATTCACAGTATGAGGTCTTATCATCGCACAAATTCAGTTTAATTAAGTTATGTTAAGTCGCGATAAAATATTGTACACAGATTAGCATATCATGCACAAATAAAATATTAAATTACCAAAAATGCCCTCAAGTTGGGTAATGTAGAATTTGGGTGGTTACATAAGTATTGAGGTTATATCAATCAATTGGTAACCCTAAACATATTAACATTATATGGGAAATCAAATGGGGTTCGGATCAAAACCCCATCTTCCCTAACTCGTTGTTTCACCATGCCATCACAAATCTCTCTAGCTTTTATTTGCACTAGATCAACACATCTCATTCTCTTCTCTCTAACTCTCGCCAAGCAATCTCCTTACTCTCATTTTCTCTCTCTCAAATGGGGTTCGGATCAAAACCCCATCTTCCCTAAACATATTAACATATTAACATTATATGGGAAATCAAATTGAGTCCTTGATGTTGAAAGTGAGTTCAATCAATGAAATTAATGAATTGAATGTTGTAATTAGTGGGTTTTTAGTGAATTCGATGGGTTTGGATGTATTTTCAATAAACTGGATGACATTTCATTAGTTTTAAATTGATCCTGGAAAAATATTTTAGGTGTTCTAATGAATTGAATTCATGTTTTTTTTTTTTAATTCTTAAGTTCTAAGTGTCAATATGATTTGGGCATCAATTTTACTTGATTAATCGATTGATTTTTTTGGGTTTGAATGGTGGAAATCGATGTTGGTGCACCTAATTTAATATGTTCATGATTGGTTTCGGGTGTAAGGTTTTCATGGAATTTGGAAAAGTTTTAAATACTATTTGAAGCTTTGACGGCTTGTGCAATCCTCTTTCATGCCAAGTATGGTTACATTTTTAAAGGACCATACGATCGATCTTAATCAAGACTTCACTTGGCTTTTGATAATTGTATACCAATCTGGGCCTTTAAAATCTGATTTGGATTTGGTGGTGGTTTCTTGGTATTTTTGAGGTCGAGAAGATTGGTTGAAAAAAACTTATCCACTCTCGAAAATAAAAGCACGCACGCCCTTTTACACTTCCCTAGTTCGAGACCTATATCAAAAGCTTCGGGGAATGGGAGTTCACAATGTGGTTGAGAAGAAACCATTTTTGCACACATATTTTTTCTCGAAGACCAATACCCATTTATCCATTATTTATTATATATATAATTGATTGAGAATAAACCTTACAAATTGAATTATCAAGTGTCGAAAAGGACAAAAGCTATTGTATTGATTAATGAGAAGTTTTACATGAAGTAGGTACATAAGTGATAAATTTTTTAGCTCGGTGGTTATTTTAATGATATTACGCATAATGGAATATTGATTGTTGTGAATCCAAATACGGACTCAAATATAAATGAATTGAATTTATAGGTTATATGAAAGTACGTGTAACACGAGATTTGTGAAATTGAGCGATTGATAATGAAGACATGGTAACATCAAGAATAGATCAACGAGTATCGAAACTCAAATAAACATACAAAAGAGCTTGTAAGGTGGTTAGTAAACCCTAAAGTGACCTTTACAACTATTTGAGAGTACTTTGAAGTGTTTTAAGGATCATTTTGATGTAAATGTGTATTGTAGAGCTGTTGTATCTAATTTAAGGATTGTAAACCTAAAACATATGAATTGATTTAAAAATAATATTTAAATTCATTTTGATATTATACCATGAATTTTGAAGAGATTTGAGTCCTTGTAGGCTTTCTCCCATGCCGCTTTTATCTGGTCTTCGGTGCTAGCAGCCCAATTTTTAAGAAGTCTCTGGCGAGATTTTTATAAAATATGAAAATCTAACCATTTGATTTCCTAATTTGCTCCACTTAAAGGAATTGAGAATTTTTTTCGACGAAATAGAAATTATCTCAAGAATATTAATCAACTAAATAGATTAAGAGCCTAATTATGGTAATTCAATTAAGTCAAAACTTAGTAAAATGGGCCCTAACAGACTTTGTATCACAACATAGATTTGGCATACTTTAGAATAACTTTGGTTGAAAACGAAAAAGTTATTGTCTGCGATTAGTTGGGAAGTGATTGTGAGTTCGAAATATTATTATTCTTGTGTTATTTCATTATGTATAAATATACTTTCATCAAATATGCAATAAGAAGTTTACTCTTTATTACCATTCTATACTAAATTCGTGGAATACAACAAGTCAGGTTAGGGACATAGAGTTACAGAGAGAATTGACTTATTATATGATAACTAGACGTGATTGGACGTGAAATACACTTGGGAAGTCTAAGATAATGAAAGAAAATTGTAAGTGGTTCGTTATTAAAGTGTAACTGATGGAAGTTATCAAGTTACAAAATTCATGGGTAATTGGTTGAAAGTGAAGTCTCTAAAATTTAGGAATGGAAGTATTGAACTTAGATTTCTTTGAAATTAAGAATATCGAATTGTGTTATATTAAAACATTAAGGAGAATTCAGATGAGACTTAAAGCAAAGTCTAAAATGAATATAAATCGTCTGATAAATGTAAAGTGAGATTGAGACTTTTAAGAAGCAAAAAATATATGAATATCTTTGGTTTTCAGAATGATGTTATGTCAGGCCCGTCTCATTAAGTCCTGAACTAGGTTAATTCCCCAAATTAGGTAGATAAACCATTCAATCAACTTTATACCTTAAAACACTTTTGATTTCAATCTTTATAATACTCCAAACTACATTTATATCATCAACTGACCTCAGTTCTTAATTTATTTTATTGGAGCAAATTAGGAAATCAGTTTCTATTTTTCAAAAATTTCGGTAGCACCTCCACTAAAATTGGCCTGCTGAAACATTCACCGAATAAAAAGCAGAATGGGGGGATGCCTAGAAGGACTCACAACTCCCCCCAGTTCACAATATATATCAGGTTCAAACTTTACATACTAACTTAGAGTCTCTAATACCTTAGTTGCAACTTTATAAACTCAAAATAAATCGAAACTGAATCACAAACCTCTTAACTTCAAATAAATTTAGGAGACTCTCACAACGAATTCAAAAGTATTTCACGACCTACACTCACCCCAAAGCCTAGAACAATATATATATATATATAAAGTGATTACAACAAGAAAATTAAACTTTAAACTTGAAAATAATCACCAAAGATCTTCAAGTCTTGTTTGTTCTTCTTTATCTTCATAGAGAACCAGACATCATTAAAAATAACTCCAAGATGTCAGGTAAGTAAACTCTTACATTGCTCTGCACTCCTGCAAATGTTAGTCCGAATACATGGAGACATGTAGTTGCATTTCCAAATAACAACAAAAATTTATTTAAAAATATAGATCCCATATCGAGGCATATGGCATCGGGTGCCGAGTAGTCGAGGGATTAGTGGGACCACTAATATATCCATAGGAGCTTCTAAAAACACCAATCATATGTATTATGATAGACCTAAGCTAGGTTAATTAGATTAAATAAATAAAGCTTATAGTTTAGTTTATTTAATTAGAGCCATAAGATTGTCCTAGAGATACGTATTGGCACATCTAGGAACCAATGGAGCTGCAAATTAGTATCACTTAGAGTAAGTTAGTGGGATAAGTGTCAAGTTGTAGGCCATGAGATGAATCTCGAGATACGTAAATACATTAAGATTAATGACTACAAGTAAATCTCACCCTAATATATATAGATGGATTGATCAACACATGCAATAAAACTACTTGCATTTCAAGAAAATCAAAGAAGAAGAAGGGATTTGGAGGCTAGAATTCAACATTTGGGAGTTCAAATTGAAGATCAAACATAAGCTTATCATCTTCTTCATCTCCTACACATTCAAATGAACTCCATTTTGAGTGTTTTGAAGTAAACTCGAATTTGAGTACTTGGTCACTGGTTTATAATGAATCTTGACGAATTACAAGTATGTTTAAAATTTCAAATGAGAATTATTAACAGGTTTTGAAGAAATTAAGGTTTTGGTGAATTTCGGAAAAACTAGTGAATGCATTGAATTTAATGATTTTGATCTAATTGATGTTGTTCTGTTGATTTGAATGATGTTTTAAAGTCACCATGTCGTGGAGAAGGTATTCACGGGGTTAGGTTAGCCATTTGGGGTGTTGGGGAATTCTGTCATAGAGCGCATGTAGCGCACTAACCAGACTGGCAAGCTCAACTATCTAGTCTGGGTGCTCAACTATTTTTCAAAATAAAGAACAGTAGCGCGCTAGATAGATCCCCTAGCGCGCTAACTCCACCTAGCGCACTAGGCAGACCCATCAGCGCGCTAATAATAGATGAAAACTAAATTTAAAGGGCTAATTTAAGGATTTTTGAATTAATACATATTTCAACACTTGTAACCAACTTAAACTTATAAAATTGGACTTCAGGTACTTATGGGACCGTAGCTCTGGTATCGGGGAGCTAGTCGGGTCAGATTCGGGAGTCTGGGAAGTCGGACAACTTTTTGAGGTTTATAAAACCCACAGGAATGTCACTTGAGTATTTACTTTCTTTCATTACTATTTTTACTCTATCTTGTTCAGTGTATTATTGATTCTATTCCTTATTTACATCAATTATCTATGTTTGTCTCACTGTTTGAACAGTTGGTTGAGTTTACTCCCGCCGGTTATTCTGTTGTATGTCTAGGGCACGCTAAACCATAGCATGTGTATCAGGAATCCTCGGTGGATAATGACTCAGGATAATTTATCATACATGTATCGGTGTGTCATAGGTCTACACCGGCCACCGATAGGACTAGATATTAGGCCAGTTAGGTGCGCCCACTGGTGGGATCCTGGGGAGGGTATCCGAAGTGTGGTCTAGTCTGAGCGGAACGACACACACGTTTGTGCTTTATTGTTATTTACGCATGCGATGATCCATTTACAGTTGCCTGTTTATATTTCGCATGTTTATTTAACAGTATTTATTGGATTTTCTTTACTTTATCATATGAATGCTCGGGGAATTTCCTTGGGATTTTACTAACTTGACTGATCATATGTTTTGTTGTGATGGCTGAGTGCATATCCTTCTACGAGTAAGGGTAAAGAGATTCTTGGCGACTATATCTGAGCTCGCCCACTGTTCGACACACTACTCGTAGGTGTTTATTTTGGTATATTGTTATATTTTTGGTTTATGGGAGACTTGTGAGATGTGTGTACTTGTATGTGTTTACTTTTGGTCTTCTTACATATATAGGGTACTCTGTTCTGGATTTTCCATAGTACGATTGATGCTCTATAAAACATAAGAGTTAATGAAAATAGATGTTTATGTTTACTTTAAGACTTATGCTATAAAGTACTGGTTATCTACTTGCAACTCTTTAAGATACAAACCACTAGCAATAGCTAGGACTTGAATAATCTACGAACAATTGAGACTTAAAGAAATGACTTAAGAAAAATATGAATAACCGATTAACTAAACTAATAACACACACGTGGATACAAATAACAAGACATGATATGGACGAGCAGGTGTCGGACATGTGTAGCTGGGCCTATCAGGCAAGGAGAGCACGACACGATGACATCATAAAGCGGCCTTGGGGCACGAGGCCACTACATCCCTCATTTCCTGTTCAAAGCTCATAACAAGCGGGTCCACTCATGATGAACCTAGAACAATCATATGAGTTCAACGCATGCTACCCCGCAGTCGACATTACCTGCCTTAGACGCTTAGAATACGTCAAGTTTGGAGTGGAACACATCACACTCATACGACTGAAGTGGGAAATACTCTATCTGGATGCCAAGTACGCATGACCAAGAATGATAAAATGCAATGCAGACTATGATATAATTACAGGTACAAAGATATTTAATCAATAGTAAAGATCACTGTAGGGTTTACTTTCAACCAAACCAACTTGAACATAGTTTTCGAGGTTACTGGAGCTTTGGATCACCTTGAAACTATATCCAATATCTTCCCTGCATGCCCAATTATATTATAGGTTAAACTTCAAGTGAAACCAAATCACGAAACCTAATGAAAACTGCGGCTAAAGTACACTTGAGAACAGTTTCCAAAAATATTAATTTATATAACTGTTTCAACTGGCCTTCAACTAGCCAACTTGGGGTAACTTTTTCAACTTGAAAACTTCATTATTTTGTCATGATGACCTAAAAGGAACTTGTAGTAATCATATCCTACTTTCCATAGACTCCAAGACCACTCAAATTGGATCACCGATAGAGAAAAAAATTTTCTAATATGGCCTGCCAACTAGGCAAATTTTATTTATTTTGAACCGAAAAACTTCTTTAAATCAATATTTTTGCAATTAAATCATCAAAACTCGATAAAAAAACACCACAAAAACCACTCGATGCTAATATCAAAATATTCTCACAGCCCTTGGAGTCAAATTGGATCAAAACCAATAATCAATTCATCTAGAAACCCAATGTAAATCAATATAAACTATAAAAAATCTCCAAAATAGTTATCAACAAAATCATAATAGTTTAATTCGTTAAAACCCTAAACCACGTCAGTGGGATTTATTCTAAATTGGCGTAAATCAATCCAATATACCAATTCATAACAATCCTTACCAATTTCTATCAAAACCTGGAAAAGAAATGGAGGAATCATGAGAATTCAAATTGAAATAAGAAAAATGCCTTGAATTGAGTATTTACCGACTTGTGGGTCGAATACTTCATTTTCACCATAGAAAATTGGCTTGAACTGACCGTCTCGCGATGCTCTACTATTTTGCAGAAAGAAATCAGGTAAAAATTGGATGTATGGAGCTCCGCGAGCGAAAACCCGAGTTGAGAGGGATATGGAATTGAACGTTTTTAAACGTTTTGTTGTGAAACAAATGTGATTTTGATTTTTTTTCTTTATATATATATAAACCCTCAGCTGCTTGTCAGCAGCTTAATTTTTTTATTTATTAATTCCTAAAATTCCTATTTTAATGTGTTTTGACTTTTGGTGCTCGTTTTGGATCCGACTTTTCACCGAATTTAGCCAACCTCTCGACAAAACAATCAAACTCCATAAAATGTTCATAACATTGGTTTAAGTTACGCTAATACTCTAAAAATTTAAACTTTGTCCACGACATACCAAAGTCTACCGGACCAATTTGCTTGCCATACTTAGCCAAATTTGTACTAATTTGGACTCAATCTCAACCTTGACCACCGTCAACCGCTACGAAATTTGAGGCAAAGTCTTGCATCAACTTCATTCACATTTTACACTGCCACTGATCTTAACTTACACGTAAATCGAGGCAATACCCCCCGCATAATACTTAACACTTGTTTACTAGTTTTTGAGCGGCAGATAATCTTTATTGCACTTTCGAAAATGTAATGGAGTAGGAATTTTGGTGGATAATGATTATAAGGATAACGTCGTAGAGGTTAAGAGAATAGGGGATAGATTGATTCTAGTTAAACTAATTATTGGAGATGAAAAATTAACATACTTAGCGCTTATGCACCACAAGTAGGATTAAGTGAGAGCACCAAACACAAATTTAGGAATGATATGGATGGATTTATGCAAAGTATACCATTAGATGAAAAGGGCTTTATTGGAGGAGATTTAAATGGGCATGTCGAGGCAAGAAATGATGGGTTTGAGAGAGTTCATGAAGGTTTTGGTTACGATAATAGAAATGAAGAAGGAGAATCAATCTTAGAATTCGCTTCAACATACGATCTTGTCTTAGCAAATACTAGTTTTCGGAAAAGGGAGTCGCACATAATTACTTTTATTAGTGGTCATAACAAAAGTCAAATAAATTTTTTTAACAAGAAAAATAGATAGAAAAATATATAGAGACTGCAAAGTATTAACCTGATGAAGCACTTACTACCCAACATAAGTTAGTAATACTTGATATTAAGCTAAAATGACGACTTAATAGGAATAAAAGAGTCGACGACCTTAGAATAAATTGGTGAAATCTAAAAAATAGTAAATAAGTAGAGTTTAGTGAAAAACTACTAAAGGAAAATATTTGGAATCTTGATTTAGATGCTAGTACAATGTGGCTAGAAATGAATAGTTGCATAAGGAGAGTAGGATCAAATGTATTAGGTATATCTAAAGAATTGGGACCACCAAATAAGGAAACATGGTGGTGGAACGAGGATGTCCAACGAGCAATTAAGATTAAAAGAGGATGTATAGGAAAATACCTAAGTGTCAAGATGAAGATGCATACAATCAATATAGAGAAGCTAGAAAACAAGCTAAAAAAGTAGTTAGTCAAGCTAAAACAAATTTCATGAAAGATCTATATACAAGGTTAGGTAATAGAGATAACGAAAAAAAATATAGGCTAGCCAAATAAAGAGATAAAAAGAAACAAGACCTAAGTCATGTAAGATGTATTAAGGAAGAAAATCAAAATGTTTTAACGCTCGAGGATAATATTAAGGAGAGATGGAGAAGATACTTCGATAGCTTATTTAATAACATCCAAGTTGATATTATAGTAAATGAAAACCCGCACCAAGAAAGAAATGTAAACTATACATAGAATATTAGAATTCTAGAAGTTAAAGAGGCATTGAAAATGATGAAAATAGGCAAAGCATGTAGCCCAGATGAAATACCCATAGAGGTTTTGAAATGCTTAGGAGAAATTGGATTGACTTGGTTAACAAATTTTTTCAACCAAATTCTAAAATCAAAACGGATGTCAATGGATTGGAGAAGAAGCACGCTTGTGCCAATCTTCAAAAATAAAGGAGATATTCAAAGTTGCTCAAAGTACTAGGGAATTAAACTTATGAGTCAAACTATAAAACTTTGGAAGATGATAATTGACAATAGGCTAAGGAGGTAAACAACAATATGAGAGAACCAATTTGGCTTCATGCTTGGGAGGTCAACTATGGAGGCGATTTTCCTTGTAAGAAGATTATTAGAAAAATATAGAGAAAAGAAAAAAGATCTTCATATGACATTTGTAGATTTAGAAAAGGCATATGATAGTGTTCCTAGAGATGTTCTTTGGCCGGTTTTAGAAAAGAATTTCTCATTACGATAGGACTACATCAAGGATCGACTGTAAGCCCATATCTATTTACTTTAGTTATGGATGAACTAACTAGGCATCTTCAAGAGGATATACCATGGAGTATGTTATTTGCAGATGATATTGTCTTAGTGGATGAGACAAAAAATGGAGTGAATAGGAAATTAGGACTTTGGAGGAATACATTAAAATCTAAAGCTTTAAGTTGAGTAGGATGAAGACCGAATACATGCGCTATGAGTTTAGAAATACTAGACATCGAGAAGATGAAGTGGTAAAATTAGAGAAAGTAAAAGTTCTTAAGGTGAACCACTTTAGATACATATGATCAATCATACAAAATGATGGTATTATTAAGAATGATGTCACACATATAATTCAAGCTGGACAGAGGAAATGGCGGAGTGCAACAAGGGTGAATTGTGATCAAAATGTTCCTACTAAGTTAAAAGAAAAAATTTATAGGACCGCAATTAGGCCAGCTATGCTCTATGGAAGTGAATGTTGGGCGGTAAAAGAACAACAATTACATAAAATGAACGTAACAGAAATGAGGATGCTTAGGTGAATGTGTGGTAAAACTCGTAAAGATAGAATAAGAAATATAGAAATGTAAAGACAATTACGAGTAGCACCAATTGATAAAAAGATTAGGGAAGGGCGGTTGCGGTGGTTTGGTCACCTGCAAAGACGACCTATAAATGCCCCCACTAGAAAACTTGATTCAATAGAAACTGTAGAAACTCGACGAGGCAGGGGTAGACCAAAGTTAACATGAGATGCATTAATTAGAAGGGATTTGAATGGTCTGGAAAGCTCGCCATCTATTGCACTTAATTGAGCATAATGGAAAAGTTTGATCCACGTAGTCGACCCCAATTAATTTGGGACTGAGGCTATGTTGTTGTTGTTGTTGGTTTGCCTTTCAGACACACACTTACAACCTCGATTATGATAAATTGAGGATACACCTCAACACACCCTGACTTCTTGACCAAATATCATATAATACACACATTAGGCATTCATCATTGAAAAATAACATTTTACATTATGATTTCCGATCAGTTTTGTATGGATCCCACCTCGGATACCTAAACTCTAATTAAAATATGAAAATACTTAATTAGTCATCTAATCAAGTTTATGAAAATCTCATATTTCACATGTTAGTACTAATTGCACTAGTAACGTGGGATACATATTCTACAAAATATTGGTTTACATTTGTGACCAATTAAGAGTTACTTCCAAAATAGTCTCAATAAAAGTGAAAATGAGACGACTTTTTCCATAAATAGAAATTGTTTAGATAAAGTTAAATATTGACCGTAAAATCAGAATGAGATTGTGATCAGGCTTGTTAAGTTATCAATACCAATTTCTACGAAAATAAATACATTGAAGTACATTATTCTCTCATTTCCAAAGTGAAAAAGAAATAGGACCACGACCGAAAAGGATAATGTAAATTCAAGGAAGCAGTATAATATATATATATATATTGATCGTTTCTTACTCAAATTGATGGTTACAATCAAAGTTATGGTTACAATCAAAGTTTGAGTACAATGATTGTATGATCTTAATAGAAAAATATTAAGAACGAATGAAAATCATTAAGTTAAGATTGATCGTTGTTGACATTGTATTAGGTATGCTTAAGATACAAAGATCGACGAAATCTTTAACTTAAAAATAAAATGCTTAGTGATACCATCAACGTGTTAGAAAGTTATGATATTGGGGCAATAGTTTAATAATAGTTGTGATTGGCTATTAAATTAGACACAATTGATTTTGTTTTAAAATCTCGAGTACCTAATAGTTACACTTAGCAATATTGAGAATATGGTATCTATCATTGATTTGAATATCAGTAAGTGATTAGTACATGAAGTCAGTATGAACTCTTGTATTATGAGAATTTCAATTTATACAATTTAAATGATTGAATTAGTATGCTTTAAGAGTTTGATTTACTATTATGTTGATCAAAAGTCGAGAAATTCTAATTCATCCATCTTTTCGGTTGAATATTAAAAGAAAAGTTAAACGTTTCGAGGTAAAAGAAGTGATGATCAATAAGATTTTTAGTTATCTTTCAAAGTCTCTTAAAAGAACCAGAATTCTTTTCGAAAAATAAAAGGTAAAGTTAGAAAATCTTGGACCAAAGGAAAAGACATATTGCAATAACATACAATGAGACTATTCGAGTATTAAAATTTCTCTGTTTTGAATAAGAATTGGCTACGAAAGGCTTCAATTGATTAAAGGATTATAAGAAGTTATATTGTTCATAGCCAATCCAAAAGAGAAAATATGGAAATTGCCTTTGTCAATTAAGATAAAGAGGTATTAAGTGGTCTAAGTGGACAACAAAGCCTTGAGAAGTTTGTAAAAGGGACAAAAGGTGATATAAATGTAAGAATAGCTAACATCCATTAAATAAAATTGAGTAGACTCTTGATATATAAATGAGATGTAGAGATTACTTATAACTGATGGAAATAGAAGGAACAAACTCCTTTAGTAAAGATAAGGCACTTGAGTAGCTATACATGACTAAAAGTCTATGTAACTCATTATCGTAATCATGATTCATTCACAACATAGAAGAGTGGTACGACCCATCCAATTATCTTGAAATATTTGAATGAATTGGTGAAAAACAATATAATAGAGTCTGTAAAGTATTATTGAAGTCAATTAAATGCTTAACTATAGAAAAATGATTTGTCTATAAATTCTCTCTTCTTAATTGAAATAGAAGTTCCAAAATAATCCTCAATAAAAGAATTTTCAAAGTAATGAGTCTCGATAAGACTTAAAATATCAAACAATAAGAATGATATAACCTGATATATCTTCACACATGTTTGACAAGAATAAGATAAAACTCTGATAGTTGAAAACTTTTAACCATCAATTATATGAACCGTCTTGAAGGATATATTGTACGTTGGTTCAAACTATAATACTACATCATGTGCTTATGCAATGATACAATTAAGAAGCATTAAGGATTTAAGTTTGGAGCTAATACAAGATTTTTGTTTTGGGCAATGTTGATATAAATGAAAATGAAAGAAGAAAATTTTAGCGAGTGGTAAGTGATATAATGTAATTTGGTAATGTGGAAATGTGAAAATCACAATATTTATCAGAGCGAATGAGTTTTCTATGAACACATGAGTTAAAAACAATATGACAATTTTTAGAGAAATTGATATCTCTTTAACTATTCATATAAAGAATAGTTACAGTCGATCCAAGATCTTTTTTTGTAAATTTCGAGGAATGAGTTAATTTTTTTTTATAAATTTGAATTATTAAAGGAGGATCACTGGAAACATATTCTTGGGAAAATTGTTGTTATAGCTACCTGATTGTATAAATTGCTGCAAAAATTTTGAAAATAAGAAAATGTATTGAAAAGTCAAAATTGATTATTTTATTCTAATCCAAAATTTAAATGATATCGTGAAATTACATTTAGAAAATGAGTGAGAGTTGCATAATATGTCTAGTCTGTAAGAGCAACTCACCTTGATAATGAAAAGGCAATCGTGGCTATATATTTGTTTTTCACTTCATGTTTTGTTTAGGAAATGTGGCAATACTTTGTTTCAAAGTAGAATATTTTCAAAACTATCGGCTTAGACAACTTAACTTGTTCGATCATAATCTCACTGTGATTTCTCAATCAAAATTCATTTTGTCTAATCAACTTCTTTTCCTGATAACTTTTCTTTTCTTTTACTCTTTTTTAATCTATTTCAGAAGCAACTCGTAATTGGTTATAGATTTAAATCTATATTTCCTAAGAGTAGGAATTCCAACATTAATAGTGTAAGTAGTACTAACATCTTTCTACAAACTCAAGATATTCACATTTTATGTTTCTCAAAAAGTCTCAATTCCATTTCACATTTTTGTGGAATTCGACATGTTCTTATTCTGAACCAGTCCCTATAATTTGGCCATAACTTCCTCATTTTGAATCAAATTTGACTCATTCTCGTGGCATTTGAAAACTTAGTCATAATGTTAAATCTTTTATCTCGCGCACAATTTGAAGATTTGGACTCATTTCTATCCAAAAATGCTCTGCAGTTTATTGTTTGAATTTGTAAATCTAAACTTTACTATTTTGAAGATTCCCTACTATTTTAAGAATAACTCACTCATTTATTATCAAATTAAGCTAACAATTTATATGTAAATCATGTATATGTAAGAAACCTTTAGTATAAAAATCATAATCTTTGAACTATGCTTTAGGAGAAATATTTTTTATAAATTTGTTAGTCGGAACTTGAGACAGTTTTGAGTAATTATCGTAAAATTTTCATATCTCTCTTATTTTTAATCGAAATTGCATGTTCTTTATAGTTTCAAAAAAGTAATACACAACACTAAAGTTTCTCTTTTACTTTAGGTTTGAATTCAAACGTTTTAGTGACAAAAATAAACATATAAGCCGATGTACCAAAATTGTCCTTATTATAACAAATTAGATTTAATATAAACACATTCTTAATAGTTTTATTTTAGGAATTGGATTTAAAAAAGAAAAACCACTTAACCAACCTAAAAAGAGTAAACTTAATTTTTTAGGACATTGAGTATTTGGGATTCAAAGCTAGGTATGGGACACACGATTCAAGACGAGTGACGATTGGTATTAGTTATGATATTGTGTGGTTTAAGGTAAGTAAATCAATAAGGAAATAAATAGTAGTTCATGCATATCTATTACGTTCTATAATTTATATGTTACCTTTTATGGACTTGCACTACTCTTCTGAGTGTTCGAGGACTAAGTGAGTTGTGATGGTGACTTATGGGTGCGGCGACTGATTAGCTACCGTAACCACACCTTAATTCACTAGATATAGGTCATGGTGAAATGTGTTTTTTCTAGAAAACCTTCGATATCCCTCATCTACAACGATCTGGGTACATCAGGCTTTGTCGCGTATTTAAGACATGAATCAGCTTGGCTTTGTCGGGACTTAAGTTCGTCGAGGGATGGTTTCAGTCTCTAACGAGTCTGGATCACTTGGGTTCTTCTCCCTTAAATCTATTAACTCTCATTATCTTTAATTTCTATTTCACATTCTCACTATCATGCATTTTACATAATTTTCACCTTATTTACTTCTCGGATGATCTTTAGACTGTTTTATTCATTCTTTGAAGTATTGTTAATATTCTTCTTGCTTTACTCACTGAAATTGTCTCATCTAGTGACAATTGCAAATCCATATACGAGAAAGGGCAAAACGCCAATGATTGGTGACTACCTATAAGGACATCAGAGTGGCCTTTCCCTTTGTTATTTTGTAGTTCATTTTGTATTGTATTTACTTATATATGACTTGTTCTGGCATGTTTTTCTATAGGTATTAACGACAAATACATCCATATTGTTGAATTTCGTGTCCTTGGTCACCATATAAAAATGTTATCCACTTTCGTAGGGTTCCACATATAGGTCGTCTAGAATTGTATATTTACATTGAGTTATTTAAATTGATAAGTTAATTCCGTTGTTTTAATTGTAAGACGTTCAAGTATTAATAACTCAACTCTAAAAAACCAAACTAATAATAATAATGGACATGCAAGGCTTACTAGGCCGACGTTGACCTTGTCAGGGCTGACTCGGGGGTCCACGTAGGTTTAGGCCGAGCGGGGTCTAGTTTGTAGTGAATGGGGCCATCACAGTAGGTATCAGAGTCTAAGGTTTATTACCTAGATCTTGATAAACTTATAATCAAATAAAGATTGAAATAAATTTTAGAGTTAAGACATGAATCGAACTTAGAGTTGAACCATACGATCATGACATAAAGTTTTAATTGGGAAGTGAGAAGAGTTGAGGAAATAAAAAACTTGAACTATTTGTATTATTTGTTATGATATACTATATTATTACCTTTAGCTATAACTGATCAATAACTTGTTGTATTTTGCTGATCGTGATGGCCAAATTGCTAGAGGTCAGCGTGGTAGCGGTGTCAAGACTCGTCTCACTAAGTACCGACTTAACCTAATTACCCTAATTAGCCAGCTAAATCCATATAGTCAACTTCAAACCTCAAAATATCTTTTCTTTTCAATCATTTATAATCCTCCAAAACTAAATTCATATCCTTAATAGATCTTGGTTCTTGATTTATTTAATCGGAGCAAATTAGGAAATCATACGAAATATGATAGGTTATTAGTTTAGAAGTTTAATATTTTAGAAAAATCTTCTATGAAGTTATATTTAGAATTATTATAGTCGGTTGAGAATCTTGTAATATATTTAGCATGTGACAGAACAACAACAACAACAACATAGCCCCAGTCCCAAATTAACTGGGGTCGGCTACATGGATCAAACTTTTCCATTGTGCTCGATTAAGTGCAATTGATGGTGAGCTTTTCAAACCATTCAAATCCCTCATAATTAATGCATCCTATGTTAACTTTGGTATGCCCCTACCTCGTCGAATTTCTACAGTTTCTATTGAGTCAAGTTTTCTAGTTAGGGCATTTGTAGGCCGTCTTTGCAGGTGACCAAACCACCGCAACCACCCTTCCCTAATCTTTGTATCGATTGGTGCTACTTCTACATGTCTTTGAATTTCTATATTTCTTATTCTATCTTTACGAGCTTTACCACATATCCACCTAATCATCCTCATTTCTGCTACGTTCATTTTATGTAATTGTTGTTGCTTTACCGCCCAACATTCACTTCCACAGAGCATAGCTGGCCTAATTGTGGTCCTATAAATTTTTTCTTTTAACTTAGTAGGAATATTTCGATCACAAATCACCCCTGTTGCACTCCGCCATTTCTTCCATCCAGCTTGAATTCTATGCGTAACATTATTCTCAATGTTACCATCATTTTGTATGATTGATCCTAGGTATCTAAAGTGGTTTACCTTAAGAACTTCTACTTCCCCTAATTTTATCACTCCATCATCTCGATGTCTAGTGTTTCTAAACTCACAGTGCATGTATTCGGTTTTCGTCCTACTCAACTTAAAGCCTTTAGATTATAATGTATTCCTCCAGAGTTCTAATTTTTTATTCACTCCATCTTTAGTTTCATCCACTAAGACAATATCATCTGCAAATAGCATACACCATGGTATATCCTCTTGAATATGTCTAGTTAGTTCATCCATAACTAAAGTAAATAGATATAAGCTTAAAGCCGATCCTTGATGTAGTCCTATCGTAATGAGAAATTCTTTTGTAGCTCCTCCAAATGTCTTTATACTCGTTACTACTCCATCATACATATCCTTAATAGTGTTTATGTATCTAGCATGCACTATTTTTCTTTCTAGAACCCACCAAAGAACATCTCTAGGCACCTTATCATATGCTTTTTCTAAATCTACGAACATCATATGAATATCTTTTTTCTTTTCTCTATATTTTTCTAACAATCGTCTTACAAGGAAAATCGCTTCCATAGTTGACCTCCCAGACATGAAACAAATTGGTTCTCTGATATTGTTGTTTCTCTCCTTAGCCTATTTTCAATTATTCTCTCCCAAAGTTTCATAGTGTGACTCATTAGTTTACTTCCCCGGTAGTTTGAGCAACTTTGAATGTCTCCTTTGTTTTTGAAGATTGGCACAAGCATGTTTCTTCTCCAATCCATTGGCATATGTTTTGATTTTAAAATTTTATTGAAAAGTTTTGTTAACTAAGTCAATCCAATTTCTCCTAAACATTTCCAAACCTCTATGAGTATTTCATCTGGGCCACATGCTTTCTCTATTTTCATTCTTTTCAATGCCACGTTAAATATTTAGCATGTGACCAATTTTGGAAATATTTATTAGGGTTACAAATGTATTAAAGAGAAGTTTATTATTGAGGAAGAAAAGAAAAAATATAAAATGGTCTAAATCTCACCTTCTATTGTTCTAGGAGCCCATCTCAAGCTTGAATTGAGAATTATCTAATTTAGGTCGTATCTATTATTGTTTTCGTTGCGTTCTTCAAGCCTTCCATGAAAGATTGAGCCATTATTGATGCGATTTATGCTCTTGTTGAGCAGTTCGACGCAATGGAGCACAAACTTGATGCTTACTTTGACATCCATCATTGTGCTATTGTTGAACTGGGATCTATTGTTGCGATGAAAACGGCTCACTCACCGGTTGCAACCCCTCCTATAGCACCGCCCAATATTCCATTCCATGACTGCACAAACCCTAACGCCTACAACCAATCACCATCAATTCGCCCATCCCTAACAATCTTCTCTCCACTATAACCCTCACCTGCATCGTCCATCATCTATGAGCACTTTTTTCCCCACAATGCCTACTCGAGGTTAAAGTTCGATTTGAAGCCAAATCATCTAATGAGTTTGGATTGCTTTTCGACTTCAATACCGATCTAAGTAGAGCTACAATAAAGTTGCAAGATTCGGCTCAATTACGAAACAACTTGATTCATCGAATTCATAATTTTCCACCAAATCTGGGCAAAGAACCGTCTATCCCAACATTGTGATTGAGTTATTATGTACCTCTTTGTCCTTATAAGTCACTATTCCGTCGCAACAAGATTTTGATTTTCTACCACCTTGAGGAAAAAGTGGTTTTGAAAGGGTCGATAATGATAGGTTGTTAGGTTAGAAGTTTAGTATTTTAGAAAGATTTTCTATGAAGTTATATTTAGACTTATTATAGTCGGTTGAGAATCTTGTAATACATTTAGCATGTGACCAATTTTGGAAATATTTATTAGGGTTATACATGTAGTTAAAAAGAAGTTTATTATTGAGAAAGGGAAGAAAAATAAAAAATAGTCTCAATCTCTCCTATTATTCTAGGAGCCTATCTTAAGCTCGAATTGAGAATTAACTAATTTAGTTCGTATCAGAATACCTTTCGTATTTCATAAAAAAACTTAGCAGCACCTCATTTAAATGTGGATTGCAAGAAATTTGAGTTCCTATACACACCGGCTTGGGGAGAAAAGCTCAGAAGGACTCATAAGCCCTTAGTGTCATGTAGAATTTTTTTAAATATAATTAGGTTTATTAAATTAGGACTCATAAGCCCTTAGTGTCAAGTAGAATTTTTTTAAATATAATTAGGTTTATTAAATTAGTTTTAAAGACCTTAAACTCAAAACAGACTCTAAAATGAAACACCCAAAAAAAAAGCTTATAGGGTAGGGAGCGTGCTTCCACTCCGGAGCCTAGATACTTATGCTTGAATTTTTGGTGTTTTCTTCCCCAAAAGCAACAATGGTCAACTCCTTATGCCCAAATCTCCCAACCCTCACCTCGCGGGGTATTACCATCATGATCAAACCAACAACGACAACCCAACCCCAATAACACACAATTATTGATTTGAGATTCATTAAATCAATGAAAATATGAAAATATGAATTTGAAAACCAAAACTTCGAACAAAACTTGATAAGATTCTTATAAAGTTCTGTTTATTTTAGTAACTCATTGAAAACATAATTGAAAGTGTGACTATAGATGGTTTAAAGATTCATTTTCTTTGAAACTCAGTACACACATGTTTTGTAATCAAAAACCCGAATTGGTATTTTAAGTACCTGATATTCACATGAGTTTTAAGAAAACCAGCTTTGATCATTGAAAAACCCTTATAAATTTTTTAAAATTATTGATAAAAGAACTTAAATTTGATGTCAACAAAGCCCACAACGGATTCGTCGATCAAGAGGCTAAGCGCTAGAGCATAGACCCTACTCTGACATAGAAGAACTGATTAAGACACTCAGGTTTAAAACCGTACCGTGTCCTAGCTTGATTTCTTCAAATTCCAGCCCTCAATTCTTCTAATTAGAACAATATATCCAAGGTTTTTATTTTTTCCTCTCAACTAAAATAATGTAACTAAAATGATGTTGGAGTTGTATTTTCTAAGCGTGTTCAAATCATTAAGTCATATTTATATAGGTAAGCATGTATTTAATCTAGGCCTCTAGATCAACCTCAATTAATTATCTCTAGGAAGATCTAAATTTTACATCTTTGAGGACATGCATGTCTTTGATCTTCATGAATCATTCATAGGATTCCAATATGAATAAATACCTAGGTAGAACAATGAGTCAATAGTTTTAAGTTAACCTATATAAAACTTAAATACATCAAACTTATAAACATTTGTTCTATAACTAAGGTGTTCTTAGTATTGTCTATCTCAAATGATGTAGACGTTCATTTTAACTATTTTGATTTCATCACTTAGCGTAGGATTATTTTATATATTTATATAGCAAACTTAGGCTATTTATGTAATTTTTATAACCTCAACTTAGGTTAGTTTTATAGCTTAAATAAATCTCTTTTAAGTGAGCTGAGGCATTCAATTTATTAAATTATACTATATAACCCAACTTTCCATCAATATCTCAACCTATCTGATACCCGCATGCCCACGCATCTCGAAGAAGCACTCGCAAAAATTGACCATAATACCAATGAAAATTGTGCATGCTCATATGCATAGTTGTATATAGATGGCAACATAGAAATATATAATATTTTTATTACCTCGATGTCAACGTCCGAGACTTGACCGAGCACACCATGTATGATTGGCCTTCACTCATGGTTCTACAATACATGCATGATTAGGATTAGTGTTTTTCGGGCCATTACAATGCACTTGCTTATATTGTGTATTTCAAGAGACTTGTGGACACTGATACATGTATTGATTGATATATCATACTAGTTGCTTCTTTTGCTTTACATGGTATCATTTCGCTAGTTTCCACCGTGTATGTTTAATAATTAATGAAAACTCATTAATATGCTTTTTATTCATGGTTAATGTGAGACTTTCGATTATCTAATCTACTTATTAAATTATTTAAATTGTGAACAACTTAACTTATGTCTTGTCATGAAATTTTGATTTATATACACATGAAAATGATTAAGTTACGAATTAGTTAAGAAAAAAATATTGATCCACGGGCTGTCTCCATGGCAGTGGGTCCAGGTGGCATGACGTTTTGGTGGACGTGGTGATGCCTAGTTTTCCTTAGAATTTAGGGCCGCCACATGAAATATTTAGTGGAGTGAGCCAAATGTTAACAAACTCAGTTAAGCGGTAGTTAGGTCAACCGTCAATAATATAAATAAAATTTAAATACAATTTATATAACTAGCATACATTATTAGAGAGGTAAAAGAATAAATAGAAACACTTCGATATAAAATCATATAGAATATTCATAAGATAGATAATAATATAAACGCAAGTTGTTGTTCTATTTATGAAACACATTATTGACAGGATTATTAGTGACTCAGTTCCCACTTTCGTATAAGATAGATCAAATAATCAACACATTAGGTTTTGTGTCACTTATTTAGGTTTCTCAACGGAAAGAAACTTCTTCCAAGCCATCACCATCACATATATCCAAAAAGGCTCATTGACGCGTGTCGAATGCGCTAAAATATAGTCCCAATGAGATTGCCAAGTACCACAAGTACTGCAGTAGTGGCAAGCACGGGGTCGATCCACGAAGACCAAAGTTTCTAACTTAGAGTAACAAACAACAAAGTAAATCGACGGATTTGAAAATGTTATTTTCAAGAGTCCACCGAAAACAAGGAATTAAACCACTTTGTAAAGAAATCAATCAAGAATAATAACTTAGACCCTCGGTATCTTAAACTTCCTAAATCGGCACGTTCAACCATATGGTTGTTGATCTAAGTAAAGCATGCAATTCAAAGATATTCTAGAGTAGCTATAAAACCAAGCGCGCATCCGGTTCCTCGTTTTCCTCTAATCGATAGTCAAGGTACGGCCGTTGACTACTTCTCTAGTCAAGCATATAACCCTAGACTTAAGTGAATTGAGTTAACACGATGACATTAATGGGGTTTGTGAAATACTAAACTTAAATAACTGGATTGCTAGTATGTCCGATTTAGCTTAGATCCCTAAGGTACTTGACCAGTCCTAAAATGGTCGAATCAATCGATATGATCAATGGCCTCTTATGTGGGCTTCTTGCACAAGTATGGATGCATCGACTCACTAGCAATAAATAAAGGCTTAAATCAAGGTTTAAACCTAATTAATCATGCAATACCAAAGAGAATAAAACACCAAAAAAAGCAATCGACCTAAATTAAATTAGATCTCATATAGGTTTGGTGCCAAAAGAGTTGTTTGATCCACCTCAAGTCTAGATTGATGAAGTTTAGCCAGATATAATGATGGAAAACCTCAAGTTCTTCAAGTTCTCTCTCTACTCCTAAATTACTCTAAATACCCTTTATTTTTCGGCCTTAGATGTCCCTCCTAAATTGCAAAACTTATATTTTGTAAGTCTGGTGTCATTGGTGACTATCACGACCCAAATTTTTAATCGCGTTTTAATCCTTAATCAGATGTGGACCAATTGGAGACTAGGTGCATGCTAAGTGTCACATTTAAAAATGACAAGTGATTGCTAGTGGAGATGTAGTGGATTATGTGCCGAAAATATATTAACCTTAGATGTGTCTTAAGAACCCACTTTAGGATCCAAATAAGAGATAATTACTTAAATCTCAAGTTTCCCATTTCTCTCTCACTTTAACAAAAACAAAATTGAGAGGAGAGAGAATGTGGTGCTAGGAGGAGAAAAAAGAAGAAAGATGAAGGATTTGGTGACTTTGTGTGTGAAATTATTAGAATTTTTGGGGATCCAAGACAGGTAGAATAAGAGTGATGACTCCATTATAGCCACATGTATGTTCTTCACCAAATCTTGATAATGCATCTTCTAAGATTATTGTTTATCATGGATTTTGGTGTACGGAGGATCCATAAGAGTAGATCGACCCTCAATGGGTAAGAATCCCTTGTTGGAGAATCATTTTTAAAGTTATTATTGTTGTTGGGTAGTGATTATGTGAGGAAGAAGATGAATAGTAACTTTATGGGAAAGTTGATTTGGTGTCTTTTGCTAATGTTTTAGCCCATTTTATTTCATGATAATGAAAAATGAGGTGCAAAATAATTTTGGGAGGATTGTATAAGTCTAAAAGCTGTAAAGGGTTGAGACTTTAAGATGAACCATGAGATTAGTTAAATTTTTACCATATAAAGTGTTCTGCCCAGAAAGCATGCTCAAAGTTATGAGTATACTCAAAATTTAAAGGATGCTCAAACTTTGAGTAAGCTCAAACATTGAGTAGACTCAACATTTAGTTTGCTCAAACCTTCAGCATGCTCAATTCTTACTAATTAGGTTAAATGACTTGAGCTAGCTTGTAAATAATCTAAAAGACACTCTAAACACCCTCTTATGACTCAGAGGAGGCTAAGAGATTGTAGTGTGAGGGTCTGGAGCGAGTAGGGGACACATTCGAAACATGTTTGGAAGAGTTGAAGCGCGAGATTGAGGTGCATAAATTCCTTAAGAAACACATCTTGAGTATTTAATTGTTTCAATTTTTCTATCTACTCTTTCTTTGCTATTCATTTCAATATTATATCAGTGCTTTGGTTTGGTTTAACTATCAGTAGTTTTGCTCACTGCCGGGTTTTATTTAGTGTTATGTTGTATGGGTTCTAGTACGCTAGATTATAGCATGTGTATCAGGAGTCCTCGGTGAATGAAGATCCGAGCTACTTTGTCGATACATGTGTCAGTGCATCATTGGTCTACGCCGGCCATCGAGAGGACTAGGTAATGGGCCAGTTGGGTGCGCCCACTAGAGGGATCCTGAGAAGGGAATGGGAAATATAGTCTAGTCTGCTACGCGTGACATAACCATTTGGTTTTCATTTGTGTTATTTACGCATGCGATGATCTTACAATTGCCTATTTATTTCAGCATGTTTATTTAACATTATTATTGGCTTCTTTATTTTTAAATGCTCAGTGCTATTCTTTTGGGAGTTTACTCATTGGACTTGTCTTTTTTTGGATAACCAATTGCATATCCTTCGATGAACAAGGGCAAGGAGGTTCTAGTTGATTACCTCTAAGAATTTTTTTCTACGCTAGCTTGTGTTTGATTACAATACGTATATATCGACTTTTGTTTGGTTTTGGAGCCTGTAGAACAATGAATACATGTATATGTATCTCTTGATGTACTTATTTTGCCTTTATTGTATACATGATATCATTTTGCTAGGTTTTCCACGACTTAAAACTGTTAAAATGCATAATTTACTCAATCTTAAAGACTTCTGTTGCAAAACTATATTTTAACTTGATAAATTGACTAACTGGCTAATTAAATCACTAATAATCACATGAAGAAAAGCTAGGGTTTATCGTAAAACGTGTAAGAAATCAGTTAGTTCGCGTAGCGTAATAGATAAGCAGGCCAAGACATGATAGGGCTAGGTAACGTGTGATGTGACATGGCAGTGCCCATGGTTGCCTCGGAGTTTGGGGCAGCCACGATTCAAACAATCCTAAAAATCAAATTGACATCTTTTTACAATTATTAATGAAATAGTTGCTAGACTTGTGGCATCATAGCGTGCTTACCTATGACATTTCTACGAAAATGAACTTTTTATTGCGAGCGACCCTTATGTAGACTATGAGCGAAGTCCCTGCATATAGTATGTTTTCAGGTTGGAGCAAACACGGCAAGAAGGCATGTCCGTATTGTGTGGATGATAATGATGAATTTCAATTGAAGCATGGTGGAAAAACTTATTGGTTTTATTGTCATCGTAAGTTTTTGTCACGAGGTAACAATTTAAGGAAGATTAAGAACATGTTTTGATGGGGAGAAACATGTCAAAAAATCCCACTGCCTATCAAGTCAGGGGAACAAGTATTACAAAAAAATGAAATGTTAGGCTTGATTAAAGTAACAAACGTTGGATCGAGCGATGTAAATAAGGAAATTTGGAAAAAAATCCAATTTAGGGCAGAGATAAAAAACATATTTTGGGACCTCCCATATTGGAAGACAAATCTAGTTAGGCACAATTTGGATGTCTTGCAAATTTGAAAAAAAAATGTGTTTGACAACATTTTTAATACTATTATGAGTGTCTCTGGGAAGAGTAAGGATAATTCAAAGTCAAAATTAGATGTAAGAGAAATTTGTCGCTGACCATACCTCAAATATGACCATGTTTTGAAATCATATCCTAGTGCATTGTATACGTTGGATAAACAAAAGAAGAAAGTCTTGTGTGAATGGATACAACAATTGCACTTTTTGGATGGATATGCTTAGAATATTGACCGATGCATGAAATTGAACAAACCGAGGATGTTTGGAATGAAGAGCCATGATTTTCATGTTTTCATGCAGAGGTTGATTCTCATTGCCTTTCGCGAACTGCTAGATGAACATGTATGGGTGGCAATTAGCAAGTTGAGCCTATTCTTTCGAGACTTAACGGCTAAGAACATTAATTTGTCACAAATTGAGGTGTTGCACGCAAACATCCCAAAGATTTTGTTCAAGTCAGAGAAAATCTTTCCACCAAGTTTTTTACTCAATGGAGATCCTTCCCATACACTTAGCGTACGAGGCACATCTCGTTGAATGTATCAATTTGAGAGGCAACCTTTTTTACTAAAAAAAGTCTATCCAATAATTAGTTAATTACTTAGTTCCGCAAAAAAAATTATCGTGTGTTGTTTCTTTCATTTTAGGTATCTTAAACATTTAAAAAATAATGTTATGAATAAGGCGAAGGTGAAAGGATCCATTAGCAATGTCTATCTAATTGAAGAAGCAACATCCTTTTATTCCTTCTACTTCAAGAACTAAATAAACATTTCACATCAATGATTCCAACGCAATGATGATGAGGGAGTAAGTTTGTCTTACGGTTACGAATGTACGTTCTCGGTTCTAACACATCATGGATGACTTTTTGTAAATCTAAAAAATGATACCTTACCCAAGAGGAGTATGTTGCGGCTCATCAATATGTTTTACTAAATTGTTCTAAAATATCACCAGACACCAGGCCTTACTCATGCTATGATTTTTTATATGACGGTTTCGAAAAAAAAATGTATTTGTTTTGATTCCCTCATCGAATATTCGCTCTTAATTCGTATGTAGCATCTTCTTGTTCCATATAGGACATCAGGAGCCTGCTATTACTGATCAATACATCGAGGCTAGGCTAGAACAATAATTTGTGAGCTAGTTCGTACAATATGTACGTAAAGACAATAAACCTTGCGTTTCATCAGTAATGTTAAATCTTTTCTTTTGTTTCTTATGTCATATATTTTTAAATCTCTTCAATTTTGTAGGCTCGAAAAAACAACGTAGGTGACACACTTCGTCAAATATTGCATGGGCCCTCTCGTTTGTGCGTCACTTACCCTGCAAACTTTGTGAATGGATATAAATATCATACTACGTCGTATGGGGAAAATAAGGCATCGCAAAACAATGGTGCATGCGTCAAAGTCGAGGGGTGCGATTATTACAAGCAACTTCAAGAAGTGATTCAGATCAAATATGATGATGGGTCACTTTGGACAATGTTGTTCAAATGCGACTAGTTCGATCCTACCCCCGACATCGGTATGTGAGTTCAAGCTAAGCTAAAATTGGTCGAATTTCAGTAAAATGGTCGATTCAACAAATATAAGTCATTTATTCTGGTGATGCAAGCATGTCAATGGTAATATCTTCTGTATCCCTCAATATCAAAAAAAGGTTGAGCCAATTTGTTAGCAGTATGCAAGTTTCAACCAAAGTTCACAGATAAAACCACCGTCATAGGTAAGAGTGCAATCAGTGATGATGTCTTTCAAATAGATCAAAATAACAGTGCCAACATGGTTGAAGTTGACATTGACACATTACAAGCGCGGGCTGCTTATCTAAATGGTGAAGTTATTTCAAACAATAATGAATTTAGACAAATGTCGACGATGACAAGGAAGATTGTGATGATGAAGATGATAAATTGACTTCATCATTAGAGAGTGGTAACGAATATGAGTCACACCAGTTAAAATGAGTTTTTCTAAAAACATAAACCTTGTTCGCTTAAAATGTATGTTTGGATTCAACGATTTCATAAACTTGTAGTTTGCGAATTATGGTGATAATAAACTAACTACATTTGTGTTTTCTTGATTAGTATATAGTTTTCAGCATGTCTCATGGTGGGATTCCTCGTACGGAGGAAGGCGGTACCTGAGTTGGGCCTAGCACCACGACATCAACAGACTCTTCGCACAAGATGCCCCATCACCCTAAGGTCGATTTCATCCATCTGGGCAAAGACCTCAACCCATATCCTACCGGACTAAAATCATCCTCATTACACTATTATTCATCACCACAGGCTCAGCTCCACCAACCTACTGGGCCTTAATCATCGCATAACGCTCCTTCATCGTCGCATGATGGATTCCATCTACCCTTACTGATCCCTTTTCTTCACGCAAGGCTACTCCATCTACGAGGGCGCATCATCATGATGGGACTTCGAGTGCCCTCCTACCCCAGTCGAGTTGCTACTTTATGAGACTGATGAGATCCTAAAATAGCTACATCTAGGCCCTAATACCTGTGCACCGAACGGTGATCCCTTGATTCTTCTCTCCTTAAATGAGCATGGCTTGTATGTTTCTCAACAATGAACCTAACACATTAATTAATACCTTTGTCATTAATTTAAAACCATCAATTAGTTGACTGATTTCACGAACTTGGTTTAAAGTGAAATGATAAGCTTGACCCCTCTTCTGTGGCTTCCCGAAGCTCACAGATTCATTGAAGACAAGGTATCTGAAAGACGAGGGGAAATGGGACTTGGTTCCCCATGAGCGTAAGATCACGTACTTCTGTAGGTTGAAGGTACTTGTGACTTACCATCAAATTAGAAGTTCGAACAAAAACTTAAATAAGTCTTTTTTATATGTTTTTCGATGATGTTGACATCCTTATTGTATATTTATGAATTTGGTAGGTGTAGTTTACCTAGGAGGAGCATTTATCATGAAAGATCTACTATGTCTAGTTGAGGAAGGCAGGAAAGCACTACACCAATAATATTCATAAGATCGTCAAATAGAGACGTGCTCTCGCCTATCTAACGGACGAGGTGTTCCAGTACTAAAGGACAATGCGTGGGAGTGACAAATTCGTACAAAAGTTGGAAAAAATGAGCGCGAATAAAAAGACTGAGAATGGATGACCATGGAGTGGTATATCGATGCAAAATTGTGGATCGATATCAACAATGGAACACAAGGGAGATCTGGTATGTTATAAGTATACTTATATATATCAAATTAATTAGTATGGTTTTTATGTTTTTAACTTTTATCAATGATAATTAGAATTTGCTTAACCCATTATTGACCGACTTGTGTACAGACGAGGACTTTGGATCTCCCCACACATACCCGAAGGTCTTTTGACACCTCCACACTCACACCAACAACAGCCATACTTTTTTCGATCAGAGATCTGAGAGGGTTTTTATAAGTAACATCTTTATGATTTCATATATACCTATATTTAAGAAGATAGTAAAATAAAGTTCATGATGTAACTTATATAATTATTTTGATGTACGTCGATATCACTTGGAGAATGGAGGAGTTGTCTCAGACTCAAGAGATTGCGCTCGATAAAAATGCAATTTATCTTCAGATTGTTAAGCTGACGAAGGGTTGCATATATGGATTAGGGTCGCAGGGTCACAACTAGTCAAGCTCATCTCGCGGATCGGTTGATCGACCTAATGATCCGGTGGATAGAGGCATTGAGAGAGTGATGAGGCTTTGCTACAGGAGATTATGGAGCGGTGGCAAGAAAATCAGAAGTCGCGGGATGCATATGCGCCCATGGAGGCATTTGTGTACGAGTGTTTTTGCCCCCCATCGACTGACGATCATCTATAGATCCTTCTTCTTGTCATCTGGACGATCTCCGTGAGGATGCTTATGTTGTCAACACACAACACTTGAATCACGACACCTCGACGTCGGCATCACAGAGAGCGCATCCTCATTCGTCAAATCATCAGAATGATCGTCAGGGTGAGTATTGGGTTGATCCACATAGAGTAGTGCCTCGAAAAGAGAGGTAACTTTTGGATGATCATGATGAGTTCATGAACCCACCCTCGCAACCGCCACCTCCGCTGGCTGAGTAATATTTCTGTTCTTGTGGGTTTTTTGGAGACGTGATATATTTTTCAGTAAATTTTATGTAGAAAATATATTATTACTTGATTTATTTGTAAATATTTTGTTTTATTTTTATTTAATCTTTTTATTATTTATTTTTACTATTTTACTTTTACTTTTACATTTTTACTATTTTTTATTGAGTTACTTTCACCTTTTCTTGTTTTTACTGTTTTACAATTTTACTTTTACTTTTGATTCTTTTAAAAACAACCAAAAATGAGATTAGCAACAGACTTAGTTGTCGCTAATTAGTTGCTAACCTTTGGATTTGACACTTGGTCGCCATTGAGGTTAGTGACGATTAGCGACAAACAGGTTGTCACTAATTAGCGACACCTTGAAAGTTTGTCGCTAATCTTGATTTGCGACATGAGGTATAGTGACAAGCCCTATTTGTTGCTAATCATTCCTAAATCTAATTAGCAATAAAAAGGTGACGATTAGCAATAGATTTGTCTGTCGCTAAGCGCTTTCATTTTATAGTGCAAATAAACTTGTTGGGGCATGTACCCTAGGTCAATCTCATGAACATTATTTCTAGTATTATTTTGGTTAATAAAATGGAGGATTACATTTGTTGTTCATTAATTAGTTTGCATGTTTAAATTATACTAAGATTCATGGATGTTTACTGAAGTATCCTAAATGTCCCTAACCGGTTATTATAATAGGAACTAAATGAATTAAGACTAGTGTGAGTCTTGATCGATGGTCATATGATGATCATACATATAGGGATATGAATCAAGATCATGAGTGCATGTTATGGAACATGGTATTGGACTGACCCACTATGAGAACACCACAGAGATTAAATCATAGGTGTTACTCATGATATGTATATCATTTAGTCCTCTGACTTGAGATTACCATAGACTTCGACATTACGATCATAGTGGTTTGACATAATCAAACGTTATTTTTAACCAGATGATTATAAAGATTGTGATTGGTTACTATATGAATAATGTGTAAAGGTATATAATCGAGATAAAATTTGTCCCTCACCTATACAAACAGATATCAGTGCATCTTTCAATATAATAGACTGATAATGGTCAAGTCTATGTTAATTGATATTATCAATGTCACTTGGATGTTTTTAATTTACCAAGAGATCAAGACTAGTATGATTAAACATCAAGGGTAACTTTTCCGTGCCATATGTTTAAGCAAAAAATATCATAGGACAAAGGTTATGATGTATACTATTGATTAGTTGTATCGATTTTGATATTCGTGCAACTTAGGAACTCATAATGTCTTGCTAGAGACCGCTTATAAATTATGTACCAAAATAGGTTTTGATTCAGTGCCAACGTTGCAAGAACATATTTGGTCGCACACAAAGAATGATTTTTTGAGATTTTAAATAACTTGGAACAACGAATTTTGTCATAACATAAAAGTCCATATGATGTGACATATTAATACCTCTTTAAGTAGATGGCAATTCACTTAGCCGACTTTATACAGGGGCTGTATAAATAGGCGTGTTAAGTGAATTCACAATACGGATGAAATTATAGTTGAAATATAATTTTCGTTTTTGAGAAAACGAGTTAGGTTTTCAGCAGTTCTTAAGTTTTAGGGAGAAAAGAAAATTATTTTCGTGTTCTTTCTCGGATTAGCACTCAGAATCTTTGCCACCATTCATATGTGGATTTATATTAGAAGATGTTCGTCTCTAGCGGCGTCTAACAGATCGATCAACACGAAGAAGGAAACTTGCGATTAAGGTACGATTTAGTTTCAATCAATTAGTTTAATGGAACTAGGATTTGATCATGTTGGGGTTTTTGAAAAAAAATTTAAAATTTTCACTGCTTTTGAACCCCAAAACCCAACAGTGGTATCGGAGCCTTCGGGTTTGGTTCCATTAGATCTTATGCATGTTTTCTTGAATTATATATGTGATATGTTGATGAAATCATGTTGTTAGTTGTATATTCGATAGATATATAGGTTCTGTGATAAATGTTATCAAGAATCATTTTTAAAAGCATTAGGATAATTCGATTAACATATGCTTTGATGTTTATTGATACAAGTTTTGTATGTTTGCAAGGTAGAAATCATGTTTAGGTTAATATGATTAACTTGATGTGATTTTGGTGTTGAATATATAGTTCGTATTTTCGTTTCAAAATTATGTATGTCTTCATGGTAGAAATCATGTTTAGGTTAATATGATTAATTTAATATAATTCTGGTGTTGAATACATAATTTGTATTTCATTTCTTGATTGAATTGCATGAGTTGTATGGATAAGAATCGAAATTGGTTTTAATCATATATCTCATTGTATTGATCTATTAGTATTTATTATGGTTTTATATTCATATAGGATAGGATATAAACTTCTAATCAGTTAATGCTTATAATTCCTATAAAATAGGAGCGAAATATAATAAATTCAAAATTGATAAGAATCATATTAGATAGGATTCAAACCGTAATTGAGATAAGATAGGATTTAAAATATCTAGAATTTAAATTGGATTAGGATAAGATATTGATGTTAGAGGTGGGCTCGAGTTAATTAAAACGTTTAATTAACAATATTTCAAACTTAAAATAAGGGGTTATTTTGGTCAATCAGATTGACCAAAATAATGAGAAATCTTAGGCCGATTTTGATTTTGAAACTAAAATTCGTTGTCTAAAAAAATATGGGGGCGATGCCCGAACCAACCGTCTGCTGACCGGCCAGTGGGATCGCTGACTAACTAATCCTAGTGCAAGGAAATTCATCTATTGGTGAATAGTATTTAAATCTCCAAACTTGTTTAATGGTTCTACAAACATGAATATATGTGATATTTAATTGTTAAATTTCAATTACAAGAATCATAAAACTTAATAAAAATCCCTCTTTAAAATTTCGATTCATATTCCACCCAAATTTTAAACACTTGTTAAGACCTCGATCACACAAATATAGTTTCAGTAATAGCTAGGTGTATTGTGTTATCTTGGTGAGGCAAGCTTGGTAAGAGTTACCTAGATGTTTAAAATGGTTGGACTTAATAAAGCTATCAAAAGAGTTTTGGGCTTTAGGCACAAGATGAGATAAAACATGCTAAAATATAAGATATCATAATCTTAAAACACAACTAAAAGTTACATAAGATGTAATTGGTAAAAGCTACCTACCTATATAATCTAGTTCTATGTTTCATGCCATAGTTGTCTCAAAATCAGATGAAATATAGATTTTAGTCCTCTAAATTAATAGAGTATCTTAAGAAGGATAAGTTATCTGGGACAAACTTTCTTGACTGGTTCCGAAACTTGAGATTTGTTGTTAAGCATGAACGCAAGTTGTATGTCCTAGATGAACATATCCCTGAGGAACCACCAACCAATGCCGTTAAAGTTGTGAAGAATGCACATTCAAAGCATGTGAATGACACAGCAAATGTTTCATGGATTATATTAGCTACCATGATTCTTGAACTTCAGAAGGGCATGGAACTAATGGAAGCCTACAACATGGCTTTAACAATGAAAGAAATGTTCCAACATTAGGCTAGGTAAGAAAGGTTCGAGATAGTCAAGAATCTATATTCTTGCAAGATGGCTGAGGGTAGGTTAGTTAGTCCTCATGTTTGAATATTAAGGGCTATGTTGACAAACTTGATAGACTTGGGTTTTCCATTAGCAAAGAGTTAGCTATGGATCTTATCCTTAATTCATAGTCAGATATATATTTATAGTTTATTATGAACTATAATATGAATAACATGGAGAAATCCCTTTCAGAGTTGCATTTGATGCTTAAGACTGTTGAACAGAATATAAAGAAAACCTATACTAATGTACTGATGGTCCAAAAGGGAAAGCCCATAAAGGTAAAGAAGGTCAAGGGCAAAACTTTAGTTACCAAGGTTGTTGTGTCTGTCCCAAAGCGTGTGGAACAAGTCAAGCCAAAAGCTACTTTTACTTCCCAACCCTAGAAAGAGAAAGAATAAGAAGGTAAATGTCATTTCTACCATACTCATGTTCATTGGTTTAGAAACTGTGATCATTACTTGAAAGATCTGAAGAAAAGGAATAAGAGTAGTACGACTGCTCCTTCAGTTATTTTTGTTATTGATATTCACTTATCTTCTAGTGATTCCTGAGTATTGGATACCAGATGAAGATCTCACATTTGTATTAATGTGCAGGGGCTTACAAGAAGTAGAAAGTTAGAGAAAGGGGAGATTGTCCTACACGTGGGAAATGGAGTAAGAGTTGTTGCCCTACCTGTGGGTTGTTATTATTTAGTTCTTTCTAGTGGACTTGTTTTATTTTTAAATAATTATTATTATGTCCCTGCCTTAAGCAGAAACATCATTTCAGTTTCGTGTTTAGATTTGGATGGTTTTGATTTCATTATTATGAATAATAAATGCTCTATCTCTTATAAAGGCATATTTTATGCAAATGTTGATTTGTCTGATGGTCTTTATATTCTGAACATGAAAAGGTCCATAGATATTCTCATTTTTAACATAAATATAAAGAAACTCAAGTCAAATGATTTGAATCATACCTACCTTTGATATTGTCAGCATGGCCACATAAATGAGAAATGCATTAATAAGCTCCATAAGGATGAATTTTTAGATTCATTTGATTTTGAATCATATGAAACATGCGAGCTCTTTTTGTTAGGCAAGTTGACTAGGAGTATCTTTACTAGATACAATGAAGGGTCAATGATTTTTAGGGTCTAATACATATTGATGTATGCGGTCATATAAATATTATGGCTAAAGGAGGTTATTAGTACTTTATTACTTTTATTTATGATTTCAACAGATATGGTTTTGTATATCTCATGAAGCATAAAGTTGAATCATTTGAAATGTTTTCTATGTTTCAGAATGAAGTTTAAAATCAACTTGGTAAAACTATTAAGGCACTTCAATTGAATTGAGGCGTTGAATATTTGAGCCAAGAATTTGATGATCGTCTTAGAAAACCGTGGGATTGTCTCACAGTTGACTCCACCATCAACTCCACAATGAAATGGCATTTCTGAAAGGAGAAATTAGACTTTATTAGATACATTTTAATCTATGATGAGTTATGCAGATCTTCCTATATCTTTTTGAGGTTATGCAATGAAATTGTTGTGTTGACATTAAATTGAGTTCCTTCTAAAAGGGTTGATAGAACACCATATGAGATATGGTATGGGAAGAGACCTAGCTTGTCTTTCCTATAGATTTGGGGTTGTGAGGCTTACGTTAAACGTCGAGTTTCCAAAAAATTACTTCATAAATCTAATAAGTGTAAATTTGTAGGTTATCATAAGGAAACTAAAGGATACTACTTTTATCATCCCGCTGAGAACTAAGTGTTTGTTACTCGATATGGTACCTTTGTGGCAAAATAATTTATTTCAAAAAATACCAGTGGGAATAAAGTAAGACTTAAAGAAGTTCAAGAACCACAAATGAACACTACACCGCTAGTGGGAGATCAACAAAGTTCTGAACTAGCTGAGCCTCCACAAGTATCACAAGGACCACGAAGGTCTAGTAGGACAAAACATGAGCTTGAGAGATATGGATTTCTTGTTACTAATAGTAGTGAGGTATTACTTATAAATCAAAATGACCCTACTACTTATCAGGAGGCTGTGTCTAGCCCCGAGTTAGATAAACGGCTTAGTGTCATGAAATCTGATATGCAATCTATGTATGATAACAAAGTTTGGAACTTGGTTAATTTACCTAAAGGTGGTAAGACCATTGGATATAAATAAGTTTTCAAGAAGAAAACTGACATGGATTGCAAAGTGCATACTTATAAAGCACGGCTAGTAACAAAAGATTTCAAACAGACTTAAAGTGTTGATTACGATGAGACTTTTTCTAAATCCATTAGGATTTTAATTGACATAGTTGCATATTATGACTATGAGATATGACAAATGGATATCAAAATAGCTTTTCTTCATGGAAAGCTACTTGAGGATGTGTATAATATAGCCCGAAGGGTTTGTTCATCCAGAGAATTCTAAGAGGGTATGCAAGCTTCAAAAATCCATTTGGTTTTATTGAAGCAATTAAGGAATTTTGTTTCATTAAGAACGAAGATGAGCCTTGTGTATATAAGAAGGACAATGGGAGCGTATTTGTTTTTCTAGTATTGTATGTTGCTGATATATTACTCATTGGAAATGACATCCCATTCTTCCAGAATGTTAAATCTTAGTTAGGAAAGTGTTTCTCAAAGAAAGACTAAGGAGATGCAACCTATATCCTTGGGATTAAGATCTATATGGATAGATCAAAAGGTTGATCGGTCTAAGTTAGAGTGCTTATATAGACAAGGTACTGAATAAACTCAGTATGCAAGGCTCTAAAAGACGGTCGTTTCCAATGTCTCATGACATAAGTCTTAGCAAGACTCAATGTATTGAGACTAATGATGAGAGAGAACACATAAATACGATTCCATATGCATCAGTTATTTGATCTATTATGTATGTCATGTTATGCACTCAAACTGATATATCATATGCTTTGAGCACAAAAAGCATATATCAGTTAGTAACTAGTGAGAGTCACTAGATAACCGTAAAAAACATTCTTAAGTACTTGAGAAAGACTAAAGAAGTGTTCTTAGTCTATAGAAGTTTGGAAAATGAGTTTCTTGTAAATGGTTACACAGATGCAAGTTTTCAATATGACATAGATGACTTCATATCACAGTTTGGATATGTGTTTACTTTGTATGGCGCGCAGTGAGCTGGAAAAAATCGAAGCAAGAAACTATGGTAGATTCTATAATAGAAGTTGAGTACATTTCAGCTTCCAAGGCAGCTAAGGAGGCAGTTTGGATCAAAAATATCATCTCTGAACTAGGTATGGTTACAAGTATTGCTAACCCCGTTTGCTTGTATTGCGACAATAACGGGATGATAGCACAGGCCAAGGAACTTAGATTACACCACATATCCAAATGTATACTCTGATGTTTTCAACTCATTAGAGAAGTCGTTAAGAGATGAGATGTGAAGATTTGCAGATTTCCCAAAGAAGACAATGTTGCTGATCTATTGACGAAGGCTCTTCCCTAGTCTTAGCATGAGTGTTACGTCATTAAGTATTAGATACATGAATGATTGGCCCTTGTGCAAGTGGGAGATGTTGGGGCATGTGCCCTAGGTTAATCTTATGAACATTGTTTCTAGTATTATTTTGGTTAATAAAATGGAGGACTACATTTGTTATATATTATTGTAATTGGTTTACATGTTTACATTATAATAAGATCCATAGATGTTTACTTAAATATCCTAAATGTCCCTAGCCGTGTGGTGGCCCTCACCGCCCCGGGGTGATGTGTCTCCGTGTACTCCTTGCCAGCTGGCCCAACTACACGTGTACGATACCTGCCCGTCCTTTTCTCTGTCTCGAAATTCGTATCCACTTGTGTGTACAGCGTATAATGACATATTCATCAGAAGTCGTACTTAAATGCAAGAAATATTAATAATCAATTTAACAAAACCTATTGTGGAAAAACCCTGAAAAGTACTCTGTATAAAGGTAGACAACTGTACCATATAAGGTTTAGCCATGTACAAGGTCATAATACTCCCCAGTTACCAAAAGAATCAAATAATCAAAACAAAACACACGTACAAGTAATCCTCACCTACCCGTGTCCACCTATGGCCATTTATCAATAATTCCAATTTAGTATGACAATTTACGACCAATTTCTAAAATTTTAGGCAAAATTGCCAATTTCGCGCATTTCGAGGTAAAAACCCCGCAAAAGTCGCGTCCGACATTCCCAAATAATTTATTTTCATAGAAATTCATAAATTTCTATTTATTTTATCGAAATCTAATTTTTTTTTAGGAATTTTCCCAATTTTTTCGAAATTTTTCCCAAATTTTTCTTTCCTTTTCTTCTTTTCTTTTACTCTCTGTTTTTTTTTTTAATTTGGTTTGGGTCGGGTCAACCTAAATGGGTCAAACCCGACCCTGGACCAGAACAGGTCCAGGCTCGACCCTGGGCCAAGCCTGGCGCGTTCTAGGCCCGACCCATGAAGGGTGCAGACGCGCGCGCGTGTGCACCTTCCTCATCCGATCGAACCAGTTTCACTTGTTCGATCGGGAAATTTTATTTTTAATTTTATTTCCCTTGCTGTTGGGTAGGGGTTGCTCTCCACCCTAACCCCAGTGGCAACGATGGCAGGGGAGACACCCCTGCCATCACCACCGCGACCCGGTTCGGCCTCCATGGCCGAACCCTCCGTCTCGGCCACCACGGCCAACCACCAAAACCCACAACAACAACGAGGACTCACCTCGATCGTGACGTCTCCACCTTCTCTTCTCTCCTTCCCGGCTTCTTCTTCTCCTCCTCCTATCTTTTTCTTCTTCACCTCTCGGTCTCCCGATCGCGCTGTGTGTATGTGTGTGTGTGCGTGTGGTGTATGTGTATGTGAGGATGGTGAGAGAAAAGGTGGTAGATAAGATAAGTATTGTTGACTTTGTCACTTGACTCCAAATTGTGACACAACTGGGACACTCGCCGTGTTTTCCGGCGTTTCGACGCCCGGTTTCACGTCCGAACCGCAATATATGCGTACCGCCCCGTCACTAGCCACCTAATACCCATTCCATATTAGTTACTTGGCCATTTTTTATGTAATTTGTGTGTTTTCGTTTCCCCGACCTAATATCCGGTCCCGTCAACTACCCGGTACCCGCGTCGACAAGCATATCGAGTCGAATACAGTTCACACAATCTCGCACGTATTGTTATGCAACATACACACATGCGATGGATTTCAATAAATTACACCGCAAATAAGCAACCAACACACAATAACTACCATACCTAAGTCCTTGTGTGTCCTAGTCTACCGCGGCGTCCACGTACATCTGAGCTGGCGTCCACGTCTGTAAATTCAAGATATTTAATGACATTAATAAAATGGGTCGTTACAGTTCTTCCAAACTAAATAAAATTTTGTCCCGAAATTTAACTTTAACTAAAGTCTCATACCAGAGAATAGGTAAGGGTATCGCGTCCTCATCGTCGACTTGAGCTCCTAGGTGAGTCCCTCCGTCCTATGATGCTGCCAACGAATTATGACCTTCGCGAGTTCCTGGTTCCGAAGAATCTGTACTTGACGGTCAACGATCTCTATCGGTCACTCCTCATAGGTCACGTCAAGCTGTATCTCCACTTGTCCCAACTAAATCGTCGTTCTTGGCCCTGACCTAGCGAGTCTCAACATAGAAATGTGAAATGTTGGATGAACCCCAGCTAACTCGGCAGGTAACTCCAACCGATATGCAAAAGTGCCTACTCTCTGTGCAATCCGGTATGGCCCAATGTATCTCGATGCCAGTTTCCCCTTAATGCCAAATCTCTGTTGACATTTCCAAAGAGAAACCTTCAGATACACCATATCGCCCTCGTCATAGCTCAGACCCTCGCGATACCTATCCGCGTATTTCTTTTGTCTATCATGTGCAGCTCGTAGCTTCTGACGAATTTGTCTAGTTTTCTCTGTGTGATCAACAACTATCTCAGGCCCTACTTGTCATTGTATCTTCCGGCTCTGCCCAACACGCAGGTGATCTACAGGGCCTCCCATACAGTCTCGAATGGTGGCATACCAATGCTCGCCGATAGCTGTTATTGTATGCAAACTCACACAGAGGCAGATAATCCTCCCACGAACCCCCAAACTGTAATATACAAGCCCTGAGCATATCCTCCAAAATCTGGATTAGTCGCTCTGACTATCCGTCGGTCAGAGGATGATAAGTCGTACTAAACTGCAACCTGGTGCCAAACTGTTCCTGCATTGCCTCTCATAGTTTCGAGGTTAATCTGGGATCTCTGTCTGACACAATGGAAACCGGCACCCCATGAAGCCTAATAATCTCCCGCTCAAACAATATGCTAAGCTGGGGAGACGTGTATTTCATCGAGAATGGAATGAAGTGAGCCGACTTCGTCAGTCTATCAATCACTACCCAAACTACATCATGACGCCTCAACGTCTGTGGTAGCCCACTAACGAGATTCACAGTGACATGTTCCCATTTCCACTGTGGAATGGGCAACGACCGTAATAATCCAACGGGTCTACTATGCTCAGCCTTCACCTGCTGGCAAATGCGACAACTCCTAACGTACGAACCTACGTCACACTACAAAAAAACAACAGATCGAAACGGAAATTTCCGTCTCGATTTGCTTAAATTTCGTCTCTAATTCAATTCGCAACTAACGAAACGAAATCTATTATGTCTCTAAAATCGTCGACGCTGATTCAGTTAGCAACGGAAATGTGTTTCCGTTTCTGATTAGAGACGGATTAGAGACGAAATTTAGAAACGGAACAGAGACGGAACATAAATGGAAATTCTTCTAAATGGTACAATTGTAATTGCATTACGTCTCGATCGTTGCTAATCGAGAGACGGAATAGAAACGGAATTAATGAATTCGTCTCTCGATCCGTCTCGATTAGCAACGGATCGAGACGGAATTATTGTATTCCGTCTCGATCCGTCTATGATTAGCAACGGATCGAGACGGAATTATTCGTCTCGATCCGTCTCGATTAGCAAAGGATCGAGACGGAATACAATAATTTCGTCTCTGATCCGTTGCTGATTCATGCATCTATTCCTCGAAAATTAGAGACGGAATAGCAACGGAATCTCTAAATTTCGTTGCTAATCCGTCTCAATTCCGTTTTTTTTTTAGTTTTCAAACCTAAGCTTAATCCAATTGGTTCTCCATAACCTCTAAACCTGAAAATACAACCATAGGACCTACTCAATCGCCCGCACCCCCTCCAACAACTCCTTGGGGGTGCTAACATCCCCAAAAAAGAATTTGACATACATACACAAATCAACAATATATATCAACAACAAAGATTCAAATGAGAAAAAAACATAAAATTCGATATTAAAAAAGATTTATATATTCACGAAACATAGTCAAGTATAATAAATGTTTAAGATACCAAAATATCCATAAAAAACTACAATTCTCATTGTTCTACAACAACCATAAAAATACCTAAGTATCATAAAGTTGTCCATCCCTCGTTGTGCTAGCACTGGGATGTGCTAGCATCGGGATCTACGTATCTTCTCTTCTTTCTCCATAATGACCGAGACCGTAATCACATCCTTTGGGACAAGTCACCCGCCACCTTGTAGTACACCGCCTCATCATCCACCGCATTGGTAGTAGGTGTAGTTTGGGTCCGCTCCCGACGACTCCTTTGGAGCTTAGCCTGCATGGATCAATAATATTTTGTTAACAATATAATAGTAGCATTAAGTTGAGAATGCAGCAAAATGAAGAGATAAGTAAAAATAAAATAAAGTTGAGAAGGCAAATCTTACATTTATCAATTAAGTTGAATAATTATGCAACCTCCATATGAATCTGTACTTAAGAAATAGTGCAAATCTTACATTTATCAATTAAGTTGAGAAGGCAGCAAAATTTAAATAAAATAAACTTCTAAATGAAAAAAAAAGAAAGGAGAAATTCCTTCACAACCAAACAACATATCATATAAAATACAAAATTGTAAAGCATGAAAATGGAGCACACCATCAATTGCACTAAATCGAGCACATGCACAACAGAAGAGTTTCATCAATGTAGTCGACCCCAAACACTACTGCACAACCAACAGAAAAGCACAAAACACTACAATAAATATACATAGTTTCTGCACAATATTATTCAATGTCAATTAGCACTTTTAGAAGAAACAATAATAATGAAAATAAAAGTATCTTTCGGAGTGATCCAGTGAGAACATGAAGTGATGGCAAAAAAAAGGTCCTTAAATATAAAACTTAAGGTAAGAAAGATGTTTTTTTCTTGTTTATGTAACTACCAAAAAAAGAAGAAAAAAAAACTCTCAAAAAAATCCACCGAAACAGAAGTCAAGGATCCACGGTAAAGAAATAATGACAGTCTCGTATAGAATCATGAAATGACAATAAAGACAATAATTGAAACCAAACTAAATAAGAAGAAAGATAACCGTGGAAATTGAATAAACAACTGCTCCCATAGACGCAAATATAATAGCACAAGTACACAAAAAAAAACCCACCCAAAAATAATCATTTTTCAATAGCATTCTAGAGCAGTCTAAGTGTGTTGCCAATATTATTTGACAAACTATCGCGTCGTTGTCGAGCTTTAAGAGTTGCAAGCATGTTAAAAGATAAGACAAGTAACACTCCACGAGTTAACTAAACAAATTTTGTTGAATTTCTACAACAACAAAGCCTCAATCCAAAACTAGTTGGGATTGTCTATAAGGGTCAAACATCTTCATTCCACTCCGATTTAATATATTTGATGTGAAGTTAAATTTCTGATCCTTGATTATCGTTTTGCCCAATCCCATAGAAATTCTATTGCAGTTACATTCATACTCAAGTACTTAGAACCACGCATATGAAGCATATTCTCTGCTAAGGAAACATTATCTCGCAAGTATTAATAAGACTCCAATTTATTTCCGTGTACATAAATTGAACCACATAATCTACTCACCTAAAAAACAAATATCTTGCATGAAAATTATCATATTTAAAAAACGTCAACGCTTCACAACCATTCCCTGGTACCGGTAAGTTCATTGTCGATGCTATTATCCAAAAAAAAAATATCTTCTTTCCTCATCCATAAATGTGGAATTCACAGAGGCAAGAATCATTTACATGGCAAAAAGCGAAAAAAAGCGAAAAAAGGAACGGTTGATAATATTCAATCACAACCTTTAATCATTATATAGCAGGGAACCAAACAATATCAGCGAGCAACCAGACCTTGAAAACCTCTGTATCCTCGATATAAGAGATGCCGATAAGATATTCCGGTCCATTAGAAGAGCTGCCCTATTCTCAAGAAGTGGATTCAAGTACACGAATGTGGGCTGCGAGATGTGAAACTAATACTCGGAACCGATTGACAATTGGTTGCCCCAAGCCTTTATGCACGAAGCGAAACGAGAATCAAGATTATTTGCCCACAGAAGGTAGCATACAAGATTATAAGAACACACAAGTAATATAGTTTTCTTCATCACATGACAAACATTTCCCCCCCACAACAAACCCAGTTATTCGAGTTACACAATAACTACACCACAATTGTAAACCAAAAAGAAAAAAGAAAAAAAAAACTACCCTTACAATCTACCAATTTGTTAAATGTATGACATCTCGATTTAATGTTTGCTAAAAATGTAATGACCAAAGGCATGAGATTTAGAGACTTGCCTTGAAAAATGAAGTGAAAAAAAAAGCTAGATTCGAATAAATGCCCTGCAGAAACAATAAAAACAGAAACGTCCTAAAAGATGATCCCTTCATAAAAACAAGTATAATAGTAGCGGCGTAAATTGTTCCGCATAAAAAAGTGACGCATTCACTTGCTCTTCCCCCGAACCATTGGTAAAAGCATCGGGAATATTTATGTCGGGTGGAAGAATGCTCTATAAGCATCAATACATACACAAGTAGCAGCGAGAGAGAATAACTCGAACCGAAATCACGTTGAGTTTGTTGACATAAAGGCGTTCCGTCTAAATGAAGCTTCATTGCTTGAGAGCTATGAGACAAAGCATAAGAAATGACAAACAAATTCGTTATGGAAAATATTGTTTTGTAAGAAAGTCCTTAATGCAAATAATTTTTTTGATAAATTAATGTAAATAAATTAATGATAAGAAATCCCTATACCCGCACTATGACTTCGATATGTAATTTTTCAACCCATCACGCGCTCGGCAGGTAATGCATTCCACCCGTATTTAATAACACCTTCCGAACCTACAAAACGCAAACACGGAGAAAGATTTTGAACAAATAAAGAAGACAATGAAGAAAAATGGAGAGAGGACTTCCATTCCCAACTCTGGTATTTTAAAGGAGAAAGGGCAACGGGTAAGGGCTTCGGAGGCTCCAATCTCCGGCAGACGGCGACGGCAGAGCCGACGGAAGCCCCAATCGCAGCGACGACAAATAGTTTAGGCCTCGGCGACGGCAGAGCCGCCAGCAGCCCCAATCGCAGCGACGGCCGAAAGTTTAGGCTAGGGAGAGAGATTACAAGAGAGAGGAGAGACCGATGAGAGAGGAAGAACTAGGAAGCATCGAGAGGGAGAAGCGGGAAGCTTCGGTGAGCGGTGAGAGAGGTGAGAGAGAGAGAGAACGAACGAGAGATCGCCTATGCACTGAGAAAGAGAGAGGGCGGTGATGGGAGCGGTGAGCAACACATCGAGCAGAGGCGAGAGCGGTGGATCGGTCGGTGAGCGAGAGAGAGAGCAAAGAGCGGGGATCGGAGAGAGAGCGAGAGGAGCGAAGATCGGTGAGCGGTGAGCGGTGAGAGCGGTGACCGGGCGCAGAGAAGCGGTGACGGTGAGAGCGAGAGACCGGTTAGAGAGAGAAGGCAGAGAGCGTTTAGGGTTGAGCGTTTAGGCAGAGAGCGTTGAGAGAGAAAGAGAGTTGAGAGAGAGAGAGATTTCGGTGAGATTGGTCCCCATTTTTGAATCATCGAGATCGAAGCACACACGAATCTCGAGACGTAACGGACGGTTGTCAAAAATTAAAGTTTTGGTGGAAAAGTTTGCACCATTTTTTTGAGACGGAATCTAATTCCGTCTCAATTCCGTTTCTATTTCCGTCTCTTATCTCTCTCTATTCGGTCTCTCGAATTAGTCCGTCTCAATTCCGTCTCAAACTATTTTTTTAAAAACGGAACTCAATTCCGTTGTTAATTCCGTTTCTAAATAGCCATTTTTTGTAGTGGTCGGCCTTCATCCCCGGCCACCGAGAATAGTCGCCTCAAATCATGGTACATCTTGGTCCGACCAAGATGAAGCGTGTAACGAGACCGGTGTGCATCCTCCAAAATCCCGTCCCGTATCTCCTGATCTGCAGGTATCCATGATCTCCTCGGTATCTCAAACACCGATCTGTGATTTCTACCCAATCAGTGCATTCCGGATTCCGTGACAGACCACTAACCCCCTCATAGAGCCCATCAGCCCTCCGACACTCGGCAACACGTTCAATCGATACGGTCGGTATCCTCATCTGACAACAAATGTGTTGTTCTGCCGTAGTCGACAACTCGACCATACACATAACTGATGATGCCTGTATTAAACCATGCTCATGTGTCATCCGTTGCAAAACAGTCTGACTGTCGAGTCCAATCTGCTCAATGCGTTTGCTACAACGTTCGCTTTGCCAAGGTGATACTCAATAGCAAAGTCGTAGTCCTTCAGCAACTCCAGCCATCTTCACTGGCGCATATTAAGATCCCTTTGAGTGAAGATGTAACGTAAAATCTGGTGATCTGTATACAAAACGAATCGCTCTCCATAGAGATAGTGCCTTCAAGCCTTCGGTGCAAAGACGACCACTCCGAGCTCCAAGTCGTGCACTGGACCGTCAGGAAAGATAGGCAACTGGTCTACCATTCTGCATCAACACACATCCAAGACCAATGCCCGACGCATCTGTATATATTGTCAAGGTCTTGCCCAGCTCCGGCAATGTCAATATTGGTGCAGATGTCAATCTCCGCTTCAATTCATAAAAGGCCTGCTCACACTCATCTGACCAGCCAAATCTGACATCATTCTTAGTTAGTATCGTCATCGGCGCTACGATCGAGGAAAAATCCTGCACAAATCACCGGTAGTATCCGGCCAATCCAAGGAAACTCGTATATCAGCCACAGACTCAGGCGTCTTCCAATCAATAATCGCCCGAATCTTTTCTGAATCCACTGAGATACCTTGCTCACTAATGACATGGCCTAGGAATCTCACCGCACTTAGCCAAAAGTAACACTTACTAAACTTGGCGTACAGTCGATCCTCCCTCAGTGTCGTCAAAACTGTCCTGAGATGTCCCTCGTGATCCTCAAGAGTCATGCTGTAGATCAAGATATCATCGATGAACACGATGACGAATCTGTCCAAATACGGCCTCATGACCCTGTGCATCAGGTCCATGATAATCGTTGGACCGTTCGTCAGCCCAAACGGCATGACTGTGAACTCAAATAACCCGTATCTCGTGCTGAAAGCGGTTTTCTGGATATCCTCTTCTCGAATCCTCAACTGGTGATAACCTGAGCGAAGGTCAATCTTCGAGAAAAATTTGGCACCCGTCAACTGATCAAACAGATCGTCAATCCTAAGAAGTGGGTAACGGTTCCTCACAGTTACCTAATTCAGCTTCCTATAGTCGATGCACATCCTCATTGTACCATCTTTCTTCTTCACAAATAGTACTGGAGCTCCCCAAGTTGACCTACTAGGGTGAATGAAACCCTTCTCCAACAGCTCATCCAACTGTCGTCTCACCTCCTCCTGCTCCGCTGGTGCCATCCGGTAAGGTCGACTGGCGATCGGCTGCGTCCCTGGTATCAGCTCGATTATGAACTCAACAGCTCGTGGCGGTGGCAATCCGGGTAAATCTTATGGAAAAACATCAACAAAATCCCTAACCATCGGAACGTCCTCAAATCGTACCTCCGTCCGAACCTCCGACTCAACTATCGCTGCAAACGCCTCCATCTCATGCGCTGTAGCTAGTCGGCCTCTCGTGATGGGTAAGTCAGTTGTCGATCCAAGTAATACGAACTCCGGTATTCCAGGAATACGAAACTCTATCCTCTTACCCTAACAATCTATCCGTGCATGATAGCATGCTAACCAATCCATCCCGAGTAGTGTGTCAAACTCTAAGTACTCCAATACTCGAAGATCAGCTGGTAGCTGATGTCCCTCCACCTCTATCATCACGTCTCGACATATTTGGTTAGGGTATATCTTATCCCCAGCAGCCGTACTGAGGACAAGATGTGGGTCTAGTGTCTGTGTAACTAACCCTAAAAATCCAACAATACGTCCAGCGAGAAACGATAACGTGCTACCAGAATCAAACATAGCATGTATATGGCAACCAAATATAAGTAATGTACCTTCAATAACCTGCCTAGCCGCCCCGCTATCTGGCTGTGCTAACGCATGCGCTCTATCACTGGCCTGGTAAGCCTCTCGCCGCGGCGATAGTGGTACCGGCGATCGGCCCTCAAGCGTCCCATCTGCTTACACCTGTTGACATCTACGGCTCTCCAGTCTACCCATCTGTCTGTCTCTAGATCTCGGTGACCCCGGTCTACTTGACCCCTGTCATGTCCTCCCTGATCTCGACCCTGACGGTACCCTTGTGGTTGTGACCTCTGTCGTTCCACTGGTGTTGAGGTGATAGCATGAACTGGTTGTGGCTCCTCATATCGGAACTGACTGCCCTGATAATCATCCTGGCGGCCCCTCTCCCATCTATCATCTTTTCGACCTCTATCCGAACGATCCATCGTCTCTTCTACCTCTTATTCGACCCAGAACTATGCCCTTACAGTACCTCCCTACCAGTCACCCGTCTGTCAGCCCACTGTAGTATGTATGTCTCATGAGCCAATGACCTGTCAAAGATCTCCCGCAGAGTCGTGGCTCCAGTCGAGAAAGCTGCTGACGCAATCCTGTCATCAACCCCCCTGGTGAAGTAATAGATACGTAAGCGCTATGTCCCAACGACATCTAGAGAGAACTGAAGCAAATGTCGGAACCTCTCCATATACTGCAACAAGGTCCGATTACCCTGTCTTAGGGCCAGGAACTTCTCCCTAGGTCTCAACTTAACCTCCATAGGTATGTACTGATCGTAAAATAGCTCCCTAAACTCAGCCTATGTTGTCGGTTCCGGATGAGTATCCGTATATGTCGTCCACCAGACTGCTGCATGCCCTCTCAAACATGCTCCAGATAGTCGTGCTTGTACAGTCTCATCGTTCCTCATTAGCTTATGGAAAAGCAGATGGGACACTACCCATCTCCCTGCAGCCTCGGGGTCACCGCCTCCGTAAAAGAATCCAGGTTGGAACTTCAAAAACTCCCTTAATAACTTCGCCTCTGGTGCTAGGACGAATGTCGATGTAGTAGTCGTATCAGCAGTGGGGGTGGCAGTAACCTGGTCCATCGTCGTGAGTGGAGGCGTAAGAGTCGACGTCTCTAAAGGAATAACAAACTGCGGTACTGTCTCTGTGGGTGCCTCTGCTGCTACCTCCTGAACTGGTGTCTAAGGTACCACCTGAACAACAGATTTCCCCGCCGGTACAATCGCAACTACCGGCTCTCTAGCTGAAGTGAGTGCCGCCAGTACCGCGGTCGCTCTCGTAATAGCCGTAATACCTCGGCCATCTGTGTCTCCTAGGCCGAAAGTCTATCCTCCACACTCGCCATAACCGGGACATCCCTAGCCGCATCGCTAGTCTGTCCAGTCTCAAAAGGCGTACCAGACTGTCCGTCCATAATCTGCATCGAGAATGTGCTCCGGATCAGTCTCGAAGTATATACGTATATCATATAATAAAATGACAATATAACACGCATTTCCCAACTAAAGTTCTAAGGCAATAACTTCGGGTTTCCACATCTAAGTTCATTGATTAAGCTTTTATTGTCTTAGGATTTCCTCTTTTCTCTGATACCAACTGTGGCGGCCCTCGCCGCCACGGGGTGACGTGTCTCCGTGTACTCGTTGCCAGCTGGCCCAACTACACGTGTACGATATCTGCCTGTCCTTTTCTCTGTCTTGAAATTCGTATCCACTTGTGTGTACAGCGTATAATGACATATTCAGCGGAAGTCGTACTTAAATGCAAGAAATATTAATAATCAATTTAACAAAACCTATTGTAGGAAAAACCTGAAAAGTACTCTGTATAGAGGTAGACAACTGTACCATATAAGGTTTAGCCATGTACAAGGTCATAATACTCCCTAGTTCCCAAAAGAATCAAAATATCAAAACAAAACACACATACAAGTAATCCTCAACAGTAGGCAGCCAAAGGTAGTCGCCTAAGATCTCCTTGCCCTTACTTGTACTCGGATCTGCACTCAATCATCACAGAAAAAAATGGATGACGAGTCCAGTCAGTAAAATCCCAAGGAACTCCTTCGAGCATTCAAATAAACAAGTGGAATTCAATAAATATTGTTAAATAAACATGCGGAATGTAAACATACTACTGTAAGTAGGGCATCACATGCATAGATAACAATAAAGTGCAAATGTATGTGCATGTTCCAGTCAGACTAAACCATACTTCGAAATACCCTTCCAGGATCCCACTAGTGGGCGCACCCAACTAGCTATCACCTGGTCCCTCTCGGTGGCCGGCGTAGACCTACAACGCATCGACACATGTAGCAGTTCATTAGCTTGGGTCGTTATCCAGCGAGAACTTCTGATACACATGCTATGGTCTATACTGCATAGACACATAATGGAAAATCTGATGGGAGTAACTCAACCAACAGTCTAAACAATGACAAGATATAGATGTAATAAAGACCTCAATGAATACTGGAAATGAATGGAATATGAAGCAAAATAAATACTCGAGTTTTTCAATTGGGTTTTACAAACCTCACAACGCACTTCACTACCCCGTAATCAATTCCCGAGTCCAAGTCTACTGGGTCCTTGGTCGTCAATTGATCACCCGTGTCCACCTATGTCCATTTATCAATAATTCCAATTTAGTATGACAATTTACGACCAATTTCTAAAATTTTAGGCCAAATTGCCCATTTCGCGCTTTTCGAGGCAAAAACCCGCAAAAGTCGGGTCCGACATTCCTAAATATTTTATTTTTCATAGAAATTCATAAATTTCTATTTATTTTATCAAAATCTAATTTTCTTTAGGAATTTTCCAAATTTTTTTGAAATTTTTCCCAACTTTTTCTTTCCTTTTCTTCTTATCTTTTTCTCTATATTTTTTTTTAATTTGGTTTGGGTCGGGTCAACCCAAATGGGTCGGACCCGATCCGACCCCTGGACCTGAACAGGTCCAGCCTAGGCCCATGGGCCAAGCCTGGCCCATTCTGGGCCCGGCCAATGAGTGGGGTGCACACGCGTGCGAGTGTGCACCTTCCTCATCCGATAGAACCACTTTCACTGGTTCGATCGGGAAATTTTTTTTTTTATTTCCCTTGCTGTTGGGTTAGGGTTGCTCCTCACCCCAACCCCAGTGGCATCGATGGCAGGGGAGACACCCCTGCCATCACCACCGCGACCCAGTTCGGCCTCAATGGCCGAACCATCTGTCTCGGCCACCACGGCCAACCATAGAAACCCACAACAACAACAAGGACTCACCTCGATCCTGACGCCTCCACCTTCTCTTCTCTCCTTCCCGGCTTCTTCTTCTCCTCCTCCTCTCTTTTCTTCTTCTCCTCTCGGTCTCCCGATCGCGTTGTGTGTGTGTGTATGTGCGTCGGGTGTGTGTGTGTGAGGATGGTGAAAGAAAATGTGGTAGATAAGATAAGTATTGTTAACTTTGTGTCTTGACTCCAAATTGTGACACAACTGGGACAATCGCCCGTGTTTTCGGGCGTTTCGACGCCCGGTTTCGCGTCTGAACCGCGATATATGCATACCGCCCCGTCACTAGCCACCTAATACCCATTCCATATTAGTTACTTGGCCACTTTTTATGTAATTTGTGTGTTTTCGTTTCCCCGACCTAATATCCGATCCCGTCAACTACCCGGTACCCGCGTTGACACGCATATTGAGGCGAATACAGTTTACACAATCTCGTTGTGTTTTTGTTTCCCCGACCTAATATTCGGTCCCGTCAACTACGCGGTACCCGCGTCGACACGCATATCGAGGCAAATACAATTCACACAATCTCACACGTATTATTATGCAACATACACACATGCGATGTATTTCAATAAATTACACCACAAATAAGCAATGAACACACAATAACTACCATACCTAAGTCCGAGTATCCTAGGCTACCGCGGCGTCTACGTAGATCTGAGCTGGCATCCACGTCTGTAAATTCAAGATAATAAACGACATTAATAAAATGGGTCGTTACAAGCAGGTTATTATACTGAGAACTATAATGAATTAAGACTAGTGTGAGTCTTAATTGATGGTCATATGATGATCATACGTATAAAGATACGAATCAAGATCATGAGTGCATGTTATAGAACATGGTACTGGACCAACATCCTATGAGAATGTCATATGGATTAAGTCATAGGTATTACTCATGATATATATATCGTTTAGTCATCTGACTAGAGATTACCAGAGCCTTCAACATTATGATCATAATGAATTGACACAACCAAACATTGTCTTGAATCATATGTTTATAAACATTGTGATTGGTTACTATGTAAATAATGTGCGAAGGTGTGTAATCGAGATAGAATTTGTCCCTCTCGTGCAGAGAGAGATATCAGTGGATCCCTCAATATTATAGACTAATTGTGACATCTGAGAATTTTATAAACTTGATTAGGCGGCTAATTAAGAATTTTTGAGTTTAATTTGGGACTTAGGTATCTGAGGTGGGACCCACATGTAACGGATTGGAGACCATAAGTTTTAATATTATTTTTGGTGTGTCGTGTGCCTATTTGATGTATTATACATTATTTCGATGAGAAATAAGGTTAACTGGGGTGTATGCTCGGTGTCCGCGAGTTCTGAAGTGTGTTAGAGAATTTTTCTAATTTCGATAATTTTGGAAATTTGTCTCGAGATAAGTGTCGACACGAGTTCCATGAAAGTTTCAATGTCGACCTGAGCAACTGTTTCGAGTTTCCGAAAAATATGTACAAGTAAGTATAAAATTTTGAATTTTGGATTTAAATACACTTAACGAGCCGACGTGGGCCCCACACCTCGATTTGCGTTCAAGATCAGTTGTTTGGGAGTTTTGGAGCGATTTGGTAAATTCTTCAACTTTTGACGAAATTGGGGTATTTTTCGAGGATTTATTTGGACGTAAAATTGAGAAAATAATCATGAAATAAAATAAAATAATAGGCGCATAGTGACACACAGGGTCGAGGGTGACATGCGTGGGGTGTACAATAGTGTGCACGCCCGAGGATGGTCGTTGGCGCGCGTGGCGAATTTATAGCCACGAATATATATGTGTATATGTATTTAAATATAATATAGTTTATATATAAATATATAAATCAATCCCATTGTTTGAATTAAATAAAAAATATACATTGGATGTGCCTCGAGATACGCATAGCGTGAGTGTCGAGGAAGGAAAAATGATGGAACGTGGTGCTGGTGAAATGATTTGTACATGCCTCGAGATGCTGCTGGCCAATCTCAAGGAAGATCAAGATATAGTATAGCAAATACTTAAATCTTTAGATTGTCCTCGAGATTCGCATGCAATGAGAATCTCGAGAAAATTTTATATTTATCCAAACAAGATACACCGCCTCTTTAACTTTGTTTTGAAACAAGGATCGACATCGAGATATGTAGTACGTATTTCGAGAAAGATCAAAATTTATATTATAGAATGAAAATCATTAGATGTCTCAAGATTCGCGTGATGCGAATCTTGAAGAAATGTAATATATAATTTACAAACACAACAGTAGCTTCTTCCCCATTTCCATTTCACGCACAAAAAAGATTGACAGCGACGGGATCGAGAGATCGAGAGGGAGGGAGAGAGAACGAGAGGAGACAGAGAGAGGCTGAAAGAGAGGTCTCCATACAAGGTGAGTTTTGGTGTGGTTGTCGTTGATTGTTGTTGCCAAGGTTGTTAGACAGTTGGGGTTGTAGGTAATGGAGATGAGATAGGACGGGATCAAAGCGGGAGATGGCAGGGGGTCATCGCCCCTGCCCAAACACCTAACCCCAATTTAAAAAAACGTTTTCACTGTTGAAACAGGGGATATTTTATGAGGAAGAAGAAGATGGGGTTCGACCCAAACCGGACCGAATCGGGCCCGGTTCAGGGTTCAAACCCCAATTAAAAAGAAAAGAGGAGAAAAATGCTAGAAATTCATAAAAATTTAGAAAAATGAGAAAAATTCAGAAAAAGTATATTTGAGCCAAATGAATTGAAATTGTGGATTTCTATAAAAATTAAGGAATTTAGAATTTTATCGAGGATTTATTTCGGGTATTTTTCTTGTAATGCGTGCTACGATGCTCGAAAATGTCCGAAATTTTAAAAATTATTTTAAAGCTTATTCAAGGGTATTTTTTAATTTCAACCCACAATTTGGAGTCAAAATTGAGATTTGAACATCCGATAAGTTGATTTGGAAGGATTCTTAAGTTTTCAGGTCAAGTAGGACCGATAAATATATAAAAAAATAGAAAATTTATATTTAAGCCTAGACAACATAATTTTTGAAGTCGAACATAATTTTGACTTAAAAATGAAGTCTGGGCATCGAAGAATTTATTTTAGAAAGATTTGAATGGTTTCAAGACGCGATTGGATTTAAATATATTGCTAATAATTGGAAAAATAGTGAAACTGTTGTGAAGGGTTACAGGAAGTATTAATGACTGGTATGTGTGGACAAGTTTATCGACTCGGAGTGCAAGGGAGTTGCGATATCGCGTTTGTAAAGTTAAATCAATCCCATAGAAACATTTACATTGTGTGATTATAATTTTGTATAAATTGCATTGATCCTTAATATTGCATTTTTGTTGTACATGCATACATGGGTCGAGAGGAAAAGGCAAATTGAGTCTCCTTGTAGTGTCTGCCTGACTGTATTACTAGGGTAGAACTATTTAGTACCTACCTGACTATGTACATAGGGTATATTAAGCTACCTAACTGTGTACAGGGTAGAATTATATTATGCATGAGGGGCTAGAGTCACTGATATTTTGCATCACGTGATGATCATGAGATCACGTTGAACCAGATCATACTTTTATAGACTCGAGGTATGAGACTCGATTGGTTATTCTCTCCGTGCATGAGTCATTATTATTGTTTACTTACCACTTTCGAAGAACGTTATCTAATTGTGGTCGAATAACAAAAAGGGGATGGATTCATGGTTGTATTTAAATTCCTTGGATTATATTCTTCGTTTAATCTCTTAGATTATTATGCATTTGATTATTACTGGTGTACTGGATAATGTGGGATTTACTTATCTGACATTATCGAATTGTTATAATTGGATGATGACAAGTTCTAGTGGCGACAAAGGAAAAGAAAAGCTTTCCGACTGTATGTGACTTTTTTAGTTCTTTTCTCTATTTATGTATTATTTTCTTAATATGTTATATTGTATAAATGGGTTTATGGATTTGAGTGTGATTAGGATTTTCTTTAGAACGGTTGGAACAATTTTTGGATAAATTGTAATAAATTTTGGAATTAAGGTAATTGTAGTTTAAGGCTTTTGAAAATCTGAGATAGGTTAGAATGAATAAATAATTTTTGTGAATGCAATATATATTTTTATGGGTAGATTGTGTGTCCCTCGGCATTTCCACCAAAGCTGAGCAGGTTTTGTTAAAGATATTTGAAGGTCGGGATTTCGGGGTAGGCTTAAAAATAGAGGAGATGTTGTCGAAAGAATTTTAGGAAATTTTAAGGATAATGTGATCAATCTAAATGAACTTTTAGGATTATTGAGTTCATTTAAACTTAATTTAAGGTTTAAGATTCAGTATAGAATTCTTAGTGACTGATAATATTTTATAATTGATGATTACAATATCTTAATCTTAATTGTTTATGACTGCTAGATTATCAAGGGATTAAGGTAATCTAGGTTGATCAGATACCCTAATTAGGTGGGGTCTGACAATGTTGGTATCAGAGCCTAAGTTTGGCTTAATTGAGGAGAAAACTTTGGTTGAGAAGCAAAGGGTGATTGAATGCGATGAGTTTAGAAGTAACGTGATGGAACGAGGTTAAAAATTTAAGAACTTTATTATTAAATTGTATTTGTGTTGTATATATGTATTACCGCTAGATATGCGATCAGAAGTTTATTCTTCTTGTTCGTTCGATACTTAACTCGTAAAATATAACGAGTAAGTTTAGAAATGGATAATTATATGTGAGAATAAACTTATGAAATGAAACCAAGCGTGTTTGGATGTGTAATAGACTTGTGAAGTCTGAATTCATAAAGGTGTTGTAAGTAGTTTGGTATTGATATAACTGATGAAAGCATCAGTTATGAAACCAATAGGAAATTGATTGAAAGGGAAGTCCAAATGATTCACGTATCTAAGTACTGAACATGGATTCCTTTAAAATTAAAATATAGAACTATTGCGATTTTTAAACGCTTAGAAAAATGTTGGAATAGACTTAAATTAAAGGTGTTGGGGAAAATGGTCTAATAATAGCTTGAGTTAGCTATTAAACATCAACACAAATGATCGCGTTTTTGAGATTCAAAGTACCCAATAGTCACTTCTAATCAAATTAAGTAATGATGTCTATCATTACGATTTAAAATATAACCAATGAAGAGATAGATGTACTGATTGAGTATCAGTAAGTAAGTTGTATAGGACGTTAGTATGAGATCTTATATTGCAAAAATTTATATTGATAAAACTTAAAGGATCGAAATAGTATCCTTTAAGAATTTGATTAGTCATTAAGTTAATCAAAGTTTGGAAATTCAAATTCTTCTATCTCATCAGTGGAATAATACTGAAAGGTGAATTCATCAAAGGTAATTTAATGACTAATAAGATACAAAGTTATCTTGCACAATTTCTTGAAAAGTACCGAATTTCTTTTTGAGAAAAAGAAAAGTCGGGATATTTGAGAATAATGGAAATAACGTAAGGTTATAACAAATAGTTTAACTGTTTAAGTCATGAAGTTTCTTTGTTTCGAATTAAGATTAGCTAATGAACACTTCGATTCATTAAATGATAATAAAAAGTCGCACTGTCCTTAGCTATATTTTCAAAAAAAATATATAAATTTCCTTTCTAGGCCAAAATTAAGGAGTTGTAAGTGGCCTGGTTGTTGATCGAAAGTTGTGGTAAGTTTATAAAAGGACAAAAGTCGAGATCAATGCGAAAATAGCTAAGATTGACAAAAACTAAACGTAATAGACTCAATGCATAAAATAAAATTAGATGTTGAGATGACTTGTAACTGTTGGAAGTGACACGGATGAACTCCTTTAATCAAGGTAAGGCATTGGAGTTGTTGTGCATGACCAAAAGACTAAGTAACTTCGTTTCATAATCACAATTCATTCACAACGTAGAGGACTAGTGTGTGGCGCCCACCTTTCTTTGAATAATCTAAGGAATTAATGATAGTTGAAAAGTTAGTTTTATTATCTACAAGGTAGGAAATATTGAATAGATTACAGTGCATCTAACTTGATATGTTTGAAGAATTGAATATTCTTCAATTGTAATTGAGTAGAAATGCAAAAAAGATAACATATTTATAATCTTGTATGAAATACGAGTTTAAAAGTTATACTATGAGAGTATAATCATCGAATATGTTGATATCTCTGTTTAGAAATGTATATCTACTCAAGTTAAGGATAATTGTCTCTATTCAAGCAATGAGAAAAGTTGATGAATAGTAAGTGATTAAGACGTGGGTTTGTGGGAGGTCTCAGTTAAGTGAAAGGAATGAGGTTCTTGATGATATCATCAGTAGAGAATGATTTGACGAAGTTAGAAAAGTCGATAATTCTCTAACCAATCAAAGAACAAGTTAAGTGAATTGGCTGACGAGTTGTAATTGATAATTGTTATCTAGTCCACAATATAAATAATATTGTGAGTAGACATTTAGAGAATGAGTAAGAGTTGCACGATGTGCCAGGTTTCTATTTCTGATCGGATTGAAAATTCGAGATCTCTTGTCATAGGATGACATATGTTTATGAGATCTATAGTCATGGAATGATTTATGTAATTCCAAGTTTTCAGCAGGAAACGCTGGAATGGTGATGGATCAGATATACACGCAACTCTGATTAGTATCTAATGTTATGCTCAAATATTATTGCATCAATATGTAATTTTATACTGATGATAGTCTAAGAATTAATCGGCTGATAATTGAAATAAAAAGTGATGGTAAGTGATGAGAAAGTAAACGGAATGTGTACCAGAGTTTGAGTGGATATGGAAAGAATTATCAACGGTTTGTGGAATAATATTCAGATTAGAATGATAATTGTGTTATGAAAAATAAGATAGGTTAGGTCTTGCTACGTATTGATACTTGAATGTGATTCAAGGTACGAGATGAGAAATGAAGTAAGGTTATCGAATATTCCACAAAGTTGATTATTTAACTCGTCAGAAATTCATAAATTGCCTAGATTGTCAAGGTAATAGAGATAACATTTCATTAAACCAAAGATTTGGAAATGAAAAGTTGAAGTGTTTTTGAGCTCTACCACTGAGTTTTAGTTGTTGAATGCAACGAAAGTGATTGGGTCCAATTAACGGTTCACCTTAAAAATGGTTTTATAAGTTTGGATTAAAAGAATTATATATGAAGAATTATTTTCTCATGGCTCTTTTGGTTCAGTAACCTGTAAGTTTAAATTTCAAGGACGAAATTTTTATTAGTTAGGAAGATTATGACGTTCGAGACATTTATAAACTTGATTAAGCGACTATTTAAGTATTTTTGGATTTAATATTGGATTTAGGTATCTGGGGTAGGACCCACGTGTTACAGATTGGAGATCATAAATTTTAATATTATTTTTACTGTGTCGTGTGCCTATTTGATGTATTATACACTATTTCAACATAAAATAGAGTTAAGTAGAGTGTATAAGCAGTGTCCGTGAGTTCCGCAGCACGTTAAAGAATTTTCTCTAATTTTAATAATTTTGGGGTATTGTCTCGAGATACATGTCGACACGAGTTCGGAAGTTTAAATATCGACCCGAGCAACTGTTTCAAGTTTTGCAAAAAAAAAATTATAATTAAGTTTGAAAATTCAAATTTTGGACTTTAAAATAGACATAATGAGCCGACGTGGCCCCACACCTCGATTTACGTGCGAGATCAGTTGTTTGGAAGTCTTGGAGCGATTTGGTAAATTCTCCAACTTTTAGTGAAATTGAGGTATTTTTTGGGGATTTATTTGGACGTAAATTGTAAAATAATCACAAAATTAAATAAAATAATAAATAAATTGATGGACGCATAGTGACACGCGGGGTCGAGGGTGACACGCGTAGGATGTACAATAATGTGCACGGCCAAGGATGGTCGTCGGCACGCGTTGCGAATTTGTAGCCGCGAATATATATAGGTGTATATGTATTTATATATATAATATAGTATATATATATAAATCAATCCTATAGTTTGAATTAAATAAAAAAATATGCATTGGATGTGCCTCGAGATACGCATAGCGTGAGTGTCGACGAAGAAAAATGATGGAACGTGATGTTGGTGAAATGATTTGTACATGCCTCGAGATAGTATAGCAAATACTAAAGAGGAGAGAAATACTAGAAATTCATAAAAATTCAGAAAAAATATTTTTGATCCAAATAAGTTTAAATTGTGTATTTCTATGAAAAATAAGGAATTTGAAATTTTATGAAAGATTTATTCCGAGTATTTTTCTCGTAATGCGTGATACGATGCCCGAAAATGTACAAAATTTGAAAAATTATTTTAAAGCTTAGTCAAGGGTAATTTTCTATTCTGAATCACAATTTGGAGTCAAAATTGGGATCCAGATATCCGAAGAGTTGATTTGGAGGGATTCGGTGGTTTTCGGGTCGAGTAGGACCAATAAATATATAAAAGAAATTAGAAACGTTATATTTAGGTCCAGACAACATAACATTCGATGATGAACAATAATTTTGAGTTAAAAATGAAGTCTGGGCATCGAAGAATTTATTTTGGAAGGATTTGAAAAGTTTCGAGACGCGATTGAATTTAAATTGCAAATAGTTGGAAAAATGGTGAAGTTGTTGTGAAGGCTTACAGGAAGTATTAATGAATGGTAGGACCGCGATTGGAGCCCCGTGTGGACTAGTTTATCGACTTGAAGTGCAAGGGAGTTGCGATATCGCGTTTGTAAAGTTAAGTATATCCCATAGTAACCTTTACATTGTATAATTATAATTTCGTATAAATTGCATTGATCTTTAATATTACATTTTTGTTGTACATACATACACGGGTTGAAAAGATAAGGCAATTCGAGTCTCCTTATAGTGTCTGCCTGACTGTATTACAGGGCAGAATTATTTAGTGTTTACCTAACTGTGTGCACAGGGTATATTAAGCTACTTGACTGTGTCTTACAAAGTTAGAACTTATAGTGTCTACCTGACAGTGTACAAGATAGAATTATATTATGCTTGAGGGGCTAGAGTCACTGATACTTTGCATTACGTGATAATCATGAGATCACGTTGAAACAGGTCATAATTTGATAGTCTCAAGATACGCGACTCGATTGGTTATTCTCTCCGCGCATAATTCCTTATTATTGTTTACTTACCACTTTCGGAGAACGTTATCTAATTGTGGTCGAATAACAAAAAGGGGATGGATTCATGGTTGTATTTAAATTCCTTGGATTATATTCTTCGTTTAATCTCTTAGATTATTATGCGTTTGATTATTACTGGTGTACTGGATAATGTGGGATTTACTTATCTGACATTATCGAATTGTTATAATTGGATGATGACAAGTTCTAGTGGCGACAAAGGAAAAGAAAAGCTTTTCGACTGTATGTGACTTGTTAAGTTCTTTTCTCTATGTATGTATTGGTTTTTGAATATATTATATTGTATAAATAGGTTTATGGGTTCGAGTGTGATTAGGATATCATTTGGAACGGCTGGAACAATTTTAGGATGAATTGAAATAAATTTTGGAATTAAGGTAATGATAGTTTAAGGATTTTCAAAATCAGAGATAGGTTAGAATGAATAAATAATTTTTGTGAATGCAATATATATTGTTATGGGTGGATTGTGAGTCCTTCGGCATTTCCACCAAAGCCGAGTAGGTTTTGTTGAAGATTTTTGAAGGCCTGGATTTCGGTGTAGGCTTAAAAATAGAGGAAATGGTGTCGAAAATCTTTTTGGAAAATTGTGAGGATAATGTGATCAATCTAAATGAACTTTGAGGATTATTAGATTCATTTAAACGTAATTTAAGGTTTAAGATTCAGTTTAGAATCCTTAGAGATTGATAATATTTTATAATTGATTATTACAATATCTTAATCTTAATTGTTTATTGATGAAGAGGTTAAGGCTTCTAGATTATCAAGGGATTAAGGTAATCTAGGTCGGTCAGATGCCCTAATTAGGTGGGGTCTGACACTGATAATGGCCAAGTCCATGTGAATTGATATGATCAATGTCACTTGGATGTATTTAGTCTACCAAAAGATCGAGACTGGTACGATTAAACATCAAAAGTGATTTTTTCGTGCCTTATGTTTGATCAAAGGATATCGTATGACAAAATGATATGATATAAATTATTGATTAGGTTGTATTGATTTTGATCTTCGTGCAACTTGGGTAGTCATAATCCCTTGTTAGAGAGCGCTTATGACTTGTGTACCAAAACAGGTTTTGGTTCACTGCCAACATTACATGAACCTATCGGGTCGCACACAAAGAATGATTTTGTGAGATTTTAAATAACTCGCAACAACGAATTTTATATGATAAAATTCATAACATAAAAGTTCATATGATGTGACATATTAATACATCTTTAAGTTGGGGTATAATGGTAATTCACTTAGCCGACTTTAAACAAGGGTTGTATAAATAGGCGTGTTAAATGAATTCACATTATGAATGAAATTAGGGTTGGAATCTAATTTTTGTTTTTGAGAAAACGAGTTAGGTTTTTAGCCGTTCTAGAGTTTTAGGGAGAATAGAAAATTGTTTTCGTGTTCTCTCTCGGGCTAGCACTCAGAATCTCGACCGCCATTCGTGTGCAGATTTCTAATAGAGGATGTTTGTCTTTGGCATCGTCTTATAGATCGATCAACATAGAAAATGAAACTTTCGATTAAGGAATGGTTTAATTTCAATCAATCAATTTAATGTAACTAGGATTTGATCCTGTTTTGGGTTTTTGAAATATAATTTAAAATTTTCACTGCGTTTTGAATCTTAAAACCTAACAATATTGTCTCACAGAATTTTCTTATCAGTTTCATAACTAAAACCACGACCTATTCTCAACTTGAGAATCCCAAAACAAAATACTTAACAAAAACAATACACGATAATAAAAAAAGTCAAAGAAAATCACCAATAGATTTCTATGCTTATTCTTGTAATGACTCGAAAGTTCAAAATGCCCACATCGAGGGCAATTTAGTAAATTACCATGTTATTTGTCTCTGGTGTGCTGATTTGTGTGTATTATATGTTAATAACCTAAAGTGACCAAATTTAATTCTAAGTTATGGCTACTAACTTAACCAAAAGTGAAATGAACACAAACTAAGCCTAGGGGCAATTTGGTAATCTTAGAAAACCCTAAACTAACCACCCCTAGTATAAATACCCTTTTATGAAACCCTAGCCACCATTTCTTGTCCAAAACACATTTAATTGAAAGGGAAAAGGATATGAGAGCTTGGTGGGGAGATTCATGGTGATTTTTGTGGTCTAAAGTCAAGGGAACCTCACTTGAAGGTACACTAATCTTCTCCATCTTCTTTTTTCTTACTTGAGTTGGTTCGAAGCTTTGAATCGTTCAATAATAATGGAGAACCCTTTTTTTGGTTTAAATGGTGAATTGGTAGTGAATGTGAACACCAAAAGGGGGAGTCGCCAATGGAGTACGGCGGCGGGCCCACAGTACCGGAGTAGGACGATGGCCCACAGCCGCCGCCACATGGAGGAGGGACTCTAGTAAGAGGCTCCTTTCCATGTTCGACTTGTTCACTGCTCGAGCAGTGAGTAAGGGGAGGGCATCTTTGGGCAAGACGCCCTGCCATGGGTCGTCTTGACCCCTGGCTGCCCCCAATTAATGGTCCAATCGGCCCCTGAACCTTAAAAGTAAAAACATAAAATAATATATATATATATATATATATATATATAAAATAAAAAAAATCATTGCTTTCAAACGAGGCGTGCTATCATGTCCCCGAGTGAAAGAACGTGCAGGTCTCACCCCTTAACCCTCAAATCGGGTAACAGGATAACCGCGTGACCCATACTAGTAGACCTTAAAGTGAATTTAAAATGGAGAATTAAACTAAAAATGTGACTTGTCTCTTTATGTGATTTGTCTTAAATTGTCTAGATTCGCGAGGTGGCTAACACCGAGCCCCGAGCGCGCAAGGATCAGGAGTAGATATCACGGCGAGTCGAGGAAAGCGGGAAGCTTGCTCTTCTATCAAATATGACATGATTAATTGTTATTTTTAGGATTCACAATTTGAATTAAAGACATAGGATATGGGTTGTATCATGTTATTGGTCTGAATCTACGTATTTAAGGAATGTGAATGCCCTTATTTCCCCTCTTATGATATTCATTGCCCCACGATGTTTTTAGAGTACCCATCGAGGGCCTTATTAGCAAGTAATTATATCTAATGCCCCGGCATATTTGTGGTGCCACCGAGGGCTTTCCTATTTAATTCCCTGAAATGTTTGTGAAGTTTGCCTCCGAGGGCTTTACTTGCCTAATTGAACTCATAAGTGTATCACTTAAAGACATAAGTTGGAGTTGTCTTCTCTTTTACTTTTGTAATAGGGGGACGTGCATCGATGATGGCTCTGGATGAACCTACTATTGGTTTGATGGGACTAATGAGAAGGCATATAAGGCTTGCGTGTCGTCTAGTGGTTGTCATCACCTCGAGGGTAAGGAAATCACTCATCGATTTTTTGTCAATAACTAGTGTGCATTGAATGAAACCACGAATTTATATTATTACTATTTTCTATTGTATCTGTCTTTTGTGAACCTTATGCATGATGATGAGTTTTGACTTGAATATATGCTTTATCGATCTTGTTGAGGTTGTTTATAAATGCTTTATAAATCCATGTGATGTCTTGCTTTAAATGCTTCTTTATTCAATTTCAATTCATGTTAGCTTTGGATGTTTATTAAGTATTACTTGTGTATTTCATGGTTCAACACATTTTCCGCATTACTGGGCTCAGTTGCTTCTTCTATCTCACCCCAGTTACATCTCATGACCATACACATCGGCACTAGATCGAGACAAGGGATATGCGATAGCTTGAAGCTTTCTCTTTTTATGTGAGTTTTGTATTGATTTATTTTATTTATTTGTTTTTGAAGCTATTGTATTTGAGTTGTATTAAAATGTCTCTTTCAGGTAGATTGAACCTTACTTTCTTTAGTTGAACTATTTGGAAGTATTTCACATGTCCAAACTTGAATGTAGAATTGAAAACCCACATACAATTTCAAAGTACATCATATGGGTTTTCTTTCATTTATTTCTGCACTTATTCATCCATATGCATTAGTTGATATTCTATAGGTTGTAGTAGGTGAACCAAATCGCATGCTTGGGCCCAATTCGGTTATTCGGCTTAGGAAGCAGTCTAGGACGGGCGATTCGATCCTAGCTCAACTGAGATTCGTTACACTTCTTCTTATTCTTCTGCATCGTATACCAGACATCATCAAAAAAAACTCGAGGATGTCAGGAAAGTAATATCCTACATTTACATGTATTCCTATTAATGTTAGTCAGAATACATAGAGACATGAACTTGCATTTCCATGTAGTCAACATATATATATATATATATAAGTCCATAACATTAATAAGAGTTCAATGCATGCCCCTTGGTAGACTAGCTTGCCTTTGGTCCCCCTTATTTTAGTCTATTTCACCTGCTCAAGGTGACTAGTTCTTGCAACTTTTACTCGAGCACGACATGTTTCATCTGTACAGGATACCTAATTGTGGACCAAAGCACTAACAAGTCATCTCCCGGTCATGACATATATGAATGATCAATAATAATGCAAAATGCAATGCAAACACTTACAAATGCAGGTTAAAAGATAAAAAATCATAGTAAAGGTCACTATAAGGTTTACTTACTACCATATATGAAAGTGACGCCAATAGCTTTTCAAATTCTGAGCCAAATCCCTCGTTTCCACCATGGAAACTTAGCTCAAACTAACCTTCTCCCGACAGTCTACTATTTTACAGAGAGAAATCAAACGAAAATTAGACGGGCGGAGGTCCACATGTGAAAAAGCGAGTTGAGAAGTTTTGAAAACCAATTTCTTTTCGTTCTTTGTTGAAAATGAAATCAAATTTACTTTGTTTTTTTATATTTATATATAAACCCTCCGTTGCTTGCATCAGCAGTTTAAAGTCTTTTATATATTAATAATCAAAATTCCCTATTTTGACATGTTTTGGCTTTCGGCACTCGTTTTAGATCCAATTTTTCACCAAATCAAGTCAAACTCTCGACAAAACAATCAATCTTTATAAAACAACCATAATATTGATTGTAGTCACACCAAAACCCCAAATATCTTAACTTTTTCCATGACATACTAAAATCTTCCAGACCAATATTCTTGTCATACTTAGCCAAAACTTGCATCGATTTGGACCCGATCTCAACCTGGATGACTGGCAACCGATGCAAATATCGAGGCAAGGTCTTACGCCAACTTCATTCTCATTTTACACTACCATCAATCCTGACTTGCACGTAAACCAAGCCAAAAGCTTGACGTGATACCTAACACTTGTTTACTAATTTTTGACCAAGTAATAATTTTATTTTAACGCTAGCCTATCTAACATGCACTTGCAACCCCGATTATTATACAAATTAAGGATGCACCTCAACATAATCGACTTCTTGATGAAATACCATATAATATACGCACTAAGAATTCACCAACGAAAAATAATATTGACCTAGTGATTTTCCTTTTTTCACCGACCCGATTCCAAATCCACAATACGTGTTATGATTAAGACCTATTAATGTCGTAATTAACTCCGACTACAAGTTTATTGAAATAAGGGATTCCACATTTATGAAATATTTTTATTGATATCTGAAGTATTGTTGATGTCAGACCCCTACCTAATTAGGGCATTTGACCGGCCTAGATTACCTTAATCTCCTGATAATCGCAGCTCTTTGTGCTGCTCGGCGTGCACGGTACTTTCCATCGTCCGTTCACATGAATGATCCATCTGGAGTTGCCGGCACGATCACTGCTTTCTCGTGTGCGTCGTGTAGTGGGAAGCTGTAGTGTTCTGCCTAGCAGCTTTAATCTCAATTTCAATAAGTAAACAATATAAATATCTCGTGATAATTAAATATAATACTTCATCAACCACAAAGGATTCTAAAATGAATCTTAAATCTCAAAGTTCCGTAAATATTAATTATATAATCCTCAAAGTTCATTTAGATTAACTACATTATCCTCAAAGTTTTGTAAAAATTCTCGACACCACCTCCTCTATTTCTAAGCCTAAATCGAAAATCCCAGCCTTCAGAAATCTTCAACATAACTTGCTCAGCTTTGGTAGAAATACTTAAGGACTCACAATCCACCGCATAACAATATATATTGCATTAACTAAATTTATATTCATTCTAAACCTAATTGAAAGTATCAAAATCCTTAAACTAACATTACCTTGGCTAAAAATAATCTCAATCCATCTCAAAATTGTTACAACCAATCCAAAGTAGATTTTAACCACATACGAACCTAACCATTTGTACATTATATTATATTCAAAACAACACATGCATAGTGAGAAATGAATCAATCATATCACTGAGAATCTGACAGTTTTTCCTTTCCTTTGTCATCGCTTGCACCTGTCGTTACCCAATTATAAAAATTCGATAATGTCTGATAAGTAAATCTCACACTATCCAGTACAGCTGTAATAATCGAATGCATTGTATTCCAAGAATTTAAACAAACAATAATATCGCAAGGAATCGTAAATATACAAGTATACAATCCATCCGTTTCAGTTGAATGACCACAATCAGAAGACGTCCTTCCAAAAGTGGTGGGTAAACTGTAATAAAGATTCATGAGTTTAAGAGGAAGTCCCTCGAAAAGCCACGCCCTCGACTCTCCATGGAGTATGATCTTGACCAGCATCACAAAAACAATCCATCATAAATAAGTGTCTACAACGATCAGTGACTCCAGTCGCAGAGCACCACGGTGTTCATCTTACCACACATACATCCAATGAATACAATGGGACCCCTAAAGGCCTCCTTCCTCTCGTGTCCGTGAATGCATGATAAACAAATATGCAGCGATAAACCACGCATGCAATCATATTCAAGAAACAGTCATATAATGTAAAGGTTACCATGGGATTTACTTAACCTTACAAACGTGATACCAACGTTCCCTTGCACTCCGAATCGGTTAACCAGTCCACATAGGACTCCAATTGCGGTCCTAAAATTAATTTGTAAGTCCTGTAAGATTTTATAACAATTCGACAATTGTTTTTTAATTAATTGCACTTGAATTGACCGAATCGCGTCCCAAAACCCTTAAAATACTTCCAAAATATATTCTCCGATGCTCAGATTTTATTTTCAACTCAAAATTATTGTACGATGTTGAAAATACATTGTCTAGGCATAAATATAATTTTTCTAATTTATTATATATTTATGGGTCATTCCTTAACCCGAAAACCCCAAAATCTCTTCAAATCTTATCATCGGATGTCCAGATCCCAATTCTTCAAATTGCGATTCAAAATGGAAAATTAAACTAGACTAGGCCATACAATAATTTTCGCAATTTTTGACATTTTCGGGTATCGTAGCACGAGTTACGAGAAAAATACCCGATATAAATCCTCGAGAAAATCCCAAGATCTTTATTTTTCATAAAAATCTTCAATTTTCATTAATTTGTCCAAAAATCTAATTTTTCTGAATTTCCCTAATTTCCAGGGCTTTATTTTATTTATTTTTGTTTTTTAAACATTTAAAAAAAATTAAATTAGGGAAAGGGGTTTTATCCCTGAACCGGTCCGGTTCGGCTCAGCTGAGCCGAACCCTATTCAGGGGTCATCCCCTTCCTCTCTCATGGGGACGAAACATAGAAGCAACATCTTCTCTGTTTCGATTTCCTATTTTTTTAACTGGGTGTTGAGCTCCCCTTCCTCAACTAAACCCTCATTCTTCATCCCTCCTTCTCGGTTTGTCTCTGTTTTTTCGTTTCTTTCTTTTTTTGACTCTTTTTTTTTCGATCCTCTCATGCTCTATCACCTCACATGATCACAATCAACAACAATAACACATCTCCTTGATTTCGAATCTTAAAATAGTCCCACAGTTACTAAAATAAAAAATTGAAATATAAACTCACCTTCAACCGTTCTTCATCAATAACGCCACCAACAGTCACGGCTCGTAATCTTTCTCAACAAAAACCGGTTTCACAGTGACAAGGTAGAGAGAAGAATTTATCCAGGGATGATAGAAGAGAGTGAGGGACAGTGAGGAACGAAGAGAATCCATAGTGGAAGGTGTCACGGGGCAGTTAAGTGAGGGGTTTACCCTAACGAAATTTTTCTCGCTCAACCCAACCCGTGGTGCCTAAGGACTTCCTTAGTTCAGCACACCAACAAAGACGTGATTAAACAGCAACAATGGAACAAAGGAAGTTTATTACTTAGTTCAATAGGATTACAACTCTAGCATCCCATACATCTCATGCCTCTCATGCATGAACTCTGTGTCTTTTCCCAAGCTTATATGCCTTGGCTTTATAGCAAAACAGCCAAGTTAGTTACATAACTACCGAGGACACATGTCCTATGTACATTACACGAGACTAAGTATAACACCACACCCATGTAGTGCTCAAAACAGCCACCTAACTGCTTCCTTCCTTTGCTACCACCTGGTTCCATAACCGTCTTAACCCCCTGGTCAATAGGCATATGCTCAAAGTGCCTGGAAGTTGTTGGGACGTGTCTTGGTCATGCTATGAGCCATGACCAAGGTAGTTACATAACCGCCTGTAACTGCACCTGACTTGGTCCGTCCAAGCCTATAGTTCGCCTTGCTCGAGGGACAGGGTCTGATTGATGGTGCTTAGCTGCGCGCCTAGGCACCATGGGTGCTTGCCGAAGCTCGGTCCGATCCGAGTCCCACCGGCTCGGGGTGGCCGGCACCATGGTCCGTCCATGGGCCTTGCCTTGGCATGCCTGCCCAAGGCATGCTCTAAGGTCTTTCTTACTCCCTTGCCCATGTCGCCCACCTCTCCTTATAGTATATGTTAAGTCGTTTCCTCAGCTCCAATAGGAAACATCAAGAAATGAGACCAAGCGTACTTTGACTTGGTCAACGCCCAAGTCAAGATTTGTCAACCCTTACAAAGGCGCGGCCTTGCTCGTGCCAAGGCGCGGCCTTGCTCGTGCCGAGGCGCGGCCTTGCACGTGTCAAAGGAATCTGCCAAGGTATCGCCTTGCTCGGGCCCAAGGAACTTGCCAAGGCGCGGCCTTGCTCGTGCCAAGGCGCAGCCCTACTCGTGCCCAAGGAATCTGTCAAGGTATCGCCTTGCTCGGACCCAAGGAACTTGCCAAAGCGCGGCCTTGCTCGTGCCAAGGCACCACTGTGCTCCTCGCCAAGGAATGTGCCAAGGAACGTGCCAAGGTCCAACCGTGCTCGTGCCAAGGCGTCACTGTGCTCCCGCCAAGGAACGTGCTAAGGAACAACCGTGCTCATGCCAAGGCACCACTGTGCTCCCCGCCTAGGTGCCGTTCCTAGGCGCGCGCGCCAAGGCGCGACCTTATCTACGCCCATACACGCTGCCTCATCTATGCCGCATACAATTTTCCCACACGCATGCGCGAGCCTCCGCACGTCGTACCGCGAACCCTCCGAGGTGCATTATCCAGCAACTAACTCCCATGAAACCTTTCGAGTCCACCGAAACCCGGATATTGCTAGGTTTTCCGGTCACGCTATTGAGGGGCTAATGAAGGGCGTATAGTGAGGATGTAGAACAATAAATACGATAACCAGGGAACACCCCATTTCCATTTCCATTTCAATTTTTGACTAAAAGGGTATCCAATATACCAAATTACTCTTCAGTTTATATCCCTTTACATATAAACCAATACCCTTTTTGATAATTTATCATTTTTCTATTATTTTCATAATTATCTCTTCAATTTTCAATCTGAATTAAATAGCGAAAATTACCCCAATTCCGCCAAAAATTGGAGAATTTACTAAAGTGCTCCAAAACTCTCGGACAAACATAAAAATCGAGATGTGGGACCTACGTCGGCTCGTTAAATCTAATTAAAGTCCAAAACTCAAATTTTTAAATTAAAATTCAATTATTTGTCGCGAAATTTGAAACGATAGTTTAGGTCAACATTTTAATTATCTCGACACCCGTCTCAACACGTATCTCGAGATAAAACCCCGCGAAATATCGAATTCACTCAATCGACTTGAATTTCGCAAAATAACATAGACTATAATACCCGACACTAGGCAAACATCACAAAAAAATAATATTAATTAAAAATCTCAATTTCACCGGTTCTCAGCTCCCAACTCAATGCCAAAACCATAATTAATCTCTGTTAATCCCTGAATAGTCGTAATTACTAATTTAAGAATTTCGGGATTTGACAGTTGAGACTTCTCTTAATTTACTCATTGAAATTGTCTTCGTTTGGTGAGAATTGCAAGTCCCTCAAGTAGCAAGGGCAAAAATCTAGTGATCGATTATTTCCTCTGAGCTTTCCTCAGAGCCAACCCTCTTCTAACTACATAGGTGTGAAATCTGAGAATTTTATAAACTTGATTAGGTGACTAATTAAATATTTTTTGATTTTATTTGGAATTTAGGTATCCAAAGTGAGAACCACACATTACAAACCATAGATCATAAGATGAAATTGTATTTTTGCATGTCATGTGACTAATTGGTGTATTATACTCTATTCGTTGTGAAATAGGGTCAAGTTGAGGTTTAGACATGGTGTACAAGCGTATTGAAGTACTTTTGAATTATTCCAATTTTAGTCAAAATCGAATTATTATTTTGGTCCAAAAAGGGTGTTTTAATGTGTTAAAAAGGTTTAGAAATTAAAGAAAAACAAGAAAAAATGAAAATTGCTTATAAGGGTAGTAAAGGAGAGAAAAAAATAGTGGATGAGCTTAGGGGTAAATTGGTAAGTTGCCTTACTCAAACCTATTTTCTAATGTGATTGAGAAGGGGTTTAATTAAAGGGAGCTAGTATGAGGACACTAGTTTTGACACTACTGAGGTGGTTGGTGACGTGGAGCACCAACTCATCAAAAAAAGGTAGGGACATGGTGGGTGTGTTAGTGTCATTTTAAGGGTTTTGTACATTGAGGTTTACAACATCTTATCACATCACTTTACATACTTTCATGCATTAAATTATGTGTGTATTTTTTGTCTTTTTGTCATTTTTCTCTCAATTACTCCACATTATTTCACATCACTCTCTCACTATAACTCTCACTCTCTTCATCAAACTTGTAGAGGAAGTTTTGATTCTCTTTACAAATATTCAAGCAAGATCAGGAGTGAGGGAAGGAGGAAGGGAAGAAAAAAAAGAAAAAGAATGAAGAAAAAGAAGGTAGATATGACGACGCTAGGGATAGGTAAAGAGACAACCTCCACTCCACATTTTCTTAAATCTGGATTTGTTGTTTATGTTTTGTGTTGTCGATTTGCAGGGAATGACTACAAAACCATGTTGTTTTTGTTGGGGTCGGTCTCATGCCTTTGTAGATTGTCCTAATAAGAAGCTATGTTTCAAATGCAACAAGGGTGAATTGGTGCTGAAACAAGTGAAGAAGGTATCCGAGAATAAGTGTCGATTGTTTTACACGTGGACAACTGCGAGGTGCCTTGTCTTTCTTTAGGCAGATAAGGCTAAGAATCAATATACGATAGAGAAGGCGGTCAAAAAAGAGAAGGTTGAAAAAGTTTATATGCTGATTCTAATCTGAGTGGAAGTGAGAATGAAGAAATGAGTCCGTCGGACCATGACGCTACTTTAAGGATGATGATCGTAATGTTTGAGAGAGCAATTTCCATGGCAAAGAATAATGGTTGAACCCTAGACGTCAAGATGAAGGAGATTTCTTTGAGGTTTTTCAAGTCGAGAGCCCTTTCATAGTGGTGAAGTTTGGTGTTATTTGCTTTTTTCTACCTTCAAAAATGTTTAATTTTATGAATCCTTATACAAGCCTACATTTTCTATGTTATTTTGATGACTATTTTGCTTCAGTATGTTATTTTGTGCAGTGATAATATTATTGTGAGCATATTCAACTTTTGAGTATGCATGCACACTCAAAGTCGAGCATGCTCATAGTTGAGCATGTTCAAAATTGAGTATGCTCAAAAACTCGAAATGGTCGTGATTCATGTATGTACTGACACACCTTAAACTCATATTCACCAATAGGGAATTGAAGAAATGATGTGGAACAAATAACATAAGTGTAGGTTTTTTATTTGTAATTGATAGGTTCTTTGCTAGAATATTTCTATCCTACGACATGGTCATGTTCACCTCTTGTAGATAGAATGGTTTGTTAGCATATATTACATATTCTACATATATGAAAAAAGTTGAGACTTTAGTTTATGATTATTGGAATTCGATGACCATAATGTTCGAGAAAATAGTTCTCACGGCAGAGAAGAATGGTCGAACCCTTGTCGTCAAGAAGAATGGTCATACAACTGCATTTCTCTCCATACATTGCTTTACTATAGAGCTTCATTAAATTGAAAAGATAACAAAAGACAAAAAGGAAACAAAATCTAATAGCATCCTCTGAAATAGTAGCGCCAGGAAGTAGTGCTCTGCCTCAAAAGTAAAATTAGAGAATCAACATGAGGATCACGCTTTTGTGCTAGCATTGGTCCATCGTTACTTGATCGGCATCGTGATGTGCATAAGGAGATCAAACTCGAGATAGGCAAGCAAGGATCCTACATCATCAATGTTATCTGAGCATAGCATACCATAGCATACCACCTAATATTTAAGCAAAATACACAATGTTATCCAAGCATTGCATAACATAGCATACCACCCAATATTTATCCAAAATATTAAATGTTGTCTTAGCATAGCATATCATATAAAGTTAATAAAGCATAGATTGTATTGAGCTCTGCTCCAAGATTGAGTAAAGGCTGACACTAAATGTATGTGATGGAGCATAGCTCAACACCAAAAATACCAACACACACAAGTAAGTGGTAGAGTATAGCTCAACAACAACAACAACAACAACAACAACAACAACAACAACAACAACAACAACAACAACAACAACAACAACAACATAGCCTCAGTCCCAAATTAAATGGGGTCGGCTACATGGATCAAACTTTTCCGTTGTGCTCGACTAAGTGCAATTGATGGTGAGCTTTTCCAACCATTCAAATCCCTCCTAATTAATGCATCCCATGTTAACTTTGGTATGCCCCTACCTCGTCGAATTTCTACAGTTTCTATTGAGTCAAGTTTTCTAGTTGGGGCATTTGTAGGCCGTCTTTGCAGGTGACCAAACCACCGCAACCGCCCTTCCCTAATCTTTGTATCAATTGGTGTTACTCCTACTTGTCTTTGAATTTTTATATTTCTTATACTATCTTTACGAGTTTTACCACACATCCACCTAAGCATCCTCATTTATGCTACGTTCATTTTATGTAATTGTTGTTACTTTACCACCCAACATTCACTTCCATAGAGCATAGCTGGCCTAATTGCGGTCCTATAAAATTTTCTTTTTAACTTAGTAGGAACATTTCGATTACAAATCACCCCTATTGCACTCCGCCATTTCTTCCATCCAGCTCGAATTCTATGTGTGACATTATTCTCAATGTTACCATCATTTTGTATGATTGATCCTAGGTATCTAAAGTGGTTTACCTTAAGAACTTCTACTTTCCCTAATTTTACCACTCCGTCATCTCGATGTCTAGTGTTTCTAAACTCACAGTGCATGTATTCAATTTTCGTCATACTCAACTTAAAGCCTTTAGATTCTAATGTATTCCTCTAGAGTTCTAATTTCCTATTCACTCCATCTTTAGTTTCATCTACTAAGACAATATCATCTGCAAATAGCATACACCATGGTATATCCTCTTGAATATGTCTAGTTAGTTCATCTATAACTAAAGTAAATAGATATGGGCTTAAAGCCGATCCTTGATGTAGTCCTATCGTAATGAAAAATTCTTTTGTAGCTCCTCCAAATGTCTTTATACTCGTTACTACTCCATCATACATATCCTTAATAGTGTCTATATATCTAGCATGCACTTTTTTTCTTTCTAAAACCCACCAAAGAACATCTATAGGGATCATATCATATGTTTTTTTCTAAATCTACGAATACAATATGAAGGTCTTTTTTTTTCTTTTCTTTATATTTTCTAACAATCGTCTTACAAGGAAAATCGCCTCCATAGTTGACCTCCCAGGCATGAAACCAAATTGGTTCTCTGATATTGTTGTTTCTCTCCTTAGCCTATTGTCAATTATCCTCTCCCAAAGTTTCATAGTGTGACTCATAAGTTTAATTCCTCGATAGTTTGAGCAACTTTGAATGTTTCCTTTGTTTTTGAAGATTGGCACAAGCGTGCTTCTTCTCCAATCCATTGGCATGCGTTTTGGTTTTAAAATTTTATTGAAGATTTTTGTTAACCAAGTCAATCCAATTTCTCCTAAGCATTTCCAAACCTCTATGGGTATTTCATCTGGGCCACATGATTTCCCTATTTTCATTCTTTTCAATGCCTCTTTAACTTCTACAATTGTAATATTGCGTGTATAGTTTACATTTCTTTCTTGGTGTGGGTTTTCATCTATTATAGTATCAACTTGACCATCATTAAATAAACTATCGAAGTAACTTCTCCATCTCTCCTTAATATCCTCCTCGCGCGTTAAAACATTTTGATTTTCGTCCTTAATACATCTTACATGACTTAGGTCTCGTTTCTTTTTATCTCTTAATTTGGCTAGCCTATATATATATTTTTCGTCATCTCTATTACCGAACCTTATATATAGATCTTCCATGAAATTTGTTTTAGCTTGACTAACTACTTTTTTAGCTTGTTTTCTAGCTTCTCTATATTGATTGTACACATCTTCATCTTGACACTTAGGTATTTTCCCATACATCTCTCTTTTAGTCTTAATTGCTCGCTGGACATCCTCGTTCCACCACCAAGTTTCCTTCTTTGGTGGTCCCAAGCTTTTAAATATACCTAATACGTTTGATCTCACTCTCCTTATGCAACTACTCATTTCTAGCCACATTATATTAGCATCTAAATCAAGATTCCAAATATTTTCCTTTAGTAGTTTTTCTCTAAACTCTACTTGTTTACTATGTTTTAGGTTCCACCACTTTATTCTAGGGTCGCTAACTGTTTTTATTTATATTATGTCGTCGTGTTAGCTTAATATCAAGTACTACTAACTTATGTTGGGTAGTAAGTGCTTCACCAGGTATTACTTTGCAGTCTCTACATATTTTTCTATATATTTTTCTTGTTAAAAGAAAATCTATTTGACTCTCGTTATGACCACTACTAAAAGTAATTATATGTGACTCTCTCTTCCTAAAACTAGTATTTGCTAAGACAAGATCTTATGCTGAAGCAAATTCTAAGATTGATTCTCCTTCTTCATTTCTATTACCGTAACCAAAACCTCCATGAACTCTCTCAAACCCATCGTTACTTGCCTCGACATGCCCATTTAAATCTCCTCTAATAAAAACCTTTTCATCTAATGGTATATTTTGCATAAATCCATCCATATCGTCCCAAAACTTGCGTTTGATGCTCTCGCTTAATCCTACTTGTGGTGCATATGCGCTAAGTATGTTAATTTTTTCGTCTCCAATAATTAATTTAACTAGAATCAATCTATCCCCTATTTTTTAACCTCTACGACCTTATCCTTATAATCATTATCCACCACAATTCCTACTCCATTGCATTTTCTATCTATAGCGGTGTACCACAATTTAAACCCTATGCTTCCTATTTCTCTACTCTTTTCTCCTACCCATTTTGTCTCTTGGAGGCAAGCAATATTGACTCTCCTTCTAATCATGGTATCTACTAGTTCTATTGACCTCCCCATAAGTGTTCATATGTTCCATGTTCCTAAATGAATTTTTTCTCCCCTTTGTATTTGTTTTCCTTTTCTATTTCTATTTTGTCTAAAAGATCTAGTGTCCGTATCTATGATTTTGTTTTTATTTTCATGGTAGAGTATAGCTCAACACCTAAAATACTACAAACCATTGTTTACCAAAATGAGATAGTTTATTAGATAGAAAAGGAGCGAACTAAGGGCATTTCCATTCGTACAAGTGAGCCAACTTGTAATAAGCCATTTGTACTTCTTGACTGACTCATTTGACAAAAGAGCATAGCCCAGCAAGATTGTTTGCGCGTGGTGGTTCACCTCAACGAATGGGGTAAAAAGTATGTCGTAACGGTTTGTCAAGTACGTAAACTGTCAAAAGAGATCACATTATTAAAATAAGTGACAACCCTAATCCCCACAAATTGGGCCCTGCCCGGCCTAAGCCTACATGGACCCCTGAGTCGACCCTCGCAAGATCAACGCATGCCTAGCCAGCCACCCTTTCCATAATTATAAGTTATTTTGTGATTTAAAGTTGAATCGTTGTAATTTGCAAGTTTAATAGTTTAATAGCGAAAGCAAAACTTTAACAAATTTAAACAATTCAAAGATATGTAGAGTCAGACATCCTAATGGTGTAGAACCTTGTAGTGTATACATAACATGCATATATATATGGTGGCAGTGAGAGGGAAATCATGAATATACATCTATCCGTGTTGCTCAAATCCCAAAGAGATCCTCAAATGTCACAAAAAATAATCATATATATCTACAATACAAAAGCGCAAGAACCTACAAGTAAGAAAGAGGAGAATCCACTCTTAGAGTCCTCAGAGGAAGTCACCAATCACCGACCCCTTACCCTTACTCGTCTTTGGATATGCAATTGTCACCGAATGAGACAATTCCAGAGAGTAAAGTCGGTAGAGTTTCAATCACGATTCATGAATTTAAATAAATAAGTCTAAGTATCATGCGTGGATTTAAAAGACAGATAAGTAAATGAAAGTGCATGATAAATGGACTAGAAAGTAATAAATATAATACAGAATGTCTAGGAGTCAAGGGAAGGCATTTAAATGGTCTACATCCATCGAGAGCGGGTGCCGCTACTCGACTTTCTAGAACCGTGACTTTTCAAGTCGACAAGCTCAGTTCGGTGTAGCGCGGGGCATCAACGTGCCCTGAATACCTTGCCCACGTTTACTACCTATGATCCAGTACTCGGGGGTGAGGTCATGTTTTTCCATCTAGCACCAAACCCATGAGTACCTTCCTAACACACTCAAGCCTTAGACACTTAACGATATAGAATAGAGTCCAAGTAAATGAGATAATAAGAAATAAATTCAAGAATATGATAAGAACTGGAATTGTTCCTCTAGCTAGTTTACTTACCTCAAAATATGCAGAAAATACGTTCTCGCGGCTACTAACACGCCCCCGAACTAGCCCTCAATGCCCAACTATATATGTTTCGTTCCTAAAACCCATTTTAGTTGGTCTTAGTGTGTTAGATTCTATTTTGTTCACTTTAGTCCATATTTATTTTCTAGTCATTCATTGCCTTTTAACTAATCTAAATGACTCTACAAATAACTTAAAACACCCAAAAATGACTTTGAAAGACTATGAGTCTCAGTTTCAGTGTTAGTAATCATAAACTAGTGATTAAAACTCAATTAGGATTTGATTAAGTGGGTTGGAAATCCATTTACAAAAAATCAGTCCAATGTATATAAGTTTTAGAAACATAACTTTAATAATTTAAAACACTTTTGGAAACATGTGTTAGATAATCCGGATTGATACGAAAATCGACGAGCAATGAAATGAAATAAAGAAACCTTAATCTGGAAAAATTGAGCTAAATCAGATGCGTAGAAAGCTTCAAAAAGTCAAAACTCAAAATCAGCTTAAAAGGTTACAAAATGGTTATCGCCACAGATGGACTCTAACTTTCAACCCATTTTTAACGAATCATATGACTTAGTTTTCAAAATCTAATGGTTCTAGGTTGTTCCTCTCTATCCTAGCTTTCCAACGGTATGCTGAGCGTCAAAATCTGAGTTAAAACGAGAAAGTTATGGCCGTTTTACGAAAATATGTCAAACTATCTCGTCTGCAGAAACAATAGCGCGCTATCTGGCCTAGATAGCGCTCTAACTTCGTTGCACCCTGCATTTTTGCATGCCGATATTTGCGGTTTTTTACCCCAAACCCAACCTAGGCCATCTCCATCGCCAAAAACTCCCATAATAGGGTACATCCACCTCAACAACATCAAAAATAACAACAATTACACCAATTCATGTATCGATTCATTGAATTTACCATTGCACACATGCATTCGAGGAAACCAAAAATCTCATTTAAGTTTGAAATTCATCTTTAGAACTCATTTGATTCTGAAATTCGGAGTTTATAATCATCCAAAACCTATAGAAACCTCGAAATTCATCAACATAATGCATGGCATCCATTCTTATTTTGAATTGATAGCTCACCTTAGGTTCATGCTTCCCACATCTTGATCTTTCCACACTAGATGATTAAATTTCACCTCTTGTTCCTCTTTTTTCTCTAGATGTCCAGCCACTCTTATCTTCTCCTACTCTTCTTCTTCTCAAGCTTTGCACAACAACAAAGAAAATAGTGTTGGAGATGTTTTATTGAGAAGTGTCCCTTTTACACTAGTGACTCTCTTGATTCTAACTTGTATATTACTAGAAGGATTTAGGGCCCTCACTTTTCCTACTCATGCATCCCTATATGTGCATTAATCTTAATACCCACACACATCTCCAGGTCATCTCAATAGTTCCTAAGTTGAGCGTATGACTTATGAGTGTTATTTCATAAGGTTAGGCCTAAATTTTCATTACTTGGAACTTAAATTTAGGCTAAATATAACTTAGGATAAATTCCCCTTTTACTTAGGACACTTACTAGTTATGTGTAAGCTAACTCGCCTAAACCCCATCGATCTACTTGCCTATACTTGTACCCGGCGCCATACACATTTTTCGAAACAAACACTACTTATTAATTTCTACTGATTGATCATCTTAACTATGCATTTAGTTACAAATAGGATAACACACACACCAAACACAAATTAAAAGTACCTTGGGATTGACTCCCGAGTGTTGACTAAGTACACCATGTCATAATGAGTCCCCGTCAGAGTCTTGCGATGACACGTGACACGAGTTAGAAATGTTAGGTTCGTTACAAAATATGTCTAGGCGCTCCTACACCTTGCGCCTGCCCAAAACACATTTTTGAGTCGCCCATGCTTATCTATGTCCATCAAGTAAAAAAAGTAAGTGTTTTGTTTTTGTTTTCAAGCGAAGTATAAGCACAACGCCTTTGCATCGCCTTCCCCTAGCCTTAATCTCCTTACCGGTTTCACATAATTCATTGCATCCATCTCACTAAAACCTAGCCCACTAATCCCTCCTTCAGTCTCCTTAGCCATGGATATAAGTGTTTTTGCAACTTGTATGCCAGCTTCATCATTGACGAAGAGTTTCCTCCTAGCCCGTTTACTCATGAACTTGTGACTCTGAAAGAATCTTGACTTGCTTGGACTCATAGTCTGATTGTGTTCTGAATTTACAGACATGAAATGTTATAGACCGTCTTCTAACAGCCGTACGGTTGCGCATGCTTGGCATTGAGTCTTTGTGGACATAACAAATGCTCTTTTCTTCTCTTGTTTGTGCGCAGACACCCTTTCCTTACTGCAAGCAAAAATGCACTTCCAAACTTCCTTGCAAAGACGTCCATACGTGCCTCGCAACTTTATCCTGAACGTAAGTGAAAAGCATGTCTATTGTAATATTTCTTAGCAAACTCCCATTAGTTGAATGTCATGCCAATAGTTGGAGCATGACAAGGCAGCTCTACTACATCATCATAGTTTTTATTCAGTTTGGGGGATAGACATTCAACGACATCTTCATCTCCACTTTCATTTCCACTTTCGTCGCTTGATGTCACTTCAATAGTTGTTATATCCAGGTATGTATTGTCTAGTACATGCACTAACACCAATAGAGCATACATCCATCACAATACACATGCACATGTTCACAATACATTCATTTTAAGACCATATCGATTCTCGACAAGATCGAACTGACCAAGAGAAGAGAAGAGTATAAACCAACATACTCAGACTATAGTAATGTGACTACTTCTAAACCAGGCACCGCCCGGCCTAATCCCGTAATCAAGCCTTAATTCTAACTATACAAGACTTAATTACGTATTAGTTAGCCTTTTGTCCCTCTATTCATCATTACATGTGTCCAAATATTATTAGATTTTAGGGTTAATTAAAACTTTTATCATTTTAATGTTATTACATATTTTAAAGATTATGCATAAGCTTTTACTACCTAAAATACCTAATTGTGGAAAACCAGGATAACAAAGCATCACATGCATGTATATATGGAATTATACACTTAACCAAATGTACAACCCAAATGTATAGTAAAACATAAGCATTAATAATACAACAAAAGTTGAGTCATACAAAATGAGATAGGAGAGTCGCCGAAATGTTCAAAGAAAGTCATCGATCTTCTCCTTTCCCGGCATGTTTCGCTCGACAGACCTACACCCACCGTCACAAACTAGATAGTAAGTATAATAATATTTAAGTAATAACTAGACAGTTCTATGCCACATTTCCAAAATATAAAACAGGTATTTAAAAGCATAAAGTAGCTAAAGAATTGCTGAAACAAGTAATGCAAGTAAATACCACAGTTAAAAATGTATAGACTGACACAGGCTAAGTCAAGATGATTTACGTCCGGTCGGCGGTGAGAACTATCACCGAACCTTTCCCACTACTATATGAAGTTGCGCTGAACATATTCCACACCAAAGCGGAGCTGCGCTTTATGCATACAAATCTTTTATCTCATTCTTACCGATCACCGCGAGTCACATGTCTCGTGTGTCGTGCAAGTGTAATAGTGAGTGTCGAAACCCCGGTAGACCCATGTCCCCGTGAACCGTGCATCTCTTGTGCAATGGACACTAGATAATCCCTACTTTAGTTTTCAATAAGAAATAGTTCCAATTCTCTAGGATTCCAAAATAAGTTAGGCTACAAAGCCCAAAGAAACAGAATACAAGTCTAACTAAATCCAACTTATCCCAACAGCATGATTTTCATCAACTATGCATCAAGAATAATAACCAGAGTAGAAATTGGAATCTATGAATCATTTGGCAAGGCATCATGTCAACAACATTTAAATATGAATAGACACAAGAACAACATGATGTGAGATTACGAGTAGCAATGTCTACAAATAGACCATAACATGATAAGAGTCAATGAAATGACATATAGAATTCTCACACCTTTACTTACAATTCACACCGCTTGTCCTAGCCTATTCGATCTCTTGACACTCCGAAATGCGTTCCCAAACTCCTGAGATCTCCCCTTAGTTCCCTGGAGTTGTTTGATAGGTTTTAGAGTGAGTTTGGACCCATTTATAGTGTTTAAATCATGTTTGGACTTTGCTGATTTTTGTACTGACAGGGACAATTAGCGCGCTATTTTACACCTTTAGCATGCTAATCTCGACATTAGCGCGCTATTTCACGTATCTAGCGCACTAATCAATATTAACGCGCTAAATTATCGACCTAGCGCTATATACAGCAGAACCCAGAATTATGCACTCCGAATTCTAGGTTTTTACGACACATAAACCTTGTTATCACCTTAAAGACCCTCATACACACCACAAAGAGGTCCCTAACACCTATCCCAACATAAAACAGCAACAACAACATCCAATTCATGAATTCACAAAGTTTATGGAGTGGAGAAGTTACCTAACTTGAAGAACTCCTTCTTCTTCAATCAACCTTTAATGATTTGTAGTTCTTCTCCTCCACCAAATCACAACAGCAACTCTCTTCTTTCTCGCCTCCTCGTAGCAACGATTTTGATGAGGATGAGAAATGAAAATCTTGACTTATAGGTTCATTTGACCATGTTGAGATATGTTTGAACCTTAGCCATTGATCATTGTGTGCACATGTATCTCGAGGCTCAACTAGTGGACCACCTTGTCCCACTTGTCCCTCAAGTCGCAATTGAGTGACTCCACATGTTGACACCTTGTCTCTTGATGGGTGAATACGTGTCTCGATGCACATCTAGTGCTTATTGTTTTATTTTCCTAACTTTATGCACATTAATATTTATGCAAATGTGACCACATTAAAGCCACATATAAATTCATATTTAACTCAAATTAATTAAGCTTACCCCATATGCCGCTACCTCGGTCCCACGTTGACACGGGATTCGATACCTATACACCAGTATAAAATTGACTTAATAGTCTACGCATATACAATACACTAGGCATACATCACAACAAATATAAAATATACCTCGGCCCTTGCCTTAGTCAATGGACATATCACAGTCTGGGTCCCACAGTTTGGGTCGTTGATCATGTTTAAGGAATTAAACACAGTTAAAGATTTTGGGTCGTTACAAGTAAACTCAAAACACTAGAACCACAAAGATTCCCAACACATTCAACATCAATCTACTCCAAAAAATAAGAAGAATCTCAGCCTTTCCAACAAATACGGATAAAATATTCTACTTAGAATACAAGATAAATAAAACTTTTTTGATTGGATGAACAATGAATGCATATTTTAATGCCACAAAGTAGTTTAGATGGGTTTCTTACCTCGTAATGCGATGCCATATTCTCCTTCTCTCTTTCCGTGTTACTGGCAGCCATGATTGAAGAGAAAATCTCTCGGTCTCCTTTGTGGATGAATCTGAACTCAACCCTTGAGCAACCTCCCTTGCTCTCTTGCAATGGAGGTGGGTAAAATTGGCGGGAAAGAGAGAAAAAAAGATGAGTGAGAGAGGTTTTTTTGTTTTTTAATGGGACTGAAGTCATCACTATATAGCTTACAAGATCTGACAAGCACATGGGATATTTTCCCACCTTTCGGTGATGCGACAACTTCCAACCGTCAATTTAGGTGCCCTTACAATGACACTATTGAGTTGGAATCGCCACATCAGCTGCCACCTCAGCAGTGTCAAAAGTAATGTTTTATTAAGTGTCATAAACCATTTACCTTAATTAAAACCCTCTCATCCCTTATTCTTCTCTAATGAAACCATAAGCCCTCCCTCATTCACGAACTCTTCTCCGCTTATCGTCTCATTCATCACTCGAACCTCTGTCAATCATCTCTCACACTAATATGACAAGTCAATAATTATACATGTTTTATAATGTAATTTAGGTTGATTTTATTTATATGATGATATTACACTAAGTATTCTCTTATTTTTGTGATTCCAGGATTTAAATAGGAAAACGAAGAAATGGAAGAAAAGATAAAGAAGAGCAAAATATTCAATTGGAAAAGAAGTCTAGCTATTAGCCAAATTACACTTGAAATCGTCATCTAAATCGGCAGCAGGAAAGTGTCAGCGAATCCACAACGAATTGGAGAATGAACTAGAAATTGTCAGCTAAATCGATAGAGCATAAAGAGCCAAATTTGGTGATTTACTCAGCAATTTGTGTACAACTTAGAAATCGCAGACAAATCACTGAGGTTGGTTACGAGTTTTTTAGATTAATAAGAAGAATTTAAGTTTATCTAGGATATGTGTACGTACCGAGACTATAAAAAAGGGCTGAGAGCTTCAAAATAACTCTCGCTTCCTTTTGCTCTGCATTATTTCAATTGCATATTCTATATTTCTAGTTTATGGTTGAAGATGCATTGGAGCTTTGATTTATTTTAAGGTATTTATTTATTCATTATGTCTTTTAATTATATATTTGCATTGTTTATTTCTAGCATGACTGCATGAGTGAGTAGTCTATCAATCTAAACAAACCCTAAACATGAACTTAATGCTTTAAATCTATTCATACACGTCAATCACGAGTTTTTTTTTTTTTTTTTTGCAAAAAACAAACATATTTTATTTTAAATCATTGTCAAGTACATCTTTAAGGAATGAGGGCACATCAGACCACTCATGTCTATCAGACAGAATTAGCTTCCCTAGCAATAGTATGAGTCGCTAGGATATAACACACACAATAGGACCTCAAGTTCGTTAATAAAGCCTTATAGTCCTCCATTAAAGAACCAAAATAAGAGAAATCAATGTAAACCTTTTTTAATGCCTGAACAACCAACTGATCATCCACTTCAATAGTCACCCTAGACTCCCCTCGTCTCTTTAACCAGCTGAGTGCTTCTTTGACCCCTAGAGCCTCGGCCTCTGATGGCTTCAGGACCCGCTCTACACATCCCCCCATGGCAGCTACAAATGAACCCTCCTCATCATGGATAACAGCTCTGTATGAGCTCTTTCCCATGTCCTCAAAGACAGCTACGTCCACACTGCAAGTGAGCTCCCATGCCCTCGGCTTCTTCCACTTCGTTGTTGAACTAGATTGGGGATGTGTTATCTGCAACAATGCCTTGCCAAAAATGCCTCTTTCATGTGTCGTCTTCCACTCTAGTAATTTGGATCTCGCACCTTGTACAATCTGTGGTGGAGTTATAGAGGATACCCTCCAAACCATTGAATTCCTGTTATTCCAGGTGGACAACAAAGTCATGGCTCCCAACTCTACAACTTCTTTGGGGAAATTATCGAACAGACTCTCTAGCCAAGGTATGAGAGAGTTGGCATTCATCTTATCAGAATAAACACCCAACTCTATCCAACTCTGCCTCGCGATTGCACACTCAACAAAGGCATGGAAACCAGTCCCTGCCTCTAGTCTACCCAACTCTGCCTCGCGATTGCACACTCACCAGCTCTCTATATCCACTCTTAACGGTGAAGATACCCTTGGATTCTCCACTCCACATCCATCCATCTTCCTTTCTTGAGGTACTGATTGGGATAGAGAAGATCAACTCCTGATCCCTACTATCAAACAGGTGTTTAACTACATTTGAGTCCCATTTTTGACCTCCCATATCAAAAATGGCACTCCCTGTTTGGTGTTCAAGTGGTGGTGTATATGCAGATTGTACTCTAGGGTTTGATTTATAGGGGAGCCACGCATCTTGGTAGATCTTGATTTTAGTCTCGTCTCCTGCTCGCCATCTACACCCATCTCTTAACTTGGGCACTTTTGAATGTATACTTCTCCAAATATAGCTTGGATTGTTGCCTAGAGGAGCTTCCCATAGATGCGAGTTTGGGAAGTATCTCACTTTCAAAGACGCGCTGCCAGGGAGTTCTGATTAAGCAACAAACGCCAAGCCTGTTTCATGAGCATTGCTGAGTTAAACTCACGAACTCTTCGAAGGCATATTCCTCCTAGCTTCTTAGGATTGTAGAGCTTACTCCAATCACTCCATCTAATGCCGGATTCTTTATCAACATCCGCCAGCCACAAGAACTTGTTCATCACTGTTTCTAGCTTACTGCATAGTTTTTATGGGAGCGAGAAGACACTCATCACATATGTTGTGATAGACTGAACCACCGACTTCAACAACACTTCTTTCCCAACCCTTGATAATAGCCTACTACCTTTCTAGCTCTGCAGTCTCTTATGGATTTTCTCAAACGCATAATCAAACACTTCTTCCTTGCTCCTCCCCACTCTACTTGGGAGACCTAAATAGAAACCCTTTTCAACAGTAAAGGGGGCATGTAACAAGTTACACAACAGCATCTGTGTCTCCTGGGTTGTGCTTTTGCTAGTGAATGCTAGACTTTTGAAAGTTCACCATCTGTCCAGTGGCTTCCTCATAGTAGCTGAGGCATTCCTTCACGACACGTGCTTCTTGCCCAGTAGCCTTAAAGAATAAGTAACAGTCATCGGCGAAGAGTAAGTGTGAAATGATTGGAGCTCCATTTGCAATTTTATAGCCATGTAATCTACCACGAGCAGTTTGTTGGGAGATAATTGAGGATATGCCCAATACGCGCAATAAGAATAAGGGGAAATTGGATCTCCTTGGCATAGACCTCTTGAGGGGCGGATAGGGCCAACTTCATTACCATTAGCCACAAAAACATACTGCACTGAAGAAAGACACATCATCATTAAGTTGATCCATCTCCTTGCAAAGCCCATCCTTTCCATAATAGCTTCAAGAAAAGTCCACTCGACACGATCATAAGCCTTACTCATGTCGATCTTCATTGCGGCAAAACCATCTCTCCCTTGTGTCCTCCTTTGAAGCCAATGATTAACTTCAAAAATTGACATTACATTATCTGTGATGAGTCTACTTGGGGTAAAAGCACTTTAGGCTTCCAATACAATGTCAGGAAGAATAAGCTTTAATCTATTTACAAGTATTTTAGACACAATCTTGTACATTACATTACATAAGGAAATTGGTCGTAAGTCAGTGATTACCTCAGGTTTGCTTTTCTTGGGGATCGAGACTACTAACGTATCATTGAGCGACTCTGGTACTCTTCCACTGTTGAGGCAATTGAGACAGGCAGTAGTAAATGTTGGTCCTACAATAGCCCAAAAGTGTTGATAAAATGTCGGGTTCATTCTGTCCGGCCCCAGACATTTATTCGAATGCATGGAGAGGATGGCATTTTTCAACTCATCAGCAGTAAATTGGTGGAGAAGGATGGCGTTGTGATTCTCAGTTACTCTGCTCGCTACACTCTCAATAATTAGACTTATGTCTTCCTGCTTAGAAGTAAACAAATAGGTGTAGTAGGTACATATAAGCTCCCCTAGCCCTGTCTTCCAATCCCTCCATTGTCCAACCTCCCTTTTCAATTTCTCAAAAGAATTTTTCTTCTTTCGAGCTCTTGCGTATGCGTGGAATAATTGTGTATTAAAATCCCCCTCTATGAGCCAGTGTTGTTTAGCTCGTTGACACCAAAAGTCCTCTTATTGAGATAGTAGCTTGTGATATTCTCGCTCCACTTCTTTAAAGCATTGAATGGAAAAAGTGTCCCTCCTTTGTTCTAGGTGAACCAGCTTCTTTCTGACTTCATCAATCCTTTTTGTAAAGCTCACTGCAGCCAACGATTACTCTGCATTGCATGAGAACTACTGGGACTCACTTTTAAATAATTTCCATATGATCTATCTTTCCCCAACATCGACATCATCAAAGAGAGCCTCCCAAAATCTTTCTGAATGGCCAATCAAGCCAAGTAGAAACAGAAGGTCGTTAGCCGCTCATAAGCAAAGTTGGCACAGCACCATGAACCACCGGTTCTCTTCAGGTTCATCTCCTTCATAATAGGGGATCGAACATCCAATTGAACTTTAATCCTTAGGTAGTCAGACAAAGCATTGCCAATAGCTTTGGGATCCACTTGCACATAAGTACCTATATGATTACTAATGGAAATAGTAGTTTGTTCATTCATAAAAACAATTAAGAGCTTATTAGCTTGCACCCACAACGCAATCTCAAATAGGGTCAGAGTAGCCAGATCATCTGATGGCTCCATCCGTACAATATTTGTAGGTTAAAGGCCCAAGGCCCGTCGCCATGACCTTCTCCACATCCCTCCCATGAAAGAAAGTAAACATATATAGATTGAGATGCTTTATCTCCCTCATATGTACACCCTTCATAGGTCTCCAAATTGGAGCCAGTGTATCGCGCATTATTCTAAAGTTTAAATTTCGGTCCGTAAGGAATCGGCCAACCAAAACTTTGGGACAGTCAAAAGAATTTTGGTCTCTCTTAGTGTCATTATAATGACATGTTACCTTAAATAAGTGATTAGTACTAATCCAAATCCTAATTAACCCAAGTTAAGCTTGTGATTAAGTCAGGTATACCTCGATTAGTATGTGTCTGTGTTTGCATGATGATTTGTGTTTGTTTGGATTGTTAATAAATTTTATAGGTTGTAGTATAATTTACGAATTATATACAAGTCTATAAATAGAAAATACATAATAAACAATAAATAGCTGGTATATCAAGTGCTATGAGGGGGTCATGGAATGAATGTGCACACTAGAGAATACTCGTAGGCATGTCCGGTAAATTTATTAGCAAGAAAATAAAAAATTAGTTTGAATTATATGTATCGTCGGATCGCCTCGAGAGGAGCATAAGTGTTTGAAGGTGTTAAAGTTCGTGTTACTTTAAGGAGTGTCATGTTAGCACATCACTCATTTGATCAGTCTCGAGATAGCGTTATGCTTATCTCGAGGAAAATTCATATATTTAAACTGAAACCTCATGTTTATCTCCTTATTTGATTAATCGAAATAATGAAAAAGAGGGTTAATGGTTTGATTTAAGATCCTAAGAGATCATTCAGGGAGCCGAATCAAAAAGGATTGAGGAGCTTAAGCGAATTAAAAGCAAGAGATCATCACTTTGGTAAGTTTAGTTTTTATGTTCGTTGAAGTTCAATTTGGTGGTGATGATGAAATCTCAGTGAATTATGTTGTTTGTTGATGGGAAATGACTTATAACCTCATTTGAGGTCATCCCTAATGAATTTAGGGAGTGTATATTATTGTTTGGAGGATGTGTAGATGGAACATTTGGTGCTGCCTTGTCTACTTTCGAGACAGTACAGGGTGGAGCGCGTTCGACCTAGCAGAGGAGTGCGCTCCCTTCATCAGTGAGGATGAACTCAGCTGGTGGAGCGTACTCCACCCATTGAGGGAGCACACTCCCACCCCAAAAAATTGCAGTATTGTTGTAAATTGTTTAGGATTTCTTGAGGACTTAGGGATTATAATATGGGTTCTAGTTATAAGGTATTAGACCTAAATTGATTACAAATGGTCTATGATAGGTGTTGGATCCCCGGGAAAGCTTGAGTGCTCGGAAAGTTAAGAATATGAAACAAAAATCTAGATCGATGTAGGTACGGATTCGCTTGTTTATCAATGTTGTCTGGCTACTTTAGTATATATGATATATATAGTTTATGGACTAAAATGGTGGACTATGTACACTGTGAAGTTTTTTAATTAAATGGAAAGCAGTGTATGATGTGATCGACGAGGGTAACTCCTGAGGACTTAGACCAGGTTGTATAGGATTCGGGGATGATCTTTCGGTCTACACGTAACTCCTACTCAGTTAGATAGGTTGTGTGGGTTACATATTTACTAGAGGGTTTCGGATAGAACCATTGGGCATTAATGGATTGACTAGACAGCACATCAGTCAATGTGTTGGTCTAGCAATCCCATCGATGGCGTCAGCAGGTAATCGACCTTAGTTTTATAAATAAAATAGGAATCACAGTGTAATAGTTGTCGAAAATTTGATTTGCATCCATTATTTATTGATTTTTATGTTTTCCATATTCTTGTTAGTTAACATTAGTGCATATTGTTATTGCATAATGTTCTTGATTATTATATGGAATGTTGATGGCTTTGTGAATCCTTACTTATTGAACAAGTTGGAGCGCTCACCCAAATTTAATATTTTAAGTTCGCAACCTAACGTTTCAGCGAAGGGAAATGAGAAGATTTAGGAGTCTTTATATCTTCTCTATTATGTAATGATCCTTCTTATACTAATAAATATTATTTGATATATTTTGATGTATATAAACAAGTTTTAATTTTTTTCTATGTATTTCCATATATAAACATGGTTTGGGGTTTTGATAAACTTTGTATTTCCGTATATTGTATAATATCGAAAACGTTTTAATTTTCCACTGCTTATACTTTGTATTGTTTTTTCGATATCAATATACAGATTGAGTTTATTAGGTACTGAAGGAGGGGCTGTTGGTTCTAGTTAATTCTGGTTGGGTTTCCTGGGGCTTAATTAGGGTTTCAAGCCGAATATCACCCTAATTGGGATAGGGGATGCTACAGCTTGGTATCAGAGCCTAAAGTTTATCACTTTAGAGATATGGAGTAATTTTGATACAGTTTTATATCATGGACAAGGCTCTGACCTTGACTTTACTTTCAAATGGTTTTTGAATTAAATGTGTGGCAGCCCCAAATTTCAAGCCACCTTGCTACCCGCCACATCGCAGCCCACATCACCAAGCGTTGCCACGTCATGGCTCGCTTATCCTTGACGTTCTACGACCTACCTGGCTACTTACACTTTTCCATTTAATCCTACCTTAGCTAATTAGTTTCCATGTAATTATTAATGATTTCACTAGCCAGTTAATCAATTTATCAAGTTATAATGAAATTTTATAGCATAAGTCTTAATTTAAGTAAGTTATATAGTATTCAACAATCTTAAGCAGTGGAAAACCCGATAAAAGATACCATGTATATATCAAGGCGAGTTGAGTATAACAAAAGTTCCATATACATGTAATCAATGTTTTATGGCCCCTAAAACCCAACAAAAGTAAAATAAATACATATTGATATCACACACGAGCTGGCTCCACAATCTTAGAGGTATTCGCCCAGTACCTCCTTGCCCTTGCCCTTGCCCTTGCTCGTCGAGGGATCTACACTCAGTCACCCAATAAATAAAGTGACGAGTCCAGTGAGTAAAATCCCAAGAGAAGTCCACACAATATTCATGAATTAAAATTGATAAACTACAAGGCATGTGAATATAACACCTGGCAACAGTACGACATATTCCCATGAATGTGCAACATATAACAAGCAAAAGCAGTAGCGTGAAATAAATAAACAACATGTACCAACTAACCCAGCTCAATCTCGAAATAAAGCATTAATCAGTAAGCATACGTATAATCACGAGAAAACCCTGACCTACACCAGCCAGTAATCAATAAATCGAATAGGAACCACGTATATACTTACAGGCTTACAGTGGCTAAACCACAACTTCAATAAATGGCATGGTCCCTTCCCGACGTTGTTACACATCAGGACCACCCTAATCATTCCCGACAGTTGTAGATATATTCTACTGCCATCGACACGAGCACTCAAGTAACTCGTGCATGCGATTTAGCCACAACCAATATATACGCACACCGAAATAGAAGTGAAAACCCCATGAGTGCCCACCAAGCAGTGACACATGAAAAGCAAATCGATAAACCAAATCATGAATTTTGTGAGGCATTCCAATGAGTTTATGCACCTCAATCCGCGCTCCGACTTCCCCGGACACCCGTATCCGACCCGACTACCTCCCCGATACCCGAGCTATGTCCCTAAGTCCCTGAAGTCCAATTTTACATGTTTAGTATGTTTATAGGTGTTTGGGATATGTATTAAGTCAAAAATCCCGAATCGGCCTTTAAATTCAGCTTTATGTCCGTCGTTAGCGCGCTATGGTCTTGGTGTAACGCGTTATGTAGTGGTAGCACGCTAGGTAATTGATATAGCGCGCTACTGTTCTTCAGGATGAAGAACAGTTGAAAACCCATAACGACTAACGCGATAACCGTTCCAGGTAGCTCGCTACCTAGACTCTGGGACAGAATTCTCAAGTCGAGAATTCGGTTTTTCCCTTCAAATTTACTTACCTAAACCTATCTAACACACTCTCCACAGGAATTTAATCAGAATAACACCCAAAACAACATCTAACACAACCTCATAACAACAATTTTATCAAAAATCCATAAAAAGAGGTTCAAATGAAAGTGTATGACATGGAGAAGAAGATTACCTTAGTTTTGATCTCCAAAATTGACGTCCAAAATGTTGAGTTTCACCTCCTAAATCACCTCACTTTCACTCTGAATTCCAGAATGAAATTCGATTTCATTTGCATGTATTAATCAAACCATCCTTATATATTTAGGTGGGATTGATTTTTAGACCTTGATCTCAATGTGTTTACGTATCCCGAGGTTTGTCTAATGGTCTACCTCTAGCCACTTAGCACACTCACTCAGTCCATGTGACACCAATTTTCTACTCACATGACTCCTAGATGTATCAATACATATCTCTAGGAAAATCATATAGTTTCCAATTAATGAAATAAACTATAGGCCTTGATTTATTTTAATTTAATTGTACTAACTTATGCCTATTTTAACACATATGGTTAGTGTTTCATTTATCAAAATTAACCAACTTGTGGTCCCACTAACCTTCGACTACGCGACATTGGTGCCTCACGTCTCGACACGCATTTCGAGGCACGCCATAGCCTATTGTTTTGATTTGAATTTACTTGGCCTATGGTCACATTACCCATTTTAATTGATTAATTAGTCATCTTAACGTGAACTAGTCGAGTTTCCTAGTGTACACATAGTTCACTTATTCGACACCCTCGTTGACACGTCTTTCGAGGCGAACACCCGTCATATAAACTCGGCCGATAGCAACATACACACATGCGGTGCAATATAATAATAATAATAATAATTCTTAAACACCACATATACTCAACCACCATCCATAAATAACATATTTCTTTGGTTCTCGTGTCCGAGTCAACCGAGTTGTCCACGTAACGCCCGAATTACGACTGTTAATCTCTAAGATTAACGCTAATCCTAGTTTAATTAATTTGGGAAGTTACAAAAATGATAATATAATCTTTTGTACCGAAACCTAAGTTTATTTACTTTGAGAGTGGTCTCGAGTTATGAATAAGCTTAAGGTTTGATAAACTATTTTCATTGAGTTTTGGGGGGAAATGAAAATGAAACATTATTATACGTTATTTGATGTACATATTATTACTAATTATATATATGATTTCATTGTATTCTCTAAATGTCACTTAATGATCTTGTCTCTCTTTTGACTTCAGAATCTAATAGCTGATCAAGGAAAGGGTTCACAGAGACTTAAACCTCAAGGTAATAGGAAACAGAGGGTCAATGGAAATCTAGAATGGAGTAGCAAATGAAGGAGCTTATAGAGTCTCCGACGAAACTTATGGCTATGCTGATGGCTTAGATGGGATCACCAGTACAACAACTTGAGGTATAGCCTGTAACTAGTCCTAAGGTTTACGGAGTTGGTGAGGAGCTGAGACAGTAGCAGCTCCAGCCCAGCCGGCATTAGCACATATTCAAGTACCGAAAATAGTTGTCGCGGTGCCAGTGGATTCTAAGAAGGCTGCATTTCTCAAAACCAACAAAAAATTTATGAAATACAATTTTATGAGATTTGATGGCACGATAGAGGAAGGGGTAGCTGAGACTTGGGTACTGGAGATGGAGCAACGATTCGTTGCTATAGATGTCAAGGATCGTTTAAGGTTAAACTGGTCACATTTTTGTTGATAGATTATGCACGGAAGTGGTGGAATTCCCTAGAGAGAGGGGAAGACTGTCACCACTTGACCACAATTTACAACTATATTCTACATGCAATATATCCTAAAATCCGTCAGGAACAGGAAGAAAACTGAGTTCATTCAGCTGAAATAGGGAGCTATGTTTGTACGGAAGTATGAGAGGAGATTCACTGAGTTGAGTGAATTTTCTCCTAAGATGGTAGAGCTGGAGGATAACAAAATTGATTTGTTTCTTGGTGGGCTGAATTATAAGATTAGAGTTATGGTTTCCTCTCATCCTCGCACTAGCTATGCTTTTATATTTGAGAGTGCAATAGAGGTAGAAACAACCATTCTAGCCAGACCTTCTGGAGTAGTACTTACGCCACCACCCGCACTACAGTTTCCTAGAAGTCAGAGAATCCAGGAATTTGCTTCTTTTAGGCCAAATAATAGGTAGAGGAGTGTAGCTGGAGTAGCTACACAATCAGGGTCTGTATGGATGACTTTTGTTAGTGCACCAGTTTCACCAATTTTTCAGGCCTCAGTAGCTAAAACATCTTTTCCACCACCTTAATTAGGAGGTAGAGGTAAAAGCAGAGCATAGTCATCACCAAAATCGAGTGGATCGGGGAAGGTTTCTCAGGCTAGTGTTTATCCACAAAGGGCTACTATGATATGTTATCGTTTTGGGTAGACAGAGCATAATCAAAGAGAATGTTATATGCCACTGGCCACATCGGTAGGCTGTACAACACCACTAGCATGAGGACAGACTCGTGTAGTGGCTGAGGCAGACCTAGAGGCCAATAGGAGGCTTGTGGAAGGTATATTGAATATTTGTAGTCGAGATATGCATGTTTTGATTGATGTTGGTTCTATAGTTTCCTTTATTGCGGGTGCACTGGTTGATGAGTTGAATCTTAAACCTGTTAAAACCGATATGTTGTTGATTTTGAGTATAGTAGTGAGTGAGAAGGTTTATCCTAACCTGATCTACAAGGGATGTGTAGTCAGAATTAGTGAGAATGAACTTCCAATTGATCTGAGGGTAATAGAGTTCCTGAAATTTGATGCATTACTAGGGATGGATTGGTTGTCATCATACCATGCCAGTATTGATTGTTTCCATAAGATGATAATCGTTCAAATTCCTAACCTTTCTGAAATTATAGTTTATAAAGGCTATAATCCTTCATAATTTGCAACTCGTGGAAAGAAAGCTACTCCTCGAGATTTAGAAGTTATGGTGGGAGTTGTCACATTCAGAGAGCCTGGACAGGAACTTAAAGTTAGTGAGATACCCGTGGTTTGTGAATTTCTGGAAGTCTTTCCATTTGACTTGCCTGGACTTCTACCACCACGTGTCATAAACTTCATCATTGATCTTATTCCTGGTACCAAACCTATATCTATTCCTCTATATCATATGGCACCAAAGGAATTACGTGAGTTGCAGACTCAGCTTGAAGAATTGCTACATAAGGGATATGTCACCGTTGGGAGCATCGGTTCTTTTTGTTAAAAAAGGATGGAACTCTATGCATGTGCATTAATTATAAATAACTTAATCGGGTGACTATTAGGAACAAATATCCATTGCCTAGGATCGATGATTTTTTTAATCAGTTTAAGAGTGTCAGACATTTTTCAAAAATTGATTTGAGGTCATCAAATGAGGATTAGGGATGAGGATATCCCGAAGATGACTTTCACTACTTTTTATGGGCACTTTGAGTTCACAGTGATGTCGTTTGGGTTCACTAATGCTCCTGCTATATTCATGGGTTTGAAGCATAAGGTACTTAAATCCTATCTTGACTAGTTCATCATCATGTTTATCGATGATATTTTGATATATTCAAAGATTGAGGAAGAGCATTTGCACCACCTCAGAGTTATGTTGTAGACTCTGAAGGATAATCGGTTGTATGCTTAGTTTAGTAAGTGCAAATTCTGGTTTTTAGAGGTCAAATTTCTTAGACATGTGGTTAATGCTAAGGGTATATTTGTTGATCCATTGAAGGTTGACGCAATGAGAAATTGGCCTACTCCTACAATAGTGTTAGAGGTTCTGAGTTTTCGGGGGGTTAGCTGATTATTACAAATGGTTCGTTGATGGATTCTCCCGTATTGCTCTGGCAATGACTCGGCTAACACAGAAAGACGTTGACTTTGTTTGATCAGATGAGTGCAAGGCTGCCTTTATAGGTTTGAAGGATAGTTTTACTACGACACATTTTCTTATATTATCAAAATCGGGGAATGAATTAGTGATTTATACTGATGTTTCTCATTCAAGCTTAAGCTGTGTGCTAATACAGGAAGGCAGGGTTGTAGCTAACGCTTCAAAGCAACTCAAGGTTCGTGAAAGAAATTATCCAGTTCATGATCTTGAGCTAGCTGCATTGGTTTTTGCCTTATAGATTTGGAGGCACTACTTGTATGGTGAAAATTTTATACTATTTTCATAACATAAGAGTCTGAAATACTTGTTTACTCAGAGTGAACTGAATATGAGGCAACGTAGGTGGCTTGAATTCCTTAAGAATTATGATTTCACTCTAGAATACATCTAAGCAAAACAAATGTAGTTGCTGATGCCTTGAGTAGGAGATGGACAGGCAAAGAGAATGTAGCTACTGTTAAAGCTTCTCAATTTAGACTTCTTGAGGAAGCTTTGGTGATGATAATTCATGAAAGTCCAGCTGGCACATCATCAACTGAGATGGCTAGTTCTAGAGCTACTAATATATTCTTCTATATTCAGATTTGAGCTGAACCAAATATGATTCAGCAGGTGGTTGATTGTCAGAAAGCTGATCAAGATTATATAGCACGTCAGAGATTAGCAGCTAGTGTAGATCATCATAATTGGTCAGTTTCTGATGATGGATTGCAGCTCAGGATCAATTGAGGTAGGAGTTACGGGGAATCTCATAGATCTCTTTACTCTATTCATCCAGGTAACACTAAGATGTATCGCGATATGAGGCGTGTTTATTGGTGGCCTGAGATGAAGACTTATATTGTTGAGTTCATAAAGGGATGTGAGATACGTCAGCAAGTTAATGCTGAGCATAGACAACTTAGAGGGTTATTGCATTCACTCCCTATTCCTGAGTGGAAATGGGAATATATATCGATGGATTTTATTTTGGTCTACCTCTGAGTTAACGTAAGCACGATGCGGTAGAGGTTGTAATTGACAGGTTCACGAAGTCTACGAATTTCTTGCCAGTTTCCATACGAGATTCTCTTGACCGATTATATGAGGTGCATATACGTAAGGTGTTAAGATTTCATGGAGTTCCAGTGTCAATTATTTTGGATAGAGATCGAGATTCACGACCAGATTATGGAGTGAATTGTAGAGACGGCTGGAAATTGTTCTTAACCTCAGTGCTGCATACCATCCTTAGATTGACGGACAGACTGAACGGTTGATATTGGTGCCAGAGGATATGCTTCAAGCTTGTGTCTTGGATTTTGATGGTAACTAGGAGAAATACATTCCTCTATATGACTTCTCTTATAATAATAGATATCAAGCTAGCATAGGAATGGCTCCTTTCGAAACTCTGTATGGTCGGCCTTGTCGTTCGCACTTGCGTACTGGGTAGAGGCTGAAGATACGTCGATAAACATCATAGGATTTTAAAGTTTTCAAAGGACGATCTTGTCCTATTGAAAGTCTAACCTATGAAAGGATTGTATAGATTTAGGTTGCGAGGTAAGCTAGCTCCAAGGTACATTTGGTCGTTCAGAGTGCAGGAAATGATTAGTCCTATTGCTTACAAGTTAGAGTTACCTCCTTAGTTAACCGGAGTTCATCATGTCTTCCATGTGTCTATGCTTCATAAAACGGAGACTCAGTTCACTCCAAGGATTGATTGGAATGAATTTAATCTTCGAGAAGACTTATCTTATGATGAGCAGACGATTCAGATACTTGATCATAAGATTCAGAGGCTGAGAACCAAAGAGATACCTTTGGTTAAGGTGAAATGGCAATTTCAAGGAAATAAGGAACTAACCTGGGAGCGAGAATCCTATATGAAAGAGCAGTTTCCATTTCTCAACTACAGGTAATTTTACATTTACTTGAATTTCGAGGATAAAATTGATTTAAATTGGGGAGACTACAACTACCTATTACTTATAGTCTGGTGATAAGTACTAATTCAAATCCTAATTAACCTGAGTTAAGCTTGTGGTTAAGTCCGACGTACCTCGATTAGCATGTATGTGTATTTGCATGATGATTTGTATTTGTTTGGATTGTTAATGAATTTTATAGGTTGTGCAATGATATATGAATTATATACAAGCCTATAAACGAAAAATACATAATAAATAATAAATAGCCGGTACACCAAGTGCAATGAGGGGGTCGTGGAATGAATGTGCACACTCTAGAATACTCGTAGGCATGTCCGGTGAATTTATTGGCGATAAAATACATGAGATATGTATATTTATATATTGGATATATAAATATATATTAGAAAATAAAATATTAATTTGAATTATATGGATCGTCGTATCACCTCGAGAGGAGCATAAGTGTTTATGGTGTTAAAGTTCGTGTAACTTTAAGGAGTTTCGTGTTAGCACATCACCCATTCAAACAGTCTCGAGATAGAATGATGCGTATATCGAGAAAAATTTATATATTTAAACTAAAACCTCATGTTTATCTCCTCATTTGACTAATCAAAATAGTGAGAGAGATGGTTATGTGTTTGATTTCAGTGTATATAGTTAATATAGTTTATGGACTGAAATGGGGGACTATGTACACTGTGATTTTTTGTAATTAAATGGAAAACAGTGTATGATGTGATCCACAAAGGTAACTCTTGAGGACTGGGACCAGGTTGTATAGGATTCGAGGATGATCTTTCGGTCTATACGTAACTTCTACTCAGTTAGATAGGTTGTGTGGGTTATATATTCACTAGAGGTTTTATAATAGAACCATTAGGCATTAATGGATTAACTAGACAGCATATCGGTCAATGTGTTGGTCTAACAATCCCATTAATGGCGTCAGTGGGTAATTGACCCTAGTTTTATAAATAAAATGGGAATCACAGTGTAATAGATGTTGACAATTTGATTTGCATCTGTTATTTATTGATTTATATGCTTTCCACATTCTTGTTAATTAGCATTGGTGCATATTGTTATTGCATAATGTTTTTGATTATTATATGGAATGTTGATGGCTTTGTGAATCCTTACTAATTGAGCAAGTTGGAGCGCTCACCCAAATTTAATATTTCAGGTTTGCAACCTAATGCTTCAGCAAAGGGAAAGGAGAAGATTTAGGAGTCTTTATATCTTCTCTATAATGTAATGAGCCTTCTTGTACTTATAAACACTGTTTGATATATTTTGATGTATATAAATAGGGTTGGGAGGTTTATAAACATGGTTTTGGGTTTTAATAAACTCTATATTTTCGTATATTATATAATATCAAAAAAAGTTTAATTTTTCGCTGCGTATACTTTGTAATGTTTATTCAATATCAATATACAGATTGAGTTTATTAGGTACTGAAAGAGAGGAGTTACTGAAGGAGAGGCTAATGGCTCTAATTAAGTTTTGTTGGGTTACTATGGCTTAATTAGGGTTTCAGGCCGAGTATCGCCCTAATCGGGATAGGGGATGCTAGAGTCATCAAGGACGAGCCCTTGATCTCTCACATCAGAAATAGTGAGATCCTCATATTGCGCTGCCACTTCTCTTTCTCCTCATGAACTCGCCATCATCACAGAGCTCAATAAAACCAGGATCAAGAATGTCTAGATCAACAACTTAAACTTGTCATAAAGATAAGACGTAGAAACTTGTCATAGAGACAAGACGCAAAATTATTTATTCATTTAATAAAAAAAATATGTCAATCACGGATTTAACAAGTTATTTTTGTGTATTACAACTAAAGAAGATTAATATTGGATGCATAGTTGCAAATGTGTTATGTGGTATTTGATTTTGATTCTATATCCATAGTTACTTACAACAATTATAAAAGTAGTAACTGTGATTAATCTATACAATTTTCCCGAGTGGATGTTCTAGGTGATTGTAATCTAAGTTTTTTATTATGCGGCTTCGGTTAATATTAGCATATATTCGGCATGATTTTCATTATGTGTAATGTTATCATATTTCTACGGTGTTGCATTTTATCCAATGGATAGATTTACAATGATAAGAATGTGGCATTTTCATTGAATTTAGAAAAATCGGTGGTTGGCAAAGGCTATCAACCTATTATGAAGTAGGATTTAATGAGTCCAAGATTCCATGTGTTATTATTATAACTATAGTATGAAGATATGTTATGTTCTAGTGTTTGAAAGCAATCTAAGTATATTACACTATTTTATTAGGGGTTGTTTAGATGTTTGTTTAACATATCTTAATTATATTGAATTTGAGTATTATTTAATTTAGTTTGAGTTGAATTGTTTAGATTAAGTTAGTTAGTTTGGTTAATTAAGTAATTATTTATAGTTTTCAGTTATTTAATATTTTAATTCTCGTTTAATTAGATTAACTAAATTAATAAAAACAATAAAAAAATACTTTCCTTTGAGATTTGAAAAATCCCTGTGGAGGCAATATCTCATTTACCACTACTACAAATAATAGAAAAAGGTGGGAAACTATTATGCATGTTCGACACGTGTCAATTTTGCCGTCGTTGCCAGTGATTTTTAAATAATTTATAACGATTTTAAATGTTGTATGGTCTACGCACTTTGTCGAGTTGATTCAACAGGATCTTTACATCCGTTTGATCCTAAAATAGAAGGAACTTTTAATCAAAGTTTTAGACAACAACTTAGGGAAAATTTAGCTAATATGATGGAAAACAACAATAATGATGTTAATAACAATGTCATTAATAATAATGATAATAGAGTTATCAATAATAACAATAATAATAGAGAACTCACTTTTAGAAAGGAAATCAAAATGTTACAGCATATGAGCTTATGTGTAAAGCATACCTCGATGGATTTCTTGAATTTGAACTTAGATCTTGATTTATGAGTGCTTTACCTATCTTCTATGGTAAAGACAATGAAGACCCACAAAAATTCATAAGGGAATATCAACATAAAGTTAATGGGATGAAACCAAAAAATGTACTTTAAAACAAGTCAAACTTAAGGCTTTCCTTTTTGCATTAAAAGATGAAGCACAAGATTGGTAGTTCTATCTCCCAAAAGATTCAATAACTACATGAACTCAAATGTTAGAAGCGTTCGTAGATGAATATATGCATGCTAGAAAAATTAGTTCCTATAAAAAGCAAATCACAATTGTAAAGATGAAAATTGATGAAAACGTTGATGAATTTTATGATAGATTCCAAAGACTAATTTCTTCTTGTCCACAATATGGATATACTCAAAGAGGTTTACTAGAATATTTTTATGAATGACTCAATTACTTTGAACAAAGGTTATTAGACACAATATGTGGTGGATCTTTATTTGAGACAACACCTACTTAAGTAAAAGATGTGATTAATAAAATGGCAACACAATCTAAGCAATATGGTGAAAAGGTTGAATCCTCAAGAAAGAAACTCTATGAAGTAGATAATAAGAGAAATAATGCATCTAATGATAAAATTGATGAACTATCTAATATGGTTAAATTGTTAGTTAATGATAGATCTAATCAAGTTAAGGCTTGTGGATTCTATGATGAGGTTACACATCCTACGGATGCGTGTCCTACTCTACATGAAGAAAATATTTAAGAGGTTAATGCAATGATGAATCCATTTTATGGTCCCCAAAGAAATTAATATAATAATAATACTTATTATTCTAGAAGACCGAATCTAAATCTTAGTTATGGTCCTCGAAATCAGAATTATGATACTTATAGACCAAGAGCTCAAATACAACATGCGCCTAATCAGCAGCTTTAACAAAATACTCAACCTATGAATCCAAATTTAGAGCAAATCCTGCATAACTTTATGACTCGAAGTCATCAAAACTTTGCACAGATTTCTCTAAATCAAATTAAGACTGATATTACTATTAATGAACTGAAAATTAGTTAAGTCAAATGAATTTACAAATAAATAGGTTAAGTACTCAATATAGTAATCAAGCTAAAGTACCTACTCAAGCCAATGTTGCTCCTACTAATCAAGCACAAGTTAATGCTTTAATCAAGCACAAGTTAATGCTTTATTCAGATAAGAAAGACACACCTATAAGTGGGAAACACTCAAACAGAATAATAAAAAGAAGGTTTATAAGACTATTGAAGAAGAAGAAAAAAGTGATGGCTAATGTCATTCATACTAGATAGTGGATGGCTGAACAATTGAAATATATACTTTTTCCTGGAGGACCATATCTATGGTATTTAGCCGGAGTTGAAGCATATGAAAAATCTTTACAAAAGTATGAATTAAATGATAAGGATAAAAATGATAAGAATTCTTATAATTGCAATGAAGATATGTTTCATACTCTACTGTTCCACAACGATTACCTGATGCTAGGGAGGAAGAAAACAATGAAAATATTTTTGAAGTGTTTAGGAAAATAGAAATCAATAAAACATTGATGTAATCAATATCATGCCATTTTCTAATTATGAACTTTTGAAAGAATTCTCTTAATCAAAGGATAAAGTTTTAGAAGAGTCTAAAGAAAACTTAGGGCAAAAAGTGTATGTTTTAATTAATAAGAAAATACGTGAGAAATGTTTTAATCTAGGAATGTTTGGAATTCTTATCACAATAGGGACTTCTTTAATAGATTTTTCTATGTGTGATCTTGAAGCATCAATAAACATTATGACACTTAAACTATATGAGCCATTGAAAATAGCTTCATTGACTAATACACATATTAATCTTACTTTAGCTGACAACACCTTTATTAATTTAATGGCTTACTATAAGATGTCTTAGTCCAAGTAAATGACTTAGTATTTCCAGCTGACTCCTATGTCATGAAAATTGGAGACTCAATATCATCTAAGTCTCCACAAATACTTTTAAGAAAACCATTTCTTAAAACATCTAAAACAAAGTTAGATATCTTTGAAGGAACAAGGTCTATGAAATTTGAAAATAAGATTGTAACTTTCTCTTTCAATGATGAAGATATCTATGGAAATCCTGATGAATTTGATAATGAACAAACTATTGATAAGGAATCTTTAGAATTAAATCATTATGAAGTTGAAGTATATGTTATTAATGCAGTAACAATGGAAGATGAAAATGTTATGACCAAGAATATGCAAGTTGAATATTTCAAATCAAAAGACAATAACCCGAGAATTGAGGGTTAAGCAATCGAATAATGTTGAGCATAATAACATGGAGGAATTTAAATTTAAGAAGAATCCAGCAATTGTCAAGCTCGACGATCTAGGAGATATATACATAAACATAAAGGTCAAACGGACTTAGTACTTTAAAGCTATTTGTGATACAAGTTCTAGAGCAAACTACATGTCGATTCATTTTTTTCTTCACACTCAATTGGAATTGGATGTCCTTGCTTCCGAAAAAGTTACTTTACCAAACGGTTATTCACTAAAACCAGTAGGTGTGGTAACTAATGTACTAGTTCAAATTGACAAGTACATTATCCCCGCAGACTTTTTGGTTATGCCACACTTCATCAATAAAGATCCTCCATTAATTTTAGGACGACCTTTCTTAGTCACTTCGCAAGCTGTCATGGATACTCTGAACAAGATAATCACTTTTCAAGTGCATGGCAGAGCAATCACTTTCTGAAATGGCACAAGAGTGGATAATCCTTCACATAACTTTATAGAATCAGTTTAGAACTGCGTGGTTTAGTCGAGCCAATGGTGGTAAACAAAGGCGTTTTATGGGAGGCAGCCCATACTTTATCTTTAAATTCAATTTTAGTATTAGGATTAGTAAGTTGTTTTTATATTCTCTCAACTTTTAACTCTTATAATGAAGATATTTTAAGAACTTAATTCCTGAATAGTTTCATGTAATAGGGGGCTAATCGAGCCAATTTATTTCAGTATTATATTATGCGTTAGCTTTATCTTAATTAGGTATTTATGGTGATGAAATATATTATTTAATATATATATATATATATCATAGTTAAATTCTAAAAATTTTGAATAATTCTACCTTTATTGAATATATATATGTGATAATTAAATGGAAAAATTGATTTAATTGAAAAAATAGCAAATATAGGCTGACAATTTCCCGACGATTCCAGTTTGTACTGGAAATTACTGAGAAAATTGGTAGCAGTGCGCAAAGTTTTCAATGTAATTTTGAGTCGGCAATTTTTCACCGATTCAACATTATAACAAGAATTAGCTGGACAAATAGCTGATCCATCGAGGCTCATTTTCATCGATTTTGTAAACGACTTCTCAGTGATTCTACGTAAACCCTAATTCGCTGAGAGTGAATTCGAGTTTTTAAAAACTAAAACCTCAAATTGCCACATTTAAGCCCTTTACACTCACAAACCATTGCAATCTTTCGATCAATGTGCATTCATTATTGAGAGTGAATTCGAGTTTTTAAAAACTAAAACCTCAAATCCACCACCAATCTTGCATTCATTAGCTGATCAATGTGCATAGACATAGCTATAATGGGCACTCCAAACAACACTACAAGAAATTATAGTTTTTGTCACGGCTTCGATTCAGTAGGGACAAGTTGTTTTTCCGTCACATATAGTTTTTGTCACGGTATTGTCACGGAAAAACTAAAGTTGCGTATACTCCGTTGCAAAAACGTTTTTGTCATGGAAATTAGCGTGACAAATACCTTTTATGACGGATCTCTAACATATTTATTACGAGATTATTGCACGTCATAAAAAACACATTTTTGTTACGATTTGTATTTGCATCACAAACATTTCATTAAACAATGAAGAAAAATGTTTTACGTCACAAGACTTTGTCCGTCACAAATACATGTAGTTACGACTTTGTATCTTGGTGACAAAAAATAATAATATTTTATATGTACATTGCTCGTCACAAAAAAAAAAAAAAAAGTTTTTATATAAAAGTTGTTGTAACTATCTTGCATTTGTCAATATAAAAATATTGCATCTATTAAAATATTAAGAATTTACTTTACTTGCATTACAAGGCCAACATTATCAATCTATTCAAAGTTTGATTTTTGTGATTTTGAATCCAAAGTACCAAAAAAATGATAATACTTAATTTAGAAGTCTGACATAGCAAAATAAAATTAAACTTTGACAGGTTTCTTCATGGCTTAAGTCTAACATAGTAAAATAAAATAAATCTATGTTTTCTTCAATGTTTTCACTCCATGCTTCTTCAATTTCTTCTTCACGTGAAGCTTTCTTCCAGTTCATCATCTTTACCCTTTGAAGTCTCATCCAATTGCGCATCTAAAATTTCAAAGTTATAAATATAAGTAATTGCACTTAAACACTTACATAAATAAAAAAATCTTTAATAAATCATAACGTAGTAATAAAATTTCAACAGAACCTTCACTTAAATTAAAGATTAGCAAAAAATTTTAAACATTTTGCAAACTTCCGCATGCATCAAATAATTCTACAAGTCAAATATAATCACCTTCATGAATCATAATGTATTACGAAATTCCAAACAAAACCTTCCTTTAAATTTAAGATTCTTAAAAAATCCACTTGCATCAAATAATTCTACAAGTCAAATACATTCTTCTTTAGTGAACCATAATGTATTACCAAAATTTTAGCGAGAACATGCCCTTAAATTAAAGATTCACAAAAAATTTTAAACATTGTGCAAACTTCAACATGCATCAAATAATCATCTAACTCAAATATATTCAAACATGCATAGTGCTTAAATTATTGGTGCAAATTTATGAGTTTCATTTGTATAGAACATAAAATAGTAAAAAGCTCAAAAAATCATCAAAAGTTAGAAGGTCAACATATACTAAAAGCATTAACAATTCTTGAAATAGTAGTTTAGCTAGCAAATGTCATTCAACTCAATGATAGAATAAATTGTCAAGTTTAGGAGATGAGTAAATGTTCAAAATAACAATCATGAAGGTGGATGCTCTTAAGTTGGTCACATGGAGGTAACTTAAGATATTCTAGCAAAACTTAAATTATTACCTTTTTGATCGTTCACTTTTGAATAAACAACGAGTAGGAGAACATCCATCATGAGAAGATGTTTGAACATGAGGCCTATGTGAGCTTCCAACATCTGAACTCTGACATGTAATCAAAAAAATCAATTAATTGTCTCATTTGTAATTTGAACATAATTAATAAACTTCAAGTATCAACAATAATGTCGATGAATTACTTGATTGACGTTGATAGGCGATTGAATTCACTTTCTCCAAACATGCATATATGTTATCTATTTGTGACTGCATGTTTGTCTATAAACAATAAATTTGTAATAGATTGTCGTATTAGATTCATGAAAGAAATGATAAAAAAACAACCGAAATTGATGAAATATTTACTTTCGTCGACAAGTTCCTCGCGAAGGAGCTCATTTGTAGCATTTGCCTTTTCTTGTGCTCTCGTATTGCAATATCTGCCGGACATTCGGAATCTTTCCCAAACACATCTTTAAATGAGGGTCCATGACCATAAGTTAGTACATGCCCGCGTTTTTCATCTCCTATTACCTTTTTAAAAATCTTCTCTCGAACTTCCGTCGTTTGCTCTGACTCAGGAATTTGTGAAAGTTCATTTTGCAATCGCAACTAAACATAAAATTTGATATTAACATAAAAAGGAATTGTTATGATGTAAACTAAATATGTATTACTAGTTATGAAGAAATAAATCTTTTCTTACCGCGAATTCTTCTGTATCTTCATTCGATCTAGCTCCTGCCCTTTTATAATAAGCTGTCAACCATATTGAAGCACGGTCTGTGGGTAGACCCTTATTTTCTCTCTTAAAGGTAAAATTGTCAAGTAAGAAATGATTATCTTTAAAAAATAGAGAACACTCAAAATTGTTTTAAGAACCTACTCGATTACCTTATGACGTACGTTCACGAAAGACTTGCGACCTGTTCAATGGCAAATAGTCTTTTGCTTTCTATTTTCAGCATTTGTTTTAGCAATTTTCTGCAGCAATATTAAAATACTTATCACACATATAAAAATGAATTAAATTGAAATCCAACTTATTATTCATTTCTAAAAAACTAACTCAAAGATCTACAAAATTTTAAGGTAATTAAATAAAAGGAAGCATAGTATCCAATGGGATGGAATTATTTTAATGAGCTAAAATCAAATGCAAGACTAAGAATTTTGATTTGTACCTTAACTTCATCTTCGTTCCAATACCTCACAAGTATTGGCCATTGTTCATCTTGTACGTGCTCATCAGGCACTCGAGTAAGAATATCTTCATCATCTTTGTGCTTCTCGTAATGCACTTTTAATGTATGCTTCCACGATCTCCAGGTATTGGCAACTTTCTCTAAACATGTTTCGCGAAACTCAAGTGGGGCATCAGTATTATCCTGTACTTTAACATTATGAAACTCAAACTTAAACCAATTATACAAATAATATATTATTTTCATTTATATAGTTATCTTCTTACTTGTACCTCACGCCAAATGGCATTCTTATTTTCTTCAGGCACATCATTCCATGATTCATACGTTAATGGTACTAAAGACCCATTTCTAGCCATGATGCCTAATTGCGTTGAGAATTTAATTGAGGTTTTTCCAATAGGTTGCATGAAGTCATTAAATTGCAGCTTCAACCTATTTCCAGACCCCCAAATACGAATTGGACGAGCTGGACCTCTACCTTTCTTCGTTGATGTAATTGATTGTTCCTTTGTATGCAGAATTAATTAGAAATAGTGTTTGTAATATAAGAAATATTCGATATCAAAATTCAAAATTTTACCTTCATCGGATTAATGCATCAATGCTTCACTTGTTTTATCACTTTCATGCGATTGTTCAACTTGTGCTTGTTCTTTGAATTGAGATAATCCTCCATAGTTCTCTTCGAAGACTTTCCACGAGCCATGGACCTGAAATGATGGTAATTATAATGTTGAACAAATCATCATGAAAATAAAAAATAATAAATTGAGTGATAATAATCAAAGGTGGCAAAATAATGACTCACTAACTTTCATAATATGGTACATAAGAATTTTTTGAATAATCATGCACAATCCATTCTTCTTAATCTTCAACATTGTTTACTTCTATTGTAGTTCCATCGACATCATGTCTCACGCATACGAAATTACTGTCATCTCCACTTTTCTTTTCAACTAACTGTTGATGTTCACAATCTTCTATTTGTGAAATATTATCAAAAGCATCCCTGCTTGTCACTTTGACAACAACATACCAATCAGGATCTAGAGGATCTCTCACATAGAAAGCTTGTTTCGCTTGAGCCGCCAAAATAAAAGGTTCGTCTCCAATTTGATTATTCTGATATAGAAGACGATTAAAATTCACTAAAGTGAATTTATAATCATTTGTTTTCCTCCCAGTCTTATAGTAAATCCAATCACCTTTGAACAAAACAAACTTGAGGTTGGTAGGGTAAACTATCTCTAAAATATCAGTGAGCACTCCATAGTAAGTGACTTCTCCCCAAAGTGGATTCTTATCATTAATACTGGCATAACTCATGGTACCTGCATCCATATATATACCACTATTTTGGGTTGCTCTTCTATTGTCGATTTCTTTAATGTGAAAACGCATACCATTTATTATATACCCCTTAAATCTCCGAGCATATTTACTAGGGCCATTTGCAAGCTTTTCAACTTCCTCTGAAAGTGTTCCATCGACGACGTTCGCAAATTGTGGACCTATAAATTAAATTGATTCATATTTGCATTAATATACATTGAAAGCATATTATTTGAGTAGCAAAAAATGAATAAATATTACTTACATGATTCATAAGCCATGTATGGAATGTTTCATTGTGTCTTTTTCTAATAGTGTGTTCTGATGCACTTGACATTTCTCTTGCAAGCTCCTCAAGGTGCATACTGAACATAATAATAGATAAAATTAGTTATTATAGTACCTATAATAATATTAAAAAAAACTTAAGATATTTCTTTACCTTTGAAATGGTAAAACCTCATCAGTATTAACAAGCACACATCTATGGACTTGGACCCATGTGATATTGTCGAGCAATACTACTTCTTCTTTTCCAAATGGTTGTCCACCGTCGTTTCCACCATCATAATTTCGAAGTGTTTTATTCATTTTTGTCTCCACATTTTCGTCAATGTATCTTGAGCAAAAATTCATACACTCATCCATCAAATAACCTTTTGCAATAGAACCTTATGCATGACCTATATTCCACATATTTTTTAAGGGTGAGTAAAAACCTCTCAATCGGATACATTGATCGAAATTGAACATTTCCTGCAACCATTGCTTCTTGAGCTAAATGCACTGGCAAGTGTTCCATGACATCAAAAAAAGATGGGGGAAATATTTTTTCTAAATGACATAACGTAAGTGATATACGTTCATCAATAACCTTTAAATCAGAAAGTCTATTAACTTTAGACCACAGTTGCTTGAAGAAATGACTTAACTCAATAATTGGTGCAACAACATCGTTTGGCAACACTCCTCGAATAGCCAAAGGAAGTAATTGTTGTAAGAGAATATGATTGTCATGGCTTTTAAGACCTCGAATAACACGTTCTTTAACATTGAAGCATCGTGAAATATTTGAAGAATACCCATCTGGCACTTTCACACTCTTCAATCTCTCTAAAAAGATAGTTATTTCTTTCTTATTCATTGAAAATCGTGCTGGAGGTATATAAAATTTATTAGAACCCTTTTTTTGAACATGTAAAGGTTTTCTAATACCCATTTCTGTAAATCACGTCTTGCATTCAAACCGTCCTTAGATTTTCCATCCACACCTAATAATGTAAAAAGCACATTGTCGCAAACATTCTTCTCAATATGCATCACATCCAGATTGTGGCGCATCAAATTATACTCCCAATACGGAAGTTCGAAAAATATACTTTTTTTTTTCCAACTATGCACTTTATTCTTGACAATGACAGGCTCCTCATCTTCTTCTCTTCGTCTTTTAACACTGCTTACTTTAATTTTTTTCATAAGATTTTCTTTTCTATACTCAGTAAGTATCTCATACTTATCTAGTTGATGTAACACCCCACTACCTGTCAAATAGTTAGGCACGTTATCCCACTCCCACTTCCCATCAAAAAATTTATCCCTCCGAAACTTATGATCCATAGGTAAAAATCTTCGGTGTCCTGTAAAGCAATATTTACCACCATACTTCAACCATTGAGATTTTGTTTCTATATTGCAACAAGGACATGCAAACTTTCCTTTGGTGCTCCATCCTGAGAGATAAGCATAAGCGGGGAAATCACTAATGGTCCACAATGCAATGCATGAAGTTTGAACATTTCATTTGTGGATGCATCATATGTGAGTACGCCTTCGTTCCATAGTTCTTTCAACTCTTCAATAAGTGGTTGCATGAATACATCTAGCTTATCCCCTGGTCCATATTTCCCATCAATGAGTGTTGATAAAATCAAAAATGGTTGTTTCATGCACAACCAAGGTGGCAAATTGTAACACATCAATACAACAGGCCAAGTGCTATGAACTAACGACATATTCCTAAATGGGTTAAATCCATCTGTTGCTAGTCCAAGTCTTACATTTCGTATCTCACTAGCAAATGAAGAATTTTTTGTATCAAAAGCCCTCCAAGCTTGAGAATCTGCAGGATGCCTCAATACACCATCATCAATTCGCTCTTTTGCATGCCATGTCATGAGTGAAGATGTTTTCGATGACATAAATAATCATTTCAATCTAGCTTTCAATGGAAAATATCTCACTTGTTTAGCTGCAACTCGCTTTCCCCCATTTTTATTTGCATTTGTATTTTTATTTGTATTTGGGTCATTAGAATCATCTTCCTTATACCTTGATGCATGACAAATAACACATTCACCAATATCCTTATTTTCATCTTTGAACAACATACAATGATTAGGACATGCATCCCATGTTTTATAAGTAAAATCCAAATATGTGGTCATTTTGTTTTCTTTGTAATATGAATTAGGTAATCGGACGCCTTCAGGAAATGCTTCTATCAACAACTCAAGCAACAAAGTAAATGACTTATCTGTCCAACCACTCATTACTTTCAAGCTCAACATCTGTACAATGAATGAAAGTTGAGTGAATTTCTCACATCCTGGATATAATGGTTGTTCTGCATCTTTTATAAGGTTAAAAAAGGATTTGGTTTCTTCGTTAGGTCCAAACACTTGTGTAGATTCACTCGAGTTTCCAGTCTCCGCATCATCAATATTAGGAATCCCAAATGCATCATGTACCATTCCAACCATATCATCATGAAACGATTTATGTCTTTCTTCATTATCTTCATAACAATTTGAAGGAGTATTAGATTCTCCATGATAAATCCAATTTTTGTAATGATTTAAGAATCCATTTAAAATAAGATGTCCTTTAACCTTTTTTCTTGACTTTAAAAATCTATTGCAACACTTCTTGCATGGGCAATAAATTTTTTCCTTTGTCCCGTTATTGGCATAAGTGAAATCTAAAAATTGTTCATACCCATCCATACATTCTTGAGAGTTTCGATCAACTAATTAAAGATATCCAACTCTTATCCATTATTTGTGCATTGGGATTATCAAACATGACATTAACACAAATAAATTAAGATTATTACAATAGAATATATTAATCATCCCTAGCAAGTGTACGAACATGAAATTACAAACAACTATAACATCAAAGATTAAGCAATTACCTCAATACATGATTCTGATGCATTATAATGTTGATCATGACATGCTTTACTGGTAAAATAAATATGAAATATCCTACCAAATACACACATTGTAGGAATGTAAGAAAATTCACAACCTTGTATCAGAGGCCATCTGCCATTTGACAGGTATTCACTTTTAAATAGAAATTTTATTTTTAATTCTCATAATATTAATAAAGCAAAATTCATCATTTGATCTCTAAACTTTGTATACTTCATGCTATTGGTTTCTAAATTTTTATTAATATATATTACTAAATCGAACAAAGATCTACATTTAGTTTTTCCATCATTTAAAGTATCAAATTTCAACGATGTGGGTAATAAGAGTGTTGCGTGACTAGTCAAAAAAAGCAAAGTAGTTTATATTCTTAAATCGAACAACTCACATTGGCCAACAAAAGTAAAAAAAAAAAAAAATTAATTTCCCTCAAAAACATAGAAAATTTAAACTTTGGGGATCAAAATCACAAAAACTCAAAATTTCAAGGATCAAATGTATAACAATAAAAGTTCAACGATCAAATGTACACTAATGAAAAATTTAGAGATCAAAAGCATAAAAGTTTCAAAGTTCAGGGACCAAAAAAATATGTTTTCCCTATTAATAAAGGCATGAAAATAATTCAAAACTTTTAAAAAAATTAATAATTTTGATGTGACCGTTTATCATAATATTTAGAAGACATTGTGGTAGATACATTTCACTTTGATTTTATGTCACACATAATGGACATTATCTATTCATGATCTTATTGAATAACCTTTTTTTGAGTTGGATATGGATTGTATCTTAAAGGAGCTTCAATTTGAAGCCATAAATTTAGGGAGAGATTAACTTATTTAGAGTGGGGATGCTAGTCAATAATCGCTACGGTCATCAAATGCCATATAATAACTTTAGTATTGCACCAATACAAGATTTTAACTAAGGGAATTGCTAGAGTAATACTTTAAGCATTGATCTAATTGGATGCAATAATACATGTTGAGAAGTGTGTGTGCACAAAGATCTACGAAATGTACGACATTTGGTTGGATGCATTCCTAAATGACATTTGATTGGACATAAAAAGAACATACAAAGATGGGTTTACAAAAACAAAAACAAAATAAAAAACTAAAAGATGGGCCGCCATCTTTGCTCTCCCTAACCATTGTTGTCGTAAACCCATCTTTGCTCTCCATAACCATTGAGTTTTTTATTAAGAATTTTGCGATGGTTTTTTCATTCTTGTGTCATGAGCTTTGTAGACTTAATCTTAGTTGCAGAATTTCCTTCTTGTTGATTGGCGAATGGTCTTTACATAAAAAGGAATTGTTGTTTTTATACCTTTCACAACCTTGCTTCCATTGTGAAATGTTTTATCACTGTGGACTTCAAAATTCACATCCAATTCTACTTTATCAATTCACTTCTTGATTTCTTACTAATCTTTCCTTTGTATTGGTCCTTCAACACACTTTGGAGATGTTGAAATGAAAATCATTAGACTAAAAATCCAATTCACATAATCCAAATTTTACACCAACGATTCATTATCATCGTTATTGAAATTGAGGAACACATGTTAATTGGGTCAATCATCAAGGAAGTATTTGGATTTACCTTATAGGTTTCTAAAACGAGATTCGTTGAGCAACATTGTGATCGAACTATAACTCACCAAAATAATAAAATCTCAAGCCTAAATTAAAATCACAAATCATTGTAAGATCAAACAAAACAATCAAACAAAACATCAAAGTGTCAATTAACCAAAAAAGCAAACAAGAAACATGTTTTGAAATGAAAGAGGGAGAACTCACAACGAAGGAATGCGAAGACGATCAGGGAGCAACGATCAGGGAGCAATGATCAGGGAGCAAAGCAGTGCAACTAGGGAGCAGAGGACGACCAGGGAGCAGAGGCGCGAGGGTGAGGCGTCGGCGAGAGGACGACCAGGGAGCTCGCCGACCAGGGACCAGGGGCGCGAGGGTGAGGCGTCGGCGAGAGGACGACCAGGGAGCAGAGGCGCCAACCAGGGAGCAGAGGCGCGAGGGTGAGGCATCGGCGAGAGGACGACCAGGGAGCTCGCCGACCAGGGAGCAGAGGCGCGAGGGTGAGGCGTCGCCCAACGGACGACCAGGGAGCAGAGGCGCGAGGGTGAGGCGTCGGCGAGAGGACGACCAGGGAGCAGAGGCGCGAGGGTGAGGCATCGGCGAGATGCAAAGGCGTGAGGACGACTGCGAGCAGAGGCGCGATGGTGAGGAACACGACAGGGAGCAGAGGCGTGTCGGCGACGAAGGTTCCACAGTTGCTTGACGGAGATGCAGGACGACCAGGGAGGAGGCGCGAGGATGAGCAAAGGCGTGAAGGAAGAGGACGACGATGGATCAGAGAGGACGACGAAGTAGAGGCACGAGGAGTGCGAGGACGACGACGACGACGATGAAGTAGAGGCGCGACGACGAGGATGTCCACGACGGCGGATCGGAGGCTTGAGGACGATGATTGGTGTGAGTAGTAGGGCACGATTTGGATGAAGGAGGTGGAGGAGTGGGACGAGAAGGGCGGAAAAAATCGCGGGGGTTTCGCGCAAAAAAATGGAAACAAAAAATGGGAAGGAGATTGCGGGGGAAAAATTGTGTTTTCTTTTGTTACGGAATAATGATTGTGAGCAAACACACTTTACGTGACGAAAAATTTTTACCTTTTTGTGATGGAAACATGTTCTTCTCTAAAGCTTCTTTTCATCACGCAAAATCTAAATCGTGACAATAATAAGTGTTAATGTATAAAAGTTTTGTTTACGATTAATGTACCGTCACTAAAACGCCTATTGGATACGCTTATTTTAAACTGTGACAAATGATTCATCAAATTTGTAGTAAAAGCTCAAATTTCTTGTAGTGCAAGGTTCCTCATGTGTGTCTCTACATTTTTAACCAACCTCTTTTCAAGTATATTTGTATATTTTTTATGCTCTATTTCAATGTGTTGGGTTTCATTCAATAATTCATGTCATGAGAAGGACTTGGTCCATTTGTAATAGCCTATGTTCTTTCATTTACCTACCTTTCAATGTCTTATATTCATGATTTTTCATGCAGTGATAATTTTTGTGCGTGTGTGTATTGGCTAAGGGCTTGTCATTAACATTCTTTCTTATAATTGTTCCTTTTTATTGATGTTATGTAGGACTTATGACAATGCTCCTCAGGTGTGTCTCTATTTCTCTTACCAATCTCTTTTCAACTACGTACATTTGTATATTTTTTATTATTATTATTGCGTGCATAATGTTGCTCATTGAGTTAGTCACTTTAGTTATCTATGACAACGCCTATCTGACCTCCATATCACTTCACTATAGTTGTGATACAAACATGTTAGAATTATTTTTCTTGGATTTGTTAAAAATAGTTTTATCTTCTATTTCAATGTGTTGGGTTTCATTATACTTAAATGTCTTACTCATTAGATCAGGATTTGAGCATTACATTCTATTTTTTTCTTTGATTTGTTAAAAATAGAAGGTATGTGAACGGATTTTTTTTATTTGTGCGTGAAGTTTTTTCTTTGGTTTTGGATGAGCAATATCCTATGTACATCATGGGTCTTTATCTCTATTTCTAATTCTAGAATATATATATATGTGTGTGTGTGTTTTGTTGGTGACAGATGCTTGGTCTTGTTTTATAATTACTCTTAGTAAATTATTTAGTGCATTGCGCCATGCTACCACTTATTATATACTTCTATTAACCTATAATTTCTAGCTTAACTAGCTACCCGATGAAATGGCACACTGATTAATATATCCTGAGATGCATGGTTTTTTATTTAGTATGTCATTAGCTTAGCAATTTCTTAAAGTCAATGTTTGCTGATTTTTTATTGATTTTAGTCTTGTATCGAGATAGTGTGTTCTCTTGCTACTTGCTAATATATGAATTTTGCAGGCCGCGGAGGGTGAAAAAAATGATGCGGATCGAATTTGGGCAGTTGATTTTAGTCTTGTATCGATATAGTAACTCACACCATTAAGTTGGAACCTAATTTTATCTATATGATGCGAATCGAATTTCGGAATTCATTAGTCAAGTTTGTATATGTTACCTTTCATCCAAATAATGGCTTTCAGCCTTATTGTTTTTATAAAATAAATAGTTGTATCTTTTAAATTGTTTTTGCAAATTTCGCTGCAGGACATTTCTTATTTTTACTTTTTACTGTTTTCAGAATTAATTAATTTAAAAATTACTTTTTATTGGATCACGATCACTAAACAAAGAACAGATTTGTGACAAATACAACAAGGATCTTGATCAAGGCACAATCAATGAATGACAGACACGTCGTCGTATTGAAACAAAGAACAGAGTTGCGACAAAACGCGTCTTTGCTAACTAGGCAAATCAGCGACAGACAGTGTTTGCTGGTAAATAACAACAGATTTGCAACAGACACGTCTTTGCTGACTGGACTTCGATCAACCAGATTGTTGTTGTGTTCAATGACAGAAGTTTGTCACAAATCTGTCGCTGAACAGCAACAGAATACCAAATATGTCGTTGAGTTGCACTAGCAACAAAGAGTTTAGCAACAGCTACTTGTCGCTGATTTGTTGCAGAGTGGTTTAGCAACAGAACTGTACCAATTCAACATCAGATTAGTTTGTTGTTGATTTTGTTTTTTTTTTGTAGTGATAGTGTATATCATATCCTTTTGGCGTACGACATCCTTTGACCAAACATAAGCACGGAAAAGTCAGCCTTAATGTTTAATCATACAAGTCTCGATTTCTTGGTAGAATGAAAACATCCATGTGGTATTGATCATATCAACTCGCATGGACTTGGCCATTATCGGCCTATCATATCGAGGGATCCACTGATCTCTCTCTCTATACGAGAGGAACAAATTTTATCTCGATTACAAACCTTCATACATTATTCACATAGTAACCAATCACAATTTTTATAATCATCCGGTTAAAGACAATGCTTGATTTTGTCAAATCACTATGATCCGTAATATAGAAGTTTTTGGTAATCTCAAGTCAAATGACTAAATGATATACCTATCATGAGTAACACCTATGACTTAATCCATGTGGTGTTCTCATAGCGGGTCGGTCCAGTACCATATTCCATAACATGCACTCATTATCTTTATTTGTATCCTTATACGTTTGATCATCATATGACCATCAATGAAGATTCACACTAGTCTTAATTCATTATAGTTCCAGTATAATAACCGACTAGGAATATTTAGGATATTTCAGTAAACATCAATGGATCTTATTATAATGTAAACATACAAACCAATTACAATAATGAACAACAAATTTAATCCTCCATTTTATTAACCAAAATAATATTAGAAACAATGTTCATAAGATTGACCTAGGGCACATGCCCTAACAGATCTATGTTCCATGAATTGTATAGCCAACTATAATCCTTTATTTAATTTGATATAATTTGTTTACTTAGGTACACCAAATCTCATTTAGTGATTCTAATTAGGTTCATTAATGAATATTAACCCATATTTATCCCTAACATAGTCGGCACCCGATGCCCCGCGTCCTCGGCATGCATCTCGAGGCGCGCCATAGCTTAAACTTTGACACATTAAACTTATGTTATAGTTTTATTTATACCTTATTATGGTCACATTACATTAACTTAATCAATTCTTAACAGGTTTTAATGTTTCACTAGCATACCCGTACTTCACCTACCCGTTATCACGTTCGCCTATGCACGCCCCAGCATGCACGTATTTCAAGAAGTTCCTTACACGCCTTACAATGCAAACAAACTATTTAATTGATTAAAATTGACATTTTGAATATATGATAAGTACTACGCGCACCATGCACAAATAGTATACCTCAGTGTCGGCTCCCGAGGGTTAACCACGCTCGCCATGTCAAGTCAGGTCCACTTCAAGTCTTGTATTTGACACGTGACACGAATTAGAATATTCGGATCGTTACAGTTTACTTACATAACATTTTCAAGTTGTTTTTTATGATGTCAGGTTGTCCGTGAAAATTTAAAACAACAAACAAGACTCGAAGAACTTTAGTGAACATTTTCAAGTTTAATATTTTGTTGTTGTAAATCATTTTTATATTAAGTTTTAGGTTATGGAGTGAGTGTAGGACGCGAAACTCCTTTGAAAGGTTATGGAAGCTTCCTAAATTGATTTTAAGTAAGTTTGAAGTTGTTTATAGTTTAATTGGATGTAAAATTGTGTAGTTTTAATTCACCTTGGGAATTTCGAAATTGTACAAAGGATTTAAGGTTTGAAGTAAGTTTAGAGAATTAAGATTGATATATATATATATATATATATTGTGAACTACATGGGGTTGTGAGTCCTTGTAGGCCTCTCCCCATTTTGTTGTCTATTATGTTTTAGCGTCGGCAGTCCACTTTTAGGGGTGGTGCTGCCGAATTTTTTATAAAATACGAAAAGATAATCCGCATGATTTCCTAATTTTCTCCAATTGAATAAATCGAGAATTGAAGTTTATTGAGGATCTAAATTTAGTTTTAGAGCACTATAAAAGATTATTTGAAAAGTATCTGACGTTAAAGTTGATTGTATGATTTAGGTGCCTAATTAGAGTAATTAGGTTAAGTCAGGGCTTAGTGACAGGTATTGATAGTAGGTTTCTTTATGATATTTTGATGTATGTATATGCTATACTTGTTGTTTTCGACACATTTGGGATATCTTGGGGTTAAAGTACACGTTTGATACGTGTATGGAGATATATATATTTCTCTTTTTTGTCACCTGATATATGCATGTGATCAATTTCTACAGGATTTCCACACTATAGGATGTCTCGACTTGTTTCTTACTTTGAGTTATTTAGATGCTAGTTTACTTCCTCTATAATTTAAAACTTTCGAGACTTAATAACTCAACTTTAAAAATACTAAATTAACGATAATAATGGAAATGAAGGTTGACTAGGCTTGCATTGGCTTGTGATGGCTTACTCGAAGGGTCCATGTAGGTCTAGTGTCGGGCAGAGCCAGTTTGTGAGGGTTAGGGCTGTCATAGTTGTTGTTCTCTCCTCAAACAATACCAAGGCCTTTTGGAGTAAAACCTATGATTAAAGGTGGTTAAGTTGAGGACAATATCGGTACTAGTGGCGATCAACACGTTCGTGCAGGCGTGCGCGAGCGGGGCCCAACAAATGGTATCAGAGCCGATGGTTCGGTTGGGACAATGCATTTATGTCGATTATCGTTGGTGTTCCTCGAGTTGATGCCTCTCGAGATGAGCGATGACAGATCATGCGGTGAGACATCTTGGAGGGAAGTCGATCTAAAGTGGAGCCAAGGCACCTTAGTGGGATTTCGGAGGGAAGTTGGTCTAAAGTGGAGCATCTTAGTGGGCTTTCAGTCCAAGGTGGAGATTGTTGGAGGTTTGTGGACCGAAATATAGTCCCAACATCTCAGTTGAGTGTGACTTCATAAAGTACTCAAGTTGTGTTTCTCTCCTCAGATTGTGTTGAGACCTCTTAGACTAAAACCCCACATCTATTGTTGAAAGTGGTCAAATCGGGGATATTATCAGTACTAGTAGATATCCACAAGTTTGCGCAGGCGTGCACGGACTGGGCCAACATTTTGTATTGTGATTTGTGCCACACATCTCTATCGTTTGACGAAGAATTTCAACAATTGTGTGGCAAATGTGCACATGTACCACAAGAATAAATCTCCCCATCATTAGTTGTAGAGAATTGCTGGTATTAGCTACTCAATTAATGACCGCAGCAGTAGTCCAAATCTTACGTTACTTATAATTCTTGTTGCCTTGACCGTTTCGTTTCCTAAAGTTAATATGGTCTTCATTTTGACGCTTCAGTACTATAAAGTGAGGATGGAGAGCCTTTACATGTCATCTTAATTTCTTTGGTGGAAGACACTTGTTTTCACAATTCATAATTTATTCTAATGTAGATGAGTTGTTTAATCAATCCATCTTCTTCACTTTTTAAACCTTATCATGTACTATAGCAAGTGTAGTAAGTAAGCTTTTATCAGTTGCACATATATACTATATAAACACATATTTGGTACATATATAAATCTAAGTAACATCATTAACATCTATGCAACTGTGTCTATGGTGATCAATAGTAGTACTAGTAGTTTTGATCTTCAAAGAGTGCCAACAATAATGGCCTCATCAGGGACGTGGAGATGGAACTCTCCAATTCCATACCTCTTTGGAGGCTTGGCGGCGCTATTAGGCCTAATCGCTCTGGCTTTACTCGCTCTCGCTTGCTCCTACCGCAACTCTTATCCGATCAATTCTCGAGATAGCGATGATGATACCGTGGAGAAAAATATGTCCAAGGCTGCATTTCCAGCAGCAGAGATGGAGCCCAAGATTGTTGTGATCATGGCTGGAGATGCCCACCCTACCTACCTTGCCAGACCTGTTGTTTCTTCATTATCATCGCCTTGTCTACATCATGAACAAGTCTGATCAGATTTGAATGAATATCTCAGCTGTGTATATATGACGGGGCTCGTCTATGCCCTTAATATAATTGTGTTGATGTATGTCTAGAAATTAGAACTAGTAGGAACTTGTATGTATATATATAGTTTTACTTCCATCTTGCTCTAGTTAATATGATTTTCTATTGAATTAATTACTTTATAAGTTTGGATCCATGGAGGAATTATATGAAGCTTAATTTGGCAACTCCAAGAGTTAATTAACTAAATTAAGTTTGCCAATTAAGTGTACAAATCCATGGGCTCAGAGAGTGTTGGGCTACACACGTGTGTGGGTATATAAATAGAGTTGGTATACCAACTCTTATTACATTTCCGATGTGAGATTTCACACTTCGTACTCCCCCTCAAATTCAATTAGGATTTGTCACTTATCAAACACAGACTTACTTTTAGGCCCTGTTTGATTGGATGGAAAATGAAAATATTCCAAGGAAAATGACAAATTTCGTGAGAAAACGACATTTTCATGCGTTTAATAGCCAAAATTTTCTCGCGAAATATTTTCTCACAATTGATAATTTTCCATATTAAGACCCATATATTTTCCGCCTATTATGGTGGGTAAATTGAGTTTTCTATTGAGAAAATTTGAGTTTCCATATTAAGACACATTAAACTTATAATCAAATTATGAAAATTAATATATTTAATATATATGGTAAGTTTTTATATTTATTTTTAAACTTCTTGTTGGTGAGTTTTGAGGGAAAAAGTTCTTATATGTGCATGCAATCAAACACATAAGAAATTTTTCTTTTGAACATTTATCAGGGAAAAATTTCTTAAGAAAATATTTTTTTCCTATAAAACATTTTTTTTTTTGTAATCAAGCATGACCTTAGAGATCCGGACAAACATGTCAAGGCCTACCCTAAGAGGCTTTAGGCCCAAGGGTTCGTAGTTCTAGCACCATCATGAACAAAAAAGTTATTCCTTGAGCTAGGCGAATGGTGAGGACCTGCGCGCTCCTTGGTTCACCAGCATAAGCTCTTTGAGGACGTCTTAGACTCGAATCGTTTAATTATTTTTTTGAGGTATATTTCTGGACACTAAATAATTAAAAAAATGATTAGTGACCAAATCATATATAGTTTGGTTGCTAACTAATACTACTACAACACTGAACGGAATTGTCATAACAAACTTCATCAGCATCACCCATCAATGTATATATCTGATTCAATGCACTCATCACGATTTATAGTAGTCCAACTATATCTCAGCTATTCAACTTGTTGCATTATATGAGGGAGAGGTAATATACATGCATGATCGATTTGGAAAATAAGGAATTTTTTTTTCTAAAAGATTTTGTCCAAGTTTTATCATAATTTCTCCATTTTTTTTGGATGAGAGAATTTTGTCATAGTTAATTTCTTATTACTAGTGATTTTTTTTTAATAACCATGGATATCTAATCCTTTTTCAATTTTAGCCACTTCTTATTTTGATTAGACTAATTCCATGAAAGTTAGTCGAGCACCTTAACCTCCTAATTTGGAAGAAATAAAAAAAAATCCAAACTCATGACCTCTGCCTCAATCAGAGTTATAATGCACTTTTCTTCGCCACTCACTACACCTATTGGGAGCAAAAACTATTTCATTTTGATGAGAACACACACAATATTAATAATTTCCTTACTTTGACAAATTAGAATTGGCAGGCATTATATAATGACTAGTTGGTTCAACGTCTTGAAGCATAAATACCATATGGTGTACGTTTCTTTTCATTTTTTTCAGCGCATTTCCATTCGATGCTATGGACGTTTATATTTCCTTGGTTTCTCTTCGGTTATGGAGTTGGGGTACACGACTAACTCCTATAAAACTTGTCGAACTACAGTATGGAGGGCTGAAAAAAGTTCAGAACCCACGTTGGTTACAAAATAAATAAATAAAAACATGGATCACGTATGGGGAATATGTACCACGAAGGACAAATAAACATCATAGGCAACCCAACTGTCCATTATCAATAACAACAAAACTTTAATCACAAATTACAGTTGAGGTCTACTACATAGATATGAAACTCTTCATTTTTATTTTTTTTGATAAATTAATGGCAATACTCCTTTTACACCCACCAAGGTTTGAATTCATGACCTTTTACTTCCACATTTCATATTAAACCATTGGGCCACCCAATTAGTTAGTAAATTGATATGAACTAAATTAGATAATTCTCAATTCGAGCTTGAGATAGGCTCCTAGAATAATAGAAGGGGGAGATTGAGACTATTTTTTATTTTTCTTCCCTTCCTCAATAATAAAATTCTTTCTAAATACATGTATAACCCTAATAAATATTTTCAAAATTGGTCACATGCTAAATGTATTACAAGATTCTCAACCGACTATACTAATTCTAAATAAACTTCATAGAAAATCTTTGAAAAATACTAAACTTCTAACCTAATAACCTATCATTACCGACCCTTCAAAACCACCTTGTCCTCAAGGTGGTAGAAAATTAAAAAATTGTCGTGATAGAATAGTGACTGTTGAGGACAAAGAGTTACACAATAACTCAATCACAAAGTTGGGGTAAGACGTTGATTTGCCCGAATCTAGTGGAAAGTTATGAATTCAGTGAATCAAATTGTTTCGTAATTGAGTCGAGTCTTGCAACTTTATTGTAGCTCTACTTGGATCGGTATCGAAGTCGAAAAGCAATAGATGATTTGGCTTCAAATCCAACTTTAAGCACGGGTAGGCATTGTGTGGAAAAAAGGTGCTCTGAGATGATGGACGGTGTTTGTGAGGGTTTTGGTGGAGAGAAGATTGTTGGGGATGTGTGAGGTGACGGTGGTTGCTTGTAGGCGGTGGGGTTTGTGGAGCCATGGAATGGAATATTAGGCGGTGCTATAGGAGGGGTTGCAACCGGTGAGTGAGCCATTTTCATCGCAACAATGGATCCCAATTCAGCAATATATAGCACGATGTTGGAAGTCAAAGTAAGCATCAAGTTTGCGCTCTATTGCATCGACCCGCTCATTAAGAGTATAAATGGCATCAATAATGGCTCGATCTTCCATGTGAGGCATGAAGAACGAAACAAAAGCACCAATTGATACAAACTAAATTAGATAATTTTCAATTCGAGCTTGAGATAGGCTCCTCGAACAATAGAAGGGGAGATTGAGACTATTTTTTATTTTTCTTCCCTTCTTCAATAATAAACTTCTTTTTAAATACATGTATAACCCTAATAAATATTTCCAAAATTGGTCATGCTAAATATATTATAAGATTCTCAATCGACTATAATAATTCTAAATAAACTTAGTAGAAAATCTTTCTAAAATACTAAACTTCTAACCTAATAACCTATCATAAACTCTTCCATTGAGCACATCTTAGTGCAATTAATAAACGGTGTGCACACTTTACAAATCCTTTAGAACCTTCCTAATCTCTCAAGTTAGCTTCGGCCTCCCTGCACGTTACTTGCGGGTAGACTGAAGCTAAGTTGAGACACATTGATTAAGAAAGATCTAAAAATTTTGGAGAGTTATTTTTTTTGCTTCTATGTTTGCCTAATACAATTATGTGTACATCCCTTCACATTGATGAAAATGACCCCTTTCTATGGGTGTGATCCACATTGTGCATGTTCATAGTAGGATTAGATCAAAAGGTGTTGAGTTTTATATATATGATAGCTGATGAATGCACACAATAGTATTCTTAGTTTTTTATATATAGTTTAGGTGTTAGGTATAAAGTGAAGTGCTTTAGTTTTTATATAATCTTTATTGTGGTGGCAAACACGTGTATGTATATTTTAATGCAATTGGATGGATCTATAACAACAGTTGTTCGTATAGGAACTTGCATTAATTCTTGGCTGAGTAGATTAGTTGAAGCTTAAATTGAGGCAACCAATTTCTATTAATTAGTAGCTTTAGAAACGGATAATATTTATTGTGAGCTTTAATTCGGCATGATTGCATACAAAGTCTTATTTATTATTTTTTATTAACTTTAATTAAATTGTGTAAATCTTCTACAATATTTTACATTTTTTTAGTAAAAGACCACTTTATGAGATTCTGGACTTAACAATAGATTAGTCTTCTATTAGATGTCGTACGGAATAACCTAGTTTTCTTAGCCATTTTTTGCAGCCTTGCATACTCAACCAAAAAAGATGCAATAAACAGGAAAATAATTATAAAAATAAAAATAAAAGTTTATACTTATTCAAAACTAGTCGGTTGCTTGCGCTTCGCACACGCGTTATTGAAATTATACAATAAAAAATTTATTAAATTATTTTACATCCTAAATTAAGTATCCACATCGATATTTTTAGATGATATTATGACTATATCAATATCATCTGCCCAATACTAAAAATTACACCGGTAAATGTAAATATTTGGACCTTCTGTTCAAGTATTGAATTCAAAACAACAACATTTTTTTATGAATGAGAGGCGATACTACTATATAGTATATATTAATTTGAAAAATAGTGTACATGGCCGTGGGTTAAAAAAAAATAGTATGGGCTGTAAAAAAAGTAGACAAAATGAGTCCAGTTGACTCCTTTACAATATTTTTACACAACCCCTCCTAAAATGACAAAAAGCACTAAAAAATCAACTCCTTGATGCTGGACATGCATCCCCAAGTGTGACAACCAAGCCATAAACAACAACGTCCACAATAAGGTATTCATTTTGCAAACAGACCCCCATTCGCCATGCAAACACTGCAGCATTCCATCAGCCTCCCATGGCTTCTTAAAACACAAAAAACTCTCCCCGCATCAATTGAACTCACAAAAAGAGGACACAACCCAACAACAACCGAATCATGCTAAATTTCCCCACCAAGTGCATTGCAAGATAAGAATGGATGGAAGGTGAGATTTATAGAGGGAATAGAACTTGCACTACACTTTATTCCATGTATTTGCCCATGATTTTAAAAACCCTGTAATACACTCCATTCCATGTATCTACCCATGATTTCGAGTTGAACATACTCGTTCTATGAATCCGTTCGTTGATAATATAACCATTATTAATTATTAATAGATGCACACTTAATATATAATTATATCTCTTGGGACAATCGATAATAGAAATAAATAAATAGCAAGAATAAAAAAATCAAGAAAATTAGAAAATTAGAATGGTGAGAGGAGGTTGCTTCATAAATTTCTCTCTCCTCTGACTTTATATATATATATATATATATATATATATATATATATAGACATAGATATAGATATAGATTATCTGTGAAGAAATTGGTCAAATATTGTTGAATATTATATTGCTAAAACAATAAAAGCTTCATTTAACGTGCCACTTCATTTTTCATTTGGGCTCTACCACAAGAGTTTAAAAATGTAGAAGAAAAATGCTTTACTGCTAACTTTTCACACACCATTTTCACGAGAAGTGCTAAAAGAACAACAACAAAGTCACATTATAAGATACATTGGCTTACAAAAGTCATCTATGTGCACCTCAAGGTGCGGGGCATACATAAATCTCGATGCATAATATGTGGGTCAAAGTTGCATGAATGGCTCTTGAGAGCCAATGTGTCTTATAGTGTGATTTTATTGTTGTCATTCTAGCATTTTTCTTTTACAAGCACTTTGATTGTAACTTTAATTTTTGCATTGATGTGTGTGCGTGCGACATGCATGCACATGCATCTTAAGAGATTCCCTATGAGTTTATGTGAAATCAACGTGTAAAAGTGGTCAAAATAGCAGGATTCAACGTAGGGGGACTTCACGGCCTTTTTGCTTGATTAGTACATTTAGGGATAATATTTATCAACTCAACACACCCACATATATATTTTCTAAACTAACACATTTTCGGCCACGTCACTGCCACATCACCCGCCACGTCGAAAGAAGGTTTCGTCAGCTGGAAAACGTGACTTGCAGTCACGACTTCCTTTCAATGGAAGTCGTGACTGACGACTTCTTCTTGGAAGAAAACGTGACTTGCGCAGTCACGTTTTCCGGCTGAGTTTTTTTTTTGTATGTGTAAATGTTGGCAGAGATCTCAAACTTACACCATCTTCATATTTTATCGATGCTTCTGTGCTAACAAGCGTATCCAATAGGTTCCTTGGTTGTGTAAATCCCAAATGAGCATCCCTGTTTTCGTCCTCTTCACCGGTGGTTCCACCACCATCAATAAATTCAGAAAATAAGAAATCTGATTTCAAGACCTATACCAATTCAGCAAAGTGAAGCTCCAAATTATCTACTGGAAACAACATACACAATTAGCAAATATGGGAGTGTTTATAAATGCAGCTGTTGTTTCCAATAATATCACACACAAAGTTTCAATTTTTCAGCTTCAAAACTCTATAATTATAATTTGACTTATCTCATATCATGCATAAACCCCAATCCAAGCATGAATTCCAAAACAGTTTACAAAACATCAACAAAAAACACAAAAACCCATCATATCATATACTGCAAAACACAACAGAAATTCAACAAATTCATAACATAAGAGAACCGATTTCGAGGCCTACACCAATGCAGCACAATGAACATCCAATAAATCACACAAAGTTTCAATTTTTCCACAACCTTGTAATTTCAATTTTTGATTGTTTTGTCAATACAAAGTAGTAAATAGTTCAAAAGGTTTATGACCTTATATTTTACAACAAAAGCTTTGAAACACAAACAATTTGCAAAATTAATGAATAAAATTAACAAAATTAATATTAGTTAAGGGATAAATTTGATTTGCTATAAATGAAGAACTTGCAATTTGAATTGCTATAAATGAAGAACTTGCAAGTTGATCAACTACAAAGCAATAATAAAAAGAAAAAAAATGTCTTATTATAGTTAAGAAAAAGTCCTAGTCTGACCCCATAAAATGACTTCCAGTCCCACAACGTGTTCTCTTTACGACTCGCACATTACGATTTAAAGCTAATGGCACATTCGAATGGCCCACATCAGCAAGATTTTGAGCATCTTCTCGTTGAATATCATCGATATCACGCATTCCACCATCATGAGTACTTGTAGTCCCAGATAAATTCATTATTATTGGACTTGCATTAAAATGACGCGAAGATGTAGGTGCCCTATCAAATGGAAAGGCTTCAGTAGCCTCGAATGCCATGTTGGGAGGAACTGATGGAATATGTGGAGTCTCTAACTCGTTGAGAGGTACTGATAGAGTATATAGAGTCTCGAACTGGTTGAGAGGTACTAATGGAGTATACACTGGAGTGTCATGCCTTGAACGTGTATCATCATGAGAAGATTGATGAGAAGCTTCAAATGAAGTGGGCATATGATGGATGCGATAATCTGCATGTATTGCAGTCAAAGTCGATGCAGCTACATCTCTAATACGTGCAATAGACACATCGTCACCCAATGTCAACTGATGAATTGATGTCATTCCATGTGCCTACATATAAAATATTTATGAAGTTGTATGCGAAAGTAAAATCAAAACAACTATTTGAAAGACTTCATGACTGAAAAAAAAAATTGTACTTACCAATGCCTCAGCAATAGCTCCACGACGAGACATGAATCGTCGTGTAATACGACGATACCATAGCATATATGGGTCGTGAAATTCCAATGGCTCCTCCAATATTTCATCAGTTGCAATATTGGAAGCACGTTCGTTCCACATGCAGACATAATCACTACGTTCTGCACTCCGATCCTTATCCGTTTTCCCTCTCAAGTCAATCTTATGTAGCTCCATGCTTGTGCTATGTAAAGGTGGTATCCTTTGTTTCAAACCGAATTGTCGCATGACTCTACCAAGATTATACATTTCAACAACACAAAAGAAAAGCAAAGGTGCCCTCGTTCGCTAAATAGCACGACCACTGCTACAATACGCAGGCAGGTCCCTTATCATTGTCTCAGGATACGGTTCCCAAATTACCTGAAGTCATAAAAAACAACTTGAAATGAATAAAATTCGCATTTCACCATTGTAGAATAGGGTATTTGGAAAAAAATGATTAATTAGTATATTTCTTACTTCATCGGGTGTTTGCATGTCAATCGTTTCTCTGTATTTTGTCAGCACATGCATTGATGTTCCTGTGGTCTCCAAGGCATGTCTCCACCTATAGAAATGTAAAAAACAACACAAATCATGCATGAATGTACATGTAGATAAATATACTCAAATTGAAATTATTATGTTAAAAAATATTAATTACCTATGACCAAATGGAGGAGGTGGAAATAATTCTTCGTTTGGTATGATGTCGTCTCGAAGAACGTTTCCCATTATTGGTGCAAGAAAAGGCAACCTATCACATGCCCATAATTGCAATAATATGACCGGACCTGCAATCTCTGCTCCATCAATGTCGTCTGCAAGACACAATTGTCTATATAGGTGAGCCGAGTTGCACTACCCCAACTGTATTGTCCTGCCGCCTCAAAATCCTCCAAAAATTGCAAATACGTGATGTGAACAAGATTGTTAGACTTGTCTGCAAATAAAGTTCCTCCAAGAAGTTGTAAGATGTACGCTATTGCATAGCGTTGCACTTCCAAATCACCAGCATTATTTGGAAGGTTTGGAAACCATCTTGAAAGATGGCGAATTTGGATCCAACCTCCAGTCCTGTTGTTTTCAGGGAATGGGAAGCCTAGTTGTGTCAAACATAAGTCATCGTAATCTTGCTCTACACGACCAGTGATTGGTAATCCATCGACAGGTAACCCTAAAATGATTTGTACATCTTGTAGGGTAATAGTCATCTCGCCAACTGGAAAATGAAACGTGTGAGTTTCTGGACTCCACCTCTCTACAAGGGTACTAATGAGATGCCAATCAATTGCTATGAAACCTATTCGCGCCGTCCCATAAAACCCAACTTCCTGAATATACCCAACTATTCGTTCATCTAGTGGGACCAATCGATGTAATGCAGCTGAATTACGCCTGATAGTCAATATACCAGGATCCTATGGAAATACGAGATTTAAGTTACATTAGTTCAAATGTAGCTACGAAGCTATAAAAATATGCATACAGGCGAAAGGAAGTACTACCGGTCCATTCCAAGCGCGAGTAGATCTATGTAGAGCTTGCATAGTCAACACCGAATCATCTATAGGGTCAGGATCCATATCGCGCTTGAACCCCAAATCATGAACAATGTTGTCATTAATTCCAAAAACCAATGAAGAAACAATACAATTAGCGATAAACCATCCCAGAAGAAACAATAAAATGAAAACAAAAGTGTGTGAATAATATGAAAACATAGTTTAATTGAAACAAAGTACATGCACCACAAAGTCATAAGAAAGTGAACTAATACAAGGAAAATATAAGTGGATGCGAAACATAAGACTTGAAAGAGCCTTTCACTATGAAGCATTAGGCAGTTGTTTTTGCTGACGACGAGAGCAAGTGCGTCTATTGTGTCCATCATCCTGCTTACACTTACTACATCGCAACGTTGTTGGTGTTTCTCTCCATTCCTTCTCTCGTTGCATATGACATGGTTGTTTCTGATTGCCTCTCCAATCCATCTCAGTGCGCAATCGTCTTGTTTGAGGACGACCTCTTTTGACTCGCTTTCGAGATGGATCAGACAGCAACGTGTGTGGAACTCTAGCGTTAGGCCAATAATCTTCGTGGGGAATGGGTTGGAAATTCGTAGCATAACATTGACTATACACAAACAATTTGTAGTATGACTCAATGTACTGACAGTGATCTATGGCAACACTGGCGCAAACTGCTTGGATATGGGAACATGGAATGCCAAAACACTGCCACTTCATACAAGTGCATCTACGAGCCTCCAATTTCACCACTTGCTTGTTAGACCCTTTTTCTCAAATGATAGCCACGTGCTGCAGTGATGACTTCAAATGTGTCATTTTCACGATTCACTAATGTAACATTGTGCCCTCCAGCCGCCTTTCCCCAATGTGACAACTTATCCAGTGCGTACTTTATGTACCTTTCGCCCTTTCCTAGGGCTGCACCTATTTCGTCACGTCTTTTGTTAAAGTAGGACATGACACGATAAAATGTCAGTTGCACTTCGCGCGCCTTTAAGGACCCCGTTAAAGCATTCTACATTTGTTAAAAAAAAAACATATATGTATTAGCTTCTAAACGTAATATAAATCAAACACATTAAATAAATAATAGTAACAAAATATATACACAATGAATACCCGCTAGATTTGTAGTCATCCATCCGTATCGATATCCTTTGTCGTATGCGTTGGTCCATTGTGTTCGATCAAGGTCATTAAACCACGCAATACATTCCGCATTAATTTGTTGAAGTTCTTTCATGTATGCCTTAAATTTCCGCGGTTGATGTTGTGCACCGGCTAAGTACACCATATCCTTTAATTCTTTGCTCCCAAATCTCATATTGAAATTACTGCATATGTGACGAAGGCAAAATCTGTGTTGAGCTCTTTCATAGGTCCATCCATTTAGAGGATTATTCATTGCCAACAATATACCAGAGTGTCGATCAGAAATGACACAAATACCATCTCTATCAGTCACATGATGTCGCAAACAAGCCATAAACCATCCCCAACTGTCTTGACTTTCCTCATCAACAATGGCAAATGCTAAGGGAAATACATGACTATTACTATCAACAACAGTGGCTATTAAGAGTTTTTGTTTCTATTTTCCATACAAGAATGTGCCATCAATTTGTATAATTGGTCTGCAATGTCTAAAGCCTGCAATAGAAGGTGCAAATGCCCAAAAAACCCATTTGAATACAACCTCATTGTTGGCATTAGGCTCGCCATGCCTCCAATCGACACGTGTCCCTGGATTGCTTTCTTGAAGAGCGGTCATCCACCGCGACAACATTTTATACGATTCTTCCCAATCTCTAAAGACTTTAGCAATTGCTTTCTTCTTCCCCAACCAAACTTTCTTATAATGAATATCATAACTGAATTTGTCCTTGATAATCTGATGAAGAACTGGAACTGAGATGGACGGATCTCTTCTCACCACATTTTCTATTTCACGGCATATAACGGTGGAGTCCAAATGAGCATGATCATTGGACAGTTTTGCATAGATACATGTATGTGGTCCTGCATATTTACTGATCTCAAACATTTCATGTGCTTTTCTTCTCGAACACCGCAACCTCCAATCACATCCATCTAAATATTTCTTACAACGGACAATCTATACATTAGGTGTAGAATGAGTTACCACAAATCGCCTGTGTCCTTTGATGATATACAATTTCACGGCATGTTGGATATCTACTTTAGAAAGGAACCGCATGCCTACATGAAATTCTGATGCCTCATTCCATAAAGACCTGGAAGGGATCATTGCATTCTCATGGATGGGTTGTATTGCCTCACTACTCAATTCCATAAATACAGATGAAGGTACGGCAAATTCACCTACACCCACGTGCGCACCATCAATTCCAGCAGCCTCTTCATCGAAAAAATCATCGTTCCCAACTTCGTTCGAAATTGGAGGACAAGATAATGAGCCATCATCGGCTATGACTCGATTTAATGTATATCGAATCATGTCATCATCAACATGATGAGCATCAACCCCTGCATCATCTACATCATCATCGCTACTCTCTTCACTAGTATCCACGTCACTACCACAATAGTCATCATCTTCCTCTAGTATTCAGATCATCACAGGAACGAGCATCCTCGTCTATTTCGGGATTTGTGGTCATCAAAGGCGATGCACAATGATTATGTTCAAAAATTGGTTGAGTACTAGGTCCATCTGCACTTACCACTATATTACAATTGGAACTAGTATATGATTGCCTCGGAACTAAATCTAAAAATAGCTCCATGCAATTTGGTGGTGAAAATTCTGCCACAATCTCCCAAGCATCTTTCAGAGTCGATTCATCAACTATTCGCAAAGGGACATAGTTGTACGTTCCAGTTCCAATGTACACAGGATATCGATATGTCATGTTTAATATCATTTTTTCATTGTCTATCTCCAATGAATTACAGATAAAACTCACAAGTTCCTCGTACCCTAAACCCATCTTCGATCTGAGATGTCGAATAGGCGGTTTCGTGTACGAAATCCCTGATGGTCCATCAACCATGACACCATTCATATAGCACACCAAAGTTACTCTTCGATCAACCATTATGGAATCTATATATGTAGAATATAATTGTTAATCAATAGAAGTGATGATAATTAATACACTCACTTAGCACAAATAAACTTAACAAGCTCCATCGTGTATTAATACTTTAATTTATTTCAATTCTTTATTTAAATCAAATAACGAAGCAGCTATCAATCAATTTGCAGTAAATAAGAAATTCCCCAATTGATGCACACAATATAACAAGGAGACTGCAAAAGTTCTTATTACTTCATCAACCCATGATAACCATCGATGCATTATATAAATATTATATAAATATTAAAACATTATATAAATATTACAACATTATATAAATATTACACCAACGAGACTGCAAAAGTTCATATTACTTCATCAAGCAATGACAGTTACAATGAATACGGTGGAGGATATGATTTATATATTAGTGCATGATTTCAACTTATTGACCTATGTCATGTATTGCTACATTTTCTAAATTTATACACTTTATTCGCTTTGAGACATAAACATAAATTTAGGGAAATTAATGACTAACACAATACCAAAACATTCTATTATTCTTCAATTTAGCATATTATTCTAATGTTGAATATCAAGCATACGACCCCAAAGAAAAGGCCTTTTTGGAACTAATTCATCAATGAACACAATTGGAAGAAGATTTTTACCAATACAAACGAGACCGGTTGTGAAGGCGAGCAGTGACGGCGGGAGGCAATGACCGACCAGCAGGAGGCGAGTAACGCCGGCGGGAGGCGAGGACTGACCGGTGGGAGGCTACCAGCAGTGCCGGAAGTAGGCGATTCGCGCCAGCGGGAGGAGACCACCAACGCCGGCAGAGGAGGCGAGCAGCAGCGCGGCGCAGAGAAAGCAAGCAGCAGCGCCGCGAGAGGCGATTCGCGTCGCGTCGCGGCGGGCGGCAATGCGGTCGGCGTGACTGCAATCAACCACTACGGAGAGGCGTCCTCGCGTCAAAGTTCCAACGCCGGCGGGATACGGACCACGGAGGCCGACGGACGGCGGACTTGCTGCTGCGCCGGAAGGGAGATGGATGCGGAGGCGGTCGCCGGTGAGAGAAAATAAGATGGGAAGTGAAGGAGGATGGAACGTGTGGGGTTTGGTTATGTTATAAAAAACTCTAGACCAGCACTTCGGGTGATGTGGCGGTGACGTGGCAGTGACGTGGCCGAAAATGTGTTAGTTTGGTAAAAAAAATTGTGGGTGTGTTGGGTTGATAAATATTATCCCCATATGTACTAATCAAGCAAAAAATCCTAGTTTAACAGTAATGTCGAATTCATCTTTCATGTGAAAAAACATTATAATTATATAGAGTCAAAAGGCAACCAATTTGTATTCAAAAGCAGCCAATAGTTGAGGAAAATATGGAACCAAACATCATAAGTTTTGTTGGGCACGTTGGATAAGATAAGACTTGCTAAATACTATTAAGAGGAATGCAAGAAGGGTGGCGTGCTTCCCACAAAGGGAACATCAAGATTCCACCTAAGTAATTAATTTGACCTATTCCGTGTCCAATTTTTACAACTTCTGTGCAATTTAGTTGTTATTAATCAACCTGATGAGAGTTTGAGACTATACTTTTTTTTATAAGAAAGAACAACAACCTGCCCACTATAAGGTTTGAACTTCTGCTCTCTTACCCAAGTAACTTCATACCAAATGAAAACCATAGACTTGGTTGGTAGAACCTGAGACTATACTTCAATTCACGCATTTAAAAGGAAGCTTTATCAACTCGGTCGGGTTGCCACAACAGGTAGGGGAAGGCAGGGTTATGTGAATTAAACGCACGACCTCGGTTTCGATTTTCCGATGTGGTATGCTCGTTCGGACCACTGGGATATGCCTAAGCCGATTATGCTAGGGCCTCATGAGAATAATGATCAGACTCGTCTAAACACTCACGGATAAAAAAAAAAAAAAACTTTATTAAGAGATGTATGTGGGTTATATCAATGCATTGATAATGTATTGATGTATGTTAATGTGTAAGGAAATGGGAACGAGTTGAATGTGTCCTGTAAGTCTGTCACAGGTTGTATTGGACCAATTCTATGTGTACTCAAGTGCAAGTGTACTAAGTGAGTCTCGGCCAAAAAAAACACAAAAAAAAAAAAAAAAAAAAAAAAAAAAAAAAACACTGTACTAAGCGAGTCAGATAGGACGAGTTACTAATGAGTTAGCTCATTCTCAGCTCACTAATTAAGGTGAGCCTGTTATGTACATTGGTTGAGTCCACACTCAGCGTGTCATCAATTATCTTAGGTCCCACTTGTATCACTCTAATTTTTCAGTTTCTATTAATAACACATCTATCTTTTATTATTTTATATTGAAGCTTCATACTTCATTAATTCGATTTCAAAGTTTGCCCAATATTTTTTTCTTGAGCAAATAACATAATATATCTTAACATTTAAGGTTTTTACAAATTTATTTTAACATTTCAATTTTGACAAATCAATCTTAATATTTCAATTTTTACAAATATATTCTAACGTTTTACTTTTTTACAAATATATATATATATATATATATATATATATATATATATATATATATATATATATATATATATATATAAAGGAACTATTTTTTCGTGATAAGCTCTCACAACGCGACATGTGGCATGTGAGAAACTCTCACCATGCGACATGTGACGTGTGACATTATGATATCATAATTCGGATTTATAAGAATAAAAAAAAAACACAAGTCATTAATCTTTCTCACAGGTAGAATATTAAAACACAAAATAGAATTTTAACTGTGACATCGTGACATCGTTAAAGTATAATTTCTATTTTCGTTTTTTTTTTTTTGCTATTTTTAGGTTATGTTTTTAATTGTTATACAAATATGATTTTTTGGTTTTAAATTTTTTTCGTAATTTTTTAATTGTTATACAAATAGAATTTTTTGTTTTTAAATTCTAATTTTCTAATTTTCATTTTTTGGCTATTTTTTAAGTTATGTTTTTAATTGTTATACAAATTAATAGGATTTTTTATTTTTAAATTTTAATGTTCGAATTTTCGTTTTTTTTTTTTGCAATTTTTAAGATTATGTTTTTAATTGCTATGATTTTTTGTTTTAAAATTTTAATTTTCTAATTTTCTTTTTGTTTGCTATTTTTTAGGTTATGTTTTTAATTGTTATACAAATATGATTTTTGATTTTTAATTGTTATACATTATATATTAAGTTATTTAAAAATAAAGTGATATCTATACAAAAATAATAATAATAATAATAATAATAATAATAATAATAATAAGTGAATATTGGGCCGTAAAGCAATAACAATTATATAAAATGAACGTAGCAGAAATTAGGATACTTATATAGATGTGTAGTAAAACTCGTAAAGATAAAATAAGAAATATAGAAATTCAAAGACAAGTAGGAGTAGCACAAATTGATACAAAGATTAAGGAAGGGCGAATGTGGTGGTTTGGCCACCTGTAAAGACGGCTTACAAATGCCCCTACTAAAAAACTTGACTCAATCAAATCCAATATTTCTATGCAATATTAGTAAAATTTAATGTTTTTATAGGTAGACCAAAGTTAACATGAAATGTATTAATTAGGAGAGATTTGAATGGTCTGTCAAAGCTCACCATCAATTGCACTTAATCAACATTTTTTTATATAATATTTTGATACTTAATCTTGCCCGGACGCACAACGCGGACGCCGACTAGTTTATCATAAAATTTCTTCACTTCCACCTTACAAATTAGAGCACATAAAAATCACAACATGATGAATTGGAAAAAAATTTCTCATTTTCAGCAAGATAACTAAAACTATTCCAAAACAACTCAAATTTATTCATAAAATACATTTACATCATTTCGAACGTTAAAATGTATTTGTAAAAATTGAAACATTTGAATAAATTTGTAAAAAACCTTAGTATCTTATACTATTTACCCTTTTTTTTCTTTTTCTTTTTTTCCTTTTGGTGCTCCTTGACCGCCCTTCGGTAATGCCCATGCCTTTCTCCATGAATTTAAAATCTCTAATAATTCGCTCAACCTAAACCTTGTTTATAGAGATTCTTGAGTAATGACGTAATGTCAAGTTCTTCCTTGAACTTAGAATCTTACGTACTTCTAGTTCTAGGAAGTGGTTAGACTGAGTAAATGTGACTTGAGATGAAAAACCTCCAAAAAAAACTGAACATTTTTTTGTGTTCTCCTAAATCAAATCTAGAAGACGTTCATACAAGTGTATTGAATAGATATCAAGCCCACCGAACAAAGCCTTTGCCTGCATTTCACTCTACAAAAGGTGCCAAGTAATTTCAACAAGACCAAAGAAGCTAATAACATAAGAGTCTTGAAGCAGCATAGAAAAAGCAATCAATGAACTCCAATGGGTGCTCACGGTCAAATGGATATAAACATTCCAAATTACAAGGCCAAAGAAAAAGCTCTTTGCCCAGAAGGCAAAACATTGCACAGTTAAAACTTGCAAATTACAAGACCAAAGAAAAAGCTCTTTGCCCAGTAGGGTAAACATCAGTTAGAACTAGCAAATTCAACTATATTGAATATGACAGCACCATAGATATCATATTCTCAATGGAAAAAAGTTCTCAGTCACACTTACACATCTGATATACCAGTGTCAAAACTTGTTTTTTGAAATAAAAAACCCAAGTCGATCACAGTAGAGCAATCTTTTTTTTTTTTTTTTGAGTAACCATAGGTATCCAGACACCTGACTAGTCCCACGGACCTCAAAATTGCAAAAAGAGACCACACAACCGGCGTAGAGCAATTTTTTCAAGAACATTATTCATAAATAATCAATAAATAACCTGACAAATACAAGACTTCTATAGTTTCACATATTCCAACCTCTCAGACTTCTCTAAACAGTACACTCCACATTGCCTCGACTAACCTCGACACTCTTTGTAAGTTAATTCACGCATATTGAACCACTATTAGTGCACAAAAAAGCAAAGCAAAGATGACTTTACCACAAAACATTAACTGCTTAAAACCTAGCCTTCCGCTTGCGGGCAGTGTATTTTGTGTCAGGTGGTACAATATTACCTTTTTTCCTCATCTGTTCCTTCTTCTGCAACACCCATTGTCTTCCCCTCACTTTCTTGGTTAGCTTCCGCTTCTTTGTAGGCCGATGCCTTTCTGAAATGGAGACCTGTTCAAGGAGCACATGCAAGATAAATTATGAGTAAACAATAAACTGTCATGAGATAAATAAATAAATAAATAAAGTTCAATCCCAAAATTCCCATCCCCTGCTTCATTGAAGAAGCAAACATGAAAGAGAAAACCCATGTTTCACATGGCTAACTTAGTGCTTGAACTGTTCCTTATTCTGTGTAGCTCAAAAGGGAACGAACGTTATCTTCTTAAATTCGCAAAAGTAAATAAAATAAAAACAAGAACAAAATATATGCCTCCTTTGAAGTGCCACTATTAGAAAGCTCGCCTAAAGAAATATATGGAGAGCTCGTTTGAAAGGAAGCTTACCGTTCGCTCATCTCCATCATCGCTGCTTGCATCAGAACAACTTTCTTCATCTTCAACTTTACCAGTTGGAAGGGCTGTGCTTACAGATGGTGGACCACAAGTAAGAACGAGGAACTCCTTTCTTCTTTTGGTACTGAGAAGAGGAACAATTATTAAGGTCACAAATTTGATACAGCACAGCGACAGTACCAATTGAAAGAATTGGCAATATATATATGAATATTTACTATTAGAGGAAGGAACTGTATTTGTGAAATGAACAGAAAAAAAAGGCCAAATCACATGATTCAAAACATTGTGCAAACTTTTAGAGATCACTACAGTTTCACGCCAAATGCACAAATAAAAGAACAAAAAATGTCGTGTAGGCTAGACTCTAGTTAATTCAAGTAAGGCCAACCCCTAATCCAGGCAAATAACCCATAACCCCCACAGCCTCCTCTTCGCCATAAATGGATCACTGGAGAGAAATGATAGGAACTATCAACTCCTTTGCAGCAATACTAAAGCCAGTGGCCATCGCCCAGCTGGAACATTTCATCTTCCAAGGTTTTCAGACTTGCAAATGGATTTACAAGGAACAAAGAGAGTGTCATAAGTCACTGCTTATGCGAGAAAATTGAACTTGTAATAAGATCTGCCAGTGTATGCTAAGGATTTTCAAGGAATCACACTCTAGTGTCAGAACCTCATACACTTAGATGACTGTGGCTGATACACAAAGCTTCTTGTAGATTTTAAGTAATCAATGACTGCAAAAACTAGGGGAAACCTGTAAACCATGACATTCGTGTGTGTACCAGTACACTAGGACATGCACGCACGCACATGCGCGCACACATACAAGGTAAAACATAAATCTTCCCATCTCATCCAATTGAATTAGAAAATAACTACAAAGCATATCACATCATAGCAATCCAGAAACATGCTAAGAGCTTGTCAATCTTACACATGGGATAAAAGTTAACTCCCGATCCTTGAGATTATATTATTATCACCCTCCAACAGGACCAAATCAAACTAAGTACTTGCCAAAAAATTATGATTGAGATAGAGGACCATTTCTTGTTCACTGTACATTTACTTAGTTACAATGGGCAAGGTCATTATTTGCAATGCATAAATTGCATGGGTCGCCTCGAACGATGGCTCGAATTCATTGACTAGAATTGTAAGACCAATGTGGCACTAAAGGGAAGGCAGTATCGAATGTAGTCTATTTAGATCATTTGAAAAGGGAGAAACAAATGGATCTTAAAGTGCATCACATTATTTACAGACTTGACTTAGGAGATGATTCAACACAAATGGATATTGCCAGAAAGGGCATCTGAAAGTAACAGAATTACATTTTTCAGATATTAGTAAAAGTTACAAAATTGAGGACTACTCGTCCTTTGTTGCATTACATTATTATTGTAAATGTAATTAATGTTTTTTCTTATAAAAAAACTTGAGCAGCCACTTGATTTTTGACTATCAAATACTTCTTCCTATTTCTAGTGCTATTAAATAACGACAGATTGATTTTTTATTGAAAAGAGAATACCATTTTGAGATCAGTATGAATATGGTTCATCTCTACAACTTCACACTTTTACAATTGCATTACATTAATTTCTTTTATTTTAAACTGAATCTTGCCATGGAAACATGAATTCTGAACCTGACCTTGATAACTGTTCTGAAAATGTAGTTAATCATTTTTAAAAAGAAAAACAAAAGAAAACAAGAAATAGCGAACAGGAACCGCCAGTAGTCTTATACAAGCCATTTGAAGTCAAATTATAAGGCCCACAATACGGAAGTGCACGTCAAGGCAAGATAACCAAAACACGCGAGATTATGCAGCAGTGGTAAGCATTGAAATGTGTCCGCTAATACAAATCCACTAATACTATTTTTGTATTACCTCTAAGAATAAATTATGCATAATCTTAAACATAGTTATCATGACTCAAAACCCCAATTCAAATTTTTGAATACCACAATTCGAGATTCAAATTGCAGCTCAACGATTAAAGTCCCTACACTGAATCCAAGAACCACTGAGTCCTACGATTCATGACTTGAACCTCGCAAGATTCACGATCCAAGCCTCATAATCGGCAATAAGTAACAATCTAGGGTTTTTCTCCTCTCACAATTTTTTATGGTGCACCAATTTCAGCTTATTATTATTTTTAGGGAAAATGCCAGTGACACCCAAAGTCACACCACGTGACGTGGCGTGCGGGCCCACGTCCTTAGGAGTCGTCCGTGCACGCCTTAGTATACATACCCGCATGTTATGCACCGAGAACTACGGGCACATACACATTTTCACGTGGGGCCTGCACGCCACATCTCACCGGTGTGACTTTGGGGTATCATTCTAGCAACTTCCTATTTTTAGATAGTTTTTAAGCTGGACTACTTATAATAATCATATATTTTGATTGCAGTTTTTGCATTTGTGACACAAAACCTATCTTAATTTTCTTAAGATTTTGTAGGCTCGTAAATTGTTGGATTACATAAGAATCACATATTTTGATTTCATTTTCTGAATTTGGAAATCTCTCTTGAATTTCTCTGTTAATCATGAACATATCCTATTAAAATAATGAGAAAAATAAATTTCTATAGGATGCGCCATAGTATCCTAAATTATATGACAGAATGATTCAAAATTCCAATTCGATTCAGTAGAGCCCCTAAACCATTTGCTTTCGATTCACAATTGCGACAACAATGAACTCCAAACAAGATTAGTTTTTTATAACAAAGATTTGTTCTTAAGTAACAACAAATTAGAGGTTGATAATATATAATTTTATGAATCATAGATTAATAAAATATGAATGTTGACAGTTAGAAAATCATTTGAAAATGATTCTACTTACATCTTAAATTATCATTAAAAAAAAAAAAAAATACTCCATAAGAATTATTTAGTAGGTGTGCTTTTTTGTCAAGCCAAGGGAATCAGTTATACAGTTAAGAGGAAAGTAATGATCCATCCTAAGCCCCATAAAAGCGACCTTAAATAAGATATCAAGTGTTGGACACTCGCTACTGGCCAATAATTGCATGGTACAATTAGAGGGAACCTAAACCAGGCAGTTATACAAGTTCCTTCAATCAGAGTGTCAAGGTAAAAAGTATTGGTGCATGGTAAGTTTTGTATGAGTTATAACTCCAGATTTTGGTAAAGTCATCAGCTTCTCGGCAAATGAAGTAGAATTTGTCAATAAGATTGAAATTCTAGCATAACCAAATGGTCATAGGATTCAAGATACCATGCTAAATTGTGAACCAAAAGCGAATCATTGAGGGATCGATTTAAGTGAATCGGGATTCGGATCGTTGAGTCACAGGATTCAAGATATATACTGAATCATATTTAAACTTATTTTTACCGTCATACTATTATTAGTAATATGGTAGGTATCTAATTAATAAAAGGAAAATTAAAAAAGATGTCCCAAATGTAGAAGCTTTAATCAAAAAATATGTGATTAATATTAGAAACCTAACAATGCTAAGAAAAAGATTTAGATACAAATTGAAAGAGTGTCACAAACGTAAAAATTGAAATGGAAATATGTGATCATTATAAGATTTCCAATAAAGCTAAAAACTATCTTCAAACACTAAAAGACTAAAACTAGTGAACCCTAAAAATAAAGAGAGCAGAAAAAAAGACCCAAATTACTGTAAATCACTCAATCGTATGAGATTCAAGTCTTGAATCGTTGAATTCTACGAGGTTCAGATCATGAATCGTAAAGAATTTTAAGATTCACAGGTATTGGGATTCAATACAAGGAATCGAATCGTTGTGTTGGGATTCTAATCATGAATCATAAGATTCAAGGATTCAAATTGGGATTCTGATAACTATGATAGTAAGATCTACAGTAAGATTGAAAACTTTAAAAAAGTAAAAACGCAGTGCAAATTACAAAACCAATTTCTACATCAACTGCGGTATCTCCACAACCACACACAGATGAATATGAACCGACACCAAACCCCCTACCAAACACAAAGATTTATACGAATTGACACTGCACCAAGGATGGAAAGCGAATATATTAGATCATACGATTTCATCATAGGTCATGCAAAAGTTTAAATATGTGAAATTGTGAAATACAACTTGCAGAGAAGTTCTTAATTTTAAGTTTGTTGATACTCCATTCTAAGCTTACAAAGAAAATTTCCAACTACTTTATGCAGAAAACCACTCAATTCAGAGCTTACAGATACTCCATAAAATGAAAATGAACACAATGATTCAAAAAGGCTTTGAGTAGAGACGTTACCTGTGGGGATAGTCAACAACCACGCCACCAGAAAATCCAGCACGCATGGCAAAGCTCGTGATCAACTCACGTTGCGCCACACTTTCAGGATAAACTTGAAACACTGCTCTGGCACCTCTTGCTAAGCTTCTATATAATGACCCAAAGAACGCCCTACAATAAGGTAACTCCAGTTTCAGTTGGATATTTTGGCTCAACTAATACAATCACATCATCAAAAACATACTTCAATCTCAGCCTTGGCTCATGGGAAGATTTGTCTGCATTGCACAACCACTGTTCAATCCAAAATCAAAACAAAATTTAATTCAAACGAAAATATACTCAAGGAAAAAAAGAGCTCACTGCTTGTAATGAAATAATTAAGAAACAAAAGCAACTGAAAACCTGAACAGCAGAGATGCTGATGGCTCCATCAATAACTCCAGTTCGCAAGCCTAATCCCTACAATATGCAAAATAAAATTAAAAAAAAAAAAAGGTTAAACAAGCAAAGAGAATTTACTTCAGTCATCAAACTACCAATAAAAAGGTCTAGGAAAAAGTTCCAAATATCAGTTCTCATAGATTTGCTTCTCGTAAAAAGAAAAGATTTTCTTCTTTGGAAATTTATAGTTAAGATAAAAGAAAAAGGTGAATCTTTCTTGTGGTAGTGCAACTCAAAAGAAGCCTTAATTTCCATATTAGATAAACAAAAACAAGAATATAGTTGTTTCAGATGAGGCTAAAACTTATTTAGAGACTGCAATTAAGGAATCTAATTAAGTTTAACGAAAAATCTTTTTTTCAGCTACATCCAACCACTGTAATATTCAAAACCCAAGATGCTTAATTTGATTACTAAAAAATGTACATCCCTAAGTTAAAAACACAAATCACGGTAACAGCTATAAAGGGCCTGAGCAGAACCAGGTTCCAAATTATGAGAGAAGAGATATAAAAGCTTTTATGACTGACAAGAATTAGCATAAAAGTACCTGACCCATGTCACCAAGTACAAGGTCACCCTCTACTTCCCTGTCCAGAGCAACATCTACATTGAGAAAAGATAATGCATATAAACAATGAATATAGTCAACAACGATTTTCTTAATTTAAAGACCTAAGCATCTAAAGTCTCATGAGGCTCTCAACTTAAGCCAGTTGAAGTCCCAGCTCAAACTAACAAGGTACAAGTCCCCTGCATTTTTGACTAAGAAGAGCCAAAGAAATGTAAGTGCATAACTAACAAGAACATAGCCTCAATCCCAAATTAGTTGGGGTCAGCTACATGGATCAAACTCTTCCATTGCACTCGGTTTAGTTCAATTATTGATATGCATATTTTACTAGCAATGCTAACAAATTTTGACAAGTACAATGCTAATAAATAAGTATATGGCAAAAGTTTCTTCATATAGTTATTATATAAAAATAAATATTTCAATGCAAGATTCCGAAGTCTGACTAACATACTATATACATTTAAACTTACACCACATGTCTAAAAGAATTTATTGTTGGACTCAAAATTGAAGTTGGAGACTTGGAGATAAAACCTAATTATCAAAATACCAATGCAATAAGTCAAGCAAATATATAATTTTAAAAGGCATTTTGCAAAAGGAGGCCACAAAAAGGAAAATTGAGAATTTAAACGACATCCTGTAAAAGAAAAACTGTGCAAGCCAAGTGAGTAATAGTGTAAAAGATTTCCTTGTTCTAGGACCTAAGTTAACCAAGTAGCAACCAACGTGCATATGATGCATCCAACCTCAAAGAGCTACCAATTACCAAATAACATTGTTACTTTGGGGGGAAAAAAGAATATACAAACCAAGCATTGCTTGCGAGATGTCCAAGCCAATCCAATGGTGTCCACTCTCAGACAAAGATTCTCCACTAAGCCCAGATCCACAACCTGTAAACACAAAAAGAAGAAAAGGTACGATCTTAAGCAATATCATCATTTATCCAATCCAAAAAGTAAGTAGGATCTAAAATCCAAAGCTGCATGCAAAAGTTTAATGTTAAAAAAAATTGGTGTAAGATAAAGATGATGAACCAGTGTTTTCAAGGTGTTGCCTAAGCAGCATTTAGAGGTACCCACCGCCTAGTTCTTAATTAGGCAGGCGATGAACCTAAAAATAATTTTTTAAAACTTTTCAATGAGGTCTCTGAAATATACAAAACTTATTTTATTATTTTATTATTTTATTTGTTTGAGAATATTTTATTATTTCAAAATGTGTGGAAAAGTGTAGAGGTGAAAATATGTTGATGAGAATGTGTAGATGAAAAAATATGTCCCTTATTATTGAGGGCTCTCTAAATAACTTAAAACTTTTAATAGGGAGGACTAAGTAAGTATATTTTTGTCCACTTATGCGCCGCCTAGACAAAGCGGGCCTAAAACGCCTAACACCGCCACGCCGCCTTGAAAACATGGTGATGAACGTGCCAAAATGAAAAAAATCAAATTCACTAAACCACAAGAACATACATAATGGGAACTAAACTATCAGGGGTGTAGTCAATAGACATTTTAATAGACTTTTGGTTACTTTTATAAGTGGATGACTTTTCTGAAGTTTGTAGATTTTCGTAGATTATTAAAAACTTTGATAAACTTTTATGTAAACTTCATTTTGATGACTTTTATTAACATTTAAGATTTTTTTGTGACTTTTGTGAACTTCTTAAACATGATTTTGATTGATACTAGTAAATTTTTGTGATTTTTATATTGAAACAAATATTTTGCACTTTATTATAAAAAATAGATGAATAATTATATTTCTTTTTCTTAAGAACTATTACTAATTTTTTAAAAAGTATTTTTGTTTATTACTAAAAAAATAATATATACATATTAATGAATTACTATCAAGATAGTAACATAACAAATAAGTAAATAAATATCAACAAAACAAATAAGTAGATGAATCATCTTTTAGCGGCAAAAAAGAACCAAGTAAGATCATCGTATGTAAAAATTTTGCACTTTTTTTTTTACTTAAAGTAAAAAAACTTATATTTTTCCTTAAGAATGATAGTTTAAATTTCTTAAAATGCACTTCTTGCATTTAAAAAAAAATACGATTATTTTCTCCAAAAATAATAATATTACACTTTTTGAGATTATAATTATACACTTAATAAACGAAATTTCTTTGTAAAGAAAATCCTATAAAAAAATGTAGAATGATGCAAGAATGAGATCTTGTTAATAACAGCAACATTTTCATTTTCATCAACATAGGCATTAGAGTATAATGAGTGATCAATGAAATCCATGAGTTGTGGAGTGGTTGGAGAAGTTGATAAAAACAATTGATAAGAAAATACCTTGTGAGCAATGAAGTCCTTATTTAATAAGGGACCAACAAAAATTAGAAGTCGTTTCTGAGTTGAGGTGAGGAGAAGTTGAATATTTTTTTTTGTGAATTTTTATACAAAAAATCTATAAAAGTCAAGATTTGTACCAAACCACAAAAGTCACCAAAAAATTAAATACACTTACTTTTATAAACTCTCTAAAGGTTTAAATCGAATACCCCACAACTTTTATAGACTTTTAAAAAGTCTATAAAAGTTCATATTGAATATACCTTACTTTTATAAACTCTATAATAGCTTTAATTGAATACATCTAAACTTTTTTAGTAATTAAAAGTAATCAAAAGTCCATTAAAATATCAATTAAATACACCCCTGTATGTATAGTGTACCTTAATGGTTGTTTGATTGTTGTATAATCTGGTTTGAACTAATCGAATCACGTATTTCTATCGAAAATAAATCGATCAACATAAGATGGTAGTGTGGTCTATTTTGTAAACACTACATTGCATATCTGATAATCTCTTGCATAACTCAAATCTAAACACACCTATATCAAGGAGAAGTCGAGGAATTCCGTCGTCCGGCAAGGCAAGAAGCTCCAAAGCCCTCTCCGAAAGCTTAGTCTAATTCAATTCAAAGCCCAGACATCATTAGAAAAATCGTCCAAACAAAAGAGAAACTAATAATGCAGAACTAGAATTATAGCAAGGAAATATGTTTACTTGAATGTGTTGAATGTGAGAAGAATTAGTGTACTTGCGAGCCTCGACATCGTTGTAGAAAATCTCAGGAGGAGCTTGAAACTCGGGCCTTGAAGACATCTGATCTCTGCAACAAAACCAAATCAGATGAAGATGGCGAAGGAGTGCGCAGAGGGTTTGTGGTTGGTTTTAGGCGATTGGATTCTAGGGTTTGCGTTTGAGATATTCTACATTGACACATAACAGCACGCACACCTCCGTGAACCGTTGGATATCCGACCCGACGGGTCGGGTAATAAAAAATCTTACCCGACTCTTTACCCGAGTTGGTGGGAGGGAGGTGTTACCCGATCCTTTTTACCCGAGTGGCAATGTGCACTTTTTTTTTGTTTTTTGGAAAATACATCCCTTTTTTAATCTCCCTTCAGTAAATGCAAACGCTTTTGAAACTAATAAAACCTTTTCATGCATCATCAAGCCCAAACTTAAGATGAATGAAACATCAAAACCTAATTGAAAAGACAACATAATAACTGAAAAGGCGCGATTTTTACTAAGTATAGGAAGGGTCGAATCCCAAAACCTACTCAAGCAATCAACTTCAATTCCAACCGATCAACAATAATCAACCACATCGGAAAAAAAAATCTTCAAAACAAAAACTAGGGAAGAAATCAACTTCGATTCCAAGGCATCCCATTTCAATTAGGTTTCTGAACAGCAACAAATTCGAACAACAACAACAAATTTGAACAAAAACAAAGAGAACACAGTTGAGACTTGAGAGAGAGGATACCTGCTAATTGAGGTCGAGGGAGACTGGGAGGCGAATGCGAGGTTGAGGCGATGGGGAGGTCGAGGCTTGTGAACAACAGTTACAAGTTGCCCTAATCACGAAGACACGAACCTAACTTCAAGTTGCCCTAATCACGCAGACACGAACTCAACTTGTCGGTCGGGTCGAAACACAAAAACAATTTTATTACCTGTTACCCGACCCGCGTTTGAAGGGTAACCGTGTAATTACCCGACTTCTACTCATCAACCTCATATACCATACCCATATACCATACCCATTGTCCATGGGATAGGTCGAGTCGGGTAAATGAGTATTTGGCTAGCCCTAACTGGCATGCGAGCTCACACACCATGTTATTAGGGTGCGACTTTGGTGCGACTTTGAAGTGTCATTGTAACATATTTCAAATAAATTTATAGAGTCAAGTTGATTTTAAAAAAAATTAAAACCCAAAAAATGAGCACGGAGAAAGGCACCCCAAAATGTTGAGGTGTCTCACATAAAATGCGTCTATATTGAGGTGCTTATAGGGCCACCCAAAAAAATTTATATCGCGTTTGTAAATTGGGAGGATAATAAAAAATTATTTTGTGCCCTCAAAATGCGGAAAAAATTGGAAACAAGTTGAAGTGAAAACGCAGAGGAGTTTGATTTGGAGTGGCTTGAGGCTTCAAGAAGGAGCTGCAGAGGAGGAGGAGACGACGAATAGCAGGGCTGTTGAGAATTGGCTTGCACTGGTTAATTTAGTGATGACTTTGATTGCTGTGTACGTGAATATTTATATTCCATTGACGGAGGCCACGTGGAAATTGAGCAAAAATAAGTGAATTAATTGTAAGTTAATATGTCTCTCATCTAGTATTTTTTTTCATGCTCTCATCTAGTATTTTATACAAATAAAGTTGACAAGTTCTCATTTCTCATTACCATGGTCTTTTAACGGTCTTTTTACTTGATTAATACGTTTGGGAGGAAAAATTATCAATCCAACACACCCACCAAACTATTTCCCAATCTAACACACCTTTTGCCACGTAAGCGCCAAATCACCACCACTAAAAAAAAATTTTTTAAGACGGAAAACGTGACTTAGAGTCACGTTTTCCATGCCATGGATGTCGTGAGTTGCGATCACGACTTCCATGCAATGGAAGTCGTGATCGCAACTCACGTCTTATCGTCGGCCTACACTTGGTATTTTTTCGCCGCATTTTTGATAAATGACATATTGTATGGCATTTTTGATTCTCAAGCACAAATGTTGGCTTAAACTTATAAATGTGTGGTTAAAAGCATGAGTAAAGGACAGATTGTTTGGTTACAACCAATGTAAAAGCATCTCCTATGCTTTTTATATATGTTATGATCTATTAAGAATGAAAAAAATAAAGGTGAAATTGTGATTGTTATTCTCCACTATTTGTTTCAACTCTAAAGTGAAAATTGTGGATTGGAAAGAAGTATTCTTCAATGCAATGGAAGTCAAGAGTAATTCCACTCAAATAAATTTTTTTTTTTCTTAGGCTTGTTTGATCACTTCATGCAAATTGATGCTATATATGTAGTATCCTTGCATGCCCCAAGAGCAAGGCCACATGAATCATGTCCACAAGCATGCATTTTCCCAACCAATTTGCTCTTGTGCTCTCACGCTACTAATTCATGAAAAATGATGACAAAGCTATTTATGAATCATGAGAGGAGACCATTGAGAATCCAAATACTTTAGTACCTTTTTCATACACATAATAGCATACACAACTTTTCAATACAAGAGGTTCAACACATCAAGAAAAACGTAGTTAAAACTCATAAAAAATAATGAACTTGAAAGTTGAATTGATATAAATGATGAAATTGGTTGGTGATCAACTACAAGGCAAAAATGAATGAGGAAATGACTTATAACAAGTATAGAAAAAGTCCTAGTCGACCCCAAATAATGACTTCCAGTCCCACACCGTGTTCTCTCGACGACTCGGACATTACGATTTCGTGCAAGTGGAATATCCGAATGACCCACATCAATGCGGATTTTGAGCATCTTCTGGTTGAATATCATCGTTGTCCCGCATTCCGCCATCCTGAGTACTTGTACTCCCAGATAAATTCATCATTATTGGACTTGCATGAAAATGGCGCGAAGATGTAGGTGCCGTGTCAAATGGAAAGGCTTCCATAGCCTCGAATGTCATGGTGGGAGGAAGCGAAGGAGTATGTGGAGTCCCAAACTCGTTGAAAGGCACCGATGGAGTATACAATGGAGTGTCATGCCTCGAAGGTGTATCAAGCATGGGAAGAATGATGAGAAGCTTGAAATGAACCGGGCATATTATGCATCCGATAATCTGCGTGTCTTTGCGATCAAAGTCGATGCGACTACATCTCTAATACGGCAATAGATACATCATCACCCAAAGTGTCAATCGATGAATTGAAGTAATGCCATGTGCCTACATATGAAATATTGAAGAAGCTTTATGCCAAAGTACGAGGAAAACAACTATTTGGCAAGGATTCATGACTGAAAAAAAAATCAAATTGTACTTACCAAGGCCTCAAAGCAATAGCTCCACGAGGAGACATGAATCGTCGTGTAATGCGACGATACCATAGCATATACGGGTTGTAAAAGTCCATTGGCTCCTCTAAGCTTTCATCGGTTGCAATATTGGAGGCACGTTCGTTCCACATGCGAGACATAAGCACTATGTTCTCGCGCTCCAATCCTTATCGGTCTTCCTCTCAAGTCAATCTTATGCAAAATTGAATGTATGTGCTCTGCATACGGGTGGTATCATTTGCCGAGACCGAATTGGCGCATGACTCTATCGGGATGATACATTTCGACTACACGAGAAGAAAATCAAAGGTGCTCTCGTTCGCCAAAATAGCACGACCACCGCTACAATACGCAGTAGGTCCATTATCACCGCCTCGGGATACGGTTCCCATATTACTGTAGTCAACAAAAACATTTTGATATGAATAAGAAACGCATATTAGATGATGTAAGTGTAAGGCACTACGTGGAGAAGTAATTCGGTTTGTCTCTTACTTCATCTGGTTTTTGCATGTCAATCATTTCTCTCGTACTTTGTCGGGACGTGCATTGATGCTCCCGTTGTCTCCAAAGCATGTTTCCACCTTCACAAATGAAAAAGAAAAACGCAATGCATGTATGTCGGCACATGTACATAGATATGAAGAAATTGAAATTATAATGTGAGAAAATAGTAATTACCTATGACCAAATGGAGGAGGTGGAAATAATTCTTCGTTTTCTAATACCGGTCTCGAAGAACGTTACCCATTATTGGTGCAAGAAACGCAACCTATCCCATGCCCATAATTGCAATAAGATGACTGGACTCGCTATCTCTGCTCCATCAATGTCACCGCAAGACATAATTGTCTATATAAGTGAGCTAGAGTTGCACTACCCCAACCGTATCTTGTCCAGTAGCCTCGAAATCTTCCAAAAATTGCAAATATGTGATGTGAACGAGGTTGTTCGACTTGTGTCGCAAATAGTGTTCCCCCAGAAGTTGCGGGATGTATGCTCTCGCATAGCGTTGCACTTCCACATCATTAGCATTGTCTGGGAGGTTTGGAAACCACCTTGAAAGTTGCCGAATTTGAATCCGCCCTCCGATCTGTTATTTTCTGGGAAATGGAATCCGAGTTGTGTGAAGCACAAGGCATCGTAATCTTGGTCGACGCGGCCGTAATTGGTAATCCATCGACCAAGCAACCCCAATATGATTTGTACATCTTGGAGGGTTATAGTCATCTCGCCGACGGGGAAATGAAATGTGTGAGTTTCGGCCTCCACCTCTCTGAGGCGGTTATGAGATGCCAATCAATTGAAATGAAGCCTACTCACGCAGATCCGTAAAATCCAACTTCCGAAGATGCCCAACTATGCGTGGATCCAGTTGGACCAACAGGTAGGTGAAGTGCGGTGAATTCCGTTTGATAGTCAATATACCAGGCTCCTATGAAGATATGAGATTTAAGTGCAATTAGTTAAAACGTGGCTATGCGGCTAAAAAGTCGAGAAACATGCGAAAATAAGTATTAGGGCCATTCCAAACGCGGGTAGATCTATGGAGAGCTTGCATAGTCAAAACCGAGTCATCTACGGGGCCGGGATCCATATCGCGCTTAAACCCAAAATCTCCAAAAAAAAAAACCCAATTTAAATCGGATAAAAAAAATCAGCCTTAAAAAAAATTAAAAAAAAAAAAAAACATTTAGAATGTGAGACATAAAAATAAAAAAAAAAAATTTAACATACAACATGACATGAACCACATGAATCATTAACATATAAAATCTCCAAAAAAACAAAGCCCAATTTAAATCGGATAAATAAAATCACCTTTAAAAAAAAATTACAAACAAAGTAGAATGTGAGACATAAAAATAAAAAAATTTTAACATACAACATGACATGAACCACATGAATCATTAACATACAAAATCTCCAAAAAAATAGCCCACGCGATTTTTGCTAAAAAAAAAAAAAAAAAAAAAACAGTAGAATGTATTTAAATAACAAAAAAAAAAAAAAACAAACGTAGCATGTGAGAACAAATTAACAAAAATGCAACATTCAACATAACATGAACCACATTAAGCATAAACACACAAAATCTCCAAAGAAATAGATCTTACAAAGTTGTTGAGTTCGGGTGGGTTGCGGTTCGGATCGAAGTTGACAATGGAGATAAGATATGCACCTATGGAGCCAATCTAGTGGAGCTCAAGGAAGGGATCGGTGGGAGTTGAGGGAAGGGATCGGTGGGAGAAAAAGAAAGAAGAAGGAAGAAGGCAATGAGAAAATGAAGGAAATGAGAGACAAGAAACCAGATCTGTTTCTTGTCTCGTCTCAAAGTGAAATCGTGACCTCGGGTCACGATTTCACTTTAAAGGAAATCGTTACCCGAGATCACGATTTCCTTACTTTAGTGAGGAAATCGTGATCTCGGGTCACGATTTCCTTATAAGTGAAATCGTGACCCGAGTTCACGACTTCACTCGGGAAAAAAAAAAAAAAAAAAATCTACGTGGCGCTTACGTGGCAACAGATGTGTTAGATGGGGAAATAGTTTGGTGGGTGTGTTGGGTTGATAATTTTTCCTCCCAAACGTACTAATCAAGGAAAAAACTCGTCTTTTAACTCTTATGTTGGTGTTTTGTATCTGTTTTTTTCTTAGGACTTGCTGCATTTTTTTCTTAATCTTGAAGACTGCTTTCACCACCAACATTCCTTCTCTTTAAGATCATCTCCTGACATTTTAAAACTATTAAAAGAATTGGCAGGTCATAATATGTCCTTCAACTCTGTAGTTTCTCACTTTTTGCCTTAGAAGTACAAGTTCTTATCTCTTTAGCTGGGGTTTTGAAAGTCAATGAAAAAAAAAGATAAATTCTCAACTTGGAAGTAGACTTCAGCCGATGTACAAGTGAGAATTAATACCAATATTAATGCAACTAGAAATTTGAGTCTTTAGGGAGTTTAATTAATTTCTCTTGTTAGGTTGATGGTGTTGGTTTTTGTGTGGGCCCCACACAAAATGGAAAAGTCCAACACATAAAGCAACGAATTGGTTGTGGAATAGGAATCTTGGAGAGAAAAAATAGGAAAGAAAATTGGAGTTAATTAACGAATTGGGGGATTTCTTCTAATCAGCCAGCTTTTGTGTTTTTTGGTAATTTTCTTTCTCTCTTCTAGATTGTGCGTTCAAGGCGGTGAATGCAACAACAATTTTCTCTACATTGAAGATACATCAAGATCTTGAATCTGAAGACTCGCGGCGAAGTCTTTGGTGGTTTCTTGGTGATCAAGAAAGGGTACAATTTGAGGGTGGAGTTCTTCAAGATCTTGGTGTGACCATTTAAGTTCTTTGAATGAGTTATATTGTATTTTCCTCAATTGAGATTCTTGTACTCTTTATTCATATAGTGGATTTATTCGGAGTTTGGCCCGTGGTTTTTTCCTCTGATTTGGAGGGTTTTCCACGTTAAATCTTGTGTTCTTTGTGGTGTGATTGATTTGGTGCATTATTCGTGGCTTAGTGGATTTTATTCATCTCGTCTCTCGAGTTGAAGGGGTTACTTTCTTGTTGAGTAACCCCAACAAGTGGTATCGTAGTCGCGGTTAGTTCGTGTTCGGGAATCTTTGTGGGAATCAAGATGGTGGATGATGATGATAAATCAAGCAATATGGTCAAGTTGACGGCTACGAATTGTTCAATTTGGCAACCGATGATGGAAGATCATCTTTATTGCAAGGATTTATTTGATCCAATTGAATTTGGACAAAACAAGCCAGAGAAAATATATGATGTTAATTGGAGGAAGTTGCACCAAAAAACTGCTGGGACTATTCGAAAGTGGATCGATCTCGTATTTATCACCATGTCAGCAAAGAGGTTGATGCACAGGAGTTGTGGAGAAAATTGCAGAATTATGTGTGAGAGGAAGGGGGCTCGAACAAGGCTTCTCTAATTAGAAGGCTTGTTAATATGAAGTACAAAGATGGGCGGTCGATGATAGAGCACTTGAATGATTTCGAAGCATTGATCAATCAATTAAGTGCTATGAAGATTGTGCTTGAGGATGAGTTACAAGCACTTTTACTCTTGAGCTCGTTGCCAGAAAGCTGGGAAACCTTGGTGGTGTCTCTAAGTAATTCTGCTCCAGGCGGTGTCTTGTCTTCATCCATAGTGCGGGATAGTCTCTTTGACGAGGAGACTAGGAGAAAGGATAAAGGCATTGAAACTTCACAAGCTCTTGTTACTACTGCAGAACATAGAGGCAGAAGTCAGTCTAGAGGTCCGAGGGGGCGGAGTAAATCTAGAGGCAAGTCTCAAGGAAAAGGAAAATTCTCTTGTTATCATTGTGGCAAGGAAGGACACATAAAGAAAAATTGTAGAGTGTGGAAAAGAGAACAAGAATGATGAGAAAAATCAAAATAAAGCGAATGATCGAATACTACGGCTGCTATATCAAATGCAATTGAAGACTTGGTTGTGCTTTCTTTAGTTGAGGATCAAGGTCATGTCACTAATACAGATAGTGAATGGGTTGTTGATTCCGCAACATCCTTCCATGCTACTCCGATGAAGGATTTCTTCTCTGTTTATCGAGCAGGGAATTTTGGTAAGGCAAAGATGGGGAACAACAGTTTTGCGAGATATAGTTGGCATTGGAGATGTACGTGTGCAGACAAATATTGGTTGCACGGTAATTCGAAAGATGTGCGACATGTTTCGAATCTGCGTCGAATTTGATTTCTACTCATGCTTTGGACCTAGATGGTTACTACAACATCTTTGGGGGCAAGGAGTGGAAACTCACCAAAGGCTCAATTGTTGTTGCTAGAGGAAAATTGAGCTATACACTTTACAAGACTCAATTGAAGACCGTCGAGGTGACACGAACGCAATTGAAGATGATTCTTCACCGGATCTCGTGGCATAGGCGGCTAGGTCACTTGAGTGAGAAAGGGTTGCGGTGTTGGCAAAGAAGTCTCACATTCCCTTTGCCAAAGGTAAATATTTGAACCACTTGTGATGATTGCTTATTCGGTAAGCAACATAGAATTTCTTTTTCTTCATCATCCGAAAGAAAAAGAAATTTACTTGAGTTAGTATACTCGATGTTTGTGGTCTCATTGATGTGGAAACTATGGGAGGTGGCAGATACTTTGTTACTTTTATTGATGATGCTTCACGGAAGGTTTGGGTGTTTGTGTTGAGAACAAAATGTCAGGTTCTTGAGTACCTCAAGAAGTTTCATATGATGGTGGAACGAGAAAAAGGCGTATCTTTGAAGTGCCTTCGTAGTGATAACGGGGAGAATACACTTCAAAGGAGTTCGAGAATTATTGCTTCCAGAACATGGAATCGGACATGAGAAGACTGTTCGGGTACTCCTCAACATAATGGTGTTGCTGAAAGAACAAACATAACCATCCTTGATAAAGTCAGATGTATGTTAAAAATGGCTAAGTTGCCCAAGTCGTTTTGGGGTGAGGCTCTCAGTACTGCTTGCTACTTGATGAATCGCTCTCCTTCAGCACCATTGGAGTTTGATGTTCCAGAGAGAGTTTGGTCTGGGAAAGATGTTACTTACTCTCACTTGAAGGTGTTTGGATGCAAGGCATTTATGCATGTGCCTAAGGAGCAGAGACATAAACTTGATGATAGAACTGTTCGTGTATCCTCTTGGGATTTGGAGATGCGAGTTTGGTTATAGGTTATGGGATCCGAGAGAAGAAAAAGATTGTCAGGTCCCGGGGATGTGGCCTTTCATGAATATGAGACCATAGCAGATTTGAAGACATCAAAGAAAATCATAGTTGATGATGATGATGTTTCTGGATTGGAGTCTTCTTCCATTACTGATGCCACACATGAGGGAGACTCATTTGAAGAACATGGGGTTGATGTGTCAGAACCAGTTGATGATGCTGAGCAGGGGGAGCAAACTCCTCCACCAACAGCTTTAGTTGAACCTTCACTTAGAAGGTCTGAGAGAGGGTTGCTTCCTTCTACTAGGTACCCCAGTTCTAATTATGTTACAATTACAGAAGAGGGGAGCCAGAGAGCTTCCAGGGAGTCCAGATTCACAAAGAAAAAGCTCGATGGATGAAAGCAATGCAGAGGAGATGAGTTCTTTGAAGAAGAACAATACTTATGGTGGTGGAACTTCCAAAAGGTAGAAAACCTTTGAAGAATAAATGGGTGTACAAGTTAAAGAGAGATGGAGATAATCTAGTAAAACATAAAGCTCGTTTGGTAGTGAAGGGGTTCAATCGAAGAAAGGAATTGACTTTGATGAGATTTTTCCCCTGTTGTGAAGATGAGTTCTATTCGAGTGATTTTGGGTCCGATCGCTAGCTTGGATCTTGAGCTTGAGCAGTTAGATGTGAAACCGCATTCCTCCATGTTGATTTGGAGGAAGAGATTTATATGGATCAACTGAAGGATTTGAAGTAACGGGAAAAACACATTTGGTTTGCAAGTTGAAGAAGAGCTTGTATGGATGAAACAAGCTCCAAGGCAAGTGGTATAAGAAATTTGACTCTTTCATGATGGGTCAAGAGTACACTAGAACAGATGCGAGATCATTGTGTCTACTTCAAAAAATTTTCGGATGGGAAGCTTGTGATCTTGTTGCTCTATGTTGATGATATGTTGATAGTGGGGCATGATGTTTCCTTGATTGGAAACTTGAAGAAAGAATTATCTTGTTCTTTTGATATGAAAGACTGGGGCCTAAGAAACAAAAAGATTCTTGGCATGCGAGATCATTCGTGACGGGGAGATCCAAAAAGTTATGGGTGTCACGAGAAAAAGTATGTTGAGCAGGTCTGAAGCGATTCAATATGAACAATGCTAAGCCAGTTAGCACACCTCTTGCTAATCACTTCACACTTAGCAAGAAATCATGTCCCTCTACTTCTATAGATATAGCGGAGATGTCGATATTCCTTACTCCTCTGCAAGTTGGGAGTTTGATGTATGCGATGGTTTGCACCCGACCAGATATTGCTCACGCAGTTGTGTGTCAAGTCGTGATTTCTCTCAAATCCTGGAAAAGTTCATTGGGAAGCAGTGAAATGGATTTTGAGATATTTGAGAGGTACTTCGAAGATGTCTTTATGTTTTGGGGGCTCGAAACCTACTTTGGAGGGATATACAGATTCAGATATGGCAGGTGACCTTGATGGCAGAAAATCTACTTCAGGGTATGTGTTCACTTTTGCAGGGGGAGCTGTATCTTGGCAGTCAAAATTGCAAAAGTGTGTTGCTTTGTCCACGACAGAGGCAGAATATATTGCTATAACTGAAGCAAGCAAAGAAATGCTTTGGTTGAAGAGATTCCTTCAAGAGTTGGGGTTGAAGCAAGAAGATGGGTATGCAGTGAACTGTGATAGTCAGAGTGCTCTAGATTTGAGCAAGAATGCTACTTATCATTGCCGCACTAAGCACATTGATATCCGATACCATTGGATTCGAGAAGTTGTGAATGATCATGAGATGAGTCTGAAGAAGATTCACACTGATAAGAATCCGGTGATATGTTGACGAAGGTGGTGACTCGTGAGAAGCATCAATCCCGCACCAAGTTGGTGGGGGAAATTTGAGTTGTTATTGAGCATCAAATATGATTGAGATCTCCCCATGTGTTGGAGGGGAGATTGTTGGTTTTGTGTGGGCCCCACACAAAATGGAAAAGTCCAACACATAAAGCAACGAATTGGTTGTGGAATAGGAATCTTGGAGAGAAAAAATAGGAAAGAAAATTGGAGTTAATTAACGAATTGGGGGATTTCTTCTAATCCGGCTTTTGTGTTTTTTGGTAATTTTCTTTCTCTCTTCTAGATTGTGCGTTCAAGGCGGTGAATGCAACAACAATTTTCTCTACATTGAAGATACATCAAGATCTTGAATCAAGACTCATGCGAAGTCTTTGGTGGTTTCTTGGTGATCAAGAAAGGGTACAATTTGAGGGTGGAGTTCTTCAAGATCTTGGTGTGACCATTTAAGTTCTTTGAAGGAGTTATATTGTATTTTCCTCAATTGAGATTCTTGTACTCTTTATTCATATAGTGGATTTATTCGGAGTTTGGCCCGTGGTTTTTTCCTCTGATTTGGAGGGTTTTCCACGTTAAATCTTGTGTTCTTTGTGGTGTGATTGATTTGGTGCATTGTTCGTGGCTTAGTGGATTTTATTCATCTGTCTCTCGAGTTGAAGGGGTTACTTTCTTGTTGAGTAACCCCAACAGATGGAAAATCATTCTTTGAGTAGCAGTTCAATGCTTCCACAGACTGAATGTCCTAACATTACATACAATCATTCAGTAAGCCAGAAATTTGATTAATTGGTTAATTCTGGTATGCCTCTACCATTCTCTTCATTTGGTATGCCTCTTTCTTACTATTCCTTTTTTATATCTGTTTTTATTACAGCGAGTGATTCAGTTTGTTCTTAAACATGTTGTTGGGTGACTTTTGTTTTTAATTCCTTCTCAATCGATTTACTTGTTGGACATGATGCCTCAAAAGTTAGTAACACAGTAGTTTCTGGCTCGTTCTGTGGACATACTTGTATTGCCAAGCGAGCCATTTAGATTGTAGGGTCTGCTTTACATGATGCAATTCCTGATCTTTACTTTCGCTTATCACATTGCCTCTTTCAGATTTAGCTTCGACAATCTTTTCTCTGTGGTTTGATGTTTGTTACTTTAGTTTGTAGATTCTTGAAGTGCGTTTGAGTAGGTTCACATTGTCTCTGATTTTTGAACTGGAGCTGTGCCATTTGGCCCATTTCTCCATCAATTATTTGATGAGTATGTTTTTTTTCTTAGTGATAGGGAGGGCAAAAGTTCTTATTTTTTTCAAAATTTTTCTTATGGACTAATTATCATCATAAACATCTGTTCTGTTATGCACGTTGGTCATGGGAATGTTCTGTGATGAATTTTCTGTTGAACTTTGGAGTTCAAATTTTGTATTGTAAAGTAACTAAACCTTTAATCCCGCATAGGAGAGAAAGGTTTGGTTTCACACTTAAAATATGATCCAACACACTTCAATATTGTTTAAGTGAGAAGTGGGTTGGAGTGAGTGGACCATGGGGTTTCACTTGGTAGTCACCCTATTTAAATAATCTTTGACAATGGCCTTGGGCCTTTGGTTTGTTCAAGACTTAGCCATTCATAAACATAGTTTTTCCTTTTTTTTTTCGTTTTTTTTTTTCGTTTTTGAATAAATCAAAAAAGCACCAACAGTTGCTAAGTTCGAATTAAGAAGTTAATTAACTATAAATTAGTGGCACACTAATTAAGACCACTAATTAGATAGTTATTGGAAAACTGTCCACGAATTAGACAGTTAGATAATTCTCTATAAGAGAAGAGTCTATTGACATAGAAAAATAAGTTTTTTCGAAATCAAAATTTTATGTTATTTGTGTTTTTGAGAGAGTCGATTTTGCAGTTTGAAGGTTCTTTGATTGATGTTTTGATCAAAGAGCAAACCAGTTGTATCCTGGGGACATAACTCCTAGTTGGAGGAAATTTTTTGTCTTAGGTCATTGCACTGCAAGCCTCTGGTACACTTTGTTTATTAATCTTCTTAATTATTTAATCAGCATGTTTAGTTGCTTGTGATAACAGTGCCACGTTCAGATTTATGCTTAAATTAGATTGCTTGGTCTAACATTTTCAAACCTAGCTATTATGTTATGCAGTTTAATTCTGCAGCAAACTTTTTTATTATGCTGGTCACTTGCGTCGTGAATTTTCCCCATACAAAACATCAACATTATGAGGAAGTAGTTGGCCGAACTGGCATTCAGACCGTGGACTCTACAATATCTTCTTAATGAATTAGTTTCTTGTGTACGCTAAGAGAGTGATTTAGGTGATTTGAATATGGTTGGTCAGTCATACTTTGTAGGAGTGGGTATATATTTTGTTTATAATCATTTTGTGTTGGTATTAGAGCACATAAAGCCTGGTCATAACTTAGCATTTATGTTGGGGAAATGATTTACGAATATAGTAGCATAAGCAACCGAACATCTAACACGAGGCATCAAATTAGTATCTTAATTAGGAAACCAAGTAATCAACTATTAAGCATTAGAAATTAATTTCTTTTGTAATTCAATTATGTTTAATGCATGCTCTATATATTGTTTAAGTTATTGTTTTTGCTCAATTATATGTAGTCTTCATTTAATCTAACTAACTATGCACTTCCGTGATGGAAACTAGCATTGCTTAATGAAATATGGATTAAATTAGCTATGTGCGTACTAGGATTGTTGGATGAAATTCTCCTAATAAAAAACAAATACTGTAATAAACTTGAACAACGAAGAGCACTATTTGAAATATTGTTACCGTTGCACAATGATGTAACTTTATTAACCATTTTGATTGAGAATTTTGGCTTTGAGCAATTATACCAAACTTTCACCTAATCTGAGCAACCAAAAAACTCTAGAGGGTCTTAACTTTTAAGAATCTATATATACAGTGATACATATGTTTGCTTTTGACTAGCTTTTTCACAATAAGCTAGGTATTCATTGAAAAAAAAAAAAAAAAAAAAAAAAAAAAAAAAAAAAAAAAAAAAAAACTTGTTGCCTGAAATTGTGAGCTCTGGAATGATAGCAGCTAGTTTGATATGATTTTTTTTATTTTTTTTTTTTTTTTTTTTTCCTTTTTCAGTTAGGTGGAATCACAAACTGTGTGGAAGTTGGAGTCAAGTCCCCACCGTGTGGAACCCATCATGTATGGAATTTTTATTAGCACCTTTTTCTCTATCCCCGCTGTGTTTGCTACTGTTGGGACTTCATTTGTGTTTTGTTCTTCAATCATGGCTGATGCTCTTGTCTCTTCTCTTCTCGATTTGATCTTTGGTAATCTGAACTAATCCCTAGTCCAGGAGTTTGGATTGGCATAGGGGCTTCAAGAAAGAGCTGCAAAAATTGGAGAGCACTTTGTCAACAATCCAAGCAGTGATCCATGACGCCGAGGAGAACACGACGAAGAGCAAGGCTGCTGAGAATTGGCTTGCCAAGCTCAAAGATGTGGCTTATGATGCTGATGATGTGCTTGATGACTTTGCGACTGAAGCTCTTCTTCAAAGGCCTGAGATCCGTGGTGGAGCTATAAAACAAGTATGTAACTTCTTTTCGAGTCGCAATCCGTTATTGTTTCGTTTTAAGATGGCTTATAAGATTAAGAATGTTGTGGAGAGGTTGGATACAATTGCTGCAGAGAAGGCAAAGTTCCATTTTAGAGAAGGGGTAGTGGACAAGGGAGATAATAGTGATGCTGAGAGAAGACTCACCAGTTCTTTCGTCACTGAGCCAGAAGTTTATGGAAGGGATGAGGATAAGGAGAAGATCATTCAATTGTTGCTAACTAATGTGAATAGGCATTATGATGTTTGGATCTATGCAATATTCGGAATGGGTGGTATTGGCAAGACCACAATTGTTCAACTGGTCTATAATGCAAGGGTCGAAACTTCGCTTACTTAAAATTTAAAATTAATTCGAAGAAGTTAACTTCGACGATGAAAGTTTGACAAAAATTTGCCAATGTACGAAAGTTTACTGAATTTCACTTTAAAGTTAAAAACTCAAGTTTTTCGTAGAGATCTTTAGAAATATACTTAATCATACAACAATAATGCATAAAACTCATATTAGCGAATGATATTCCAAATTTGAAGTATATTTTTAGTATAAGCGAAGTTTCCGAAGTTTCATTCGAAGTTTTCAGTCGAAGTTTGTTAAACTTCCACAAAACATAACAATTTTACTTCATGTTTTATGAACTTCTATCGATGTTTTCGAAGTTTGGTCGAAGTTAGCCGAAGTTGAGTCAAAGTTTTGCAATTTTTTAACTGCCCTTGAACTTCGCTTTACTCACCTCAACATCGACAAACTTCGCCCGCGATTTTTTAAACCATGCTATAATGATGAAAGGGTCGAGGAGCATTTTGAGCTAAATGTATGGGCTTGCGTCTCAGAGGAATTCGATGTCAAAAGATTGACAAGAGCTATCATTGAGTCTGCTGGAGAAACAATGGGTGATCTATCAGAGTTAGACCCAATGCAGTGCCAACTTCGGGAAATATTGAGTGGAAAAAGATTCTTACTTGTTTTGGATGATGTTTGGAATGAAAGAGTGGAACAAGTTAAAATCTGTTTTGAGGTGTGGAGCCAGAGATAGTTCAATAATTGTGACGACGCGTATTGAAAAGATTGGAAGGATGATGGCCACGCTTCCCTGGGGTTTTTCAAAAAATAGGGCACATTTACATTTTATTTCACAAAATAAGGTGGTGTATTTTTTTTTTCTTCTGAGCAGGCAATATCGCCTTTTCAAAAAAGCGCTATATCTCGTGTAAGGGCGGTCCACGTGGACCGCCCACGTCACAAAAAAAGTCCACGTGGACGGATAGCGCTTTTGAAAAGGCGATATCCATGTAACCGGTCCACGTGGACATCCTACGTGGAGATCGACCGAATAGCGCTATGGGTGAATAGCGCCTATGGGTTGTACGGGTTGTCCGCCTCGCAATACGCGCTATTCGTGTAACCGGTCCACGTGGTCATCCTACGTGGACATCGGCCGCCGCAGAATAGCGCCTATGGGTTATGCAGGTTGTCGCCTCGCAATACGCGCTATCCGTGTAACCCGAGGTGGCAACTCATACCAAGTTACATGGATAGCGCGTATTGCGAGGCGGACAACCGGTACAACCCATAGGCGTTATTCTGTCGGCCGATGTCCACGTAGGATGACCACGTGGACCATAGCGCGTATTGCGAGGCGAACAACCCGTACAACCCGTAGGCGCTATTCGGTCGGCCGATGTCCATGTAGTATGTCCACGTGGGCCGGTTACACGGATAGCGCTTTTGAGCGCCTTTTCAAAAGCGCTATCGTCCACGTGGACTTTTTTTGCGACGTGGGCGGTCTACGTGGATCGTCCACGTCGCAAAAAAGTCCACGTGGCTTTGATAGCGCCTTTTGAAAAGACGCTATTGCCTCTCAGGAGAAAAAAAAGTACACCACCCTATTTTTCGAATTTAAACTAAAAACATTAGTATTTTTGTAAAACATTTCGCTTCCCTTGCATCAATTGGGACTTCTATCAAAGGACGATTCATGGTCTTTGTTCAAAAGGATTGCATTTGACTCTCAACAAAGGGGGCACCATCCAGATTTCATAACGATTGGTGAAGATATCGTGCAAAAGTGTGGAGGCATTCCTTTGGCAATAAAGGCGTTGGGTGGATTGTTACGATTCAAAGACAAAGAAAGTGATTGGCTAGCTATCAAAGAAAGTGAAATGTGGGATATGCCAGAGGAAGAGAATGGCATCTTACCGTCTTTAAGGCTAAGCTATAAGCATTTGCCATCACGCATGAGGCAATGTTTTGCTGCTTGTTAGGGGTGGGCAAACCGCGGTTTGGTGATTTTCTAAACCACCACCAAACCGCGAACCACCAAAAATGCAACCAAACCGAACCGCGGTTTGCGCGGTTTGTGCGGTTTGGTTTCGCGGTTTTGGTGCGAGGCGAGCGGTGGACGTTCGCGCGGTGGAAGGCGCGACGATGGCGATGGATTCGGCGGCGGCGGTGAGACGGTGAGTGAGGAGGATGAAGGAGACGGCTGGAGTGAGAGGAGCGCCACGGCGGGAGTGAGATGAGAGAGGAGCGTTGCGGGAGTGAGGAGAGAGGAGCGCGCGGAGTGAATGACCCGGCGGGAGTAAGAGAGAGAGAGGAGCGCCGGCGGGGAGTGAGAGCGGAGAGACGAGCGCAGCTCCGCGGGAGTGAGAGCGGAGAGACGACGCAGCGCCGCGGGAGTGCAGCGCAGAGACGAGCGGGAGTGAGAGCGCAGAGACGAGCGGGAGTGAGGAGTTTTTTTTTGTTATGTTTTAGGGTTTTTGATATATGGTGGTTATTTACCAAAATGCCATCGGTTTGGTTAAACCGCGGTTTTCTCACGTTTTCCAAAGCTGCGACCAAACCGCGAGCTTTAAAAACCAAACCAAACCGTGCGGTTTGGTCGGTTTGGGCGATTTTTCAAAACCGCCGCCCACCCCTATCGCTTGTTGCATATTCCCAAAAGATCATATGCTTGAAAAGGAATATTTAATCCAATTATGGATGGCCAATGGTTTTATTTCTTCGAAAGGACAAATGGATTTGGAAGATGTTGGTCATGAGGTATTTAATAATTTATTGGGGAAATTTTTTTTCAAGAACCGGCGAAAGATGAATTTGGCAATATAATTTCGTGTAAGATGCATGATCTCGTGCTCGACCTTGCATTGATGTTGTCTTTTCTTATCTATATAACACTTTTAATTCAATCATAAATCATAAAATATAAACATACCTCCTTCCATTACCAATAAGTTTAAGAATGTTTTTCTCCTCTCGCCTTCTTTCGTAATACCGTTATCTTTGATGGCGAGATCTCAATGCGGTTTTAAACAAATTATATCCCAATAATCTGTTTTCTGATTATTGGGTCCGTTTATTTTGAAGAGAGAGGGAGGGAATTAAAACCCCGTACTCGAAACATTTATGCTCAAACTACCATCAAGTTGTGGGCCCAAAACATGAAGTACGTAACAATATAATATGGGTCACATATAATAGAGATTAATTAGGAAAAGATAATCTAACAATCTCTCACTTGACCCATGTTATGACTTGATGATTCAAAATAAAATATAATTGCGCACTTTTATTGAATCTATCAAATCACTTTTTCATGAATTAAAATGATCAGATCATAGCGGTCACAAGTCATTTAATCAACATGATTCCTTCCATGTATCACAATCAACTCAACCATTATAACTGTCATAAGGACAATTCAACCCTCTAACTATAATGTTATCTCATTGAAATATAATGAAGATAACAAGTACATAAGCAAAGACAAAGTCTGTAATAGAATTCACAAGTGTCATGACAATAATATGAGCAATACAATTATTAATGTATGCATACATACCACAATATTATGTTAACAAGGATTTGTCTATAATGCCCATACGTTCAACATGGCCAATAAACGTTTTGGGCGGTAATCCCTTAGTTCACGGATCGTTATCATCAAATCGCACCAATATGCTCAATTGACACTCTTTGTTTTTTTACACTTCTTTTTGACAGACAAGTACTTCAAATCCATGTGTTTTGCACCTTTTGAATACTTGTCATTCTTTGAAAAGAAAAGCTCATTGCGGAATTATCACAATATAGCCTTATAGGTCTAGCTATACTATCAATAATAGCAAGTCATGACACAAAATTCCGCAACCATAATGCATGAATAGTGGCCTCAAAGCATGCCACGAATTCAGCCTCCATAGTGGAAGTAGCGATTACGATCTCGTTTCGCCTCTTCCATGAAAGCGCTCCTCCAGACAATAGGAACAAGTAACCGAATGTAGATTTCTTCGAGTCCACACATCCGGCATAGTCCGAATCGAATACCCAATCACTTCGAGATGACTCGACCGTTTGTAGATCAACATGTAATCTTTAGTGCCTTGTAAGTACCTAAGTACTTTCTTTGCGACTTTCCAATGATCCATTCCAGGATTACTTTGATATCGACCCAACATTCCAACAAAGAAAACCGATATCCGGTCGAGTACAAGTCCTGGGCATACATTAAGCTCCCAACTAATGACGCATAAGGAATACATTTCATTTGTCGACGTTTCAAATCATTACGAGGACATTGCGTTAAACCGAACTTGTCCCCTTTCGAATTGGAACTATTCTTTGCAGAGCACTTGTCCATTTGAAAGCTCTCTAATACTTTATTGATATATCCTTTCTGAGACAAACCTAACAATCCTTGTGATCTATCACGAAATATCTCTATTCCTATCACATATGATGCCTCACTCATATCTTTCATTTCAAAATTTATAGAGAGAAATCTCTTTACATCATGTAACATAGCAACATCATTCGCAGCAAGAAGAATATCATCAACATATAGTACCAATATAACAAACTTGCTCCCACTGATCTTCATGTATATACACCGATCAACAGTGTTTTCTACAAAACCATATGACGTAATGGTATTATTGAACTTAATATACCATTGTCTGGAAGCTTGTTTCAATCCATATATTGACTTCTTCAATTTACACACCAAGATTTCTTTTCCGTGGTCAAGAAACCTTCGAGGTTGGTCCATGTAAACTTCCTCTTCTAAGTCTCCATTCGAAAAGGCGGTTTTCACATCCATTTGGTGAAGCTCGAGGTCATAATGAGCTACTAAAGCCATTATAATTCTTAATGAGTTCTTCTTTGAAACTCGGAGAGAAGGTCTCTTTATAGTCAATGTCATCCTTTTGATTGTAACCTTTGGCGACAAGTCCGGCTTTATGTCTTTCAATATTGCCATGTGAGTCTCGTTTTGTTTTGAAGACCCATTTGCAACCAACTTGCTTTGCACCTTCAGCAACTCGACTAATTCCCAGACTTTGTTGTCATCCATTGATTTTAACTCGTCTATCATGGCATTAAACCATTTTTCGAATCATCATATTTCATGGCTTGTTTGAACGAGACATGATCATTGTCAATGCTCAAATCACATTCAAGTTCAAGTGAATAAACCACATAGTCATTTGAAACTGCTGGTCTTCTTGTCCTTACAGACCTTCGTAATGCTATTTCTTGTGGTTCTACTTGATCATTTACAACTTGTGCATCATTAGTTGGTTCATTAACAATAAGTTCATTTTCCTCATTTGGAACAATGATTTGTTGTCCGGATTTATTGCGTAACCGTGATACAACAAGAGGAACAACAATTTGAGGAGAAATGATAGATGTAGGAGTTTTCAATTGAATTTCATGAATATCCACATTTCGTGATTCTTCACTCCCACCGTTTTGGCCATTCTCAATGAACCGAGCATTACCAGACTCAACTATTCTCGTACTATGGTTAGGACAATAAAATATGTACCCTTTAGACTTTTCAGGGTAACCAATGAAGTAACCACTAATAGTCCTTGCATCAAGTTTCTTTTCATGTGGATTATATATCCGTACTTACGCTTGACATCCCCAAACATGAAGATGTCTCAAACTAGGTTTCTACTACCAGGTCCAAAGTTCATAAGGAGTCTTAGGAACCGATTTACTAGGAACCATATTCAGCAGATATGCAAATGTTTTTAATACATGCATCCGCAATGATGAAGGTATAGTGTTACAACTTAACATACTCTTAACCATATCCATAAGAGTACGGTTCCGCCTTTCAGCTACACCATTTTGTTGAGGTGTACCAGACATTGTGTATTGTGCACAAATACCTCGACTTTTAAGGAAATTTGCAAATGGACCTGGACATTGTCCACTTTCATCATACTTTCCAAAGTATTTGCCACCTCTATCAGATCTCACCACTTTTACCTTTCTATCTAGCTGCCTTTCTACCTCATTAATGAACACTTCTAAAATGTCCACTGACTGAGACTTTTCATGCAACAAGTATAGATAACAATATTGTGAGTAATCATCAATAAAGGTGATAAAATACTTTTGACCACTCCAAGATGGAACATCAAAAGGACCACAAATATCGGTATGTATCAATTCAAGATGCTTACTGCTTCTTATGGCAGGATGTTTTGATATATGTTTGGTTTGCTTTCCCTTAATGCAATCCACACATACATCCCAGTCAACAAAATCCAATTGAGGTAAGATATTACTTTTCACTAACCTCTTTACTCTTTCTTTGGATACGTGACCTAATCTTTGATGCCAAAGAAAAGCAGAGCACTCATTATGTGCACTACGTTTATTTCCAATAACATGCTCAACATTAAACAAGGACTCAACAAACATACTATCAAGATTGAAACGATATAAGTTGTCAATTAAAATACCGAACCATAATAGTATTTTTGTTTAAATAAACTTAAACAATCTGTTTCCAATCTTTAAATTAAAGCCTACACAATCCAATCTTGATACATAAACAAGGTTCCTTGAACATTCAGAACATAAAGACACTTTTCTAAATCCAAAAAGTATCCAGATCGAGGATTAATCTGTAAGTCCCGATCCCTTCTATGCGTGTCTTCATTCTCGTTCCCCATAAATAAGAACTTTTCACCGCTTATGGGATGGATTGAAAGGAATCGCATAATATGTGAAACATGAGTAGTTGCACCAAAGATCAAGCCACCAGGTATTATTAGGCACTTCAATTAAGTTTGATTCAAAACGTACGTAAATGTAATGTATACATTTCCTCTCAAACCATGCCTTTCGCTTTGGACAGTCTTTCTTAAAGTGTCCACTCTTCCTACGAAGTGACACCTCAACTCCTTATGGATTCGACCCTCATGAACTTTCATTGGGGCTTTGTCCTTCTTTATGTCCTTCCTTCCCGGGATCGCTTTGTTCTTGCTAGCTCCATCATGCATAGCGAGATGAACTGAGTGACCCTTCGCTTTTCTTAATCTCCCTTCCTCCCGTACGAGCATGTCCTTGATTTCTTGCAAGTTCCATTTTTCTTTTATGGTGTTATAATTCACCCGGAACCCGACCAAACTCGGGGGAAGGGAATTAATAATGAACTCGAACCGAAATGATTTACTCACGTCCATACCCATTGCTTTGAGCCACGCCAAGTTAGACATACTAGTCACATGATCATGGATGGCCGTGACCACTCAAATTTCTTAGTGGTCAACTCACTCATCAAGCTTCCCACAATGGACTTGTCGCAATGTCCGATTGTGAGTACTCTTTTTTGGATCATGAACTCCTTTGCGTCGCTTGTCTTGGGCATAGATGGTTTGACATTTTCTCGCAATCGTCATTCGCATCAAATTCAAACTTAGCCTATTAGACAACTCCCAAACCTCATATAAAGACTTTTCCTCTTCTGAGATGGCCTCGTAATGGCGCGCAGCTTTTCGTCTACAATGATTGCCAGGTCAAGGTCCATTACACCCAGTTGGAACTGGATCTGTTCAGACCAATCATTGTAGTTAAGCCCATTGAACTTAACCATCATATTACCCAAGGCAAACATATTAGAGGACGCTGCAAATATAACAAAATTATTCACATTAATGCTTTGAGTAAAATCTAATAGATTCAGACATACAATACTTTTATTATGTATTTAAGTTCACCTTTGGGTGATACTTTAATACATAATTCATGCTATATCAAATTCTTAATGAGCATACTTTCATAGACAATCAATCATACTTAGGAAAATAAGTAAGATACATTTGGATAAAACATACTTATTTTAATTAAGTATGAAGATAAATCTCTTAAGTTTCATTAATTATAAGCAATGGTCCATCTTTGGGTGACCTCCTAACTTTATAATTAATTGGTCTTAATTAAATATTTAATATATATTCAAGCTAGGCCACTTTGGTGACTAACAAGCTTTTCATTAAATAAATATTTAATTAAGCATACTTTAATTCTATTTTTTTTAAAAATATATCGCATGTAATTAATTAAGACTATATTTAAACATGCAACTATTAAGACAATATATATATATATAGTACATTGTCATGATATTATTAAATGTGGCAAATTACCCATTTGCAATTCACGTTGACCAACTAAAAAAAAAAATCAGCCACTTAATTCACGTTGACCAACTAAAAAATCAACCACTTAAATTCTCAAACGTGACTTTAACCAAGAATAAACAAACGCCACGTTAAACAACACTAACAAATATGAAAGATTAAGCCATGTACCTACTCAGTAGGAAATAATTTGTACCAAAACAAAGAAATAGTACACAACGTATGTATATCAATAAAATCCAAATTTTAGTTCATTCGAAAATTTATTATCCAACGGCATATATATCAATTTATTATAGATCTGAATTCTTTAACGCCAAATATATCGCCATCGGAATAGGAAAATACAATATACCAAAAAACGCAATATACCAAAAACACAAAGTTAAGTCGATCAAAGTATAAATCTATAATGCGGAAATTAAACATCGACTTAAACCACTATGTTGAATGAAAAGTGTTTAACCATGCTCGATACCAATGTTGTCTTTTCGATCTATATAACACTTTTAATTCAATCATAAATCATAAAATATAAAGATATCTCCTTCCATTGCCAATAAGTTTAAGAATGTTTTTTCCTCTCTCGCCTTCTTTCGTAATACCGTTATCTTTGATGGCGAGATCTCAATGCGGTTTTAAACAAATCATATACCGTTTATTTTGAAGAGAGAGGGAGGGAATTAAAACCCCGTACTCAAAACATTTATGCCCAAACTACCATCAAGTTGTGGGCCCAAAACATGAAGTACGTAACAATATAATATGGGTCACATATAATAGAGATTAATTAGGAAAAGATAATCTAACATGTCCATCATGAAAAATGATTGTTTTACTTTAGAGTATGGAATGATACAAAGAGTGCCTAAAGGAGTCCGCTATTTGTCATACAAATCAAGTCATTCTCAATACCATTGGAACAAAGACATAGATGAAATCCAGTCTTTATGTTCATTTCATACACTTCCCAATGTTCGCCTACTCCATATCTATGACATATCTCCAAATGCATTCACAAGAAGCTCTATACGAATGCTTGACTTTCCCTTTTGTCATATACAAAACTGGTTGGTTTTCATACATAGATTGAGACACCTAAGGTACTTAAATCTCTCTTATTTGGATATCAAGTTGTTGCCTGAATCATTTGTTTGCCTTCGGAATTTGCAGACTTTAAAACTTAAATATTGTCATATGCTTTGCAAGTTACCTAGCGATATGGGTCATATGATCAATCTTCGACATTTGGACATCTACGAGTGCAACTAACTTACGTACATGCCTAACAAGATGGGAGAATTAGCTCAACTTCGGTTATTGAGCATGTTTATCGTGGGGAAGCATGACGGGCAATGTATTGATGAACTAAAAAATCTAAATAAACTGCGAGGACACATTGAAAATCAAATATTTGGACAATGTTAAAAGCCCAACAGATGCTATGAAGGCTAACTTGCCGAATAAAAGCAACCTTGACTCGTTGAGCCTTAGTTGGAGGTTTAATAGACATGATGGTGGACGACACACAAGTGATGATGATGAGAAAGTTCTTGAAAATCTACAACCTCACACAAACTTAAAAGGCTTTTTCTGAGTGGGTATGAAGGTACAGAGTTTCCTTCTTGGCTGAGGGGCATGATGCTTCCTAATCCGATTAGTATAGAACTGAAAAAATGCAGCAAATGTGAGCATCTACCATCTATTCTTGGAAGACTACCTCTTCTTCGAATTCTCGCCATTGTTGGAATGGATCTTGTGAAAGTATTATTTTGGGAGAATTATCAGTTGGTTGGAGATGCTAGTGCCATTGATGCAAATGCAACATTATTTCCCTCGGTCGAGACACTCATCCTTAGTGACATGCCTAATTTGGAGGACTGGGTCATGGGAATAGAAGAAAGGGGAGAATTGTTATTTCCATGCCTTGAAGATTGAATGCTTCAAGCTGACTTCTTTGCCAACGGACGTTCAATATATCTTATCACTCCAAAGTCTTAACCATATGGCAGTCATGCAAAGAGCCACTACTGTGCTTACCAGAATGGTTGGGAAATCTCACTTCTCTAAGATATTTGTGATTCAACAACATGGCGTCTTTACCTGAAGGAATGCAACATCATGTGTCGCTCCAGTCCTTGAGGTCTCCTACTGTTATAGATTATCATCTTTGCCTAAGTGGTTAGGGAATCTCACTTCACTGTCAACCTTGGCAATTCGAAACTGTGACAGCATTAAGTCTTTGCCATAGCAGCTTCAACTTCTCATAAAACTCCAAGAGTTAGACATTTCTGGCTGTCCACAATTAAAAAGGCGATGCAGGAAAGAAATTGGAGAGGACTGGCTTAAGATTGCTCACATCCCCTGTCGATGTCCATAGAAGAACCTTAGACAAGTAAAGAAACACAGAGAGAGTTAGAGGAAGAAGAAGAGATGCACACATACACACACAGAGAGAAACAGATCCTCAACAAACTCGTCGAGTGATCGTGATTTCATTTATATATCAAATTGAAATCATTACATCACAAAGTAGTCCATCTCAATGTATAATGTATTAGTTCGATTACAAACACAAAACACAAACACAAACCACAACTTACATCTTATTACAACGAGATACACCTCGAGATCCACAACACATCGAATCAATGATTTACTCTAACATCCCCCTCAAACTAAGGGGAAGTAAAGTGAGACTTAGTTTGTCTCTCAAATACAAAAACCGAGAAACGAGAAAATGGTTTAGTAAAGACATCACCACTTGATCAATCGAAGGAACATGATGCACATTAAGAAAACCTCCCAACACCTTATCACGAACATAATGCATGTCCAACTCAATATGTTTAGTGCGAGAATGATATCTTGGATTTTTAGCTAAGGCAAAGCAAAGACTCATATTGTCACACCAAACCGTGGGAATAGCACCAATAGACACATGCGATTCGAGAAAACAAAGATCGAAGCCAACTTAATTCAAGAAGATTACGAGCAAGAGCCCTATATTCGATTCAAGACTAGAACGAGCCACAACTCATTGTTTCTTAGATCGCCAAGAAATTAAGTTAGAGCCCAAAAACACCGCATAACCGCCCACGTGATTTTCTATCATCCACAGAATGACCCAATCAAGCATCGAATACCCAAGAAGAAACAAAGCGAACTTGGTTTAAACCACAAACCCAAATCACCATTTGTACTTTGAGATATCGCAAGACCCTCTTAAGAGCCTAACGCCAATGTACCATTGTCAGGAGCTGCATTAAACCGACTTAAAGTATTCACAATATACGCAATGTTCGGCCGTGTGTTAACAAGATATTGGAGACCCCAAGTAAGCTTCGATAAAGAGTTTTATCATGAAAAGAAGCACGCCATCTTTGCACAACAGCAGTTTACCAACAAAGCAAAGGGAGTAGCAATGGGTTTTGCATGAGACATGCCTCCCTTTTGTAAAAGCCGATGAATATAAGTCTGTTTGAGTCAAGTACGATCCTTTCGCGATCTATGAGCTTCCATTCCCAAAAACAAATTCAAATCTCCAATATCTTTCAAAGCAAACTTGCCATTCAACTTATTAATGAAAGATTGAATAGAAGTTTGATGAGAGCGATAATTATAATATCATCCACATAAACCAAGACATACAACACACCTTGTTCATTATGAGATATGAACAAAGAGTCGTCGCACTTTAGAATTGTGGAATCCCCAAGACAACAAAGTGGATTTCAACGATCAAACCATGCACGAGGAGCTTGACGAAGACCATACAAGGCTTTATGCAACCGACACACAAGACATTAGGTTGAGAAGGATCCACAAATCCCATAGCTGATTTGTGTAAACCTCCTCAACTAACCGACCATTTAAAAATGCATTATTTATATCAATCTGTCTCAAAGACCAACCAAAATGAACAGACAAAGATAAAATGACTCGAATAGTAGAAGATTTCACAACAGGACTGTATGTCTCATCAAAATCAATACCGGGTACTTGTTTAAACCCTTTGGCCACTAATCTAGCCTTATATCGATTAACAGACCCATCAGAATTCTTTTTAACAGAGAAAATCCACTTGTTGCCCACAACATTTTGATTAGAAGAAGAAGGAACAAGAGACCAAGTACCATTCTTCATGAGAGCATGATATTCCCGATCCATTCTTTGCCGCCTTCCAATGAGGAATTTGAAGAGCAGCAGCAACAGAAGCAGGAATGTCATGATCATGAATGGATGTAGTAGACAAAAACACCTTTCTTAAAGCGATTCCATCCTTAGCTCTAGTAATCATGGGATGAACATTTTGAGGATCCACACCGATCCTTGAATCCACTATACCAGGAGGTGTAACCTCAACTCTGAGCAGTACATCGAGATGAAGGTGAAGAAGAACCAGATGAAACCAAGGGCTGATGTGGAACCAACAACGTAAAACTGGTAGTCGACTCATTTGAAGCAGTTGTTGTTGTAACAGACTTATCAGCAAATAAAGATGCACAAGGAAAATCATTTTCATGAAAAACTACATTCCTGGTGATATAAACCTTCCCAGACGAGCTCAAGCATTTGTATCCTTTATGCTGACTGCTATATCCCAGAAAGATGCATTTCTCAGATCTAAACTGATACTTATGATCATTATATGGTCTCAAATATGGAAAACATGCACAACCAAACACTCGGAGCAAATTGTAATCAGGAGATTCATGAAACAACTTCTCAAAAGGTGACATGCCATGCAATACTTTAGTAGGAAGTCGATTGATGATAAATGCAGCAGTTGAACAAGCATCCCACCAATATTTCAAAGGTACTTTACTATGAGCAAGCAATGTCAAACTCATTTCAACTATATGTCTATGCTTACGTTCAGCTCTACCATTCTGTGCATGTGTATGAGGACAAGGATGCTGAAAAATTATTCCACATTTATCAAGTACAGATTGAAAAGATCTATACTCACCACCCCAAATCGATGAACCTTCTTGATAGTAGAACTAAACTGATTCTCCACCATAGACTTAAAATGTAGAAAAGCATTCAATGCATCAGACTTCAACTTTAAGGGATATAGCCATGTAAACCGAGTAGAATCATCAATAAAATGAATGTAATAGTTGAAACCACTCGGAGAAGTAATCGGTGCAGGACCCCACAAATCAGTATGTATCAAATCTAAAACATTATTTGACACTCGACTGGATGAGTGAAAAGGCAATGCATGACTCTTACCCAATGGACACGACTGACACAAATCAGTTATTGAATCGAATGGTAGATGAAGTTTTTGATGCGAGAACTGTTGAAGTGTCTTTTGGGCGGGATGTCCAAGTACGGAATGCCACAGTGATGATCGACTTTTATTTGAAACAAACAAAGCAAACATGTGAAGAAGGTAAGCGTGCGAGTGGACCGAGAGATGCGATATAAACCATTTTTCTTGTTAGTGAAGAAGAATCTCATTGGTTTGAAGGTCCTTCACGAAACATACATGAGGATGAAATTCAATCAACACATTATTGTTGTCTCGGTTGGCGAGAGACACTCAACAAATTCTTTCTTATGCTAGGGACACACAAAGTATTATGAAAAGACAATTTAGAGCCAACAGATGGAATGCAAGCAGACCAAGATCAAAGCAATTTTCAAGATCGACCATTACCAACCATTAAAGATTGAGTACTCGAATATGATGAGTTGTTCAACATCTCGTGAAGAGTCCCCAAGTAACATGAGAAGTAGCACCACTTGTCCATGTACCATGATCCATCATGACCGACTTTCCGATTGTAAAGAAAGAAGAATGTGTAGGAGGTTGTGGAATGAAAGGCCTCGATCAAGTTGTGGTCGTTGAAAACTTCCATTTGAGTTCCCATATATTTCATGTCCGCCTGTAGTAACATACAACTTTGAATGTCCAAATTTCCCACAAATTTGACATGTAGGCTTTTCATTATCGCTTTGGAGGATTTAAAACCCCCTCGGCCTCGAAACCTTCCATTACCACGACCTCTGAAGCCACCATTTGTTCTGTTCCCGTTTGAATTCCAACTCTGAGCATTCCCTTTAGAGCTACTGTTCTTGATTTCAGCAGCATTTGCAGATGGAGAATCCTGCAACACTAATGCACTTACATCTTGAATCACATTATACTGATCTAGAGTTTCCTCAAACCCTATCAGTGTAGAGTACAGTTCTTGCCACTGCAAGTCACACCTGCTTTGTAAGAGAGTAGTAATAGGCAAATATTCCCTGTCTAAACCAATTAGTACACTGGAAATCAAATCATCTGTATTCACCACTGATCCTGCAATTGCCAGATTATCAGAAATACCCTTCATCTTAGACAAGTATTCTCTCATTTTCATAGCACCCTTACGAGTTGTATGAAGTGCTTTCTTGAGAGATTGAACATGAACCCTATTATTAGAGCCATAATATGTTTCTATTTCTCGCCACAACTCATTTGCTGTCTGTTTCGGTGTATTTTCGATAATCTGCATTGCAGTATCAGGCATCATAGCATTTATCAACCATCCTAACAAAAATCGATCTCTACTGAACCATATCTTGTACTCTGGATTTGATAATCCATCGACCAAGTATTTTTGGAATTTCCAGGGTTCCAAACAAATGACCATCAAGATCAAATCCTTGAATAAATAGGAACAACAATAGACTTCCATAACAGAAAATTTGTTCCATCCAATTTTATAGTAACAAATTGACTTAATGAGTTACCAAATGGAGTACCAGAACTCAAACCTGAGATATTGCCTGATACAAACCCTGATGACGGAGAGCCTTGTTCCAAGACTCCAGATCTGTTCGCCATTTGTACTAGATCTGCTGATTCTTCTAGTTTCCTGTATCTTTCTTCAAGTTCTTACAGTCTTTTGCTCAGATCTGGTTCTTCCTTTACCAGATCTCGTAGATCTCGCTCTTCCTGTACCAGATCTTGTAGATCTGGCTCTTCCTGTACCAGATCTTGTGTTTCTTTCTTCAGATCTGTCTCTTCTGTACCAGATCTGGTAGATCTCGCTCTTTCTGTACTGGATCTCGTTTGAGACAGAGAGGCGAAACATGAAGAAGTAACCAAAACTGTGAACTCTCAGTATCGAAGGGCTCCGATGCTGAGTAGATCTCCCAGATTCACGGTTCAACGTCTCGCCGAAGGCCTCCGATTTTGTGTAGATCTACTGAACGGAGTTCGATCTCACCAACAATGAGACCAAATCTTCACGACTACCATTGAAACACTGAGAGATCTCCGGCGTTAGTACATTCCATGCTCGATACCATGTTGATGTCCATAGAAGAACCTTAGACAAGTAAAGAAACACAGAGAGAGTTAGAGGAAGAAGAAGAGATGCACACATACACACACAGAGAGAAACAAATCCTCAACAAACTCGTCGAGTGATCGTGATTTCATTTATATATCAAATTGAAATCATTACATCACAAGTTGTCCATCCATCTCAATGTATAACAAATTGTTCGATTACAAACACAAAACACAAACACAAACCACAACTTACATCTTATTACAACAGATACACCTCGAGATCCACAACACATCGAATCAATGATTTACTCTAACATCCCCACATTCTAAATACTTATTTAGGATTGTTTCTGTTGCTTACGTAATTTGAAAAGTAATTGACTTCACCAGTAACTAATTTCTTCTGTTTGACAAACAAACAAATGCTATTTATGTGTACTGTTATTTATTTTTATACATTCGCTCACATATTGCTAACTTGAATTGGATTATGTTTTTGTGATAGTGTGTGTGTGTCTGTGCGCGCACACTTATGGAAACCACTTAAATGAGACTTAATAATTACCGGCAACTGTAAATATATTTGTTAATAATTAGATGAGTCATTTAAGTAAGAAGGTAGGTAGATTAGTGAAATCCATATTGGCAACTTGTATTAGACTTATGTTTTTCACAGTAATTCTTTATTCTGCTCGAATCTATATAAAATGTTGTGACAAATCCCTTCAAGAATATCCCTCATCCTCACAGATAACAATACAACACAAATTTGGTTGAAAACCTCAAATTCAGTGCAGATATTAACGCATACGGGTGCATAATAGTTTCGGACTTGTATTTTCGGAAGACCTATTTCTTATAATTTTGTTAACGCGGTATTAATTTTCCGATAAAGGAGGAGTACTCGACGCCCATTTTTTCATACCAAAATATAGGTAAAGGAGGTCTCAAACTCACTTTTCATACCCGAAAAGTGGGAGATGAGGCCCCAAGCTCATTTTCCATTCTTGAAAAATGGAGGAGGGTTGCGATAGGTTAATTGACAGCCATCGTAAAACTTGTCACTTTTCATGAAATGGATCAAACATATATAAACATTGGGGCGTTCCCATCTAGCGATGCGCGTGCATCGGAGCCGGGTATAGTGAGAAATGAGCAAATGTGTGTTTCACATCTCGAAAAGCTCACCATCAATTCCACTTAATCGAGCACGATGAAAAAATTTGATTCATGTAGTGACCACAATTAATTTGGGACCGAGGCTATATTGTTGTTGGTATTAATTTTCTCAATGTTCTTAAGCTCAATCCAGTTCTTTTATGGTTACAATTAGACTTGTCTCCAGAAATCTTTTGATAATCTTGCACAGCTTATTCTGATATATGTATGTTTTGAGGTATTTTGCTGGCAGGGACCCATCCACTAGCCGTGCATGTTGGCCGAGATTTCGAGCTCGTTAAATCAGCATCAATGAACTTCATTGATCTCGCGCTGTAGTTTGCTTAATATATATAATCTGCTGAGTTAACGATGTGAAGAAATCTCAATGTGCCGTCCAAAGAAATTATTTCCTTTAAGTACGTCATCCGTGGCTATCTGCGGTTCAATGCTCCAATGTGAATACTTTCTGTGAATTTTATTGGGTTACCTCCCATTGAAACAAAGTCTAGCTCTTTGTTGGTCTGCTCTTCCTGGAAAGTTGACTTAGTTGATACTTTAAATGGTACTCGGTATGTTAACTGCCCATTCAATGCTTGAGTGGGTCAATCAAATAACTGCTCACATTGCAATTTCGAAAATGGTAAAAAATAATGGTAAAAAGTTTTACCCATGGTTAGCTCGCACACATATTCACACACGCGCACGTGCCTCGTGCTAAGTGCTAAGTGCGCCTAAAATGCGTCATATGGGCCGAGCCCGCGCGCGCGTGGCTCACTTTGCATAGCACTTGTATTTTTCTTTTACACACACTGTAGTGCAAGAGTATATATATACTCTTTAAACTTGAAGTTTCTAACCAATGTGAGACTAAACATTTCTTTCGAAAATGTCCAACAATCCCTCGCCATTTTCAAAATAATCAGATCATTTAATCCACGAAATCTCAAACATTATATGCATAAATAATGGTATCTTGCGATTTGAACCACTAATTTGTGAAAAGTTCATTACATCATATCAGAATTACATGGTAGATAAACTTTGAACCAATGATTCTATTCGATATGTAGCATAAACATATCACGCATTTAACTTACACCAGCTAATAGCCATAAATATCCTGACACATTCAACATTGGCCTTGTGTCACGTATCTTCTCTTGAATGTCTTTAGAGCCAAGCCCTTGAACTCCTTGAAGCGGCCGCACTTCACATCCACATACGTAGTCTCCATTCTAGTACCCCGCAATTTAAGCACATTTAAAAGACTATTAAGAGATCATCTCAACCTCCTCTCTTTACATGCAGTACCGAGAACTAACAACCTTGGGATGGTTATTAAAATTTAGTGCTCACAATCACACTTATAATGAATTTTGATCGCATTGAACTCAAGACTTAACGTAATGTTAGGCGTCGAGTTGAGTTTCCACTATTGGTGACTGTAATTTATGGGCTTGAGACCCATCCCCCTTGATGTTTTATTCACCAAGTCTCTTGACAATCCTTTAGTCGGGGGATCCGCCAAGTTTTGACTAGATCTCACATAATCAATCGTGATAACTCCACTTGTTATCAATTCTCCGACACAACCGTGTCTCGGTCCAATATGTTTGGATTTACCATTATACACTTGGCTATAAGCCCTTGCCAATGTGGCCTCATTATCACAATGGATAGATATTGGAGCTACCGGTTTAGGCCACAACAAGTATCTCGTGTAATAATTCACGTAGTCATTCAACTTCTTTTGAAGCGAGGCCGGCGCAATAAACTCGAGATTCCATGGTAGAACCAACCATTAATGTTTGCTTCTTTGAAGCCCACGAGATTAGTGTGAAAATCCACCCACTTGTAGATGCATGATTTTGATCTTTCACAATCCAACTTGCATATGAAAATCCTTCTAAGACCAGAAGGATATCCACTATAGCATAAACCATAGTTAATTGTTTTCTTCGAGATATTTCAAAACTCTTCGAATTGCAAACCAATGCAACTCGCTTGGATTAATTGTAAATCGCTCAACTTGCCTACCGCCAAGGCAATATCCGCCTAGTGGATGTCATTGCATACATTAAGCATCCAATTAATCTAAAATACTTGGTTGTGAAACCGGATTGCATGTATTTTTCACTAGCTCAATACTTGAATCTAGCGGGGTGGAAACAGGGACACAATTCAAATGATTGAATCTATTAACAAATTTCTCAATATAATGAGATTGAGTTAGAGTAATACTCCCCTCATCTCTTACAATCTGAATTCCGAGAATGACATCAGCTTGCCCCATATCTTTCATTTCAAACTTGCTTGAAAGAAACCTTTTGGTCAACTGAACTTGTTCCAAGTCGGTTCCAAAAATCAACATGTCATCTACGTAAAGACATATAATGACACCATTGCCTCTTTCATCAAACTTGCTATATACACATTTATCATATTCATTTATTTTGAATCCATAAGCAAGTACAACCTGGTCAAATTTTTGGTGCCACTGTTTTGGTGCTTGCTTTAAACCATACAATGATTTTTGCAATCTACACACTTTATTTTCATGACTAGGGCATTATGAACCCTTTAGGTTGTTCAATGTATATTTCCTTATCCAATTCTCCATGTAGGAACGCATTTGTTTTGACGTCCATTTGGTGGATGACCAACTTGTTTATAGCTGCAATTGCAATAAGCAATCGATAGTAGCAATTCTAGCTCTTGGTGAATAGGTATCGAAATAGTCTATTCCATGCTTTAAGGTGAAACCCTTAGCAACCAGTCTCACTTTGTGTTTTTCAATGGATCCATCAACTCTTCTTTTCCTTTTGAAGAGAAATTTGCATTTAATGGGTTTACACCTGGAGGTAGATCAACTAGCTCCCAAGTGTTATTTCCCATTATTGAATCCATCTCATCATTTAATACCTCTTTTCGAAAGTTGCATCTATTTCTTTCATCGCCTCCTCTCTTGTTTGAGGATCAACCTCCGTATTAAAACAATACGGAATTTGTCTAGTTTCTTGTTTCTCTACTTCCTTCAACTAGGAATGTATAGAAATCAGAATCAAATGACTTAATTTTTCGAGCTCGTTTGCTCATTCGAAGTTCGGGAATTTCTACTATTTCTTTGTCATTTTCAATTTCTATGACTTCCTCCCCTTTTGGTTTTCTTCAGGAATACTTTTAGGAACATATTTAAATCTTGTCTCATCAAAGATTGCATCCCTTGATTCAATTACGGTGTTTGCTTTGAAATCGAATTATTAGGCTCAATTACCATGAACCTATATGCCTTACTTGTTATGCATATCCCATAAATATGCACTCCACTCCCTTTCACCCAATTTCCTCTTTTTGGGTTCCGGTACTTTTACTATCGTTTCTTTAGCCCCAAACTCTTAAATAATTAAGATTTGGTTTTCGCTTATTCCAAAGCTCATATGGGGTGACTTTATTCCTCTTTTGTGGAATTTGTTCAAAATATGGCATGCGATCAAGCAATGCCTTTCCCCAAAATCCACTACTCAAACCAGAGTTTGATAACATAGCATTAACCATTTTGGTTAAAACACGATTTTTACGCTCAGCCACACCATTTTGTTGTGGTGTATAAGGGGCAGTAGTCTCATGGACTATTCCAGTGGATTCAAAGTACTTTGGATCATAGTACTCTCCTCCCTATTAGACCTTAAACATTTTATAAAGGTCTCACATTGCAATTCAGTTTCTGCCTTATAGGCCGAAACTTAACCATTGCCTCATCTTTGGAATGCAACAAATAAACATAATAGAACTTGCTATAATCATCAATAAATGTTATAAAATATTTATTGCCTCCTATTGATGGTGTACTATGTATGTCACATACATCAGAATGTATTAAATCAAGCAACTTTGAATTTCTTTCAACATTAGGAAATGGATTTCTATTTATTTTTGTTTTCATGCATGTATTGCAATTTCCTTCATATTTATCAAAGTAAAGGCAAGTAATTCAGATTTATCATATCATATAATTTTATGAAATTAACATGTCCTAATCTATAATGCCATAAAAAGGAAGGAGACTCAACAAGATACGCATAAACAATATTCTTATTAGATAAAGCGATTACATAGAGCTTAAACATGCCCTCATAAGCATAACCCTTCCCTACATATACCACTCCCTTGGAGAGTACAAATTTGTCACTTCAAATACAAGCCTAAAACCAAACTTATTCAAAAGACTACCCGACACTGATTCTTCCTCACTTCGGGTGCATAATACACGTTAGTGAGTGTTACAATTTTTCCGAAGTGAACTTCGATCAACACTACCTATGCCTTTAACAGGGACAGTAGCATCATCTCTCATGTACAAGACATTATTTTCATCTATCGCCTCCATGGTCTTGAAGAACCTCTTGTTCTTGCAGACGTGTCGAGTAGCACCGAGAATCAACCCACCAAGCCATGTCATTTTCAACGACGTTGATTTCGAAATTATAGCAATGAGATCATCATTGTCGTTTCTGCACCTTTTGCGTATTTGGAGGAAGCATGATGTTTTCCTTGCTTCCTCTTCCAATGATAACATTCGGACTTGAAGTGGCCATCTTTCCCATGAGAACCAACAAGTGACTTTCTCGCTTCATTTGATTCGGTTTTGGTTGTTCGATTTTCCCAGAACCAATGAGGCTTTTGAAACTATCGGGCTTGTTAGGATTGTTCGGCGGGGGTTTTGAACTTTTCTTTGCCTCCATCACATGCACCTTTGAAATCTCCCGAGCATTCTCGCTCTTTTCATTTTCCCGCATGCGACAATCCTCTTCCCCACGAGGATGGCTAGCTAGTTCATCAAGAGTTATGTCCTCTTTTTTATGCTTAAGAGTTCGTTTGAACTCCTTCCAAGATGGGGGCGTTAATCAATAATAGAAGACACAACAATTGTTTCATCCATGACAAGATTGTATTGAGAGAAATTATTTCTAATCCTCTCAATTTCACGAAATTGTTCCATAACGAGACCTTTCATCAACCATTTTTAAATTAATAAACTTTGATATGAGGAATTTCTTACTTGTCGCATCCTTCTTATAGTACCTTGCCTCCAGTTTCTCCACGCAGCTCCTTGGCGAGAGGGGACTTCATGGTAGAGGTCGAACAGTGAGTCCTTCACGACATTCGAGAATGTGACCTCTGCAAGTGTGGTCATCCGTCTCCCATTTCGCCTCTTCTTAATTTGCTCGACAGTTTCATCATCGGACTCACACAGCTTGAGTGTATCCGAACATACACCGGATGAAGCGCCACCGGCGGAGAAATGTACTCGCTTCCGCCACCCCAGAAATCGCCTCCATCGAAGCGATCCGAACTTCACGATGTTAGCCAAACGACTCTTTGATTGACGAAGCCATTGCAACAAGAAAAACTTCCTTTAGATTGTTTGAACCGAGGGATGTGCATTGACTTCAAAGCGTGTAATACTTTCACTTTCCTAAAGGAAGTTTTGCTCTCTACGGTGCAAGAGTCGGCAAATATCCTAAAGGATACGATGAAGCAAGCTCAGCTTTCACTTTGCGGTAGTGAGAGGTGAAAAACAAAAGCAATTGCGAGGTTAATTTCGAGATGATTTCTTCATCCTCAAACCTCTTCTCTTATAGAACACTTGTCAAAACCAGTTAGAGTTGAAAAGGGAGTAGTGGAGCGCTTTCAAGCGCATCCACTCGATCAAGTGTTGAATGGGTTTATTAATCGCCCATTCAATGCTTGAGTGGGTCAATCAAATAGCGCCCACATTGCAATTTCGAAAATGGTAAAAAATAATGGTAAAAAGTTTTACCCATGGTTAGCTCGCACACATACTCACACACGCGCACGTGCCTCGTGCCAAGTGCTAAGTGCGCCTATAAAAGCGCCTAAAATGCGCCATATGCGCGTAGAGCCGCACGCGCGCGCGTGTGGCTAACTTTGCATAGCACTTGTATTTTTCTTTTACACACACTTTGTAGTGCAAGAATATATATATACTATTTAAACTTGAAGTTTCTAACCAATGTGGGACTTAACATTTCTTTTGAAAATGTCCAACAAATTAGCCCTATTTCATTTACAAAATAGGTCACAAAGGAAGAAAAACGTGTAAACACTCTTTCCTTCAAGTATCACAGATTGACATCATCATCATCGCCTCAGTAACTCGATCGCAAACTCGGGACCATAACAATACAAATGTTTAATTGCTCAAACACAAGTGTCCTATTTAGGCCACATTATATTAGAGAAAAGAGTAGTTGTAGACCAAAATAAAATTGTTGCTATGTCCGAGTTGCCAAAACCAAACACAAGTGTCGGGGCTACATGGTTTTCGGGGTGACGGGATACTACCGAAAGTTTGTACGAGATTATGGTGCAATTGTAAGTCCTTTAACAACAATGTTGCGCAAAAATTCCTTCGTAGGGATAGATGAAGCCTCTGTTGCTTTTGAACAATTGAAGATCTCTATGAATTCAAACTCATGTTTTGGCTCTACCCAATTTTAATAAATTATTTATTACGGAATATGATGTTTCGGATTCGGGTATGTGAGTAATTCTTCAACAAGAAGGCCAACCGCTAGCTTATTTCAGCAAGCCACTTGTTTCTCGCTACAAAGGTCTTAGGCATATGAAAAAAAAACTTATTGGGTTAGCGAACATTGTGCGAGATTGGCATCCTTATTTATGGGGTCGACACTTCTTGATTCGCATTGATCACTAAAGTCTAAAGTTCCTACTTCAAGAAGCGTATTATAACTTCCCGCAACAACATTGGCTAAGTAAGTTAATGGGATTTGATTTTGATGTAGAATATCGTGTTGGTCGACAAAAGATTGTAGCCGATGCCTTGTCTCGGAGGCTAAATGCGAACCCGCACTTGCATCAATTACCATGCCATAATGTGACGGCCCTGGTTCCACAACGTAAGCTTGGGCCCCGCCCGCCTAGACTTACGTGGACCCCGAGTCAATCATCGCGACGTCAACGCAAGCTTAGTCGGCCTTCCTAGCCATTTATCATTACATTTTTAGTGAGTTATTCAAATTTGTAAGTTATCAAAGTTTATGCGGAAGCGATTTCAACTTATACAAATCTAAACAACTCTACACAAATCGAGTCGGGACAACCTAGAGTGCGGAAATCCCGTATATACTCCATGTAAATATCTCACATACCCATATATCCCATGTGTCAAAAAAAATCAATATACATAAGTAATACAAAACCTACAAAAATGCGATGGGAAAGGCCGCTCCAAAGTCCTCAAAGTAGATCTCCCAGTGCTAGCCCTTTTCCCTTACTCGATTCTTGATCTATACTCGATCAAACACAAGAATGACGAGCCTGGTAAGTAACGCTAGTAGGACACTAAATAGCATTTCAAAATAAATAAAATAGTCTACATTCACGCGAGATAGAAAGATAGGTATAAAGAACGCATGAATAAATAAAGATCGTAAATCAAACAAAAGCAATCGATATATGAGCGTTCGGGAATGCAAACGAGAGAGACACAAGTAGTCCCGACCAATAGGTCGTTGAGTCTTAGCAACACATCAAGACTCGGGTTCTAGGACTCGGTACATTCACAAGCCCTAAACCCACGAGATAGTGAGACTTCTGGAACAACCACGCTAAGACCTCACACCCCGTCAAAATCGATAACGAGTGTAGTGCATCCCGAGGTCATGACGCGGTATGTTACCTCAAGCGCGCCACTCCTTCCAAGGACTACCGTTGACTCACTTGCCCTCGGACAACTTAATTAGAATGGAATTCCAAGGATAGATATCAAAGCAATGAACAACAATATTCAATAGCTTAAAATGAAATTAGTGTATAATTTCCTAGCTGATTTACTTACCTCGATCCACACTTTTATTCCTAACCTATCAGGCCTCCCTACACTTCAAAACGCATTCTCGATCCTCCGTATCTCTTCCTTAGATTTCCTAATATCATTTAGTATCAATTCAAGCCCAATATCCTTGGTTTAGAGCTATTTCTACAAATAATACTTTATAATAACTTCAAAGTATTATCAACTAGCCCACTAGAGTTACGATTTTAACTCGAAAACATCATAATTTATCATGACAACCAAAAAAACACTTGTAATACTTATGACGTACTTTCCATAGACTTCAAGAATACTCGAATTGGATCATAAACGGAGAAGTTACGAATTTTCTAATATAGCATGTCAACTTGACAAACTTTATTTATTTTCAACTAGAAAATGTCTTCAAATCAATATTTTCGCAATTAAATCCTCAAAACTCAATAATAAATGCCATGAAATCACTCGATACCAACACCAAAATATTTCCACGGCTCGTGGAGTTAAATTGTATCTATAAAAACATCTCCAAAACAGTTATCAACTGACTTGCATTAATTTAAATCATCAAAACCCTAACCCACATCGGTGAAATTTATCCCAAATTGACGCAAATCAATCCAATACATCAATTAACAACAATTCATACCAATTTCTATCGTAACCCCATGAAAGAAATCGAAAAATCGCGAGAATTCAAATAGAATTGAGGAAAAATGAATGGCATTGAGAATTTTACCATATTGTGGGCTGAATAACTCATTTCTACCGCGAAAACTTAGCTCGAATTGACCGTCTTGCGATCCTCTACGATTTTGAGGAAATAAATCGAGTGAAAATCGGATGTCGGAAGCTCTACGAGTGAAAACCCAAATCGAGGGGGTTTAGAGACGAACGAAATGAACGTTCTGTTAAATGGAAACCAAATGAGTTTTTTTATTTTCATTTCATATTTTATATATATTTATATATAAACTTAATTTCTTTTTATTTATTAATTCCTGAAATTTCTATTTTGATGTGTTTTGAATTCGGTGCTCGTTTTCGATCTCGTTTTCCACCAAACCGAACCAAACTCTCAACAAAATAGTCAATCTTCATAAAATGTCCAAAATACTAGTTTTGGTCACGCCAAAACCCCAAAATCTTAACTTCGTCCATGACATACCCAACTCTCACAAACCAATTCTCTTGCCATATTTAACTACTCTTACACCAAATTAAACCCAATCTCAACCTCGACTACTGCCAACTAACACGAAACTCGAGGTAAGATCTTACCTACACATTTTTGAAATTAATTATTTTAAATTGTTCAATCTTTTGTATAATAAATAATACAAGCATCACACAAAAATAGCATATATCGGTGTCTACACCCGAGATTTGGACATACGAGATCATGATAAGTGGGTCTCACGTACGACCCGAAATGACATGTGGCACGAATTATATTTTAGGGTCGTTACACGTAACTACTTATATTTGATTCTATTCGTAAAGAGATACAACACACAAAACCACCGCAATAACTCCTCTAAAATATTCGAATGATGAAGCGGTGGGCCCATGGGAATACAAGGATGGACTGATTTTCTTCAAACATAGAATTTATTTCTTCGCCAATTGTTGGGTTTTGGGGTTCATACGCAGTGAAATTACAAAATAATTTTGACAAAAACCCCAACAGGATCCGAATCTAATTCCATTAAAAACGTTTAAACCATGAAAACTTAATCATACCTCGGTCGTAATATACCTTTCGAAGGTTGATCGATCTCTAAGGCGCCGCGCAACGACGAACGCCTCTACTGCCAGATCCACACACGAACGGCAGCCGAGATTCGAAGTGCTAGCTTCGAGAGAATACCAAACCTTTTTGTTTCTCTCCAAAACGATCCAGAGCGTACCGAGAAAACCCTAATTCGTTTCTAAAACGAAAATAGAGTTCCGCCTTTAATTTTTCCTCCGTGTGTTCTAACTTAAAGCGTCTATTTATACAACCCTTGTATATAGACAGTTAAGTAAATTACACATATACCCCTACTTAAAGAAGTATAAGTGTAATACACCACAATGACGTTTCTGTCATGAATTTTATCATATAAAATTCGTTTTTCCGAACCATCTTAAAATCTCGCAAAACCATTCTTAGTGTGCGACCCAATAGGCTCATACAACGTTGGCAGTGTACCAAAACACATTTTGGTATACAAGTCATAAGCGGCCTCTAGCAAGACATTATGACTACCCAAGTTGTACGAATATTAAATCGATACAATCTAATCAAAAGTGTATATAATATGCTTTTGTCACACGATATCCTTTTGATCAAACATAAGGCATGGAATTGTCATCCAACATGTTCAATCGTACTAGTCTCGATCTCTAGGTAGACTGAAAATATCCATGTGACATTGATCAATATCAATTCACTTAGACTAGGCCTTTTAACATCTAACACATCGAGTGATCCTTTGGATATCTCTCTTTATATGAGAGGGACAAATTTTATCTTGATTACACAACTTAATCACATTGCTCACTTTGATAACCAATCACAATCTTTATAATTGTCCAGGTTAAAGACAACGTTTGATTGTGTCAAATCATTGTGTTCCTAATGTTGAAGTCTCTCGGTAATCTCAAGTCGATGATTTGTAAAATATACCTATTATGAGAAACAACTATGACTTAATCCATGTGATGTTCTCATAGCGGGTGGTCAAGACTTTGTTCCCTAACAAGTACTCGTGATCTTGATTCATATCCCTATACGTATAATCATCATATGATCATCAATCAAGACTCGCACTAGTCTTAATTCATTATAGTTCCCAATATAATGATCGACTATGGACATTTATGATATTTCAGTAAATACTCATGGATCTTATTATAATGTAAACATGCAAATTAATTATAATAAACAAGACAAATGCAATCCTCTATTTCATTAACTAAAAGTATTCATAAAGAGAGTTAATGGATTGACCTAGGGCACATGCCCCAACATCTCCCACTTGCACTAGGGTCAATCATACATGCATCTAATGCCTAATGATCTAACATGACCATCATGTTTTGCTTGTGGAAGAGCTTTTGTCAATGGATCCGCAACGTTGTCTTGATAGGTACTATACAAATCTTCACGTCTCCCTCTCAATAATATCTCGATGAGATGAAAACGCTTGAGTATATGTTTGGATCTGTGGTGTGATCTAGGTTCCTTGGCACTGTGCTATTGCCCAATTATTGTCACAATACAAACAAACATGGTTAGCAATACTTGGAACCACACCTAGTTCGAAATGAACTTTTTGATCCAAAGCGCCTCCTTTCTTTGCATCGACGATGCAATATACTCGGCTTCTATTGTAGAATCTCGCCTTTGAGTCTCTGCTTCGAACTTTTCCAAATTTATCGCACCCCATTCAAAGTAAACACATATCCAGATCGCAATCTAAAATCATCTATATCAGTTTGGAAACTTGCATCTGTGTAACCATTTACAACTAGATCATTTTCAAAACCTCCATAGACTAAGAACACTTCCTTAGTCCTTCTTAAGTATTTAAGAATGTTCTTTCTTTACCGCAATCCAGTTGACTCTCACCAGGATCGATCGATAATCGCTTGTAGTGCTCTCAAAGCATATGATACATCGTGTCGAGTGCATAACATGGCATACATGATAGATCCAATAGTTGATGTATATGGAATCTTATTCATAGGGTCTCGCTCATCATTTGTATTAGGACATTGAATCTTGCTTGAGATTTATGCCATGAGACATTGGCAACAATCCTTTTTAGAGTCTTGTAACCTGAACCTTTTCAAGTACCTTGTCTATGTAAGCACTCGACTTATACTTGATTAGCCTCTTAGATCTATCCCTATAGATCCTTATCCCTAGGATATAGGTTTGCATCTCCTAAGTCTTTCATTGAGAAACACTTCCTTAACCAAGACTTGACATTCTCGCAATGTTGGGATGTCGTTTCCAATGAGTAATATATCATCAACATACAATACCAAAAAAACAACTACATTCCCATTTGATTTTCTTGTATACACAAGGCTCATATTCGTTCTTAATAAAATCAAAATCCTTGATTGCTTCATCAAAACGAAGATTCCTACTCCGAGAAGCTTGCTTTAATCCATAAATGGATCTTTGAAGCTTGCATACCTTCCTAGAATTCTAAGGATGTACAAAACCTTCGTGTCGTGTCATATACACGTCCTCAAGCAGACTTTCCATTAAGAAATGTTGTTTTTACATCCATTTGTCATATCTCATAGTCATAATATGCAAAGCAATGGCAATTAAAATTCTTATGGATTTAAGCATGGCTCTTCGGCGAAAAAGTTTCATCATAATCAACACCTTGAGTCCTGTCTGAAACCTTTTGCTACAAGTCTTGCTTTAAAAGTATGCACTTTGCCATCCATGTCAGTTTTCTTCTTGAAAACCCATTTACATCCAATGGTCTTACCACCTTTAGGTAAATCAACCAAGTTCCAAACTTGGTTATCATACATGGATTGCATCTCAGAGTTCATGGCACTTAGCCATTTATCTGAGTCTGGTCCAGACATAGCCTCCTGATAAGTGGTGGGCTCATTTTGATGCATAAGCAACACATCACGACTATCGATCTTCGAGAAATCCGAATCTCTCGGCTCACGTCTTACCCTACCGCTAGACCACCGCGAGAGAGAGAGAGAGAGAGAGAGAGAGAGAGAGAGAGAGAGAGAGAGAGAGAGTGGGGGTGGCTTGAATTGGGTTGTGGGGTGGATAATTTATTTTTGGTGTGATAGAGTTGGGTGAGTTGTGGGTTGGGTTGTTGGGTGGGTCATTTTTTGGTGTGATAGAGTTGGGTGAGTTGTGGGTTTGAGTTGTGAGGTGGGTCAATTTTTTTGTTTTTTCAGGGAATATCGAATAGAAGATAACCATTAGTGGGTTTGATATGGGTTGAAGGTTGTTAAAAGGTTCGGAATTTTTTATTTAATTTTTACGTCATTTCATTGTAGTTAGTAATATTTATATAAGTAAAAACTAATTTTTTATATGTTTTTTTAGGGATAATCCAATTGAAGATAAAAGAAAAAAGAGGGAAATTAGTAAGTTAAAAAATTTATTTATTTAAGTTTGAGTAAGTTTGTCTTGCTAATTTAGTAAAAATAAATAAATTTATTTGGAGCTTGTTTGTTTAAAAAAATTAATATGTGGAGTTTGTTTGTCGAAACCAAAAAATTTATGCTTAGTTTGTTTGTTTTTTTTTTAAAATATGCCATAATTTGACATAGCGAGATATAAATATGAGTTTTTAATTGATGTCATGTAGACGAATGAGTATGCCTTTCGTAGTTGCGCTATTAAGGCGATCCTCTACATCGAAAGTTTGCTTGCGATTTAAATCCTCAATTTGATGAACGAATGACGTTTGATATATATGCAATTTTTTTACATCATCATTATCCAACAAATTATGTAGGTCATGGAAAATAGGAACATCCCATTTCTTTTTTATGCGAACGGTGAGATTGTAAATGGTATAAATGGCATTAGGTACATCGCACCCCCATCGCATTGATGTTGACGTTTAGCTTTGGGATGAGTAGACAACAATTGATGGATCACGTGTGTAACACGTTCAATATCTCATCTACGGATACTATGGTAAGGATGATTTATCGTCACGCTATAACCCTCCCGAGAGTTCACGTATTTTGTCCCCGTATTCTTTGGAAGACGCGATGCACTTCGACTTGATGTGAGCGACAGTGGCCAATCTACCATTAACTTCAAGGGTAGATATTTATTTAACATTTGACCCAATCGACTATTTTCAAGATCGTACAGTTCATTCGCACCTAGTAGATGAAGATGGCAAAGCACGTCGGACACCGGATCGATGATGGAAAGTTTGCGAGATGCAATCACCACATGGTGATGATGAACCGAACGACGATGATGACATTAATGACGCGGACGAGGATGTGCATCCCCCGAGGATGTCGCATCGGTGTCGATTGGGAAAACCTAAATGTTGTGGCGGATGACCCAAGGTATGAACCTCGGGGGCGAGAAAACATGCAAGATGATGAGCGTTTGCTATCGATGAAGATAATTTCATGGAGGAAACAATCGATGATGAAATTCACCAACCATTCGGTGTGCAATAAAATCGATTGGGAGGTGGCTAACTCCACTGCGACCCAACATTCTCATCAACAGACCGAGGGGGACCTCTCTAATTTTGATTTGGAATTAAGGATGTGCTTTGACAACAAAAAGTCTTACAACATGCCGTCAAAGTATGGCATGTTAACAGACATTGTCAATATCATGTGATGGAATCGACTACAACTTTTGGGCGATCAAGTGCGAAGTGCGCAAGGCGGTGCATGTGGCGTCTTCGTGCTTGTTTGCGAAAGTGAACACGGTTATGGGAGATCACACAATTAGACGCGTCGCACAACCGTATAAATCCCTATGTGGAACGCGGTCATGCCCAATTCGATGCCAACATGCTTGCAAGATAGATCCAAAGCATTGTCCAGATAGATCAAACAATAAATATCAATGCATTAATACAAATAATTAAGAGAAAATACGGACACAAAGTAAACTACAAGCGAATGTGGGATGTCAAAAGGAAGGCAATTGCAAATGCATTTGGAGGTTGGGATGAGTCATACGCTATATTGTCAAGTTGGTTGGCGGCGGTGAAGATTAAGAGTCCGGGGACCGCAATTGAGTGGTCACATAGACAATGGGCTTCGATGAGATAAGGACCGAGTGTCCTTAATTTCGTCGTGTGTTTATTGCATTCGAAGCATCAATACAAGCTTTCGTGTTTTGTAGGCATCCGCTTCAAATTGAGGCGACTTTCTTATATGGCAAATATAATGGTAAACTAATGATTGACATCTCTGTTGATGGTAATAGACACATACTAGGTAGCATTTGCTGTTGCAGAAACCAAATCTACGGATTCGTGGGGATGGTTTTTGAAGATGTTGCGCAAACACGTGACGGATAGAGATGGTATTTGCATTATTTCTGATCGTCACCCTGGCATTCGGAAGTGGTCAACACACCGACCAATGGTTTTTGTCCTCCGAAAGGATACCACCGTTATTGTCTGCGACATTTGGTCGATAATTTCAACACTAAATTCAAAAATGAGCCCTTGAAAAACCTACTTTCTCGAGCGGTGGTCAACATCAAGTTCGAAAATTTAATGCGTGAATGGAGCGTTTTGCATATTTATCATCGCGAACCCCTCAATGTTTGCAATATGTCAATGCCATCCCCAAAGAACTATGGACTCAATCGTACGACGGAGGCATGCGGTACGGATGGATGAATTCTAATGGTGTTGGTATGTATGAAATGCAAGTTATGTTTTGCACTCAACTATATAGTTATCGCTGAAGTAATATTACTTACACGAGTTTTATCGTCACTTGTAGAGTGTTTTAACGGTGTATTGAAGGGGGCTCGATTCTTGCCAATAACAGTAATGACTCAGATGATTTACTATAGATTGGTGACATACCACGATCGACGCAAACATGAAATCAATGAAGTAATCTCAAACGGGCAATCGTATACGAAATATGTCACGGATAAACTCACAAATTACGAACAAGTGCGCAAGGAGGCATCAAGTCAATTTGATAAATCGTGACATAGGTGAGTTTGAAGTGCTTATGGACGACATGGAGATCGCATGCATAAAAGCAACAACACCCAAGTCGTTATCCTAAAGGACCGCATGCGCGGTTATAATAAATGGCAATCGTTTCGTTTCCCTTGCTCACACGTGTTAGCTGCATGTTCCTTTATTCGAGTGAGCTACTCGCAATTTATTGAACCATACTACCGGATAGATGTGTACGCTCAATGTTACTCCTTTAATTTCAAAGCCATTCCAGATGAGAAATATTGGTCGACTTTTGCGACGAAGATCATACCGGACCCAAGGTGCAGACGTGGCCGAGGAGACAAAGGGAACACTAAGGCAAAACGAGATGGATCTTCCTAATGTTTCAAGAGCCTTGCGATATGGCATATGTCATCAAGAAGGACATACAAGAACAACATGTCCCAATAAAAATCGTGATCGAGTCCCTACTAGGAAGACCCGATGCGGCATTTGTCGTGAAGAGGACATAACAAAAAAATTGTCCATCCGTGAGCTGAATCTTCCAATCAAAACCAATAGTCCAGTTTGTATATTGTTTACTAATGCTTAAGTATGTATGTAATTAGATTATATTGAACCTTTTGAAGTATCCAGATAGTTTACGTCATGAAATGTTTAGGTATTCGTTATTGTTTGAACCTTTAATAATGATTTGTGGCGACTTTTCGAACAACACGACTAACTTTTAAAACTCCCTAAATTGTAGTTTGTACACAAATGGATCCAGGTCCATCAGATCCTTCATTATTACATCTCCGATCACACACAGATCCTCGCGAGCGTGGACGGGTCAGGTAAACTTTTAAGATGAATACATCCAATGTTCATGAATAAACGTATAATATACATATATATCACAGCTTATTTTCAATTATAAGGTGTACGAAACATTGTGCGTGCGTCGACGACGGGCTGTCGTTGATCGAACGGTGGAGTATCATTCTCGAATGATCACATATCTACATTCCAAGTAGGTTTTATGGGATTTCGCGCGTATCATTTTTCAGCCTTGATTGGGCTTTGATTCGCATTCGTTGAGAGATGGCGCCCAGAAACACATACATTTCACATGCAATGTGGGGAGTGCACTATTACACTCCAGGACGTATAGGTGCAGCTCGGCTTACCTATCGAAGGTATGTCTGTGACGGGAACCACCGATACAGACTATGTTGAGGTGTGTGAGAGGCTACTTGGTCGAATTCTTGTTGGAGATGACCTTCATGGAAATAAACTTAAAGTCGAATGGCTTGAACGTAACATACCACCTATACATGACGACAGCGATGAGGAGTCGGTGAGACGGTATGTTCGATCGTACATTCTCCAACTAATCGGTGGTTGTCTATTCGTCGATAAGTCAAATCGATATGTACATTTGATGTTTCTACCGTTGCTCGAGGATTTTGACATAGCTGGACAGTATAGTTGGGGAGTGCTTGTTTGGCTTTTTTGTACAGGGAGTTGTGACGCGGATCTCGCGCGGGTGCACATGAGGTTGCAGGGGCGTCAATTATTGTACAAGCTGTGGGCATGTGATAAATTTTCATTCATAGCACCAAGGCGGTGGGTGTTCCCGAGTTCAACCTCGAACAATGGATGGAGAAGAGATGCTTAATGACGTCCCTTTAGGACAGAGGTAATAGAAATGTTATATCGTAATTTTTATAATATTAACTACATTTTCATTTTACTAATTAATAATTTTCTATACGAGATGGATCGATGCATTCACGGTTACTCTAAGTGCAACACACGTTTTATCGCCTTATCGTGATGCACTCGATTCGTAGAATGAGGATGATGTGGTGTGACAACCTTATCTTTGAAGTCATCGCGTCTCTTCCCGAATATTGTACCGACGGTCACGGTAGTTAGCTATCGACGTGTCCCCTAATTTGTTTCCACATAGTCGAGTGGCATCGACCGAGAAAGAGTTTTGAGACAATTCGGAATGATAGCCCGTGCCACCAAATCATCATTACGACACCCGATCGCACCTTTGCATCGAGATACGAGGACGCGTTCATGAAAATTAGGCGACTTTTCACGCAAACTATATACGAGATGTGGGAAAATCGTGGTGACAAAGATAGTCACAAAGCAGAACAATAAGAAGGTCACGATCAACAAGACTACATGACGTGGTATCGATCGATCACTAGAAGATTCATTGGACATGACGGGGCTTTACGTGACTATTCGGTAACCTTTAAACTATTATTCTTCTTTCCTCATGATTTTCATTATAAATTGTGTGTACTAACCTCCTATTTTTATATCGTGTAACTTGGTGCGTCGATCACTGCGAGTTTTCATTGACGATGGGTACGAGCAAGGTCTTGTTGCGCTTGATGAAGGCATCGAATTTTAGATGAATATCATAGGCAAATGTCTACTATATGGAATAGTGGAATTGATGTCGAAGAGGGCATAGATGAGGAGAATGAAGATGAAGATGAAGAAGATGATCATGGCGAATCAAATAGAGAGGTGAGAAGAAGAAAAACACAAACACAGATTGTGGGTGGGAGCACTAGACGTCCTCGTCCACCACGTCCTTCTCGTCGGGACGAGGCTGCTGCGAGAAAGCGAGACGTTCTCCTACCCCACGTTCATCTCGTCCGAGAGCGAGAACAACAGAGACTGTTGGTGACAGAGATGGCCAACGCTCATCCCCACTACGTCATTCTTCTCATGGGTGCATTCCTACATTGTCCCCAATGCAATCGAACCTCAAATGTTTGTACTTAGCGCGCCGATCATGAATCTTCTTCCTTACCATAGCTTACCCCATAAGTTAATACATCGGTCTCACGTCGACACGCAACTCGAGGTACGCCTCGCTCGTCTCGGCACCGTTATGCCCCGCGTGTACCATACACGCACATTACCAAATTTAATTAATTTAACTTGTTCGCTCTTTTGTATAATAAATAATACAAGCATCAAACAAAAATAGCATACCTCGGTATCAACTCCCGAGATTTGGATATGTGTATCGCTACAAGTGGGTCCTACGTACGACCCCGAAATGACACGTGACACGAGTTAGATTTTTAGTGGTCGTTACAATTGCTTCCAAATCACTCATAGAAAATATCGGAGAGGAATTTGACCCATCGTAGAGAATCGCAACAATAGAAGAACCCAGCTTTTAGAGACAGATGCTGAGACTTGAATGTACCTTTAGGACGAGGTCGTCGAGTTGGGCAGTTTGACACCATATGACCACGTTTATGACAATATCGACACTCAATTGTAGGACAAGTAACAAACGGATGGCCTGTTCTTTTACAGTTCTTACAAAAGAGTGGGACGATTTCGGACCGTGATTGAGTAGTTGCTACGGCCACTTTTGATGAAGATCCAGAGTTGACCAAACCAAGCCGAGTTTCTTCAAACTTTCACAGCTACATCAAGGGAAGGCAGAGGATTACGATGCAGGAAGGCTGCTCAAACTGATTCATATTCAAGGCGAAGAGCCATGAGAACTTGGATGAGATGAAAGTGGTCTTTGCTAATCTCAGCTTATTGTAACTGGTTCCAGATTGGCTGAATGAGTGTTAAGAAATCATTGATGGACTGACCAGCCTCTTGTTTCAAACCTGTTCAGAGTGGTGAACAACTGATAATACTGTGACAAATCAGAAGTTTTGTATCTAATAGACAGAAAATCCCAAATTTCTTTGCTGTCCCAAAATCAACAAACTCAATATGATTAGAGGGAGTAGATGTGTTATAAAACCAGGTGATGATCTGATGATTCTTGTTGTCCCGGTCGTCAAGGCGATCAAAAAATTTGGCATGTGTTTCTGTGTCATCTTTTTTTGATTTGGGGTTGTCTCCCATAATAACTCGCTAAAGTTTTTGACCAATCAAAAAACGTTTAATCTGGTGGGACCAAAATGTATAGTTTTAACCATCAAGGGTCATGGACATGGATGCCAAACTTCAATTTTCTCCATGAAATAGTGAAATGATCAGATCAATCAGGCGACATGTGGACATATGGGACAGCAGGATAGTCGACGGCGTAGTGTGTATCAGGCGTTCGGGCAGCAGGCTGGGCAGAATGCTGGGGCAGACAAGTGGCTGGGCAGGCGTGTGTGGCAGCAAACGCAAGAGGTGCCTGGGCAGCAGCGGCTAGGCAACCATTGGGCAACAGATGGACAGGTGGCTGGTAAAGACTGATTGAGTACAAGCGCGACAGTCGAGACGACGCGGCGCGGCAGACGAAACAGGCAGAGGCAGAGTTTTCGTGGAACAATGTTCTCACAAACAAACCAGAGGACTTCAAAACAGAGAGAAAAGAACATGATTAAGGCTTTAATATCATGATAATTTTTTAATAAAATAATATTTATTATATATTTTTCTTATATATATGGTAATCTATATATACACATATAACTTTAGAATACAAAAGATAAGTACAAGCCACAAAAGGAACCTACTATGGATTCTAATTTGCTTATCTTCTAATTATATTGGATTCTATATTATTTAGTTTCCTTAACAGGCACTAAGGGGACTTGGGTATTGCGTAGAATCATTTGTAAGATAAGTGCGATAACAATTTTGTGTGTTCATTTATTTTTTGCTTGCTTTGTTGTTGTCTTTCTTAATTGTAGTGAATTGAACGTTTTCACAACTCGATCCAATCCATTTAGCTCTAATTGATTCATAATTTGAGTTTGTTAAATTGGATTGGATATTGCAAAAATTGCAATCAATCCGTATGGAATGGATTGAATTGCGCATTACACACCTTAATCTGCGAATCTAATCCGCAATCCGGTCTAATTAACATTTATATATCTTACATTATATATACACGTATATTTTTAAAATTTTGAATTATGTTTGGCTTTAACATTCTTACGTCACTAATTCATCTACTATTTATTCACTACAAAAATGCACCAAAATAGCGATGGATTAGCGACGGGATCCCGTCTCTATTTTTGAAGGATTGACAAAAAGAAATTGAAAAAAACAGTATTATTTTTAAAATTAAAATAGTGATGTTTTTAGAAAAATACTTAAAAAAACAAAACAAATAAAAAACAACAACAAACCCTAAAATTGTTGTAAATTGAGTGGAACTTACTAAGAACTAAAGAAGGAAAATAGAAGACCAAGAAATTCTATTACTACAAACTACTACTACAAAGGAGAAGAGAAAAAATGAGATAGTTGGAATGAGAAGTTTTCATTCAACTTGGTGTGTCGATTACAATGGGCAATCTAATTCCATCAAAAACGTTTAAACCATGAAAAACTTAATCATACCTCAATCGCAATATACCTTTTCGAAGGTTAATCGATCTCTAAGGCGCCGCCAACGACGAACGCCTCTCTATCGATCCACACACGAACGGCGGCCGAGATTTGAAGTGCTAGCTTCGAGAGAATACCAAACCTTTTTGTTTCTCTCCAAAACGATCCGAGCATACAAAAAACCCTAAGTCGTTTCTAAAACGAAAATAGAGTTTCAAAGCCTTTTTCCTTTCGTACTGTGTTCTAACTTAAAGCGTCTATTTATACAACCCTTGTATATAGACGGTTAAGTAAATTACACATATACCCTTACTTAAAGAAGTATAAGTGTAATACACCACAAGGACGTTTGTCATGAATTTTATCACATAAAATTCATTTTTCGAATCATCTTAAAATCTCGCAAAACCATTCTTAGTGTGCGACCCAATAGGCTCATACAACGTTGACGAGTGTACCAAAACACATTTTGGTATACAAGTCATAAGCGATCTCTAGCAAGACATTATGACTACCCAAGTTGTACGAATATCAAATCGATATAACCTAATCAATAGTGTATATAACATCCTTTTGTCACACGATATCCTTTTGATCAAACATAAGGCATGGAATTGTCATCCAACATGTTCAATCGTACTAGTCTCGATCTCTAGGTAGATGAAAACATCCAAGTGACATTGATAAATATCAATTCACTTAGACTAGGCCTTTTAATGATCTAACACATCGAGGATCCACTAGATATCTCTCTTTATATGAGAGGGACAAATTCTATCTCGATTACACAACTTCATCACATTGCTCACACAAGTAACCAATCACAACCTTTATAATCGTCCAGGTTAAAGACAACGTTTGATTGTGTCAAATTACTTGTGTTCCTAATGTTGAAGTCTCTCGGCAATCTCAAGTCGAGGACTGAAAAATATACCTATCATGAGAAACAACTATGACTTAATCCATGTGATGTTCTCATAGCGGGTCGGTCCAGTACTTTGTTCCCTAACAAGTACTCGTGATCTTGATTCGTATCCCTATACGTATAATCATCATATGATCATCAATCAAGACTCACACTAGTCTTAATTCATTATAGTTCCCATTATAATGATCGACTAGGGACATTTAGGATATTTATGTAAATACTCATGGATCTTATTATAATGTAAACATGCAAATTAATTATAATAAACAACAAATGAAATCCTCTATTTTATTAACTAAAATTATTCATAAAGACAGTTAATGGATTGACCTAGGGCACATGCCCCAACAGTTGACACCCTTTATATAGGCTATTTGGTGATGATGATAATTGTACTTATACAATGTGTACAAGTTATACATACACCACAAGTCATACAACACATCACAAGCAACATAGACAATACATGGAAGAGTTGGTGTACTTTGGAGAAGATTACAAGTTACATGACAATACATAGACAAGTAGAGGTACTATTAAGTGAGAAATACAAGTTACATGACTACACAATATGTTGGTGTACATGCATTGTCATCCATATTCCACAACACTCCCCTTGGATGACACTTGCTTAGAGATTGTGTCTCGTTAAAACTTCTATTAAGAAAAATCATTTTGGAAAAAATATAGTAAAAGAAAAAGAGTATACTATTCTCATAAATATTAAGATGGGTATAATATTGTTAAAATTGCCTCATTAAAAACCTTGCTAGGAAAACTCAATGGGACAAAACCATAATTAAGGGAAAAAGAGTGCAATACGCTAATCAATAACTCCCCTCATGTGATCATGGGTGAAACTTGTTCAGTTTCTTTACTTGCAATGTCTTTAAGTTTACGCAAGCCAATACCATATGTAAGCCTTTTAAATGTCGTAGTTGGTAAGGCTTTTGTGAATAAATCAGCAAGATTATCACTCGATCGGATTTGCTTGACAACAATTTCACCATTCTTATGAAGCTCATGTGCATAAAAGAATTTTGGTGAAATATGTTTTGTTTCGTCCCATTTTATGAATCATTCACTTAATTGTGCAATACATACCGCATTATCTTCATATAATATGGTTGGAGAATTTTTATTGAAGACAATCCACATGATTCTTGAATATGTTCAATCATGTTTCTCAACCATACACATTCACGACTTGCGTCATGAATTGCAAGTACTTCGTAATGATTGGAAGAAATATCAACCATAGTTTGTTTTATCGACTTCCATGATACAACAAAGATATTACCATAGGTGAATACATATCCCATTTGAGAATGGGCCTTGTGGGGATTAGATAAAAATCCAAAGATCAAGCATAACCTTGGAGATTCAATTTTACCCTCTCGAGTAAAATAAACTCATGTCACTTGTTCCTCGAAAATATCGAAAAACATGTTTAACACCATTCCAATGTCTTCGAATTGGTGAAGAGTCGTATCTTGCAAGTTGGTTGACAAAGAAAAGCAATGTAAGGACTTGTACAATTTGCAAGATACATAAGTGCACCAATTGCAATTAAATATGGTACCTCTGGACCAATTAGCTTTTCATCACTTTCATGAGGTCGAAATGGATTCTTATCCACTTCAAGTGATCTAACAACCATTGGAGAGCTCAATGGATGTGCATTGTCCATATAAAATCTTTTTAATATTTTTTCAATATAATTTGATTGATAGACAAGTACTCCACTTGAAAAATGTTCAATTTGCAAACCGAAACAAAGTCTTGTTTTTCCAAGTTCTTTCATCTCGAATTCCTTTTTCAAGTATTTGGATGTTCTAACGATGTCGTCGTGGTTTCCCACTATATTTAAATCATCAACATATACAACAATAATCACAAATCATGTTGATGATCTTTTAATGAAGACACATGGGCAAAGCGGATTATTTACATATCCTTCTTTCAAGTAAATAATCACTAAGACGTTTGTACCACATTCGTCCGGATTGTTTCAATCCGTACAAAGTCCTTTGTAATTTTATAGAATGCATGTTAGGAGGTTTTGATTTTATTTCTTCGGATATTACAAATTCTTCAGGGATTTTCATATATATCTCAATGTCTAGGGATCCGTACGAGATATCGTAACGACATCCATTAAATGCATATCAAGCCCTTCGTAAACCGCAAGGCTTATCAAGAACCGAAATGTGATTGCATCTATAACAGGAGAATATGTTTCCTCATAATCGATGTCAGTCTTTGTGAGAAACCTTGAGCTACAAGTCTTGCTTTGTACCTTGTAACTTCATTTTTTTTCGTTTCTCTTTCGTACAAATACCCATTTATATCGAACATGTTTTATGCCATCTCGGCGTTTGAACAATCGGTCCAAAAACCTCTCGTTTCCTTAATGAGTTTGCTGCTCGCTTGGATAGCCTCTTGTCATTTTTGTCAATCGGTCTTTTTCAACATTCGTCCACTGATCATGGTTACGGATCATCATCATTTTCACATATTTCAAAGGACACATTGAAAGCAAATATATCATCGGGAACAATTTTATTTCGATCCCAAATCTTACCGAGTTTAAATAATTTATTGAGATCTCATTAATTTCATCTTTTTCCTCTTTTTCTAGAGGCGTTGTTCATCGTCGAATTAACTTGTTCTTATAAATCCTTATCAAATGATTCTTGTGTTTTCTCATGAGTATTTTGATTTGTATTTATTTTTACTCCCGTTTTCCTCTTTCGAGGAATTGTATCCTTTGAACCAATCGGTCTTCCGCGCTTTAAGCGTTTCGTTGGTTCTTGTGCATTTTGTTGCACATAGACATCAATTCTTGCAGGAGCATTTACAGCTGGAATATGTGATTTTGTCACTTGTTTTGCATCAGTAAATGCATCAGGTAATTGATTTGCAATTTGTTGCAAATGAATGATCTTTTGAACTTCAAGTTCACACCGATTTGTGCGTGGATCATAATGTGTAAAGTTGATGCATTCCAAGCAATTCTGCGTCATTCCTTTTGAATTGGCTTCTTATCTCCCCCCTAATGGTGAGAAAATTGCTTCATTAAAGTGACAATCAAGCAAAACGTGCAAGTAAATAAATCCCTGTTAAGGGCTCAAGGTATCTTATAATGGACGATGAGTTAAATTCAACATAAATCCCAAGTTTTCGTTGTGGACCCATCTTAGTTCTATTGGGAGGTGGTATATGAACATACACCGCACAACCAAAAATTCTCAAGTGTGAAATATTTGGTTGTTGACCTAATGAGTTGCATGGGGGAATGTTTATGGTATGCGTAGGCCTATAACGAATGATAGATCTTGCATGAAGGATTGCATGTCCCCAAACCGAAGTTGATAACTTAGTTCTCATGATTAAAGATCTGGCAATTAGTTGAATGCGTTTGATCGGAGATTCTCGCCAAACCATTCAGGTATGCACGTGTGGAAAGAATGTTAAATGGTAATTCCTATAGACATGCGATAATTTTTAAATGCTTGAGATTGAAATCCCCGACATTATCAAGACGGATGGTCTTGATTGGGTTGTCGGGAATTGTGCTCTTAACTTAATGATTTGTGCTAAAAGTCTAGCACATGCAACATTGCATGAGTCGAAAGCAAACAAACATGTGACCACCTAATTGATGCATCTATCAAAACCATGAAATATCTAAATGGTCCACAAGTGAGGATAAATAGGTCCACATATGTCTCCCCGAATGCGTTCTAAGAAAATTGGGGATTCTACAACAATTTTACTTGGGGATGGTTTAACTATCAATTTACCTTGAGAACAACTAGCACAATTATAATCACCAAATTTGAAAATATTTTGTGACTCCTTAAAGGATGTCATTGCGAATTATTAATTACTCTTCGCATCATTGATGATCCTGGATGACCAAGCCGGTCATGCCATAAAATAAATGTCTTTGGATCATTAATTTTCTTATTTAAGACGACGTTCGTGTCGACATGCCTTATATGAATAAAATATAATCCAGAGGATAAAGTGAGAATTTTTCTAACACTTCTTTTTTCTCATTTGAAACCAATGTGACATAGAGAAATTATCTATTATTTTCGTTCATGGTTTCAATGTGATATCCATTTTGTCGAATATATTTAAAGTGAGTAAATTTCTTCATGATTTTTACGAGTATAAGGCATTGTCAACATGAATTGTTGTTCCCCCATGCAACATAATATTTGCTCTTCCAGAGCCATTAATCAAATTGGATATGTCGGATATTGTTTGAACATTAGCCTCATTACGTTCAAATTGGAGAAATATTCTTTGTTTTTAAGGATTGTGTGCGTTGTAGCACAATCAAGCAAGACATATATCGCTCTTATTTGATTCATGATTTGAACACATGATTTGTTGATCCATCTAGACAAATAATGTTTGACAAATTAGAAAAAGAGTCATATTTCAATGATAAAATTCATAATATTTTGCATTTAATTTTGAAGGCATGGTAAATGTCACAAAAATATTCGGGTATATATATGACAATATTTAGGCAAAATAGCCTTTCATATATGGCCAAAAAATGTCACAATTATGAGCGCTCATTGTCAATAATTATTTGCCTTTTGTAGTGGTGCACCACTTTTATTCCAATATTTGGTGGAATTGTCAATACGACCTTTACTCGATATTTTCACCTTTTCCGCGTCCATAAATTTATTATTGCGATCATGATCATTATATGCAACATATGCTTCTTAATTTGAAGTGAACTAATTGGACGGGATCGATATTATATTTATAATATCTCATTATTTTACTTAGCTACCATGAGACAAGAAATCAATCCTTAATATTTATTGGATTGACGAGCGCACTCGATATTTGTTGCAAAGAATAAATCGAGGTGGGCCACGTGACCTTCTTTTTATTGTCTCATCAGTCATATTTCCACATAGCCTCAACATAGAGGTAATTAAAATTGCGAAATTATAATTAATATTTGATTTATTAAATTTTGTAGCACGAGACTTAACCGCTCATTTTGAGCTTTTGGAGCATTACCTTTTTTTGGTATTTATATATTTATAACTCCATGAGGTGAAAAGATATACAAAGTGAAATATTCACTTTTCGGGTCTCTAAAGATAAATTGGCGAATGATTGTGTATAACACACGAGTTTTGCATATATGATTTATTCACAAATTGTAGTATCTAATTGTCATGACAAGTAATTCTTGTCGGTAATATAATAAGGCAACAAATTTAACTATGGTTGAATAATATTTTGAAAATAAATTTAATATAAAATAGTTTTCCCCTTTTTATGTAAAAACATAACATATGATTAAATATATGTTCAAAACTTGATTCATTAATAAACAAAATGTACTATTCGTATGAGTTAGTGGGACAACCTCTAGGTTGGGTGACGAGACATAGTCCGCTTAATACCATGCCTTCTCGAACGGGATAACCCGTCTCCCTTTCAATGTTTAGCTTTACTGGGGACAAGGCTTACCCACTATCAACTCAAACTTATAGCATCATTTGTATTATAAAATCAAGAATAGAACAATAACTAATCGTTTGTAGTTTTAAGAGAAAAAATATATGTCGCACATTGACTTTTCATTTCGATGTAGAAGATCGTACAAGACGCAACTACGAGAGCATACTTTCGCAATCGGTGACGTTATAATGCATAGTATATGAATAAAGTATGCATATATAAGTGATGCATGTAATAAAGGAAGCAACCATGATAAATTGAACTTATTTAAATAACAAAAGTTATATCTTCATAGCTTTGTCTCCTTAACAAGCCTTCTTGAACTTCAATATCTCCTTAATGTTAGAGCAATCTCGTGTTGATAACGTGTTGTAAATTGAGTTGGAACTTGCTAAGAACTAGAGAATGAAAATAGAAGACTAAGAACTTCTACTACTACAAACTACTACTACAAAGGAGAAGAGAAGAAATGAGATAGTTGGAATCATAAGTTTTCATTCAACTTGGTGTGTCAATTACAATGGGGTTGGCACCCTTTATATATGTCATTTGGTGATGATGATAATTGTACTTATACAATGTGTACAAGTTATACATACACCACAAGTCATACAACACATCACAAGCAACATAGACAATACATTAAAGAGTTGGTTTACGTTGGAGAAGATTACAAGTTACATGACAATACATAGACAAGTGGAGGTACTATTAAGTGAGAAAATAAGTTACATGACTACACAATATGTTGGTGTACATGCATGGTCATCCATATTCCACAACAAAAATAATATTTTATTCAACAATAACAACAACTACAATAAATAATAACAAAAACAAATCAAAACAGTAAAAATAATCTAAAACAAAATAACCAAGAATTAAAAATAACATTAAACTTGTTCGACAAGATCCGACGATGGTGAGTGAAGCGGAGGAGATCCAGCGATAGAGGCGAGAGAGATGCGGCTGGAGATCTGACGAAAAGGCGAGAGAGATGCAGCGACGTAGAGGGAGAGCGGAGACGAGAGATGGGGCGGACGAGAGGAGGCGGCGAGGCACAAAAGTGAGAGGTGATGGAGTGGCGAGAGGCGGCGGGAATGGCAGAGGCGAGAGCTTGGGCGACGGACTGAAGCTCTGGAGCGGCAAGGCAGAGACGTGGGATGCGAAGAAGGGGCGGAGGGGGAGGTGGAGAAGTGGCGGAGGCGGAGGCTGAGAAGTGGAAGAGATGGGCGAAGTGGAAGGAGGTGGTGAACGGCTGGTGAGAGAGTGTGACAGCCCCAACCTTAAAAATTGAGCACCGCCCGACACTAACCTCCATTAACCCTCGGTAAACTAGTTCAGAGTTAATAAAGGCCTAGTCAGCCTCACAAACTGGTCTTCAGTACCAGATAATCCACACAACATAGTATATATATATATATATATATATATATATATATATATATATATATATATGAAATTATATGCAACGTAATTTAAATGCGGTGGAAACGCGATAACAAATAAATTAAACACACAACGAGTTCTAGGTATGAAGCTAGTATGTGGAAACCCCGTACAACATATACAATGTACAAATCATAATGACAAGGGAAATACACGTATCACTCAACCCAAATACCCATTTATAAAATATTATACATGTGATATAGATACATCAAATAACCTACGTATGCCGCACCTCAATGTTCTCGAGCTCGGAGATTATGCCTGCAATTGTCACCAAAAGCGGAGACAATTCCAGTGATTAAATCTAAAATAAGTTCAACAGTAATTAAGATTAGACAATAAAAAGTCTATAAATCATGCAGGAAAGGAAACGAAGCTGAAAAGAAGAATAAAGCGCATGATAAACATACTACAATGGTCAATGATAGAGACCAAGTGACCCGGAAGCAAAGGATATGCGTCTAAGTGGTCTTGACACTCTACAGGTAGGCTCAAAGCCACTTGACTACGAGTAAATGTCAAATACTGGTACGGTGGGACCAAGTCTACTTCAACCGCACCTAATCCGTTTGGCATTGTCGGCTCACTTGAGCCGCAGCCCGAGAAAACATTCCAAAGGGAGCCACGATCGCAATTGGGATGCTCAACCGTAATGGAATCCTTGAAGTCTGCGAGAGCCACGACACTTGGCGCATGCTCACTCGAGGATTCAATTTCTTCTAGGAGTCACGAGCGCGACTCGGATGCTCAACTAAGAGTAAATAACGACTCAACTTGACCACTTAGACCCTAGGTCACTCGGTAGGGAAGTAGAGTCCAACAATAGGTATCATTTTCATCAAAATATGCAAGGAAAGGAAAATAATTAATATTGAATTTTTTACTGGTTTATTTACAATACAATCGCATAAATCGCCACGTCAATTCGATGATTCGAATAGCCTAGTTGAGTCCTTCTTGCATATCTACAATTATACATAGTATAGCAAAGTTGTTTTAAGGACCATTTGCTAAATAGCGACCTTGCGTAACTCAAATGGACTAGTTCGTCAATTAGTTCTTTTAATGACTCAAGTCATTACATAAAGGGCTTAAGATAATAACACAATCTTATATTAGTTCAAATCAGTCAAAACGTGCTCAAAAACTTGAAAATGAACAAGTAAAACCTTATTTGAGTCATTTTATCAAATATTTGATGTGTATGTTCTACACACCGATTAGATTGATTCTTAATCAGAAAACAACTTAAAGTTCGACAACAACTCATTTCGAAAGCAAATCGAACTTGAAGATGATTTGAACAAGCATGAAAATCTCACATTAGAATGAGGTTGAGTTCATTTATTGGATTCCAAACAAATTCAACAAAAGAGGGTAATGTTATTCTCAAAAAGTTCAAAATTTATCAAGGAGGGTTTAAACCAAAAAAATTGGACCAAATTTTGGCTCAAATTAAACAAAATAATCTACATTGAGTTAAGAATCATTCGAGAAACGAAAGGACTTTCTCAAAATGACTCAATGCACTTCAAACCACCATTGATATCTCGAAATTACACTAAAGTTAATGAATCGGGTTTAAAACCATATTTATCTTCACTTGAAGACTTGAAGATAAATTATGTAACACTCTTTGAGATATTTCCTCAAACACTTCATGTGTATTAGCTAACATTTTCATGAATTCAAGTTAGTTTCAACCAATTAGATCTCCATTATCAACATTTTCAACCACCAGTGGAAAACCATCATTAACAACACCAAATTTATGGATTCAACTTTAGTTTGAACTAGAATTTGATTGAGGGCCTCACCATAGCCTTCAATAGAGTTCTTCAACTCATATCCCTTCAAGAATGAAGTCTTCTTCTTCTACCATTCTTTTCTCTTTTTCTTCTCTTTCGCGAGCAAGCAACGCCATGTCGGAGTTGTTGTCTCCATCGCGCTGCTAGTCATCCTCCTCGGACTCGCGACACCGTCGCCATCTGTCCCCGTTAGAGCTCCGCCGCCCTCTTCGATGCCACTCGCATGGCCAAACTCCAGGCTTGCTGGAGCTGCTGTCCGCGAACCTCCGCGGCCGGTCTCCTCGTTGGCCTGCCTTTGCACTCGTCGTATGTCTTTGTCCATACCCTCTCCGCCGTTCGTGCCTCTCTGCGTCGTCGCTTTCGCGGCTGCTCCCTAGCCAGAGCTCTCATCAGCCGCCACCTCTCTCTCTTCTTCTCTTTCTCTCCATGTGTGTGTATGTTGTGTTGTAGCTAGGGTCTTTGTGTTGTAACTTAGAAATTAGGGTTTTTATCCCTTTTTTTTTTAGTTGAGTGAAAAATTTGGGTTAAGATCCAACTTATTTGAGTTCTCTTTGTCTTCACATTGTAACACTCCAAACTTGACGTGCATTATGCACAAACCCTAGCCTTGTCCTCACTTAGCCAATTTAAATAAATTGGTGGTTTAATGTCATGTCGTTGCGTGCGCACTTAGTTTAAATTAAGTAACGCCAAGTCGCAGTATCATATAGTACTCGCAGTAATATGCCAAACAAAAATTAAAATCAGTTTATTTATTTTCTTTATAAATTTTTGAGCACTTCGACTTACCCCTCGATTGGGCATTTGACCACTAACTATTTGTAATTAGAGATTAATTAATGAATTAAAAATATGGGTCGTTACAGTCTTCCCAACTGAGAGACAATTTCGTCCTCGAAATTAGAAGAAAGTTATGCCCTCGGCTAGGTTAGGTAGAATTAAATGTTCGAGTGCATGTCTCTTCACCACAAATCTGTAGTGTCCTTATATTTTAACTTGACTGCTTTTCGGTGGTAGTTTGCTTGGCCAATCAGTTTATCTATTTCTAATCCAATTATTGTCTAACATATTTGGCTTCCTTTGTATGATTCTTAAACAATCACCGACTCTAATGTCTCTATCATTACTTACTATAATTATAAGGCCACTCTCGTAGAGTTTCAAATGGATCACACCACTTTAGCTCAACCGCCAAAGTCATACTTACATCATGCATATAGGTAAACAATCTTCCTCATTTGCTACCGATCTCGTAATACAAACATGAGCCTGACATTCAAAATATGGATTAACCATGCAGTCTAACCGTCATATTGAAAAGTTATACTTAGATGTGTTATAGTGCCCATCAATGTCAACAACCCTACCATAACTTGGTAGTAAAAACCTGCCACAACCTGATAGTAAAAACAAGGATCGCAATCCTAAATAATAAACACTGGCACACCATTTGACTTATAATCTTGGCTCATATGTATAAATCGCTCAGTTGTGCTTCGAGTCTATCGGCAAAAGTTGAAAAAATAATAATAATAAATAAATAAGCAGACCTTAGGCAATTAGCGCATGATCATCTCTAAGCATCCTCAATCTTACGATCTTCATAATCCATGAAAGTTAACGATCATGCTAGATTATCTGAACAAAAATTTTAATTCTTTGATTTTTTTTGTTCATTTTCAATCCAATCATGTTTATCCTCCAAGCATCTCACAAACCATGCTTCAAACAATTCCATTAAGTTCACTTCTCCACAATGTAATATCCTTTCTTTAGAGTCGTCAGTTAATCAACCCTTAAACTATCATTGGTCTTAAGACACATCATGGTACGTAAGTTTAATAACATCATTGGAGTAGAGTCTCAAAAGATCCTAGCCCCAAAGCATGATAGGTATCGTTCAAAACCTTAAAGAAACCTAACCACATCTATCTTCAAGGTCTTTCTCGAGCAACTTGTTCACTCTATTCACATGTGCTCGACCTTTTCTATCATGAAATTTTTTAGGTGAATTACTATTGTCTTAGCCACTTTACAAAGTCCTATAACTTTTACTTTCTTTTTTTTTAACATGCACTACTCGCACGAAAATTTCCTTAAGTAATCTTACTTGGTGCATCTTCACTAGTTCTAAATATGTGAGAATCTTGAGATGTATAATCTCGTAGGATTTATACTTAGGTTACCTCCAACATCTAAAATGATCCACGGACTCTACATCTGCCCGTAACACTTAATTCATTTCTATGTCCCTAAAGGTGGTGGTCGACTTCACCAACCAAAGGACTATAAACGAATAGTGTCACTAAAGTGGAGTTACTTGAACTTCCGATCCAACACTACTACTCCAGAGCTTTCGTCAAAGCTAGAGGCGTCCGTACATGCATTCTTCATTAGCTCTCAAGTCCTCTCAACACTCTGTTTTCTTAGAGTTTGCATTAACTTGCTCCCCTTACAAATTTTCATTTTTTTTTGTTACGCATCTCTCATTTTATCATGTCAATTCATCATTTTTCTCAAATCAACAATATTCAATAATGCAATTATTTAGGAAGCTCTAACTCCTTGAGGTACACAATAAGAATTTCTCATTTCATTAGTTTAGGTTAGATCAAATTAGGGTCAACCCTAACATAATTTACATCTCATGGATAAACAAGAAATTAAGACTATTGGCACACTAACCAAGGTATGCATGACTTTTCGCTACACTTCCTTCATTCAACAAGTTTTTTTTTATGTCAATCATTAGATACATTGGTGCTTGAATTCCTTCTCTACGTTAGAGAGTAATGCATACGGTAACTAACACATTTACATTTTTTTTTTGTTTCAACAATGAATTACACATAGTTTAAATATCCTTGGATCCTTATCTCAAATTTACATGCCTACTATGTGATCAAAGTTGACTAGTGTCGCGAATTCTCAAGATTTGACAACTTTGAAATCTTCAAACACTACGTTCTATGTCAGTCTTCACTTCTGACCCAATCCTCGTAGCTAATTATTTAATATATCGAAATCTATTATTTCTTCTTTTTTACAATTCACTCCTCGTATCTCAATGAAACACATAAGTCAATACGATATTAGAAGTAATTATATCGTATGTATATCGATACCATATAATACCTACAATCAAATAGAACATAATAAGGCTCATTCAAGTTTTCCCTCAATCTCACATTCACTCACTTCCCAACTAAGTCTCTAAGTTAGGATTATAGGGTTTCTACACTAAGTTCGTTGGTGTTCATAACACTACAAGTCCGTGTTTGCGAACTAATCTAGTTGTAGGCTTATCAAGAGCTAAAGTCAAAACCTTAGGCTCTAATACCAACTGTGCGGCCCCAACCCTACAAATTGGGCACCATCAGGCATTAGGCCTCCATTAACCCTCGCTAAACCAGTTCGAAGTTAATAAAGGCCTAATCAACCTCACAAACCCACCAGTCTTTCAAGACTGCACGATAGTCCACACAACAAGACATATATATATATATATATATATATATATATATATATATATGAAATTATATGCAGTTGAATTTAAATTCGGTGAAACACGATAACAAATAAATTAAACACACGATGAGTTCTAGGTGTGGAAGCTAGTATGTGGAAACCATGTACAACATATACAATGTACAAATCATAATGACAAGGGGAAATACACGTATCTCTCAGCCCAAATACCCATTTATAAAATAGTATACATGTGATATAGATACATCAAATAACTTACGTATGTCGCACATCAATATTCTCGAGCTCGGAGATTATGCATGCAATTGTCACCAAAAGCGGAGACAATTCTAGTGAGTAAATCCAGAAGAAGTTTAACAGTAATTCAGATTAAACAATAAATAAGTATGTAAATCATGCAGGAAAGGAAACGAAGCTGAAAAGAAGAATAAAGCGCATGATAAACAGACTACAATGGTCAATGATAGAGACCAAGTGACCCGGAAGCAAAGGATAGGCGTCTAAGTGGTCTTGACACTCTACAGGTAGGCTCAAAGCCACTTGACTACGAGTAAATGTCAAATACTGGTACGGTGGGACCAAGTCTACTTCAACCGCACCTAATCCGTTTGGCACGATCGGCTCATTTGAGCCGCGCTCGAGAAAACATTCCAAATGGAGCCACAAGCCCCACGGATGCTCAACCGCAATGAAGTCTTTGAAGTCTGTAAGGAGCCACGACACTTGGCGGATGCTTACTCAAAGGAGTCAATCTCGTCTAAAAGCCATGAGCGCGACTCGGATGCTCAACTCACGAGTAAGCAACGACTCAACTTGACCACTTAAACCCTAGGTCACTCGGTAGGGAAGTAGGGTCCAACAATAGGTATCATTTTCATCAAAATATGCAAGGAAAGGAAAAGAATTAATATTGAATTTCTTACTAGTTTACTTACAATACAATCGCATAAATCGTCATGTCAATTCGATGATTTGAATAGCCTAGTTGAGTCCTTGCATATCTACAATTATACATAGTATAACAAAGTTGTTTTAAGGACCATTTGCTAAATAGAGACCTTGCGTAACTCAAATGGACTAGTTCATCAATTAGTTCTTTTAATGACTCAAGTCATTACATAAAGGGCTTAAGATAATAAGACAATCTTATATTAGTTCAAATCAGTCAAAACGTGCTCAAAAATTGAAAATGAACAAGTAAAACCTTATTTGAGTCATTTTATCAAACATTTGATGTGTATGTTCTACACACCAATTAGATTGATTCTTAATTTAGAAAACAACTTAAAGTTCGACAACAACTCATTTCGAAAGCAAATCGAACTTAAAGATGATTTGAACCAGCATGAAAATCTCCCATTAGAACGAGGTTGAGTTCATTTATTGGATTCCAAACAAATTCAACAAAAGAGGGTATTATTATTCTCAAAAAGTTCAAAATTTATTAAGGAGGGTTTAAACCAAAAAAAGCGACCAAATCTTGGCTCAAATCAAACAAAATAATCTACATTGAGTTAAAAATCTGTCACGGCCCAAATCTCTAACCCCCGTTTTAATTCCTTAATCAGGATCACCGACCCTTGACGTGGGACATACACTGTGATACGTGCACCAACCGAGGCACGTGGCCGAGGTATATTGTATTTTTGTATTGATGTATGCCTAGTGTTATGTATTGTGTAGACTTACTAAGTCGGTTTGTACAGTTGTAGGCGTCGAGACGAGAGCAGGGACACGCCTCGAGTAGCGTTGGAGCTGGGGAATCGGGTAATTAGCATTTTGGTAAGTCTTATTTAATACTAATATGAAATAAGGAATTACTTATAAGCCTATAGTTGTGTTTGTTAATGTAAATCAAATTAAAGGCCTATAGTTGAGTAAATTAAATGGAAAGCATAAGATTGGTCTAGAGATACACATTGACACATCTAGGAACTAGGTGAGTAATGAAATTGTGTCCCTTGAGGTTGAGATTGTGGGAGTTAGTGGGGTATATGGCAAGAGGTGGACCATTAGATGTTCCTCGGGATACATAAATCCATGGAGATCAAGGGCTAAGAAGGAACATCACCTTAATATATAATATTAGTGATCAAACAACATGCAAACCAAATCACTCATTCATCTTTCTTTGGAGAAGAAGAAAGAATTGCTGGAGAGGAGTGAATCATCAAGGTGTTGAAGGAATCCATGGGAGTTGGTGAGAAATTCTCAAGTTAGGGTGCAACATCAACTAGGTACACATCCTTTTAGTTGAAATTAGAACAAGTTCGATTTTAGGCTAATTTGAGATGGTAGATGATTGAGTATTTGCAATTGATTTATATATTTAGATTCCTCATTTCAAGTGATAATCCGATATATTGAAGTTCTTAATTTGGTTTTGAAATCATAAAGATGTGAATTTTTGAATTTGCAACACCAAAACTAGAATTACGCATGTTGTATTAGGAATCAACCTGGGTAATTTGGTCATAATCTCGCCAATTTTAGACCCAAATTGATCCAAACCAAAGTGACATTTGAAAGCTTATTTAAAGAGAGAATAACTTTACTTAGCTGAAGGTATTCTGATTCAAATGTTTTTATATCCAAACATGCTCTACAAATAGGTACTGGAATTAAAAAGGAAAGTTTTGAAACTAAAATTGTTAAGAGGATAACTCCTTAAATACTTATCCAAATAAGCTGATATTTTAGTATGTTGTATTTGGTTATATTTTCTACCTTATGACCAAAAATTACATTTTTAGGAACTATATATTAGGAGAAATAGATTTTCTAAATCCGTTGGTCGGATTAAATTCCAATTAGACCTATGTTTAGTAAAATCATGACATCTCTTTCATTTTAAATCATAATTTTGAAAACTAAACCTTCTCGGAAAGCTAAGAGAGAGACCAACAATAATTGTAGTGATGAAGGATTTCAATATTTGGACCATTTCATGCCTAAAAGTGCATTAAAATGTAGGACATGAAATAGAAACTTAATTTAGTCTTTAGAAATTTGATTTAGGAAGATTGATTTAAAGTCTATTGAACCAATTTGATACACAATAAACACCACTAAATTGAGCTTAAATCCACTATATTTGAACTAATGAGACACCAAACTCTCAGGAACCTAGGAAAAGGGTACGGGAGAGTGAATACAAGATTTGGAGTATCGATATGCCAAGTAAAGCTAGGACTTTACTTTGTTGTGGTGAGTATACCCAATGACAACTTTACTTGGCATTTCATTTCTATTAATTGTTGTCCTTGCATAGTCCTTTTGACTATTTTGCCTTTGTATTCTTATATTATGTGTTCTTTGTGTCTATGCTCACTTGATGAGTCTAGTTTGCATGATATCCATTTATTTGATTTGATTCATTGATTCTATCCCATGCTATGTCTATTCTTGTTGTTTTAAATGTGAATTGAATGATAAATAGCATGCTATTAGGCTAGTGAATATCTTATAAATGTTTAAGATGACTTGTATTCCTTATTTGTTTAGGTGTGTAGATGTGTCTATGCCTTGACAATCCATACTTGGTATTTCTTGAAATTTTAAAAGTAGTTTTTGCATTTAGGTCCCGTACTCGATCGAGGTGTGCGCGACTCACGGGGTTAGAGTCCCTGGGGATGTCGGCACATGTTACTTGACACTGTATGACACTCGGGGTTAGAGTCCCTCAAGTGGTCTACACACCGGGGTTAGAGTCCCTGGTAACACATGGGTTAGAATCCCTTATGCTATATGATTATTGAGTCGGAGTGACATGTTTCACTGCTCGATTGGACCTAAATCACCACTACTTAGCCTAGTGTCAGTATCACTTGTTTAACTCTAGTATTTACTCGCATATGGTTTATTTTCCAGTTTTCCCATTTATATGCTTTTAAATACCATTTGAATATTTGAAAATGCAAATTAAACTTGTCATCGGGGATTACTTGTTTTATTCTGTACTACTCACTTGTCTTTTTATGACGATGGGTGCAAAGTCGTCTACCAAACAGCCGGCAAGGAGAAGATATGCGATTATCCCTAAGCCTGCGCACGTCATCGCATCGATTGTATGTCTTCTTTTGGTATTTTGATTGTATATGTTATATATGTCTTTCAAATAGTATTTTGGGTTGCATATTGGGTTGAGCGTTAGTTTTCCCGACTTGACTTAGACTATTTTCTTGTTTCATTGCATTTTGAGGACTTTATATATATGATGTCATTTCCTGGTTTTCCACACTTATGAGTTTATAAATGGCTTCCGCATAAGTTACTAATTGCTTCTGCATAATCAATAAGACTTCCGCTAATTAATTAATTTAATAAAAAAATTTAATTAACTCTAAATTTTATAAATTGGTAGGACTAGTGTATTACTTATCTTGAACACGAGAAAAGAGACGTCTAGGTTGTAAAGGCTGACTAATACGTAGTTAAGTCCTGCGTGGATATGATTAGGACTCAATTACGGGATTAGGTCGGGCGGTGCCCTAGATTAGGAGAGGGGCCGTCACAAAATCATAGAGAAACGAAAGGACTTTCTCAAAATGACTCAATGCACTTCAAACAACCATTGATATCTCGAAATTACACAAAAGTTAATGAATCGGGTTTAAAACCATATTTATCTTCACTTGAAGACTTGAAGAAAAATTATGTAACACTCTTTGAGATATTTCCTCAAACACTTCATGTGTATTAGCTAGCATTTTCATGAATTCAAGTTAGTTTCAACAAATTAGATCTCCATTATCAACATTTTCAACCACCAATGGAAAACCATCATTAACAACACCAAATTTATGGATTCAACTTTAGTTTGAACTAAAATTTGGTTGAGAGCCTCACCATAGCCTTCAATAGAGTTCTTCAACTCATATCTCTTCAAGAACGAAGTATTTTTCTTCTACCATTCTCTTCTCTTTTCCTTCTCTTTCACGAGCAAGCAATGCCATGTCGGAGTTGTTGTCTCCATCGCGCTGCCAGTCATCCTCCTCGGAGTCGCGATACAGTCTGCCATCTATCCCCGTCGGAGCTCCGGCCGCCCTCGCTGCTGCCGCTCGCCTGGACAGACTCCAGGCTTGCTGGAGCTGCTGTCCGTGAACCTCCGCGCGCCGGTCTCCTCACTATCCTGCCGCTGTACCGCGCCGTCTGCGCTGTTCGCACCTCCGCACCGCCCGCTTTCGCGGCTGCTCCCTCACCGGAGCTCTCATCAGCCGCCACCTCTCTCTCTTCTTCTCTTTCTCTCTATGCGTGTATGTTGTGTTGTAGCTAGGGTTTTTGTGTTGTAACTTAGAAATTAGGGTTTTTATCCCCTTTTTATTTAGTTGAGTGAGAAATTTGGGTTAAAACCCAACTTATTTGAGTTCTTTTTGTCATCACATTGTAACATTCCAAACTTAACCATAGCCTTGTCCTCACTTAGCCAATTTAAATAAATTGGTGGTTTAAAGTCTTGTTGTCGTCGCGCGCGCACTTAGTTTAAATTAAGTCACACCAAGTCGCAGTATCATATAGTACTCGCAGTATTATGTCAGACAAAAATTGAAATCCGTTTATTTATTTTCTTTTATAAATTTTTGAGCACTTCGACTTACCCCTCGATTGGGCATTTGACCACTAACTATTTGTAATTAGAGATTAATTATTGAATTAAAAATACGGGTCGTTACAGAGAGAGAAGAAGAATGGGAAGTTTATAAGTGTAATGGATTAAGGTTTGGGGAGTAAGAGAGAGAGTGTGGGACCCAGTGCAACGTGGACGAAAAATTATCTATTGGGCTGGAATTTTCCCGCCCAACATTTAGCGACGGGGACTCGTCGCTAAAACAGTTAATGGGTCAACGACAGGCCCTGTCGCCAACCCGTAGCTAAAGAGCGACTATTTGATGCAATTTTTTGTAGTGATTCATATACACTTGAAAATCTAAATATTTGCAACTTAAGTTAAATCTTCTTATATTCAAATATACATTTTAAGCTATCTAGTCAAATAATAAATAATAGAAATGTTAAACTAATATATTTGAATTAAAATTAGTATTCTACATTTTTCTTACTAATCATTTTTTTTTTACTTTAGTATGAGTCGAACCAATAGTCTCCCTAAATTATTTTTTGGCAAGTAATGTCTTAACTTGATCCAGTCCGGTCGCATTTAGTAAATTGGATCAAGTCGGATGAGCAAAATAAATGAACCTGACTGGATTTTGATTTCTCAATCCGAAATAATTGGATCGGATTGCGGATTGACTCTAATTGGATTGGATCCAATCTGTGTGCACTCCTGACCAATTCAGCAAAATATTTATCTCCTCTCTTCTAATGTTTTGTTGTCCTCCTAATAATTCTCAATGTCTTCACTTAATTTGATTAATTATTGTATAATTTTATGTCTAGGAAAACACATTTTCTCTGTTGCTTTTGCAATTAAACAAATATTTATCTCCTCTCTACTAATGTTTTCAATGTTGTCTTGATTTTTCAAATGCATTTACTCAAATTTCATCTTAATATTTACTCCGGTAGCCTTCAAAAAAAAAAAAAAAATTACTGCAGTAGCAGTAGCACTAGTGCTTGGGCCGGGTGGGTCGACAGAGAAGAATTAAGAAGAGAATTATGAGATTTCAAGTTGTACAATACAGATTAACAAACAAATCAACAATTAGCTAGGACGAGCAACAACTAAATGATCGATCTCTATACGAAAGAATTCCCCTTCGTACAATTGATTGGCCAAACACAATTAAAGTCATGATTTGTTTAATGTTATAAAATATAGAACTTTGTTAAATTTATAAGCCTTTTTTTTTCCAAAGAAAGGATATATTAATTGTTAAATATTAATTGAATCTTCGACAATTTTGAACAACGGTGGAGTTTCACAGTGAGCGACGATGCATATGACTCCTGCACAATTTAGAGAGGATGTTCGTTTTATGTGACTTTTTTTTGAATTCTTTTTTAGTTTATGCGACTTAAATAGATGTTTAAGTTCAAAAATGTTCTTTAATGCACTATGTAGCTTGCTACTCTTTATTGGTGCGGTGAAGCAAACTAATTTTTATTTGACTTTATTTTATATTTTAAGAAAGATATTAATATTATAAATTTTATATGTACCTATTCTTTTAATATTGATGCTACTATAAATATCAAGATAGCCTGATGGATGGGTTGAAATATATATTGGACCAACCAGCTAGCTATATAATATGTTAGTCTAAAGTTTTTTATTGGAGTTGTGGATATATTTAGGGAAAACCATCATTTGGTCCGTGAACTTTGTGTGTGTGTGCGCGCGCGCATGTGTGTTTTTTTTTTTTTTTGTATGTTTTTGGTCTTCTGAGTTTTTATTATTGCATATTTGGTCTTTGAACTTTCACAAATAAATATCCGATGATGTGGGTAGCAAGAGTGTCAGTTGACTAGTCAAAAAGAGTAAAGTGGTTTATATTATTAAACCGCATGACTCACATCGACCAACAGAAGCTGAAAAATAAATTAATTTCCTCCAAAAACATAAAAAAAAACTCAAAAAGTTTGAGGACCAAAAACATTTAAAAAAAAAAAAAAAAAACTCAAAAGCTCAAGGACCAAATGTACAACAACAAAAGTTCAGGAACTAAATGTACACTTATAAACATTTAGAGACCAAAAGCATAAAAGCCTCAAAGTTCAAGGAACAAAAAATATGTTTTTGCCTCATATTTATAACCTTTACAAGTTATACATTATGGATTGATCCAGGAATCACAAACTAATTAAGAAATCTACAACATAATTAGTACTAGCATTTTATTCTAATTACTAGCTATTAAAAAAGAAAAACTAAAAAACAACAGACGCATACAATATCAACATCTCGGCCTCGTGGGACAAAGCAGTCGAAGAACTGCCGGCATTGCGATTAAGCTTCTTCCCGCCATGAAGAGTAGTAGCCGACGACGACGACGTCGACGCTGCAGCGACTGCTGGTTCTTCTTTTGTTGTGTCTTTATCATTGGATAGAAGGCACAGCTGCCTCATAATCCACTTCAATGTATTCCTAGCAGAACTCTTCTTCTTCTCAACCATACTAGCTAACTAATAATTATTAATAGGCTAATTAATGAAATCTGTTGAGTCAATTGCAACTCCAATATGCGGGACATGAAGAAAAACAGGGCAGGTCTCTCACTAAACTTTCCGCTAGTCTGCATGAAAGATCTCGAAGGTGAGCTCCGCCTCCGGGAGAGACACTTAGTGCCTAAGTCAGAACATAGAACGAAAAGGCTCTATAGAGATATTTGCACGGAACTCCCTTGTGGAGAGAGTTACTCTCTATATATTGGTTAAGTTTCTAATATTAATTGAATTGTTACTTAATCAAATACGTTGATTATTGCCTTCTCAACGTTGACTTCTTAATTGATTTGTTTCCTTGATTTGTTAAAGCTATTTCCAATCTAGGAAAAATTTTCCTTTAAGGTTAGCTAGCTACGTACCATGAATAAAGTATTTCAGTATTTATTTTCTTTTTGACAAGTGATAATGTAAAATTATATATAGGCAAAGTAACTTACTAACTTTCCTACTTTTGACTTTGAAAAAAAAAAATAAAAAAAATAAAAAAATTCCTACTTTCGAGCTGTACAATTTGTTCCTCGATAGTGTTCTACTAACTTTCCTACTTTTAAGCTATACAATTTGTTTTTCAATATTTTTTTTCCTTGTTTTTTTATTTGTACCTGTGATCCTTGCACAAGGGCTGTGCTAATCTTCTTTGTATCGTTTCCATTTTATCGGATGTCTCCGAAGAGACAATATTTTTTCCCTTGTAAAATTATAGGCAAAGTAATAAATGATTTCGTACGAGTCCCCGCAAGTAAAAACACAGTAAAAACTGTTAGCCAAAAATAACACAGTAAGACTCTAATTAGCAACTCCTAAATTATTTTAATTGGTAATAAGTATGTATGTGTGTCGCCCCTCAAGTAATAGGGTACAGATGGCCATTTACGCATCAGAATATGTGTGCACACACATTGATGCACGATAGATAGATACCATCACCACGTGTCCATCCCGGATGTCCCGTGGAATTCCACGTCGTCCTAGTATTTTCCCAAGTACTATGTCCTATCTCTTGTAGGCTAAAAGGGTACGAAGTATAAGTCAGCGAATTGATGGATAATGAAGAATAGCGATCTGGCCCATACTGGCCCATACACAAGTAACACTGCCCATTGAAATCTCTATATATATAGGTGTTCTATTCATGGGCTCGGGGCTTGCCCAGCCTGTGAATAAATTATCAGGATTAAATAGCCATTTTCAAAGAAAGGTTGCAGCCCAAATATTATTAAAAACTAGCCGTGTTTGATTACAATGAAAATGTTTCATAATAAAAGAATATTTTCTTAAAAAAAAAAATTCAATAAATATTTAAAGGAAAATTTTTATGTGTTTGATTGCACGTATAAGAACTTTTTCCTTAAAAACTCACCAACAACAAGTTTTGAAATAAATATGAAAACTTACCACATATATATACTAGTTTCGTAACGTGTGACGCACGAATGAGCCCGCTCGCTACGTTCGCGGAAATTTAATTTAATTAAAGTAAAAGAAAAGTAGCATAATAAGTTGACAAAGGGATTAGATAAATGTATTATGCAATAAATTTTAATGATATCAGTAATATTAATAAATAATTGAGACAGAAAATAAAGACTATCTAATTGAGATATTATTAGCAAGAGATTTTGGATACCAAAGAATCTCTAATAGAGATATTAGCGAGAGATTTGCGAAATCAAAAATTGAAGGGTAAAATTGTAATTCAAAGTAACGGTTGAAAGTTGTTGTATTCGTGCTTATTAAGTATTAATAGATATATTAAATATATTGATTTTTATATTTAAAATATAAATTTAATGGGTCTTAATATGGAAACTCATATTTCCTCAATGGAAAACTCAAATTGCCCACCATAATAAGTAGAAAAAAATATGTCTTCACATGGTAAATTAGCAATTGCGAGAAAATGTTCTGGGAAAAATTTTTGGCTATCAAACATATGAAACTGCCATTTTTTCACAAAATTTGTCATTTTTCTTAGAATATTTTTTTTCCATCCAATCAAACAAGTCCTAAGCTTCTTTTTTTTCCCTCTCTACACAATAAAAGTACATAAAATACAAATTTAACAAAAAATATTGAGAAATTGAATTGCACTTCTCGAAAAGTTAACAAATAAATCGAACATGACTTTAGTTAGTAACTTTCAAATGTCATATATCCTATTAAAAAAAACAAGGAAGCGACTAAACAGAACCCATTTCTTGCTAAACTTAACTTTTTTTTTCATTTTTGCCCTTACACGAAATGACATTATTGCTTCTTCATATAAATGATTTTTTGCTTACCTATATCCCACTCACTTTTGCTCACCATACCCCAGTTAGTCAACTAAACCTCACTTTCGGATCACACTCTCATCTCGAACCCAAATTTGACGAAATCTAGGTAAAACCATATCGATTCGATGTCGTGAGTGTATTTCCCATCTCTTTTCTTGTCGATCAAGAAAACCAATAATCTCTTTCTTGTCCTTCTACTTCGGGGTCTCCCCCTCTGCTTATTAGAGTTTGACCCGCCGCCCGTTTAGCTCAGAGGTTAGAGCATTGCATTTGTAATGCGATGGTCATCGGTTCAACTCCGATAGCTATTTCCCTCTCGACGATGAAGCTTATCCCCGTGTTAGGTCTAATTCCTATTACTTTGGCTGGATTATTCTGTAGTCGGCCTTCCATGCCTTTGTAATCTTTCTAATGCTAATGCCTTCTTCCTTCATTCATTTTCTTTTGAGTTGCGGTAGCTTCCGCGCGCTTCATTGGTTCCTCCTAAAGATTTTATTTCAATTGGAATTTGGTTATTCACGATACATGTCGATGAAAAAATTAGATTTGAAAGGACCACCTATTAGCGGATCAGAAAGATTTAGATGGAATGTCCTATTCGATACAAAAACGCTCAACTCATAGGAATGGTGCTAATTTCCATGTTCCTTCTAAATCGATAACACATATAGAGTTCATGGTATTTCATAATTAATTGATTGAGCAGCAGCTCGGATACGAATAATATCCAAATACCAAATCCGTTATGTATATAAGCTATGAAAAGAAGAAGAGGGGGGAAGATCAGTCTTGAATAAAAGAAGAGCTATCGTGGATGGATATACCATTAACCAGATAACCACGCCTCTGCCAGGCAGCGTGTGGAATGGCCGAGAGCATACCTTTTTTGGTATATAATCCAAGCAGCCATGTTTGGGCTGAATAGCAGAACAAGTCAGTAATGGATCTTTTCACAACAAGATCTACCTATACAGTAACGACATTTAATTATGAAGGTTGGCTAGGTAGTTGACCCCGTTAATCCGAAATGCGGCAAAAGGAAAGAAAATCCATAGATCGACCCCCACTGGCCGACGGGAAGGACAAGTTCGAGGATGTGAATGCTAGCCGGTGGAGTGACATCCAATTTTGGTATGTTGGGAGATATCATTATTGTCGAACCGAATGCCTATATTACATTTGCGGGTAAAAGAGTCATTGAACAAAGCCATGATGTCTCCCAACGAGGAGGCCATAGAGAAACTCTTTTTTGTTCCTTTGTCTCGAACTTCGTGAAGAACTCCCAAACCTTCGGGAAAAGCATGAAAAAAAGGCTGGAATGGTACGATCCCTCCGTCACCCCTTTCATTCGGGGATGTTCTCGTAGTTCTTGTTCCACCCTCTTATACTACGCCTATAAAGTTTTGCCCCCAGATCTAGTTTCATCAGCATTCGGGATATAGATATGGAATGTATCTCTTAGTTAATAATAATAACTAAGTATTTTCCACAGTGATTTAATCATGTATTTTTTATTCTAATCCATATTAGAATCCTCGAATTCGCCATGACATTGAAATCGAAAATCAACGTCGAATCCCGGCTATCCGAAAAACGCAGACTGTAGCTCCAAATCATGAACTGCAAAGTTATAGCCATTTATGTACATTCAATGTACTCTACGAATAGAGGAATACACAGAGTTGATTTTTGTTGTTTTTAGTCGATTTTGTATTGTTGTTGTTGAGTTTATTTGGTGCTTGAATCCTACATTTTACATACAAAAATGTCGATGAAATCGATAATATCAAGCAAGAATATCAAGTGAATATTCCGAGCAAAACCGACTATTTTTGTCATTTTCATGTATTTCTTTAGAAGTTTTAAGATTTTTTTGTTCATTCTTGTCGCCCATAGGTCTCGAACACACAGTGACGTGCGAGACCTTTATAGAGATCTCGGCTAACTCCTACTGAGATCTCTAAAGAGGTTTCAGTTGGTTCCTTTCGTGTGACGACCCGGTTTCTAAAATCGGGTATCGCCTGGCCTAATCTCATCATTAAGCCTTAACCTATGCCACGTAGGACTTATTAACGTATTAGTCAGTTTTTCATCTTATTCACCTCGTTACACATAATCAACATAGTTACTATTCATTTCTATATCATCAAATTTAATTAAGAGATCATTATCATTACTTTAATTATCAGCGGAAGGCTTAATAAAATTAGCATAAGCATTTATAAAACACCTACTGTGGAAAACCAGATAAACATACGATCATATAAACCAACCAAAATAATACAAGAAATAGTAGGGAAGTCTAGTCTCTCAACCCGATATACAATTCCAAGTTATACAAAAAACTTAAATAATAGATACACAAAATGATCACCTACCAAAGTAGTAGGAACTATCATCCGACGATTTAAAACTAATCGTCGATCTTCTCCTTCCCTAGTCTGCTACTTAAAGTATCTGCATCATAAAAATGACGGTGAGTACATTAATATAGAACGTAACACCGAGAGACATTTATCCACATTTCCAAATATATAAAAAATATCTAAAAGCATAACAACACCAAAGAAAGCTAAACAAAAAACATTATAAAAGATACTTAAGCTAAACAATTTGAAACTGACACTCGGCTAAGCAATAATGATCTAGGGCCGGTTGACTATGAAATTACATCACATCAACTATGTTCCACTATTTAGGGCGTAATCAATTTCTTTAGATGTCTTCACATCATTACAATGCCCTTATATATATATGTAAATACTTATCGATAACCCCGAGTCTCATACCCCGTGTGCCGCACAAGCTAGTGGTGAGATCCCGAAATCTCTGAAAATCTAGTAACCTCGTGTGCCGCGGCCTATCTATATAATAGTCCTAGATACAAGAACTACTTTCACAACTAAAGAAAGTGACACAATATGTAAGGAATCCATAGCGGAATAGTTCAAACGAACATAAAGGAATGTGATTTACAACACCATAACTCATTCACCTAATATCATGCTTTTCTATTAACACTTTGAACAACCAAGAATTGACATAGTACATGATTTAGAGTCAATGAACACCATTTAAACAAAAACCAATGTCATAATAACAAACTCATATAATGAGAGAGGACAACAAAGTCACGACAACTAGAGTATAATAGCACATCAGTTCAAATGACTATAAACAAAAAGCATAATGGAAAGAAATAAAAAAAAATATATCAATCAGTTTACTTACAAACCACGCCAAGTCCTATGCTAACTCGATCTATCGACACCTTAAAACACATACCCGAACCTTCGAGACTCTTCCTTAGGCTCATGGTATCATTAGACATGTTTTGTAACGCGTTTAGACCCTCAGTTAGGGTGTTAAGCTTGTTTAAGGTGTTTAAGTTCTAGTTAGGAAACTTCGGATTTTGTGTTGTCAGAGCACCTAGTCATTAACGCGCTAATGAGGTCATTAGCGTGCTACTCAACCTTACTAGCATGATATACGCAGGTAGCGCGCTAGCTAGTACGTCTAGCGTACTATGTGCAGGAAAACCCATAATTCTGCACTTTGAATTCTGAGTTTTCTCCATACATGGCCAATTCCAACACCTTGGGATCCTTGTTCTAACCTACCATAAACTCAAGACGCACATCATAGCAACAACCTCAGCATACACGTCATATATATTCATTAAACTATCAAAATATGCTTGCAATTTTTTATAAAACTTAAAAATACACCAAACACTTTGATTGATCGTAACTTGATCAATTTAACTCCAAATTCCAAACTTCTTTATAGAAAATTTAATGGTTTTTCACAAGGAATCCAAATATGTAAACCAATTTTAAAAATAACTTCATTTACCCTCTAAAATCAAACAATAAAAAAAACTGAACTACACTTCTAATTTTACCAAAACTATGTATTGATTAGCTTACCTAGTTGATGATCCTCCCAACTTGATCAACTCCTATCATCACCATAATTTCTTCGTAGCTTGCTGATCTTTCTCTCCAGAGCTTTACTTCTTCTCTAAGTTTAGAAATGAAATGGTTTGCATGGTGATTTCTCATTCAATCTTATATATATGATAAGGTTGATTCATAGCCATTGGTCTTAATGTGCATACGCATCTCGAGGCTTATATAATGGCTCATATCTTGTTTCAAATCCACTAACTCTTCACTATCTCATCCTTGATAACACAATTTCATAACTTAAATGGTCTCTTAATGTGTCTACACATATCTCGAGAAACATCAAATGACTAATATTTTAATTTACTAACTTAAGTTACATTTAATGTAAATCAACTATAGTCATATCTAATTCAACTAACTAAGCCACATTAACTTAAATTAGCTTACAATATCACTCTCTACCCCGATTTCACGCCGACACGCATATCGAAGTGCGTCCCCGCAAACGTCTCGACATCTATATATCAGTAGGAGTGGGTTAGTAGTCTACACATATACATCACACTAGGCATCCATCACTCAAAAATACTATATTACTCAGTCCTCACACTGAGTATTCGGACCGTGTACCCGTTCTCGGCCAAGTCAGTAACCCTGATTAGAGACTAATTTACTTTGGGCCGTTACATTTCGTCTCCAACCGAGACCGAATATGTAACGGCCCATTTTCCAAATGAACTGCCAAATGGGCCAATGCGGGCCCACAACCTGGCCTACTAGCGCCAGCTATGTCCCACATGCAAGCTCATCCACCATTTAATCATTATTAACCTCAATGAACAACAATTTACTGTTTAAATTGTTAATGAACTCAAGTCATCTGTTTTAATATTGTTTCAATCCTTAATAAACCACAGCGGAAGTCTTTAAACATGACAAACAAAATGTTAAACATCAAAGTCATATCTTTAACTCGGATACCTAGAGTAGAAAACCCATATGTCATCATAGACCAAAAATACACCTCAAAGGTCTCAAAATATCAAAAATATAGGGTCCTGAAGTGTCTCACAATCCCAAATCCCAAAAATAAAAACAAAATACATATAATACAAAAGTACAAGTCTGGCTCAATATCTCTGAATCACAGGTACTCTGCAAGCTTGCCCTTGTCACGACTCGTACTCGGATCTGCACTCAAGCCATCATAAAAGGCAGATGACGAGTCCAGAGTGAGTATTCCCAAGGAAATTAAGTGAGTAATACTGAAAGTAAATATTGGAGTTTAAGCAAAACTATTAAATAAACATGTGAAAATAAATACAGGCAACTGTGATCATCGCATGGATAAGTAATAGTGAAAGCTCAAAGTGTGTTCCTAGAGCCTAGGGTCAGACTAGTGCCATACTTCGAACTCTCCACAGAATATTGCCGGCGAGTACCAATCAAGCAAGGCCAGTATCTGGATCTGCTAGGTGGTCGGCGTAAAACCTACAACGCACCTACACGTGCCCCGACGCGACTCTCGGGTCGAACTATTCACCGAGATCCTTGACACACGTGTTATGGCCTAATGGACATACACACGTGAATGATACGGAGGGAAAGCCTCAACGTCCGTCCATTTAAACCGAACCAATAATAGAGTATTGAAAGACATAATTTGAATTTAAAAGCCAAAATAAGTAAATGCTCAAGAAATTTCAGCTGGGATACTACACACCTCAAACTGCACTCCGTCTCCCGATAAATAACCATCCGGTCTGGCTCCGTAGAATCCCCGATATCCAAATTACCGGCCGAAATAACCTATTTCCATTTATAATTGATTTTTAGTCAATTAGATGTATTTTATGTTGATTATTATAAACATTCTGAATTCTACAGTGTCTAACGCGCTATGCCTTTTGGTAGCACACTAGGCATTCTAGGTAGCTAGATGTTCTTCGAAAAGAAAAACACTAGCGCGCTATATGTTTCCACCTAGCGCGCTAATCGTCATGTAGTGCGCTAGGTGACCTCCATAGCGCGCTACCGAGGCTCAGAACAACAGTTTTGTTGACAATTTTTTAGCATCACCACCACCAACAACAACAACAACAACAACATATATTACTCAAGTTCATAACACTTGAAACCTACCAAAACAGCCACATTACACTCCATTTCAAATTTACACAAACACCCCTAAAATTCATACCAAAAGATGAAGGAAGTTGAGGTGATAGTGAAGCTTACCTTACTTTGGTCAATTAACCTCTCCAATTTCCTCAAATGACCACTTTTGTTGCTCCAAACCCTTGTGTTTTTTATCTCCGATTTTCAGATTTTTTGAGAGAGAGAGAGAGAGAGAGAGAGAAAATGTGGTGGAAATGAAGTCAAACTTGATTTTTATACCATTTAATGATCTCTACTCACATGTGCATCCCAGTGCCATCAAATGAACACTATTTACTCCATTTTTCAGCCCATAATGACACCTAAATTGACTCCAATATCACGCTATCTCTTGTCCTTAACCTAATAAATTGTCTCTCGGGCGTTCCGATGCCCGATTTCGCGTCCCAAATTGCGACATACGCGTACTACCATGACCATAACCACCAAATAGGCATTACATGTTAATTATTTAACTCATTTAATTCATTCCATGTGTGTTGTTTTCCCCGACCTAGTTTTTCGTCTTTTAGCCTACCCGGTACCAGCTTCGACATGCATATAGAGGCGTATACTTATCACACAGTCTCGCACGTCAAATGTAACATAAATACACACATCGCGATGTCGTTTAATCTATTTCAACATAAACATCGCAAATTAGACAAATCAGCACACAAAATAACTATTTACCTCCTGGTGCGCCCTGGCCTAGCTGCGGGTCTCACGAGCGTCTGAGCTGTCAACCACATCTACCACGTCATTAATAACGACGAATTAAATTCGGGTCGTTACAGAATACCTCTTCACAATCTCGGTGGGAGGCGATCGAGACCTCTTTAAAAGTCTCGATGGGAGTCAGCCGAAATCTCTAAACAAGTCTCGACCCTATGCGTCCGAGACATGTGAGCGCACTTCCTTACGTACTTCTATGGCACGACGAGACTAAATCTGACCTTGTCGATGAAAAAAACACTTATACGACACTTTCGACCTAGTATACATAAGTGCTCTACAATAGTTAAAATCGAGAAATTGAGAGGATTGTGTGGTGTTGGGGTGAGGCTGATGGGATTTGAGTCGTCAAGGATTGGGAGGGGGTATTCTTGAGATTTAGAAAAAGAAAAAAAGAAAAAAAGTGGGGTATGTGAAAAAAAAAATTCAAAAATGGGGTACAAACGAGTAATGGGCCGGGTACGATAAGTGAGAACTGAGGTCCATTTAGCTACATTCGTAAAGACTTTCAAATATAATTAACAAATCATATCAATACATAGAATGTTTTTGTTTTGTTTATTTATTCTGTTTTTTTTCTTCTTTCTTTTTTTTTTAAGAAGCCATACATAGAATGTTACTATCAAGGTGAAAGAAGTATAGCGTTGTATGATCTGATAGACATCTTCGCCATAGTTTCTCATCAAGAGGAAAATTATTCCATTGGGCCCTGGTCCCTGAATCTTCCTTTTAGGATGAGAACAAAAACATGAGCTGTTCAACACACCAATTATTTGCACCACATTTGCCCAATTATTCCACACAAAGCTTTCTAGAATCAACCCAAATCCCAAGTATATTCAATCTGTCACTTCTTTTTCTTTTCTTTTTTCAAATTTTCAAATTTTTTGTTACATGTTTTTTTGCTCCCAATATATTACAATAATTGTTAAACTGCTGAACCACTTAAAACTTAAGTCTACATCACCTGTTAGATTTGGCATACATGAGAACCTAGCACAGTAATACTCTCCATCTTTACCCATGCCATCATACGATAATAACACAAAAATATTTGTGACAAATTTAACTAGTTTGAATCACACCTCAAACATTACAATTAACCATTCATTCCTCGATTTTTAATATATTCTTTGTGCTAGAATGACAACAACATATTCTTCATAAGACACATTGGCTCATAAGAAGCGATTCATGTATGCTTGCAGATGTGAGTATACATAGATTTCGATGCATAACACACATGTCGAGGTCGTATATAAGGCTCTTGTAAGTCAATGTGTCATGTGGTGTAACGTTGTTGTTGTTATTGTCATTCTAGTATTTTCCCTTCATTCAATCAGTCACTTGAAATCTAGAAATTCACTAAATTAATGTTAGAATTATAATCTATATTACTATATATTAGGGTTTTTAAATTAGTTTTAGGGCTTTCTAATTTGTTTGTGTTTCTAGTTTGATTGGCAGTCAAGTTTGTGTCTATAAATAGGTGTTAATTAACACCCACATTGTAATTTAACGAGCTTGTAAGATCAATAAAGTGTTAATTGAATTAAGTTAAGATGTAGCCCCTCAATTTCTACAAATAGTCACATTTTCAAAGTTGGGGAAATCACTAGACATATCAAGTGAAGACTCATGAAGTGAAAGTGTGAAAGAAATGGCAAGGAGAATGTTGGGGGCTCCTACAAAAGAAGGGTACGTACATTTTCCACCAAAGGGGGCTGGAGCCCAAGACAAGAACAAGTCAAGATGCAATGCCCTAGTGGACCGGCAGCAAGAATAAGGCAAGGGGCCTAAGTTGTCGACTCAAAACAGATAATAGGTCAGAGAGAGGAAATAAAGGTGTGGGAACAAACCCACAACATGCCCTCTAAAAGATGGGGCAATGCATGCCCAACCCCAGTTGTTGTATGCACATGTAGTCTCATCAGGCCCTCTGTTGCTTTCATACAGGATTTCCAATCAGAAGAAACCATAGATAGATGCAGATGAAACAATGAGAGAATTATTATTATTATTATTTGGTGGTCAATTAATATGGTATATCCTTGTATGGGATCACGTTATTGCGATTATAGCTAGTGCATTCCTAACGTTGGATTATTGCCACATCATCGATGTGTAGAAGAATGTATTATGGACAATACATAATTTCATTAATTAGATGGAAAATGTTTGGGCGACATCCATCTTTTTTCTCCAATGTTGTTGATGTCCCTTAAATCTTGCATGTATTTTTAAAGGACCTCAACAACTTTGTAGCAAAAGTTGCGGTGAAAGAACGTCTCCACATATGTAATTAGAAAGTGCTAGAATACCACAATACAAATTAGTTCACAAGAGTCATTTACATGTGCATCAAAATGCCTGCATATATATATATAGATCTCAATGGATAACACTCGGATTGAGGTCGTATAAAAGACTTCTTGTGAGCCAATGTATTTTGTGATGTGACATTGTTGTTGTCATTCTAATATTTCCCTTATAATTAATTGTCTTAAATAAGTATAGGATGAACAGGCATCAATTTAATGAACCGAAATTTGAAATTTGAATTCTTTAGTTATTAATTTTATAAAAGGAAATGCTGATCTTATCAAAATAAAAGGAAATGCTGACATGACATTGTAGCCGTCTTCCACTAATACTTAGAAGTAGACGGTAGTTTAGACATGGTTTTGTTCGTGTCAGCTTCGCATATATAATTGGTGATTATTTACATTTTTTTAGTGTTTCAAAGTTAATGTGCAACGTGTGACACACATTATCCTCAAATCCATAGTTGTATTGAGATGCTCTAATTGCTGAGTACAGGGGTGTCGATTTTTTGTCCGATCAATACAGCCTCATGATTATGTCCGACTTGAAGAAAAAGGTTTGGGCAGTGTTTTTCTTAATTTGGGTCAAGTCTAAGTAAGATGTCCGACTTGAAATCCGGGTCAAGTCTGGACAAGACCCTCTAAGCTCGGACTCGAACCAAATTTGAAAGGATACATATTATTACTTTAAAAATATATTGTTTTATATTGTATAATCTTATATCGTGGGGTTTCTCACCCTAGATCGTACTTATTGTAATTTTTCTTTGGGATTTTATCCTGTTATTTTACATAAAAAACAATAAAAATAAAGAAACTAAGCACTTATATAAATGTATTATTTTGATTACTAAACCTACTTATATTGCTTGAGATAGCATAATGTGTACTTCGTGTTTTGGTAAAAAATATTATGATGTCTTGTAATTTAAAACAATAAATACGACTTAAATATTACTTTTTAAATTATATAATTTATAAAGACTCAATTACTTAAGAACTTTTACAGATAAGAAAAAAAACCATTTTTCAAAAACTCGACACCTCTAGACAATTAGACAACTCAATCTAAAATTAATTAAACTGGGTCTAGGCAAGGCCCACTTGTTCGAATTTAAAATCGGATCGGATCCAAATAATTAATATGCTTATTCATATTAAAGGCGATTTTGACCTGAATTCATCTGAACCCAAAAAACTGACACCTCTAGCTCAATTTTAATGGATATTCACTTGAAAATTATGAGTTTATTTTTCATCCAACAACTACGAAACTTCTTTCTATGATAACATATCTAAATTGGTAACACTTAGCATAATAAGCATGAGATAAAATATACTTGAACGTGCCCTTCTAGATAGCTTGGTGGTGCTATTCATGATGAAGCCACTTGTTAGGATCGTTAAAGAGCAATTACAATTAGCTTTAACAACCCATTGCATTTTCAAGATTAGTTATGTTAATCTTGGTACACACAAATATTTTCACCCAACAACTAAGAAACTTCTTTTCGTGATAACACATTTGAATTGATAATACTTAGTATAAGTATAAGCGTGGTACGTGATATACCAACGTGTCACTTCTTGCTATTCATGATGAAGCCACTTGGGAGGGTCGTTAAAGAGCATTTAATTAGCTTTAACAACCCATTGCATTTTCAAGATTAGTTAGGTTAATCTTGGTACACACAAATATTTTCTTAAAGAAAAGCTCATTAACATTTAAAAAGTGGCAAGTGGAGAGGGAAAGGATTCAATCAAGTATTAAAATCATGTGGGCAATTGCAACATATAATTAATTAGTAAACTTGACAAAGTGAAGTTCATTGTTCCACTTTTTGATGTGTCATGGACCTTCGAGAACCAATAATTGAAGGTAGGGATGCTTGAGAGGATTAAAATAATGATAATGAAGATATTGCATAATAAGATAAGTGGAGACAATGAAAATTTGCCATTTTTTCTCCACAGCCCACAAAAGACATAAAGGTGTTTTATGTTGAGGCAGAGAACATTAAACAGGGGAAAGGCAGGGGATCAATTAAGAAGAGCAGTGCTACATCAACCATCAACCCCTTGTTTTTGGCAATCTAATCTCATCCATCGAACACCCAACTTCGCATAAATCACAAAAACATAGAGAGAGAAAGCTAGTGAGAGAAAGTGAAAGGAGGCCTTATCTGTTTGTGCTCTCTGCAGTTCGTCATGCAAAGATATAAAAAAGGCTGCTAATTGCTGATGAATATGCAGAGGATTAAAGGTGTGGAAAAGGTGAAGCAGAGGTACTGATGACAGCTTTTTCATTGCTGTTTAAAAGCATATATGTTATATATGTATGTAAAAATAAAAACAAATGAAAAGGTGGGTGGCCAAAGTAAATTAAAGATTGATAAATTGATAGGATTATATACTTTTTTTTTTTTTTTTTTCAAATTTCAGGTGAGAAATATAATGAGCTGGTGAGCAACTCGTGTGTTTACCAATTGAAGATCTTAGGTTTTTGTTCTTTTTGTTTAGATGGGTAGCTCTGAAAAAGCTGCCCTCATAGCTATATAGACTTGTAGATGAGATTTAATGGTGATAGGATTTCCAGGTGTCCCCAAATTTATAGTGCATTCAAAAATGTGGGTTTTATGTAGTTTTCAAAAATTGTGACTGAGATGGGCTCTGTCACTTGTTATGTAAAAAGCTGACTCTTTGGTTTTAAAGGGGGTGATCAGAGGCATAAATACATCAGTGAATGAATGAATGAAAATGAGCGAGCTATAGTTCTTCTCTTTAGATATTGTAATAGTTAGATCTTGCTTTCTTTTTAAGAACTCTCTCTCTCTCTCTCTCTCTTGTTTGTTTTGTTTGTTTGTTGGTTTTCTTTTTCTTTCATTCTATTATCTTTTGTTCATCTTTAGTATAGTAGATGTAATGGAGTCTTCTTCCCAACTCTTTGGAGGCACAGAAGAATGTAGCAGTACTGAATCTGGCTGGACCATGTACATAGCATCTCCCATGCATCATGATGATGATGGTGGCGGTCATAGTGATGGGGAAGGTGATTATCATGCCTATGGCGATAACGACGACGACAATGGCGAAAACAACAACGACAACGACAACGGTGGTGGCACCGTTAAATATGATTATGGTCATGATGGTGGCGGTGGTGGTGATGATGATACTGATGATTCCATGGCATCTGATGCCTCATCAGGCCCATGTCATGACTCGATGTATTTCAGCAATGATGATAGTAATAGCAAGTATTCATCATGCCCTTGTAATAAGAATGAGAAAGTGATAATGAGAAACATTGGGTCTAAAAGGGGTACCGTTGAGGAGAGAAAGAAAAGTGGCTTGGACAAGAGAGGAGGAGGCTCTCAACTAGTTGTGCCAAAGACTAGCAACATCAATGTTAATACTTCAACTGTTCCATCTTCAGCTGCCAAGGCAAGAAAACCAAAATGGATGAGCAAAGGTAATAATTAGTTAATTAGTAAACAGTAGTACTTCAATGTTTTTGTTTCATCATTTCAAGTTTTTTTTGCTCTTCATATATAAATTGTTACTATGGTGTTTTTTTTTTTTGTCTCATATGAGGGGGAAACGTTACAAAAAAAAAACACAAGGTCAATGCCCATTTTGTCTATCTGTTCTTGTATGGCCATTAAATTCATCATGAATTATTTTAGTCAGATTAGCTTTATATTGCATGTGCATATAGATATGATGAAACATGGAAGCATGAAATGAGAATATTAATTGGGATGCATGTATATGTACACTCAGCCAAAAATACAATTGGCTTAATTAGTAGCTAAATTAATAGAAAGGAAACAAAATTAGTAATGCTGGATAGCACCAATAGAATGTAAAAACATTCATGCACCACATAAAGCACCAATGTGTGATCATCAAATTAATTAATGTTAGGTTTATTATTGTTTTAAGTTTCTGTTCATTAATTAATGAGATTCCAAGTGGTTGGCCGAGGGATGATACATAAAGATAAGCCTGGATAAGCACTGCAGTTCTGGTGTTACAAGTACTAGTCCCACTAAAGACATAAATTGCTCATTATTTATGCCATGACATTGATCTAATAATTAACAAGTTTAATGTATACCAAAAATAGGTTATGATATCTAGGTAAAAGAGAGGGAGGTACGGGAAGCGAAAATAGGTAATATTGAAGGCGAAGCCCTCCACTGATCAATCTCCATTAGAGTCTCGGTAATATTAATTTTATCCACGTAATCTCATCAAAGCGAGAATGTTTGGCAAAAGTGTGGAAAATACTAGAATGACAATAGCTAGGGACGAAGGGAGCTTCTAGATTCAGAGGGGGCCAACTTATATGTATTGTCAAAATTTAAAATCAATGCAAATAATACTAAAGAGAGGAAGAGGATGATAACATAACCTCACTTTTGACATTCACTTATTTTTTATTAATATTAAATAATAATGAATGTAATTTAGATTATTAGTTAACCTTAAATTTGTAACTATATGGTATCAAACTTTTTTTTTTTTAGTAACCGTGGGTATTCAGACACTTTGTCTGATTAATTTCACGATCCTTGGGATTGTGAAAAGAGATCACAAGTGGCCCGATGTTTGGCTGTTATGAGGAATGAAACTTGAGGTCGTGCGTCTAACTCACACAACCTCATCTTCGCCCTTACCACTACGTCACACCCGTCCGAGTTTATAGTGTCAAACACTTAAAAGTTTTCGTCAAGCTTTTAGAAGACAACTTTTATCGTAATGTGTTTATTTAATATTTAAAGTTATTAATACTCATCTGTACGTAAGTTTAAGTGTAACATACATTTTCTAAAGAAGTATTAAGTAAGTGGGAGGAGGGCACATTAGCTATGTACGTAGCGCAACATATTTTTTTGATAGGAGTAGTGCAACATATTCATATATGGTAATAGTATGTATGGGGGTGTGCATGGCAGGGGTTGGGGGGCCATGACCCCCCTCATTGAAGCTCTAGCTTCGTCCTTGAATAGCTAGGGACAAAGCCAGCCTCTAGATTAAGAGGGGGCCAACCTATGTGTATTATTAAAATTTAAAATCAAAGCAAATAATACTAAAGAGGAAGAGGATGATAACATAACCTATCAATATTAAAATAATGAATGTAATTTGGATTATTGGTTAACCTTGAATTTGTAACTACATAGTGTAATTTTTAAAATTTAAATTTAAGTATTCGTGGGTATCCAAACACTTTGTTTGACTAATTACACGATCCCTGAGATTGTGAAAAGAGACCACCAGTGGCTCGACATTTAGTTGTCATAGGGAATGAAACTCGAGATCGTGCGCTTAATCCACACAACCTCGTCCTCGTCCTTATCACTATGTCACACTCGTCCGAGTTTATAGTGTCAAACTTTTAAAAGTTTTCGTCAAACTTTTTGAAGAAAACTTTAATCATAATGTGTTTATTTAATATTTAAAGTTATTAATACTCGTGTGTAAGTTTAAGTGTAACATGCATTTTCTAAAAAAAGTATTAGGTAAGTGGGAGGAGGGCACATTAGCTATATAGTGCAACATATTTATTTTTAATAGGGGTAGTGCAACATATTCATATATATGGTAATAGTATGTATAGGGGTGTGCATGGCAGGGGTTGGGGGGCCATGCCCCCCTCATTGAAGCTCTAGCTTCGTCCTTGACAATAACTATGTCACACTGGAAGACACATCGACTCAAAAGAGTTGTCCATGCGACTTCGACTCGCGTGTTATACATCGAGATTTGTGTATGCCCACATCTCGAGACTCGTATGGACAACTCAAAAGCCCGATGAAATATAGTGTTATTGTCCCTTAACTCAACAATGCATATTGTCGGTAAAATTTACTTTGCGCGCTTATTAACATAGAAGGAAGTTTAACTTCTCCTCTTGAAAGTTGGAGGAGTTTTATTATGGCAAAACTTATTATTTGGTCCCTGAACTTTATGTTTTTTTATGTTTTTGGTCCTTGAACTTTTATTACTGCACATTTGGTCCTTCAACTTTCACAAAGATCTATATTTAGTCCTTACACTATTTAAAGTGTTAAATTCCGCCGATGTGGGTAATATAAGTGCCGTCTGACTAGTCAAGAAGAGTAAAATGGTTTATATTATTGAACCGAACGACTCACATCGACCAACAAAAGTTGAAAAAAAAAATAAATTTCCTCAAAAACATAAAAAACTCAAAGTTCAGATACCAAAAGCCTAAAAAACTCAAAAGTTTTGGGATTAAATGTACAAAAATAAAAGTTTATGGACCAAATGTACACTAATAAAAGTTCAAGGACCAAAAACATAAAATATTCAAAGTTAAAGGACGAAAAAATATGTTTTGCCTTTTATTATATATGGTTGGTTTGTGTTTTAGGTTTTGAATTCGAAATTGCGTGATTGTCAGGATAACGTATACAGAGTATATACATGAATTAATTCCAATGCTTAAATGTTGTATATAATTATGGAATCCGAGAAAAAGTTTGCAACCTTGCATATTTCATGGGAATATGCATTTTGGAGTATATACTAGTTTCATAACGTGTAACGCACGAACGAGCTTGCTCGCTACGTTTGCAGAAATTTAATTAATCTAATAATCTATTTTTTATATTCCAAAAAGTATACTACATCATTTTTATTAAGACTTTTTGACAACTAATTATAACTATTTAGATTTAATACCGGAAAGGTCCTTAATTAAGGGTAGAATAATAAATTTAAGTGAAGGTTGAAAGACTTAATCAAGGGTAAAATAATAAATTCAATTGAAGATTGAAAAATTGATTATGCCCTTAATGAGGGATAGAATAAAAAATTTAAGTGACGATTGAAAGACTTAATTAAGGGTGGAATAATAAATTCAAGTGATGGTCGAAAGATTAATTATTCAAAAGATACATGTATATGAATACATGTGTAGGAATTTCTTTTTGGTTTCATACATGTATATGAATTACATATATGAATTTCGTTTTTGATTATTCAAAAGACTTAATTAATATTTTGATGTTATTCTCTAGTGAAATGGATGATGCATAATTTCAAAAAAAAAAAAAAAATGATGGATGGGGCATTATTTACAAAAGACAAGATTTAGAGAGGTCGTAGATTCGACTTTTGTATTTTGCTAATTAGTTTTTCTTTTTGAGTTGTGCAAGTCTAAATTTTCAATTGATGTAAACATATTATGTAGTGAACGAAAGATTAGCAACACGAGAATAGAAAAATCGAAAATCAAAAAGGAAATTTAGAAAGAAAGGTAATTGGGAGATTTCAAGTGACGAAGGAAAATCTTAGTTTGGGTGACAAACTTTAACCTTAACTTTTTTTTTCTAACAAAAAAATATATTAGTATGAAAAATTAAGCATAATTTTTTTTTGACACTGTTACACTCCAGACCTTCAAATATATATATTTGACAAAGCTACACTTGTTATCTAGGGAGCATGTGTCGACCAAAGGGGCATGAAGAACGAATACGTGGGGGTTTGATATCCCTGCGTAGGGATACTATTGGGGTCTCGAGGGTTAGGGGCGACCGTCACCGCCCCCTTTAGTTCTGCCACTGATATATAGAATATGTTGTGACGAATCATCGCGGAATACCCAAGATCTCAGTCAAGCGAATATACCCAAATATAAAGAAGCCACAAAAAAAATATGAACACAAAAATTTACGTGTAAAAATCAGGAAAAAAATCACGGAAAAGAAACAAAGCTATCCACTATCAATAGTTTAGTACACAAAGGAAAACCATTATCTATCTAAACCCCAGCTAGATACCCCAAAAAGATTCAATCTTACAGCCTAGCTAGTGTGTCATGTACATACCCGCAAACACGAGCCGTATGCGCAACCCTCACTATTGCTCTCGGCTCCTCAACAAGCACCTCAACACTTTGTCATTTCACTTAATTGTACTCAACTATTAATAGGTGTTATATGCAGGTACACATAAACCCAACACAAATATTAACTCCTAATTAATTGTCCAATTACTAATTAGTCTTATGTGTAATTACCGTGTATGCATGAATTCATATATGTAGGACGCTAATTTGAGTGCAACTCAAATTAAAAGTTTGAGCTACTTGATTCAACTGGATCACACATGAAATCAATTGCCCTAATTAAAGTACATTGATTCGCTAATCCTATTTGTTCAAAGAACATCTATCTGTCATGAATTTGACTGTAGATGTGACTGTAATATTTTTTATAGGAAAGAACAACTTTTTAATCCACCAAGTTTTGAACTCATGATTTTTTACTTTTAAATTCCATACTAAATTAATCGTTAGGTCACGCAATTGATTGGTTGACTATAACATTGAAAAAGTGTGATAATCAGAGAATGTTCTCTACAGATATTTTGACACACATGATAGTACATAAACACTAGCTACTAGAATCACGCATTAATTATGACAAACAAAACTTTCGACAACGAAAAAAAAAATCTAAAATTTCAAACAAGGGGAAGACAAAATCAAAACTTCCAATTAGGGAATACGAAACTACTTATCAAATGTAAAAATCTAAAGAAGATCACCAATCCAGCAAGCGCACAAATCCACGAACAATCGTTGAGAGATGTACTGCAAAAAAAATAAACCAATCTTCACATATCTGCAGTTTATTGAATAAATCACATAAAGAAAATGCAATTGAAACCAATCAAAAGAGAAGATCGATGGTGGCTCAAAATCTATAATTACAACTTGGAGTAAAGAAAGAGGTTTAAGATTTGGAGGGCCTTGGGGATCCTTGTTCATATATACATATTTATGGTTGAGTACGTGGAAAAATATTATTAATACCAGGTGTACAAGAATCTAGATGCATGACGTTTTGAACCTTGGATATGTCATGTGCGTCTCCTTAGCTGGAAAATGGTACAGTGATCAAGTGAAATCCGTTTTGAGTTGAGTTTTATCCCAAAAGTAGCATCACGATAACAACAATTATTTTCTAAATGAGCTGCTCTATGCAATGCAATACCAATTAACTAAATTAAGTAGTGGCACCCAGGTCGATGGTGTAAGTAATTAGTACGGGTCGAGGTTGAAGTTCGAGCCTCAATGAAGGCAAATTTTAATTTCTTTCTTATCGAAAAAAAATTGCAAAAATTAAAGTGAGTTATTCAAGCATTTTCCTTTTCTTTTAGTACAAGCTCATGAAGAGCAACCACACACTCTGAAAAGATATTTTAATTTATCCCAATTATAAGGTCACAATTAATAAGCAAGCAATTCTAAGCTTATTAAGTTTTAATGGACATACCTATATAATTGGTCATAATAGGCCATAGAATCTACGTTGGTCACAATTACATACTCATAGAGCTTAGGTGAGCTTAATGGACATGACGGACCCGTATAACTACTAGAATTCATAGTACTTTCATGTTCAATTTTTCGCAATGCGATGTGCATGTACATGTTCAATTTTTGTAATATAGGCCCCATTACAAAAAATCGGTGAAATTAGTGACGGAAAGAAACTCGACGCCTGGAAAAAAACTCCGTCGCTAATTAGCAACGAATTTTCCATCACTATGTGGTCAAATCGATCAAAACTTGTTTTCATCGCTAATTTTTTGTCGCTATTCTTGCCCATTTTTCATAATGTCTAGTCCAATCCAAAACTCAAAATGAGAAGTGCGTAGTGTTTATATTGTTTATGTATGGGCTTTAAGTGTGAAAATAGATCATTCACTCTAAAATGTCAAGGGAAGAAGAAGTGTACACTCCATATTACTTTTAATAAATTTTATTTTTTCTTTCCAACTAGTCCGTGCACCCGGGATTATATTCCCAACAAAGGCCGAAATGATTTTGCAGTTTCGCAATGTGCATGGTCCAAACACGTGCTAGCGCAAAATTCTATAGCCTAACCACACCCATCAATAATTCAAAGCGCTCGATTTAGACAAACAACCTAATCCTTCAAAAGATATTTTGTTTTATTATGTACTTAGTTAGAGCAAGTCCATGTTAACACCTAGACCTAGCCAGTTTATCAAGGTACTAATGTTAGATATGATATATATCACTCCTTTTTTTTCTTCTTTTTTTTTTTTTTTGGTCGTGAGTATCACTCCTTTTTCTTGGATATTCAATTGATTTATTAAGAATTAATTCTACCTTTTGTGTCTCCCCATATATCTAGTACAGTATCTAATTAACAATTGCACCTCAACGTAAAGTATTTTTTATGACCCTTGGGTGTCTGAATTGCCTTGACCTCTCTCGATTTATTAAAACCCAATTAATTTTACGGGGTTAAGAGGACGCTTCTCTACCACTAACCCAAATGTCGAAGAAAAATGATCCTGGGAAAAAAAAAAAAAAAAAGATGAAGAAAAGAATAAAAAATCTCCTCCACCAAATACTTGTTAATATGCACGCATATATAACACGCATATATATCACGCATATATATCGGACATAATTATATAGTTCTAATTGATCTGAAGAGGCAGTTGGCTCTCTAGCTCGATCGAGAACTCTCAACTGTCAACATAAACTAGGTACAAATGCAATAATGTGCAAGTGAACAAAAAAATACCAATCGATCTAGAGTTGTAATTAAAGCAGTTTCTAGCTACCACTTTAAGGTCACAAGAAATCTCATTATCGTCGTAGCATGGAGTTCATGAAGTTGTTGCCCAACAAGGGAACCAACTTCCATTGGCAACATCTTCCATTGATGCAGCTGTGAGCTATATATGTAACAGAGAACGGACAGATATCGATGTGACTTGTCTACATTTGATTTACCACACTAATCAAAGAGATTATATAATCATAATTAGAATCAATTAAAAAAAATCTTTATAAAAAAATAGAAAATAAAAAAAGAACAATTTGGTACGCACAAACTACATACTATATATTCATGCTCTATTTGGCATGCACAAAATAGAGCTAGCTTATTTGTTACTTCCTCCGGTCTACAATAAGTGTTTTTTTAGACATTTTGAAATATTTCACAATATTTGTCATTTTATAGGTTCAATACACATTAATTACTTAATTGACTTTTATACCCTTCATAAAAAAAAATCTAATAATTACACATTAATAACGAGTGTATGTAGAAGCCATGGGGTTAGGAGAGATAAAGGGTGATTTAGTCATTTAACTGCCACTTTCTCCTCAATCAAGATAATTATATGATTTTCTTAAAAATTGTAAACAACCTTAAAACGTCACTTAAAAAGGAAAAAGAGGGAGTAGTAAATTATAATCTACTTTGATTAACAATTGAATTTAGATCCAATGGATAATATCACTTTCTTAATTAGTACTTGTGCACACCTACATTTAAGAGTCATTAATATTGTAGCTATCAAAATGACAATTGGATCTGATGATCAAAACTAAAAATATCATTAATAGTGACTTAAAAGAACCACATAGAACTACGATATACTCCCTCCGGTCATTTATAAAAGTCGTTTAAGGTAACCATAATTGCGAGTGTAATTTACATAAATGTCATTTGACATTAAATGAATTGAAGAATCACAAATGTTTCAATTGTATAAGGGTAAAATGGGTAAAAATATAATAAATACACTCTTGAATTCCAAAAACGACTTACAATTTTGAACAATAAGTTTTTGCTAGAACGACTTATATAAATGATCGAAGGGAGTACTATATATACACATTCTTTTAAGTCGTATGGTTATATATCAATTAATTGGTTGTATATAACTTTCTTAACACTACGAAAAAAGGATGAATTAGCGACGGGAAATAGCGACGGGCTATCTCCCGTCGCTAATTAGCGAGGGATTGGCGACGGGAACAATTGTTGACAGTTTGACCAAATTAGCGATGGGGATAGCGACGGCTCCTCGTCGCTAATCTTTGAGCGAAAAAATTCCCGCTAATTTACGCTGCGTGGCGTTTCGCACGCCACGTGTTGGATTAGCGACGGGGTTTCCTGTAGCTAAACTCCAAATACTTACATCGACCAAACGCCCCTCCCTCTCCCTCCCTCTCTTTCTCTTCTCCTTCTACACTGGCCGTGCGTTTCCAAAACCCTAAATTTTTTTTGGGTCCCTCGAATTGTCTCGCCTCCGGCTTGCCCTCACATCAGGTCACTCTCTCTCTCGCCTTCGAGCCCTCTGTTCCCGTGCCCACTGGCCTTGGCGCCGCCCCCTCCTCCTGCTGTCGATGTTGTTCCCGTCCGCCTCCCCTCCAACACCCGACCACCATTTTCGGTGCCGCATACCGCGGACCGTAGGTATATTTTCTTATTTTTTTTAAAATTTGTTGAATGTATTTTTACATTTTTTATTAATATATTAATTTGTATGAATTTTTGTTATGGTGATATAATATTTATGAATAAAATTTGTTTAAAATGAGTTTTTAAATTTTTTTTGTTATGGTGATATAATATTTATGAATAAACATTGTTTAAAATGAATTTTTAAGAATTTTTATTAATATATTTGTTTAAAATTATATTTTTTGGATAAAATTGTTTAAAAAGAATTTGTATTAATATATTTGTATGAATTTTCTTAATATTTATGGTGAAAAATAAATTGTTTTTGAATAAAAACCTAGAATAAATTTTTATGGTGATATGTACGATTTTTATTAATATATATATTTGTATGAATTCTCTATGGTGATATGTGTGATTGTAATGTAGTTTTCGTTGTCATTATTTAATTTGTGATGTTTGTATACAATTTTTTTTATTGATATGAACTATTTTAATGTGCTATAATTTGATTGAGAAAAAGTAAAATAATATAAATCATTAGATAGCATGTTTAGTTGAAGTACAATTATTGTTAAAAAAGTAAAATGAAATATTGATTAATAGTGTACACTTTAGTAATAAAATCTTATTTAAATGATAAATATAATTAGACACTTTAATTGATTGAACAAAAAAATATATAACAACGCTTAATTTTATACTATATATAAATATTAATTACTTATATGATATGTTACGCAAGAAAACAAGATTAAACCAAAAATGTTAAATTAAATTGAAACACTTAAAAACTTAATTATATATACTATATGGATTGATGTACAAATTATACTATATATAGAACTTATATTATTTATTTGTAAAAGAAAAGCACTTAAAGATTAATAAATACACTATATATATTTAAAAAATTATAATAATTTATACTATATGTACTTTAAAACTTTAATTATGAATGAAAGAAATAGTGCTTAACATATACTGGTAAAAAAACATTATTAAGCAAAATAAATTTGAAGCAAAAAAAAAATGAAAGTAAACAATATTAATTTGGAGCAAAAAATAGTACTTACCGTAGATCGATTAATCTCATCTAACATTCGACTAAAATGTAAAATATATATTACGCAAAGTATGTACAAATGCAACTAATTAAATTGACTAATTACAAATAACATTCGACTAAAAATGTATAATATGTATTACACAAAGTATGTGCAAATATAACCAATTCGACTAATTACGGTTAAAATTCGACTAAAAATGTCTAATACACATATTACGCAAAGTATGTATCACTACAAAAAATAGCCGATCAGAAACGGAAATTTCCGTTGCTGATTAACATAAATTCGTCTCTAATTCAATTCTGCAACGGAACAGAAACGGAATCTATTCCGTCTCTAAAATTGTCATCCCTAATTTAGTCAGCAACGAAAATGTGTTTCCGTTGCTGATTAAAGACGGATTTGAAACAGATTTAGAAACGGAACAGAGACGGAACATAAATGAACATTCTTCCAAAGTGAATGGTTTTGCTTGCATTCCGTTGCTAATTTGTCCCTAATTTGCAACGGATTAGCAATGAAATTTATGAATTTTGTTGCTAATCCGTTGCAAATTAGAGACCGAATTAGCAACGAACTCATAAGTTCCGTGCTAATCCGTTGCAAATTAGAGAAGGATTACCAACGGACTTTACGAATTTCGTTGCTAATCCGTTGCAAATTAGAGACGAATTAGCAACTGAATTCATAAATTCCGTTGCTAATCCGTCTCTATTCCGTTTCTAAACTCTGTTTACCCAGTTTTTTCATGCTATTTCTTCATAAATTATAGACGGATTAGCAACAAAATTTATAAATTCCGTTGCTAATCCGTCTCTATTCCGTTTCTATGCCTAATTTTTTTTTAAAATACTTACAAGAATCAAATTGGTTCTCCGAAACTTCTAAAACCGAAAATAACAACATGACCTGCTCCATTGCTTGCACCCCATCCAACAACTCCTTCGGGGTGCTAACATCCCAAAAAAAGAAGAATTTCACATACATACACTAATCAACAATATATATCAACAACAAAGATTCAAATGAGAAAAAACATACAATTCGATATTAAAAAAGATTTATATATTCACGAAACATAGTCAAATATATGTGTCTAAGATACCTAAGTATCCATAAAAAAAACTACCATTCTCATTGTTCTACAACAACCATAAAAATACTTAGGTATCATAAAGTTGCTCATCCCTTGTTGTGCTAGCACCTGGGATGTGCTAGCATCAGGAACTTCGTATCTTCTCTTTTTTCTCCCTAATGACCCGAGACCGTAGACACGTCCTTTGGGACACTCACCCGCCACCTTGTAGTACACCGCTCATCATCCACCGCTGGTCGGTGTAGTCCGGGTCGTTCTCGACGTCTCCTTTGGAGCTTAGCCTGCATGGATCAACAATAAGCAACTAAAATGATATGCTTGTAAGTAAAGTTACTACTATTTAGCCCGTAATTCTATACTTACATAGAACCGCTCCGATCTAGTATCGATGAATGTCACCCTGTCGTGATTTACAGTGTGGAGATGCAAATACAATTCATTCACGGTAGGTGGCGTCTCAAATGTATCAGTCTGCACACAAATGTTATAAAAATGTTAAATATGAGGACATCCATTAATCAAATTTGTTGGCGTAAGCTACATGGATCAAACTTTTCCATTACCCTTGATTTAGTTAACTTGGGACGCATTAATTAGTTAGGATCTAAAAGATTTGAAAATGAAGCCATTAGTTAGCATGGACTAACTAGTTTAATTATAAGATCAAATAATGGCGGCTACCACAGACTTCACAATTTACACAAGTTGAAACAATTCTCTCCTACGCACATCTACGAGTGTACAAACTTAGTTATTAGCAAGGAAGTGAGAGTACGGAACATATTAAGATTGCTAGAACTAAGTGTGTATGCACATATTAAAGTAGAGATTGCCTTTAGTGAATTTGGTGCAACAAACAACAACAACAAAGCCTTGTTGTTGATATATATTGTTGATTAGTGTATGTATGTGAAATTCTGCTTTTTTGGGGATGTTAGCACCCCCAAGGAGTTGCTGGAGGGGGTGCAGGCAATGGAGCAGGTCCTGTTGTTATGTTCAGTTTTAGAAGTTTCGGAGAACCAATTTGATTCTTGTAAGTATTTAAAAAAAAATTAGGCATAGAAACGGAATAGAGACGGATTAGCAACGGAATTTATAATTTGTGAAGAAATAACATGAAAAAGCTGGGTAAACAAAGTTTAGAAATGGAATAGAGACGGATTAGCAACGAAATTTATGAATTCGGTTGTTAATCCGTCTATAATTTGCAACAGATTAACAAAGGAATTCGTAAAGTCCATTGGTAATCCGTCTCTAATTTGCAACGGATTAGCACGAAATTTATGAGTTCCATAAATTTCGTTGCTAATCCGTTGCAAATTAGAGACGGATTAGCAACGAAATGCAAGCAAAACCATTCACTTTGGAAGAATGTCAAGTTTTTGTTCCGTCTCTGTTCCGTTTCTAAATCCGTCTCAAATCCGTCTTTAAATCCGTCTCAAATCCCAAATATATATACATACCTAATTAAAGGGAAAAACTAGTAAGTAGTTGATTTCATGAAATTAACGACTTATTAATTAATCCACAATAAGAAAAGAATCGAGTGTTTAAACAAGAAAGATATTTTAGCCGTCTTAAACCAAATAAGAACAAAGCACAATAGAAACTCTTACGAAATGAACTTGTACTAAAAAAAAAACCCAAATAAGAATGTCTTAGCAACAAACAAACATGGGATATTTTAGCCTTGATAAAAATAAGAATCTCTTAACATTTTAAGTGAAATAGCCAGATCAACTCAAAAAGTAATCATAGTTTCTAGAACCCTAGCTAGTAGTAGAAAATATATAATTGAAGGTGTTATTCATCTATAACTACTCTTTGGGTTGTTTTATTTATACAAATGTATATATACATATCTATGTTGCTTTGGTTTGTTTTAGTGAGTTCGAGTCACTAGAATCTATACTTACGGTGCATAAAAGAATTAATGAATGTACATTTATTTTCTTTCTTCATATTTGAAACAAGTAATGTAATGCACTCTTACTCTTAGCACATGTAACAATACACTAACAACAACAACAACAACAACAACAATAACAACAAGACCAACAATTCCTTCAACATCAATCAAAACCATAACAGTCAAATAATAAGAAGAGGAAGGCCTTGGATGAAGCGCTATGACTGATAGGACAAAACCAAGATACAGTGGAATTGCAACAGTGGTCTGATCTCTAGTGATCACCACAATCATTTATGAATTAATTTCGTAGGCTTCTAATAGCTGCCTCTAGCCTGCTTGTAATTAACCAACCATGCGGGTGGCAGAATAATGATTTAGTATGTTGTTATTGCCTTATTGGTGTCATTGGGGGGTTTTGTCCCAAATTTAAAGATGTATTTTTGTTCAAGAATTAAACTAAATCCATTATTACAACTAGTCTCTCACTTTTTCAATACTTCGACTAGGCATAATACAAAACTTTACAATAAGCATTCATAAGTGTGTCACCCCAAGACAATTTTACTTCAAAGAAGGATTTATTTTTATGTGTTGGGTATAAATAATAGTCCTACAAAGAAAAAATAATAGCCTATAGGTTTAGAGTAAAAACTATAGCTTACCTTGACGTACATTTTGAAGAGCTCATTACCGAGTTTTTTTTTTATAAGCTAAACTCTACACATAATAATTAGTTTCTCCACATTCTTCAGACTTCTACTAGGCCTTACACATACAAATCTTTACATCATGTCATGTGCGGCTAAACAATTTTTATTTCAAAACTTTTTTCTTCTTTTGAATTCACTTAAAAAACTAATCTATGTTCTTGAAGCCTACCGATAAGTTGAGAAGAAAGGCGTAGGCTGGACCTATAAATCGCATTTTAGATAAACACCCATTCTCAAATTCAAGCCAACTGATAAACAATTAAAATGTGCATATAGAATTCAACACCAACACTAAAAGTTCATCCAAAATAGACTAAAAAGACATGAATAAGGTTCCAATGACCTCTTTGTACGATCAAAAAAATAAACCCTTAAACAACGATCACTGATTAAAATGTACAGTTATAAGCTCACTAGATTCAGTTTTTTGTGAAATAAAGAACACTACCACTGGAAAAAACAACAAACCATGATCTCTAGTGAACACGATAAAAAAAGTCTTTGTCGATCATTAAGATTGATCAAAAAAATAAACCATGATCATCAAGATCGATAAAAAAACAAACGAATCAACAATCACAACTAATTAGCAACACAAGCAACAACAATAATAGCAACACAAGAAGAAGAAGCAGAGAAAGTCAAAGAAATTGTAGAGATACTTGTCCAAAAGGGAACAAGAGAAAAAAAGAGCTTGAACACGAGGAAAGAAGACGCAAAGACCCCTCCGCGACATCAACCTCGCATTTGGACTAAATTTCCTCTTTTAAAGCCCCATCACTGACTTGGCTTTGTTCATACACAATCAATACAATACTTGTCTGCTTCGTTCTCTCATTTTCTTGATCAGAAATCTTTGACTCACTTGTGCAAACCTTAGTCTTGATCTAAATCCTTTACTCCCAATTAATAAAAACTAGTTTAGAGGAAGACCCAGTTCTTGAAATATCACTTTCAGGGCTAGATCTCATCTGGGTCTCTCCCAAATCTCAAAATTCAACTGTTTCTTTGGGTTATTTCATCAAACATCTTGTGATGAAATGTTCAAGAACCCACTAATTGGTCTCTTGTTGGTTGTTTTTGCGAGTTTCTCTTTGTTTCTCTCAGCTAGTGCTCAGACTTGTAGGAGTACGACGTTTGCCAACAAAATTTACTAGTGCTTGCAATGATCTTCCCGTGTTGAACTCGTTCTTAGGAAAAATGTTTGTTGTGGATTGAATGTACTACTCCTAATCTTAGGAAAAATGTGTCTAACTTCATGTATGTTTGTGGCTTTTGTTCATTTTGTTGATTTCTACTTTCCTAAGACCTATCTCGGTACATGACTGATACCAAAGAGTAGGATACTTAGTCGTAAAAATAAAAACAACAAGGAGTTCAAGAAATCATAAATCATAAGTTATAAGCAGCATACAAATATCACATAGGATCAAAGCTCCCAGTATTTCATTTTCAACATATACATATACCAATGACGTTTAAATTATTAACAACATTCTGGAGATTGTAATATGTGCAATGAGATCAACATGGAGCTTTTAGCATTAAAACAAGAAGAATTGAACTCCCTCTCCTATGGGTATAGTTACAAATAAGCATCGCGTTTTCCATATATCATTCCTTTTAAAAGAAACTACTTATAAATAGAGCCATATCTCCAAATGGAAAAGCAAAATTGCGAAAATAGGTTGATCCTAGCAACATCCATCACATGGTTAAAGGTTATGTGCTGGTATCACTAAAATTTAATTTCCAAAGATTGACAAGATATAAAAAAAAACTCACAATTGTCAATTACTTAGAAAACTATAAGACAATTATATATAGCCTCTTTTGAAAACAATGAGACATTTTCAAGGAAATGCATGTTTAATGCAACAATATAAGAGTGTAATTGAGAGAATTGCAGGGGTGTTCATATTGGTCTTTTTCATACGGTACCTTGACAAAAGATGCATTCTCATAACACTTAAATTTAGTTACACATATAATTTTAAATTACTACCATTTCACACCTTAACAAGTAAAACAATGACGTAGAGCAATATCATGTCAAAGAGACTTACAAGTTCCACTTTAAAATTTTTAAGATTACTTACAAATTCATAATCATATAAAGTTATAAACCAAACCTTTTCCCTAACTTATTTTTTCCCTCCAAGTTCCAATTAAAGAGAACCCTAACTTCGCTGCACTATTCAAAGTATCCATGTTTTCTCTGGTTTCGAGGCTACATTTCTCCGTTGTTCCTAACCGAACTCATTGCGTGAATACATGCATAAACCACTTGGAGCTCTTAAACTACACATCAAACTACCTCGAAAATAAATCCTCATACGACATTCTTATAATTGCGGGGATCCAACAAGCTTGTTAACATAAGCCTTGATGTATATTAAACCGATAAAACATGTTCACTACAACTTGTTAACTACCCATCAAAGCAATAACAAATTATAACCAACTGAACCACACAATCTCATCGAAATCTCACAAACTAGTGAGAGTCAAAAATAAATCAAAAATAGGTATTCAAATGGAGGGATTATCTTATTTGGGCATCCAATGAAATCTCCAAAAATAAGAAAACCAGAATACCGATTAAAAACTTAGACAAATTTTCACCATCTGAACCACAAAAACTCACCAAAATCTTACGAACTAGAGAGAAACAAGGGAAAATCTGAAAAAAGGGTATGTCAATGGAGGGATTATCTCACCTGGGTGTCCACTGTACGACGGTGAGGGACAGAGTCGACGACAGCAACGAACAAGACGATAGACGGCTCGACGAGGATTCGAGAGGCGACGACGACAACGAGGATTCAAAGGCGCGACGACGACGACGGCGAGGGCTTCGAGAGGCGCGACGACGAAGACGACGAGGGCTTCGAGATGCACGGACGGCGGCAGACGACACGACCGCTGGCAGACACCATGAAAACTCAACCCCCAACCACCAAAGCCATGACGACGGTGAAAAGAGGAGTTGACGACGGTGCAGAGATCAGACGGTGCAGAGATTTCAGGGTTTGGGAGAGAGAGGACGAGATCGAGAGAGAGTAGACGGTGTAGAGATCAGTTGAGAGAGAGAGTTGACGGTGAATCGAAAAATTTAAGGTTTGGGAGGGAAGGGATCGGGGGATTGGATTGGACGAGGAAGAAAGTGTGCGAGGAGTATGAAGTCTCGGTGTGTTTTAATCATCGGTTCCCAATTTGTAATCATCCGCATCGAAGCACACACGAATCTCGAGACGTAATGAACGGTTATAAAAAACTAAACTTTTGGTGGGAGTGTTGGCGCCATTTTTCTGAGACAGAATTTATTTTCGTCTCTAATCTCTCTCTATTCTGTCTCTGAATTATTCCGTCGCAATTTCGTTTCTAATCTTTTATTGTTAGCAACATAATTATATTCCGTTGCTAATTCCGTTTCTAAATTACCATTTTCTTGTAGTGTGTGCAAATGCAACCAATTCGACTAATCACGGTTAACGCTCGACTAAAATGTATATAGTTATTAGTGTATAAGTCTGTTTAACTAGGGTTGTTTAGGTATTTCAAGATGTATGTGTCTCGAGAATGAATGTACAACCACATTGAAGGCGGTTACACTCGATTGGATTTTGTGGCTGGCGTGAAGGAGTTCATAAAATTTGTCATGCAACACTGCACCATTTTTCTCAACGAAGCGAAAATTCGACGTCCTTGCCAAAAATGTCGCAACGAGAAATACTACGATGTAAACACAGTAGAGCTTCATCTCGTGAGACGATGATTCGTACTCGATTATTATTGTTCGACTAAGTATGGGGAGGAAGAATTATTAAACGATATGGACAATGAAGGTGATGATCTAATGGACGAATATCTGACATCATATCATCAAATGATACGCGACCACACAGGGTCGAGTTTCGATTGGAACCATAAGGAGGACCCGAACCCTGAAGCGAAAAATTTATTCGAAATGATTGACGCGACAAATCAACGACTTTGGTCGGGTTGCGAGAAGATGACAAAACTGTCAGCAATGACATGTTTGTTGACGATAAAGTCGAATCACCACATTTCGGAGCAAGCATTCGATGAAATCTTGCAGGTCTGTAAGACATGTTGCCCGAAGACAACTGTTTGGTAGATATCTTTTACTAATGTAAAGGTTTAATGCACTGGTTGGGTCTGCCTTATGAGTGAATCGATTGTTGTCCCCAGTTATGCAGGCTTTATTGGGGGTCTGATTCCGACCTTACATTCTGCAAGTTTTGCGGAGAAATTAGGTTTAACTCCAACAAACGTATGCACAAGACAATGCTTTACTTTCCCTTGGCCCCTCATTTACAACGTTTGTTCGCGTCGAAGGCTACAGTGAAACACATGTGATGACACGCATAACACGTTAGAGATGATGACCATATGCAACATTGCTTTGATTCCATTGCATGGAACCACTTTAATCAAGTGAACCCTAGCTTCAGCTCGGAGGTTCGTAACGTTCGACTTGGGTTATGCACTGATGGGTTCCAACCTTTCGGAATGACAGGCAAACCGTGCTCCTCGTGGCCAGTGATTTTAACTTCGCCACATCCCTTTTTGTGTACGACATGCCTTTACCATCTGTATTTGCCAATGACCCGGCCTCCATGCAGATGTACTCTACACTCCTATCTTTACTACCGACACTTCCCGTCGCGGGTCACGTTACCACGCGACTATACTATGGGCCTATTTTTTCATCGGGGGGATCAACATCTCCATCGCATCAGCCCGACCAGCAGATGACCGCACGGGCAGGCCCATCTGATTTATATGCCTCGTAGTCGCCGAGTTCTACACTACACCTTTCTAGCGATCCGTCCATCGGCATAACTTCACGTGGACGGCGACGAAGCGCTCAGGCCGCTAGAGCCCCTGGAGGCAACACTTCTACGCAACCAGGGGGCGAATATTCTTGGTTGTCAAGGACGATATATAGTAAGTATACGTAATTTAGTTATAACTCAAATGCGTTTCGTTAAATGACTAAAATAAAATCTAACATAAATCTTCAATTTAGTGGATGAAAGTTGCACCCATCAGATAGAGCTGCACGGGAAATGGCGATGGCTTACAAATATTCTTTGCATAAAGATGGGTACTAATGGGAGCATGTTCCCCAACACATGCAATATGTATATTTGAATCAGTGGAAGGTAACAACTCTTTACCCAAAACTGTTTCTTTTACAAATTAGAATATATAAATTAAATTACATTATTTTTGTGCACAACTTTCTTTTGATTGGGATCCATCGGATGACGCGACAATCAAAGGCTTATGATAGGCATATAGCTACGCATTACTCCGACTTCATTAGCAAGATGTGCTCCAAGGATAAGAAGCCGAGTCATGTATCCACCGAGATCTTCGACCATTACAAGAAGATGCAGTCAACCCCTGACTTCAAAAAGAAATATGAGCGAGCAAGCAAGAATAGGAGAACGGAGACAGGGGGACCCGGTACGGGTGTTGCTGTGCATAGAGGTTGTTTTATATCCATCTATCAAAGACGTTTGAAGAGGCAAAGTGAGTGAGTTGTGCTATAATAAGTTCATATATAAATATAATATTACTTAATCTTAATTAAACATATGTTTTGTAGGAGGAGAAATTAGGTCGACCCTCGACTGCTTTGAAGTTATGCCTATACTTTCACACCAAAGATCATGACGGCGTCACTTTCTTGGATGAGAGAGTAGAGAGGATTGTCGTAAGAAAATAGTTTTGTAGTAATTGTTTGGTTAATTAATGATAGGTATTAATTACTTATATAGATTATTTGTGAATGTATATTTTCATTTTTCACTCGACGATACGCAACCAACACATTGAGCTCACATAGTCGCATCCTGACACGCCGATATATAAGACTGAGTTATATTTGTCCGTTGTGGATCGTGACGATATAGGACATACATATGGATTAGGGTGGACACCATTGGGGTCGAGGCGTCGACATGCTGGAGCAGGAGTTGGAGCTGGATCTTCTCGGCCTATTTCTGCTCATGATGAGCCCATTAAGTTACTGAGGAGAAACATTAAGGAGAAGCAGATAAATCTTCTACGGGTTATCTGGGATAACACTTTAGGCCGTGAGGAGTTGCGAGAGGTGCAGGGACGGTTAGGCCGTTTGGAGCAGGTTTTAATGGACAGACTAGGGATTTCATTCACACCTCTAAGAGATGCTGATGATGAAGACTCAGAGACTGACCACGATCTCGACGATTGAGTCTGATGTATATAGCCTGTTTATACTTTAGACTTTATACGTTTTTTCCATATTTTGTAGTGTTTTTATCTCACTGTACATTTTACATATACGTGTACTTATTTTTTTACATATATTTCATTTAGTTTTTTATTCATTCTAATTGTTTTATTTAATTTGTTTATATTTATTTATAAAACGAACCTTCAAAAAAAATATTTTTTTCACCAAAGAAAATACTTTTAAATTTTTTTAGATATTTTTATAATGTTTAAAATAAACCAATTTATTTTGGTATTAATTTTAATAATAAAAAATACTTTAAATTGTTCAACAATGTTTTTCAAATAAACAAAACCAATTTAATATTTATTAAATTAATTATTAAATTATTAAAAGTAATATTTAAATGTTTTTAATTAAGAATTTACTAATTTAATAATTATTAAATAATTATTAAATTTAATTATTATTTTTTCAAAAAACAAAACGGTTTTTTTTTTAAAAAATTACACACAAATAACGACGGGATCCCGTCGCTAATCCTGTTTGACGTGGCTTTCAATGAGGCCACGTGTCGAGAATGGGGACGGCGTTAGCGACAGGATCCCGTCGCTAATATTGGTGACGTGACATGAAATGTGTATCGACCAAATCCACATGTCAGAATAGCGATGGGTTTAGCGACGAGAACTCATCACTAATTTCCGACAACCGTCGCTAAAGTAAATAGCGACAAGCAAATTAGCGACGACCTTCCCCGTCGCTAACTCTCTTTAGCGACTACATTTTTGTAGTGTAATTGGCCTGTTCGATTCACAAACCTAAATATCCCAAGTTCGTGGGATTAACTTATACACATGAAGGTGGAGATGGGGGAGGGGGTGGCGAGCCGTGCAAGCCGAGGCCTCGAGGTTGATGTGGGAGACGCATGCAGGTCATGCCAAACCAATTGCATGAGCATGGGTTGGTGGTGGTGTTGGGGGTCCATTAAGATAGGGTGTTGTTGGGGTCTGAAGTGGAGGACTTGAAGGTCATTAAAGGGGTGTTGGGAGGTGGAGATGGAGTGGGAGAGTGTGAGGAGGAATGTGATCAGGATGATGAAGGTCACAGGTGGGTTTTTGGGGCCATTGATGAGGTTTGAAGAGTAGTGTTTGAAGCCCAGGTTTTTCAAGTTTTATTTGAAAAATAGAGAAGCATTGTCCATGACTTTCGTTCCTTTTTTTTATTTGGAAGCCATCAAGAGCGAATTCGAGAATGTTGGAATCAACACAAACTTCATCCCTCTCATATGGAAGTATGCTTCAAACACCACAATTACGTTTAAGAGGGAGGGGTACTTTAATAATATTTGAAACCCAATCATTGGGACTAATTAGTACCGCCAAACGAACACCGGATTAGCTAATCAAGTGTGGCTAGTCCGACCTAAGACCATGAAGCGAACATGCCATAAGCGGTATGGTTATATATCAATTAATTGGTTGTATATACTCTGAATTTTGTTACCAAAACTTTACGCACAACCATTTTCTTTTTTTTTTTTTTTTAACTAAAGCGGGAGTCGGGAATCCACTATATATACAATATCACATCCTAGCTCAATATATTACCAAGGAGAGTCTGGCCATTCATATGTTAGGTTTGTTGGAGATGTTGGATAGTCTCATATCGACTACTTAGAAAGAAAAATAAGACTTATAAGTGTGACGTAAACACTTTATTTTGCCTTAACATTTTGAAGTAAACCCTATTTTTTCACTTGTAGCCCATACATAAAATTAGTCATCACACTCTTCCCCCTTGGATTAAGACCTATTATAAAAATTGAACAAGGTCTCAAAAAGAATACTGCTTAAATTCATATGTAGATCGTGAAATGATTTAAAAAAAAATCTAGCACAAACTTGACGGTTGGTAAAAACCAATCGGATAAGACAAAGTGAAAAACGTTCTTCTTCATTTGCGTCATTCTTATTGGCCGTCATCATGAATTTCTTGGACAAGCGTCGTCTCTCGGCCGCTCAGTCCTCGCATTGGCGTCGTCGTCGTCGTCGTAGTTGAGCGATCTCTACAAAAAAAAAACCAATTTTGAATATATATACATTGGTTATAAAAAAGAAACCAATTTTGAATATATATATATATACATTGGTTCCAACCTTCAACTCTATTTTCTAAACTAACTAACATTAACTAACCTAACCAAACTAAACTAACTAACTAACTAACTAACTAACTAACGTAAACTAACTAACCTTAACTAACCTAACCAAACCAAACTAAACTAAATAACTAACTAACCTTAACTAAACTAAATAACTAACTAACTAACATAACCAAACTAAACTAACTAACAAACTAACCAAAGTAAACTAAACTAACTAACCTTAACTAACCTAACCAAACTAAACTAACTAACAAACTAAACTAACTAACCTTAACTAACTAACCTTAACTAACTAACTTTAACTAACCTTAACTAACCAAACTAAACTAAACTAACTAACTAACTAACCTAACCAAACTAAACTAAACTAACTAACTAATTAACTAACTAACTAACTAACTAACTAACTAAACTAAACTAACTAACCTTAACTAACCTAACCTAACCAAACTAAACTAACTAACTAACTAACCTTAACTAAACTAAACTAACTTCCTAACTAACTTAACTTAACTAACTAACTAACTAACTAACCAAAGTAAACTAAAATAACTAACCTTAACTAACCTTAACTAAACAAACTAAACTAAACTAACTAACCTTAACTAACCTAACCAAACTAAACTAACTAACTAACTAACTAACTAACGAACTAACTAACTAAACTAAACTAAACTAACTAACCTTAACTAACCTAACCAAACCAAACTAAACTAACTAACTAACCTTAACTAAACTAAACTAACTAACTAACATAACCAAACTAAACTAACTAACAAACTAACCAAAGTAAACTAAACTAACTAACCTTAACTAACCTAACCAAACTAAACTAACTAACAAACTAAACTAACTAACCTTAACTAACTAACCTTAACTAACTAACTTTAACTAACCTTAACTAACCAAACTAAACTAAACTAACTAACCTTAACTAACCTAACCAAACTAAACTAACTAACTAATTAACTAACTAACTAACTAACTAACTAACTAACTAAACTAACTAACCTTAACTAACCTAACCTAACCAAACTAAACTAACTAACTAACTAACCTTAACTAAACTAAACTAACTTCCTAACTAACTTAACTTAACTAACTAACTAACTAATTAACCAAAGTAAACTAAAATAACTAACCTTAACTAACCTTAACTAAACAAACTAAACTAAACTAACTAACCTTAACTAACCTAACCAAACTAAACTAACTAACTAACTAACTAACTAACGAACTAACTAACTAAACTAAACTAAACTAACTAACCTTAACTAACCTAACCAAACCAAACTAAACTAACTAACTAACCTTAACTAAACTAAACTAACTAACCTTAACTAACCTAACCAAACCAAACTAAACTAAGTAACTAACTAACCTTAACTAAACTAACTAACTAACTAACTAACATAACCAAACTAAACTAACTAACAAACTAAACTAACTAACCTTAACTAACCTAACCACCTAAACAATACAAACTAAGTAAACTAAAATGACTAACTTAACTAACTAAACAAACAACCAAAAAAAGTAAATCATTACCCAAATAATGAGTCATAACTGACCTAACCTAAGTCAACTAACAAACGTAACCTAACTAACTATACTAACCTAAAATTGCCCAACAAATAATCAAGTAAACTAATCAAAAGTAGCACGTGTGATGCATACCTAACTTTGTGCATGACATTGTGGTGTGTTTTGTGTTGAAGTTCAATGAAGACCGTGACGATTCTCACACAAACAACAAAAAATAAACTAACTTAATTGCAAACTAAACATACTAACTAAATGGAACTAACCAAACTAAACTAACTAACCTTAACTAACCTTAACTAACCTAACCACCTAAACAATACAAACTAAGTAAATTAAAATAACTAACTTAACTAGGTAAACAAACAACCAAGAAACGATTAACTAAACTACCAAACGAAACTAAACAAACAACCAAGTAGCTCGATAGTTACTTGTTAACAACCTAACCTAACGTAACTATGTGAACTAAACTCGACTAACCTAACCTAACCTAACTATGTAAACTAAATTAACTAAACTACACTAAGGAACATACCCTAACTCAACTACACTAAACTAAATTAACCTCAACACCTAAACTAAACTAACTTAACTAACTATAAGCTAATTAACCTAATCAAACTAAACTAATATAACCTAAGCACCTACACCTAACTAACTAAGCTAACCACTTAAGTTAAATTAAACATATAATCTAAACTAACTTAACAAACTAAACTAACTATTGAAGAGTAATCACGAGATACGACATTATAATAATATGGAAAACATGAGAAATAAGTTTTTTCAATGAGAAGGTTGTATACACGTACTCAGTGAACCCAATATATAAGTTATCTACAAATCCTCCATGACATCAAGAAAACTCATCATGCAGTCTATTAAAGTGTTACGTTGACGTTGTTGCTCGGTGATGCAAATCGGACGTACTCTTTGTCTAGTTGGACGATGTGTTTGTACATCCGGTTGAGGTTGTTGAGGTAGCTGGTCTTGCATTGAATCACGTCGAGTAGATTGATGCGTTTCCTCTGGTGCTTCACTCGACTCACCTCTGCTACTGATGCTCCCAAAAATAGGAGGTGGAACCATCCCAAAATATTGGCTTCCTGTATGGGGTTGGGGGAAAGGAACATGAGGCTGCGGCATGGTCAACAAGTTCATGAATGAGGGATCTCCACTATATGGCATATTGTAATTATAAGGAGTAGGAGTATATGGACTAGGCATGTATTGAGGCAGTGACGGATACATTTGATGATGAGGCATTCCATGGACCACATATGAAGACGACGGCCCAGGTGCGTAAGGATCAAACTGGTAAGGAGGAAGATTCACGCTCGGCGGCCTGGGTACAAACATTTGAGGTTCTGGACGATGCAGGAATGTACCCATGAGAAGAATGAGTTGGTGGGGATGATCGTTGGCTACTCTCGCCAACCGTCTCTCGTTTCTACTCACTCTCTAACGAGATGTACGTCTTTGGAGGAGAACGTCGCGCTACTCTCTGCAGCAATCTCAGTATGAGTAGATGGACGTGGTGGACGAGGACGTCTGGTGCGTTCCCGCACAGTCTCTGGTCGTGTTCGTCTTCTTCTCACCTCTATGTTTGGTTCGCCCTGATCGTCTTCTTCATCTTCCTGTTCAATATCCTCATTTATGCCTTGTTCGACGTCATTTCCGTCATGCGAAAGATTAGACCGTTGCCTTTCATCTTCGTCTAAAATTTTAATCCCTTCATCAAGCGCTGCAAGACCTTGCTCGTACCCATCCTCGATAAACACTCGCCTCAGTCGATGCACCAAGTTACGCTGATATACAAAATATAAGAGGTCAAAGCACGCAATATAAGATATTGGATGTTCGAGGAAAAGAAAGAGTTATGAGATTACCGAGTAGTCACGTAACGCCCCGTCGTGTCCAATGAATCTCCTAGTGACCGAGCGATACCACGTCATGTAGTCTTCATGATCGTGGCCTTCATTAAGCACCGCTGTGGCAATGGTGTCCCCACGATTCTCCCACATGTGTATGTAGCTTGCGTGAAAAGTCACCCAATTTTCATGATTATGTCCACGCAATTCGAGGCGGTGCAGTTGGGCGTCGTAAGCACAATTAGGTGACACCACTTGTACCATGCCGAATTGTCTCATAACCCTTTCTGGTCGATGTCACTCCACAATGTGGAAACAAATAAGGGGACACGTCGAAAGCCAACTCCCGTGACCATTTGTACAGAAATCGGGAAGAGACCCCATGAGTTCAGTATATGGTTGCCATACCACATCATCCTCATGCCTTTGCGAGTCGAGTGCATCACGGTAAGCCGATACGACGTGCGTCGCACTTTGTGAAACCGAAAATGCATCGAGCCATCTGCGTAGAAAACAATAAGTTAAGATAAATGAAATTGGACAAGAATTTTATCAAATTAATGACAAATTGACTTTAATACTGTGTCCCGAGTGGAACGTCCATAAGCATATTTTGGCCATCCACCGTTCGCGGTTGAGCTCTAGAAACACGCAGCGCGCCGGTGCTTTGAATGAAAATCTGTCCCATGCCCACGGTTGTACAAGAATTGACGCGCCAAAGCAATCTCATGTGCCCCGCGCGAGATCCGCGACACAACTCCCCGTACAAATAAGCAAAACATGCACTCCCCCAACTATATTGTCCAGCTACTTAGAAATCCTCCAGCAATAGTAGGAACATCAAATGTACGAATCGATTGGACTTGTCGGCGAAAAGACAACCACCGATGAGTTGTAGTATGTACGATCGAACGTAACGTTGGACCGACTCCTCATCGCTATTATCATCTATTGCTGGTACGTTACGCTCAAGCCAATCGACCTTAAGTTTACATCCAACGACGTCATCTCCACCAGGAGTTCGTCCAAGTACCCTCTCGCAGACATCATCATAGTCTGCGTCCGTCGTTCCCGTCACAGGCATACCTTCGATAGGTAATCCAAGCTGTACCTGCACGTCTTGAAGTGTAATGGTGCACTCCCCACAATGCATGTGAAATGTATGCGTCTCAGGGCGCCATCTCTCTACAAACGCAATAATCAAAGCCCAATCAAGGCTGAAAAATGCTACCCGAGATATCCCATAGAACCCACTTGAACGAAGATATGGGATCATCCTAGAATGATACTGCATCGTTCGATCAACGACCCCACGTCTTCGACGTACGCGCATTGTTTCGTACACCTTGTAATTGATAATGTATTAATGTATGTTTTTGATACATTATTGATGTAAATTTGACGTATTGATGTAAAACAGGTTACCTCGCCCCTCCAGGTTTGCGTTGATCTGTGTGTAGATTGGAGTTGCAATAGTGATGGATCTGAAGGTCCTGGATCCATTCCAGTACAACTACAAAGAATGTTAGAAAAAGAAAATGAGTGTTGTACGAAACCAAACGATAAGTATTTAATAAATGTTCACACAAAAACACACGACAAAAATGCTCATAAGCAACATATGTACGAACTTAAGTTACTTCACACAATATACAAAATCGACTATAGGTTCTCATTGGATGGTTGAGGTCTGTATTGACAATTTGTTTGTTATGTCCCTCTAAACGACAAATACCACACCGGTTCTTCCTAGTTGGGATTCGTTCACGGTCTTTATTTTGACATGTTGTTCTTCTATGTCCTTCTTGATGACAAATCCCACATCGCAAAGGTCTTTGGACATTAGGAAGATCCATCTCGGTATGTCTTCGCGATCCCTTAGGTCTCCCTCGGCCACGTCCGCACTGGGGTCGGGTATGATTTTCGTCCCATAAGTCGGCCAATACTTCTCATCCTGGGATGGCCTTGAATTTGTAGGAGTAGCATTGTGCGTACACATCTATTGTATAGTATGGCTCGATGAACCGCGCGTAGCTCACTCGAATAAATGCACATGCTGCCAACACGTGTGAGCAAGGAAACCAAACGATCGCCATTTATTACAACCGCACACCCGGTCCTTTAAGATGACGACTTGTGTGTTGTTGCCTTTATGCATGCGATCTCCATGTCTTCCAAGATGCACTTCGAACTCACCAATGTCTCGATTGATCAACGTGATGTGATGCCTCCTTGCGGATTTCTCATATTTCGTGAGTGCCTTCATGACATATTCCATGTACGCTTGTCCGTTATCATTGATTTCCTGGTTGCGTTGATCGTGGTACGTCACCAATCTGTAGTATATCATTTGAGTCAACGCCGTAATTGGCAAGAATCGAGCACCCTTCAAGACCCCGTTAAAACACTATGCATTTGCCGATGAAACTCTAGTAAGTAATATTGGTTCGTCGAATATTTATTGTATTTGAGTGCAAAGAATAAATTGTATTTCGTACTTACCAACACCATTAGAATTCATCCATCCGTACCGCATGCCTCCGTCGTGCGATTGGGTCCAAAGTTCTTTGGGGATGGCATTGACATATTGCAGGCATTGAGGCGTTCGTGAAGATAAGTATGTGAAACGCTCCATGCACGCAATAAATTTTCGTTCTTGATGTTGAACAGTTGCTCGACCAAGGAGTACTTTCAAGGGGTCATTTTTGAAGTGTGTGCCGAAATTACTAAGCAAGTGTCGCAAGCAATAACGGTGGTACCCTTTAGGGGGACAAAAGCCGTTGATTGGGGTGTTGACCGCCTCCAAAATGCCAGGGTGACGATCAGAAATAACGCAAATCCCTTCTCTATCTGTCACGTGTTTGCGCAACATCCGCAAAAACCACCCCCACGAATCAGTTGATTCGGTTTCTGCAACGACAAATGCAACTGGTAATATGTGTCCATTTCCATCAACAGATATCGCAATCATGAGCTTCCCACTGTATTTGCCATATAGGAATGTCGCGTCAATCGAAGCAAAGACTCGCAAAACTTGAAAGCATGTATTGAAGCTTCAAATGCGAAAAACACACGATGAAATTGTGGAGACGCGGTACTTATTTCATCATCATGCCATTGTCTGTGTGACCACTCGATTCTTGTCCCCGGACTCTTACTCCTCACAAACCGCCAACCATCTTGGTAATTGAACGTATGACTCATCCCAATCTCCAAAAGCCCATGCAATTGCTTTCCTATTGGCATCCCACATTCGCTTGTAGCCGACTTCGTGTCCATATTTTTTCTTAATTATTTCTATTAATGCTTTGATCGTGATACCTTGATCGGTCTTGACGACGTTTTGGATCTCTCGCGCCATCATGTTGGCGTCAAGTTGGGCATGACCGCGTTATACGTTGGGATTAATACACGTGTGCGGTACGTCTAGCTCGTGTTATCTCCCATAATAGTGTTTTCTTTCGGAAACATGCGCGAAGACGCCACATACACCGTGTTGTGGAAATCGCACTTAATCGCCCACGAAGTTGTAGTCGATTCCATCACATGGTATTGACAATGTCTATTAACATGCCACACTTTAACGGCATGTTGTAAGTCGTTTTTTTATTGTCAAAACACATCCCTATCTCCAAATCGAAGTTAGGGATGTCCCCCCAAGTTTGCTTATGGGAATGTTGGGTCGCAGTTGAATTAGCCACCTCCCAATCGATTTCGTTATATCCCGGTATTGGTTGGTGAACTTCATCATCACTAGCTTCCTCCAACATAATCTCTTCATCGATAGCAAATTGCTCATCATCTTCGACATTCTCCGCATCCGGAGGATCATATCTTGGATCATCCGTGCAAACGTTAACGTCATCCCAAACGGCAACTGATGGAACTTCTTTGTTGTGATGCGTTTCCTCATCAGTTTCGTTATTTTTGTCGTCGTTATCGTCATCGTCATTATAGGCATTATTATCTTCATGTAATGGAGCAACGAACCTCTCTTGCACGACCTCAACCGGTGGGGATTGCATATGCAGCCTTTCCATCATTAAGGCTGCGTCTGGCGTGCCGCTACGTTCGTCAAGAACTTGCGAATGAATCGTACGATTTTGAATTGAGTCGACTGACTCAAATGTTAAATATATATCAACCGTTGCAGTTATTGGTAAATCGGCCACCGTCTCCCACATCAAGTCGAAGTGTGTCGCATCATTCAACAACACATGAACGAAATAATGTGAGCCTCCGGGGAGAGCCATCATGTGGCGATAAGTCATATGAACTATAGTATCAGTTAATGAGATAGGGAACGCGTTACAAACGTCATCAATCATTTCACGGCCACTCGACCCAAACTTAACCCACAACACTACCGATGGGGGGGGTGAGCTGTACGCGATGCCATTGACCCCATTAACAATGGAGCCGTACGCATAGAATAGAAAAGGGATGTTTCTTTGTGACATGACCTACATAAGTTTGCGAACTTGGATGTAAAGATGTTACAGACAAATGCACAAATTTGTTAAGGTAAATAGTTGACAATCATGTGGTGATAAAGCGCAATCGAACTTTTTGATGTAGAAGATCGCAATAATAGCGCAACTACATAGCATACTCATTCTTTCGCACTTACATTTTCTGTGTAATAACGTTCAATAAATAAACATATCAACCGTTCTTCATAAACAAAATATCTATGTCCCTATATATCATGCAAACCATAACTTAACCTAAATAAATTATTATGAAAATACTAAATTAATGAACTTACTTGTTTCCTCCGCTTTTCCTCTTCAACGTAATATTCCTGCAATAACATTGTAATTTCGTTAGTTTAGAACACAAAGAGTATAATAAATCGGCTATAAGAAAACTAAACTAATCAAATAAAAGTAAACCTTTACCCAAATAATGAGTCGAACGACCTAACCTCGATCAACTAACAAACCTAACCTAACTAACAAGTACTTACCTCAAATTGCCAAACAACGATCCCGAAGTAAACTAATCACGTTAACTAACCCAAATAATAAATGAAAACTAACCTCAAGTAACTTAACTAACTAAGTTAGCCTAATCTAACATAAAATAACCAATTACCCGAGAACAGAACAAAAATGGTATATTTAGGATATAGTTGGACTATATGTCCTCAATAATGTTTTGAAAACGTAGATAGAAAAAGACATTTATATATATATATATATATATATATATATATATATATATATATATATATATATATATATATATATATATATATATATATATATATATAAGCTCAGTTATCAGCATTAACCAAATAAATTCTTCAAACCTAATTAAGGAGCAGTACCAACCTAAAATTGCCCAACAACAGACCTTAAGTACACTAATCACAGTTAACTAACCCAAGTAACCGTAGCAAACATGTACCCAAATAATAAATGAAAACTAACCTCAAGTAAGTTAATTAACTAACGTAACCTAATCTAAAATAAATTAACCAAACTATGTGAACCAAACGTAACCTAAAATAACCTAATAAAACGTAAACATATCCAAAAAAAAAAAAAAAACCAAAAAATTGTAGATGTGTTCATGAAACTTAAGTGGATCGCAACGAATTCAAAGTCTAAATGAGCTTAGTCTACTATATATATGGTTTCATAAATTTTGGGGCTTTCCTTAACATAAAATAGAACATATATGTTTGTGCAGTTTTGTGTATTGGAGGTAGGTGCATCATGGGGGAATCATGCGTTGAATAAGGGATGCATATGGTTGGCCGTGTTAAAACTGGCGTCTCTCTATTACTTTCAGATCATATAGTAATTCTAGCTTCTTATTAGCACGCATGCAGTTAGGTGTAATTGCGATTCAATATTGATTTGCGAATTAACAACACCTATGTCACTATATATTAACAACCTAAACTATACTAACCTAAACAAATTTGGCAAACATATCTTGCAATATTGTCATAACTAAACAAACTACATTAACTAAACTAACTTACCTAAACTAACATAAATACCTCAACTACCTAAACTAAACTAACCAAACTAATACATAAACTTAAACTAACTTAAACAAACTAACTAAACTGACTTAAACAAACTTAATTACCTAAACAAACTACCTTAAGTAAACTAACTAACCTAAAGACCAAAAATAACGTAACTTAATTGACTAACCTAACTAAACAAACAAACTAAACTAAACTAACCAAACTAAACTAACTAACCTTAACAAACATAAATACCTATACTAAACTAAACTAAACTAAACTAAACAAACTTAACTAACTAAACATACTTAACTAACTAAACTAACCACCAATACCTAAACTAAACATCTACCCTAAACTAAACATCTAACCTAAACTAACTAAACTAACTTAAACAAACTTAATTAACTAAACATACCTCCTCCTTCGGTAAATTAACTAAAATACCTTAAACAAACTTAATTAACTAAACTTAATTAACTAAACTAACTTAAACAAACTTAATTAACTAAACTAACTTAAACAAACTCACTAAACTAAACTTAACTAACTTAAACAAACTTAATTAACTAACTAAACTAACTTAAACAAACTTAATTAACTTAAACAAACTTAAACTAACTTAAACAAACTTACTAATCTAACCACTTAATTTAACCACTTACATATAACCTAAACTAACTTAACAAACAAAACTAACTACCACGACTTACTAAACTACACTAACCTCCACCGTTCTCTCTCTCTTGCTACTCTGTTGGACCTCCTCCGCCACCGCCGGCCTCCTTCCTCATTGCCGCTGCGCCGCGGGCCTCCTTCCTCGCCTCCGCCGCCGGCCTCCTTCCTCTCTCTGCTTGCTCCTTCCTCCATTCGCGATGTTGGGTCCTTCGCTGCATTTGCTCACTCCACGTACCACGCCATTGTTTTGAGTCCGGTGCGCCCACAACCTTCTTTCTCCTCCTTCTCCGCGCGTCACGCACGTATGTCCTCCTTCTCCGCCGCGTCTGTTTTGAGTCCGGTCTCTCTCCACCTTGCTCCTCCCCGTCCCCTCCTTATATAGCCGCTTGGCGGAGTCTGTTTTTGGTCACGAGATTGTAATCCCGTGACCCCCCTACTCCCCCCCCCTGTATCCCTACGAAACCGACGCAGAGAATATTCTCTGCGTCGGTTTCGGGAAGAAGATAATGGGGTGCGCTGATAGCGCCTTCTGAGAAGGTGCTATCAGCGCACCCCCCCAAAAGTGTCCACGTGGACAGAGCAATAAGCAATAGCGCCTTCGGAGAAGGCGCTATTGCTTTTGTACCTCCACGTGGATCCACGTGGACTGGGGAATCCCCTGATGTCCACGTGGACACCAATAGCGCCTTCTCCGAAGGCGCTATTGGTGCCACGCGCACGTCCCTGTTGCCACATTATTGCTTAGTGTGGGGAAAAAATTTAAACCACCCCTACTTACCTCTTTTAAAGTAAAAAGTTTTGTACTTTGATAAATTTTTCAGCTATATATGTATTTGTATTTATGTACGTCTATAGTCCTTAGTCACCATGATGCAAGCCATGTATTGTTTAGCTGCTTTGTGAGTCTCTTTTAACCGCCACTCTGAAATTTGTTAATGAGTCCGTCCAACTTATGCTGCCCTTCTTCCTTCAATTACCTGCCTTATCCAGATGCTTTTTTGATTAATCCTTTTATATATGTTAAAGTATTTAATTTTTGTAATAGTTAATTCTATATATTTTTAACTATTTTTTATTTCATTTTGAGTTTTTGAGAGACACTTGAAACTGGGTGTAGCTCAATGACACGTAAACACACTTGGTTAATTGGCTTGTTTGGAAACTAATCATAAAATCTCTCACAGTAAATAAATAAAAAAATCTCCCATGATATCCCCAACATTGGTGCGATGGTGAAGTTATTGAAACGTACTTGATGAGTCATACGTCTTGAGATTAAGTTTTGACATCTAACTCCAAATATTAAATTACTTCTCAATGATCTTATTTTTATTTAAACTTTCTCTTTTAAAGCTTGCAACAATAAGAAACGAGGTTTGATAACTTTTTAATTTCGCAAGTGAATAACATACATACTTTTGATAAATATTGTTATATGGGTGGGCAAACCGCAATTCGGTGGCGAAAATCATCAAATTGGAGGTTCACGTTTTGACCATTTTGCAAACTACTACCATACCGCAAACCCTCAAAATTGCAACCGAATCGACCGCAGTTTGCGCGGTTTGATCGGTATGATTTTGCGATTTTTCTGCGATATATTTTCAACAAAAACAAACCGCTACATATTCCATACAAGTTCATACATGTCTATTAACAAAACATACAACAAAACATATGTCTATACATTACTATACACTAAAAACATAATGAAACACAATAACTCAATCAAAATTATGAGTCTAAGTTCATTTCCAAAGTAAATTAAAACAGTATGAAAAGATTTCAACTCCACTCCATTCTATTCCAAGTTCGGGGATAATTATGCGGTTTGGTGAACTGCGGTTTCTATAAATGAAAACCACCACTAAACAGCATAATTGCAGTTTTCAAGTTTCTTAAACCACTCGTAAACCGCTAGTTTAAAATACCAAACCAGACCAAACAATTTGGACAGTTTGAACGATTTTGCAAAGACAGCTGCTAACGCCTATTGGAAAGTAATTATCATACTTTTGATGGATCTTCTCAACATACATCAAGGCATGCATGCGCACAAATCTCAAGGACTTTAGCCCAACATTAAGATCTTTAGTATCAAATTCTACACTATATAAGAGAAATTTCAATCTTTGTCTCTATCTTGAATGGGTATAATCCAACTTTGATTTAGTTATGAATCATCGAGGATGAAATCTCTGGTGCTTTAGATAGCGCACTAGCGAATTCCACCGTAAAAGATAAATTACAAAGAAAAGACTGATTTCATATAATATCAAACTTCACCCAAAAAAAATCCCTCTACTCTAGTAATCTCTTCTACTTATTGCTTCTATACTTAAATAAAATGAATACGAGATCAAAAGACAAAAGTGGGAAACATATTTATATTGAAAAACAAACATTATCTTGTAGTACTAATGGTTTAGACTATGTCTGAAAGTGTGGTGCACCAACGCAACTTTCCTCTTTCTTTTCTTTCTATTTTTTTAACTTTATTTTTGAGATGTTCAGTGATAAATAAATGAATAAAAAAAAAAATCATAGCATGCAACAGAGCTTTCATAGACTAAAGTTTAAAATTCATTACAACTCTATTTACGATAGTAGTAACTATTGGGCAGTCAGCGTGGCACCATCATACATTTACCAATATCTTGAGAGAAGTTGAGAGGGTGAACAATAAAATAGACCCCTACAACTATGGAGCAAAAACTGTTCGAATCTTTTATGCTGCTCAAGTCTTTTTGCCTTCACAGATTGTCAAGTAGTGGACTTTTTGCCTGATTAATAGAATTTAGAGAAAAAATTAAAAAAAAAACACATCTGTTTGAAATAATTCCCAATATAACACACTTAGTGCCACGTAGGGTGCCACATGGGACGTGAGTGAGTCGATCGGGAGGGTGGAAAACGTGAGTGGAAATCACGTTTTGTACATGTCGTGATTTCCACTCTGAGGGTCAAAAAAAAAAACAGTGGCCTCCTCTATACACCAGAAAACCCGAAAAGAGTTGGACATAATCTAATCAAAGAATGATAATGGCTATTTAAAATGACTTAACATCATAAAAAGCAAAGGCCAAGTTAATAACTAAACAATTTATGGAATGTTAATTGGAAAAATCAGTTTGGAGTGTTTAAACCGAAGGAAAAAAAAATTTCTTTCAAACAATGCAACAAAGGAAAAAAAAACCATTCATCAAAATAGAAGTACTAAAACAAGCATTGCATCTTATGTAAAAAAACATGAAAAAATATAAATAGAAGTACAAACTACACTAAACCATAGAGGATACACATAACCTCAACAAAGAATATTATTACCATAATAATTTCAAGAATTTATAAGCATGAGTACTTGTTTTGGCATAGGCAAAATGCCTTAGTTTTGGCATAGGCAAAATGCCTTTATTTTGTTCAAGTGTCATGTTTGACTGCTAATTGTAAATGACGTTTGTAAGCATGAGTACATACATACATACATCCAAACATAACATCCATACATAAAATTGCAAAGTGATTGAGTACAAAGCAATAATAAAAGAAGTCTTGTTATTGTTACACACAAGTCCTACTCCGACCCCAAATAATGACTTCCAGTCCACAACGTGTTCTCTTTACAACTCGAACATTACGATTTAACGCTAATGGGACATTCGACCGGCCCATATCACTCGGATTTTGAGCATCTTCTCTCGAATATCATCGGTATCACGCATTCCACCTTCATGCGTACTTGTACTCTCGAGAGAAATTCATCATTATTGGAGTGGTATTGAAATGGCGTGAAGATGAAACGACTTCCGTAGGCTCGAATGCCATGTAGGGAGGAACGGATGGAGTATGTGGAGTGTCACGCTCATTGAGAGGTACTGATGACGTATACACTGGAGTGCCATGCCTCGAACGCGTATCATCGTGAGAAGTATGATGAGAGGCTTCAAATGAAGTGGGCACATTATGCATGCGATAATGCGCTCGTCTGCTGCGATCAAAGTCGATGCAGCTACATCTCTAATGCGTGCAATCGGCACGTCATCACCCAATGTCAACTGATGGATCGATGTCATTCCATGTGCCTACATATAAACTATGTAAGAACTTGTATGTGAAAGTAAAATGAAAACAACTATATGAAACTTCATGAATGGAAAAAATGAAATTGCACTTACCAATGCCTCAGCAATAGCTCCACGACGAGACATGAATCGACGTGTAATGCGACGATACCATTGCATATACGGGTCGTAAAAGTCCAAAGGCTCGTCTAATATTTCATCGTTGCTATGTTGGAAGCACGTTCGTTCCACAAGCAAACATAAGCACTATTTCTCGCACTCCAATCCTTATCCGTTTTACCTATCAAGTCAATCTTATGTAGTTCCATACTTGTGCTATGTAAATTAGGTATCCTTTGTTTCATACCGAATTGTCGCATTACTCTATCCGGATTGTACAGTTCGACAACGCAGAAGAAAAGCAAAGGTGCCCTCGTTCGCCAAATTGCTCGACCACTGCTACAATATGCGGGCGGAGTCACTTATCAATGGTTCGGATACGGTTCCCAAACAACTTTGTAGCATGAAAAATAACATTAATTGAATAAACGGTGTCATCAACAAGATGTCGACATAAGCACTTGTTGGAGAGAATGATTAAGTATATTTATTACTTCATCCGGTCCTTGCATGTCAATCATTTCTCTCGTATTTCGTCGACACGTGCATCGATGTTCTGTGGTCTCCAACGCATGCCTCCACCTTTCCAAATGAACCAAACAAAACAGAGCATGCATGAAAAATGGGTTGTACATATACTCAAATTGAAATTGTAATGTTAAAAAAAAATAATTACCTATGACCAAATGGAGGAGGTGGAAATAATTCTTCATTGTCTATCATGTCATCTCTAATGTGGTTTCCCATAATTGGTGCGAGAAAAAGGCAACCTCTCCCATGCCCACAATTGCAATAAAATGACCGGTCCTGCTATCTCTGCTCCATCAATGTCACCGCAAGACATAATCGTCTATATAGGTGAGCCGAGTTGCACCCCAATCGTATCTTGTCCGCCGCCTCAAAGTCTTCCAAAAATTGCAAATACGTGATGTGCACGAGGTTGTTAGACTTGTCGACAAATAAAGTTCCGCCAAGAAGTTGTAGGATGTACGCTCTTGCGTAGCGTTGCACGTCCACATCATCGCATCCTGTGGAAGGTTTGGAAACCATCGTGACGGTTGGCGAATTTGAATCCGCCACCATAGGTCTGTTATTTTCAGGGAATGGAAACCCCAGTTGTGTCAAGCATAAGGCATTGTAATCTTGCTCAACACGACCAGTGATGGGTAATCCATCGACGGGCAACCCTAAGATAATTTGTACATCTTGAAGGGTAATAGTCATCTCGCCAACAGGAAAATGGAACGTGTGAGTTTCTGGTCTCCACCTCTCTACAAGGCGGTGATTAAATGCCAATCAATTGAGATGAAACCTACTCGCGCCGTCCCGTAAAAGCCAGCTGCGTGGAGATGCTCGACGATTCGTTCATCCAGTTGGACCAACCGATGTAGTGCAGCCGAATTCCGTCTGATAGTCAATATACCAGGCTCCTATGAAAATACGAAGCATAAGGCATTATTTAAAATATGTACACGCGATATAACGGTGTAGTGCATCTCGGCAAGAAGTCCTACCTAGGTCCCTCCCATACTCGGGTAGATCTATGGAGAGCTTGCGAAGTCAAAACCGAATCATCTATAGGCCCAGGCTCCATATCGCGCTTCAAACCCAAATCATTATCAATGAAGGAACATGAGAAGTAGCAAACTACCAGTAAAGTCAACATGAATAAGTAGGAAATGTTTAACAAAAAATATGGAGATGATTCATCAAGTAAAATAACGCTACTCATGAAAATATATCAAATTTCAGTTACAATCATGACCCTCAACAGACATGATGCCTAGCTAGCTTAACTAAATGTCAGTATGCTCGAATGATACTGTCACTATGAAGCACTCGGTGGTTGTTGTTGCTGACGACGAGAGCAAGTGCGTCTATTGTGTCCATCCTGCTTACACAAACTACATCGCAGCGTGGTTGGGGTCTCTCTCCATTCATTCTCACGCTGCATATGACGTGGCTGTTTCTGGTTGCTTCTCCAATCCATCTCTGTGCGCAGACGTCGTTGTTGAGGGCGACCTTTTTTTACTCGCTTTCGAGATGGATCACCCGAACGAGTATGGAAGTCGCGCTTGGCCAATAATCTTCGTGGGGAATGGGATGAAAATTCGCGACATAACATTGATTTGTACACAACCAATGTAGTATTCCTCAATGTATTGATGAGCATCCATGGCAACACCGGCGCAGATCGCTTGAACATGAGAACATGGAATGCCATAACACCGCCATTTCATACAAGTGCATTTACGAGCTCGCAATTTAACTATTTGCTTGTTAGACCCTTTTCGCAAATGATGGCCACGTGGCGCAGTGACGACTTCAAATGTACCATTATCGCGATTCACTAATGTCACATTGTGCCCGCCAGAAGACTTTGCCCAATTTGCCAACTTCTTCAACGCATAACCTGTGTAGACTTCGCCCCTTCCTAAGGCTGCACCTATTTCGTCTCGCCTTTTGTTGAAGAACTCCAAGACACGATAGAATGTCACTTGCACTAACGCGGTGATGGGATAGAATCGCGCGCCTTTAAGGACCCCGTTAAAGCATTCTACAGTAGCAACAAAATATGCATATGCGTATCAGCATCTAAACGTAACAAATCAAATATATTAAATAACCAATGGTACCAAATTATGGACACGATAAACCATACCAGCTAGATTTGTAGTCATCCATCCGTATCGATATCCTTTGTCGTATGCGTTCGTCCATTGTGCTCGATCAAGGTCATTAAACCACGCAATACATTCCGCATTCATTTCTTGAAGTTCATCATGTTGCGCCTTGAATTTTCGGGGTTGATGTTGTGCACCACTAAGTAGACCATATCTTTTAATTCTTTGCTCCCGAACCTCATGTTAAAATTACCGCATATGTCTTGGGAGACAAAATCGTGGTGAGCTCTTTCACGAGTCCATCCATTTTGCGGATTGTTCATTGCCACCAATATCTGGGGTGTCGATCGGAAATGACACATATACCATCCCTATCGAGTCACATGATGTCGCAAGCAAGCCATAAACCATCCCCAGCTGTGTTGACTTTCCTCATCAACGATGGCAAATGCTAAAGGAAATACATGACTATTACTATCAACAACAGTGGCTATTAGGAGTTTGTGTTTGTATTTTCCATACAAGAATGTGCCATCAATCTGTATCATTGGTGCGCAATGTCGAAGTTCGCAATAGAAGGTTCAAATGCCCAAAAAACCCATTTGAATTTAACCTCATTGGTGGCATTAGGCTCCCCATGTCGCCATTCCACTCGTGTCCCTGGATTGGTTTCTTGAAGAGCAGTCATCCACCGCGGTAACATTTTATACGATTCTTCCCAGTCTCCATAGACTTTAGCAATTGCCTTCTTCTTCCCCAACCACACTTTCTTGTAACGAACGTCATAACTGTATTTGTCCTTGATCATTTGATGAAGCACTGGAACTGAGATGGACGGATCTCTTCTCACCACATTTTCAACTTCACGACATATAACGGTGGAGTCCAAATGCGCATGATCTTTGGACAGATTGGCGTAGATGCATGTATGTGGTCCTGCATATTTACTAATCTCAAACATTCCATGCGATTTTCTTCTCGAACAACGCAACCTCCAAGTGCATGACCATCTACATATTTCTTACATCGAACAATCCATACATTAGGTGTAGAATGAGTCACCACAAATCGCTTTGTGTTCTTTTATGCTATACAACTTCACGGCATCTTTGGATATCTACTTTACACATGAACCGCATGCCCTTTTGAAATTTCTGCTCCCTCATTCCATAAAGACCTTAAAGGGATCATAGCATTCTCATTGAGGGGTTGCAATGCCTCACTACTCAATTCCATAAATGCGGGAGAAGGTACGACAAATTCACGTACACCAACGGGCGAACCCTCGATTCCAGCGACCTCTTCGTCGAAAAATTCATCGTTCCCAACCTCGCTCGAAATTGGAGGACAAGATAATGAGCCATCATCGGCAATGACTCGATTTAATGTGTATCGAATCATGACATCATCAACTTGATGAGCATCAACCCCTTCATCATCTCGTATCATCATCGCTACTCTCTTCACTAGTACCTTCGTCACTACCGCAATAGTCTCCGTCTTCACTCTCTTGTTCAACTCATCACAGAACGAGGATCCTCGTCCATCTCGGGATTTGCACTCATCGAGGCGATGCACAATGACTCTGCTCCATATTTGGTTGAGTGCTAGGTCCACCACGAGAATGTAACGCCATATTACAGTTTGTACTATTATACGAATCTCTCGTTCTCAAATCGATATAAAGCTCCATGCATTTTGGTGGTGGTAATTCGCCACAATCTCCCAAACATCTTTGAGACTCGCCTCATCATCTATTCGCACAGGACGTAGTTGGCGGTACCACTACCAATGTACGGTTGGATATCGATATGTGATGGTCAATATCATCTTTTCATTGTCTATCTCCAAAGAATTATAGACAAAACTCATAAATTCCTCGTACCACTAAACCCATGTTCGCTCTAAGATGTCGAACATGCGGTTTAGTGTATGAAATTCACGATGGTCCATCGACCATGTCCCCATTCATATAGCACAACAAACTTACTCTTCGATCAGCCATTATTGAATCTATATATGTAGAATACAAAGCATGATCAATTGAAGTGAATGCCACAATATCAACATTTTTAAAAGTGTAGTGGTTTATACTAAAAACACTTACGAGTAAAGTTAAAGAAGGATCCATCCCCAAAGTAAACAATTCCGACTTTGTCCAATGGAAGGTCCAAAATAAAAATACATAACTAATGGGAACAATGAGTTGATATTTTTAACTCATCCATAACCAAAGTCACCCAACAAGGTTTTAGGCGACTCTAAACTAAACTAGATGGTCATAACGATGAACTAAAGAATGCATGAACATACATGTAGTCACAGAACGTACCATGGGCATAAATACACTAATATATAGGCTATTATGACAAGAAGGTGCATAAACAAATTTAATGGAAATAGATCGAAAGGTCATAGAAATGAGGAAAGAAAATAAGTGAAGATACATAACCATACCATATCAATCAATACCACGGAACATGCCACAAACAAAAATGTAACTTTGTATACATGTCGTCTTGCGCAATTCCTAACATTCCAACTAAAATTATCCTTAATACCTAAAAGTCACGCCAAAACTTATTTCAAATCATCACATTTTTTTATTTATTGCAGATTTACTTTCAATTTACATTATCATTGTTCAATCCATGCACTTAGACTTCAACTAATTCAAGACTAAATTAGAATTGGTTGTCGCTGCAATTGTAACCTAATTTCTAAGTATTTACATGCAAACTCAACCCTCAATAACACCCTCAACATTTAGGCCAACAGTTCATGGGAAAAAAATACATAACATCTATGGATTTTATGGTCATGGTATGTACATTGAGTTAATGAGGGTGAAAACATATCTAGATAGGGTGCCATCATATGAAAAGCAAAGAATATCAACTATCATACATAAGCAATAACTATAAAAAAAAAAAATTGATACTAAAAAAAAATTATACGGCGGGAAATTGAGTAGTGATCGGCGAGGACTGCGAGGGCTCTGCGACGAACGCAGCGGCGAGGGACAAGTGGAGGAGGAGGGAGCGAGGGACGGCGGGTGGGAGGGCAAAGACGGAAGTAGGGACGGTGGGAGGCGAGGGAGCGAGGACGGCGGAGGAGGGAGCGAGGCCGCCGGAAGGGGGAGGAGGACGGCGGCGGGGAGAAGCAGGACGGCGGCGGGGAGGCGGGGACAACGGCAGAGAACGCCGGCGGGGACGGTGGAGGCAGGACGAGCGATCAACGACACTGCGCGAGGGACGGTGGAGGCGCACCTTGGCGAGGACGGCGACGAGGAGAGCGGGGACGCCGCAAGAGAGCGAGGGACGCGGCGGGGACGGTCGGATCGCAGATCTCGGTGAGCAGAGGCGATGGGGAAGAAAAGCAAACAGGGACGAGGGTTTTGGGTGGTTTAAAGTGGCTTGGAAGTCGTGACCCTGGGTCACGACTTCCATTTGTATGGAGGTCGTGACCCTGGGTCACGACTTCCTCATGTCAGGAAATCGTGACCCTGGGTCACGACTTCTGTTTCGACACCTTGGCTGCCACATGGCGCTGACATGGCGCTAAATGTGTTATATTGGGAATTATTTCAATAGATATGTTTTTTTGGTAATTATTTTCCTTAATTATATTATTCAAGTAAAAAGTCCGTCAAGTAGTTCACCCAACAGTACTCTTTAGGTCCATCAGTTAGGAAGAAAAACATCAAAACAATCCAACATTTAAGCCCAAACACGGGGCAAAATGGTGCTTTAGGGTCTCAAAGTCAAACTACAGGCTCCAGCCGGCCATAAAGAAAATGATTTTCTAAATCACTTTTGATGCCTATGCCTCCATATGTACACCAACAGACCGACTGGCGCCAAACTAATCAGCGTCAAAAGTGAGTTGCTGTAGCAAGGTCTGTTAAGTACTAAAAGAAAGTGATTCCTAACATCGAAAATATACATGGAACTAAAAAGAGACAACAGTGGTCAACAAGAACAAAATCCATGAAAGTATTAATTCAAAATCATCAGAAACCACCATTCATTGAAAGACAAGGTTCAATTACGCGACTGCTAGAACGCTAGAACACGCTTGGGTTTCATTCAGCTGAACCCACCATTCTCTTACAGAATCAAATTTCCTAAATAGAGATATAATAAATTCTCAAGCAGAAGTTTTGCTCATGATGCAACATTCATGACATTAGAGAGAAGGAGAAAAAACAACAAAAATCAGGGATTATCAAGTGAAATAAATTGAATCACGCAGCATTCATGATGCTAACAACAAAGAAATTGCAAATTAAAACATAACATAGACTACCAATCCTCAGAAGAAAAAAAAAAAAAAAAATCTTCAGCAAACAACGGGGCAAAACATCAAAAAGAAGATTTGCAAAAAAGTCAATAACTCAGTAAAAATTCTTTTGGTAAAACAATTCGCAGAAGTACCATGAGATGTTTCTGCTCGAGAAAAGAATAAGAGCAAAAGGAAACTCATCAGCAACAAAGTCAATATATGGCGCCTCAATATCAAATCAAAGTCCAACTGTACATCCAACTTTTGAAGTGTTCATTTTGCAACACACTAGCATATTAGACCCGATACTAAATGCATTAAACCAATCCACTATAATTTCTTAAATTCATAACTAATAGCCTTGAGACTCCACTCGTAATTATAATCCAATTTCGGTCAAGGAATAACAACCAAAAAGTTTGATCGCCTCTTCAGAAACAATTTGAACAACCACCACCACTCATGCCATAAATTTCAACTAAACTCAGGTCACAGGCTAAATCACCAGTTTAACAATTGAGCTTCAAGTCAACAACAACAAGAAACCCTCAATCCCAAATTAGTTGGGTCAGCTAGTTCGATGCATTTCATAAAGAGTGACAAAATATATTACATTGGTTGTCAACCTATCGCACCCCCTTCACTCCCTTCACTGCCTGGGGGTATGAATAAAGAGCTCGGGACCCTCTCCACTACCTGGGGTATGGATAAGGGGCTCCAGACCTATATCCAGACTTGGAACCAGTTATGTAGAGCATATGAGATGTTCGACATAAGTAAAGTTGAATGAAACATCAAGGCAATTGAATAAATGAAATAAAACATTAAGCTCGCATGAAGACTTCCAAACCCGAACAGAAAATATAAAAAAGAACAAATTAAAACAAAGCAAACTTACTTCTACCACCCCCTGCACTTCAGACCACACAACAATAAAATCACCACTTAAGTTCAAATGAACATACACAAACGAATCCGAAAATTAAAACCTTGATATTTAACGCCATTGGTTCATTGCTTAGTCAATCACTCTACTGAAACCAAAACAACCATGCTACTTGTATCATCTTTCGCCACAGCGTCGCAAAGCTAAACGAACATTAACAAAAGCAGGACCCTTAATAGTAAAAAAAAAAAAAAACACATCTGTACTGAAACCCTAACTCTGCAAAAGACTGAATCACACTGAAGGGGAGCTCCTAATCGAACAAGCTGAATCCCATATCATCGTCGCTTTCTTCCTTAGGCTCCTCCTGCAAATCATCAAATAAGCACATTAAACAAAATTCAAACACGAAATTACATCAAAAGAAAGGTGAGGACTTTCTCACCTTCTTCTCCTCCGCAGCAGGCGCCGCGGCAGCAGGAGCCGCGCCGCCAGCTGCTGGAGCAGCAACGGCAACAGCAGCACCGCCGCCACCAGCACCAGCGTTCAAGATAAGATCTTCGATGCTCTTCTTCTCGGCCAGCTTCGCGAAGAGGCTCGGCCAGTACGATTCGCACGGTACGTTAGCCGCCTTGACCAAGGTAGCGATTTTCTCAGCCTGTTAAACCACAACAATGTCCAATCACAATCAAAGCACAAAAACAAAACCCTAGGTCATCAAATCGAGAAAACTGAGGATGGAGTCGTACGGTGATGGGGATCCCATCGTCGTGAAGAATCATGATGGCGTAACTGCAACCGATCTCTGCGACCGACATTTCCACTGAAAAACAGACGATTCAAGAGTGAGTGGAGATCGAAATCAAGCTCTTTTTGTTCGGATCGATATTGCAGATCGAAATCGGAAGGAGGAAACTCACCGTTAATCTGGTGTCCTCTTCGGCTGCGGAGCTGCTCTAGGGTTTTACTCTGCAAGATGAAGTGCGATTGCTCTGGGATCGAATGGTAGGGATGCGTTGTGGGTTTATGTAGTTAAAAGGTAACCGGGTTCGTTTAATTAGGTTCGTCCACTCAACCAGTGATCCGACCCAAACTCGAATGGTCTCTTTTTTATTTTATTTTTTTTATTCCTAACCACTAAAATCAATAAGTATTTTTTTTTTTTTTTTAACTGAATTGAAAGTCAAACTTACAACCTCTCCAAACTTTACATTTTGGCTTACCACATTTATATTTTCATTATTATTTACTTAAAAAAGTAAATTTGTTTTTTTAACTAAAAATATTTTATTGATGAATATATTTCACGACAATGTCGAAAAAAATAAGTTTTGGGTTTGTCGCTACCTTATTTGTAGAATCTGATAGGTTAATTGTAGAACATTTGATCATAAACATATTGATAATTTGTCGGTAAGTATATAATTTCATTGGCAAATTTTTTTTGGATAAGAGATGACTTAACATAAGTTGAACCTAGCTAGAACTTGGACCTCCTCAACCTTAGGTTGGTAGAGTTATCTTTGTTTAGAAGGAAATTTTTGGAATTATCCACCAAACACTCCATCAGTAAATAACTTGCTGCTTGTACTTGTACATAGTTACACTAGCCCTCTGCAAATGCATTTTTATTTCAATTACAAGGTCACTGGAGCAATTAAGTGGACATACCTAATTAGTCATAATAGGCCCATACAACTTATGAGGAGAGTCACGACAAGCTCATAAAGCTTAAGTGAGCCTAAGGGGCCTGATTGATTGGTCATAATAGACCTATATATATCACGACGAACTCATAAAGTCTAAGTGAGCTCTAATAGGTCCCGCATATAACTATCAAGATCCATAATACGTAGTGGGTGTTATGTTTCACAAGATGCGTAAGATCCAAACCTGAGGTGAATTTGAGTTACTCGTGCATGGCAAAGGTGCATTTTGTTGTGCTTTTGTGGTTTGATTATAACTAGATCTGATCATAGACTTGGGTACCCACCAGGCCCGCCTAAGCCTGTGAACAAATAATCGGGCTTAGACAACCTTTTTCAAGAAAAGCTTGGCCCGAGCCCGAGATTAAGTAGGCCCCTTTTAAAATGGGATGGGCTTGGGCCACCTTAAAAAGCCTAAGCCCAACTCGAGCCCGACCCGAATATAAGTTTTTAACTAATATATTCTAAAATAATAAGTGTTGTATGAGAGGTTTGAACCTAGGACCTAATGCACACATTAAGTGATGTTGACCATTTGAGCTACTCCTCCTTTTTGCAAAATACATGAATGTACTATTTACATATATAAACACATATGGTGTCAAAAAAAGTCTATAAAAATTTATTAAATGAATAAATAATTTATTTTTTAGATTTTTAATATTAAAATATTTATTCATAGGTTAGATGAGTTAGGCTTGGGCTTTGCATTTTTTACACGGGCCAGGTTGGGCCTATGTGTAGGTTCGCATATATATAGTGGGACGGGTTGGGCTAAGGTTGTTAAGCCCAAGCCCGAGCCCATTGGGCCATGCCCAAGAGCGACCCATGAACAAGTCTAATTATAACACTCATTGGTGGAGGCACTAATTTTTTTTTATAGTAGTAAGGTCATGCATTAATTTAGCCCAACTCTAATCCTAAGCCTAGCCCATCTATTTTGATTTCCAACCCAAAAACATACAACTCAATTGCCCATGCGTACACGTGTTTAAAAAATAAAAAGGTCAACGCAATCCACACAAAATGAAAACAAACGAAAAAACCAAAATAGAAGTCGAACTCTTCATTTTCAAGTCATCCCCTTCCCACTTTGCCCTAAATTTTCTACTATTTGCAACATCTACACCATTAAGAGAAGAAAAGAGACAAATTTTGATTCCATAATAGAAAAGAACAACAAAAAGTAATTAGTGATCCTGCATTCCATTCAACTATTTCAAAAGCTTAAGTAAACTATTTCCTTTTTTTTTTTACTTTTTCATCTCATTTTCATCATTAATTTATATTTTCTATCCTTCTTTTAAAATGTCTTTGTCTTCGTATTGTTGTTTTACTTATTCACTCTTCTCTTCTTTTAAATCATGAAAACCCAAAATCTATACATCAACAACAACATAGCCTCAATTCCAAATTAATTGGGGTCGGCTACATGGATCAAACTCTTTCTGTAACGGCCTAATTTTTTAATCTCATATTTATCCCTAATTAGGATCATCGACATGTGACTTGGGACTCGCATCGAGATACGCACACTGACCGAGGCACGTGGCTGAGGTATACTTTATTTTTGTCTAATGGTTTTCTAGTGTATTATATTTGTATAGACTTATTAAGTCATTCCTACTTGTTATGTATAGGTGTTGAGGCGAAAGCTAGGGACACACCTGGAAATGTGTGCCGATGTGGGAGCGAGTAGAGAGTGATATGTAAGTCAAAAATATCCGAATGTTAAATATTAAGAATATAGGAACAAAATTGACTCGAAAATAATCGTTGGTCTGACACGAGTCAGGCACAATTGACTATATTTAAATCGGACGTCGGATGAATTTTGGCACATAAATTAATTTTCAGTCGAAAAACACCCAAAACGAGGTGCGAGCACATATCTTGAGGCAATCAAATCAATAAAATAAAGTGCTTTACAAGTGGCCCACATGGAGAACAAGTGGTCTCATATAAAGGACAAGTAATTAAAATACATGAAATTCATCATGCATCCTTGTTAGAAAAATTAATTACATGTAACATCCTAAAGACATCATCAAATTAGTAAGAAATACCCCTATAAGTATCGAAAATTCATAAATGTTAACATTTTATTAGATGAAAAAAATCTTTGAAAAAAATAAAAGTAGGGGTGTTTAGGTGAATTTGACTTAATTAACTTAAAAGTGGATACTTAAAAGTGATAACCATTATCCCATAATTCTCAAGAGAGAAAGAGAAGAATTGAGATACTCTTTTTTTAAAGAGAGAAAACGGTTAGTGATTGATGTGTAGTTACTTTCATTGAATTGGTTTAGTAGTTCAGCTGAAACTTGATCTAATTTAGAACCAACTTCAAATTCATCATATGTGACTTGATATATATTGATATTATTGGGGCAATAAAACTAGTTAATTACATGACATGTGCTAGAGCATACGATCATTAATTTGCTAAAATAAATATTTGTGATAGAATAAAAAATATCAAGGTTGAAAATAATAACAATACTAACAATTCTAGGTATTGCACCATATAACTAACCTAGTTAGTGATGTATAATGGTGAAAGTGAGTTTGATCCCAAGTAACAACGATATTAGTATAAATGAATGTCAGGACCTGTCTCACTAAGTCCTAACTTAGCCTAATTCCCCTAATTAGGCACCTAATCTATTCAATCAACTTTAACCTCAAAATAACTTTTATTCCAATCCTTAATAATGCTCCAAACTAAATTTATATCCTCAATCAAACTCGATTTATGATTTTTTTTTATTTTGGAGCAAATTAGGAAAATCATATGGATTGTTATCCATATTTTCTTAAAATCTTGGCAGCACCTCTCCTAAATTTGGCTCGCCGAAAAATCCACCTAATAGACAAGAGAATGAGGAGAAGCCTAGAAGGACTTAAAACTCCCCGCAATTCACAATATATATATCAATTTAAAACACTTAAACTAACATAAGGTCTCAGACACCTTATTTACTGGCTTACAATTCCAACTACGCTCACCCCAAAATCCATAACAATAATATATATAACATAATTACAATGAGAATGAAACTTTTAAAAATAGAAAACATTCACCAAGGTTCTTTGATTTTGTTTGTTCTTTCCTGCCTTCACAGAGAACTTGACATCATAAAAAAAATAACTCGAAGATGTTAGGTAAATAAACTCCTACACTGCTCTGTACTCCTGCAGTACGTCTAGTCTGAGTGGAGCACCTCACACTCTTACGACCGAAGCAGGGGCAACTCTATCCGGATGCCATGCATAACCAAGAATGATGCAAAATACAAGTGAAGACTAAATACAAATGCAGGTACAGAGATAAATCCCATAATTAATAAAGACCACTGTATGATTTTTCTACAACCAACAAATTGTGAGCTTAATTTTTGGGGCTCTCAGAGAATCAGATCACCTTGTAAATGCTCCCAATAACTTTTTTGCGTACCTAATTATATAATGGTTCAAGCTTCAAGTGAAACCAAATAACGAAATCCAATGAAAAATATGGCTAAAATACGTTTGAGAATAGTTTCCAAAAATATTAATTTATATAACTGTTTCAATTGGCTTTCAACTAGCCAACTTATGGTAACTTTTTAACCTTGAGAACCTCAATACTTGTCATGATGACCTAAAAAGAACATGTAGTACTCATGTCGTACTTTCCATAAACTCTAAGAACACTCAAATCGGATCACTGACGAAGAAGTTATGAATTTTCCTATATGGTCCGTCAACTAGGCAAACTTTATTTATTTTAAACAGAAAACTTCTCCAAATCAATATTTTCGCAATTAAATCCTCCAAACTCGACAATAAATACCATGAAACCACCCGATACCAACATCGAAATATCGTCACAGGCCGTGAAGTCAAATTGGATCAAAACCAGTAATCGATTCATCTAGAAACCTAATGTAAACCAATATCAACTATAAAACATATCCAAAATAGTTATCAATTGAATCACATTACTTCAATTCATCAAAACCTTAACCCACAACGGTGGTATTTATTCCAAATTGACGCACATAAACCCAATACATCAATTGTCAACCACTCCTACCAATTTCTATCAATACCTCGCAAAAGAAATCAAGAAATTGCAAAAATTCAAATTGAATTGAAGAAAAATGTCCTAAATTGATAATTTACCAAATTTCAAGTCGAATACCTCGTCTCTGTCGTGGAAACTTGGCTCGAACTGACTGTCTCTTGACGCTCAACAATTTTATGCAAAGAAATCGAGCGAAAATCGGACATACGAAGATACGCGAGCAAAAGAAATATCGGAGAGGGTTAGGAACAACAAACGTGAAAACGTTCTGTTGTTTGCAAATGAAATGAAAGTTTCATTTGATTTTGACTTTTTTTATTTATATATAAAACCCTCAGCTGTTTGTCGGTAGCTTAATTTATTTTTATTAATTAATTCTCAAAATTCTTTATTTCGACATGTTTTGGCTTTCAGTGCTTGTTTTCGATCCGATTTTTCACCAAATTGAACCAAACTCTCGACGAAACAGTCCATCTTCATAAAACGTCCATAACACTGATTTTGGTCACGCCAAAACCCCCAAAATCTTAATTTTGCCTACGATATACTGAACTCTTATGGATCAATTCTCTTGCCATACTAAGCCAAACTTACGCCAATTTGGACTTAATCTCAATTTCGACAACCACCAATTGATACGAAACTCGAGGCAAGGTCTTGAACCAACTTCATTCTTATTTTACACTGCCACCGATCCTAACTTGCACGTAAACTGAGGCGAAATCCCTGCGTGATACTTGACACTTGTTTACTACTTTTCGAGTGACTAATAAAATTTATTGCTCTTGTGCCCTTCAAACACATACTTTCAACCTCGATTATGACAAATTAAGGATACACCTCAACACATCTCGACTTTACGACAAAATACCATATAATACACACACTAGACATTCATCATCGAAAAAATATTTTACCTTATGATCTTCGATCCGTAATGTGTTGGTTCCACCTCGGATACTTAAACTCCAATTAAAACTCGAAACTACTTAATTAGTCATCTAATAAATTTTATGAAATTCTCGGATTTCACAATGAAGTAGTTGAACAATGGAATATAAATTACTCTATATGCATATGGTCAACTTGCAAACATTAAAGTTTATAAACTTTATTATGAATCACATAAACTTAGAGAGTCGACAAGGGGTATGGGACGTGAGATTTGAAGTGGTCAGGAGATGGTTTAAGCTAGAAAATTTTTGCGTGATTTGTAAGTAAATCCATCGAGTTCCTATTTTTCATTTCATTTCTATCTAAATGATTCTTCCATAGTCTATATGACTATATGATGCTTTCTATTATGATATCATGAGCTAGCTTGTTATTCTCACTTGTTGAGTTTTGATTCATGATATCTATATTCTTGCATTGATTCATTGACTATATTTCTACACTATATGACTCCATTGTTGTTGTAAATGCTATTGCTACGTCCTGAATTCCTAATCCTAGTTTAATTCCTTAATAAGGATTATAGACTCGTGACGTGAGATCTGCATCGAGATACGTGCACTGACCAAGGTGATGTGAACGAGGCGATGTGACCAAGATATATGTTAGATTTGTTGTGATGTATGCCTAATGTATTATATATGTGTAAACTACTAAGTCACTCCTACTTGTATTTAGGTGTCGAGATGTGAGCGGAGACGCGCCTCGAGATGCTTGTCGACGTTGGATTGAGGTAGAGAGTGATGTAGTAAGTTAAATTAAAGTTAATGAAGCTTAAATAATTAAGTTAGATGTGGCTCTGATGTGATTTACATTAAATGTAACTAAGTTAGTAAGTTAAAACATTAGGCATTGATATACATCGAGATACATGTTGACACATCAAGAGACCAATTGAGTTTTAAATTGGTATTAGTTAGAAGAAGTTTGTGGAGAGTTAGTAGAATTGTGTCAATATGTAGGCCATTAGATTAGTCTTGAGATACGTGTGTACATAAAAATCAATGGCTAATAATCAATCTTAATCTATATATAAGATTGAATTGATAAACTCATGCAACCATTTCATTCTCATTTCATAAACTTAGGGGTTAAGTAAGTTCGAGAAGAAGAATCAGAGGAGATCATCAAGAGTGGTTGATGAAATCTTGTGGATTTGGTGTAGGAGTTAATCAAGCTAGGTGTTCATCAATTAGGTAAATTTACTTACACTAATCACTTAGTTTAATTTGGTGAATTCATGAAAAATATGAAGTGTGACTCTTGTAATGTTGTTGGTAGGTGTCTTGGGTCTCTAGAAGGTTAGAAAAGGGATCCCAAGATGTTATGGTTAGCCATGTATGGAGAAAACTCAGAATTCAAAGTGTAGAATCTTGGGTTTTACTGCACATAGCGCGCTAGGAATGATCAGCTAGCGCGTTACCTGCGTATAGCACGCGAGAGAAACTTGGTAGCGCGCTAATGGGGCACCATCACGCTAGATAGGCTACCCAGCTCGCTAAGTGCTCGGACAACACAAAATCTGCAATTTCCTTATTATAAATTAAACACTTTGAACAAGTCCAAAATACCAATTTAAGGTCTAAACACACTCTAAAATATATGATACTAGGAGCCTAGGGAAGAGTCTCGAAGGTTCGGATACGTGTTTTGAGGTGTCGGGAGGCCGGATTAGTTAGGAATTTGCATGAATTGTAAGTAAACTGATTGAGATATTTATTTACATTTCATTCATGTTTTATTATTCATTACCAGTCATTTGGATTGATTTGTCTATTGTACTCTACATGCCATGACTTGTTGTCTCTTTTCATTTTATGAGTTTGCTATAATGGCAATGGTTTTGGATTAAACGGTTTCATTGACTTTAAATCATGTGGTATTTTATTCTTGATTATTGAGATATCTAGTCAAATGAAATAACATCCTATTAGGTAGGTGTTTGATGATATTGTAAATCTAATTTACTCTGTGCCTTAAATATGTAATTACATTATTAAATTCATAAACCATGTCATTTCTTGGTTTATGAAAGTAGTTCTTATCTAGGACCATGATATATGGAGATAGTCGCGACACACGAGGTCACTAGATTCTCGGGGATGTCGGGATCTCACCACTAGCTTGCGCAAAACACGGGGTATAGGACTTTGGGTTGTCGGCAAGTATACATCACAAGTGAGGGACACTTATGAGTATTTATATGTAGGAAAGGCATTTATAATGATGTGAAGACATCTTAAAAGAATTGATTACACCTTCAATAGTGGAAAAAGGTTGATGTGATGTAACTCACGGTCGACCGGCCCTATATCATTACTACTTAGCCGAGTTTCAGTTTCATATTACTTAACTGAAATAGCTTATAACATGATTTATTTTTAGCATAGTTGCTATTGTTATGCTTTCAAATACTTGTTGTATATTTGGAAATGTGAACAAATGTCTTTTAGTGTTACTTTCTACTTTCCTGTACTCACCGTCCTTTTTATGACGGTGGGTGCAGAACCATCTAGTAGCAGACCAAGCAAGGAGAAGATCAACAACTACCTCTGAGCCAGTGGAGTGCTGCTACGTCTGATTTTGTAGGTTTTTAGTTTTGTTGTGAGACTTTTATAAATGACTTTCTATACTCTTGCAGATGCATACATTGTCACGACCCGAATTTCTAATCCAAGTTTTATCCCTTAATTAGGATTAATGACCAGTGATGTATGACCCGTATCGAAATACGTGCACTAACCGAGGCAAGGTGGTCGAGGTATATGTTAGATTTGTTGTGGTGTATGCATAGTGTATTGTATATTTGTAAACTACTAAGTCACTTCTACTTGTGTTTAGGTGTCGAGATATAAGCGGGGACGCAACTTGAGATGCATGCTGATGTGGGACAGCGGTAGAGAGTGATATGGTAAGTTTGTTTAGACTTGGTGTAGCTTAAATAGTAGTATCAATGTGGCTAAAGTTGATTTTATATTAAATGTAACCTAAATTAAGTAAGTTACAACAATAACAATGTGATGATTCTCGAGATATGTATTAACACATCATGAGACCAATTGAGTTTCAAATTGGTGTTAGCTAGATGGAGATAGTGGAGAGTTAGGCCTCGTTTCGTTCATTTTTGCTAACTTACAGTGTTAGTTGGGAGTTATCTCATTGGAATTAACTCCTTGAAGTTAATATTTTCATGTTTGGTTCAACTTTAAACTTGTAGGAAAGTTTCAAATTTTTAAACAATAAAAAATATGAATTGACATAAATAGCCTTAAAACAAGAGAGATGAGTAATAAATGAGTTATTAATAAGGGATAATTGTGTCCACAACTCCTGGGAGATAACTCCCTAGGGGGTGGTGGGGAGATATCTAACACCCTAGGGTGTAAGTTGGGAGATAACTTACGGGTAAGTTGAGCAACCAAACAAGATTAGTTCCCAACTCCCTGTAAGTTATCTCCCGAGAGATAACTCCACCCCTAACAAAACAAGGCCTTAGTGGGAATTGTAGCTAGGTGTAGGCCATTAGATCAGTTTCGAGACACGTATACACATTAAAATTAATGGCTAGTAATTAACCTTATCTTTATGTATATAAAATTGAATTGATAAACTCATACAACCATTTAATTTCATTTCAAAGACTTAGAGAAGAAGTAAGCTTGCTAGAGAAGAAGAACCAAATGAGATCACTAGTTTGAAGATGTAGAAATCAAGTTGGAGGAGTTCATCAACTAGGTAATTAAAACATACACCATTAATTTAGTTCAATTTGATGAGTTTAGGATAAAATTGATGTATGGTTGATGTGAATGGTTTTGGCAGTTGTGTTGGCCCTCTGGTAGGTGTAATAAAGGTCCCACGGTGTTGGGCTTGATCTATGTGTGGAGAGTACTAAGAAATCTAAGTGCAGAATTTTGGGTTTTTCCGGCATATAGCGCGTTAGACATGTTAGCTAGCGCGCTAACTGTGTATAGCACGCTAGTAAGAAGAGGAAGTGCGCTAATGAGATCACTAGCGCGCTAATCAAGTCACCTAGCGCGCCAGGTGCTATGACAGCCAAAAAATCCGAATTTCCTAACTTAAACTTAAACATTCTAAACAAGTCTAATACCCTAATTAAAGGTTCAAACACATTCAAAAACATGTTTAACGATATCAGGAATATAGGGAAAAGTCTCGTGGTTCGGATACGAGTTTTGAGGTGTCGGGAGGCCGGATTAGCATAAGACATTGCGTGGATTGTAAGTAAAATGATTGTGATATTTATTTACATTCCATTTTTGTTTTATTATTTATTTATAGTCATTTAGACTGATTTACCTTTTATACTCTATATGCCATGAGTTGTCGATTCATCTCATTCTAGGAGTTTGCTATAGTGGCATCGTTTGTTAGTTAATGCTTTCATTGACTCTAGATCATGTACTATATCATTCTTGATTTTTAAGACATTTAGTTAAATGAAATAGCATGCTATTAGGCAATGGTGTACGATATTGTAAATTCCATTTCCGTTGTGCATTAAATATGCAATCCTATTGTTGGATTTCGAAACCGTGTCATTCCTTGAAATATGAAAGCAGTTCTTGTATCTAGGACCATGAGATAATAGAGATAGGCACGACACTCATGGGTCATTAGACTCTCAGGAATGTCGGGATCTCACCACTAACTTGTGCAGCACATGGGGTATGAGACTCAGGGTTATTGGTAATATATCACAGGTGACTGACATTTGTGATTGATTTTGGAAGCGTAGATCTCAGCTCCGACCTTCAACAGAGATATAGAGCTCAGCTCCATCATGAGATAGTGGAGTAAAGACATTTGTGATATGACTCATGGCCGACCAATCTTAAATCATTACTACTAAGCCGATTGCCCGTTTCATTTTGTTTAATTGAAGTATTTCGTAGCATGATTCTTTTCCAGCATAGGTGCTATAATTATGCTTTTAGATACTTGTTGTACATTTGGGAATGTGAACAAATGTCTCTCAGTGTTACTTTATACTTTTCTGTACTCACCGTCCTTTTTATGATGGTGGGTGCATATCCATCGAGTAGCAGACTCAGGCAAAGAGAAGATCGACGACTACCTCTGAGCCAGTGGAGCAATGCTACATCGAATTTTGTAGGTTTTTGACTTGTTGTATAACATATATACATATGTCTTTCATACACTTTTGAGGTTGTATTTTACGGTATGAGAGATAGTACTTTGACCAGATACATGTGGATATATTATCGTTGTTTTGTTTTTATATATACATGCACGTGATCTTTATTTTCTGGTTTTTCACATTCTTAGGTATCAAATTAAAAGCTTCCGCTAATTTGTTAAGACTTCCGCTGAATAAACTTTAAGTTTTAAAATTTTAATTAACTTTGATTTATTAACCTACATAGGATAAGAAATGCTTATTTAAAAAAAGAGGCTGACTAATTCGTTGTTAAGTCCTACATGCCGAGCTTAGGGCTTAATGACGGGATTAGGTTGAGCGGTGCTTTAATTTGAGAAGGGGTCGTCACAGGTAGTATCAGAGCCTAAGTTTGTAAAGCCTAGGTTTATAGAGCCTAAGTTTATAGAGCTTAGATAGTTGAATGTAGTTATTCTACAATGTGATACCAATGTTACAGTTGGTATCATAGGCCAACTTTTCTAATTAGTAACAAATAAAATTTAAACAAGGAAACACAAATTTAGTTGTGAAAACCAGATGATCCTTGCCTAGAAACAATTAGTTAGGAAGTGAGTGAAAATGAGATGAAAATTTATTATATGTACATATTAGTTTCTATATGTATATATATTTATGCGTTATCTACGTAGTAGCTGATTCGCGTTCGCTATAAACATGCAGACACTGATGGCAGATTCACGTGATAGCGGGGATGCAGGTGTTAGTGGCAACCAGCCTCCTATTCCATCTGCTAATGATTTTTAAAGGTTATCTGACTGAGTAGCTGGTCAGGGACAGCAGTTAGTGGATTTCATTACCATGATGACAACATGTTTTGCTCCACTAATACAAACACTGACCCTTACTACTACTTCTTTATTATCGGTACCAGAGCTTCCTACTACTACAGCAACCGCTTTGGTAGTACAAACTGTACCGATAATGACATTACCAGCCACATATACAATTTATACACCACCTTTCACTCCTATATCTTCTAGCTCGACAACAGAGGTTCAATTGGTGAAGGATTTCATCAGACTGAAGCCAGTTTACTTTGATGGTTAGTGAGATTTTGAGAAGATCGAGAGGTGGGTATTATCTCAAAAGAAACTGCATAAAGTTTTGAGGATTAAGGACAGACTCTGGGATGAGATTTTGTCGTATACTCTACAAAGAGATGCTGATGTTTGGTGGCGTGTGACCATAAACTCTTTTGGAGATTTTTAGTCTTGGGATGCCTTCAAGAGGAAGTGTTATCAATAGTATTTCCAACCTGCACTGATTAAGAGGTTGAGGAAGGAGTTCATGAACCCGAGACATAGAGGTGATGGTCGGTGATGAGCTACAAAGACCGATATGGCTATCTGAAACAGCTTGCTAGGGATTTAGTGTGAGATGACTCTAAGGATATATACCATTTCAGAGAAGGACAGAGGTCGGATATAGAATTTTATGTGGTTAGTTCGAGTGCTAGGACCTTGGGTGAGATCTACGAGCGTGCACTTTCTCACAAGACATACTACCCATGTAGAGTTGCTGATTGGTCACCGTTGGGACTAGCTTTATTAGCAGATCAGATCGCGGAGTTTGAGAGAAGGAGAAAGATGGGTAAGGGAAATAAGAGATGGGATAGAGGTTCTCAAGGATCAAGGATAGCTACCTTAGTTATGCCCTATGCATCATCCCCTATGCCATTGCAGACTATAGTTGGTAAACCTCCTTTACCACCACAAGTAAGACCAGCGTTACCACCACCTACTACTTTGCTCGCTCTTCCAACACCACCCGCACCACGTCAGCAACAACAGGGTGGTAGAGGTCGAGGTAGAGGTGGAGGTCGAGATGGTTCCCGACAGGGACGGAGACAGAGACAGGGACAAGCCTAGGATTAGGCACAAGGTCAGCGCGGGTTGATCACTTACTTTAGGTGTGGTTAGGTTAGAAATATAGTGAGAAATTGTCTACAGCTAGCAGTCGTGATTCCACTACAGAGTCGAGAGGGTGTACATATGGTAGCACAACTTAATGCCGCGCCGCATTGGGACTCATTGAGCGTACGGTTTCCATAAGTTGTAGAAATTTATATGTTTTGTTAGATTCGAGTTCTACATTATCTTTCATTTCTAGTCGCATGATAGACATTTTAGGGTTTACATTGGTTAGAGTTAATATACATTTGATTTTGAGTAGAGTCACTTGCAGACTTCAGGGTTCTCGAGTTCTTAAACTTTGACGCGTTGTTAGAAATGGATTGGCTAGCAACGTATCACGCTCATATCGATTGTTTTAGTAAGACAATGATATTTAAGATTTCAGTGCGTCGATGTTCACATATAGTGGCAGTATACCAAGAGTTGAGGGCATTAGAGGTCGACTTGCGACTAGTGAAGAGATGAAGACTCTGGTATCATTGTATATACCCAGACTCGATGAGATTCCGATAGTGAACGAGTTTTTAGACATGTTTCCAGAGGACTTACCTGGTTTACCGCCACCGAGAGAGATATACTTCATCATTGAGTTGGTACTAGGCAGCAAACCTATTTCTATACCACTGTACCACATGGCTCCGAGAGAGATGAAGGAGTTAGCTTCAAGATTTGGGACATAAGGGATTCATTACACTTTCTATGTCGCCATGGGGAGCACCTGTCTGTTTGTGAAGAAGAAGGACGATACTTTGAGGCTGTGTATCGACTATAGACAATTGAACAAGGTTACAGTCAAGAGCAAATATCCATTACCATGGATTTATAATTTATTCGATCGCTGAGATGAGCACAATTTTTCTCCAAGATAGACTTGAGATCAGGGTATCATTAGCTTAGGATCAGGGATGACGATAGGTCCAAGACAACGTTCAGCACAAGATATGGACACTATCAATTTAGAGTCATGCCATTTAGTTTGACCAGCGCCCCTGCCATGTTTATGGTTTTGATGTGATGAAACCGTTTCTTGACCGCTTCGTGATAATTTTCATCGATGATATATTGATATACTCAAGGACTCGAGAGGATTACGAACAACACCACAGGGAGATGTTGCAGACTTTGAAGGAGCATAGACTCTACGCTAAAGTTCAGCAATTGTGAATTTTGGCTGTTAGAGGTCAAGTTTTTGGGACATGAGGTTGGAGCAGCAGATATTGCTGTAGATCCGACCAAAATTCAAGTTGTTATGGATTGCCCGACATCGACGTCAATTATAGAGATAAGGAATTTTTTGGGATTAACATGATATTATTGCAGATTCATGAAGGATTTCTAGAAGATCGCTTCACCGATTACTAGATTGACCCAAAAGGACGTCAAGTTTGATTGGTCTGACGAATGCAAGGAGGCCTTTGCTCAACTGAAGAGGTTGTTGACTACCGCACCATTGCTGATATTAAGAGAGGATGGACAGGGATTCCTGATATATACATATGCTTCTTATACAGGTCTAGGTTGTATGTTAATGCAGAGTAGAGGCACGATGGCTTATGCATCTAGACAGTGAAGATACATGAGAAGAATGATCCCACTCATGATTTAGAGTCAGTAGCGGTGGTATTTGCTCAAGATATGGAGACATCATTTGTATGGATAGAGGTTCACAATCTACAACTGATCATAAGATTCAGAAATACCTCTTCACATAGAAAGAGCTGAACATGAGACTGTGCAGATGGTTAGAGTTTCTGAAGGACTATGACTTTTCTCTGGAGTATCACCCAGGAAAAGCTAACGTAGTTGCCGATGCGCTGAGTAAGATACTTACTGGAGATGCCGAGGTTGTCGATGCCATATGATGCACGAGTATGGATTACTCGAGGCAGCGACAATGATGAGTCAGTCGAATATTCCTACAGACACTCGGGTGATGATATGTGCACAGATGAGGAAACATACAATGTCTACGTAGAGAGTGTCAGATGGTCAAAAAGCCGATATTCTATACCCGAGGTTTAGTGAGTTAGCCCGAAGTATTTATTGTACTGACTGGACAAAGACAAGAGATCGGTGTCTGAAATTCAAAGGCAGATTGTGAATACCGTTAGTGACAAGGCTAAGAGATGAGATTCTTTAGGATTTACACCGTTCCCGATTCACTGTTCATCCAGGAAGGACCAAGATGTACCATGACATGAGGGGACATTTTTGGTGGCCCTAGATGAAAGCGGACATATCGGAGTTCATTAGAAACTGTAGGATTTTCCAGCAGGTAAAAGCTGAACATCGTAGACTTGGAGGATTATTGCAGTCGTTTCCTATTCCACGATGGAAGTAAGAATACATAGCCATGAAATTTGTTAGGGGTTTGCCGAGGACTGCCCGTCGACATGGTTCTATTTGGATGATTGTGGATGGATTGATAAAATACGCCCATTTCTTACAAGTTGCAGCTTACTACACATTTGACTAGTTGAGCATATTATTCGAGAGGAAGATTATCAGACTGCATGGGGTACCATTGACTATCAAGTCAAATAGAGATGTTATGTATACATATAGGATGTGGCGGAGTACGCAGGAGGAGTATGGTACGCGCCTACCGTTCAGATAGCCTTTCACCCTCAGACTGATGGGCAGACTAAGAGGTTGATTCAGGTTCTCAAGGATATGCTCAGGGCTTGTTTACTTAAGTTTGGTGGATATTGGGAGGAGTACATGTTGGGTTTCGGGGATCATGCACAATGGAAGTTTTCGAAACCTTTTTGAACATCCCCAAACCAAGATCCAATTGATTCCATTAAATTGATGTGCCAATAAAAAAATCATACCTTAACAAGAACAACTTCATGTCTGCCTTGTTTGGTATTGATCGATTCCTCTAAGATGCTGCTAGAGACGAACGTCCTCTATCAGAAATTCATACACGAACGAACGATCACGATTCGGAGTGCTAGCCCCAAAAATCCTAAGACAAAAATTCTCACGAAAATTCTCTAGGAAAAATCTCCCTCGAGAATTCTCTCTTGAGAAAAATCACATCACAACTGTGACCTTGATGTCTTATTTATAGTACACTAGGTCGAGTTGTAAAAGAATTCCATCTCCTAGTCACACTCCAAATTGAGTCCTAGATAAAATCCAACTCTAAAAAGGATAGAGTCATAGAGAATCTACAATTACTAATCCAATAAGAGTTGTAATTTATCTAAAATTTAAATAAGAATTAAAGTCATACTATAATTCCAATTAGAGTCCTATTTAAAATAGGATTTACTAAGAGAAAAAATTTCTTGTCACACTAGAAATGTATGAGAATCTTGAATCCTAGTCAAACTAGGACATTTAATGAGAATCTTCAAAATGAATTTTATCATATAAAATTCATTAACCCAGACAATATTAAATCGTGCAAATTCGTTCTTTGTGTACGACCCAATAGGTTCATACAACGTTGGCAGTGAACCAAAACTATTTTGGTACACAAGTCATAAGCGGTCTCTAGCAAGACATTATGACTACCCAATTAGCATGAAGATCAATAAATCGATACAACCTAATAGACAGTGTATATCATATCCCTTTGTCACGCGATATCTTTTGATTGAACATAAGACATAGAATGTCACCCTTATAGTTCAATCTACTAGTCTCGATCTCCGAGTAGACTGAAATTGTCAAGTGACATTGATCCAATCAATTCACTAGACATGGCCATTTATCAGTCTAACATATCGAGGGGCCCACTAGATATCTCTCTCTAATAGAGAGGGACAAATTCCATCTTGATCACATAATATCCACACATTAGTCGAACAATGACCAATCACAATCTTTATAATCATCGGTTAAAGACAATGGTTGATTGTATCAAATTATTGTGCTCCTAATGTTGGAGTCTCTGGTGATCTCAAGTCAAAGGACTAAATGATATAACTATCATGAGAATCACTTATGACACCAACAATGTAGTGTTCTCATAGCGGGTCAGTCCACCATCTGTTCCCAATAGATATCCATTATCTTGATCCGTATCTGTATACACATAATCATCACATGATTATCAAACAAGACTCATACTAGTCTTAATTTATTATTTTTCCCACAATAATAACTGACTATGGACATTTAGAATAATACATTAATTATCCATGGATATTATTATAAAAGAAACATATATCTACTAATAATAGTTAAACAACGTTTACGGAATTGGCCTAGGGCACGACCCCAACATCTCCCACTTGCACTAGGTCCTATCCTACATGTATCTAATACTGAGTAACCTTAATGCATTCTTAGTGGAAGAAGTTTATTTATGTATTTGCTACATTGTTTGTTATTGATGTTCTGCAAATCTTTACGTTCTCTATTTTATAAGACAAAATGCTCAAGTGATTGTTTAGATCTATAGTGTGATTTAGGTTCCATAACCTAAACTTGTCCATTGGTTTTACAATAAAAGCCAACATTATTTCCAAAACTTGAAACCACACCTTATTCAATCATGAACCTTACGATCTAAACACTTTCTTTGGCTACCTCAAATGCCGCTAAAAACTCAGTTTATGTTATAGAACTTGTTAGAGTGAGTTTAGAACATTTCCAACTCATTCCTACGAAGTTAACACATATCCATATTGCGATCATTAATCTTTTATATTAATTTGAAAGTTTGCATCGTGTAACCATTAACAAGACTCATATTTTTCAAACATCTGCAAATCTAATAACATCTCTCAAGTGCTTCTGAAGTGTTTAAGAATGTTATCAATAAATATCCAGTGACCTTCACTGGAATCTATGAGATGTATGTTTTGCCCAAAGCATATGACATCAAGTTGAATGCAAAGTATAACATATGTGATGATTCTCATAGCTTATGCGTATGAAATCTTATTCACATTATCCCGGTCATCATTTGTCTTAAGACGTTTAGTCTTGCAGAGAGTACGAATCCTTTTAAGAATCTCGTATACACTGAAACTTTTTCAGTTATTTGTTTATATAAGTACTCTTATTTAAAGCAATTAGCCTCTTAAATCTATCTCCATAGATCTATATCACAAGGATATATGCCTAATTAGCTAAGAATCTCATTAAAAATTTTTCCTTAACCAAGACTTGACATTCTGCAGGGTTAAGACGTTGATTCCAACGAATAATATATCATTAACATACATATTTAGAAAGATAATTGCGCTCCCACTAACCTTTATGTATACAGAAGGTTTATCTTCGATTCAATGAATGTAATTCATTAATTATTTCATAATAACAAAGATCCCAACTCTGATAAGCTTACTATGATCCATAAATGGATCCTTTAAGCTTGCATACCTTTCTCAAATTCTCAAGATAATAAAAAAACCTTAAATTGTGTCATACACATCTTTAAGGAGCATAGAGCAATGCTATTTTTGACATCCGTTTTTCATATCTTATAGTCAAACTATGAAGTAATGACAATAGAATTCTAAAACTGGAGCTTAGCTATTAGTGAAAAATCTTATCATAATCAACACTTTGATTTAAATTGGAATTTTCGATAAGCCTTGCTTTTAAGTATGCATCTTGTCCTTTTTCATGTCACTTTAACTCATTTACATCCAATGGTCATACCATCTTCGGGTAAATAATTTAAGTTCCAAACTTGGATAACGTACATGAATTAAAAAAACAGAGTTCATAACATTTAGTATTTTCATCCAATCTAAATGAGACATGTCTCTTAATAAGTAGTGATTCATTCTGATCCAGTATCGAAAATACATCATAACTATCAATAATAAGAAATTCCAAACATCTTTGGCCAATTTCTTATTATTCTAAATTTTCAAGAGATATATGTTACTTGTGTATACTCAACTAGTTCAAAACTTTGTTGATTTTCTTAAAGTGTTTCGGTTCTCATTTGTGGCACTTGAGAATCTCAAGATTTATTTTATTCCCAATAATGTCTTTAAAATAAACTATTTACTTAGAAAGACATCATTTTGAGCAACAAACAATTTGTTCTCAATTGTATAAAATAGTATCATAGTGTTCAACCACAATTAGACACAAAAGATTTATGCATCTTACTTTATGTGACTAAACGTCTTACGCAACTCTCGCCGCCTCAAATCTAAGAAAAAAGACAAACTATGTCTTTTTATTTCATATTATATATGGAGTTTTATCAACCGCTTTAAGGAAAATAAGGTTTAGTGCGAGTGCATTGGTTTCTAATATATAGCCTCAGTAAGACATTATAGAAAAGTCTGTGTGACACATCATAAATCAAATTATATCATATATAGTTCAATTTATCCTCTTAAAACATCATTTCTCAAATGACGTTCCGAGTGGAGTTAATTGCAAAACAATCTTTCAATTTCAAAGATGGTCATCTAAACTCTTGGCTCAAATATTACCCACCTTGATCTCATCAAAGTATGTTAAAAGTTTGTCAAATGATTTTTTTATACTCATTTTGAAATGTTCGTAACAATTCAAAATTATGTCTTCCTAATAGGATTTGTAATTCATTATAAAATGAACAATTTCATTCTATGAAAAACAAAATCCGTTCTTTAAGGTTTTCTTTAGAACTCGGCAAAGTCTAGCTCACAACTAAAGTTTTTGTGTCCGACACAAACACCTTTTGTAGCTTTCACCTTCCCTTTATCTTTCTTTATTAAATTTCTTTATGTTACGAACTATCATATATATATATATATATCTAAGGCCCATTTTTATTATTCTGTTTTACAATTTTAAACATCATATGCAACTGTAAACAATGTTCTCCATGTCTTTCAAAATTATGTAGTTTAAAACTATTTTGATTAATTATAGATCAAATATACTGCCAACTTTTGGCACATGAAGATTCAAGCCTTTTGAGATAATTAATATAGTTCTTTCATGTTCCAAACATAAAGACATATTAATAGGGTCTCAACCATTTTATAAGAATATAGGAATTTCACAATCTTATGCCCTATCCATGTGACTTACTGTTGGAACATTTCTTTTAGTGTCACTGTCATGTCATTAGTTTTCACGACCCTAATCTTTCCTAAAGTCCGGTTTTATATTTGCTAACATGACGTATAATCCTTGTACTAATAGATATTAGTTTAAAGGAATCATTAATCTAAGACATACACCCTTATTTTATGGTTGATAACATTTATCAATTTCCTAATCAAAACAGGGAAATTAATCTTAGAAATTATTTTATCCTTCTCAAGGATTGATCGCAGTTGCTTTGAATTAGTGTTACTAGGAGTTTAACATTTGCACTTAGAAGATTATGCATAATAATTTATTAGTGAGTAATTAAACTCCCACTAAATCAATAACCCTTGTAAATATTAATTTAGTGGTCTAAGATCCATATTTCACTTAATTTTGAGACAGCTAAGGCATGACACTCAAAATCAAGTTATTTAGGTAGGTAACCATTACCAATTGCATCATATGCAACTCTTAGGTTCTTTATGAGACTTAAACATCATATGTCACAACATGTTACGTCTCATCTATGCCTAAAGCCCAAAACCATATTGATAGCTTTATTAAGTTAAACCAATTTAAAACATCCAGGTCACCATTACCCAGCTTGTCTCACCAAGATAACACAATACACCCTGCGAAGGTAGACCTATATTGATGTGATCGAGGCCTTGACAAACGTTTAAAATGGGTGGCATTAACTTAAAATTCTAATCAAGGGATTTTTATCAAGTTTTATGATCCATGTAGTGTTTTACAATGACTAATTCTAGCATCTATTTAATTATGGAATATCATATATACCCAATATGCATAGAATAAAGATCATTAAAATAAAACAAGAATAAACATCTTCATATATCAACAAGGCATCATAAAACAAATCAAGGAAATTAAATACCTTAAAATTTTCCAAGTGCATGAAAGATTATATTTTCATTAATCTCATTAATTAAATATATCTCAATATAATTTTTTATCAGACTCTATTTAATTAAAACCCCTTTTACTTAAATATTTTAATTAACATTAATAATAGTCCCACTAATTTAAATTGATATTAATTCAATAAAAACATCTTCCAATTAAATTAATTCAATCCAATTAATGAACAATAACCCCATTTAATTATTGGTAATTAATCAATTAAAACTTCTTTCAATTAATATATATAACTCAATTAATATAAATAGAGTTGTAATCTTATTACAACTTCGAATGGATAGCCTAGATGGCTAAGTCATTCCAATGAGTCGGGGGATGAGGGATCGAATCATGCTCTCAACGAAAACTTTATTGTATTTTGTAATCCTATTACAATCAGATTTGTACTTAAATTTTGATTTGTAATCTTATTACAAATTGATTTGCTTGCTAGGATGGTTAAGGCATTCCAACGGGTTGGAAGACTAAGGAGCGAATCCTACTATGAACAAAAGTCCTCTTTTTATTCTATTTTGTAATCCTATTACAAATAAATTTACCTTTTAATTTTATTTTGTAATTTTGTTACAAGTTGAATTGCTAGCTAGGATGACTAAAGCATTCCAAAAAGAGTTGAATGGCTAGGGATCAAATCCCATCTTAACCGAAATCTTTTTACTTTTTTTTTATTAATATCATGGCTTTCATATCCCATACAACCACCAACATATTAAATTACACATATCTATGTACACAAATAGTGAGATCTTATCCGCTAAATTTGATACGCACCCGTTTTGTGCATATATGTGCGTGACGGTGCGACTACATCAACAACACCATGCTGATACTTTCACACTTTTGCATATATATTAATTCTATTAAACGCAATGATGCAACCATATATAAAATATCATGATTGACTTATATATCATGTATATAAAAAATAAGGGCACATTACAATTTAATTAAATCATGCCTACTAGCTCTGATACCACTGTTGGGTTTCTGGGATCATGCGCAGAGGAAGTTTTCGAAACCTTTTTGAACATCCCCGAACCAAGATCCAATTGATTCCATTAAATTGATGTGCCAATAAAAAAAATCATACCTTAGCAAGAACAACTCCATGTCTGCTTTGTTTGGTATTGATCGATTCCTTTAAGACGCTGCGAGAGACGAACGTCCTCTATCAGAAATCCACACACGAACGGACGATCACGATCCGGAGCGCTAGCCCCAAAAATCCTATGACCAAAATTCTCAAAAAAATTCTCTAGGAAAAATCTCTCTTGGGAATTCTCACTCGAGAAAAATCACATCACAACTGTGACCCTAATGTCTTATTTATAGTACACTAGGTTGAGTTGTAAAAGAACTCCATCTTCTAGTCACACTGCAAATAGAGTCTTAGATAAAGTCCAACTCTAAAAATGATAGAGTCATTGAGAATCTACAATTACTAATCCAATAAGAGTTATAATTTATCTAAAACTCAAATAAGAATTAAAGTCATACTATAATTCCAATTAGAGTCCTATTCAAAATAAGATTTACTAGAAGACAAAATTTCTAGTCACACTAAAAATGTATGAGAATCTTGAATCCTAGTCAAACTAGGACATTTAATGAGAATGTTCAAAATGAATTTTATCAAATAAAATTCATTAACCCAGACAATATTAAATCGCGCAAATCTGTTCTTTGTGTGCGACCCAATATGTTCATACAACGTTGGCAGTGAACTAAAACCATTTTGGTACACAAGTCATAAGTGGTCTCTAGTAAGGCATTATGACTACCCAAGTAGCATGAAGATCAATAAATCAATACAACCTAATAGACAGTGTATATCATATCCCTTTTTCACGCGATATCTTTTGATTGAACATAAGACATGGAATGTCACCCTTATAGTTCAATCTACTAGTCTCGATCTCCGAGTAGACTGAAATTGTCAAGTGACATTGATTCAATCAATTCACTAGACATGACCATTTATCAGTCTAACATATCGAGGGGCACAATAGATATCTCTCTCTAAAAGAGAGGGGCAAATTCCATCTTGATCACACAACATCTGCACATTTGTCGAACAATGACCATTCTCAATCTTTATAATCATTCGGTTAAAGACAATGGTTGATTGTATCAAATCATTGTGCTCCTAATGTTGGAGTCTCTAGTGATCTAAAGTCAAATGACTAAATGATATAACTCTCATGAGAATCACTTATGACACTGACCATGTATTGTTCTCATAGCGGGTCAATCCAACATCTATTCCCAACAGATACCCATTATATTGATCCGTATCTATATACGCATAATCATCACATGATTATCAAACAAGACTCACACTAGTCTTAATTTATTATTGTTCCCATAATAATAATTGACTAGGGACATTTAGAAAAATACATTAATTATCCATGGATACTATTATAAAAAAAACATGCATCTACTTATAATAGTTAAACAACATTTACAGAATTGGCCTAAGGCACAAACCCCAATAGTACCTACTGTTGTGTAAGTTTGCATACAACAATAGTTATGAAGCTAGCATTGAGATGACGCAATTTGAGGCTTTATGTGGCAGACTATGTCATTCACCATCTTATTGGGCTGAGCCGGAGGATCGGGAGTTAATGGAGTCTAAAATTGTTGTTGATCACATGAAAAAGGTACGACAGATGTGCTAAAGGCTTAAAGGGGCCCGAGTAGAGGCATAAGAAGTGTGCAGACAATTATTGCAGCGTTCTCACATACACCGAGGGAGCCTGTATATATTTAAAGGTTTCTCCTCAGAAGGGTCTTCACAGATTTGGTCTGAAAGGTAAGTTAACACCGAGATTCATCGGGTCTTTCAAGAACATAAGACGGGTCAGGAAGGTTGCTTATGAGCTTGAGTTACCTCTATAAATATATGGTATTCATCCTGTTTTCCATATTTCTATGCTTCTACTAGCTAAGTCGAATGCAGGTGTGAGACCGACGGTTGACTTGAGTAAGATTGATTTGAGTGAGTATGGATCTTACGAGAAGTAACTAGTATAGATCTAAAGGTACAACAGTTGAGAGGCAATTCTATCTCGAAGGTGTTAGTCAAGTGGTAGTTCCATTGAGACTCGAAACGGACTTGGGAGCGGGAAGACTATATGCGAGATAGATTTCCATACCTGTTCTAGTCAGGTATTATTCTAACCTAAGTTTAATTTTGAGGGCAAAATTTCCGTTTGTTGGGAAGATTTGTCACGGCCCGAATTTCTAATCCAAGTTTAATCCCTTAATCAGGATCAGTAACATAACATGGGACCCTCATCGAGATATGTGCACTGATCGAGGCAAGGTGGTTGAGGCATATGTTAGATTTGTTGTAGTGTATGCCTAGTGTATTATATATGTGTAGACTACTAGGTCACTCCTACTTGTGTTTAGGTGTCGAGATATGAACGGGATGCGCCTTGAGATGTGTGCCAGTGTGGGGCTAGGGTAAAGAGTGATGTGGTAAGTTTATTTAGGCTTAGTGGAGCTTAAATAGTAGTATTAATGTCGCTAAGGTTAATTTTATATTAAATGAACCTAAGTTAAGCAAGTTAAAATAATAGCCATGTGATGATTCTCGAGATACGTGTTGACAAATCATGAGACCAATTGAGTTTAAAATTGGTGTTAGCTAGATGGAGATAGTGGAGAGTAAGTGGGAATATGACAAGGTGTATGCCATTAGATCAGTCTCAAGACATGTATACACATCAAGATTAATGACTAATAATCAACCTTATCTATATGTTTGTAAAACTCAATTGATCAACTCATACAAAAATTTCATTTCATTTCAAAGACTTAGAGAAGAAGTAAGCTTGCTGGAGAAGAAGAACCAGAGGAGATCAACAAGTTTGAAGATGTAGAGATCAAGTTGGAGGAGTTCATCAACTAGGTAATTAAAACATACACCATTAATTTAGTTCAATTTGATGAATTTAGGATAAAACTCATGCATGGCTGTTGTGAATGGTTTTGGTAGTTGTGTTGGACCTCTGGTAGGTGTAATAAAGGTCCCAAAGTGTTGGGCTTGATCTATGTATGGAGAAAACTCAGAATTCTAAGTGCAGAATTTAAGGTTTTCCTACACATAGCGCGCTAGACTTGCTAGCTAGTGCGCTAACTGTGTATAACGCGCTAGTAAGAAGAGATAGCGCGCTAATGAGATCATTAGCGCTAATTAAGTCACCCAGCGTGCTTGGTGTTATGACAGCCCATAAATCTGAATTTCCTAACTTAAACTTAAACATTCTAAACAAGTCTAATACCCTAATTAAAGGTTCAAACATACTCAAAAATATGTTAAATGATATCAAGAATGTAGGGAAGAGTCTCGGGGTTCAAATACGAGTTTTGAGGAGTTGGGAGGCCGAATTTGCATAGGACATTGCATGGATTGTAAGTAAACTGATTGAAATATTTATTTACATTTCATCCTTGTTTTATTATTTATGTACAGTCATTTGGACTAATTAGCCTTTTGTACTCTATATGACATAACTTGTTGATTTATCTCATTCCAGGAGTTTGCTATCATGGCATCGATTGTTGATTAATGCTTTCATTGACTCTAGATCATGTGCAATGACATTCTTGATTGTTGAAACATTTAGTTAAATTAAATAGCATGCTATTAGGCAGTGGAGTATGGTATTGTAAATTCCATTTCCTTTGTGCATTAGATATGCAATTCTATTGTTGGATTGCAATATCGTGTCATTCCTTGAAATATGAAAGTAATTCTTATATCTAGGACCATGAGATAATAGAGATGGGCGCGAAACTCAAGGGCCACTAGACTTTCAGGGGTGTCGAGATCTTACAACTAACTTGTGCAGCACACGGGTATGGGACCCGGGGTTGTTGGCAAGTATACATCACATGTGACTAGCATTTGTGATTGATTTTGGAGGCGTAGAACTCAGCTCGACCTTCAACAGAGATATAGAGCTCAGCTCCATCCTGAGATAGTGGAATAAAGGCATTTGCGATAGGACTAACTGCCGACTGACCCAAGATCATTAGTACTTAGACTAGTGCAGTTTCATTTTGTTTAACCGAAGTATCTCATAGCATGATTCCTTTTGAGCATAGTTGCTATTATTATGCTTTTAGATACTTGTTGTATATTTGGAAATGTGAACAAATGTTTCTCAGTTTTACTTTCTACTTTCCTGTACTCACCATCCTTTTTATGATGGTGGGTTCAGATCCATCGAGTAGGAGACCAAGCAAAGAGAAGATCGACGACTGCCTCTGAGCCAGTGGAGCACTGCTACATCGAATTTTGTAGGTTTTTGACTTGTTGTATAACTTATATATATGTCTTTCATACACTTTTGTGGTTGTATTTTATGGTATGAGAGATAGTACCTTGACCAGATACATGTGGATATATTATCGTTGTTTCGTTTTTATATATATACATGCACGTGATCTTTATTTTCTGATTTTCCACATTCTTAGGTATCATATTAAAAGCTTCGCTAATTTGTTAAGACTTCCGCTGAATAAACTTTAATTTTTAAAATTTTAATTAATTCTAATTTATTAACTGATATAGGATAAGAAATGCTTATTTAAAAAAGATGCTGACTAATTCATTGTTAAGTTCTACATGGCGAGGTTAGGGCTTAATGATGGGATTAGGCCAGGCGGTGCCTTAATTTGATAAAGGCGTCACATATACTATGGGTTGAAAGATAGTTACCCGACCAGACACGTGTTGATATATAGTTATCGTCGTTTGTTATATATATGCATGTGATCTTTGTTTCCTAATTTTTCACATATTTAGGTTTTATATGAATGGCTTCCGCTAATTTGACAAGAATTTCGCTAAATAATCTTTAAATTGTGTAAAATTTTAATTTACTCTAAAATACTATTAAGTTTGAGAAATGGTGTAAGGTTTATTAGAAAAGTAGCTATTATGGTAAGTGTATTAGAAAAGCTGACTAATACGTTGTTAAGTCCTACGTGGTGAAGGTTAAGGGCTGAATGACGAGATTAGGCCGGGCGGTGCCCTAATTTGAGAATGGGTCGTCACAGATATATTGTGTTCCAATAGCATGCTATTAGTGTGGAGATGAATGTGAATGTGTTTAATTGGCTTGTCCTCTTAATTTTTATGCTTTGTAGCAATTAGCCAAGTCTTAAACATCTATAATTGAGTCATTCTTTGAAATTATGAAATAGTCCTAGTACCTAAGGTCTATTACACTATATGTGAGATGAACGACACATAGGGTTAGATTCTTCGAGGATGTTGGCACTCGCTACTATTATGGCGCGACACATAGGGTTAGATTTCTTGGGGATGTCGGCAAATGAGAACCAGATTGTTGCAATAATACGCACGTCCTTTAGAGTGGCTATAAAGGCTGATGTGATGTAGCTCACGATCGAACGAACCTAGGTCATCACTACTTAGCCTAATGGTAGTTTCGCTTACTTAGCTTTGGTATTTTCTAGCATATTTCGGTTTCAACAACTTTTTGTTATCTTTATGCTTTTAAATACCATTTGATATATTTGGAAACGTGGACTAGTATCTCCGGATTTTACTTTTTACTTTCCTGTACTCACCACTTTTTTATAATGGTGGGTGTTGATCCATCGACTAGCAGGCGCGACAAGGAGAAGATTAGCGATTACCTCTAAGCTTGTGGCGTGCTCCTACATCCGTCTATTATAGGTTTCTTTTGATATTTTGATGTACTAGATAGTTTATATATTTCCATTTCATTTTGGGTTGTGTATATAGGTTGAGCGTTAGTTCCTCGACCAGAAACATGTTTATTTCACTTTTATCGTTGTACTAGTTTTCTATATACATGTGATCTATGTTTCCTTGGTTTCCACACTTAGGATTTATTTTATTTACTTCTGCAATACTTTTATGACTTTCGCAATACAACTTAATAAATTTTAAAAAGTTTTAATCAACTCAGAAATTCACTAATAGAGAAAATTTTGGTATACTTATCGTGTACACAAGAAATGAAGAGAATTAGATAGAAAGGTTGACTAATACGTCGTTGAGTCCTACGTGGCTAAGATTAGGTTTAATGACGGTATTAGGCCGGGCAGTGCCCTAGATTAAATAAGGGGTCATCACACTTCCATTGCGCTCGATTTAGTGCAAATACCCTAATTCTATAAGCACTATTAATTACTCATGTGAATAAGAATAAGTTGATTTTCTTTTTGTTAAGAATTGTTTTTAGATGATCCATAATATGTAAAATAAATTTATTTTTTGATGTTTAAATATATTTATTTTTTATTTAAGAGGATTTTCTTTTTAAGTTTTTGTCCACATTGTTAATTTTAAATAATTGTGTTTTATTAGTTAGGTTGTCTTTAATTGATCATTATGAAAGGAAGAGACCGAAGAATCTCAATATATTCATTTTTAAGCCGAGAGGAGAAACATCAATAAGTGACACACCTCCATCTTATGTTAAACAACCAACTCCCATTAATGAAGTAGAATCCCCTAAGTACCTAATTCAAAGAATTGGGATTGATTATAACTCCTTTAAAAAAGATCCTAATTTGCATATTTCTATTCGAGAATATCTTGTTAATTTGCAAGATAAAGTACGAATGGCTTACATAAAAAGAGTCATTATCAATCTAAGTTGACGGAATATCCTCGTACTCTATTTGGGAAACAATACCGTAGATTCAAATATGGTTGGTTTGAAAAATTCTCATGGTTAGAGTACTCTCCTACAAAAAATGTTGCATTTTGTTTTCCGTGTCATTTTTTTGAAAGTGATATTGCACCTCGTTGCATATTAACTAAAAAAGGTTTTACAACTTGAAAGAGGATTAATAATAGACAGAATTGTGCATTTTTGACGCAAGTTGGAAGTATCAGTTCTCCGCATAGGCATTATGTACAATCTATTGAGAATTTGTTGAATGTTACTAACCATATGGATAGGTTGTTGAATGCACAAACATCTGAAGAAGTTCAAAGCATAATCGATTGAGACTAAAGATTAGCATTGAGAGTGTTCAATGGCTTTCCTTACAAGCATGCACTTTTAGAGGTTATGATGAATATTCAAGCTCTAAGAATCAAGGAAATTATGTGGAAATGATTAAACTTTTGGGAAGATTAAATGTTAGCGTTGATGAAGTTGTATTAAATAATGCTCCAAAGAATGCGTAGTACACCTTATCTATGATTCAAATAGAGATTTTACATATAAAGTCTCGTATAGTAAGAACAAGAATTTGTGAATAAGTTGGAGATAGAAAGTTTTGTCTTTTAGTTGATGAAGCTAAGAATGCATATGAGAACGAGCAAATGGCTATACTCTTGAGGTTCATTGACTGTCAATGTTTTATCAAAGAGTTTTTTTTTATATTATGCGTGTTGAGGACACCACTGCTCTTACACTTAAAAAGCATATATTGACTCACTCGCTCAGTATAATTTACACGTTCATGATGTACGTGGTCAAGGATACGATGGTGCTAGTAATATGTGTGGAGCATGGAACATATTACAAGCTTTACTTCTTAGAGATTGTCTATATGCATATTATGTGCATTGTTTTGCTTACCGATTGCAATTAGCATTGGTTGCATCTTCTTCAAAGGAAACTTCAATCTGGTTGTTCTTTTGAAAGTTGACAACCATTGTAAATCTTATAGTTGCTTCTCATAAACATATTGCTGAGTTACAATCCATCCATGCTGATTACATTGCTCAAGACGTAGCTAATGGAGAACGTGAAACTGGCTAGGGAGCTAATCAGATAAGGAATTTGCAATGTGCAGGAACTACTCGATGGAATTCTCAATTCAATTCTATTTGTAGCTTGGTTGTTATGTACTGCGCCATTACTAAAGTGCTTAAAAACATAAAAAAATTAAGGGCCAAATTGTGATGTTCGAGAAAAACAGCTGGTTGTTTAATTGATTTGAGAACTTTCCATTTCATGTTCATATTGCATTTAATGCATAGAATCATAGGAGTTACACACTCACTTTGTCAAGCCTTGCAACACAAGTCTCTAGATATTTTGAATGCTTTAGATTCAGTTGCCGCAACAAAGGCTCTACTCCAAAGGTTGAGAAATGAGCGCTTCAACCACCTTTTAACGTATGTGGAATCGGGATGTAGAAAGTATGATGTTGATGTTTTGATATGAATACTTCCTACAAAGAAGGTACAAGTCGTTCTTGTCATCAAATATATCTCATTATAGTTCGTCATTACTATCACTATGATGTGTTCAACTCTGCAATTGATTACCAGTTGGAAAAGCTAAACACCAGATTTGGTGACAATGCTCTAGAAATTTTGAAGCTTGTATTTGCCTTACAACCAAATAAAAGCTTCGAATCATTGGATGTAGATGACATATGTCTTCTTGCCCAAAAGTCTTATCCTGCTGATTTTAGTGAACAAGACATGCATCATTTGAGATGTCAATTAGAGTATTATGAGGTCGATGTATTGCGCTATGAAAGCTTCTAACGGATACAAACACTCTCTGATTTGTTGAAGACTTTGATTCAAACAAACAAGTTACAACACTATTACTTAAGTTAATAGATTGATTCGTCTTGTTATGACTTTTCTCGTGTCCACAGTAACCACGAAGCGAGCATTCTCTGTTTTGAACCTTATTAAAACAGATCTTCAAAATAAAATGGAAGAAGGGTTTTTAACAGATATTATGGTGATGTATATTGAACAAAAATTCTCTGAAGATATTAATCCAGAATCAGCGATAGATGAATTTGATTCTTTAAAGGAAAGAAAAATACAACTACGTTAGGTTCTCTTTTATTTATCTTGACAATTTTATTTGATTGCAACTGAATATATGAATATTTATATTTTTTTTTTTATTAATTATTCTTATTTGATTGTTAATGTTTCCATTTGACACCACTTTTCAACGATGACGCTTTTGCATATTTTGACGTGAAGGTTTTGCTTTAAAATGGTAATGTTCTTAATGAAAGCACCTCATGTATTAATATTTTATTGTTATGAGTTACTTGTTAGAAATTATATTCTATATAAAATTTAGTTTAATTTATTCTAATTGTTAACACTTGTGATCTTAAAGTCATTAATATTTGTTTGAATGATTTGCAGTTTAAAGTCATGTAGTGTATAAACATTTATAATTGTTAAGGGAAATACTAATGTGCCCCAACATGGGCACGCACATTAGATATACACTCATCGTCCGCCTTTTGACACACCTCAAGATGCGTGCATGCATGAGAATCAAGGGATGCATGCACACTCGAGAATTATGGGCAGTGTGACGAATGCGTGTTCAATCTACATTTCGCTTCGTAGTCGGTGGATCAAAGCTTTTCTCAATTGTTAAAATATATATATATATATATATATATTAATTTTAGCCTAGTGCTTAAAATTTGTTTGGCTCCGCCCAATAAAACTAAGAAGAAAAGGGCTTGCATATGTTGTCATTAAACAAACTAAATCTTGTTGTAAATTAACTAGAACTCAAGCAAGAAAACAAAGAAATTAAGAACTAGATCTCTAATGAAAGGCAAGTAGATAATTATAAAAGAGAAGAGAGAAATGAGAAGTTAAACCAAAGTCACGTGTCATACAAAATATTTACAATTTTTTTTCTTCAGGAGTTTACAATTTGCATTGATAATCCCTGACAAGTTTAGTGTATAATGAAAAAGGGATATATATATATATATACAAGTCGATCACATGGAGAAAGAGTTATACATGCTTTATCTTAGAATTCAATAGGAAAGCCATCTACACAGTTAGGCCTCGTTTGGTTCGTTTTTTCCAACTTACAGTGCGAGCGAAGATAACTCTTTGGAGTTAACTCACATTGTGAGTTCATATTTCATGTTTGGTTGAACTTTGAACTTGCAGGGAAGTTGCAAATTTTTAAAAGGTGTAAAATGTAGGAATTGACATAAATACCCTTCAAACATATTTTTAAGATAAAAAGAAATCATTATTATTTTGACAGCATGAACTACTATTTAGTTATTCAGAATAAAAAAAATTGAATTCAATAAAAAAACATAAAATATTATTTACAAAAATATTAAACAACATTAAATAATTATAAGTATCTTATATTTATTTGAAATAAATATCAATAATAAATACTATAAAATACAATTAATGATAATTCTTAAAAATATTTCTCACTTGAAAAATACATTTTTATGAATGAATTATTTATTTCATCTTTTATTATAGATTAATAACAAGCATTTGAGAGGGTAGGGACATGAGTAAATGTAAATTTGTGAGGGATAATTGTGTCCATATAACTCCCGAGAGTTATCTCCTTATGGGAGAGGGTGGGGAGATATCTCACACTCTTCTCTCGTAAATTGAGAGATAACTCATATGGAGTTGGGCAACCAAACAACATTAGTTCACAACTCCATGTGAGTTGTCTCATTGGAGATATCTCCACCTCATACCGAATAAGACTTAGGCTCTGTTTGATAAGCACTAACTAGCTTATCAGCTAGTTTATAAGCTAGATTATAAACTACTTTGACAACTAAATTGTGTTTGGTTAATAGATGAAAATTTAAAATTTAAAACGCTAGTTGATCTAGCGTTTAATCTTTAAACTTCAGACTATATTTTTTGCCCCATTTTTATCTTTATTTATTTACGCCTATTTATTCGTTGAATTCAATTGTACATAGTGCTTTGTGTTGTTGTGCGTTGAATTGAATTGTTAGTTGGGCCATTTTATGTATTTGGGCCCATGTGGTGTTAACATATTTATTTTTATTTTTTTGTATACATATATATATATATATATATATTAATATAGTATACAATTGTACAAACTATCTCAAATGTTTTATTTCTTTGTTTCCCAATTGGTGATCGACATTACGTATGTGCACTATCGTGCCCCATTGAAGAGGCGACCCTCTCAAACTAATGTTTATACATGTAATATAATATTAAATAATATTAATTGTGTGAGTATACGCGTTTATTTTAAAATAAATTTATTAACAAATAATGTCTTTTTATGTTATTTAACAATTATCAGCTACTCAACCAATTATTTTTTCAAATAATTTAGCTCATTAGCTACGATCTTTTCAGCTATTAGTTAGATCATCAACTTTTCGCTATATTATCAGCAATCAGCTAATACTATCAAACGGAGCCCTAGTCATGCATCCATATCACAACATTATAAACTAATATATTAATTTTTATTTTATTTTTTTGAAGAAACGAATATCTGAATCCTGTAACATGGAAATTGGGCATATATTTGTTTTCACCTTTTTTTTTTTGGTGAATATATTGTTTTCACTTTTCTCAACAAACAAAAACACTCCAAATCAACTACAGCCCCAAGTTATAATCAACGTCACACCCAACAAAATCCGCATCCGAACCAACGAAAACGAATCTCGATGCACAGACACAATAACCCCACCAACCAGGCAATCACCTCTTCTTCTGGTGCTTCCTCGAGTACACCATCCCACGAATCCCATCAGGATCCGCGGCAAACCCAAGCGGACGATAAAACCCGACGACTCTGGGCTCCGCATACAAGGCAATGTTGAGAATCCCCCTGTGGAGCAGCTCCGCAACCAGCCTCTCCATCACGGCCTTCCCCAGCCCAATCCCCTGGAACGAGGGGTCCACCACCACGTCCCATATGATAGCATTGAACACCCCGTCCCCCGTCGCCCTCGCGAACGCCACCGGCTTCCCCGCCGACTTGGCGTGCTCGATCCACAGCATGGCGTCCGTGTGGTCCAGCGCGGTTCGGATCTTGGCGGTGTCCCGCTTCGGGAAGCCCACCGAGGCAAAGACTGTGTTGAGGTGGTCGAGGTTGAGGGCGGCGGGGGTGGTGTGGAGGGCGAAGCCGCGGGAGGCGAGGGCGGCGTCCGAGATGGAGAAGGGTATTGGAGTAGTTAGGGTGGCGGAGATTTTGGGGGGGTGGAGGGGAGTGGTGGGGGTGGGGAATCCGAGGGGGAGCATTGGGGTTGGGCGGGATTGGGATTGGTATGGTTAGGGTGAAGCCTTTTGTGGTCGTTAGTGGCTCTAGCTATCCAGACTACCAGAGGTGTAGTTGAAGGTGGGCCACTTGATCAGTTTGAAGAATTATGTTGACACGCTTGATTAAGTCGCGCATGATCGAAAGCCATACGATTAGGGCGGGCAAACCCCGGTTTGACAGTTTTACAAACCATCACCAAACTGCGAACCCTCAAAATTACACCCAAATCGACCGCGGTTTATGCGGTTTGGTTTCGCAGTTTATTTTAAAAAAATAGTGGGAGGCGGGATTGATGGGAGGCTCCACTGGCGGTTTGGAGGCGCGATTGTGAGAGGCGAAGTGGTGGGAGGCAGCTATGAGGGCGGTAGTCGGATGTGTGGCGGTGGGAGGCGCCGCTGTGGGGGCGATTGGTGGGAGACTCGGTGGTGGAAATCGTCGACTGGTGGACAATCGACTGGCGCGGCAGGTGGAAAGCGGAGGCGGAGAAGTATAGATGGAGACGGAGATAATAGGCGGAGGTGGGAGGAGGTGACTCGTTTGAGATGTAGAAAGAGACTCGTTTGAGATGTAGAGAGAGAGAGAGAGAGAGAGAGAGAGGTGAAGGAGCGGCTGTTGAGAGGTTGAGAGAGAGAGTGGAAGAAACGGCTAGAGAAGAAAAAGTTAGGGTTTTAACTTTTGATATATATATATATATATATATATATATATATATATATATATATATATATATATATATATATATATTGAAGGATTTTACTAAACTACCATCGGTTTGGTAAATCACGGTTTTTTCAAATTGAAAACCGCCACCAAACCGCGCTTCCGCAAACCACCTTCAAACCGCGAGTTTTAAAAACCAGACCAAACCAAACCATGCGGTTTATGCGGTTTGGGCGATTTTGCACAAACCGATGCACACCCCTACATACGATGATACGAAACGTTTCTAGATGGGTGACCACATATTTCAAAATGGGAGTGATATGTTGACACAAATGAGACGCACACATTGGGCCCACAACCTATATGACGCCCTATTTGTGTGCTTTTTCAGACATGGGGCCCACGAAAAAACACACAAATGGAGCACCACATAGATTGTGCGCCCCATTTGTGTCAACAAATCATTTCCATTTCAAAAGACCTTGCTATGATAACACAAAAAGAGGACATCATGAGTAACACCGTAGATGAGATGTAGGTGTTGCGCTAATATGCCTACTGTAATGTCATGTGTATCATTATTTTACATGTTGCGTACGATTAAATTGATTTATAACGTGAAATTCGCGAGTGGGAGTTCGTATCAGTATGTGTGAAGTGCGATGAAAGTTGCGTGATAGAGAGCAAGTGTTCGCAACGTGACTGATAAAAGTGAGAAACCGTGAGTAAATAATCAGAGCTTAAAGTGGTAAATCTTGGTGATGTAAAAAGATGGAGTGATGTAGTGTATTTGGGTGTGGGTTAAAAGTGTGGTGTGGACAAATATGTGAGTGGCACCTCATACAAAAATCCAAAAAAATAAAAAAATAAAAAAGTCAAATTTGTTGTAAACTAAGTTGGAACTTGCTAAGAACTAGATAAGGAAATAGAAGACTAAGAACTTTCACTACTATAAACTACTACTACAAAGGAAAAGAGAAGAAATGAGATAGTTGGAATGAGATGTTTTCATTCAACTTGGTGTGTGAATTACAATGGGGTTGGCACCCTTTATATAGGTCATTTGGTGATGATGATAATTGTACTTATATAATGTGTACAAGTTATACATACACCACAAGTCATACAACACATCACAAGCAACATAGACAATACATGGAAGAGTTGGTGTACATTGGAGAGGATTACAAGTTACATGACAATACATAGACAAGTGGAGGTACTATTAAGTGAGAAATACAAGTTACATGACTACACAATATGTTGGTGTACATGCATGGTCATCCATATTCCACAACACTCCCCCTTGGATGACACTTGCTTAGAGATTATGCCTCGTTAAAACTTCTACTAAGAAAAACCCTGTGGGAAAAAATATAGTAAAAGAAAAAGAGTACACTATTCTCATAAAATATTAAGATGGGTGTAATATTGTTAAGATTGCCTCATTAAAAACCTTGCTAGGAAAACCCAATGGGATAAAATCATAGCTAAGGGAAAAATAGTGCAATACACTAATCAATAACACCCCCTCATGTGAACATGGGTGAAACTTGTTCAGTTTCTTTACTTGCAATGTCTTTAAGTTTACGCAGGCCAATACCATATGTATGTCTTTTAAATGTCGTAGTTGGTAAGGCTTTTGTGAATAAATCCAGCAAGATTATCACTCGATCGGATTTGCTCGACATCAATTTCACCATTCTTCTGAAGCTCATGCGCATAAAAGAATTTTGGTGAAATATGTTTTGTTCTCGTCCCCTTTTATGAATCATTCACTTAATTGTGCAATACATGCCGCATTATCTTCATATAATATGGTTGGAGAATCTTTTATTGAAGGCAATCCACATGATTCTTGAATATGTTCAATCATGTTTCTCAACCATACACATTCACGACTTGTTTCATGAATTGCAAGTATTTCAGAATGATTGGAAGAAGTAGCAACCATAGTTTGCTTTACTGACTTCCATGATACAGCAGTATTACCACAATTGAATACATATCCTGTTTGAGAACGGGCCTTGTGGGGATCAGATAAAAATTCAGCATCAGCATAACCTTGGAGATTCAATTTTACCCCTCTCGAATAAAATAAACCCATGTCACTTGTTCCTCGAAGATATCGGAAACATGTTTAACACTATTCCAATGTCTTCGAGTTGGTGAAGAGCTGTATCTTGCAAGTAGGTTGACAGCAAAAGCAATGTCAGGTCTTGTACAATTTGCAAGATACGTAAGTGCACCAATTGCACTTAAATATGGTACCTCCGGACCAATTAGCTCTTCATCACTTTCATGAGGTCGAAATGAATCCTTATCCACTTCAAGTGATCTGACAACCATTGGAGAGCTCAATAGATGTGCCTTGTCCATATAAATTTTTTTAATATTTTTTCAATATAATTTGATTGGACAAGTACTCCACTTGAAAAATGTTCAATTTGCAAACCAAGACAAAGTCTTGTTTTTCCAAGTTCTTTCATCTCGAATTTTTTTTTTTTCAAGTATTCGGATGTTCTAACGATGTCGTCGTGGTTTCCCACTATATTTAAATCATCAACATATACAACAATAATCACAAATCCTGTTGATGATCTTTTAATGAAGACACATGGGCAAAGCGGATTATTTACATATCCTTCTTTCAGTAAATAATCACTAAGACGTTTGTACCACATTCGTCCCGATAGTTTCAATCCGTACAAAAACCTTTGTAATTTTACAGAATGCATGTTATGAGGTTTTGATTTTATTTATTCGGATATTACAAATCCTTTAGGGATTTATATATATATATCACTGTCTAGGGATCCGTGTAGATATGCTGTAACGACATCCATTAAATGCATATCAAGCCCTTCAGAAACTGCAAGGCTTATCAAGAACCGAAATGTGATTGCATCTATAACAGGAGAATATGTTTCCTCATAATCGATGCCAGTTCTTTGTGAGAAACCTTGAGCTACAAGTATTGCTTTGTACCTTGTAACTTCATTTTTTTTTCGTTTCTCTTTCGTACAAATACCCACTTATATCCAACAGGTTTTACGCCATCTGGCGTTTGAACAATCGGTCCAAAAACCTCTCGTTTCCTTAACGAGTTTAGCTCTGCTTGGATAGCCTTTTGCCATTTTTGTCAATCAAGTCTTTTTCGACATTCGTCCACTAATCGTGGTTATGGATCATCATCATTTTCAAATATTTCAAAGGACACATTGAAAGCAAATATATCATTATGAACAATTTTATTTCGATCCCAAATCTTACCAGAGTTTAAATAATTTATTGAGATTTCATTATTTTCATCTTTTTCCTCTTTTTCTAGAGGAAGTTGTTCATCGTCAGAATCAACTTGTTCTGACAAATCCTTATCAAATGATTCTTGTGCTTTCTCAGAAGTATTTTGATTTGTATTTATTTTTACTCATGTTTTCCTCTTTCGAGGAATTGTATCCTTTGAACCAACTGGTATTCCACGCTTTAAGCGTTTCGTTGGTTCTTGTGCATTTTGTTGCATAGAGACATCAATTCTTGCAGGAGCATTTACAGCTGGAATATGTGATTTCGTCACTTGTTTTGCATCATTAAATGCATCAGGTAATTGATTTGCGATTTGTTGCAAATGAATGATCTTTTGAACTTCAAGTTCACACTGATTTGTGCGTGGATCATAATGTGATAAAGTTGATGCATTCCAAGCAATTTTGCGCCATTCCTTTTGAATCGGCTTCTTATCTCCCCCTAATGGTGGAAAAATTGCTTCATCAAAGTGACAATCAGCAAAACGTGCAGTAAATAAATCCCTGTTAAGGGCTCAAGGTATCTTATAATGGACGATGAGTTAAATCCAACAAAATCCCAAGTTTTCGTTGTGGATCCATCTTAGTTCTATTGGGATGTGGTATAGGAACATACACTGCACAACCAAAAATTCTCAAGTGTGAAATATTTGGTTGTTGACCTAAAATGAGTTGCATGGGGGAATGTTCATGGTATGCAGTAGGCCTATAACGAATGATAGATGCTTTGCATGAAGGTCTGCATGTCCCCAAACTGAAGTTGATAACTTAGTTATCATGATTAAATGTCTGGCAATTAGTTGAATGCGTTTGATCAGAGATTCTGCCAAACCATTCTGGGTATGCGCGTGTGGAACAAAATGTTCAATGGTAATTCCTATAAACATGCAATAATTTTTAAATGCTTGAGATTGAAATTCCCCGGTATTATCAAGACGGATGGTCTTGATCGAGTTGTCAGGGAATTATGCTCTTAACTTAATGATTTGTGTTAAAAGTCTAGCAAATGCAACATTGTGGGTCGAAAGCAAACAAACATGTGACCACCTAGTTGATGCATCTATAAAAGTCATGAAATATCTAAATGGTCCACAATGAGGATGAATAGGTCCACATATGTCTCCCTGAATGCGTTCTAAGAAAACTGGGGATTCCACAACAATTTTACTTGGGGATGGTTTAACTATCAATTTACCTTGAGATCAACTAGCACAATTATAATCACCAGTTGAAAATATTTTGTGACTCCTTAAAGGATGTCCTTGCTAATTATTAATTACTCTTCGCATCATTGATGATCCTGGATGACCAAGCCGGTCATGGCATAAAATGAATGTCTTTGGATCATTAATTTTCTTATTTAAGATGACATTCGTTTCGACATGCCTTATATGAGTAAAATATAATATAGATGATAAAGCTGAGAATTTTTCTAACACTTCTTTTTTCCCATTTGAAACCAATGTGATAGAGAAATTCTCTATTATTTTCGTTCATGGTTTCAATGTGATATCCATTTTGTCGAATATCTTTAAAGTTGAGTAAATTTCTTCTGGATTTTTCAGAGTATAAGGCATTGTCAACATGAATTGTTGTTCGCCCAGGCAACATAATATTTGCTCTTCCAAAGCCATTAATCAAATTGGAGATGTCATATATTGTTTGAACATTAGCCTCAGCTACGTTCAAATTGGAGAAATATTCTCTATTTTTAAGGATTGTGTGCGTTGTAGCACAATCAGCAAGGCATATATCGCTCTTATTTGATTCATGATTTGAACACATGATTTGTTGAACACATGATTTGATTCATGATTTGAACACATGATTTGCATATAGAAGTGATGCATGTAATAAAAGGAAGCAATCATGATAATATAGAAATAAATCTAACTTATTTAAATAACAAAAGTTATACCTTCTTAGCTTTGTCTTATTAACAAGCCTTCTCGAACTTCAAGATCTCCTTAATGCTAGAGCAAGCTCGTGCTGATAACGTGTTGTAAATTGAGTTGGAACTTGCTAAGAACTAGATAAGGAAATAGAAGACTAAGAACTTTCACTACTATAAACTACTACTACAAAGGAGAAGAGAATAAATGAGATAGTTGGAATGAGATGTTTTCATTCAACTTGGTGTGTGAATTACAATGGGGTTGGCACCATTTATATAGGCCATTTGGTGATGATGATAATTGTACTTATACAATGTGTACAAGTTATACATACACCACAAGTCATACAACACATCACAAACAACATAGACAAAACATGGAAGAGTTTGTGTACATTGGAGAGGATTACAAGTTACATGACAATACATAGACAAGTGGAGGTACTATTAAGTGGAGGTACTATTAAGTGAAAAATACAAGTTATATGACTACACAATATGTTGGTGTACATGCATGGTCATCCATATTCCAAAACAAAATTCATATATACACAACCTCTAAATTTTTGACAACTTACATACACCTACCGACCTACCAAATCACATCACTCCACTTTTTCTCTTACCCACTTTTCTCTCTCATCTCAATAACTACCTCTCTCATCACGTTTCACACTTTTTTTCCCTCTCAAAACTAAAAAAAAAAACACTCAATTTCTCTCCCTCATCTCAGTTTCATATTCTCCCCCACTCCCTCTCGGTCTTCACCTCTCCTTTCTCTCTTGGTGGCAACCCTAACCTCTCATTCGGCCTCTCCTCACTCTCGGCGTCCCTCTCGTTCTCCGCTGTTCCTCTCTTGACCCCCTTCTCACGGACTAGACAAGTGGCTATTGTTGGTTTTTGACATTTTGATGAATACATGGGGTGTGCATAGAGTACATTAGGATGAGTTTTAGTATGTTTTTGTGTGTCTGAGGATGTGCGATATGCCGTGATCGCGAGATTTATAGGATTGCCTCGAGATTCATGTTGAGTTAGTGATGATTTTGGGTTACCTCGAGACCCGTGCTGAGGTATTGGACGAAAATAGATGAAACAGAATGGGGCGCTCAAATCGCACGCATCTCGAGACTACCTTGAGATGCGTGCTGATTTTTTTTCTTTTTTTTTTTTAAATAATAATAAGTAAAATAAAATGTATATAGTTATGTAGTTATGTTTACATATTTAATGTATATAAATATGTATATACGTATATGATGTATCTACACATTTTACAAATAAAATATACTCTACATATACAATGTGATCATTTTAAAAAATAAATTTCATAAAATAATAACTAATTATAAAAGCACACGTCAAAGTATACATAAATATATATATTGGTTAGGAACTTTATATATACATTGGTTAGGAACAACAAATGTCAAATTCAAGAAAAATTGGTCAATTTGAGACTTAGCTAATGTAGTCTCGACTCGAGACATGACAAATGTGCCCACAATTTGAAAGAATTTTTTATTTTAGAAAATTGTGGAAGAGACTTAGCTAATGTGGTCCGACCCGAGACACGACCAATGTGCCCACAATTCGAAAGAATTTCCTATTTTTGAAAACTGAGGTAAATAGAAAGAAAAAGAGAATTTAATAAGCAATTGTAAAAAACGAGATGTTGTCTCGATAAGTGTGCAACAATTAACTCATACCAAGATCAACCTCGTAATGCATATGTGACTTAAATAAAATGTGAATAAACCCTAGAAATGATAATAATCAATGACAATTGAATGATTTAGAGAGCTCAGACGTGCTGGACGCGAAACAATAGCAAGGATCCACATTCGGACAAAGTATATTGACGTGATTGGAGGTAAGTAAACTAGTAAGAAATTCAATATTAATTATTTTCATTTCTTTGCCTATTTTGATGGAAATGATACCTATTGTTAGACTCTACTACCCTACCGAGTGACCTAGGGTCTAAAGTGGTCAAATTGAGTCGTTGTTTACTCATGTGTTGAGCATCCGAGTCGCGCTCGTTGCTTCCTAACTGGACTGAATCTTTTGAGTGAGCATCCGCCATGTGTCTGTTAGGACATGTGCCCTAGGTCAATCTACAAACATTGTTTATCTTATAATTTTAGTTAATAAAATTTTATTTGATGTTTTATTATAAGTGATTGCATGTTTACCTTATAATAAGATCCATACGTATTTGATGAAATATCCTAAAATGTCCCTAGTCGGTCATTATTCTAGGAACTATAATGAATTAAGACTAGTGTGAATCTTGATTGATGGTCATGTGATGATCATGCGTATAGGGATACGAATCAAGATCATGAGTACTTGTTAGGAAATAAGGTATTGGACCGACCCACTATGAGAACACCATATGGATTGAGTCATAAGTGTTACTCATGATAGGTATATCATTTAGTCATTCGACTTGAGATTACCATAGAATTCAATATTAGGAGCATGATAATTTGACACAATCAAACGTTGTCTTTAACTGGTCAATTATAAATATTGTGATTGGTTACCGTGTGAATGATATGTGAAGGTGTGTAATCAAGATATAATTTGTCACTCTCATATAGAGAGAAATATCAGTGGATCCCTCGATAAGATAAACTGATATAGTCAAGTCCATGTGAATTGATATGATCAATGTCGCTTGAATGTTTTTCAGTTTACCTAAAGATCGAAACTAGTACGATTGAACATTAAGGGTGACTTTCCATGCCTTATGTTTAATCAAAGGATATCGCACGACAAAATGATATAATATACGTTATTAATTAGGTTGTATCGTTGTTGATATTCATGCTACTTGGGTAGTCATAATGCCTTGCTAGAGCCCGCTTATGACTTGTGTACTAAAATGGTTTTTTGGTTCACTGTCAACGTCGCATGAACCTATTGGGTCGCACACAAAGAATGGTTTTGCACAATTTCAATTGGTCCAGAGTAATGAACTTTATATGACAAAACTCATGAACTAAAAGCCCTTACGATTTGTTATATAATAACTTATTAATAGGAGCGTATGTGTAATTTACTTAAACTGCTTAAATACAATAGTTGTATTACGAATATGATTTTAAGTGAGGGCTTATCACATATAAATAAAAGGTGAAACCTAAAAACGAAATAAGATTTTGTTTTACAATTTTCGAGTTTCTTTGGATTTTAGGGAGTGAAGAAAAATTTCATTTTTAATCTCTGATATTCATGCTACTTGGGTAGTCATAATGCCTTGCTAGAGCCCGCTTATGACTTGTGTACTAAAATGGTTTTTTGGTTCACTGTCAACGTCGCATGAACCTATTGGGTCGCACACAAAGAATGGTTTTGCACAATTTCAATTGGTCCAGAGTAATGAACTTTATATGACAAAACTCATGAACTAAAAGCCCTTACGATTTGTTATATAATAACTTATTAATAGGAGCGTATGTGTAATTTACTTAAACTGCTTAAATACAATAGTTGTATTACGAATATGATTTTAAGTGAGGGCTTATCTACACATATAAATAAAAGGTGAAACCCTAAAAACGAAATAAGATTTTGTTTTACAATTTTCGAGTTCTTTGGATTTAGGGAGTGAAAGAAAAATCATTTTTAATCTCTCTTGGGGCTAGCACTCCAAATTGTGGTCACCGTTCGTGTGTGGATTTCTGATAGAGGACGCGTACTTGAACGTCTTGAAAATCGGATAATAGAAAAGGAAATAATGGAATAAGGTATGATTTACTTTCGTAGATTTAGTTTAATGGAACTTATTTTCGATCTTGTTGGGGTTTTTCAAAATTTGTTTTGAATTTTTCGCTGCGTATGAACCCCAAAACCCCAACAGTGTCGTAGCTCCTCACAGGACTTCAAGGATTCCATTGTGGCTGAGCATCCGGTTGTGACTGTGGCTCCCTTTAGAATTTTCTCGGGCTGCAGTTCAAGTGAGTCAACAAAGTGTCGAATGGATTAGGTGCTGTTAAAGCAGACTTGGTCCCGCCATACCAATATTTGACACTTACCCGTAGTCAAGTGGCTTTAAGCTCACATGTAGAGTGTCAAGACCACTTAGGCGCCTATCCATTGCTTCCGAGTCACTTGGTCTCTATCGTTAACCATTGTAGTCAGTCTATCATGCGATTTATCATTCTTTTAAGCTTCGTTCCTTTCTTACATGACTTATAGACTTGTTTATTGTTTAATTTGAATGACTTGTTGAACTTCTTATGGATTTAATCACTAGAATTGTCTCATATTTAGTGACAATTACTGGTTAAATCTTTGAGGTCGAGAACATTAATGTGCGACATACGTAGGTCATTTGATGTATCTATATTACATTTATTATATTTTTATAAAACGGTATTTAGGTTGAGAGATACATGTATTTCCCCTCGTCACTATATTTTGCACATTGTATCCATTTTACGAGGTTTCCACATTCTAGCTTTCACACCTAGAACTCATTGTGTGTTTAATTTATTCATCATCGGGTTTTCACCGCATTAAAAATTCTGCTGCATATGATTTCATATATATATATTTGTATATATACTTTGTTGTGTGGACTATCAGGTACTAAAGACTAGTTTGTGAAGCTGAATAGGCCTTTATTAACTCCGCACTGGTTTATCGGAGGTTAATTGAATAGGCCTTTATTAACTCCGCACGGGTCATTGGGGAAAATACATGTTTAAATCAAGTCGAGGAACATGAGGTTAATTGAGCGAAAAGTGTCAAACACAAAAGATGCCCAATTGTTTGAAGTCGGTTAGTGCGGTTCCAAAGGATTTGGGTTCCCCCCAATAAGTGAACAACAGGGTTTTATAAAAGTTACCGCATAATGTAATTCGATAAGGAATAATATAAGTAAATTGCAGGTATTAAACATGATTCAATCCTTTTCTAGTATGAACATCTGGTTCCCATGAACCCCATATGCATGAACCTAGCTTGAATCTTGTTGGCATAGCGACATTCATTATCAACTATTGGGGGAGGTCCCATCACGCGACTTCGTGAACCCGAGCGGAATCGAAGTACTCTAACCTCGTCATAGGAAAGGCCAGATGGCGAAAAATATCCTCCAACTGCTGTACTGGCTAGAGGGTATAAGATCACCGTATAGTCATCCCTCCAAGCTGCCCGACTGCCCGGAGGGGGAGACTCTTTGCCCTCGAAGGTGACCCATCTAATACACGAAGACGGCTCCTAATGGTCTAAATGTCTAGATGCATGGCCATAGATAATTATGACACAGTGCACATCTAACTATGCATTTTATAGTATGATGTGTAATAAAGTTTATAAATTCCCGGTGTTCACAAATTCGTGTGTTGCGTGTCGAAACCCGACCGCGCATTTGGTACCTCGTAATACATGCCGAAAGTCCTTGAAGTGTCGTCGTCGAGCCCTAATTTTGAAAGTTTGGTGTTAGACTCGAGATTGTTCATTTTATTTATTCGGTTAATCCTATGCACGTATCCCGAGGTTCTCAACCTTATTATGTAATTCTTTGAGTTTATCCATATACTTTAATTTCCATATACGATGCGTTGATAACTTAATTTGATGATTAAAATCTTCTAATTTAGCAAGTACTTGTAAACAATGATTTATGTCTACTTCTTAACTTTCCAAAAAGGTATGGTATATGCAATTTCGATTAAAAACGAGGGAGATAACAAAATTTTACAAACATTGCGCACATCTGAATTTCATTTCGACCAGGAAGGTTACTGTAACGGCCTTAAATTTACTAATAGTAAATTAGTCTATAATCAGGGTTACTGACCCGTGATTTGGCCCGAGAGCGGGTACATAGTCCAAATACTCAATGTCAGGACTGAGTAATATAATATTTTTGAGTGATGGATGCCTAGTGTGATGTATATGCGTAGACTACTAAGTCATTCCTATTGATATATAGGTGTCAAGACGTGAGTGGGGACGCGTCTCGGGATGCATGTCGACATGGGACCAGGGTAGAGAGTGATGTGTAGGAGTTAATTTAAGTTAATGTGGGTTATATAGTTAAATCAATGTGGTTATAGTTTGATTTACATTAAATATAATCTAAGTTAGCAAGTTAAGATATTACTAATTGATATTCCCCGAGATACGTTTTGACACATAAAGAGACCAATTGAGTTTCAATTGATGTGAGTTAGATGAAGTTAGTGGAGAGTTTGTGGAATTTTGTCAAGATATGAGCCATTAGATTAGTCTCGAGATGCGTGTGTACATTAAGATCAATGACTATAAATCAATCCTAACTAATATATATAAGATTGAATGAGAAAACACATGCAAATCATTTCATTTCAATGAAACTTAGAAGAGAAATAAAGTGCTGGAGAGAAAGATCAGTTGCATTTCAATGAAAGAATTGATCAAGTTGGTGGTGTTTAAACAACTAGGTAATTCTACTTACACCATTAACTTAGTTTAATTTGATGAATTAGATATAATTGTGAAGTATGGCTGTTGTAATGTTGTTGATAGGTGTCTTGGGTATCTGGTAGGTTAGAAAATAGATCGCAAGGTGTTAGAGTTGGCCATGTGTGGAGAAAACTAAGAATTCAAAGTGCAGAATTTTGGGTTTTCCTGCACATAGCGTACTGGACGTGCTAGCTAGCGCACTATTTGTGTATAGTGCGCTAGTATGGTTGAGTCGCGCGCTAATGAGGTCATTAGCGCACTAGTCATGCTATCCAGCGGGCTAGGTGCTTTGACTGCACAAAATCTGAAGTTTCCTAACTAGAACTTAACCACCTTAAACAAGCTTAACACCTTAAGAGAGGGTCTAAACACATTATAAAACATGTCTAATGGTACCAGAAGCCTAGGGAAAAGTCTCGGAGGTTTAGGTACGTGTTTGGAGATGTCGAGAGATTGGATTAGCATATGAGCTTGGCGTGGTTTGTCAGTAAACCGATTGAGGTATTTCTTTTATTTCTTTCCATTATGCTTCTTGATCCCAATCATTTGGACTGATGCACTATTGTACTCTACATGTCATGACTTTGTTATCATCTCTCATAATATGAGTTTGTAATCATGGCATTGATTGTTATTTAAATGGTGTTCATTGACTCTAAACCATGTGCTATGTCATTTCATGGTTGTTCAAAGTGTTAATAAAAAAGTATGCTATTAGGTGAATGACTTGTGGTGTTGTAAATCACATTTCTTTGTGTTCGTTTAAGCTATTCCAATATGGATTCCTTATTGTGTCACTTCTTGAGTTGTGAAAGTAGTTCTTGTATCTAGGACTACTATAGAAATAGGCCGCAGCACACAAGGTCACTAGATTTTCAGGGATGTCGGGATCTTACCTGTGATGTCCCTCCCCCGACCTAGGGTTGGGTCGCCAGGCCCAGACCACCTCCAAGGCCCAATAATCGAATCAGGCCAGAGCAAGCGGTCTGACACGCCTAAAACAACCCGCAGAATATCAAACTAGCGCATATTGATAAATACTTAAGGAATTAAATAAAGGAAAATCCATATGACGTATTATCAAACTATCGTTGTGTTTTCAAATCCTTACAACAACTTAAGTCATTCAAATACTATCAAGTCGTTTAAACTAAATAAGAGTAAGGTTCATTCTACACATAAGACTTATTTATGTACAACCCAAGTTCGATAATTTCAAAATCAAGTAAATAAATACTATCATTATAAGGCTCACATCAAAAGAGAAGGCTTCAAGCTATCGCCTCGTCTTTGTCTCAATCTAACGCCAATGTGTATGGTCCTGAGATGTCAGTGGGGTAAGTTAAAAGAACTAACAGAGCTCAGTAATGCGGAAAACCCACTCAACCAACAAATATGCAAGTAATACTTAATAAGCATGCGAGGCTAGCATGAATTGAAATTAAATAAAACATTTAAAACAAGGCTTCGCATGGATTTATAAAGCATTAATAAACCACGTCAAAAAGATTGATAAAGCATATTAAAATCAAAAATCATCATCATGCATGAGGTTCACGAAAGAGAGATACCATAGAAATTAGTAATACTATAAAGTTGTGGTCTCATTCAATGCATACTAGTTACTAGCCAGAATCCGTGACCGATTCACCTACCCTCGAAGTGATGGCAACCACTAGATGACACACATGCCTTATGTGCCCTCTCGTTAGTCCCATCAAACCAATGGTAAGCTCATCCAAGCCATCACCGAAGCATGTCCCTCTTCACAAAAGTACAAAAAAGGCAACTCCAACTCTTGTCCCTAAATGACACACTTATGAATTCAATTAGACAAGTAAAGCCCTTGGTGGCAAACTCCATAAACATCATGGGGCAATAAATAATAAAGCCCTCGGTGGCACCACAAACATCATAGGGCATTAGATAATACTTGCTAATAATGCCCTCGGTGGGAACTCCACAAACATCCTGGGGCAATAAATATCGTAAGAGGGGAAAATAAACCCGTTCACATTCCATGGATACGTAGATCCAAGCCAATAGCATGATGCAACCCATTCCCCAAGTCTCTAGTTAAAAACATGTCCTAGCAACTTAACTAATATCAAGCCATATTTGATAATTGAGCAAGCTCCTCACTTACCTCGACTCGCAGCGACGTCTATAACAAGTCCTGGTACGCTCGGGGCTCGATGAGAACATTCGCGCGACACTATACCACCATAATACATATCATCAGTGATTTTTTTTAAATTTAAATTAATTAAATCTTTCATTTATCGATAGTGGGTCCCACGGGTCCCCCGTCGCCTGATGCGAGGGTCGAGGGGTGGGACCCGGTCGATCTCCCTCAGAAATTGGGTATTGCCCCATTTGAAAGTGATTATTTTTGTTTATTTATAATACATATTTTTGTACTTTATTATATTGTATATATATATATATATATAATATATGTTGATAAATATATATATATAATGGTGTTGACCAAATCAGGGGCCGTTGGCTCCTGGTGTGTATGGTCGGCAGGGAAGGGGAACCCCTCCCTGACCACCGGTGGTGGTGCCCAACACCGACCGGCGCTGGGCGTCGATCGGCGCTATGCGCCGACCGGCGGCCCAAAGCCAAGGATGGCTAGGGGCGCAACAAACACCCCCCCGCTGCCCCACGACTGGACTCGCCATGAGGGTCGCTAGTGGCGGCGACGGTGAGGCCGGCCGGTCGATTCAGTATCCTTGTTGGTTACACAAATCACTAAATAAGGTGGTTTTCCACCATTGTTTTGTCGAGTTTAAGCTTAATATTCATTTAAAATAAGATTAAGAGGATTAGTGAGATGTATGCACCTCGATTTAGGGTTCTCCTTGAGTTAGATTTCCAACACCCCAATTTCCTTTTTCTCTCTTCGTAGTTATTTTTTTAATCAAAAAAAGGCCAGGGTTTCAAATTGATTTATATAGTAGGGTTAATTTGTGTAGGGTTTATAAAATTACTTAATTGCCCCTAGGGCATGTCTTTTGGGTTTTTGGGTTGTCATAACACCCCCAATTTTAAATAACTTTCGTCCTCGAAAGTAAAAGTAAAGTACATTCGTAGCCCAACACATATATTCGTAACAATTTCTTTTACAACCTTTTTTTACTGATGCAAATTCGCACCTGTGAAATTTACTTGTACCCGCGTGACATTAAATCTTACTCTTGACTCTAACTTCTCAATAGTATTATTTTCGTTTGACAGGCCGAAATTCATAAGGTCTGTCTCTTATAAGTCCCAATAGAGTCATTATACCTTAGCTACCTACCAAGTTCTTGTATGTTCACGCATTTCTGGGTATTCTATTAAAATCTCCACTGATGTCGCAACATGCACCCAAGTCATCAAACCAGCAAGTTGAGAGAGCTAACTCTTAGCTCTTATAGTTTATATAGAACTTCTCTCACTGAGAAATCAATGGTAGTTTAGCTCTTATATCATCTCTTGAGAATATATAACTCAAGTCTCGGGTTTTGTCATTAAGTACTTGTAACTCACTACGATCCAATTATTATAAGTTCATAATTCACCATTAACGTATCATTTTATTACTCGTGTGCGTTACTACTGTCGCACTTTTTATTTGTTCTTCGGATACTTCAAAATAAATGTACATGATTGTGTACTTAGTACTTAGACTAGTGTTAACTTGCACATCATGCCATTTCAATTTTTGAACCAAGGGTACCCCGACTTCCAAATTATACGCATTCACAAATTTTGCTTTCATCCGAAGAAATGCTCGAGTTTACTCCACCAACATAATCGGTTATGGTTTTAAACTCTTATATTATCACTAATTACGGTGTCACCTTTAAAATTTTTGTGTCTCTCACCACTTGTCAATATCCTTAACACTTGGTCGTCTGTGTACACCTATCGCTTTTCCATTTAGGTTGCATTTCAAATTCTCTTATTCCGTTCGGTTAGGATTCTCACTTTGAAATTTACACTAAATCCTAAGGCTCTTAAGTGCTAGCAAAACTTTGTTTAACAATTCATAAAGGTGCTAGATTTAGAAGATCTCACCTCCACCTAGATATACATGTTCAATAACTAGCTTAAGATATATTCTCATCCTTCCTAGTTATTGTATTGTTCATGTTACACAACATGAATCTTATTGGGAGTCGATCCTAAATTAGGATCCCCAATTTTAAATTGTCAACCTATCATTGGTTCGATCCTTCATCATTCTTAAAACTATCTAGTTTGGTAGTCTGGGTTCTTACAATAACGTTCACTCTTATCGAAAAATTTCGGGTTACTCTTCACAAGAAATTATTATGATTTCTCGTGACGTCACCATTTTGATTTGAGATTTTAAGTTCATGAACATGGTATTCCCATGCAAATCCTATGACTACGAAAAGCTATCGTAGTTAATGTTTTCTTTCTTGGATTCATAATGTTTTTTTTTCATACCACCTATTAACTTATTTGTTTCCCCATAGGTCGATCATATCTTAGGATCCCCAATTTTAATAATCGACTCATCATTGACTTAGGTTAGGTGACATTAGTTACATTATTTATTCATCGACATTATTTTCATTCAACTACCATTACAATCATGTTAGCTTCCACTTTGCCTCAATAGTCGTTAGTTCACGTGTTCATTACTGGACAATCATACCAACAATAGTCTTTTAGCTGGGTATCCCCAATTTTAATGATTCACCTATCATTGGATTTATTACGACATCATTTACATTGATGTACACCCTTCAAAGTGTACAAATTCCGAGTCATATAAAACATTTAGTGTTGAGGCATTTCTTACTTTTCTCAATTATGATACCGTCAGCACATACCTCACATTCATTTCAAAAATGATCTATCAAGTTTTGGTATCCCCAATTTTATGAGTCAACTCACTTCTAGTGAAATAAGAACAATTTATCATTGAGTCGGTTACCTTTGATTTATTTTATTTTAAACTCATGTCTTGAGTCATTTCAACCTTTACAAATCTTTACTTGGTAACATGATCCTCACTCATGACAATCTTATCAAATACATCCCTCGACTTGGGATCCTCAATTTCAATATTCACCTCATTGGTAGCTGGTTTAAATTTAACTTTCTTTTGTGCATGATCGATAAAAATTCGAGCAAAACCTGATTCTTTTATCAATAAGTAAACTTTGAATAGGGATTTTTTTTCCCAGAGTCTTGCATTTTCATCAAAAACCCTATTTCAAAATTTTAGTTAAACTCATTTTCATAGGAAAAATCTAAATCCATCATCGTGTTTTGAGTGACTGTAAATATCTTTTCAAATCAATTGGGTTAATGCGACTTAAAAATACATCATAACCACACAAATGTTTTTATTTCCACCATAAGATAATAACTTAGGTCCAAACCTATAATTAAGTCGAAACACTTTTCATACAACCCGAACTGGGTCTAACATTTCATAAGACCAATCATTCAAGAAATCTCAACCATGCTTATCGAATCAAAGTAAAACTGATTTTGTAAACACCGAAGTGAAGTTACGACAAGAAATCTTTGAAATACACATGAGTCTATTCACTTTATTTTTAAAACACCAAGAAATATAATTTGTTTTCTTTTAAACTTGGTTATGCTTTGAAATCTTGTAAAACAAATAGAGTTCTTCCTTAAAATTGATAAACATCAACTCGAAACACCAAATAATTATTGTCCATTATAGTCAAAGACTCATTTTTTGAGGAAAATAGATCGCATGTATTAATGAATGTCAAATCATAGTAATGACCAACTAGTCAAGTCATAGACCATTGATTCACATATTTAATTAAGAGTTAGACGTTTGAGAGTACATGTGTATTTCCTATCTCAAATTAAGTTTTCAAGTTTAGCTTCCTAGCCAAACTAACTTAATTTTGTTGTTTGAGACCAAAATTTATTTGTATCCTTACTAGGATTGATGATCTTCCTTTATAAACAAGACATCATGACTTTTAACTATTTAAATAAAGTCTCAAGTGTCAAATTTACTTCTTTGAAGTGTGACTACGTCACTACTTCCTTTTGCTTATGTAGCGTGGCGTTTCACTGCCCTTCCAAGTCTCATGATTCTTGTTTGAGTATTTTATTTGCTACACAACTATTAAATATAGGTGCATCACACTATGTAGTTCTCAATCAAAGCTTATTCGTTCTCACAATAGTCGTTGCAAATATCACTTGAAGCGCGTACGGGCTCCCTCCCAAGGAGTTCACTTCGATTTCCTTGGGTCATTCATTGTCATTCCCTCCACTGTCTCATGGAACTCAAGTTCCTTATCCGCTCGCGGATACCATCAGAGACAATTAGACTAATAGGGAACACAATTATCTATATATCTAACGATATATTCATATATACAGGCAACAAATAATCAACATAATAAATCTCTTGTCAGATTTCTTTTATTCCATCCCATCCTAAGATTTATCATTTATATATGTTAAGTTGACGTTGAACCAATATCCCATACCATAGATTCGTCTGACTTAAACTTGAAATTTAAATTTTAAAGGTTCTACAAACTTAGATTTCACTAACATAACATTTTTCCCTAGGTTCTAATACATATGCTCTGACACCAACTGTGACGACCCTCCCCCAATCTAAGGTCGGGTCACCCACCCCAGACCGCCTCCAAGGCCCAACAATCGAATCGGGCCCGAGAAAGCGGTCTTGCACGCCTAAAACAACCTACAGAATATTAAACTAGCGCATATGGATAAATACTTACGGAATTAAATAAAGGAAAATCCATATGACGTATTATCAAACTATCGTTGTGTTTTCAAATCCTTACAACAACTTAAGTCATACAAATACTATCAAGTCATTTAAACTAAATAAGAGTAAGGTTCATTCTACCCGGAAGACTTATTTATATACAACCCAAGTTCGATAATTTCAAAATCAAGTAAATAGATACTATCATTATAAGGCTCACATCAAAAGAGGAGGCTTCAAGTTATCGCCTCGCCCTTGTCTCAATCTAACGCCAATGTATATGGTCTTGAGATGTATGTGGGGTGATCTAAAAGAACCAACGGAGCTCAGTAATGTGGAAAACCTGCTCAACCATCAAATACGCAAGTAATACTTAATAAGCATGCAAGACTAACATGAATTGAAATTGAATAAAACATTTAAAACAGGGTTTCGCATGGATTTATAAAGCATTAATAAACTGCATCAACAAGATTAATAAAGCATATTAAAATCAAAACTCATCATCATGCATGAGGTTCACGAAAGAGAGATACCATAGAAATTAGTAATAATATAAAGTCATGGTCTCATTCAATGCATACTAGTTATTGGCCAGAATCGGGTGACCGATTCGCCTACCCTCGAAGTGATGGCAACCACTAGATGAGACACATGCCTTATGTGCCCTCTCGTTAGTCCCATCAAACCAATAGTAAGTTCATCCAAGTCGTCACCGAAGCATGTCCTTCTTCACAAAAGTACAAGAGAGGCAACTCCAACTCATGTCCCTAAATGATACACTTATGAATTCAATTAGACAAATAAAGCCCTCCGTGGCAAACTCCACAAACATCCTGGGGCATTAGATAATACTTGCTAATAATGCCCTCGGTGGGAACTCCACAAACATCCTGTGCAATGAATGTCATAAGAGGGGAAAATAAATGCACTCACATTCCATAGATACGTAGATCCAAGCCAATAACATGATGCACTATCTTAGTACAATGATACAATTATGAGTTTGTTGGAAATGTTGGGATAGTCCTATATCGACTACTTAGAAAGAAAAATAAGGCTTATAAGTGTGACGTAGACACTTTATTTTGCCTTAGCATTTTGAAGTGAACCCCACTTTTTCACTTGTAACCCATACATAAAATTAGTCATCACACTCTCCCCTTTGATTAAGACCTATTATAAAAATTGAACAAAGTCTCAAAAAGAATAATGCTTAAATTCATATGTAGATCGTAAAATGATTTTAAAAAAATCTAGCACAAACTTGACGGTTGGTAAAAACCAATCAGATAAGACAAAGTGAAAAACGGTCCATCAGTGGTAATTAGTTGTAGATTGAATAAAAACCATACAAGCTAATGATTAAAAAGGAGCTCCTCTATCCAAAAACCGTTTTTCCTTTTTGCAGGGAATTAAAGCATAGAATATTCAATAGGAAACAAAAGCAAATGACACACTAAGAAGCATATATACATGATGCAAGCTATATATGTATTTGTATTTATGTACGTCTATAGTCCTTAGTCACCATGATGCAAGCCATGTATTGTTTAGTTGCTTTGTGAGTCTCTTTTAACCGACACTCTGAAATTTGTTAATGAGTCCGTCCAACTTATGCTGCCCTTCTTCCTTCAATTACCTGCCTTATCCAGATGCTTTTTTGATTAATCCTTTTATATATGTTAAAGTATTTTAAAGTCTTATTCATTTAAGGTATACATAATGAATGCACTCCACAAAAAATATGTTCCAGAAGCAAAATGTTCCATTTATCCACTATCTTAGTACTTGAGTCAAGGGACTGAGGCAGGACATGCAAAGGTATAAATACTAATTTGTATCCTCATTTGGAAGTCTTGTAAGAGGGCATTTGAGAATAGTCAACAATATGTTTGATGAAGAAGAAAAAGCTGGGTTGGTTTCTTGGTTACTATTGTGCTTCAGACAGGGAATTTGAGGGGGCCTTTTTACACGGCATAAAGTATCATTTGGTCCCTGAAATTTCATGTTTTTGTTGATTTGTTCCTCAAACTTTTATCAGTTCACTTTTGGTCCCGAAATTTCATCTCCATCAATTTTTAGTCATTTTGTTAAGTTTGAAGAGAAACAAGTTACTAACAAAATGGTTTATAATCGATTTGTTAGCGAGTGTTGTCCTCTAAATTTAACAAAATGACCAAAAGTAGGGAAAAATGAAAGTTTATGGACCAAAAGTTAACTGATGAAAGTTTGAGGACCAAATTAACAAAAACTTGAAAGTTCAGGGACCAAATGATACTTTATGCCATGTAAAAAGGCCCCCTCAAATCCCCTGTCTAAAGCACAATACTAACCAAGAAACCAACCCAGCTTTTTCTTCTTCATCAAACATATTGTTGACTATTCTCAAATGCCCTCTTACAAGACTTCCAAATGAGGATACAAATTAGTTTTTATACCTTTGCATGTCCTGCCTCAGTCCCTTGACATGAAGTACTAAGATAGTGGATAATTGGAACATTTTGCTTCTGGAACATATTTTTTGTGGAGTGCATTCATTATGTATACCTTAAATGAATAAGACTTTAAAAACTGTTAATAATCCCTCTGAATAATCATACAAAATGTTGTGTATCTAATATACTGATTGAATTTGAAAGTTTAGAAATATGTATCCAAAGATATTGATTGACAGAAAAATCATGTTTAGATTGAGAAAATGAAAGAATGAGGGTGAGAGCAAGTTACTGGCGGTAGATTATCTTGTTTTGGTCATACTTTTAGGACAATGCCAAGAGAGATGGCTTGATGATGCCCAACAAAAATCCAAGTATAAAGCCAAAAACATGATAGCGATGAGTTCTTGTGTCTTTATAAAAATCACACATTATAGATTCAATAGTGCAACATTGAAGATAAAAAATCATAAAGAAATTGAGAGTACCTAAAGATGATTTGGTGGTGTTGCTCTTGAGGAGAACCAAAACGCTGATCAAATGAGTTTTGGTCTCCAAAAGAATCTAAAGATGTTCATGGCTGCTTCGAATTGGAGTGATCAGAACATAAGATCGATTTCAAAGAATTTGCATCCTAGATTCCCTAATTGGAATAAGACAGAGGGAGAGAGACGACACATACATGAATCCTTAATTCATGCGCTTTTCATCCATGCTTCAAAATCGTAGAAATTTATAGAGAATCAAATCCTCGAACCAGTGACCCAATCAAAGCGAACTAACAAACTTCTCTCTTCCCTAGAATAGCGAGCTTTTTGAATAGCGAGGGATCTTGAAAGCCCTACCAAAAGCTCTGTGAATACCTTTTTCTTTGATTACCGCCTACTGGAGTACATGATTACAAAATTCAATCGTCGAAGACTGCCAGAAGACATGATTCTATCTAGGTGATCGTTGATAGACTGACGAGGTCTGCTAATTTCCTACCAATAGCCGCACATTATACGTTTGATTAGCTAAGTATACTTGTTCTAGAGAGAGAAATTATCGGGCTGCACGGAGTACCATTGACTATCACGTTTGACAGAGATGATATGTATACATCTATGATGTGGCAGAGTATGCAGAAGTAGTATCGTATGCGCCTACAATTAAGCACGAAATTTCATCCTCACACTGATGAGCAGATTGAGAGATTGATTCAGGTCCTCGAAGATATGTTATGGGCTTTTGTATTGGAGTTTGGTGGATCTTGTAGGAGTACCTACCGTTGTGTAGCTTTTCTTACAACAACAATTATCAGACCAGTATTGAAATGACTCATTTTGAGGCTTTGTATGACAGACCCTATCGCTCGCCATCGTGTTATGTTGAGCCAGAGGATCGAGAGATTTTAGGGCTTGAAATTGTTGTTGAACACACGGAGAAGGTCAAACTGATCCGTCAAAGACTCAAGGGTGCACAGGAAAGGCAGAACAAGTACGTAGAAAAGTATAATAATGATCTCACATACACCGAGGGAACATATTTCTATTTAACGGTTTCCCCTTGGAAGGGTTTTCAGAGATTAGGGTTGAAAGGCAAGCTTCCACCGAGATTTATCGAGCCTTCCATGATTAAGAGACGGGTCAGGAAAGTTGCATATGAGCTTGAGTTGTCTCCACAGATGTCAGAGATTTATCTAATCTTTCATATTTCAATGATTCGATTAGTTGAGTCAATAGCAGGTGTTCGTCCGACTGTGGATTTAAGTCAAATGGACCTGAGCGATGATATTTTATAAGGAGCAGCCTATTCAGATCCTGAATCAGAAAGTACAACAGTTAAGGAACAAGTTTTTCCCAAAGGTTCTCGTCAGGTGGCAGTTCCAAGATGATACGGAACTCACTTGAGAGTCGAAAGAATATATGATGGACAGGTTTCCGTACCTCTTCGAGTCATGCATTAATCCTAACCTAAATCTTAATTTCGAGGACAAAATTCTCATTAGTTGGGAAGACTTGTCACGACCCAAATTTCTAATCTCATTTATTATCCTTAATCATGATTACGACCCGTCACATGGGACTCGCACCGTGATACGTGCACTGACCAATGCAAGATGGCCGATGTATATGTTAGATTTGTTGTGGTGTAGCCTAGTGTATTGTATATGTGTATATTATTAAGTCACTCCTACTTGTGTATTGGTGTTGAGACATGAGTGGGGACTCGGCTCGAGATGCGTGCCGATGTGGGACCGTGGTAGAAAGTGATGTGCTAAGTTGGTTTAAGCTTAGTGTAGCTTAAATAGTAGAATTAATATGGCTATAGTTGATTTTATATTAAATGTAACCTAAGTTAGGAAAATAAAACGATAGCTATATGATGTTCATCGAGATACATAAGGACACATCAAAATACCAATAGAGTATGAATTGTTATTAGTTAGGTAGAGTTAGTGAGAGTTAGTGGAATTTTGTCAAGATGTAGGCCATTAGATTAGTCTCGAGATACGTGTGTACATAAAGATTAATGGTTATTAATCAACCTTATATTTATATATAAGATTGGATAGATCAACCTATGCGATTCATTTCATTTCCATAATTTGGAAGCTAAGAAAGTTGGAGAAGAAGAAATGAAAAGAATTGAGTAGGGTTTTGAGTGAAAGATTCAGGGAGATTAAGCAGTGTTGGAGCTCAAATCAAAGTGTCAGCAACCTTAGGTACACATTTCCTATTTCAAGTTAAAACCAGTTTCTGGTTTTGGCCATTTTCAGAGGGTAGATGTTGCAATTGGTTTATATATTTGGATTTCACATTTAAAGGCCGACGATCCAGCTATTAAGAAGTTCTTAATTTTGTTTTGAAAAAAAAAAAAAAAGATATTAATTTTTGAAGTTGTAAGACCAAAATTGAAATCCTACATGTTGTATTATGAACCAGCCTATATAATTTGGTCATAACTTGCTCATTGTAAATCGAAATGAACCCAATTTGATGGCATTTGAAAGCTAACTCAAAGGGGAACAATTTCGCCCTACTAGAAATTTTGTAATTCGAATGTTTTCATGACCAAAGGTGATCTACAAATAGGTGATTGAATGCATTATGAGATTTTTTAAACTAAAATTTTAAAAGACATAATTCCCTAATTACTTATCCAAATGAGCTTATCTTTTAGTATGTTATTTGGTATGTTAGCTCCCTTATGACAAAAAATAACAAATTTTGAAACTATTGATTGGGAGAAACAAATTTTCTAAGTCTGCTAGTCGGATTAGGTTCCAATTTAAGCTATTTTTGGTAGAATTACAATCTCTTTCATTTTAAATCATAATTTTGCAAACCAAAACTTTTCAGAAAGCTAAGATAGAGATCAAGAACTTTGTGCTAAGGGAAAATTTTGAGATTTGGTCAATTTCATGCCTAAAATTGCGCTGTAATATAGGATTAAAATTTTAATGTTGTTTAGTCTTAAGAGGTTGTTTTAGGTTAAGGTTCCTAACTCATTTGACCTGACATAAACCCAATTTATTTGAATTAATTTGATATCAAGAAACTAGGGAAGAGTCTCAAGGGTTCGGATACCAAATTTGGGATATTGGGATGCCGATAAAGCTAGGACTTTACATTGCTTGATGTGAGTATACCCATTGATTGTTTTATTTGCATTTCATGTCCACTTTATGCTTGTTTGTTATAGTTTATATTGACTATGTCCAGCGTTGTACTCTCATATCATGAACTTATTTGACACTCTTCATTTGTTGAGATTAACTTTTTTAAATACCCCAATCCTAATTAAGGAATTGTTTGGCCTGAAACCCTAATTAAGCCTGGGGACACCGACCAGACTTAACTAGACCCAACAGCCTCACCTTCAACACCTGATAAAGGCAATTGTATAGACTAAGAAGGTAACGTAGCAGCTTCCTTCAGGGCTGACTTTCCAAGCCCCGCTCACCGAGCGATAAGGGCCCCTCTCTGATAAAGGGCTTCTCAAAAAAAGCCATGAAGAAGGCATTCGAAAAGCTGACTGCTAACTAATAAACATTCTGGGGAATGTTTGCCGGGAAAAGATGAATAGGTAGGAAATGGGGGCTAGGGTGGGGGTATGCCGCTCTGCTGAATATCGACAATAAAACAAATTATAAACGCAGCGGAAATCTAAAACTTTTTTTTTGCGATATAATACACGATATATAAAGCCGATTAAAAAACTGAATAAACTTCAGTTATATAAAACCTCTCAACCCTTGTGATAATTCGAAACTGTAATTCAATACAAATATTTAAACAAAGGAAAAATCATTACATCGGAGAGAAGATCAAGACTCAATAAACATTCTATATCCAATAGTTGTAGTGCTCGTCGATATTCCTAAAATGTTAATTGGGATGAGCGCTCCAATTTGCCTTGTAAGTTTGGATTCACAGAACTATCAACAATCCATATAATAATCAAGAATGAAGTGCAGTAACAATATGAACCAATCATATTTAAACAAAATATTAAAATATATATAAACAATACATAATAAAATGCAAGTCATTTGGTTTCATAGCCCATGTATATACAAAGATGTAGTTGCTCAATGCGGAGGTGGTCGATTGCCCATTCTAATAGACTCCATTAGTCAATGTTACAACTATAACAAGACTACCAGCATCTCATGTTATCCTGGTTCTGATCCTAAACCACTAAATGTTGTTTTCATGCACCAGTGACCCATCTTAACTTGGCGCATAGTGAGCTTTATAGTGATCGCGTGGCCTATCGCGACAGAAGCACGATTCCCACGGAGGCTGCGTGTCATGCGCATGTAGGGTGTGGTGTACTGGACACTGTACAATAACCTCGCGTTATAAGCACGATAGTAAGCAACTACATTACCGAGCATGAAGGTAATGAGTTGGAACACCACCAAAGACAATCCAATCCACAGAGTATTAGTACGTACAAGTCATGACCCACATCAATGTATATACACAGCTCCCATGTACCAGTTCATAAACTAAATGAACTAAATATACTACATAACCAAGCAAAGTTGATAATCAAACGTATCCATACTTAACTCTGTTAGATTTCGTTTCTATTTTTTTACTTTTTCGATTACTCGACATTTCTCGGTGTTCGAGAACCATCATCATCGTCCCTCTATCACCTCAGTCTCAATCTCTCTCACTCTCTTTCTCCCTCTGTTTCAACTCTCCCCCTCTCTCGCGGTTTTGAAACGAATTGGGATGTGGTTCTGTTGCGTTGGGGATAAATGTTAGATTTTCTCGAGATTCGTATCATACGAATATCGAGGGAGATCTAATGGTTCCATTCTTTTCAATTATGTGTTGATTTTTCTCGAAATGCGTGTTGTGTATCTTGAGATCGATCTTGATGGTTATTGACGAATCCACCCTTCTTGACCGACTTTTGTTTAATTAAAACAAATATTTCTTGAGATTCGCACGTACGAGTCTTGGGGGCAATCCAAGAGTACATGAACCAAAGCGACACTTTCATATCACATATCCATTGATCTTTTTCGATTCAGAGTTACACGCATCTCGAGGCAAGTGCAATCTCTACAAAATCACAATGTCAACATTTTCCTTCTCTTCAATGCTCACGCTACGCGTATCACGAGGCAAATCTAATGGTTTAAACAAATTAAACCAAACTATGGGTTATATATACACCTATGTATTATCTCACTTAAAAATTCACCACGCACACTAATGACCACCCTCGGGCGTGCACACTATTGTATGTCCCACGCGTGTTCCCCACGACCCCACATGTCATTAGGCGCCTATCAATTTATTATTTTTATTTATTTTTAATATATATTTATATATATACAAATATATATAAATATATAGGCCAATATTCATACGTCTATAATCTCGCCGTGCACGCCAATGAGTACACTCAGGCATGCACATTGCTTCCATATCTCCCCGTGTGATCCCCCACAATTCGCAAATGTCACATTAGGCGTACTGTCAATTTTATTTAGCATTTATTTTCCAACTATAGATTTATATTAATTCACATTAATCACCTATATTTACATTAATTATTTCTCACACCAATCAAACACAATACATCACAACAATCACACTTACCCGCTAAAGAATTCACACAGTAACATTTATTTCTTCCAATAATTACCACATTCCAAATCACAAGCTCGAAAATTATATTCTCTAGAACTAAGATTAGCTACAGATATATTGTGTTAAGATTGAGAAATGTCCCTCCTAGTTTTTTATACATATCTTCCCCTTTGGGAAGCAAACTTTCGGTTCCTCACTAATTTTAATTTTTCATAAATTCTCAACTCTTTCTACACACATATATCTTGCTCACTATTCCACAAGAATTTAATCCTTCGTAAGTTCTTGTGCAGGAAATCTCATTCATATATGACAAGAATAATATAACCCTTCAGGTTAATTACAATCAGCTTACACTTGCTAATATATCTCATATTTCTTTATAAGATTGACACCGTCAACTTTCATTTCAGGTCATCAACAATTCATTTTTATCACAATGATTTTGGATTTCGCTTGAATGAATTTTTTTTAAGAGAAACCCACCCCTAACATTCTTGCCTCACCTCCATAATTTCAGTTCCAAGAACTTTCTTTGCATGCTCAATATTATGATATGAGATTATCATACAATATACTAACAACTAGTAGTCAAACCTTTATTGGATAATCTCAATCAATTTCTCCATTAAATCACCACTCAATCAATCATCATTAACTCAACTCTAATATGAGCTCTAAAGAGCAGACTTGTAATTACTAATCAAGACAACTCAGCTGATGATATGCCTGCGCAGGACTTCAATTAATCACCAGTACACATCTCACTTTAGAGATATTAATAAGTAGCTTTTATCGTAACTACGTCCACTGTCATTTTCTTTTGTAAGGCATTATCAATACAATCACCTTTAATGAGTGACATTTCAAATTGAATTTCTAATATTAAGAAATCCAGGTTTACTATCTCGCCTTCCATTTCTTTTACCCTGATAATTACATTCTTCAAACCTCTATAGTTTGAAACTTAATACTTAACTTCACACAAATCCACTAGTTTTTATACTTCTAGGTTTTCTTTTAATAATTCTTCTAAAATTCTTAACAACCTTTCCTCTTATTTACAAGTGACGTCTTTCATATTTGATACAACTACCAAAATAGTTATCTCAAGATTATCAATCCCCAATAGTTCTTCTAAAATGTTTTGAACTGCATATATAGATAGAAATATAGGCTACAATTTTGCTTAATTGTGTCAACACACATTCTTACCTCAATAAGAACTCTTAGGATGAACTCTAACTTCTTCCATAATTCAGGTACAATCAAGCAAACATTGTAGTCAAACTATACTTTAACTTTTCTTCATGGCATCCTTGTATCTATTTTTAACTTATACCAATCTCATACTTAACTTAATTGAATAAATTACACGATGATATTAAAGATCGCTAGATCAATCGTCTGTATTATTCAATTATTTCAAGATTACTTTAGTCTTTTGCCTATGTGTTGAATAGATGACAATCCCAAATTGTCTCAGTCACAGCCAAATCCGTCGATTTGCAGTTAATATTCGATACAATTACAAGTAATTTATCTTTGAAATTTAGTACTTGCACTTGCAAACTCTTGTATCTACAAATTTATCATCACGACTTGTAATACTTTATGGTAATGCTCGTGCACCTCCTAAGCTTCAAATATTTCATAATGTTATCAATAACACAATAACAACTTGGATAAGATAAAGTATAAAAACTTTACGCCTTTCCTTAATGAACATAGCATGTGTTCTAGTAAGTTCTAATGGATTCCGCCATCAACTTAAAGTGATTCAGCAATCATCTGAGGTCATCTTTATATATCCTTAACTCTTATCATATTACGACGACAACCATATCTCAGCTAACTTTAAGGACAATTGGTTTCATCTTATTATCATAATGAGTTGTCAATCATAGGTAATGATTATTCATTCTCATTATCGTATATTATTATTTGAACTCCTCAAATCTTTAAATTTCATCAACCACTTATTCTCCCCAACTTAGACTATACCACTCTAAATGATCAGACTAGGATATCTTACCAGCTCAGTATTATGTTCTGGATTGAACCCGTAACGACCGAAAATTTACTAATAGTAAATTAGTCCCAAATTAGGGTTATTGACTCGTGAAGTGACCGAGAGTGGGTACATGGTCCGAATACTCAGTGTGATGACTGAGTAATATAGTATTTTTGAGTGATGGATGCCTAGTGTAATATATATACGTAGACTACTAAGTCACTCCTACTGGTATATAGATGTCGAGACATGAGTTAAGACACACCTCGAGATGCGTGCCGACATGAGACCGGGGTAGAGAGTGATGTGGTAAATTAATTTAAACTTAGTGTAGCTAAAATAGTAGTATTAATGTGGCTATAGTTTGATTTACATTAATGTAACCTAAGTTAGCAAGTTAAAACATTAGGCATTGATATTCATCGAGATACGTGTTGACACATGAAGAGAACAATTGAGTTTCATTTGGTGTTAATTGGTTGGAGATAGTGGAGTTAGTGGGAAATGTTTCAATATGTAGGCCAATAGATAAGTCTCGGGATACGTATGTACATAAAGATCAATGACTAATAATCAATCATATTTATACATATAAGATTGAAATGATCAACTCTTGCAACCATTTCATTCTCATTTCAAAAGTTAGGAGTTAAGAAAAGTTGCTAGAGAAGAAGAACCAGAGAAGAAGATCAACAACTATAGAGGAATTCTTTTGGGTTTAGGAGGTACTAGGTAATTCTATGTACACTTGTAAATTGGTTTAATTTGATGAATTATGATAAATATAATGTATGGCGGACCTTGTGGTTTTAATGGGTGTGGTAGATGAGAAAGGAGATCGTAAGGTGTTGGAGAGGTCTACGTGTGGAGAGAACTCAGTGTTCTAAGTGCAGAATTCTGAGTTTTCATGTATATAGTGCGCAGGATGAGCTAGCAAGCGCGCTACCTGTGAATAGCGTACTAACCAAGTTGACTAACCCGCTAATAAGGTCATTAGCACGCTAGACAAGTCGCCCAACGCCCTAGGTGCTCTAACAACACAAAATCTGAAGTTTTCTTAACTAGAACTTAAACACCTTAAACAGGTATAACACCCTAACTGAGGGTCTAAACACGTTATAAAACATGTCTAATGGAATCAGGAGCCTAGGGAAGAGTCTCGGAGGTTCAGGTACATGTTCCGAGGTGTTAAGAGATCAGATTAGCATAGGAGCTTGGCGTGGTTCGTAAGTAAACTAATTGAGATATTTATTTATATTTTTCTCCATTATGCTTCTTGTTTATAGTCATTTGGATTGATGTGTTTTTGTACTTTAGATGCCATGACTTTATTGTCATCTCTCATTTCATGAGTGTATTATCATGACATTGGTTGTCGTTTAAATGATATTCATTGACTCTTAGTCAGGTGTTATGTCATGTTTGATTATTGGTGTACTTAGTCAAATGAAAAGCAAAATATTAGGTGAATGAATTATGATGTTGTAAACCATATTTCTTTGTGTTCGCTTGAGCTATTCTATATTGGAGTTCTTATTATGTTACTTCTTGAGTTGTGAAAATAGCTCTTGTATCTAGGACCATTATTGATATGGGTGCGACACACGGGGTCACTAAATTCTCGAGGTTGTCGAGATCTCACCTCCAAGTTGAACGACATCACAGGGTATGAGACCCGGAGTTGTTTGCAAGTAAATATATAACTGAGTAATTATGGAGGCATAGAGCTCAGCTCCGACCTTCAATGGATATGTAGAGCACAGCTCCATCCTGAGATAGTGGAATAGAGTTGATGTGATATAATTTCATAGTCAACCGGCCGTAGATCATTACTACTTTGTTGAGTGTCAGTTTCATATTGTTTAACTGAAGTATCTTGTAGCATGAATCTTGTTCAGCTTTCTTTGTTATTGCTATGCTTTTAGATACTTGTTGTATATTTTGAAATGTGGATAAATGTCTCTCAGTGTTACTTTCTACATTACTATACTCACCGTCCTTTTTATGATGGTAGGTGCAGATATCTTGAGTAGCAGACTAGGGAAGGAGAGGATCGACGAGTAGTTTTGAGCCATTGATGGATAATTCTTGCTACTTTTGTAGGTGATCATTTTGGGTATCTATTACTTACGTATTTTTTGTATAACTTTGGGTTGTAAATTGGGTTGAGAGACTAGACTTCCCCACTGTTTCATGTATTACTTTTGGATGTTATTATATGATCGTCTATTTACCTAGTTTCCATAATAGGTATTTATAAATGCTTCCGCTAATTTTATCAAGTCTTTCGCTGATAATTAAGGTAATGATAATGATATCTTAATTAACTCGATGAAAATAAATTGAATAGTAACTATGTTGATTATGTGTAACGAGGTGAATAAAATGAAAAAGTTCGACTAATGATGGGATTAGGCCAGGTGATACCCGATTTGGGGAACTGAGCTATCACATAACCATCTTCAAACTTTCTCGGTTTTGAATTCTCAACTAGTCTCAATACTAGTATTAGATCTCATCTCAAAGTTGTTTACCATCTTTGAGTTCCACTAAAAGTCATTCAATATTTCATTACTTCATAGTTTCCATTCTCCTAATAATGTCTCAAGGCCAAGATCCAATAGATACTTCTTCGCTAACTATTATTATTCTAATAATATCAGTGAGACCAAATACCACTGAAAATAGTTACTCGAAGAATGAATTTGATTTCAACTTTGTAAGTTTTTTTTCTTATGTCTTTTCTTTTTCAAGTTCCTTGATGTTTTGACTCTCTTGAGCTCTTACTTTCAATGCTTCCTCATATTCGGAGAAATCGATGGACTTCAACCATCTTATTATTATTCAGGAAAGACATAACACTTATATTTACCACTTAGATATAATAAAACATAGCAAATAACATAACTCAGTCTTTTATCTTTTGGTTACCCCCAAAAATCACGATAAAACAATTTATTACGTACTAAGGTTCTTCGTAACTCGAGACAAGTCTCAGAGTTAGTAAACTTAGGTTATAGTATCAAGGTATATCAGAGCCAAGAACCTTAAACTTCAATACCAAACTGTATCTAAGTTATTTCTTATTTCAAAACTCATTCAAAAATAATAAAACTTAGGCTCTAATACCAACTTTAATGACCCAAATCCTAATTAAGTAATCGTTTTGTCTGAAACCCTAATTAAGCCTGGGTACACCAGCCAGACTTAACTAGAGCCAGCAGCCTCACCTTCAACACCTGATAAACACAATTGTATATCGAATTATAAACACAACGAAAATTTAAAATATTTTTTGCGATATAATACACGATATATAAAGCCGATTCAAAAATGGAATAAACCTCAGTTATACAAAACCTCATAACCCTTGTGATAATTCAAAACTATAATTCAATACAAATATATTGACAAGGGAAGAATCATTACATCAAAAAATAAAGACTCTTAAACCTTCTTTGTCCAATAGTAGTAGCGCTTGTCGATATTTCTGAAATGTTAAGTTGGATGAGCGCTCCAACTTGCTCAGTAAGTAAGGATTCACGGAACTATCAACAATCCATATAATAATCAAGAATGAAATGCAATAACAATATGAACCAATCATATTTAAATATTGTATTAAAATTTATATAAAAGATACATAACAAAATGCAAGTCATTTGGTTTCATATCCCAAGTTTATACAAAGATGTAGTTGCTCAATAAAAGGGTGGCTGATTACCCATTTTAACATAGTCCACTAGTCAATGTCATGGGCGTAACAAGACTACCAGCATCTCATGTTATCCTCGTTTTGATCCTAAACCACTAAATGTTGTTTTCATGCACCAGTGACCCATTTCAATTTGGCGTATAGTGAGTTTTATAGTGATCGCATGGCCAATCACGACACAAGCACGATTTCCACGGAGGTAAGTAACTACATTACTGAGCATGAAAGTAATGAGTTGGAACACACCAAAGACAGTATAGTCCACACAGTATTAGTGGGTACGACAAGTCAAGAACCACATAAATGTATATATACAGCTCCCATATACCAGTCCATATACTAAATGAACTAAATATACTACATAGCCAGATAAAGTTGATAATCAAATGAATCCATACTTACCTCGGTTAGGTTCCGTTTCCAATTTTCTAACTTTTTCGATTACTTGACATTTCTCGATATTCGAGAACCATCATCATTGTCTTTCTATCACCTCGGTCTCAATCTCTCTCACTACCTTTCTCCCTCGGTTTTGACTCTGTCCCTCTCTCGCGGTTTCATAACGAATTGGGACGTGTTTATGTTGTGTTATGGATAAATATTAAGTTTTCTCGAGATTCGTATCGTACAAATCTCGAGGTAGATCTAATGGTTTCATTCTTTTCAATTATGTTTTGTTATTTTTTTAGATACGTTTTGCGTATCTCGAGATCGATCTTAATGATTATTGATGAATCTATCCCTCTTGACATATTTATATTTGATTAAAACAAACATTTCTCAATATTCGTACGTAGAACTAAAGTGACACTTTCATCTCTCATATACATTGATCTTTTTTCGAGATATAGTTATATGCATCTCGAGGCAGGTGCATTCTTTACAAACAACATCAACACTTTTCTTCTCCTCCAAGCTCACGCTACACGTATCTCGAGGCAAATTCAATGCTTTAAACAAATTAAGCCACACTATAGGTCACATGTGTATATATATATATATGTTGGGGCATGTGCCCTTGGTCAATCTACAAGCATTGTTTATCTTCTAATTTTAGTTAATAAAATTGAGGTTTTCATTTGTTGTTTTATTATAAGTGATTGCATGTTTACCTTATAATAAGATCCAAGGGTATTTGTCAAAATATCCTAAATGTCCATAGTCGGTCATTATACTGGGAACTATAATGAATTAAAATTAGTGTGAATCTTGATTGATGGTCATATGATGATCATGCGTATAAGGATACGAATCGAGATCATGAGTACTTGTTAGGAAATAAGATACTGGGTCGACTCGCTATGAGAACACTACATAGATTAAGTCATTAATGTTACTTATGATAGGTATATCATTTAGTCCTTCGACTTAAGATTATCATAGATTTCAATATTAGGAGCATGGTAATTTAACACAATCAAACATTGTCTTTAACCGGATGATTATAAAGATTGTGATTGATAACCATGTGAATAATATGTGAAGGTGTGCAATCAAGATAGAATTTGTTATTCTCGTATAGAGAAAGATATCAGTGGATCCCTCGATATGATAGACTGATAATGACTAAGTCCATATGAATTGATATGATCAATGTCACTTAGATGTTTTTTGTTTACCTAAATATCGAGACTAGTACGATTGAACATTAAAGGTGACTTTTCATGCCTTATGTTTAATCAAAGGATATCGCATGATAAAATGATATGATACATGTTATTCATTAGGTTGTATGGATTTTGATATTCATGTTACTTGGGTAGTCAGAGTGCCTTGCTAGAGACCGCTTATGACTTATGGACCAAAATAGTTTTGGTTCATTGGCAATCGTATGAACCTATTGGGTCGCACACAAAGAATGGCTTTGCGCAATTTCAATTGGTCCAGAGTAATAAATTTTATATGATAAAATTCATGACATAAAAGCCCTTACAATTTTTTATATGATTACTTATTAATAGGGGCATATGTGTAATTTGTTTAAATTGTCTAAATACAATAGTTGTATTATAAATAGGATTTTAAGTATGGGCTTATCTACATATATAAATAGAGGTCGGAACCCTAAAATGAAATTAGATTTCGTTTTTCCTATTTTCGAGTTCTCTGGATTTTAGGAGAGAAAGAAAAACATTTTCTATCTCACTTGGGGCAACCACTCCAAATTGTGTTCGCCATTTGTGTGTAGATTTCTAATAGAGGACGAGCGCTTGAACATCTTATAGATCGAACAATCAGATAAGGAAAACACAGATTAAGGTATGGTTTTACTTTTGTAGATCTAGTTTAATGAAACTTATTTTCAATCCTGTTGGAGTTTTTCAAAATTGTTTTGAATATATCGCTGCGTATGAACCCCAAAACCTAACAGTGGCATCAGAGCAATAGGCTCGGTTTTATTAAACGTTTGCTTTTGTCCTTTGATATATATATGATATATGAATGAAAACATGATCTCGATTAATGTATATATATGATGTGCATATATGTTATGTGATAATTGTTACTAATAATTGATTTTAAAGCATGTTGTTAATTCATGTATTTGATACATACGCATGATTCGAATCAATGATAGAATTCATGTTTAGAATATTTTGATTAATATATATTTTAATATTGAATGATGTGAATTTTATATGTTCACATTGTAGAAGTCATGTTTAGGTTAATGTGATTCTTTTGTTAAATACATATTCATTTTTGTTCAATAATTATGTATGTCTCCATGATAGAAATCATGATTTTTGGCTAATATGATTAATTTTATATGATTCTAATGTTAAATGCATGACTAATATTTCGTTTTTTTATTGAATTACTTGTTTCGTATAAATAAGAATCGAAATTGATTTTGATCATATATCTCATTATGGTTACCTATTAGATATGAGATAAATTTGTAATCGTATAAGAATTACAAAACTTATAAGACATGTGAGATATATAACAAATTCTAATTGGATAAGGATTGAAAGTATCTTAAGTTCTAATTGGATTAGGATAATATATTAAGTTAGTGGTGGGCTCAAGTTAATTAAAAACGTTTTAATTAATATTTTTGGAATTAAAATAAGGGGCAGTTTTGGTCAATTGGATTGATTAAGAGTTTGAATATTTTGAGATATGGTTACGTGTATCTCATGAAACATTAAGGTGAATCTTTTGAGATGTTTCGGACATTTCAGAACGAAATGCAAAATCAACTTGGTAAAACTATTAAAGCACTACGGTTAGATCGAGACGATGAATATTTGAGTCAAGAGTTTGATGATCATCTTAAAAACTTTGGGATTGTCTCACAATTAACTCCTCCAGCAACTCGACAATGGAATGATGTTTTTGAGATGAGAACATACCTTATTGGATATGGTACGATCTATGATGAGTCATGCAGATCTTCCTATTTTCTGTTTGGGTTATGCTTTAGAAACTGTTGCGTTTACACTGAATCGTGTTCTTTCTAAAGCGGTTGATAAAACATCATATGAGATGTCGTTTGGGAAAATACCAAATTTGTTTTTCCTTAAGATTTGGGGCTGTGAGGTTTTCATACGACGACAAATCTCAAAAAAACTATCAGCCAGATCTACCAAGTGTGTATTTGTAGGTTACCCTAAAGAAACTAGTGGATACTACTTTATAATCTCACTAAGAACAAAGTGTTTGTTGCTCGAAATGGTGTCTTTATTGAAATAGGTTTATTTCAAAAGATAACAATGAGAATAAAGTAAGTCTTGAAGAAGTTCAAGAACCACAAATAAACACTCAACCGCCAGTGGTAGATCAACAAAGTCTTGAACTAGTTAAACCCCCACAGGCATCACAAGGCCCGCGTAGGTCTGATAAGGTAAGACATCAGCCTGAAAGATTCAAATTTCTTATTACTGATAATAGTGAAGTGTTGCTTATGGATCAAAATGAGTATACTACTTATGAGGAAATTGTGTCTAGCCCTGATGCAAATAAATGGCTTAATGCCATGAATTCTGAGATGCAATTCATATATAATAACCAAGTTTGGAACTTGGTTGATTTACCTGAAGGTGGTAACACCATTGGATGTAAATGAGTTTTTAAGAAGAAAACCGACATGGATGGCAATGTGCATACTTATAAAGCACAACTAGAAGCAAAAGGTTTCATATAGACTTTTAGTGTTGATTATGATGAGACTTATTCTCCTGTAGCCAAGTTTAAATCCATTAGAATTCTAATTGCCATAGCCGCATATTATGACTTTGAGATATCGCAAATGGATGTCAAAATAGCTTTCCTAAATGGAAAGTTACTTGAGGACATGTATATGATACAACTTGAAGGCTTTGTTCATCTTGAGAATTCTTGGAAGGTGTACAAGCTTCAAAGATCCATTTATGGATTAAAGCAAGCTTCTCAGAGTTGGGATTTTCGTTTTGATCAAGCAATTAAGGAATTTGGTTTCATTAAAAATGAAGACGAGCTTCGTGTAAACAAAAAGATTTGTGGGAGCATGGTTATTTTTCAGTAATATATGTCGATGATATATTACTCATTGAAAATGACATCCCAACCTTGTTAACTGTCAAGTCTTGGTTAGGGAAGTATTTTTTAATGAAGGATTTAGGAGATGCAACCTACATCCTTGGGATTAAGATCTATAGGGATAGATCTGATAGGCAGATCGGTCTAAGTCAGAGTGCTTATATTGACAAAGTACTAAATAGATTCAGTATGCAAGACTCTAAAAGAGGGTCGTTGCCAATGTCTCATGGTATAAGTCTAAAAAAGACTCAATGTCCTAAGACTAATGATGAGCGAGAACGCATGAATAGAATTCCATGTGCATCAGCTATTGGATATATTATGTATGTCATGTTATGCACTAGACCTGATGTATCATATGCTTCGAGCGCAACAAGTAGATATCAGTTTGATCACGTTGAGAGTCACTGGATAGCAGTAAAGAACATTCTTAAACGCTTGAAAAGAACTAAAAAAGTGTTCTTAGTATATGGAAGTTTAGAAGAATAGCTTGTTGTAAATGGTTACACAGATGCAAGTTTTCAAACTGATATAGATGACTTCAGATCGCAGTCAAGGTATGCGTTTCCTTTGAATGGAGGCACAGTGAGCTGAGAAAGTTCAAAGCAAGAAACTATGACAGATTCTACAACTGAAATTGTGTACATTGCAGTGTTCGATGCAGCTAAGGATGCAGTTTGGATAAAAAAGTTCATCTTTAACTTGGTGTGGTTTGGAGTATAGCTTACCCCATTTGCTTGTAATGTGACAACAACAAGGTGATAGCATAGGCCAAGGAACCAAGATCGCACCACCGATCTAAACATATACTTAGACAATTTCATCTCATTCAAGAAATCATTGAGATGGGAGACATGAAGATTTGCAAAGTTCCTACAGAAGACAACGTTGCAGATCATTTGACGAAAGCTCTTCCACAAACGAAACATGATGGTCATTTTAGGTCATTAGGGATTAGGTCCATGAATGATTGGCCTTAGTGCAAGTGGGAGATATTGGGGCATGTGCCCTAAGTCAATCTACAAACATTATTTATCTTAAGATTTTAGTTAATAAAATTAAGGTTTTCATTTGTTGTTTTATTATAAGTGATTGCATGTTTACCTTATAGTAAGATCTAAGGGTATTTGTTAAAATATCCTAAATGTTCCCATTCGGTCATTATACATTGGAACTATAATGAATTAAGACTGGTATGAATCTTGATTGATGGTCATGTGATGATCATGTGTATAGGGATATGAATCAAGATCATGAATACTTGTTAGGGAATAATGTACTGGACGGACCTACTATAAGAGCACCACATAGATTAAGTCATAGGTGTTACTCATGATAGGTATATCATTTAGTCTTTCAACTTGAGATTACCATAGGCTTCAATTTTATGAGCATGGTAATTCAACACAATAAAACATTGTCTTCAACTGGACGATTATTAAGATTGTGATTGGTTACCATGTGAATAATATATGAATGTGTGTAATCAAGATAAAATTTGTCATTTCTCGTACAGAGAGAGATATCAGGGGATCCCTCGATATGATAGACTTATAATGATAAAGTATATGTGAATTGATATGATTAATGTCACTTGGATGTTTTCAGTTTACCTAAAGATCAAGACTAGTACGATTGAACATTAGGGTGACTTTTCATGCCTTATGTTTAATCAAATGATATTGCATGATATAAGAATATGACATATGTTATTCATTAGGTTGTATTGATTTCGATATTCATGCTACTTGAGTAGTCATAGTGCCTTACTAGAGACCGCTTATGACTTGTGTACTAAAATGGTTTTGGTTCACTGCCAACGTCGCATTAACCTATTGGGTCGCACACAAAGAATGGCTTTGTGCAACTTCAATTAGTCCAGAGTAATGAATTTTATATGATAAAATTCATCACATAAAAACCCTTACAATTTGTTATATGACTACTTATTAAAATGGGCGTATGTGTAATTTGCTTAAATTGCCTAAATATAATAGTTGTATTACACATATGATTATAAATGAGGGCTTATCTATACATATAAATAGAGGTTGAAACCTTAAAACGAGAATATATTTTCGTTTTTGCTATTTTCGAGTTCTCTAGATTTTAGGAGAGAGAAAAACGTTTTCGATCTCTCCACGGGCTAGCACTACAAATTGTGGTCATCATTCGTGTGTGGATTTCCGATAGAGGACGGGTGCTTGAACGTCTTAGAGATCGAACAATCAGAGAAGGAAAACACGAATTAAGGTATAATTTTGCTTTTGTAGATCTAGTTTAAAATTGTGGTCATCATTTGTTGTTTTATTATAAGTGATTGCATGTTTACCTTATAGTAATTTTGCTATTGGGGTTTTTCAAAATTGTTTTGAATTTTCAGCTGCATATGAACCCCAAAAACCCAATAATATATATGTCCCAATTATATATAAAAAATATACATATGTATTATCTCACCTAAAAATTCACCACGCAGACCAATAACCACCCTCGGGCATGCACACTATTGTACTCCCGCGTGTGTTCGACATGACCCCGAGTGTCATTTGGCGCCCACCAATTTATTAATTTTTATTTATTTTCAATATATTTATATATATATTACTCGGGTGTGTACATTGCTTCCACGTCTCCCCATGTGATCCCCTATGATTCACAGGTGTCACACTAGGCATACCGTCAATTTTATTTATCATTTATTTTCCAAATATAGGTATTATATTAATTCACATTATTCACCTATAGTTATAATAATTATTTCTCAAACCAATCAAACACAATACATCACAACAATCACACTCACCTGCTAATCGAGACAAGTCGTAGGCTTAACCGCGAGCCTAACTCGGGTTAATTAACTTTCGGATTAACGTTAATCACTAAGTTAAGAACACAAGTCATTACAACTTTCTTGATATTATGATGAATTGAATTCTTTTGAATGTATCCATGTGATTTATGTCATTTCTTGTTGTTTCACAAGTGAATATGGTGTAAATAGCGTGCAATTAGGAATTGTGAGTTTGTGAATGACTTTATGAACTTGTATTCTTTGGAAATTGTGCTTTGTTGCATAGTCAAGCCTTGGGATTCTTCACGAGTCAATTTCTTGAAATTATAAAGTAGTTATAGAATTTAGAGTTCATGGCATTATATTAGACTTAATTGGCACACGGGGTTAAAGTCCCTAGGGATGTCGACACTCGCCACTATGATGCAACATACAGGGTTAGTGTTCATGGGTTTGTCGATACACCAAGGTTAGACTCCCTGGTGACACTGGGGTTAGAGTCCTAGTGATATTAGACAGTGCGATGTCACACATGTCCTTTAGTGACCTTAAAAGCTTCAATGATGCATGTCATAGTTGGTCGGATCTAGATCATAACTATTTAGCCTCGTGTCAGTTTCACTTGCTTAACTGTGGTATTTCTAAGCATATTTTTGGTAGTAGTCTTTCTTTATTGAACTTATGCTTTTAAATACCTTTTAGTATTTTGGAAATGTAAATGAATATGTTAACGGGGACTACTGTTACTTTTTGTACTCACCGTCATTTTATGACGGTGGGTGCAAAGCCGTCGACGAGTAGGCCCGGCAAAGAGAAAATCGACGACTAACTTTGAGTCAGCGGTGTACTTCTGCATCGACGTTTTGTAGGTTTTGATATTTCGTGTATTATACAGTTATGTCTATTGCTACATTTTTGGGTTGTATATTGGGTCGAACGTTTAGTTCCATGACTTATGATTACCATCACATTGTTTATATTCTCCACTCTATTATATATATGCATGTGATCGTTGTTTCCTGGTTTCCACACGTAGGATTAATATATTGCTTTTGCACAATCTGTTATGACTTACACTAAACTTTATAACTCTTAAAAAGCTTTGATTACTCGAAATCTAGTAATATGTTGACATGTGTATTACTTATTCTGAATGCGTATATCGAGGGGTATATGATAAAAAAGGCTGACTAATACGTAGTTAAGTCATATGTGGCTAGGACTTGGACTTAACTACGGGATTAGGCAGGGCGATGCCCTAGATTAGGGTAGGGGTCGTCACACGCTCTAACATTCATTGGACCACATATGTTTGGATTTATTAGTTGCAATGGATTATCAGCTCTTACAACTGTTCCAAATGGTTTTTTAGTTGTAATTCCAGCTAGATAATGTGTATAAACAGGCAAGTCAACTTTTGTGAATGAGCCGAAAAGGCCTTCTCTACCTAGTCTATTCATTCGATCTTGTCCTATATGATCTAATCTAGCATGTCATATATTTGCATCTAAATTAACAAAAACTAAAGATGCGGAAATGGGAAAATAACCATTATCATCATCAATTTTAATATCGCATTCGATGTCCAAAATAATAAAACCATTAGACAAGTATTCAAAATCATAAAGTGTGGTGTCCAAAAACATAGTGACACTATTGTTATTGAAGTTTAAACCGAAAGCTAGACTAAAAAAGAGACTACTGAGATTAAGTTTCGCCTTATCTTTAGGGTGTACAGGACATCATGTAAAAGTAGTGCGCTGTGACGGCCCAGTTCCCCAAACCAAGTATCGTCTGGCCTATTCTCGTCACTAAGCCCTAACCCATACCATGCAGGACTTAACAATGTATTGGTCAGCCTTTTTACCTCATTCACCTTGTTACTCATGATTAACTTAGTTACTATCCATTTCAATATCATTAGAGTTAGGATATCATTATCATTACCTTAATTATCAGTAGAAGACTTAATAAAATTAGCGGAAGCATTCATAAAACACCTACTGTAGAAACCAGGTAAATAGATAATCATATAATACCATCCAAAAGTAATGCATGAAACAATAGGGAAGCTCAGTCTCTCAACCTAATATACAACCCCAAAGTTATACAAAAGACATAAATAATAGATAGACAAAATAATCACCTACCAAAGTAGCAGGAACTATCCTCTGACGCCTTAAAACTAATTTTCGATCTTCCCCTTCCCTGGTCTGCTACTTGAAGTATCTGCACCCACCGTCATAAAAAAGACGGTGAGTACAGTAATGTAGAAAGTAATACTGAGAGACATTTATCCACATTTCCAAATATAGAACTAGTATCTGAAAGCATAACAATAGCAAGGAAAGTTGAACAAGAATCACGCTAAAAGATACTTAAGTTAAACAATGTGAAATTGACACTCGGCTAAGCAGTAATGATCAAAGGTCAGTTGACTATGAAATTTCATCACATCAACTCTATTCCACTATCTCAGGATGGAGTTGTGGTCTACATCTCTGTTGAAGGACAGAGCTGAGATCTACGTCTCCATAATTACTCATTTATATATTTACTTGCCGACAACCCATGTCCCATACCCCGTGTGCCGCACAAGCTAGTGGTGAGATCCTGACATCCCCGAAAATCTAATGACCTCGTATGTTGCGGCTTATCTCTATAATGGTCCTAGAAACAAGAACTACTTTCACAACTCATGAAGTAACATAAAAAGGAATCCAAAATAGAATAGCTCAAACGATCACAAAAGAATATGATTTACAACACCATAATTCATTCACCTAATAGCATGCTTTTCTATTAACACTATGAACAATCAAGAATGATATAACACATGATTAAGAGTCAATAAATACCATCTAAACAACAACCAATGTAATGATAACAAAATCATATAATAAAAGACGACAACAAAGTCATGGCATCTAGAGTACAAAAGCACATCAGTCCAAATGATTGTAAACAAGAAACATAATGGAAAGAAATATAAATAAAAATCTCAATCAGTGTATCTACTAACCACGCCAAGCTTTTAAGCAAATTCGGCCCTCCGACACCTTAAACTCATACCCGAACCTCCGAGACTCCTCCCTAGGCTCCTGGTACCATTAGACATATTTTATAATGTGTTTAGATCCTCAGTTGGGGTGTTAAGCTTGTTTAAGGTGTTTAAGTTCTAGTTAAGAAACTTTAGATTTTGTGCTGTCAGAACACCTAGCGCGCTAGGTGGAATGTCTAGCGCACCAATGACCTTATTAGCGCGCTAGTCAACTTGATTAGCGTGCTACTCATAGGTAGCGTGCTAGCTAGCACATCTAGAGCGCTATGTGCAGGAAAACCTAAAATTCGCACTTAGAATTCTGAGTTCTCTCCACACATAGACCTCTCCAACACCTTGGGATCTACTTTCTTATCTACCAGAGACCACAATACACCCATTAACACCACAAGATCAACCATACATCATTTTTATCACAATTCATCAAATTAGACTAATTTACTAGTGTATGTAGAATTTCCTAGTTGATGAACACTAACAACTTGATCAATTTCCTCACCAAATCCACAAAACTCCTTCACAATACTTGTCGATCTCCTCTAATCTTTCTTCTCCAACTTTTCTTAGCTTATAAGTAAATGAAATAGGTTTATGCATGTTGATCTATTCAATCTTATATATAAAGTTAACGCAGATTATTAGCCATTGATCTTTGTGTACACACGTATCCCGAGACTAATCTAATAGCCTGCACCTTGACATTTCCCACTAACTCTCCACTATCTCCAACCAACTAACTCCAATTGATATTCAATTGGTCTCTTGATGTGTTAATACATATCTCGAGAATCATCAAATTACTATTTTTTCAATTGCTAACTTAGGTTAGATTTATGTAAATCAAACTATAGCCACATTAATCAACTAAATAAGCTACATTGATTTTACTATTAAGTTACACTAACTTATTAACTTACCTTCCACATCATTCTCTACCCCGGTCCCATGCTGACACACATCTTGAGGCGTGTTCCCACTCACATCTCGACATCTATATACCAGTAGAAGTGACTTAGTAGTCTACACATATACATCACATTAAGCATCCATCACTCAAAAATATTATACTACTCAGTCTTCACATTTAGTATTCGAAACATGTACCCGCTCTCGGCCATGTCTCAGGTTAAAATCCCGGATTATGGACTAATTTACAATTAGTAAATTATAAGTCGTTACATGTGTGCGCGTTGCATAGCATTAATTGACAGGTGTCAATTCCTTGAACAGCTGCACGCACGTTATTTCCAACATATATCCACCATGCTCCTACTCGGATGCGGTGATACTCAACGAAAGCCCCGCAATCTTTCGCTACATGGCTTATTGCTCCTGAATCAATAACCCACAAAAGGATTAGAGTCAACAAATAAAGCATTGCTAAGCATAAAGCAATTGTGAGATGCATTAAAAGAAAATAACTGATATATTCTTAGTTCAGGACATTCCCTTGCAAAATGTCTTTTTTGTCTACAGTCGTGACATGCCATCTTTTTCTTGTCTTTCTTTTTGCCACCTCGCTTGCCTCGCTTGCCTCGCTTGCGATTGACATTTTTCGGTTTGGGAGGGTGATCCACAATGTGTTTACTCTGCTGGCTTTCTTTTAGGTTTAAAGGAAGTACTCTGGGAGCCTTCATGCACAATCATTGCCTGATTTGAAGTCTTAGCAGCTTCCATTCAGTCTACTTCCAACTCCACATGATGAGTAATATCATTAAAAGTCTTGACATTCTCGTCGTGGGTCATCGCAACTTTCATGTGCTCCTTATTTTGAGGAAGCGATCGGATGACTGCTTGGATTTGTTGTTCATATGACTGAACATGACCAACAATATTCAGTTCACGTATCATATTCGACATCTCTCTCAAATGTTGTTTCATCGAGTGATGCTGATGTTTGATATATGTTTCAAATTTGATAGTGAGCTGAAGCAACCTTGTTGTGGAAGTCATCTCAAACATCTGCTTCAATGCATTCCACGTTTGTTGAGTAGTATCAAACTACTCAAACTCGCACATCAGATCGTCTTGCATGCAACTCAGCAACGTAATGCGAGTAATGTTATTTTTACGTTTCCAGATTTGAAATGCATCACGATCCCAACGATGTTGAGCAGTCGTCCCTAGGGGTGGCAATTCGTGTTAGTAGGTCGTGTTCATGTTGTGTCAAAACGAGCCATGACCCATATAAGGCAAACCCGAACCTGACCCATTTATTAATCGTGTTCGTGTCAAAATGGGTCGTGTTAAACATTTCGGGTATTTGTGTCACCCATTTATTAAATATTTTATTTAAACATTTATAACTTGTTCACAACTATTAAAATATATCTACATCAATATATTTAAATGAATATAACATAATTAAATAGCCGATAAAATCTAATGAATTATAGTCTTTAAATTTTACTTTTCTTTTTCATTCAAGTCTTATACACGTTTTAACAATCATAACAAGTAACATAGAATTTTTTTTTTCAAAAAACATATAAAAACCTATAAGGATCCTCCAAAAAAATCTAAAAATTTTTTTTGGGGAAAAACTGTATAACTTTTTTAATAATAAATAATTATTAATGAAATGTAAGACATAAATAATATATCAAAGTAAAATAAACATTTCCTTTAAAAAAAATAAAGTACGATAAAAGATGTATATGAAAATAAAAAATAAATCATGTTATTAACATGTTATTGAATAGGTGGTTTTGTACTAAACTATTTATTATAACCTATTTATTATTTATATATTATTCTTTGATCATGTGAAACATGTCATTATCGAGTTAAGCAGGTTAATCTATTAATGACTCGTATTTTAGTCGTGTCTAATCGTGTTGACCCGTTTATCACCCAAACCCGTTTATGCCAAACCTTAACCCGTTTAAAACATGTCATATTCATGTTGTGTTATCATGTCATGACCTAAATTGTCACCCCTAGTCGTACCCTCTTCGGGCTCTAAAATCACGTTCTCGAGAGTCTCCAAGACTTCTTGTCTTTCTAAGATATATTGCACCTTTCGATGCCATTTATCAAAATTGTCCACATTGAGCTTTTCCCCCTTGTTCGGCTTAGCAATGATACTTTTGTCGCTTAAGCCATGGATTCTAATAGCAAAAACCATTCATTAGTTCGATTATTCAAAAAATAATCTTACATTTATTTGTCGTTGAATTCATTTAAAATAATTAATAATTATTTATGGGTATCAGATCGAGAGTTCGCTATGCTTACAATCATCACTTATAAGGCCAAAAACATATTATTATTATTGAAAATAATTCGCGCAGTTAATTTCCCACTTAAAATGCATTTTAAAAAATTATTATTCTATAACAAGAATACGAAATGTATACCTTGTGCACTCCTTTTTATGGAAAATAGGATAAGTCAGCGCTCCGAGGAATTCTTTTGTGAATTTGGCGTTGCTCTGCCTTTATCACTTCATAAGAAATCTCCCAAAAGTTATTGACAGAAATTTCCTTTTCGATGAACTCCACAATGGGTTTCAGAAAAATATTGAGGGAGCCAAGAAGCATCAAACCTCTAATCTTGTGGCTCACATAAAATACATTAACTTTGACTAGGATGTACATTTTATTAAATGTACATATATGTTGAATGATTGAGTGCATAGGATCCTTTTTGTAATGTTGAAGCGCCTTATATGGATTGTCGCTTCTAGAATCTCGCCACTCATACTGACGAGCCATGTCTGATAAAAAAATGTTTTGATTATATTATGTACTACTATTTTTTTAAAAAAAAATTGTGATATAAAAATCAAGAAAATTGATTTTGCACAAAAAGAAAAATAGTTATATGTATATTGGGCCGGGCAATTCTGTTTGTTTCTAACATGATAAAAGAAACTTTTGAAGTCAACACTAGAAACGTCAAACATGATATAAAAGATTATCTAATCCATTCACATTAAATATTTCTAGCCAATGTAAACTTGCCACGACTCATAGATTTGTTATTGTATTTGTAAGCTTCCAAATTGGCTAGATGTCATTTTGGTTCAATATGAAAATGGTCAACTATAACAGACGGTTTTGAAAAAAATTGTTGACTGAGTCAAAATAGTTTGACCATCAATATGACTCAAAGTCACACACCTTATCTTCCTTGACCATAATCAACCTATGTGTTGACCAGATCTGTAAATTAAAAAATGGAAACAACGACTTCATAATTTTAACTTCGACAACTCTAAGACCCAAAGCACCAGCCAGAGGCATCCGTGCGATCGACTTAATCCGATGAGCGCTCAAATGAGCGCGCCGAAGCAGGTCGTCGCCGAAATCGCGAAAAATCTATAAAACCGCCACTTCGCATAGTGGTTTTCTTGATTTTTCTTGGCTTTGTAACAACTAAGGCCTTGTTTGGTATGGGGGGAGATATCTCCAAAGAGATAACTCACAAGGAGTTGGGAACTAATCTTGTTTGGTTGCCCAACTTGACTGCGAGTTATTTCCTAACTTACATCCTAGCATGAGAGATATCTCCCCAACACCCCTCTAGGGAGTTATCTTTCATGAGTTGTGGACACAATACCCCTCTTTAATGACCCTTTTATTACCTATTTCTCTCTTATTTGAGGCTATTCATGTCAATTCATATTTTTATTATTTAAAAATTTGAAACTTTCCTACAAGTTTAAAGTTGAACCAAACATGAAAATATTAACTCCATGGAGATAACTCCGAACTAACACTGTAAGTTAGCAAAAACAAACCAAACGAGGGCTAAAAGCCACCAAAAAATTGGGTTTATTGAGATCGGACCACAACGGCGAACACCTCAGTGGGTGCGCTGAATTCGGTCGCGATTGGATTTTGACGACTTGCCTAAAATCCGTGAAACCCCAATTTTTATTTTTTACGTTTTAAGAAAAACATAATTAAATAAATAACTCTAAAAAAAATATAGGAAGTCTTTGAACCCAACTCGCCAAAAACCCCAAAAAAATATAGGTGTGCAGGATAATAACCACCCAATGCTCTAATACCAATGAAGGTTTTGATCTAAATAGGTGTTAAGGAATAATATATTTAGGAATATATTCAGTATATTCAGTTTTCCTTGTATAGCATTGTATAATATCCTTGTATTCTCTTTCCATATTGAGTACTTTCCTTACTTTGTACCTTCCATACTTTTTACTATGTAACCTCTATATATAGTGTATCAGTACAATGCTTTGGCTCATCTAGCCTCATTAATCTTCATGGTATCAGAGCCAAGCTAGGTGTTGCATCTAGAATTTCTCTTTTCTTTTCTTTCTCTCTTTCCTCAACATGTCGACTGATGATTCTTTATTGCCATCTTATATTACTCCTTCTGCTGATGACTCTTCACTGCCCTCTAATATTACTCCTTCTTCCGCTTCCGAAAATTCTCATCATGCATTCTCTTTGACCAATATTTGTTACCATATTTCAGAAACACTTGATTTTTCAAATTATTTATTTAGTGAGAACTTTTCATTCCTATGGTGAAAGGTTATCAAGTCTATGAGCATATTGATGTGTCTATTGATCCTCTATCCATCAATAATCCCAGGCATGCACAATGGTTACAAATAGATTACCTTGTTCTCTCTTGGATTCAGTCCACCATTTCTCGTGATATTTTATGATCTATCATCATTCCCGATAAGTCTTCTACTGATTGAGATGCATGGCTAAAAAATGAAAAACTATTCAGAGACCATATTGAGTCTCGAATAGTCTCTCTCCGTCAAGAGTTCTATCATTAACGGAGCTTGTCGATGAACGAATTCCTTAATAAGTTGAAAGATTTATTTGATTATCATAGCGCTTTTGGTGATAATGTTTCTAATCATGATCTCATCATACAAATAGTCATAGGGTTGGGATCTGAATATAACCCAATCACTTCTGTTCTTCTTTATCAAGCAACCTTTACTTACCTTGGAAGAATGTGGATCCTTGTTGCTTTTTGGAGAATCAAAGCTTTAAAAACAACAATCAGCTTCACTTGTTTCTGCATAAGCTTTTACTGCTCAAATCCAACCTCCATTTAATATTGGACGTGGTGTTAATAGAGGTGGTCATGATGGACGTAGGAGTAATAAAGGTGGTCGTGGCAATTTTTAACCTTTCCAACCACGTAGCATTGCTTCCCCACAAACTTTTCTTCTTCACTTGGACTTATTGCCCCTGCACCTCAAGCATCTGTCAAGATCCATCATTTCCAGCACTATGTTCATTATTATACATGTGGAGGTTTCGGACATGTCTCACGATATTGTCCATCCGTTCCGAAGAAAGATGATAGCTTTAATCCGTAAGCTTTCACAGTGTTTCCGATACCTGATTCTAGAACTTAAAGCTGGGTTCTAGATTTCTGAGCTTCTACTCATTTGACTAATGATCCTGGTATGCTTCACTATATTTTCCCATACTATGGTCCTGATAAGATTAACGTTGGAAATGGTGCTATGTTACCAATTAAACACTTTTGATATTTTGTTATTCCAACTGGTTCTCGTAATCTTGCGTTAAATGATGTTCTTATTTCTCTTACCCTCATTAAAAACTTGATTTCCATCAGAAATCTTACTATTAATAATAATTATCTTATTGAATTTACCCCTTCTAGTTTTTGTGTGAAGGATCTCAAAACGAAGGATTTGATACTCACTCCATTAGCCATGATAACCTTTATCATATCCGAAGTCCCAATGATCTTCTAAACGTGTGTGGTCTTGCTGCTGTTCATGTTAGTAATTCTATTTGGCATCATCGTTTATGGCATGCTAGTTCTAGAGTGTTTTCTTTCTTATTTCAACGCTATTTAATTTCTTGTAATAAATCTGAAATTTTGGAAAATTGCCTTTGTCATGCATGTCAACTTGGGAAGCATGTTCGTTTACCTTTTTACCAATCAAAATCTAAAACTTTATCACCTTTTGAATTAATTCATTCTGACGTATGGGTTTCTCTAGTTTCATCGCATATTGGTTATCGATATTTTCTCACATTTAAGATGATTTTTCTCATTATTGTTGGGTTTATCCTCTTAAGCATTAAAGTGACATTTTTGCTAATTTTCTTCACTTTCATGCACTTGTCAAGAATCAATTTCATTTTTCAATCAAAGCCTTTCAATGTGAAAAATTGTACTAAATATTGTAATTCCTCATTTTGGGATTTTTTCCGAACTCATGGAATACGTTTTCGGTTTTCATGCCCTTAAACATTACTGCAAAATAGGAAGGCATAGCATTTGAATCGCATAATTAGAAATATGATTCGTACTCTTTTAATCCAAGCCTCTATGTCTTTATCCTTTTGGGTTGAAACCCTTCATACTGCTTGTCATATTCTTAATATTTTGCCTACCCCATTGATTAAGTCTACATATCCACACAGACTATTTTCCATGAACAACCTTCAGATGCTCATATTGGAGTATTTGGATGCGCTTGATATCCTAACCTCCTTCCTTAAGCACCATATAAGTTGTCTCCTAGATCTACCTTATGTGTTTTCTTAGGGTACCCACAACATCAAAAAGGATACAAGTTCTCACAAGGTCATTGTATCACGTCATGTGATCTTTGATGATAATTATTTTCCTTTTGCTCGTTTCATTTCATATTCTCCCTCCCCTCCTCTACAGTTATCCTCTCCTTTTAAAAATCCACAAGATATTGTACCACCTCTCCTCAAAGATCATTTTAACACTTGTATGTCCTCACACTCTCATGATTCTAGTACAACAGTGGCAAGCCCCCACACTAGAAGCTCAGATGAAGCTCAAATTATGTCAGACCGTAACGCTACTTCCCCACATTCTTCTTCTAATCCTCCAACGTATATTTCATCTTCTTAACCTACACATGAAATCCCCTATCAGACTCTCCCGCCCCACTTAATCTTTACTAACACGACATCACATAGTTACTCGAACTCAAAATGGAACACGAAAATCTAAAGCTATTTTTTTCTTTACATGGCACTGTTTTTAATTCTTTTCCTCAGGAACCCAAGTCATTTCGTGAGGCATGTCAAGATTGAAATTGGAAAATAGTTATGTAGGAGGAACTTGATGCATTAGTTTGCAACCAAACAAGGACCCTTGTTCCTTTACTACCGAAGTTAATGTTATCGGTTCGCGATAGGTCTATAAGATTAAACAATGTGCTGATGGTTCATTAGAACGATATAAGGCACGTCTTGTTGCTCAAGGCTTTAATCAGAGACCTGGTGTTGATTGTAGTGACACTTATAGTCTTGCGGTAAAACCTGCTATTATTCGCATTATTCTCAGTTATGCTCTTTTAAAGAATTGGCATATTCATCAGTTGGATGTCAAGAATGCATTTCTTCATGGATTTCTCACTGAGTTTATTTTTATGCAACAACCTTCGGGTTTTGTTAGCACTACTCATCCGAATTTTGTGTGTCAACTTCATAAGGCTTTATATGGTTTAAAGCAGGCCCCATATGCTTGGTATCATTGATTTGTTACTTTTATGTGTTCTAAGGGGTTCATTAATAGCAAAATAGATTCTTGTATGTTTATTTTTCGCCAATGAAAGGACATGGCTATACTTCTTTATATGGATGATATTGTTCTAACAGTTTCTTCTTCAACTTTAGTATCATCCATCATCACTTGTTTGTGTTGTGAATTCGCCATTTCTGATTTGGGTGATCTACATTATTTTCTTGGGTATATTTGTCACTCGTTCTTCTTCTGGATTGTTTCTCTCTCAATCTAAATATGCTCGGGAACTCCTTGATCATTTCCACATGTCAACAGCCAACTGTGTTTTTGCTCCCGTTGAGTGTAAAAGCAAGCTATCATTAAATGATGGTGACCTTTTACCCGATGCCACTGAATATTGCAGTATTGTTGGAGCCCTCCAATATCTTACTTTCACACGTCCTGATATGGTTTTTGTTATTCAACAAGTATGTTTGTTTATGCATGCCCCAAGGACAAGTCATATGAAAACTGTTAAGCGGATTTTGCGATATCTTAAGGGTACTCTAGAATATGGCCTCATATTTTCACTAGGGTCTCTTAATAAGTTAATTTCTTATTTTGATGCAGATTGGGCAGGATCTCCTGATACTCGCCACTCCATTTTTGGATATTATGTCTTTTTTTGCTCGAATTTATTTCTTGGTCCTCCGAATGACAACATGTCTCGATTTAATGTTGAAGCAGAATATAGGGCAGTTGTCAATGTTGTATCTAAAGCTTCTTGGCTACATTCTTTATTGTCTGAAATTGGACATAATGTATCTGCAACTTTAGTCTTTTTTGACAATGTTAATGCTATTTTTTCTGTCTTCCAATCCAGTTCAGAACATGCGCACTAAACATGTTAAGATTGATCTTCATTTTGTACGAGAAAGTAGCTACTAGGACCATCCGAGTTCTTCATGTCCTTCGTAGCTCTAGTTTGCATATATAATGACTATGGGCTTACCAAGCATTTTGTTCTCAGATTTTTGTTCAAATCTGAACGTTCAGCCACCTCTCGCTTAGATTGTGGGGGAGGGGGCATTAAGGAATAATATATTTAGGAATATATTCAGTATATTTAGTTTTCCTTGTATAGCATTATATAATATCCTTGTATTCTCTTTCCATATTGAGTACTTTCCTTACTTTGTACCTTCCATACTTTGTACTATCTAACCTCTATGTATAGTGTATCAATACAATGCTTTGGCTCATCTAGCCTCATTAATCTTCAATAGGAATTAAAAAGTATTGATGGAAACGTACATTTGTCCTATTTCGTCTGTATGGAATTTCGGTCTTTTCCACAACCCTAAGAGTTTTGTTGGAACACACTTCTAGAGACCACCATACAAAAATGTCAAAAGCTTTCCCAATCAAATCATACTACGTGATTTTATTATCATATCAATCTTGAGACTTCCCAAGAGATCAAGATTGTTGAGATTTTGAGATATTGTTAGTTATCAAAACATTATTTATTTTACAAATATGTAAAATGTGGCCAATGGACCCAATTGCATATTTTTTGTAAACATGGCCAATAATACTAATTTGCAAGCTAAATGTCACTACTTAACAAGTAAATATCCTATCAAAGTTCGATAATTGAAAGTTAGAGAGACACCTTGTAATGCTAAGAGTATGACAACATGCAAATTAGCTTCACGAAGAAAAGTTAATTTGAATGTCTAATTATTTTTGTAAGGATGAGATCATTCTTCATCAAAAAAATGAGATCATTGTAATTAACTCATAAACCTTACATAACTTTAGTAGTTCTAAATGCATCATAGTTCGTGGCAGCCCCAACATCCTTCGATGTTATTTTTTTCAAACAAATGCTTCAAAAGAAACTTGGCGACTATCTCAATAGATTTTTTTATACATTAACCTTTTTCATGGGGAAATGCTAGAATGACAACGACCTTGTTTGGTTAGAGGTGGAGTTAACTCTCGGGAGATAACTTGGAGGGGAGTTGGAACTAATCTTATTTGGTTGCCCAACTTCTCTTTAAGTTATCTCCCAACTCACACCCAAGGGTGAGAGATATCTCCTCTATCCTCCTTTACGGGAGTTATCTCCTAGGTAAAGGTGCACACAAATTGGATTCAGTCCAATTATGGTCAATCCGCAATCCAATCTAATTATTGCGGATTGGAGAATTATAGTTTGGCACAGTCCAAATAATTCATCAATCCAATTTGCATAATGCAAACTGGACTGGATCAAGTTCCACAGATTGACGTTTTTCTATCGAAAGGTTTATGAAATTAAACTTAATCAAATGAACCACAAAAATTTGTACTATACATACATTTCATGAATGAAAATTTATAACATACATCTCACAAATCTATACCATATTTTCAACAAATCAAACCAAATTATAAAACTCAAAAAGAGAACAATAATAGTGATCAAAAAACGATGAGAAGAAATTAAACACGAGGATCAACACAGATATGAAAGATTGTGTATCTAAACAAAATATCACTTTTGATGCGATTGATGTCGTTGATTGTAACTATTGAGTGAATTTGGAAAAAAATTTGAGCCCCATAAAGTGTGCTAAGATGGGAGAAAAGAGTCGCCGGAGCTCTTGAATGAAAATGAGGGAGAAAGGGTTGACAGACTCTCAGATAAGATAGGGGAGCGGTCCCACGGACGAGATGATGGGAGAGGAATGTCGACTGTTAGGGTTAAGTAAGTCAGAGTTTTAATTTAGAGTTGATAGCTGTGGTTGATGCTCTTTAAGATACTAAGTACATATAATTATATAAAGATATATGTGTTTATGTTATAAACAGATTAGATCAGACTGGATACGCAGTTTTTTGTTGTAGGATCCGTAATTCGGTCCAATCCATGCGGATTAGTGATTTTCAATCCAATCCAGTCCAAATGATAAAAAAATGATCCAATTAGCGATAATTGGTTCAAGTTGGATTAGATCTGCAGATTATTGCAATCAGTGTGCACCTCTACTCCTAGGAGTTTGCGGACACTATTACCCCATATTAATTACCTTTTAGTACCCACATCAGTCTCTTTTGTTTGAAGGGTATTTATGTCAATTCATATATTTTATTATTTAAAAATTTGCATCTTCCCTGTAAGTTTTAAGTTGAACCAAACATGAAAATACGATCTTTCAATGTGAGCTCCCACTGAAAGTTGGCAAAAACAAACCAAACATGGCCAACATTACGTCATAATATCATGCATAATAGTTGATGTGGCATGTGGCTCCATATCAAAATCTCATAAAGGGACACACACTTAACCTTCCATTATGATGTGGGGGGTGCATTCTATTATCTATGACATAGTGTTGCCATTTGAGCATTTCCCAACAAAAGAGATTAGGAATATGAAGCTAGCATCCACGTGAGCATGGAACCCGGGGTGACGTGGTCGAAAAGCAACCTCGTCAAAATTTCTTTTCAAGTTCACTGAAACGATATCTTGGCCTTGCAAGCGAAAACAGCGAGCGAGCGAGCGAGCGAGCGGACCAACAAACACCGGCACCACCGCCGAGAGTCGAGCGAGCGAGCGAGCGACTTGGTTGTTGGAGTCTGAGTGCCGGAGGACTTCAACGACGTAATGCCGGCCGAATATGAAGCTACCATCCACGTGAGCATGGAACCCGGGGTGACGTGGTCGAAAAGCAACCTCGTCAAAATTTCTTTTCAAGTTCACTGAAACGATATCTTGGCCTTGCAAGCGAAAACAGCGAGCGAGCGAGCGAGCGAGCGGACCAACAAACACCGGCACCACCGCCGAGAGTCCGAGACCATGTTGAAAGCTTACCCTCGACATGCGAAGAAGTTCAACAAAAAGGAGACACACAAGTACGGCGGTATGAAGGGCCATTTGAGGTGGTCGAGCGAGTGGGGAGGGCGGCTTATCGCCTAAATCTACCGAGAGGAGAGGTGAAAATACACCCCACGTTCCATGTCGGTTACCTCAAGCCTTTCCATTCGGATGAGGTCGATCCAGGGAGGAGCACAAGCGAGCGAGCTCCACCCTCAGTGCGAAAGGAGTTTCTTTGGGGAGATCGAGCGGATTCTAAGCCATGAGACGCGTGGCCGAGTAAAAAGAATGACGAACTTTTTACTTGATCAAGTGGGTTGATGTTGAAGAACCTACGTGGGAGCGTGACACGACCCCCGTGGCGGTTTGAGAAGGAGATATCGACTACGAGATGACGACAAGAAAGCGATTCGATGAGGGCATCGAACATCTTGGAGGGGATGTTTGTCGGCCCTAAAAGCGAGACCCGAATGGCGGTGAGCTAGCAGGATCGGCAACCTAGCAATGACCGAGTCATGAGGGCTTGGTTGGTTCCATCAGTGCGATCATGGGTGAACATGTGAAAATGGTGCATAGCGGAAAGGAGGTTACGCCTTGGCACGGCGCTTGGCACGCCTTGGCACGATCGCACTTGCACGCGGGCGCAAGGCACGGACCTGGCGAGCGCGCGCATGGACGACGTCGGACGGGTGCGCGCATGACCGAAATACACAGCGCGTGTGGGCGCGTCGCGTGGCGAACGCGTGAGGACCCAGCAGCATGCGTGACGAGCGCACGGGACGAGCGCGCGAACGCCAGCATTTCCTCGCACGCCTTGGCACGCCGCACTACGCCGCAAACCAGCACGAGCGAGCCAAACCTGGCACATCTTGGCAAGTCAGGCACGAGCACGGCACGGGCCGGACTTAAGTGAATTCCTTGGCACGAGCTTGGCACGAGACTAAAGTTGACAAACCTTGACTTGGGCGTTGACCCAAGTCAAAGTACAGCTACCATCCACGTGAGCATGGAACCCGGGGTGACGTGGTCGAAAAGCAACCTCGTCAAAATTTCTTTTCAAGTTCACTGAAACGATATCTTGGCCTTGCAAGCGAAAACAGCGAGCGAGCGAGCGAGCGAGCGGACCAACAAACACCGGCACCACCGCCGAGAGTCCGAGACCATGTTGAAGCTCTTCTCGCCTTCACACTTTAACTCATTCCACCATCGCGCGAACCTCCTCTCATCATTCCTACCAAAACCCTCACATCTCCCAATCCCAATCCCTCCACCTCCACTTCGCTCTCTCATCCACTCTCATCAATCCATCCCTCCTCGCCGAACTCGCGCCCAATGTCTCGCCAAATCCAGGCGGAACTTATCGGTTCGAGCGCTCGAATCGTCTGCTTCGGAGACGAAGAAGGACAAGGACGGCGGGGGAGCTGACTCTGATTCTGAGACTGAATTGGGGAAGTCTGTCGATGATAACAACGGAAGTGTGAGAGGGAATGGTGATTATGCTGATGGAGAGTTCGTGTTCCAGGAGCGCGACGGATGGAAAAGTTTTGTTGTTAAGCTTCGGATGCTTTTCGCGCTGCCGTGGGAGAGGGTTCGGAAAGGCAGCGTCTTGTCCATGAAATTGCGCGGAAAGGTTTGGGTTTCGACTTGTTTTTAACATGTTCTGATTTAGTGTGGTTTAGTTGTGTTTGTTTGAATTGGATTTAGGGACTCCAGAAAATAGTATATGTTGTTCTGTTCACTGTTGCACTAAATCGAGAACAATGGAAGAGTTTGATCCATGTGGCCGACCCCAACTAATTTGGGATTCTGGCTGTGGCGCCACCATAACAGTATTCGTAACTCACTGGAAAACGATTGAGTAACTAAATTTCGATGATGCACGCACTTGTTACAAAGTTGGTGAAGTTTGTTAAATATGCATTGGGATGTTTTTCTTAATTCGATTCAACATTGTCGAAAGCAAGCAATCTTCACTTTTCATCCGTGGAGAGCAACGCACAAAACGATCCTTTCTAAAAATACAAGTCATATTACATTCCCACTCTCTTCAAATGACTCTTCATGTGAGTATCATTTTTTTGTCGTGGCATTGCTTTGCTCGTATTATAAGACACTGAAAGAAAGGAGAAGACAAAGGAAAATGATGAAATCAAAAAAATCTAAATCTAGAGAACTATAGGCAGTATTATATATAGTTACATGTGTGAGCGACTGATACAATCTTTTATGGGCTGGAAATACTATAGGAATGCACCACTACAGCCTGACATCTCCTTCACCATAGTAGTTTATTAGAAAACTTCTATCTATTACAATAGCCTCAATCCCAAATTTATTGGGGTCGGCTACATGGATCAAACTCTTCCATTGTACTCGATTAAGTGCAATTGGTGGTGAGATTTTCAAACCATTCAAATCGCTCCTAATTATTGTGTCCCAAGTTAACTTTGGTCTACCCCTACCTCGTCGATTTCAATTTCTACCCCAAGATAATTGGGGTTGGCTACATGGATCATACTCTTCTAATTACTAGTCGATTTCCTGAGCGCATGAGTTATTAAAACTTTAAGAAAAAGTTAATAAATTAATTTGCATGAATATACTGCAATATTTTTTACATTTAAAATTACATTTCACAATAATCAACCTGTATTTCTTAGAAAAAAATATATAATAAAGGGTAAAAAATATTTACTTATAAATCACGTACATAGCGAACATCCTGAACAATCCTCACAACAACGAACATAGAGATGTGAAGTCGTTAATCGCACTATAAGATCTCTGCTACGTTTTGGAGTGTCATATGGCTCAACAATCGTCATAACATTGCATTCGTGTATGAAGAACTTTGAGAGAGGTACTTGGATGTTGCTAGACCTGCAGTATTTGTGAACCTATGGTCTATATATAAAGAGAAGATTAATGTTCTGTATAAATGATGTTGCAGTAACCAAATGGATGGTGTAAGATTCGAAATGGAGATTGAATGCATTGAAACAACCCTTCATTACCCAAGAAAAGAATTCAAATACACTTAATTGTGATTTCGGTGCCCTAAGCAATATAAATGATGTTGTGGTAACCAAAGGGATATGTAAGATTTGAAATGGAGCCTTAATGCATTGAAGTGACCATTTATTAACAAAAAAGAATTCAAATGAACTTAATTGTTATTTCAGTGCCCTAAACAATATAAATGATGTTGTGGTAACCAAAGGGATGGTGTAAGATTCGAAACAGAGACTTAATGCATTAAAGAACCCTTCATGAATTAGATCGTTGTTTGGTTGTTCAAGGTTGGGTTTTTCGTTGTTCAAAAACATGGGGGGATGAATATATCTTAAAACAATAAATAACACAAATAAATAAATATTTTAAAACAAAAAAATTTGAGAAAATCCTAAAAATGAAATACTGGAAGGAGAGAGCATGTGAAACTTTCTCTCTCCTTCGACTTACATATATGTGTGTGTGTGTATATATATAGATATATATTAGGAAGTTGGTAATTAGTGAGTTTCCGCTTAGCATGTTGCCTTTTCTATTTTATTTCAATTTACGTTGCTAGAAGAACTATATGAAAGACTAGTATTATGGACTAAGAAAAGCTATTACTTGTGAAGACATTGTTCTAGGGAGAAGCTACCATGGACTGTCTTCTATACAAATTTAGTCAAGGACTAGTCCTGTTTTAAGAACCTATTTAAAGGTTCATAACAATGACATGTTTAGCATTCGTGTCCAAATTTTTTAACTCTTAGAATTGTCCTCATATCATCAAAATTTGAGACAGTCTGACCTTTACACCAAGGTTCAAAACTTCAACTTCACGTTAAGCTTTGCTCGCTTAAAATTTGGAAGTAATTCGAGGGAGTTAACTTCGACAAGGGAATTTTTACAAAAATTCGCCGGTGTACCGAAGTTTATAGAATTTCATTTTAAATGTTAGAAAACTCAAATTTCTCCTTAAATATGTTTGTAACATACTTAACCATACAACAATAATGCATAATAATCACAATACAATTTAAAATAGTTATTTTGCTATAAACACGCAATTCATAACACACTCGACATTAATATTTGTTTTTATATTGCTTTATTTGATAAATTTTGACCTTATTTGCTACTTGATGTGAAAAGAAGTTAATTTTCAAATTTTATTTTATTCAAGGTAACTTCGGTAATTTCCCTAAAAACTTCGTTGATTTCTTCGAATTCTTGCATTTTTGGCCTCTTTTTTAATGGTTTTAATTGAAACCATCGAAGTCGATCAAAGTTGGTGGTGATCGAAACTTTGCAAGTTTTGCATCGCCACATAGTTTCACTTCCCTATTTTCATTATCGACAAACTTCGGTCAAAGTTCACCGAAGTTTGTTGATTTTTCAAACCGTGCTTAAGACACAATTTAGGCATACTCGAATTCATGTGACATAACTAATGAATTTTATGGAAAGCTGGAAATTTAGTGTAAAGCGGCTTCTGCTAGCTACTAATGAAGCTACTCATTTTATGCGCCTAAAGGAGTGCACTTAACTTTATAACAATCCCTCAGATTAAGCTTGATAATCTTGAACTGATCCTGTTTTTTGTAGACTATATATTTGCAACATAGTCATGAAGTCAAATAGTCTCATACATTGCATATAATTCATTGTTTAACATGTTGTTAGGTGCTCCATTTGATTTTCCCATAGAGTTCGAACTTAAACCTGTGCTCCAGATATAGTTGTCTATTCCCAACTAACTCGTACTAGTTTTTCCTTGGAAAGCTAAACTACGCTTGTCGAAGTCATGATTTAAATCACTGAAGGGAATGTGTTGTAATTTGATTCATCCTATAAAGCTTTCAATCACATCTCTGAATCACTAACTCTATGACTAGCGATTTGCTCGGATACCTGGTGTCGACACTTGTGGTTGGAGTACCCGCGTCGACACGATCCAATACGGATCCGGATACATAATACGTGTTGACAGGGAAAAAGTGAGGTCGGATGCGACAACGAGACAGTTGAGCGAGAGAGATTGGGTGAGAGCGAAAGCGAGAGCGAGAAAGAGTTGAGCGAGAAAGATTGAGTGAGAGAGAGATATGTACCTCTGCTGGTGACGAGGTCGAAAGAGAAGGGTTGAGCGCTGCTGCAGACTTAGAGAAGAAGAAGATAAGGTTAGGGTTAGGGTTTTTGGGTATTTTTACTTTAAGTTATTGAAAATACCAATAATACCCTTAAATATGTAACACAATATGTATACTAGGGTTTTTGGGTGTTTTAACTTTAAATTATTGAAAATACCAATAATACCTTTAAATATTTAACACAATATATAACATAATATATAACATAATATGTAACACAATATATAACACAATTAACCTGGTCGAGTTGCCACAACGGCAAGGGCGAATGTGGGGTTGTGTGATTTAAGCGCACGACCTCGGTTTCGATTCCCCAGTGTGACAAGATTGCTCGGGCCATTGGGGTACGCTCAGGCCGATTGCACCAGGGCCTCGTGGGAATAGTCAGGCTCGCCTTGACACCCATGGAAATTAAAAAAAAGAAAGAATAAATATAACACAACTATATATATGCACATAAATTTAGTCGAGTCCATGTACTCATGTCCAATTATTTCGACACATCTAGCCGAGTCCACGTATCCTTTATATTAGAAAATAGCAAGTCCGACACCTAGATACGTACCTGTACCCGACACGGGTACTTGGACTCGGCTAATATTACAAGTTTTGGTCCATTCTCTTTTTATACCAAAATTTCTCAAAATTGCCACATTATGGAGAAGTAAAGAATCTAGATTATTTGAGAGAATCAACGACACAATTTCTAGCAATGCACATTATAAAAGCATTTTATTTGTAATATTTTTTATGTCCTTTCTCTTTTTATACCTAATCTTAAGTTTAGCGAGTTTAATATTATTAGTTTTGGTCCTTTTGGATAATATTGTTAGGTGAGCACATCCTTCATTCTCAATTGCCTTAGACTAAAATCAGTTTTTTTTCCATCATGTTCATCGATCTTATTTTATCTCATTTTTTTCATTTTTGTCAAAGTATTTTTTTTTTTTATAAGAAATAAACAACTTGCTCCCACCGGGGTTGGAACCCATGACCTTTTACTTTCAAACCCCATACCAAACCATTGGGCCACCCAATTGGTTGGTGTCAAAGTATCGTTTTCATAATTAGAATTTGTAAGAAGTCATCTCTGTTGAGTACATGAACGAGTGGCACCGTTAATTGTGTAAATATTGTTCACACGATCTTAATGCAAAAAAGGGAAAGAAAACAAATTGGACCTCGTTTGGCTTTGATATCAAAAGATTAAATTTCATATGTTGTTCAAAATGTCGTCTTTGCTGCCCAAACTCCTGCACTTTCCCTTCCTCCTAGTGGTTAACTTATCCAACCTTCTTGCAATTGCAAGCAATTAATGCCTTTTGGCCCTTCTCTGACTTCTCCAATTTCAACTATTTAAAATCAAAGAATAAAGTACCCTTCAGCTGTTAAAGACAACAAGACAAACAACGATCGATTTGTCTTTTTTACAATTAATTGCTTCAAGAATCTCTACGAAACTTACACTATGTGAACAACCGTTGATTCTTCTTGACACACGGACTTTTGAGACTTAAACTCTTCAAAGTCTCAATCTTGCCAATCACCACCCAACTGCTTTGGTGCCAAGTAGTTGTTACAAATACAACGAATTGCTAGCAATATCGAAGCACAAACGCTCAAACTCAATCTTGTAAACCAATTGAACTGGCATTTCATAAATTGACTTTGATGTCTTTAAACAAACACCCAAATCACATACGCTTAGTCTAGCTAAAACAAGTAAGAACATTATCTAAAGTCAAAGACAAATCCTTATTAGACTCAAATAGACTAATAACGTACTTTCATAAATTACAAGACTTCTAACTAAACTCCCGCTTAGAGTTTAAGTTGGATCTTGCCAATCACCTCCCAACTGCTTTGGTGCCAATTAGTTGTTACAAATACTACAAATTGCTAGCAATATCAAAGCACAAACACTCAAACTCAATCTTGTAAACCAATTGAACTGGCATTTCATAAATTGACCTTAATGTCTTTAAATAAACAACCAAGTCACATACTCTTAGTCTAGCTAAAACAAGTAAGAACATTATCTAAAGTCAAAGACAAATCCTTATTAGACTCAAATAGACTAATAACGTACTTTCATAAATTATAAGACTTCTAACTAAACTCCCGTTAGAGTTTAAGCCAACTTCCTGCATATTTAATTACCAAGGAGGTATAAATAAATATTTAATTACTCTATAGGCCTCACGTATCTTTGCATAGTTGATTATATAACCATAACCTTACCTGTTTTTCCCTGATTATGAATTCACATTACATTCAATGTATGTGTGTTTTTCACCATATTAGTACTTTTTTTTTTATGTAGAGGTTTATAATCGATTAGCTGCCTATTTTTCACGTCTTTAAGTTACATTGTTCTTACTTTCCTCCCTTTCTTTCCTTGTTTTTTTTTCTCCCTCTTCTTCTCTAGATATCTGATCAGCTAAAGAGTCGTTTCTCCTCTGGGTTGTCCCTCCCTCAAATTTGTGAGAATTTGATAAAAGCAACTTGTGATCCTCGTATCTCAGGTGTATATCTCCAAATAGATCCCTTGAGCTGTGGATGGGGAAAAGTTGAAGAGATTCGAAGACATATCTTGGATTATAAAAAGTCAGGTATTAATTTTTTTTGATATCTGTTCCAGTTATTTTTTTTTTTATTCCATTCGTGCATTTAAGATTTTAGGATTTCTTGTTTGAGTTGGGTTTTTAATCACGGTGCTTGTGTGTTTTGGCCTTTACTTAGTTTGCTTAGTGATAATAAGTTATGATTTCTTTGCTTTTATGCATGTTTAGATGGGTTAGGTGTTAATGCATTACCAAGGTGGCTTGCTTATGTGAGTGAGGTCATGCTACTTAGTTTAACACCCTTTTTACGGAGTATTTGGCCACCTATAAGAATTTACTTACTCTTTATTTTTCTCTATCCAGCGCTACATCTGTAGTCATGCCAGTGGCATGTATATCTTTCTTTAATACTAATGTCTATATTGTCCTTGGTCTCCTCATTCTCTGATGTTACTGTAACCTTTTCTAAGCATTTTGTGGTCCTCGATACATGTCCAAACCTTCTCAATCATCTCTCTCTCATTTTTTTCACTAAGTGGTGGAACATCGACCACCTTTTATATTTATGCTTTAGAAATGATCTTCTCTAATGTTATGCCCTATATTCATCTTCGTCATGTCGTTTAAGAGACATTCTTTTTACCATGTTACTTTTTTGATGAAAATTCGATTCACTTAGCTTGTCTATTTCGCTGTCTTGTAAGATTTTCCTTTGAATTTCAATGGGATGCATTTATCACAGTGCACTAGATACATTCTTCCATTTAACTGAAGTTTGATTCTATAAGTGACATTTTCTCATATTCCTCCTTCCTGATAAATAACTGAACTCATTTATGCTTAAAGTTCACAAACCACAGTATATCTTCAACATAATCTTTATGTAAACTTAATTTACAGTTATGTTTAATGTGAATTGGTTTTTGTCCTACCAAGTTTTAGTCTAGATGCCCGTCACACCACCAAATAAATTTCTTAGCAAAGTGCATCCTATCCGAATTAGTTCTACGAACACCAGTAACTTTATTACTTTGCAACTCTCTTTAGCACATGGTACCGTTCAAGTTCAAAAAGTACAAGAGATCTTTTAAGGTACTCATTTCCAAAGGATGAGCACTTTTTACATGATGCCACGGTAATGAATAGGCATCACAAGCTTATCTGGATTCTGGATTGGTCATTCGTCAATTTCATGTTTTGTTGTATCATTTTCTTCTACATTTTGCATCCATTTTCATGTATCATTTTTTTATTATTTTTTGCATGTACTTGAATTTTTGAGGTCTTTAAGTCGTATCTTTGACATTCTCAATTTGCGTTTGTAGGCAAGTTCATTGTGGCATATGTCCCAGCTTGTGGGGAGAAGGAATATTACCTTGCCAGTGCTTGTGGAGAGCTTTACGCTCCTCCAGGCGCTTACTATTCTTTGTTCGGCTTGTCAATTCAAGCATCATTCCTTGGGGGTACGCTTGTTTTGCTAATTTTCTGCAGTTTGTTATTATTAATATTAGTGGAAGAAACTCAATTGATGTTAGAACGGGAATCCTTGTTTTTAATAGTCATCTTATTCATAGGCCATAGAACGCTTTTTCTGTCTCTCAAGCCTTGTGTAGTAGGGCTTGTTTAGATGCTCAATGAGTGGAACAACCAACTAAAGAAAGTTGTTGAACCTATTTTCTTTATTTTCAGTATTTTCATTTATGAAATTGGAAGTAATGGGCTGAGTTATTTGGGATTTGCAATTTGAAAATAAAACATTGTGTTAATTAAAATTTTAAAGCAAATATTGCAATTCCTTTTTTTTTTTTTTTTTTGATATTTTGTCGATCTGGTTTTTGTTTCATATACGATGCCTATTATTTTAGTAGTGAAGGAGTTGAATTGATTTAAATTTATAGATTTGGGAGCTTCATGTGAGAGAAATCGCATACTCTATGTGGTAGAGTTTTTTTCGGTCATTTATTTACTTTTTTTTTTGAAATATACAAGTGATGGTGTTTGAACTCATGGTAACAAGCTTATGTGTTTTGTGTTTTGTCAAATCATTGATTCAATGGCTCAATTTCTTAGTAGGTATTCTTTTTTTTTTTTTTTTTTGGGTCTAAACCACCCGATAACTAAACGGTATCTGGACTATCCGACTACTGGGTTCGCCCCGAACTCGAGTCACTATCACTAGTTAAGGGACAACAACCCGCTTCCGGTTATGCCAACCAATCGTTGGTAGTAGGTATTCTTTTGGTTGATGATGATATGTATTTATATTCTTGTTGTTTGCTTACAAACAAATTCATTGCTAACTTGCTTTGTATGTTCTTATGTCATTTCTAATCTCTATATTCATATCATATTCTCTTTTTGACTGAGATGGTTGATGACGATATGTATTTATATTCTTGTTGCTTGCTTTCTAACAAATTTATGTTGCTAACTTGCAATTACCTTGTTTTTCCATATTTCTAATTGCCATGTTTATATCATATTCTCTATTTGGCTGAGAACCTTTTTGTTAGGATCATTATCACCGTTCTACTTGAGGCTGGGATCATCATTAGGCTGTGAAACTTTTCTTTTTTAATCTTTTGAAGTCAAGAGGAGGAAAATCTGTTAAGGGGATTCCATGAGGATTTTTTCGCATTTCCAGCATGTACAACTAAAACTCCATGGCTTAGGATACCCAACCTGTTGGAAACCAACCTGTTGGAAAACTCACATGTCACGACACTGCAACTTGATGAATGGTTGAGCAGTGGAGGTATCAGATTTACTATTCATGCATATCGACAGTATGAAGAACCAAGTCTTTGTTGCCATTTTTGTGTCAATAATATCTGTTAGAGATGCAAAAGGAGTGTTATGAACCTTGGAATACGTTCTTCGAATAAGACTAGTCCGTGTCTAAGTCTTGTATAGAAGAGTTCGTGACTGCTTCTCCTTAGACTATTTTTATCACAAAGTAATCGCTTGCTTTATTATTTCATAATGATGGTCTTTTATAGACTTTTCATACAATAAGAAGAGGGCCGCTAAGGGCACCCCACCGTTTCATGAAGGCACCCAAATTTTTTGTAAAAATTCCAGCAAAAATGAAAAAGACCATTTTGCCCCTGTATATATATTGATTCAAACCCTACAAACCATTTTGACAAAGAAAACGGGGCACCCCACCACCAAGTTTGAACCATAAAACAACATTGCGTTTGGCGACCGTTTATCGATTCTTGCGGATTGACATCATCCGACAGCGATGTAACAATGTTTGACAACCATATGATGGTTTGAAGGAACTGTTTTTTGTCAACGTAGGGTTTCTCAAATTTTCAGACGTTTTTTTTTCACGGGCGCGATTGATTCGGCCTCGCAGACCGAGAGTTATGAAACGTCTCGGTCAACATCCACCGAGGACTCTCGTGAAGTGGTGACCGAGACGACAATAAAAGTGTCGGTTATGGACAACCGAGAGCTATTCTACATTCTCGGTAGTACATCAACCGACGGGACATAAACTATATACTAATGGTTACTCTCGTGAAGTGGTGACCGAGATAACACAATTACTTTCGGCCATTCGTTGCGAGACCGTGTAAACTATTCTAGCTGTCGGCCGAGAACCACGAGTTCTAAAAAATTTCCCCTCGGTCTCGGCCATGCTTGGCGAGCTATAAACAAAATCTCGGCTGTGTGGCCGAGAACCACGAACGCCCAATAAATGAACCATTGAATGCACCGCCACACAAACATAACAACTACTCTATCAAATGCGACTTAATTAGACTACCAACGTACATTCAAACGATCGATTTCTCGACTTGAGTGTGTGAATGAAAAACTAGAACCGAGCCCTAATTTGAAGACGAAATCGGCAAACACCCCGAGGCTACAAACTACAAAAACCTCCTACAACGACGAAAAAACACGGAGACGGACGTAAACGACGATTTCGGGGTATCCTCGCAAGGAGTTCGGTGGTGGTGGTGGGGGTGGTGGGGTGAGAGGTTTGTTCGAGGGGTATTTTGGGTATTTTGGGTCTAATTTTTTGGTGCCCTGGTAAATTGGTTAGTGCCCACATTAACTGGGTGCCTTCATGAAACGGTGGGGTGCCCTTAGCGGCCCTCAATAAGAATGACTTGTAAAGATAGAAAGTATTAACATTGAGTCCAACTAGGAAGGTAAACATTCTAATAAACGAATAAGAAAATTTATCTAATTAGTAACGTTCTAATTAGTAACTTTCTAATAAGTAAACCTTCTAATAAACTAATATCTTTTATAAGGAAACTTTTAATTATGCTATGTTGTCATTCTTTTGGTTGTTGGGCCCACACAAATGTTATATGATCATATCAAGGAGCTGCTCTGAACAAAGTTGAATGGCCGAATGAGTGCTTCCCTGTTTAGTAACTCTGTGTCTAACCTTTGTGTACAGTTTTCTTAGTAAGTGTAATACATTTAGTGGTGAAGAAAAGAGGAGGGAAAAAAGGACAAGAATATAGAAGTAAAATATTTGTGATCTAAAAGTGATTACTATTCTGAGAAGTTGTTGGTAGTTATTTTACCGAGGTTTGTAATCTTCACAATTTATAGTTTACCAATGCTTGCAACTGCATAATTTTTTCTTTTAATCAGGACTATCTGTTGTCCATCAAGGACGTACTTTCATTGCAATTCATTTTGGTGTGTTATGCTTATGTTATTTGTTGCAAATAATTTTACTTTTCTGCAGGATGTAAAACATGTCTTCAATTGTTTGTTATCTGCAGGTGTTCTTGAGAAAGTTGGGGTTGAACCACAAGTACAGCGAATTGGTAAATACAAAAGTGCTGGAGATCAACTTACACGTAAAAGTATGTCGAAAGAAAATTGTGAAATGCTGACTGCAATCCTTGATAATATATATGGAAATTGGTTGGACAAAGTTTCTGAAGGACAAGGTTTGTCAATTTTTCAATTTTGTGCTTTGAGTAGTTGGCTCGACTTAAATGGACATCAACATTGATCCATAGATGCTTGATTTATTTTGTTGTGGTCGCAGGGAAGAAAAGAGAGGACATCGAGAATTTTATAAATGAAGGAATTTACCAAGTAGAAAGACTAAAAGAAAATGGTTGGATAAAAGATATACTTTATGAGGATGAGGTATAAAATTTCTTCCAGGCCATAGAACTTCAGATAAATGCAAAATCTTAGTCAAATATTTTCTTTATTTTTCCATTATCAAAATTTGTGGAAGAGTGTATATGAATTGTTGTGACAAATCACCGCGGAATACCCAAGACGGAACCACGGAACCACGAGCAAGAAACAAGGTATTCCACTATTAATAGTTTAGTACACCAAGGAAAAAACTTCTCTATCTAAACCCTAGATAGAAACCCTAAGAACAAGACTCAATCTCTCAACCTAGCGTGCCATGTACTCGCAAATATGCCTGTACGCACAACCCGCACACTAATGATCTCCCGGCTCTCAATTAGCACCTCAACCCTATGGCGTATACATCCTGTGACCCACATATATATAGCTCTAGACTTGTTGCAGTTATCATATTGTTTATTGAGATTCGGCTGGTAGGTAAAAGTAATTAAGAAGAAGAAAATATTGTCAAGGAGAAGAAAATTTAGTATTATCTTATATACATAATAGATCGACAACAGTGTACTTGGAGAGACTCATATTAGGTGAAGCAATTAAATTATGGAGGGAATTTGGAGTTTCTGGCCTTATCCTTTTCTCGAGATGAGAGTCCATAACTGGAAGTTGCAGAGGAACAAGCTCATAGCCAGGGTGTTTTATCATATTCAGTAAATTCAATTTTCAGAATTTAAAGGGTTAAGATGTTCTGCCATGACATACAATTGCATTTTTATTCGGAGGTAATTTTGTCATTAGTTTGCATGGATAAGAAATCATGAGTTTGTTTCAGGCTAAGAATTATAAGGAGGTTGAAACTTCTCATCGGGATTCATAAGTTGTGACTAGTGAAAAAATATTGATTATACATTTCCTATCAGTTGGCTGTGCTACAGGTTGTTTTCATGGACGACAAATAGCTATTTTATCTGCCATTTGTTTAAATCTTATTTAACCTTGTTGACATTTGATTTTTCAGCTATTCTAAGAAATGGTCCTTTGATTTCCAATGACAATAATTAATGTTGTTGTGGCATATCTCATATCTTAATCTTTCAGCTGTTCTTGCCTCGTGTATTTTCCTACTTTGACTTGATTAAGATTAGATGAAATTTTCCTTTACATTCGTTCAGAAAAGGAAAAGGAAAAAAGAAATGGTGACCACTCCAGTGCTAATTTTAAAACATGCAGATCATTGATAGACTAAAAGAGAGACTGGGACATGCAAAAGAGAAAAGTCTTCCAATGGTTGATTACAAGTATGCATTTCTTTATTTATTTCCCCCCTGCTCACAATCAAATCTTGTAAGAGATGCACATTTGGTTGAGTTTGTAACTTTCATTATATTTCATTATCTTTACAAACTAGAAGCAGTTATTTAAGTGATCAAATTATAGTTAATTTGGTCTGCCCTATTAGGCTATTAGATGCTTTCCAAGGGTGTTCCATGAGTTGTCTATTGTATCTGATAAAGTCGTTGAATAGAGTTACCGAAAATTTGGTGTAGGTTGATTTTACCGTGCTTCCTTATATGTCTTGTTTTCATTGTACCATATCATCATATTGATGACGGTGTACCACTGCAGGTGTTGTGCCAACTTAGATTTATTTGGTCATGTTATTCTGTATCAAAAGATTTTTCCAGATTTTTTTGCTGTTCCTTTTAATTGATGTCGTATGTGCATAAATTATGCAAGGAACTTCAAGCTGTTCTTTTATTATTTATTATTACGGAATGCTTGGATGTACTGTGCAAGACACTCCTTTTTTTATTTGGTTTAGTTGCAAGACACTCCTTTAGTGGGCTATGCAAAGTAGTATAAATGTTTCTACGTAGCATTTTTACTGGCTCAAAATTTTCTATGGTTCTGATGCCACAATTTTTTTTCTCGGACATTCATTGTTTGTCTGAAGTTGAAGTTTGAGCATCCTATTAGACCATTATGGAACTTTTATCATAGTAGTCATTTTTTTTTTAAACCAGTAGTCATTTTGAAGAAGGCTACGACATCAAACTTTTATTTATTATTATTTTTTTCGATATGTTAATTGCAGGAAATATGCTAGGGTAAGAAACTGGACTCTGGGTCTAACAGGTGGTAAAGATCAGATAGCTGTAATCAGGGCCTCTGGAAGTATTAGTCGTATCCGTGGCCCATTTAGTGCAGCTAGCTCGGGTATTACTAGCGAGGAATTTATTGAGAAGATACGCAGTGTTAGAGGTTTGTGCTAGTATTCTATGATTATTGCTTGTAACAGAATGACCTTTTTTTTTTCTTTCCTCTTCCAGTTTCTATGAGTTGATGCACCTAGCCACCTACTCATTCTGATTAATGAATGAGTATGCGTCCTGTGGTTCTTGTCAAGTATATTTTGATGAATGAAAGAGGGAGCCCAAACAAATACTAGAAGAAACCTTGGGGTCCATAATTTTGAGATTCAACTTGCTGAAGGAAAGTTAAGACTATGAAATTGCCAGAATAATATCTTTTCTCTGAGGAAGTGTCCTCTAGGAAAATCTCAATTTATATTATGGTTTAATCTAGAATGATTTAAATCGAGCACACAATGGAAGAGTTTGATCCATCAATTGCCAGAATGATTTAAATGGTTTGACAAGCTCACCATCAATTGCACTAAATCGAGCACAATGGAAGAGTTTGATCCTTGTAGCCAACCCCAATTAATTTGGGACTGAGGCTTGTTAGAATGATAGATTCCTGCCAAAAAAAAAAAAAAAAAATCTGATTCCAAATATGCTCAACGTAAGACCCTCTTGTATATTGAAGGCATATCTCAAAGTTAAAAAGAGGCAAACCTCCGTTGGTGTTTAGAATATATTAAGTTATTAACACAATCATTCAGATTTTGAAATTACAAATAAGAAATTTCCATTGCTAAAAGTCACTTAATATCCTATTAGACCCTAATACCAACAACAAGTTAGTCTCCTCTTTGTTGGATCACTAATCCTTGTTTTCATGGAACTTGCAATTTTCAGTTCTTCACTTCTCAATAACTTGATCAGAAACTTTTAGGAAAGTCTCCAAAGCCATTCAGAATCTGCATCCTTCAACAACAACATAGCTACAATCCTAAATTAATTGGGGTCGACTACATGGATCAAACTCTTCCATTATGCTCGATTAAGTGCGTGTTTGATCCATTTCATGAAGAGTGACAAAAGTTTTACGCTGGCCGTCAACCTATCGCAACCCTCCATTTTCCAAGAATTGCTTGGGGCCTCCCTCCCCCATTTTTCGGGTATGAAAAATGGGTTTGGGACCTCCCTTACCCATTTTTCGGTTTGGAAAATAGACGTTAGAGTCCTCCTTTATCCGGACTTGGGACCGGCTATGTAGCGCACATAGTGTTCTACATAGGTGGAGTTATCCTTCACAGTTCAAAATTCTCAACTATCCGATGCATCCTTCAAAGTGAGATGATGTCAATCATGGGATCAATCCTGTAAGACAAATGAGCCTCATAGGACAATTGCATACTATTTGAAATATAGAAAAGATCACTGAATTAGTATTTTCTAATCCTTATTATCATTCTTGTATCAAGGCTTTAATAATTAGCGCTACAAGTTTACAACTTCCATCATCAAACTACAATATCATTAATAGCGTAATATCGATCCATTAGGTCAATAAAATTGAAGCATGCCTCATTTTTTTCGTTGAGATTGATATTGATCCAATATGAGCATCGAGACACCTTTAGCTAGAATTTGTTTTACTAGATACTTTAACTCATATGGGTAAGGGGAACCCCAGATCCACTGAACTCTTGCATGTGTTTTCTGTAAATGACCTTTCAAACACAATGATGAGGGATATGTATGTTCTTTGGTATTGCACATAAAATGATAGCTTTTTTTTTTTGGTGTTAGAAAATGATAGCTTTTATTCAACTATTGTGTAATCTAGATAGCTAGCTTAAGGACCATGTGTCTGCTCTCATTCTTGTAGTCGGTTAAGACTTTTGTGAAATATGGACTAATGCGATTATGGTCCTCAATCTAAATATTCCTCAAAATATTCTCTCGTTCAGATTCAAAAAGATACAAAGCTGCAGTCATTCGAATTGACAGCCCAGGAGGTGATGCTCTTGCTTCTGACTTGTAAGTTGCATTATTTAGTTGGAATTAATATTTTTTGCATATGACAATCAACAGGCATTAAGGAAAGAAAACACAAATCAGAGGAACACTATTACCAGACTACTTGCGAAGTTGCAATCTGTCTTTCATTTGTACGCTGTAGAACCAATTCTGAGCATTGAGAATCATTAGATTTTAGGGCAACTCCCATCTTCTATTTGTACGTTAGGACAAATCTGAGTAATGGGAATTTCTTTTTGTGCAATGGAAAATATCTGGAATAGAAGATAATTGAGTTAGAAGATCCAGGAGACCTACCAAACAGAGAAAGAGCATGGGTCAGCAAGAGTCGCAGCAATCTACCTATTCTAAATCAAAGGAAATTTATATGAATTCTTTGACCTCCCAGTTAAAGCCTTGCATCTTAAACAGTTGGGCCAGATTCTATGGAGCCACACAACTTTGTTCACATTATACACTTCTAAGTAAAAGCAGAACAGATCCATCTCCTTCATTTGAATGCAGGGTTTGAGGTTGAAAGGCATTAAACCAACTCTGCATTTCATGCCGGAAAACTAAATACTCTGCATCTCTGTGTTTGCTCTAGATTTGGACAATTCTGATTATGTACTTCAGCTGCACACTGGCCTTCATACATAGAAAGATTAGGTTACTAGGTTGTTTAGATTACTGACTGAAGTTGAAAATTCATGCGCTTCAGTAAGTGCAATGTCAGTTATGCCATGGAAAGAAGATTCTTAAAAGTGAAGTTGAAAAGCATGACTTCTTAATTGGGAGTTTTCCTTCAGACTTGGAATACATGTTGTAGGAGTAGGACACAACATTGTGGAATTTATATTGGTGTGGTTTGCGTTGGAAAATTTGCTTGATATTTATAGTTGACCGTTGAGCCTTAGTTTTACACCTTTTGGTTAACTGTTAAGCTGAGGCGGAACACTGGTTGCCCTATTGTTGGCATTTACGTTATTCTCTTCCTATCTTATGATGCTCCACATGCAAGATGATGTCAATTGGCTACTTAACAGTGTGAACCTAAAATGCGCATATTTCTTACCAGAAAAAAGAAAATGCAAAAACTTTCGGAGTAAAAATCTGTCCACTAGGTTGACGCCCAAGAGCTTGCATTTTTCGTTGGGAAATACGTTTGGAAGTATGATTCTGCTTTACAAAAGACTTTTATTTAAATTTATCTCTTACAGAAAGCATTGGTTGCCACCTTAATTGCATCATGTGATTTGTGTCCATCAAGTTTTTCTGAAACAGAATAATCGTAACAGTATCGCATGCAATTCTATTGAAAACTAAATTATCCTATTAATACATCCAATTTTCTTCTTATGTAATTCTAGTTATGGTGAATAGGGAATACTCGACTTTAGATCTTAAATTTCCAAAATTTGTCTACTTCATTTGCATCCAATCTCTGATGTAGTTTCTGTTCAATTAGCAACATGCATATATGGGGAACAGTGAACTTAATTAGAAATAGGTGTTGCTCAAATTGGTTGTTACTTTAGCAGACAATTCCTTGATATCTGTTTGTCTCAGAATGTGGAGGGAGATAAGGCTTCTTGCTGCCTCCAAACCCGTTGTTGCTTCTATGGCTGATGTGGCAGCTAGTGGAGGCTACTACATGGCAATGGCAGCAGGTTGTATTGTAGCAGAGGATCTTACTTTAACGGGTTCTATTGGAGTTGTTACAGGTAAAGCCAAAGGCTTCAAGTTCTTTTAATCGCTGATAAACTTTAAAATGCAAAGAAAGTGCAATATTTTTTGTTTCGCAACATAGATTCTAATCTCTTACCGTTCTACTTCATTACATATTGATAGCATTTTTCTAGTTATTTGATGGATCCTAGTGTCATGAAGCCTTTAAGTGGTTGCTCTAGTCTGTCCTTTTCTTCCTTTGAAATAATTAAATTATTTTTACTGCCTATTGGACAGATAGCGCAAGTCCTGTGGGAAACCTTAAAAATACTGAAAACAGCTTTGGCACAATTTTATTTATGGGTACATAGCTGCTTGGCATTTATTTTTGTGTAGGTAAACAGAAGAGTCATTTGAAAGTTAATTGTTCTCAATTGTTCTATGAAGCATGGCAACATATTATTGAGATAGGGAGTACAATTACAACCAGCATTGTAGTGGTTGCGCCATGATTATTTTATAAAGGCCTAATGATAAAAAATATCCTAACCTTTACAAGTTGTATAAATTATATCCTAACCTAACCTTTCGATTTAGTATCATTTTTATCCTCAACTAATTTGGACCCCTTTTTTCTTCGAAATCAACTTAGTCTTCTAACTTGACATAATTTTCAACTTACTATTGTATCAATTTTATCCTCAATGATACATTAATACTCCAATTTAAATTTAGCTATTCAGAAAGCACCAATAGTAAGTTGAAAATTGTGTATATACATGTGAAAATGACATATAAAACTTATTAGAAGATTACCCATAATTGTTTAATTTGACAAAAGGATTATGTATGTGATTGAGTAGGCATATGTTCACAAAACTATGTGTATTATATACATGAATGCATATTTATCATGAATATTGAGCTTTGATGCATATGTATGAATAAATCCTTAAATGTTGTAACAAGAAAGTTGAAGAGAATGATGTGTGTGCATATATTATGGAATAAAAAAGGGGGCAAAATTAGTTGAGGATATAATTGATACTAAATTGAAAAGGTTAGGATATAATGGATAAATCTCAAAGGTTATGATATAATTGATACAACTTGTAAAGGGTAGGATATTAATGATTTTTTGACATTCTTTTGTTACATACATTTGCTACACAATGGTGTAGATTCTCTTTAAATTTGTGGGGTCCACACATCTCAATCAAATCTACACCATTGTGTAGCAAATGTATGTCTCCTAGAATGTTAGATTATCATCTTCCTTTTTTTTTATCATCAGGCCTTTTTTAAAAAAAGATTTTTTTGGTCTGAAGTGCCCAATTTTCCAATGCCATATTAGCTTTATTTGTTGCCAACCAACCCTAGGAGTAGAACAACAACCAATCCTTAGTTCGAACTTAATTGGGGTTGGCTACATCGATCCTACATTTCCACCCAGCTTAATTTTATGCATCGAATTATGCGACTTGGTAATCTTTTAAAAACCTTTTTCGATCAATGCTTCCTGAGTTATCTTTGGTATGTCCTCATCGCTTCGAATTCCTTTCAATTTCTAGCTAGTCTAGTTTCTAACCAAAAAACACTGCAGCTGGTAAAAAGCGATGGAAGGTTAGCAATTTCATACTTTTGGTCCTAAAAGAAAAGTAATGATAAAAAATGAAGAAGTAGATGTGTGAGTTAGGAGGTAGATATGGATGAAAAATCAACGGTTGATGGAATGTGAGATTCACTAAATTATCAGTATCATCAAGTAGATTAGACTTCAGATGAATTCTGAGAGTTTGCGAGAACCGCTCAAGGAATAAAATTAGTGATTGCAAGACGTCGCCTAGGCAACGCCTTAGGCGTTTTGTTAGACCCCGTATTTCCAAGGTGTACCAACGAAGGAGAAAATTGGCACACGAGGCATAGGGGTGTCTCGTGTTAAGTGGGGTGCGACATTATGTGGGGTGCTTTTGGGTCGATTATGTGGATATGTGTTGTGGGGTGTGTGGGTCGGTATTTTGTCTAGTCGGTTAGTCGGTTGGGGGTGTTGCTATAAATAGCTATGTGAGTCGGTGGGGGATCATCTTGGAGGTTTTGTCTGTCTCTTTCGGGTATTTGGTGAGAAGAGCAATATAACTCTTTCTCTGGGGCTATGTAGGCCGCTGCTCTTCTTTATCTTGTTGCTTTGTTCATCAATAAAGGTGATCTCGTGTTATTTGGTTCATTTGGTTTCGGAGATCTAACAGTGGTATCAGAGCAACGATTGTCATGGGGCCGAAAGCGGATACGCGCATAGAGGCAGTGGAGGCGGAGCTGATCAAACTCAGGGAGTTGGAAGGCTCGATCCATGGCCTACGATCGGAGTTTCAGACTCAGATCCACACGCAATCGCAGATCCAAAGCCAGATCCAGGAGTTATCACTGCGGATGGAGGAGTTCTTTCAGCGGGGTTAGGATCCCGATAAGTCGCCTCAGATCCGGCCACAGGGGAGCGGTTTGACACCAGATCCACCAGATCTGGGATCGGGCAACGCGGATCTGTCGGCGGAGAGCTCCACTCGCCGATCCCAGCCCTACAGATCCGGGCCGGACGTCCGCAAAATCAAGATGCCAACGTGTAGCGGTGAAGACTTGCTGGTATGGCTCAACCAGGCAGAACACTACTTCGCCTTGCATGACATGTCGGAGGAGACCAAACTCCGCGCCGCTAGGATCTGTCTGATCGGGCCGGCCCAGATCTGGCTACAGACGGAAGAGAAGGTGCAGGCATTCACTTCCTGGGAGGAGTTGAAGTCACAGTTGACGTTGCGATTCACAGAGGCCGATCCCCTCTACCTGTGCCAGCAGTTCTTCTCAATTAAACAAGAGACGACTGTGAGTGAGTACCGGCAACGATATGAGCTTTTGCTGCTCCATCAAGAGGGCTTGACTGAGCGCCAGAAAATTGCAGTGTTCATTAATGGATTGAAGGACCATTGCGGGTGGAAATGATGGTGGAGCGGCTTCGACCTTGAAAGGCGGTGGTGGCTCGCGCAGAAGGTTGGAGAAGAAGGCTGGGAGAGACGGAGTCTCTTGGGGCGGTTGGTGGCAAGGCCCAATCCAGTGGTGGGTGCAGGCCCCGGTTCGAGTGGACTCAAAGGGCCCCCATGGGTTAGTCACACATTTTCAAGCCCACCTAAAGAATCCATCTCTAAGGCCCAATTGCCTGTGGGACTTTCAAATAAGCCCAGTTCTTCCTCTTCCTCTTCGTCCAGCCCGAGCTCGTCCATGGCGGTTACCCCCAACGTGTCTCCCCCAAAGCATAAGCGCCTAACGGAGTCTGAGGCGCAGGCACGTCGGAAGCAAGGCTTGTGCTATCGCTGTGACGACAAATGGTCTGCAGGGCATCGATGCGCACGTAAGGTCTTAAATGTCCTCCTGGTGGATGACGAACCGGAGGATGACATTCCTTCGGAGGTCCCCGACGAACCTAGGGAATTCTCTTCCATCGAGCCTGTCGGCCCTGGCCCAAGCGGGGACCGGACCCGCATACTATCAAGGTCAAGGGGACTGTGGCGGGACGTGCTGTGGTGATCTTGATTGACGGGGGCGCCTCGCATAATTTCATCTCCCCTGCGCTGGTTCGGGAGTTGCTACTGCCAGTGACGCCTACAGCGGCGTATGGAGTGTTCGGGGGGTGGCGCTCGGCACGGGTTCGGAATGTGTAAGGTCGTCTGTGTCTCCTTTCAGAGTATTACGGTAACGGCTGATTTTTACCCAATTGGTATGCGCGGCCATGACCTCATCTTGGGCGTGAAGTGGCTGTCCACTTTAGGAATCACCACTATTGACTGGCAGAGGCTGACCATCTCCTTTGTGTTTGAGGGTCAGACGGTGACCATTCAAGGTGATCCCACTCTCCACAGGGCATTGGTGTCGTGCAAGTCGATTCAGCGCTCCCTCGACTCGGTCCTTGGTGGGTTTTTGGTCGAATGCCTCGCCACTCCCTTCAAGATCGAGCCTTACTATTCCACAGTGGATACTTGTGTGCGACGAGTGCTAGATCGGTTTCACGAATTGTTTCAACCGCCCTCCGCTTGCCGCCGTCCGGAAGCTGTGATCATGCGATCGTCTTGAGGGATGGCACCGAACCCATTCGTGTTCGGCCCTACCGCTACCCCCAAATTCGAAGAGAGAGATAGAGAAATTGGTGACAGAGATGTTGGCGCGAGGAGTGATTCAACCGAGCACCGGCCGTTCTCCGGCCGGTACTTTTGGTCAAGAAGAAAAGACTAGCGGTTGGCGATTCTCGCGTCGATTACGCGCGTTGAACAAAGCCACCATTCCGGACCGATTTCCCATCCCCAACATCGACGAATTCTTGGATGAGTTACGGGAGCCTCCATCTTCTCCAAATTGGACTTGCGCTCGGTTACCATCAAATCCGTGTGCAAAGCCGCCGATGTCGAAGAGCGCACTTTCGGACTCACGAGGGTCACTATGAGTTCTTAGTGATGCCATTTGGTCTTTCCAATGCCCCTGCAACCTTCCAAGCTCTCATGAACTCCATCTTCAAAGGTTTGATTCGCCGGTGTGTTTTGGTCTTCTTTGATGACATTTTGGTTTACAGTGCTTCCATGCGCGACCACTGTGATCATCTTCAGCAAGTCCTCTCTATCCTCAAGTTGCACTCTCTCTTCGTGAATTTGAAGAAATGCTGCTTCGCTAAGTCTAATCTGGAGTACTTGGGGCATATCATTTCGGGGGATGGTGTGCGCGCGGACCCGGATAAGGTGAAAGCCATGGAGCAGTGGCCTATGCCTTCTACGCCCAAGGAACTTCGCGGGTTTTTGGGGTTGACCGGGTACTACAGGAGGTTTGTGCGGGACTATGGCAAGATTGCCGCTCCTCTCACCCAACTGTTGCGCAAAGACTCCTTCTCATGGTCCGATGAGGCCTCTTTTGTTGTCCAACAGTTGAAGCTCGCTCTTCTGGCAGTGCCGACTCTTGCCTTGCCCGATTTTAATGCTTTATTCGTGGTGGAAACAGATGCGTCCGGCGTGGGAGTGGGGGCAGTCCTGTCGCAGTTTGATCGTCCCATTGCCTTCTTCAGTCAGGCTCTTTCCTCGCGTGCTCGGGCCAAATCCGCCTACGAAAGGGAATTGATGGCAATCGTGCTGGCAGTGCAGAAGTGGCGGCATTACTTGTTGGGGCGCAAATTTCTGGTACGGACGGATCAACGTAGCCTGAAATTCCTCCTTGAACAGCGAGAAGTGGCGCCGGAATATCAGAGGTGGCTTATTAAACTACCGGGGTTTCACTTTGAGATCCACTACAAACCGGGGGTGACGAATCGGCGCCGACGCCCGTCACGTTTCCCGGTGGAACCAGGTCCTATGCTCCCTCATGGTGTCTTCTCTCGCCGATGTATCTCGCCATTTCTCGCGAAGTTTCGCGGATCCCCACTTCGGACTCCATCCTTGTCGCCCTTTCTCGAATTTGCTCGCTAAACCTGGTTGGTCTCTCCGCGACGGTCTCCTTCGCTACAAGGGTCGCCCGGTATTACCTTCTTCTTCCTCCTTCAAACAAAGAATCGTTGATCGAGTTTCATTCTTCCCGGTTGGGGGACACGGGGCTTCCTCAAAACCTATCGTCGTTTGGCGGCCGAGTTTTATTGGCTGGTATGAAGGGCGACATCAAGTCGTTTGTCATTGCGTGTGATGTGTGCCAACGCAACAAGTATGAGACGTTGTCACCGGCAGGCTTCTTCAACCGCTCCCAATTCCGGCCCAAGTGTGGAGGATGTATCGATGGACTTTATTGAGGGACTTATTGTCCCATGGCGCTAATTCCATCTTGGTGGTGGTTGACCGCCTCGTAAGTTTGCTCACTTCTTACCCCTTCGCCACCCTTTTTCTCGCTCCGACCGTGGCTTCGGTGTTCATCAAGGAGGTCGTTCGCTTGCATGGGTTCCCTCGCAAAGCATTGTCTCGGATCGTGACCGTGTCTTTCTCGACCATTTTTGGGATTAGTTGTTCGTCTCGCAAAGCACACCTCGCTCCACCGCGGCTCGGCCTATCACACTCCGCAGAGCGATGGCCAAACAGAGGTGGTCAACGGATGTGTGGAAACTTACTGCGATGCTTCATTCACCACGGCCGAAGGATTGGTCCAATTGGTTGCATTGGGCTGAGTTCTGCTACAACACTTCTTACCACTCTTCCCTCCGCTGCTCCCTTTTAAAGTATTGTATGGCCGTGACCCACCGCCGATCGTGTGTTATGGCTCCCCACCCGGCCCTCAACAGCTGGAAGTCGAGTCTTTCTTGAGGTCCCGTGACCTGGCCCTTGCAGAATTGCGCGCCCAGTTGACTATTGCGCAGAACCGCATGAAGCAACAAGCCGACAAACACCGCAGGGATCTTTCCTTCGAAGTTGGCGACTTAGCCTACCTCAAGTTGCGGCCTTATCGTCAGCATACGGTGGCCCGCCGCACCAACATGAAGATTAGTCCCCGCTTCTATGGTCCTTACAAAGTTTTGGAGCGCATTGGCGTTGTGGCCTATCGTCTTGAACTGCCGGCTGCTTCCTCCATCCATCCCGTGTTTCACGTGTCCCAGCTGCGGCGTGTTGTGGGTTCGGTCCCAGTTTCCCCTGATCTCCCTCCTGTTGCTTCCGAGTCAGTTATGCTTGTGGTGGAACCCGACTATGTTCTGGCCTATCGTTGCCTAGCTGCCGGTCCTGAAGTGCTGATCAAATGGTCCTCTTTGCCCGAGTCGGATGCCTCTTGGGAATTGGTCCGCCATGTTCGTAAGTCCTTCCCGGCTTTCCACCTTGAGGACAAGGTGGTCGTCCTGGGGAGTATTGTTAGACCCCGTATTTCCAAGGTGTACCAACGAAGGAGAAAATTGGCACACGAGGCATAGGGGTGTCGTTAAGTGGGGTGCGACATTATGTGGGGTGCTTTTGGGTCGGATTATGTGGATATGTGTTGTGGGGTGTGTGGGTCGGTATTTTGTCTAGTCGGTTAGTCGGTTGGGGGTGTGCTATAAATAGCTATGTGAGTCGGTGGGGGATCATCTTGGAGGTTTTGTCTGTCTCTTTCGGGTATTTGGTGAGAAGAGCAATATAACTCTTTTTCTCGGGATCGCAGCTGCGTACGCGTCTTTCTTTATCTTGTTGCTTTGTTCATCAATAAAGGTGATCTCGTGTTTTGGTTCATTTGGTTTCGGAGATCTAACACGTTTTTAGGCCCCATCCCGTAGGCAATGGGGGAAGTTCTTAGCATATTTTAAAAGATTTGAGGGAGGTCTAACTAAATTTCAATAAAATGTTTGTATATATAAACAAGATGTAACCCTAGTCTCCGCCAACCCTAAACCCTACCCCACCTCATTATTTGTTGAGCCCCATCACCATCCATTTTCCCATCTCTCGGCGAGCTTCCGACACTCTAACAAGTCTCCGACGACTCTCTGGCAACTCTCGAAGGGTTTTTTTTTTTTTTTTTTTTTTTTTTTCCACGACCCCTCCGACGCTAACTTTTGTTATGTTCATCTTCATCACCGACTTGGTGATGACGATGAACAATGTTTTTTTTTTAAATTTTTTTTATATACCTCTGTTTTTTTTAAAAAAAATTTCTGTTTTTTATTTTTTATTTTTTATTACTTTTTTATTTTTTAAGATTTTCTGTTTTTTACTTCTTAGAGAGATATTTGAAGATGACAATGAGTTTGATGATTTAGAAATTGATAGTGTGGTTGTCTATGAAAAGTGAAAACATTATTGATTTTTGTATGACTTGCATAATGATGGTTTATGCTTTTTGAATTTGTTGATTTTGCTAGTTGCTTGTTTGAAGTTTAAATTTATATGACTGCTAAATGAATATTTTTGAAGTTGAATTTCTTATGGTAATGGTAGGTCTTGGGATATTCATTCATTTGTATGTGGTAATGCATGCTTCATTTGATTTTTCAAATTTTCTTAAGTTAGTGTTGAAGATGTGTGGACCGAAACGATAGTCCCACATTGATTAAATAAAACTTCATAATGAAGTTTATAAGTGATTAACTCCTCCCAACTAGTACCGAGGCCTTTTGAGATAAAACTCCACACCTATAAGTGTGTAAGGTGGTTAAGTTGGGGACAGTATCGGTGCCAGCTGAGGAGATCCACGGGCTCGCGTACGCGTGTGCGGCACGGCTGTGAGAATTTTGACAATTAGTATTTTTTTTTTTTTTTTTTTTTTTTTTTTGAAGAATGATTTTTTTTTTTTTTTTTTAAAGAATGAAGCTTCAATATCAATGCTTATGATGTATAGTAGACAGACAATGAGTAATAGTATTATAGGCAGTTGGACAGAAAATTATATTACTTTCAGGGGCCTCTAAATAAATTTTTTAACCTAGGCTTCGCCTCGCCATAGCCAGGAAAATGCCTAGGCATCGCCTTGACACCGTGCAATCCTTGAATAAAATATGATGTAATCGTGCTACAGTAATACAAGCTGTAAAGCTATTAGTACATGAGCATAACTTGTCACTTAGAAAGGTTAGTGAATGAAACATCTGTGATCAAAAGACTCTTTAATTGTCTTCAAGACAAGGAAACTAGGATTTCCGTGGCAACCATCAGAGACCTGAAGTGTGAAGTTCTCTGATCTCTTTGACTAAGAGAGCTGAGGTAGAAGCTACTCATCTCCAAAGTTCACGTTGGACATGGTAAAAAGAGAGAACAATGAATTTCACCGAGGCATCTTTATTATTTCCTTTTTGCCAAAATATTCTTCTAAGAAATATTTGCACAAGGAAGCTAACATATAAATTGAAAGCATTATAGAAAAACAATTGAAGCATATTCATTACGTAGGCTGCACTTAAATGCTTAATTTTAGCAAAATAGTATGTTTTAATGGAAAATCAGTTTGCTACATGAACATAAAAGTGGGCGTCCTTTTGCGAACAATATGCTGGGTCCTGCATTTTAAAATAAGTAAAATCAAAAGATGCAAGACAATATTTTGTTCGGAGGTGAAGTAGAAAATCTAAGTTAGTTTACAACCATTATAATCTGAAATCTCACGATATTGCCAATTTCCTTACGTTTTGTAAGTTTATCGGCTGCATGAATTACATTCTGCATTCTACTCTATAAAGGAACGGCTAGAAAATGAAACCTATGAAAATAAAAATAGAATAGAGAAATTAATATAAGATCTCCAGGGAGCTATTGAAATTATGACTCTGTGACCATCATGGCCACTATCCAACAGTATTATAACAGTGGTTGTAAGAAAACAGATATCTTCTGTTTAATGCTGTCGGGCATAGGCCTTAATCAAGATATGTGTCGAACCAAGTTCGTGCACGTTTCTATTGTACTTCCATGTCAGGTTGTAAGTGCTTCAGTCTGAAGGCCCTTCCCTTGACTCAGTTTGGTTCTCTACTCTAACACAATCCTTACAACGTAACTTTATATACCTTTGGAAAAGATAGGATTGATGCATCAATTTTGTGTGTCCACATTGATTCTCTACACTACGTAAGACTTGATGTAATATCCTATTAAGCCTAAATGTCGTGGTCACATGACAGATTTCAATCTTCATACTCTCCAAAAGTTGTATTAGTTTATTTTGTCAAAAAAAAAAAAAATATTGGAGCAATTTATCTCTTACTTGATCTCAGCAGTTAATGCTCTCATTTGCTAATTTGCAGCAAAGTTAAATTTGGGTAAACTATATGAAAGAATTGGTTTCAATAAAGAGAACATATCCAGGGGAAGATATGCAGAGCTGCTTGCAGCTGATCAACGACCCTTCAGGTCAGACGCTGACACTTTTACAGAATTCTTGATCTACAAAACAACTAAGGTTTTGCAATGCATTAAGTGAAGCAGATTATATTGCATTAGTGAAGGTGTTTATTGTTGTGGATCCAACATGTGTGCAGACCAGATGAGGCAGAGCTCTTTCGCAAATCTGCAGAGCATGCATATAGACAGTTCCGAGACAAAGCAGCTTTTTCAAGATCAATGACCGTAGGCTAATATCATGTATTTTGATGAAGTATTTACTTTTTCTGGTTCACTTGCTCACAATCAGATTCTTTTGTGCCAGGTAGAGCAAATGGAAAAGTTTGCTCAAGGTAGGGTATGGACAGGTAAGGATGCAGCTTCCCGTGGTCTTGTTGATGCTCTAGGAGGCTTTTCTCGAGCTGTCGCTATTGCAAAACAAAAGGCCAATATTCCCCAAGACAAACAGGTGAATTGCCTAGAAAATTTTGATTATTCCCTGAGAATTCTATTTTGAGTAAAATATCTACATAGCTGTGATAAAAAGTTATTAATTTTGTGTAAGAGATAAACTTCTTCCTACCTTCAAAGTAATCTACGACAAGACTTAAATCAGTTGAAAGTATATAAAAAAAAAAAAAAAAAGTGTTACCAAGCATTAATTCTCATGTTTATCTTGACTAAGGTCATTTTAGTTAGTTCCATTGAAAGTCATTTTACTGCCTTATGATGTTCCATTTGAATTGAGTGCCTCACTTTTCTGATCCTTAATTATGTGTAGGTTACAATAGTTGAATTGTCAAGACCTTCTCCGACATTGGCGGAGATCTTGAGTGGCATTGGAACTTCCATAGTTGGTTTGGACCGGAGTATGAAGGAACTCTTGCAAGAGCTGACAACTTCAGATGGAGTTCAAGCTAGAATGGATGGAATCATGTTTGAGAAACTGGAGGGAGAATCTTACAATAATCCCATACTTTCATTGTTGAAGGATTACATTGTCTCCATTTAGTCCGAATAGAGAATTTATTTGTTTGGTCATCTAATTATTTCAACAAGGGTGATTAAGTACTGGTTCCTCGAATTGTAGATAAATGCACGGAGAGTAGATGGGCTGCGCTCGACTCACAAGAGGCGTCAATTTCCAAATCCTTGGATTTGTTTCTATACATACACACCCAAAAAACACAAAGAAAGCGCGAGAAGGAAGGAAGAGAAGAACAAGTGCTCAAATTGCTGTCAAATGCAAATTATTGTGTAATCATAACTTAATCTTCCCTTAATCTTTCTTTGTGATCCTTTTCTTTTATACGATATGTATTCTTTAAATGTGGCAAGTCTATATAAGATGTAAACAAGCACCAGTAATTTGGTCTATTTTATATTTATACTAGTTTAGGGACTTGCTCAGGCTCAATCCAATTCGAGATTTAAATGGTCTCTTCCTGAGCATCATCTCTTTAGTTTCTCAGATTATTGAAATTGCTCATACTTTGCCAAAGCAAGGGAAGTCTTTCCATTGTCCATGTTTTGCTCAAACCTTAGATGCAACATTGACAGCAACAATGAAGCTAGCCCATCATAAATTTGTTGAGGTCGGCCACATGAATCATATGTAGCCTTTTCAATCTTTCAAAAATGAATGCATGTCAAGATAGTTTTGGTCTACCTTATATTATAGAATTCATTGAGCTTCTTCGGTGTTGAGTTTTATAATTGGAATATTAGCAAGTCGTCTTGGATGTGAATAAACTTTCACGACCATCCTCCAAATGTGTGACCTTACAATGTTTTTGCGTCCATGTAAAACTCGCCCGTCAGTACCGCTCTAGAGCGTTAGGGGTCACCACCATTTGAATCATACACCACTGTGCGACAGCCATGCATGCATACGTGTGACAAGTAGGCTACTATTTGTTACATACCTCAAACGTAACAACAAAATCTTATACTTTGTGAGATGGGAGAATTGGCCGCATCCAAAAAATTTTGGGTCGCGTTATGTGCACCCCATCGCATACTTAGGGCACCCCATTGCTTACTTAAATAACCAAATGTGGTTACAATCGAATACAATGTTGGTTGTAATTGAGAAACAGAAAGTAATGCAAATACTTGGACGTAAAGTAGGTAGTAAAATAAATCAAACTAGGACAACAGATGTGTTATCGCAGTTCGATCCAAGACTTACGTCTGCGAGGCCACGCTCAGATGTAAACTCCACTAGTATGAAGAATCGAACTACAAGACTTCTTTTCGTGACTCCTTATTGAGCTCCTCCAATCACTCACTCATACATCACTTTGTGGACCTTACATACACAAGACTCCTCTTGCGTGTAGGCTCACCCTCACTGAAACACCCAAGTCCCATCGGTGTTTTTACAACTCGATAATGAAGTGAACAGAATAGGTTCACAATACAAAGTAAACTGAATAACTGGTGTACAAAACTTAATTACTTTGACAAAAATATAGACCAATGTAGATTTCACAATCTTAACTAAACTAGCAAGATCTAATCAATCTTCATCTCTAAATAACCACGTTCCTCCATGATTAACACGTGGTGATAATTCTTTTGAATCGCAACCTCCAACCTTTTCATAATCTTCAGTTAGCCATCGTAAGTTGGGGATAAGATCAAATCTTCAACTGTCTGATCTAGAATTCATGTTGCAACCGCTCCGAGCCACCGGTTGCAATCGCATATCTTTATCCAAATCTCCAACTGTTTCGAATCTGATTTTGAGCATATGTATCATGTATTGGATTTTGGATTACTCATTTATTTATAACGTCGACCATAACAACTATAATGACAAATCTAAACTGTCGATATGACCACGACACTGACAATCTCCCCCTTTGTCATTATGTTGTCACAATCAGTAAAATGAGTTTCAGAGAATAAATAATAATAATGAATTAGCTAACATTCTGCTCCATCATAAAGAGTCACATAAGTCTTCAATAATGTTCAGTGGTCTTTTAAAATTCACGAAAGTAAAAAGATAAAGATAATGTTGATACAAACATGTAACAATAGCTTCCATGGTGGTTACAACCGCTTCAACCATCTGATTGTACCACATTATCACATCTCCAAATAGTCTTCAATAGAAACCTAGACGTAAAAAATACGAGCAGAAGTATCTTCAAACCAACAGACTTAAGAAAGCAAAAATAAACAACATCTTTACAAAGATGAAATGAACCCTTTGAACCCCTTCCAAATTATCAAAATATTTAAATCTCCCCCTTTGTGATAACATAAGGCCAAAAGTAACTAGGGAGAACCATACCATCTACTTCTGTAAGGTGGTGTAGGAGCAATAAGCTTCAAAAACTCGAATAGCCTTTGGAATAGATTATCAGGTAAGGCTCGAATTGATGTCATCAGTTCTTTCTCTTGCTCTTTCCTTGGATCCAAGAAGTCACTTCCATCTAGCTCGAGTCCTGATTATCCTCTGATATTTCTTGATAGCTGAGAAGATCAGTTAGTAGACATGGAAAGAACAAATATTCATAGGTAGCGCCCAGTTTGGTCCTCTACAATATGGCTTGAAAAATGATCTCACCAAGGTCACAAGGTACCTCTTTACCTATAACATACAAAAGTATCCCCATTTCCCTGTCGAAGGTGTTTCCATGTCTAGTAGGAAGTAGGTTACTAGTGATATGGTTGTAAAGACTGAAGTACAGGGTAGTCAGGTCATTTGTCTCTTTTTCATTTTCTTTTGTGACCACTCGGTCTCCTTTCCATGTGTAATGGTCGCGATCAAGGTAGACACGGTGTTAAATTTCTTAAAAGGTTCAAGAAACATACGTCCCTCGTTGTTGAAGGGACATTCAAGAAACTCGTTTATGGTTCTAGGTGAGAATTCAACAAATTTCCCTCTGACAAATACTCTTCGAAAATGTGAAGACTTAATGTCAAAGACATCCAACTTCAGATTTGTATAAAATTCCTTTACCAGTCTCATATTATATCTGGTTGGAAAAAAATTGAAGGCATAGCAAGACTTCAAGAAGGTTACCAAGTTCTCTGCTTCATAGTCCTTTTCGTGAAGATATGTCTCTCCATGGCACTTCTTCCCTTTGAGGCTCTCATATCTAGCCTCAGCTTCCTCATCAAGCATTTGGCGAGACAATCCTTTATGATTGCCCAGCTTCATTATGGGTTGTTTAGCCTCAGTATCAGAATTTGAAATGTTGCTCCGTGGATCTGGTCCTTCAGAATTAGAACCAGTAATAAATCCTTCCTCAGTCTCTGTTTCGGTTGAAACCGGACTTGCTGGTTCACCGGTTGTAACTAGAGTTGTAACTCTAGGCTTTTTAGCCTTCTTCTTCAAACCTTTCTTCTTCAGTTTCCTTTTCAAAGAAGACAATAGAATAGTCTCATCATCACCATCATCATCTCCTTCTGCAATAGTATGTTCTTCACGAATCACCCTTAAATCATCAAGGGTTTCCTGATCTTGAGTATTTTGCTGATTATGAGTTATAAAGCCTTCATGCTCATGCTCCATTGGTTCTATCTCAGGAAGGTCTGCACTTTCTTGAGAGGTCGTCGTTGGAGCCGAAGTGTCCATGGATTGATTAGGGGGCCTCCTGCTCTATAGTCTCTATGGGCTCCTCAGTAATTGGTTGCTTATGACTGGGTTTTTCAGGAGCAGACTCATCATGTAATGACCCGAATATTTTAACGTGTGCCTCATGTCACTGCAGGACTCTGACGGGGACTTTATCTAACGTGGCGTACTTGCTCAATCCTTGGGAGTCAACACCAAGATATATTATGCTTGTTTAGCATGTGCAGTATTTATTTTATACTCAAAAATGTCAAATTTCAGTTAATTATTGGTCCGATTGCGTTAAAATACGAGTAAGGTTCGATGGTTGGTATGCGTGTATATTATTGGTACCCGGGTACGAGTAGGCGATAAGATATGACTAAAATAGTTATTGGACTATAATGCTATTTAATTAAGAGAATAACCTAAGTTGGAATTTTTATTTAAATTACCACATTACTATATTATTACAATGCATATCTAAATAACTTATGATTATAGTGTAGAAATGAAATAAGGCATATGATGTACCTTGAGAGTCGTATTATGGAAGATTGAAATTAATGTAAAATTCTCCTTCATTCATATTAAGGAACAAATTTAAATTCAAAGGCATATGGTATGCTTGGTAAATATGTTGAAAAATAAGATCACTTAATTTATGTAAATGTATTGGTTGCTTGGAAAATACATGGATGAACTAAGGGCAAAATTGTCATTTCACACTTTGTAGGACACTTGGCATATGTAGAAATGAGATGGAGAGCTTGGATTTAGACTTAATTAAGCTAGGTTAGCTTAATTAATCCATCACTAATGAATTTTCAAATAAATGTATAAAGGGGTAGAAGTCATTAGGGACTTAACTCAAATTCATTTCTAAGAGCTCTAGAAAGAAAATTGGAAGGAATCCTACCATTAATGGAGTTGGAGAAAGCTTGAAGACAACAAGGAATTTAAAATTTCATATGGTCTCGAGGCATGTTCTACACCTTCTCCATAATAATTTCTCTTATTTGAATTCTTATCCATGCTTTTGATTCTTATTGATTTGATTCTTATTAATGATGATCTTATTCATGCAAGCTACTTCTTCATACTCTCATCTTCCTAATCTTGCTTGCATCCCCTTTAATTAATCAACAACACAAACATATGTATATTGATCAACTAAATTCATGCATGGCTTTCTTGAGTGTTTAAGATTGATCCAAATTAATGTGTATTAATAAAAGAAATGATGCATAGATGGATGGCATATTCAATAGCTAAAATTAAATTATTTGAGAATTGAAAATTTGAGTACAACATTGATTTAGCTAATAACTTAAGTATTAATTAGAAATATTTAAGTACCTAAGTCAAATAAATAAAGTAAGTTAATTCTATTTATCTAATATGTCTAAGTTGTGAAATAATGACAATTAGGCCTAATGACAAATGAATTAATTTACTTGTATAAATTAATGACTTTTAATAAGTTAATGGAATAATTACACTTGAATCATTTAAATAAATTAGAGGGCTTGAATTTAATTGAAAGAAAAAGCCTAAGTTGATTGTAAGATAAAAATGGGTGTATAAGCTAGTTTGATGTGCCTAAGTAAGCTAATCAAATAATTTACTATTGTATATAAGTGAAAGTGAATTTTTACGTGACCAAAGATTAATCTAGTGTTAAAATAATAATAGTAACAAATGATAAGATTCCTAAAATAAGTTTGTAGAGATCTATTGATGCATTAAGTGGTTATATATATTTATATATCGTATATACATACATATATTAGGTGTATTTGTATAACCTCTACACCTATATATAATATAAGGACAATAATAAAAAACAAATCATACTATGGACTGAATTATACTTAATAGAGGATTAGTAAGAGAAACAAACTCTAATAAACCAAAACAAATTAAAATGATGTTAGGGACTTAATGAGCTAGAATTGGAAATCGGTGGTTAGTTCGGGGTTGTGTTGGAGCCTTAAGAGAGCGTATTAGCGTGGATTCGAGGTACGTAAAACCAGCTAGGAAATGTACAGTAATTCAATGAGCTTTATATTTTATTGCTATTGCATTATCTTACCTTTATTGGAATTCCCACTCCAATATGAGTGTACGAGGGCCAAGTGAGCTAAGAAGGTGTCTCTGATTGGAGTGGTTGTCGACTAGCTACCGGAGCCATGGCCTCGATTCACTGGATTGTTTGGTCGCGATGAGATGTGTTTTATCTGGGGCACCGTTGATATCTCTCATTCGCGACGGTTTAGGTACGGTAGGCGCTGCAGCATCATAGGACCCGAGTTTGCATGGCGTTGCCGCGACTTTATGACCTCGACCCTGTGGCACCCACAATCGGTGATCTTGGACTACTTGGGCGTCTTTCTAGTTGCTTCTTTTGACACTCATTTATCGTTGTACTTTCATTATTCAGTCTTATTGTCATGCATTCCTTATATCTTTCTTTCTATCCACATGAGTTTTAGACTGCTTTATTTATCTTGAAGTACTGTTTAGATCATACTGGCTTTTACTTACTAGACTCTTCATTCTTATGTTTGAATGAGTGCAGATCCACAGTCGAGCAAGGGAAAGGCGTCGATATTAGGTGATTTACTCTGAAGACATTGGAGCGACCCTCCCTTACTCACTTTTGTAGGTTTTTAACTATTTATATTACATGTATATGTTGTTTTATCACTCTTGGGGTACTTTATGGGTTTTGAGATGATTATGACTTGTATATCACTTTGTATACACTTTACACTTGATATAGATATGTTTATAGGGTTCCACATTTGGATTTTCTGACTCCTTTACATTATTGTTGAGTTATTTAATGTATTAATTACTTCCACTAGCTTGTAAAACTTGAAAATACTAATAACTCGACTTAAAATTATAAATTTACTTATATGGATGGATCTAAAGGCTGATTAGGCCTACATTGACCTTATGAGGCTGGCCCGGGGGAGGGGCATCCACGTGGTTTTAAGCCTAGCGGGGCTCAATTTGTGGGTAACTAGGGTCGTCACAGTTGGTATCAGAGCGTCAGGTTAGATAAGAGCTAGGTGTTAACTCATAATTAACCCACAACCAACATAAGACACAAATCGATAGTAGATTTAAGACACGGTTAAACTTAGAGTGGAACCTTATGATCCTGATTTAGCGTTTTAGTTGGGAAGTGAGGAGAATAGGGGAAGATAAAAATCTGAATTATATGTGCTATTTGATTTATTGTATTATATTACTACCGGTAGCTATAAAATGATCAAGAATTCACCATCTTTGCGGATCGCGATAGCCAATCATCCCGAAACCAGCGCTATGGGTGGTAGCTCAGATGTATTGGGGAGTGCGCCTACTGTACAAGCCATTCTAATGACCCCTATCACGCTAGCAGCACCAGTTAATGTGGAGATTGAACCGGTATAGACTAAGACAATACTAATTACACTTCCTATTCGGCAGAGATAGTGCCACTCATGCCCATAGAGACTAGTACTAGGGCGACAGTCGAGGTAAGATAGTCACGTGAGTTCTAGAGATAGACCAACTATGGTATGAATCTTGAGGAAGCAGGGAAGTTCATGAAGATATACGAGAAGATTCATAACACCTTGGCTACCCCAAGCAGGTGAAAGTGACAATATATTATGAGTCATTTTTTGGAGAGGCTGACACCTGGTGGCGTAATATGGTAGCTACCGGAGGAGCGCCCAGAGATCGAGCAGAGTTCAATTTTCATTGGACTTCGATTATATTACCGATTACCAGAGGCAGAGTGGCCACAAGTATCAATATTGAGACTTTAGCCAGCGTCATGAGTACGACAGGGAAAGTTGAGACTAAGATTGAGGAGGTACCAGTTGCATGTGAGTTTTTGGACATTTTTTCAATGATCTACTTGGATTACCCCGACGAGAGAGATCAATTTCATTATAGACTTGGTCCTGGGGACGAAACCGATATCGATTCCGCTGTACAGGATGGCACCGAGAGAGCTCGAGGAGTTGAGGACCCAGTTTGATGAGTTGTTACGACTGGGATTCGTTCACCCGAGTATGTCGCCATGGGGCGCGCTAGTACTGTTCGTCAAGAACAAGGACGTCAGTTTACGACTTTGCATAGACTACATACAGCTAAACAGAGTCACTGTGAGGAACAAGTACCCATTTCCTCGCATAGATGACTTGTTTGATCAGCTGAGAGAAGCACGGTGGTTCTCTAAGATTGACTCGAGATCTGTTGGCATTAGTCGAAGTTGAGATTGGGTCTAATTTGTTGCAAAATTGGTTAAATATGGCAAGAGAATTGGTCTGTAAGAGTTTGATATATCATGGACAAAATTATTAATTTTGGGGTTTTGGTATGACCAAAATCATCGTTATGGACATTTTATGAAGATGAACTATTTTTTAAAAAGTTTGGCTCAATTTTGGTGAAAAATCGGATAAAAAAACGAGCGTTGGAAGCCAAAGCACGTCAAAGTAGAAATTTTAGAAATTTATAAATAAAAAGAAATTAAGCTGTTGACAAGCAGCTGAGGGTTTATATATAAATATAAAAAACAAATGAAATCAAGTTTCATTTATAAACGGTCAACAATATGTTTCATTTCTACGTTCCCTAAACCTATCAATCCGGTCTTTTGCTCTGTGAGCTCACGACATCCGATTTTTATTATGTTTCTTTCCACGAACCGTAGAGCATCGCAAGATGGTTAGTTCGAGCTAAGTTTGCGGTGGAATTGAGGTATTTAGCCCGCAATTTGGCAAATACTCAATTCAGGGCAGTTTCCTCAATTCAATTTGAATTCTCGCGATTGCTCGATTTCTTTCACAGTGTTTGAATAAAAATTGGTAGAATTTGTTGTGAATTAATGTATTCTGTTGATTTGCACCAATTTGGGATAAATTCCACCATCGTGGGTTAAGGTTCTTGTGAGTTGAATTAATGCGACTCAGTTGATAACTATTTCAAAGATGTTTTATAGTTAATACTGATTTACATTGAGATTTTGGATAAATTGGATATTAGTTTTTGTCCAAATTGACTCTACGGGTTGCGAAAATATTTTGAATATGGTATTGAGTGATTTCTGGTATTTTGTGTTGAGTTGTGATGATATAATTGCAAAAATGTGATTTGGAGAAGTTTTATTAGTTTTAAATTAATAAAGTTTGCCTATTTAACAGGCTGTATTGGAAAATTCACAACTTCTCTGTTTGTGATCTGATTTGAGTGTTCTTGGAGTTTATGGAAAGTACGACATGAGTACTACAACTTCCTTTTTGGTCGTATGACAAATGTTGAAGTTTTCAAGGTTATAAATTTAACCTTAGGTGGCTAGTTGATAGCAATTTGAAATTATTATAAAGTATTATTTTTGTAAATAGCACTCGATCGTACTTTGGTCGCAGTTTTTGTGTGGTCTTGGGATTCTAGATTCAAATTGGACCAGTTTTGGAGTGTTAACCAATTAGCATTAGACTTAAATTGACGTCAAATTATTGGTTTTAGGTTCTTGATCAACAAGGAAAGATTTGAGGGTTTCGGGAGTTGTGTAAGTTGATACAAAGTTAGGAAAGCTCGGTACAGGTAATTGAGACTCAATTACATTTATCATTTGTGTTATATATCATAGTATATCTAGTTCACGTAGTTATGGACTAGGAATAAGAACACTGCACAGTGACAAGCATAACACACAAAAAATAAATGAGCAAATGAGTAGACTTATGTCTCCGGGTGTGGGTCGACGCGACTGGTGACCCAGGATGGAACCTGTCAGTCCCTCGTCATTAAGATGATTGACCGGCCTAGATTAACTTAATTCTCTAATAATCTAGTCAGTCTAATACTTTCTTTCAACTTTGACGTCAAAATAATAATTATTTCAATCATTTCTAAGGCTCCAAAACTATATTTATATCCTCGATAAAACTCAATTCATGATTTGTTCAATTTGAGCAAATTAAAAGATCATATCCATATTTAATAAAAATTTTGGTGGCACCTCCCCTAAAAGTGGCTTGCTGGAAAATTCACCTAATATACAGAAGAATTGGGGAGAGGCCTAGAAGGACTCACAACTCCTCGTAGTTCATAATATATATGAAATTCAAATTTATGAATTAACTTAGAGTCTCTGATAGCTTAATCACAACTTCACAATCTCAAATAGACCAAAATTGAATCATAAACTTCTCAACGTGTTTTAAACTAACTTAGGAGACTCTTATAACCATTCAAATAAACTTCATGTCCTACACTCACCCCCAAGAATCCCAAAACAATAAATATAAACAATTTAAAACAAGAATTTACTTTAATTTGTGAAAACAATCACCACAATCTTCGAGTCTTGTCCACTATTCCCTTGTCATCATACAGAATCTGACATCATAAAAAACAACTCGAATATGTAAGGTAAGTAAATTCCTACATTGATATGTACTCCTGCAATTATCAATCTGATACATGGAGACATGTAATTTCATTTACAAATAAACAATAAGATATATGCGTCAACATAACATGCAATTCACTCTGTCGCTATCTCCTAACTATAATCAGATGCCGACTTCCAAAAATAGCACATAGATAATATTAAGAGATCATGAAATGCAGAGATAACTTGTCGGCGTTATACTCCGCTAGTGTCATTAGACAGCGTAGATGCACAATTGAAATCAAGTTTCAAGCAAACCAGATTCGAAATAAGCTTATCCCTCCACTCTCTCTATGTATGCATGACCAAGAATGATAAAATGCAATGCAGGCTATGATACAATTATAGGTACATAAATATTCAATCAATAGTAAAAATCACTGTAAGGTTTACTTACAACCAACCAACTTTTAACATAATTTTCGGGATTCTCGAAGCGTCAAATCACCTTGAAAATAGATTCAATAGCTTCCCTGCACACCTAATTATATTATGGGTCAAGCTTCAAGTGAAATCAAATCACTAAACCCAATGAAAACTGTGGCCAAAGTACGTTTGAGAACAGTTTCCTAAAACATTAATTTATACAACTGTTTCAACTAGTCAACTTGGAGTAACTTGTTAACCTTGAAAACCTCAATATTTGTCATGATGACCTAAAAGAAACTTGTAGTTCTCATGTCATACTTCTCATAGACTTTAAGAACACTCAAATCGGATTACTGACGGAGAAGTTATAATTTTTTCAATATGGCCTGTCAACTAGGCAAATTTTATTTATTTTGAATTGAAAAACTTTTCTAAATCAATATTTTCGCAATTAAATCCTCAAGACTCAACATCAAACGCTATGAAACCACTTGATAACAACATCAAAATATTTTCATATCCGTTGAGTCAAATTGAATCAAAACCAATAATTGATTCATCCAAAAACCCAATATAAATCAATATCAACTATAAAAATATCTCCAATATAGTTATCAACTGAATCGCAATAGTCCAATTCATCAAAACCCTAACTCACATCCGTGGGATTTATTTCAAATCAGTGCAGATCAACCCAATCCATCAATTTTCAATAATTCATACCAGTTTTTATCAAAACCCAGAAAAGAAATAGAAAAATCGCGAGAATTCAAATTGAATTGAGAAAAATGCCCTGAATTGACAATTACCAAATTGCAGGCCAAATACCTCATTTCTACAGTAGAAACTTAGCTCAAACTGATCGTCTCACGATGCTCTATGATTTTGCGGAAAGAAACTAGACAAAAATCAGACGTAAGGAGCTCCGCGAGAAAAAATTTGGGTTGTGAGGGTTAGAGAACGTTCGGTTCGAATGTTCTACCGAACGTTCTGTTGGAATGAAATCAAATTGATTTTGATTTCAATCTTTGTTATATATATATATAAACCCTCGCAGCTTAATTTCTTTATTTATTAATTTCCAAAATCTCTATTTCGGCGTGCTTTAACTTTGGCGGTAATTTTTACTCCGATTTTTCACCAAATTGAACCAAACTCTTGACAAAATAGTTCATCTTCATGAAATCTTCATGAAACATCCATAACCCCAGTTTTGGCCACTCTAAACCCAAAAAATCTTATCTTTGTCTACGACATACTAAAATTTTTTTGGACCAATTCTCTTGCCACACTTGGCCAAACTTGCACCAATTTGGACTCAATCACAATCCCGCCATCGCCAATTGATACGAGATTACATTACCAATCCCATCCCATCTTCACCATCATTCCGGTATCTTACATTAACTCCAATTTAAGTGCTTTAATTTAAAATTTCACCACTGATTGATCACGTGGTGTAGCACTACAATTGAACCAATATACAACATATTCACTAATATTAGTTGTAAATTAATTTGGTTTAAAACTTTTAACTTTTGGAGTTTGACTACTCGTAAGATCCTTTTGAAAATATATCCCGTTCCATCAAACTTATAGTTTTACATTCTAATTTGATCGGGACTCATTGACCTGGAATTTCTATTTTTTTACTAATATGAGAATGTTTTGACCATTTAGCTACCTATACTTATGCTTCCAATTGACTCCAACAAAATTTCATAGACCCTTTTATTCCGACTGTCACCAATTCATTCGATTATTTAAAGACAAGTGAACGCGTTACACTGGTCTTCTATGCTTTCAATGAATCGTGATTATGAAACAAAGTTACTTAGACATTTGGTCATGCACATCTACTCCAGTGTCTAGTCTTGACTAAAGGAGTCCGTTCCTGTCACTTCCATCAATCATAAGTCATCTCTACGTCTCATTTTATTTTATACACAGAGTCTATTCCATTTTATTTTCGTTAATCTTAGCTATTCTCACATTAATCTCAATCTTAGTCCCTTTATAAACAAACCACGACTTTCTCTCAACAACCAAGCCACTTACAGCTCCTTAATCTTGACTTAGAAAGGTAATTTATGTCTCTTCTCTTTTCGAAAACTTAGCTAAGGATAATACAGCTTCATATGACCATTTAATCAATTGAAGTCTTCCTTGGCTAACCTTTATTCGAAACAGAGAAATTTTGCGACTCAAACAGTTAAATTGTTTGTTATTGCCTTAATTTATTTCCATTAATCTCATATTTCTCGACTTTTTTTCTCAAAAAATATTTGATACTTTTCAAGAGACTGTGTAAGATATCAAAGTATCTAACTGATCATAAAATTACTTTTGATGAATTTACCTTTCCATTATTATTCAACTGAAGAAATAGAAAAATTAGAATTTCAAACTATTGATCAACTTAACGACTAATCAAACTCTTAAATGATGTTATTTCAATCCTTTAAGTCCTATAAATGAAAATTCTAGCAATATAGGAGTTCATACTGACGTCATATACAAACCATTTATTGATTCTCAAAACACAATCACTTGTGTTGATGTTTAATAGCTAATCCAAGCTATTATTAGACCACTTCCTTAATACCTTAACTTCTTATACTTTGATCTTATCACTACACCTTTCATTTTTCAAGTTAGAGACTTTTGTCGATTTTGTTTCATAATAATACCTAATCTTGAGTTAACAAAGATCACTCCTAACTCAGTATTTTCATTTGTTTTATTAGTTCTTTATTCGACTCATAGAACCATTATACTCAACGTCACTTATGGATAAGTAACTTGAGTAATAAACAATCAAAATCTTCATTACTTTTTTTTAGAAGTCATTTGATTATTCTCAACTGTGATTCTATTCCATATTTCACTTGATGTTTTTGTTTCAAAAATGAGATAATACTTTGCTTCAAAGTATTTTATTTTCATAGAAACTGACTTAAACAACTTAACTAGCTCTATCACAATCCCATTGTGATTTTTTTCAGTCAAGTTCAATTTGTCTAATCAATTTCTACTTTCTAAATCACGTGTCTCCATTCTCCTTGTTGAGGCTATTTTAACATTTTTCACAGCGTTTTATAATTGTAATAGTTCGATACTTTCGATTTTTGAAAATCCATGTTCAGTACTTACGTACCTAAATCATTTGGACTTCCCTTTCAACCAATTTCCTGTTGGTTTCATAACTGATACTTTCATCAGTTATATTTGTAGGGAACTACTCACAATATCCTTGTGAATTTGGACTTCACAAATCCATTTCACATCCAATCACGCTCAGTTTCGATTCATTAGTCTATTCTCTCTTTTAATTATCTATTTCTAATCTTACTCGTCATATCTTACGAGTTAAGTATCGAACGGACAAGAAGAATAAACTTTCTATCGCCTATCTAGCGATAATACATAAATACACATCAGAAAATATAACACAATACAAAAATCCCAGCACAAAGTCACTTCCCAACTAATCGCGCTCAATCACCATTTAGTTCTCAACCAAAGTTTATCCTCAATTGAGCAAACCATAGGCTCTGATACCAAGTTTGTCAGCTCCCTCATCATTAAGACAATTTACCGGCCTAGATTACTTTAATCCTCTGATAATCTAGTCAGTCTAATCCATTCTTTCAACATTGTCCTCAAAATAATGATTATTTCAATCCTTTCTAAGGCTCCAAAACTATATTTATATCCTCAATAAATCTCAATTCATGATAATAATTATTTTAATCATTTCTAAGGCTCCAAAACCATATTTACATCCTCAATAAAACTCAGTTCATGATTTGTTCAATTTGAACAGATTAAAAGACCATATCCATATTTAATAAAAACTTTGGCGGCACCTCCCCTAAAAGTGGCATGCCAAAAAATTCACCTAATAGACATCAGAATTGAGGAGAGGCCTAGAGGGACTCACAACTCCCTACAGTTCATAATATATATCAAATTCAAATTTACGAATTAACTTATAGTCTCCGATAGCTTAATCATAACTTCACAATCTCAAATAGACCAAAATTGAATTATAAACCTCTCAACGTATTTCAAACTAACTTAGGATACTCTAAGAACCATTCAAATAAACTTTGCATCCTACACTCACCCCAAGAATCCCAAAACAATAAATATAAACAATTTAAAACAAGAATTTACTTTAATTTGTGAAAACAATCACCACAATCTTCAAGTCTTGTTCACTATTCCCTTGTCGTCATACAAAATCTGAAATCATCTAAAACAACTCAAAGATGTCAGGTAAGTAAATTCCTACATTGATATGTACTCATGCAATTGTTAGCCTGATACATGGAGACATGTAATTGCATTTCCAAATAAACAATAAGATATATGTGTCAACATGACATGCAATCCACTCTGTCATTGTCTCCTAACTATAATTAGACGTTGACTTCCCAAAATAATACAGAGACAATATTAAGAGATCATGAAATGCAGAGATAACTTATCGGTGTTAGATCCACTAGTCTCACTAGACGACGTAGAGGCATGATTGAAACCAAGTCTCAAGCAAACCAAACTCCGAAACAAGCTTATCCCCCTCACTCTCTCTACGTATGCATGACCAAGAATGATAAAATGCAATGTAGACTATAATACAGTTACAGGTACAGAAATATTTAATCAATAGTAAAGATCATTGTAGGGTTTACTTACAACCAAACCAACTTTTAGCGTAATTTTTAGGGTTCCCAGAGTGTCGAATCACCATGAAAATAGATCCAATAACTTCCTGCACACTCAATTATATTATGGGTCAAGCTTCAAGTGAAACCAAATCACTAAACCCAATGAAAACTGCGGCCAAAGTACACTTGAGAACAGTTTTCAAAAACATTAATTTATATAACTGTTTCAACTGGCTTTCAACTAGCCAACTTGGGGTAACTTTTTAACCTTGAAAACCTCAATATATGCCATGATGACCTAAAAGAAACTTGTAGTACTCATGTCATAATTTTCATAGACTCTAAGAACACTCAAATCGGATCACCGACGAAGAAGTTATGAAATTTTCAATATAGCCTGTCAACTAGGCAAACTTTATTTATTTTGAACTGAAGAAACTTTTCCAAATCAATATTTTCGTAATTAAATCCTTAAGACTCAACACCAAACGCAACGAAATCACTCGATACCAACATCAAAATATTTTTGTATCCCGTGGAGTCAAATTGAATCAAAACCAATAATAGATTCATCTAAAAACCCAATATAAATCAATATCAACTATAAAACTTATCCAAATAGTTATCAACCAAATCACATTAGTTCAATTCATCAAAATCCTAACCCACATCGGTGGGATTTATTTCAAATCGGTGCATATCAACGTAATCCATTAATTTTCAACAATTCTTACCAATTTCTATCAAAACCCCATAAAATTGGAAAATCACGAGAATTCAAATTGAATTGAGAAAAATACCATGAATTGATATTTTATCAAATTACGGGTCGAATACCTTGTTTCTACAACGGAAACTTACTCGAATTGATCGTCTCACGATGCGCTACGATTTTACGAAAAGAAACTGGGCGAAAATCGGAAGTAGGGAGCTGCGTGAGCGAAACTTCGAGTTGTGTGGGTTAGGGAACGTTTGGTTCAAATGTTCTGTTGAAATTAATTCAAATTGTTATTTATTTCAATCTTTGTTTTATATATATACTAGTATGGGGAAGTGCTCCGCACGTAGTGATCGCTCGCAGTCGTGAAATCGATAGTGCGATAATTGTGTTGTATAATGTGTGGTGAAGTAAAATTAGAGGTAATTGTAAAGAATGTTGCGTGATTAATGTAATTCTTATGTAGTAGAAGTTCAACTTCTATAAAGTTTAACTTATCATAGGTTTTCTATGGTAGTTTAATGGGGCTAAAATTATTTGTTGTTGTTATTGTGTTAGTATATTCAAGTATATTGTTATATGTTTAAGCTGAAGTGTTATATTTAATAAAGCACAATATTAAACATGTACTAAATATTCACATGTAAGGTACGTACGCACACATACAGAACCATTTTCAACACATACACAATCATACATATAGACATATATATGTATACGTTGTCGGGAAATGTGGTGTGAAATGTTTTTGGTGTCGTTCATAATTACATATCACTATCATGCTTGTGTAATTTGTTGGAAAGATCCAAATTTGTTGATGCTTCTCTTTTTATGGAAGTGGATGATGTCTTAGGAGTGAATAAGATGATTTCGTAGGTATCTTCATAGGCAGCTGCTGCTTTGCCTTTGTAACTACTTTTGGAAGAGGATTGGTAGGTAGATGATTCACAAGTCGATAAAGAGCTTGAACTTGTACTACTTGCATGTGAATGTGATGACTGAGAGGAGTTGGAATCTTCTACATGAAAGTGAATTGAGTAGATGATATTATTCATTGCAAGAGTATTGGTTTCTATTTTGTCTACTGTCATGGAAACGATGCATCTGGTATCCTTGTTTAGAATTGGAGAATTTGGTACAGGATCGAAGTGTTGGCCCCGTTTGAAAAATGTGTTAGATTGTATTTCTTATTTATGTAAAGTGGTAAAGAAAGATTTATACCTGTTGGTCCATTTCCATTATTTGTTGAGCACTTTTTTGAAGCAGTTGACGCGTAGGAATGTTAAAAGCAATAGCTTCAATTGCACCTGAGTCATCCCTTAATTCAACTTGGACTTTACGCCTGTAAGTGAAATATGGATAATATAGTTTTCAAATAGTTAGAGTACATTGTATTTGTTGTGTAATGGAGGTTTGTTGTTTGTACCTTGGAAGGCCATAACATTTTTTGTTGTTGCATTGTAAGCAGTCGAATTGTTCTTGATATTTATGCTGCAGTGAATCGCTTGCATTTGCTGCAGCTCATGTACCAATAAGGCTGATTGGGGTGATTTATAGAGATTGTTGCTTTCAGAATGAATAATGTTACCTGTAAAAGGAGGAGGAGTTTGTAGAGAAGTAGCCTTTTTCCTTTTTAGGATTAATTAAGAAAAATGTAAATGTAATGTTGTTGCAGTATGGTCGAAGTAGTTTGAGATTAATTACTTGTGCGACTGTTGGAGGTAAGGCACTGATGTGGGAAACCTTTTTCATGCTCATTCCAACTGGGGAAATGTTGCAAATGACTAAAGGTGCTTCTTCGTCAATGAAGGAGTTCAACGTTGATGTATTGAGTTGCGACCTGTAGTGGCATATTCAGTATGTTAGTTGGAGGTCATTGTACTATACAAGTAGTTATTTTATAAGAAACAATAATCAAAAGAATATATGTAAATAATTTGTAATAGGTATAAGTGGTTATACCATTACAACATATGTCTTGCTCTATTGTCATCATAGGTCATGTTAAGCACTGAATTTAATCTTATTGATAATGATATTCCTATTGGTGAAAGATACATTCATATTTTAGTGAAAGTGTATTTGGTAGTAGCTTGAAATTTCAAAATCACGATATTAATATTGGTAGTGCAGTTTGGTTACCATTATGGATGCTGACTTTTAAATGGAGAGCAACAAGGAGTGGTTTCGAAGAAATGACATCCGAGATGCTTGCGCCATATTTGAGTAAGAAGTTTTCCCACATTTTCAAGAGCATAGGTTGCATGCTGTCATATTATACAGTGAATATATATGGGGAGAAAAATGTATGAATTGTAAAACGTGCTTACTTTTTAATACTAAATATTATATGAATTTAAATAACTTATGTTCGGTTAGAGGTAAAAAGTGGAAGCGGTATAATATATGTGTATGCAATGTATTGTTTTTATAGTAATGTCAAGGAGAATATATTTTTAGATTACTCGATATATTTAGATTGTATATGTATGTGGTTGTCTATATGCATACTATTATAGTTATGTATCCATGTTGCAATTCGTCTACTTTAGAAGAGAAAGCGAGTGTTGAAAGTGGTATAAGTAAAATGCATATTGTTATCTGTCGTCGACGATGGTGATTTCTTGAATTTTTGCTTCTCCATTTATTATGCGAATGTGCCGTGGTTGGTCATTTGTTAGTGCGATGACCATTATATCTATAAGAAAAGTAGTAAATTATTAAAATGCTTAGGTGTAAATAAACGGAATAATAGTATGTGTGATTTCTTAAGTAGCATATAATGGAATATAAGCGCGTGCAGAAGGAAAAACATACTAATTGAATCATTGGAGTTGACATACTGTTGCAGTTGATCCAGTTGTGTAAATTTTGCACTCTTGAACGAAGCTGTCGGCTGCAAGAACTGGTTGTACTAATGTGTTTCTGTTCAAGGTCCATTGGTATTCATATGGGATGGTTTGAAATATTGTCTTTACAGGTTGAACACGTGCATGAGATATGGTGTACTTTTTATCTTCTTCCAAAATATGGACAAATTGTTCGATATTTTCGTCGAATATAGTTTTTTGGACATTTGTTCTCAGCTGCCAAAATATAATGACTAAAATAAGCTTGTGTGAAATAATTATGAGAAATTTAGTCGATATTGATTATGAAAGATATATGTGTAAATCAATTTTCGAATTTCATCTATAATTACATAGGTTTGAATGGAAAATTATTATAGAGAAATAAATGTCATCATATTTATATAGCAAAAAAAATTGACTACAAATTACAGCATAGGAAGGGAACAAGTAATATAGTTGTTTATTGTTGAGTAGTTGGAATAAGTAAATAAGAGCAAAGGAATTGAACAAGTAATATATTTGTAGGAAAAAAAGATTTGAAGTAAATTGAGATCAGACGAATGCAACAAGTAAATGAGATTATGTGAGATTTGATCATAGGAATGCATGTGTTGTTGTTATGTTATGTACAGCTAAAACCAAGAAAGTATGATAACAATCAAAATGCAGCTTGTTGAAGATATCAAAAAATTTATTGGTGAAAGAGAGTAATTATGAAGGGGAGAATCTTGAAGTAACAATTGTAACTTCAAATTGATTGTTGCTCTAAATATACTTTAGCATGGTTATTAGCATGAACAAAGGCATTTTGAATTTATGTCGATGGTTATGTATCTATTATTAGGTACAAGTTACATGTTCATCGATGAAGATTAGCCTTTGTAGATGTTTGGTTCCATTTGAAGAAAGCTTAGGACTGAACTTTTTTTGAACAAGAATATGTGCTATCCAATCTTTTGACATGTTGTTGATGTCGTTTAAGAATTTCTTTATCTTAGGCATGTTGAAGTGTGAAATGATTTTTCTAAGAAGCAGTAGGAGATGAAGAAGAAGTGGTTAATGTTTGAGTACTTCAATTGACGTATTTGAAGGCATATAATATGTGAGATACTGAGAATATATGGTATACGGTAGAAGATGTAGTGTATTACTTCATTTGATGTTTATCGTAGTAGATGTAGTGTAATGATAGGGAAGATGTAGGTATATAGGTTGCACACATGTAATTGTAGTAGAGTGATTGTTGGATAGTTATGTAGAGTAGAAGAGGATGTGGAATTTGAAAAATTTATTGGTATAGGTTGACAATGTAGGTGGTTAAAATATTGTAAGAATGTTGTCTTATCTAAAGTGAATAAAATAAGGTGGGTTGGTGTGCTAGGGTAAGTTACAGTAGGTCAAGCTTTTCATATATGTTGAAGTACTAGGTAGTTTGTTTTATAAGGAGGAGAGGAGGATAAAGTAGGTGGAGGTGATTGTTTTGAGGCCCTATGTTTGTTTTGATAAGGAATAAGTTGTTGTTAATATTAAGTGATGTAGGATAAGTAGGAGTAGTTGGGAAGAGAGAAAGTAAATGGGGAAGGGAATTGTTTGACTATTTTCATGCATGACATGTGTCAAGAAAAATATGCACATGCATGGGTTCATGTGTAGTGAAGATTTTGTAGTCAGTATATATAGGATATGAAGGTGATTGATTGTAGAAGTTACAAAATATTTTAAGTTACTTATTTCTATCTACGTTTGTTACATTTTACATAGAAAGGCACACATATAAGTTAAGCGATTAGTTAACTAAGGAAATAGTCTAAGTTATTTCTCTCTATATATTTTTTGTTGTGATTTAGAAGGTAAAAGTGTGGCGGAAATGGTTGAGAATGAAAATTTCTTTTTTGCTTTTGTTGGACTTGTATAAGGGATATGAAATTTGCTCAACAATTTGGTAAATGTTTATTTACAATCATTTTCTCCAACATTTTCTCAACTAAGGTTAGTAGTATAAGTAGTTCTAGGTAATTCTTTATTGTTTAATTAATTTATGTCTGTACAGTTCTTTGATTGTTGTGATGTAACAATCTACATTATATTTATTCTTAGGACTTATTTCAAGTGAGAGAGTAGACGAGATGGTGGCAATGTATAGTATATGGTGTAATAATCCAACAGATGTTAAAATGTGAGGCATGGTATAAAAGGTTGTTAAGTATATAAGCTGACTGATTTAGTTTACCAAATTTTATGTAATTGTATCCATGAATATCTTAAAGTTGATAGACTGTGATGAGGGGAAGAGAAAGAGTAGGTGTATAGGTTCCACACTTGTAAGTTAGGTGGAGTAAAGGTGGCATGGTCATGTACAGATGAATAGTATTTTTTTGGTCAAGTTGTTAATTATCTTTATTGAAATGAGAATGTATTGTGTGTTGTTTTGTAGAAGGTGTGTCAAAAGAGTAAGATATTTGTTGTTTTGTTTTAGTGGACAACAGATAGAGAGGAATAGTGGAGGTACAGGTTTTAATGGACTGGTTTTGTTCTTGAAGTTGTGAATCTATTCTATGTTAATATGTAGGTAAAATGAGGTATGTACAGTTCTTTGATTGAAGGGATGTAACAGTCTACATTGTCTTTGTTCTTAGGACTTGTTGCAAGTGAGAGAGTAGATGAGATGGTCGCAATGTATAGTATATAGTGTAATAATGCAACAGATGTTAAAATGTGAGGCATGGTACAAAAGGTTGTTAAGTATATAAGCTGACTGATTTAATTTGCCAAAATTTGTGTAATTATATTCATGTATATCTTAAAGTTCATAGATTGTGATGAGGGGAAGAGAGTAGGTGTATAGGTTTCACACTTATAAGTTAGTTGGAGTAAAGGTAGCATGGTCATGTACATATGAATAGTGTTTTTTTGGTCAAGTTGTTGATTGTCTTTATTGAAATGGGAATGTATTGTGTGTTGTTTAGTAGTAAGTGTGTCAAAAGAGTAAGATATTTGTTGTTTTGTTTTAGTGGACAACAGATAGAGAGGAATAGTGGAGGTACAGGTTTTAATGGATTGGTTTTGTTCTTGAAGTTGTGAATGTATTCTATGTTAATATATAGGTAAAATGAGGTGTGTACATGTGTAGATGTGTAAATACTATACATATCACTGTAGTTAAATGATTGAGGATTATTTATATACAATAGAAGATGAGGTGTCGTAGAATAAAGATATTGGTAAATGTTAATGGTGCGGGCGATATAAACATTGTGAAGTTATTATAGTAGATGAAGTCACTGGTATGAAAAAGTTGGTCATATTCATAGGAAGATAAAGTAGGAGTATAGGAGGAGAGGACTATAGTATAGGATTGGACTATAGTATAGCATAGAATAGGAGTATAGGAGGATAGGACTATAGTATAGTATATGATACGAGTATAGTATAGTATAATATTGTGAACGTATTACTTTATTTGTAGTCTATGAAGGGAAGAACCATGCTTTATCATCCGTAGCTTGTTTTAATTAAGTAATTTCAGTTATGTATAATTGCAGTACAGCAGTAGTTTCATTAATCAATATGATGATAGTTGCAGTATGTAGAGAATTTAATGGATCATTTCTTCAACAATAGCTTTGGAGATTTTCATTACACTATAAATACGTTGTATGTATACAATAGAACAAATCGACAGAGATAGTAACCAAAATGTGAACACACAATGCCAAAGAAATATTTATTTTACTCGTTAAGTTCAGTAAGGAAATATTGTAGAAATATGTGGACTTACTTTTTTAAGAATGGTACTTTGCAATTTCAATGACATCGAACAATGTCAACATATATCATTATTTTTATATTATTTTGGATGACGTTTCCAGAGAGAATGTTGGTAAGAATTCTGTAATATATGAAACTGTTTGACATATGAAATTGAGACTTAACTATGATGAGTTTAACTATGTTGAGTGGATAATTATTGTGAGTGTTTAATTTTGTGTAAAGTTGGTATTTTAATTTATGGTTCTTTGAGAGTATATATACGATAATGATGGGGAAGGTGTATAGAAAGTGTAGGTACAGATACATATGAGATGTGGCAGGACAAAGTTGGTTATATATGCTGAAAGGAAAGCTGAAAAGATAATATTGTATAATTGCAGATGTAGAAGAAAAATATATGCGAAGGTTGGAGTTATATTTGTTACTTAGGTTGGTTGTTCAAGAGAAAATGAAAAATATGGAATTGTTTGGTCAAATAAGTATATAAATTGATGGCAATGCAATATGCAAATAGTGAAGGTAGAAAGAAAGCATTTGTAACTTGCAAAATTACGGAAGAATAGGTTAAATAAGTGCATGAATAATGTATTAAACAAAGGGAAGTAATGCATAGAGACAAATAGTACTTTATTTGAATTGATACTTTCTTACATTGTAAATACTATATGTGCGTAGTCAAGAAAGGAAAACATCCACATATTGCTGTAAATTATGAACATATAGTAGTTGAAATGTCGATTTTTGAAGTAACTAAATTGCCAGAATGTCAATTATGTAGACTGTGTATATTGTATAGTAGCAGGTATAGCAGTACACAGTGTATTACATTTAAAACTACAAAGGAGTAAAAACATTGAGTAGTGTTGCAGTGTAATTGACAACAAAATTTTGGAACACTAGTACATAAGTGCACATGAGTAGATTGAAGAAAAATGATATTAACTTACATAATTAGATGTGTTGCCATTATAGGGATCGATGAACTAAAGACAACAAGTCTTTATCTACTATATTTTTGGTTTTGTTGAAATCTTTTTCGTCGAAGGATGGTTTTATCGAAGCTTTTAACACATGTGGCTGCTGTAGCACGTGACATTACGAAGTAAAGTTGTCCATGAGAAAATACAGGCTCCGGTAAATAAATACCAACTTTTTTTAAAGTTTGTCCTTGAGCTTTATTAATAGTCATTGCAAAACATAGCCGAATTGGAAATTGTCATCGTTTAAATGGGAAAGGAGATTTATCAGTTTCATTTGGAATGAAAGGGATTCTAGGCAAAAAAAAACTCTTTTACCTTTATAGTCACCGCAAGTAATTTCAGCATCAATAACATTTTTTCCAAATTGTCTACATAATAATTGGGTACCATTGCATAATCCTTCTGCTGGATTTATATTGCGTAATAGCATTATCGAAAAATTTTATTTCAGAAGTAATTGATGTGGAGGAATGACATTTGGTACAAGATCGTTGAGAAATTCTTCAGTGACAGTATATTTATTATTTTCAAGAGTCTCATCGAAGCTATAGTATTTTATTGATTTCCTGGGAAATTATTCTATCAACATAGCATTGATGTCATCAACAATTTCGTTGTTAAGATTGCTTTGTTTGTTGATATAAACAGTTCATTCGTTAAATTATATACATCATTAAATACACTATGAATCAAATGTTGTGATGATATATTGTAATTTACATAAGGGATAATCAACGTAGATGAAATTTCAATATAGTGATTTATATATTCCTTTTATGTTCCATTTCTGAGTCGAAGTAAAAAATCATTGAAATTTCTATCATGCATAGCTCGCATATTTTCATTTAAATGTATTTTTATGAACGAAGGCTAGAGGTACGAGGTTGCTATATTCGAATGAGCTATTTGATATTTTGTTCCTTTTTGAATGACAGGAAAGATTTGTCGGAAATCACCGCCAAAGACAACAAATTTTTCCTCCAAAAGGTAATTGGTTTTCACATGTCTTTCAGCATGCGATCAACTACTTCAATTGTTTGTTTATTTGACATTGGTGCTTCATCCCTATGATTAATTTTATTAATGATAGTAGTTTTGCTGATCCTGATTGTTTGCTTACATTGCATGTATTGTTGTGTTCTACATTGATAGGAATCTTGAATCGTGAGTGAGCAGTTCGACCCCCAATAAGTAAGATGGAAGCTGCAACGCCGAAAGATGTCGTCGCTAAAGCAATAAAGTTTCTCAATCTGATTGTTGCTATTATAGCTTTATATAGGAATGTTTTTCCAGTTCCTCTAGGACCATCTATGAAGAAAATTGCTGGCTCACATTTGAGAACTTTCTTTATGATCATGTTATATGCTTTTTTTTGTCTTTCATTTAATTTATTTACATCTAGAAGGTCTTCATTAGAAACAACAGTTTGTAGTTGTTCATTTATCTCAGTAGAAACAATTTCGTTTTCACGTAGGACAATGGCTGAAGTTGTCAAGTTGTAATCTTGTATGTTTTTTTCCTACAGAATCTAAAATACAATTAATATGATGTAATGTTTTTCGTTCACTTGTTTCAAAATCAGATTAACATTTGTGAATATCTTCTCACATTTTATATTTAAATTCTTGTCATAAATGTTGTGGGTTGTCAGGGTTGCACAAAATCAAAATTATTGCAAATAATCTGCGTAAATAATCTGACATTTTGTAGCATCCCCTAACCTGATTAGGGCAATACTAGGCCCGAAACCCTAAAATTAAGCCCAGATTACTCTTACCAGACATAACTAGAGCCAGCACCCTTACCACATACACTTGATAAGCACTATTGTATATCGCTTATCGAAATAAAACAAATCATATACGCAGCGGAAATTTAAAAACTTTTATGATAACCAAAATAAAATATACAATATTAAAAACAAACCGGAATAAACCTCGGTTATATAATGACCCATCCCATGTGATATTACAAAACTGTAATTCAATACAAATATATAAGACCAGAGAAAGTTTTTACATCGAAGAGAACTTCAAGACTCCTATAACTTCTCCATCCTGTAGTTGTAGCGCTTGTCGATCTACCTATAATGTTAATTGGGGTGAGCACTTCAACTTGCTCAGTAAGTAGGGATTCACACTAATCATCAATATTCCATATAATATTCAAGGATATCATGCAATAACAACATGCACCAATGATATCTAACAAGAATATGAAAATCATATAAATTCAATACATAAACGGATTTAAAGCAAATGTCTTTGGACTATTACACTGTGACCCCAATTTATTTATAAAACTAGGGCCGATTACTCACCGGCGCCATTAATACGAGTGCTAAACCAACACACCACGCATATGTGATGTTTAGCCAATCAATTAATGCCCAATGATTCTATCCTAAACCCTCTAGTGAATATGTAACCCACGCAACCTATAAACTGAGTAGGATGTTACATATAGGCTTGGCAGCTAACCCATCTCCTATATCACATTGTCTCAATTCCAGGATCTTACTCTCGTGAATCACAGTAAATATCGTTTTCCTTTTATTGAAAAGAATCACAGTATAAATAATCCTTCATTCAATCCAACAACTAAATGAGCTATATATACTAAATAGCCAGGCAATATTGATAAATAAGCGAATGCGTACTTACTTCGGGCTTAAGTCTCCGTTTCCCAAATTCCTTAAGTTTCCAGTCATCTCACATTTCCTCGGTGTTCCTCAACCTATCGCAAATCATTTGTTGTCAATTTAGGTCTAGTATACTCTAATAAGAACCCCTAGAACCATAGCTCTCGAAAAACCACCCAAATCATATCAGTTTTCTACTGATCTGAGTATGGATAGCGCGATATGTCCCGGAGCTAGCGCCATATTCGCACTACTGAACTTCATACACACTTCTGGGGTCTGATAACGCGCTACTTGACATGGATAACGCACTATCTGTATGTCAGTCATCTTCCCCAATACGCGTTGCGCGCTATGGCTAATGTCTAGCGTGCTATGCGCACTAGCACTGCAATACCAGCATACTTTGACTGATCCAAACTTGACCAAACCACATTTAAACTCAACAATTATACTCCCAAATGATTCGGGAGGACCTCTAATGAGGTTATAAACCAATTCAAATCAACAAAAACCTCAATTTATAGAGATTTGATCATAACGAGATAATTGAATATCAACAAACTCAAAAGTCAAACTTACCAAAGTGATGATCACTAGCTTCTAATCCATTTAAGCTCCTCAACCCGATTGAATTCGGCTCCCGGAATGACCTCCTTTGATCAGGAATCGAATCAACCTCCCGAACCCTCTCGAATTATCGATTGAATTGGATAAGAATGAATTTTTGTTTTTATATATGGTTTTCCTCGAGATACGTGTCACGCTATCTCGAGACCGATCGCGTGGTTGATGCGTTAAAATGACATAGCTTAAAGTGACACGAAATTTGAAACATCAAGCACTTACGCTTCGTTCGAGACGATCCGATAATCCATAGATTTTTAACATTCTTTTATTTTTCAATATATATTTATATATTTAAAAACATATAAATATATATATCGCGTATTATTCACCAATAAACTCACCGGAAATGCTTACAAGTGTCCTTGAGCGTGCGCACTCTTGCCATGGCTCCTTCGTCACACTTGGTGTCCCGGTAAACCTTAGTTTATTGGGTATTTTCCATTTTATAGGCTTCTGCATAATTTCCTTACTATACAACAACCTATATATAAATTGAATTAACAATCCAAACAAACACCATACATCATGCAAACGCACGCACACGCTAATCGAGGTACGCCGAACTTAACCACGAGCCTAACCTGGGTAAATTAGGATTTGGATTACTACTAATCGCCAACTTAAGGTAACGGGTCGTTACAGTCTCCCCAATTTAAAGCAATTTCATCCTTGAAATTAAAGTAATCTGAAATTACCTACAGTTTTGAAGAGAAATGGGAACTATTTCTCATACTTCTGCTCTCAGGTTAGTTTCTCATTTTTGTGAAATCCCTATTTCACTATAACCAAAGAAATATCGTTGGTTCTCAGCTTTTTAAAATCTTACGATCAAGTAACCCACTTGACTGCTCTTCGTAAGATAAGTTTTCTCGAAAATCACATTCATTCCAACCAATCCTTAGAATGAACTAAGTCTCCGTTTTACTAACATAGCCTTATGGAAGACATTAATAACTCCGACTAATTGAGGAGGAAACTTTAGTCTGTAAGTACCAGGATTAATTTGTTCCTATACTTTGAACGACTCAATACACCTTGAAGCTAGCTTACCTCACAATCCAAACTTACACAACTCCTCTCATAAGTGAGACTTTCAACAAAACAGATTTGTCATTTGAAAGCTCCAACCACCTATGATATTTATCGGCGTGTCTCTTTTGTTTTAGTTGTATTGTAGTCAAACACTGGCTAATCTGCTACCTTTCTCTAAATTAATTCTCGATCTAACCAACTTGCATATCAACCCATGTCCATACACTCCGGTGAATAACATGGTTGACCATACAAAGTTTCAAAGGCGCATTTCATTCGAGCTTGACAGCTGTTTTTATAAACGAACTCACACATAGAAATGTATCTCTTCCAGTTATTATTAAACTTGAAGACACAAGCTTAAAGTATATCCTCTAGCACCAAAATCAATTACTCCGGTTACCCATCGGTCTACCGATAGTATACCACACTAAGGTTAAGATCAGTTCCACAGCTGTCGCAACAATTCACTCCATCTTCTGGATGTTAATCTCGGATTCCTATCCGAAATAGTCGACACTGAAGCACCCTGAAATCTAACACCTCATGTATGTATATTTTGCATAAACAGGCAAAAGGATTTCACATAGAAACTGGCAAGAAATACGTAGACTCCATCAACTTGTTAACTACAATTTTTACCATATTGTGCTTACGCTAACTTAGAGATAAACTGGAAACAAAATCTATCGATCTATGTTCCCATTTCTATTCAGGAGTAGGCAGGGAATGCAATAAACCTCCGGGTTTCTTATGCTCAGCCCTAACTTGCTGACATATCTCATATCTCTTTATTATTCCCACAGCATCATTTTTCATCCCAGATTAACAATAAATAAAAGTGCCTCATTTCATGATATTCCTTACTGCAATCCGGATGAATGCAGTAAAGAGATCTATGAGATTTCCGTAGCACTTCCTGCCTCACCTGATCCTGAACTGGAATCCATAATCTATCCCTAAACCGTAACACAACATTATCAGACATTGACCAATCAGGATAATCTACACTAGCTATTAACCTCCAACGCTTTATATAATCCTGATTAGCTTTCTGATAACTAATCACCACTGAATCTTTTCCAATTTAGTTTGAATCTGAACTCAAAAGATCAGATTAGTAGCTCCAAAATTAACTCTCTCAGTTGATGACGTGTCAACTAAACTAACACAAATCATCATCACAGTCATTTCCTCATGAAGCTTAAATTGAGAAGCTCTATTAATAGCTACATTTTCTCCATATTTTTGAGTTGCAATTGTATACTGACAGTCAGATAACACCTTTATGTGTAGTTCTAAATTACTCAGGCTCTAACAAATTTGTATCATTACTTCACGTCCCACACCGTTTAACGACAAAGTAAAGCATACAAATTTTTAAGGTAAAAACCTCAATTCTATATATAGCCTGGTAAAATTAACACCAGAGAACTCACCGTAAATATTTCTTCAAGTAATTCATACTTTCCAAGTCACAAGCTCGGAAACTATATTCTCTGGAAACCATGGTCAACTTAAGATATATTGTGTTAAGATTAAGAAAGGTCCCTCCCAGCTATTATACATCCCTTCCCCCCTGAGAAGCAGATTTTCGGTTCCTTACCGAAATAATAATACTGGTTCTCGACAACTCTCAACTCCTCTACACACATACATCTCGCTTACTTTTCCACGAGGATTTAAACCACAGTACCGGCAAGAAATTTCCAAACTCTGTCAGTTTTACAATTATATCAATAACCTTCAGTTGTCACCATAACTTAGGTTAATTCATCACAAATTTCTGAGCATGAAATGTCATCCATATAAGCAAGAATAATATAACCCTCCAAGTTAAAATTATTCAACTTCTACGTGCTGATATATCTCATATTTCTTTATAAAATCGACACCGTCAATTTTTTTCATTTCATTTCACCAACTATTCATTTTCATCACAATGAATGTTGGACTTCACCTGAATAAATGTATTAAAGAAATCAATGAGATTCTCACAACATTATTGCCTCAATCTTTGTTTCAAGTTCTAAGAACGTTCCTTACATGCTCAATGTTTTGATCTGAGATCATCCTTTCCAACATCAATAATTAGTACTCATTTTTGACCTACTTGATAAACTCAATCAATCTCCTTCAATAATACATCACTCATTTCAATCATCATTAGCTCAACTCCAATCTGAGCTCCAAAGAACAAACTAATAGTTAATGATCCACACAACTCTGCTGATTATGTGCATGCGCATAACTTCCATCTGGTCATCAGTAAATATCTTACCTAAGAGATATTATTGAGCAACTTTTATTATAACTATAGCCTCTGTCCTTTTCTTTTCAAAGCATTATCAACACAATCACCTTAATGAGTGATGTTTCAAAGGGAATTCCTAACACTTAGGAAAGCTTCAAGGTAACTTTCTTACCTTCTATTTCTATCACTCTAACAATTTCCATTTTTCAAACTTTCACAGTTTGAAATTTGTTACTTACTCTTACACCAATCCACTGGTGTCATATCTTAGGTTGTCTTTTAATGATTCCTCTAAGATTCTTATTAATCTCAAAGAATAATTAAAAGATTCTCAACAACATTTCTTTTTAATTTACAAGTGATGGCTTTCCATATTTGGTACAACTACCAAATTAGTTATCCCGAGATTATCAGTCTCTAATAGTTCTTCTCCCAAATATGGAACAATTTATATATAGCTGGAAATATGAGTTATAATTTTGCTTTATTGTGTCACCCACACATTCTTACTAGATCGAAGTCTTAGGATGAACCTCTAACTTCTTCCACAATTTAGGTTTTGTCAAGCAAACATTGTAATAAAACTATATTTTCACCTTCCTCCAAGGCATTCTTGTTTTCGATTTCAACTTACAACCATCGCATACTTGAGTTAACTGAATAAATCACACAACGATATCACGGATCCCCGGATCAATCATTTGTAATATTCAATTATTTCAAGTTTACTTTCCTTTTTTACCATTGTATTGAATATAGGACAACCTCATATTGTCTCAATCACGGTCAAATCCCCTGATTTACTGTTAATATTCAACACTCTTACCATTTATTATCCTTTAAAACTTAGCACTAGAATTTGCAAAAATCTAGTCTAAACCAACTTACCGATAACAATTTACAATTCTATACGGTACGCTCATACCTTTTCTAATTCTTCAAAGATACCATGTTATTATTGATAACACAATAACAACTTCATTACAATAGGGTTTTCCTTCACTTGACACCCTTAATTTATGAAAATAGCATGAGTTCTAGTGGTTTCCACCATCCACTTAAAATGATCTAGCACCCGTCTGTAATTATCTTATAAAGATATATATCCTTAGCTCTGATCATTTCACTGTGAAAATCAAATCTCAACTACTTCTTAAGAACCGTTGATTTCACTTATGTTCAGAAGGAGTTGTTAATTCTGAGTAATGAATACTCATTTCGACTACTACACATTAATCATTGGATTCCCTAAATCATCAGATTCACTGACCACTCATTTTCCCCAATTTAGACTATACCAGTCTAATAGATCAGACTAGGATATCTTACCAACTCACTGTTATATTCTGGATTTAACTGTCTTTTATTAATAAACCACTTGTTATTCCTATATGGATTCACACCATGATTGGGTTATTAACTTCATTACAACTTATGAAGTATAACTGCATTAGTGGTTTCTTAACTTCCATTAGGCTTTTATCATTTACCACTAATTTGTTTATTGAATAACTTTTATTACTTTCATACTAGTTTCAATATTAGTATTAAATCACCTCTCAAAGTGGTCCGCCATCTTTGAGTTTCATCGAAAGTCATTCCGTCTTTTATTATTTTATAATTTCCATTCTCCTAATATACACCTCAAGATCTTGATCCAATCGATACGTCTTCACTGGCTATTATTTGTCTAATAATATCAGTAAGAAGAAAGACCACTGAAGATGTTACTTGGAGAAGAGTTTTATTTCATTTTTGTAACTTTTCTTATGTCTTTCCTTTTTGTCTATCCCCGAGGTTAAGACTCTCCGGAGCTCTTACCTCCAACACCTTCTCATATCATGAGAAATAGATGGAATTCAACCATCTTATTATTGTTTAGAAAAGGCATAATTCTTATATCTACCACGTAGATATTGTATACACAACAAATAACATATTTCAGTCTTTTATCTTTTGGTTACCCCCCAAAATCACGATAAAAACCATTTATCAAACCCTAAGCTTATTCATAACTCGAGACCACTCTTCGAGTCGATAAACTTAGGTTCTGTGGTAATCAGAGTACCTTAAACTTTTAAAGTAGGCTAGCATTCACTTCAAACACCATCCAAAAGTGAAGGTATGGTTAGAGCCTTTTCCATGATACCCACCTGTATCATTGTTACCACTTTATCCCTAAAAATGATAAACCACAAACTCTGGCAAAAACTCTTAAACCTAGTACTCTGAACCTTTCTGTGTTAGAGATATTCCATGATTCTAATAAATCTCAAAATAATGAAACCAAGTTTTATAAACTAAGGTTAACTAAGGTTTTAAAAACCTATGGCTCTAATACCAAACTGTAGCATCCCCTAACCTGATTAGGGCAATATCCGGCCTAAAACCCTAATTAAGCCCAGATTACCCTTATCAGACTTAACTAGAGTCGGCAGTCTTACCACCTACACCTGATAAGCACTATTGTATATCGCTTATTGAAATAAAACAAATCATATACGCAGCAGAAATTTATTACCTTTTTCGATAACCAAAATAAGATATACAATATTAAAAACAAACCGGAATAAACCTCGGTTATATAATCACCCATCCCATGTGATATTACAAAACGTAATTCAATACAAATAAATAAAACCAGAGAAAGTCATTACATCCAAGAGAAGCTCAAGACTCCAATAACTTCTTCGTCTCGTAGTCGTAGAGCTAGTCGGATCTACCTGTAATGTTAATTGGGGTGAGCGCTCCAACTTGTTCAGTAAGTATGGATTCACTCTAATCATCAACATTCCATATAATATTCAAGGATGCATGCAATAAAAACATGCACCAATGATATCTAACAAGAATATGGAAATCATATAAATCCAATACATAAACGGATGCAAAGTCAATGTCTTTGGACTACTACACTGTTACCCCCAATTTATTTATAAAACTAAGGTCGATTACCCACCTGCACCATTAATACGAGTGTTAAACCAACACACCGCACATATGTGATGTTTAATTAGCCAATCGAATAATGCCCAATAGTTCTATCCTAAACCCTCTAGTGAATATGCAACCCACGCAACATATAAACTGAGTAGGATGTTACATATAGGTCGGGAAGCTAACCCATCCCCTATATCACCTCGTCTCAATTCTAGGGTCTTATTCTGTGAATCACAATAAACATCGTTTTCCTTTTATTGAAAAGAATCACAGTATAAATAGTCCCCCATTCCATCCAACAACTACATGAGCTATATATACTAAATAGCCAGGCAATATTAATAAATAAGCAAATCCGTACTTACTTCGAATTTAAGTCTCCGTTTCCCAAATTCCTTAAGTTTCCAATCATCTCACATTTCCTCGGTGTTCCTCAACCTATCTCCAATCATTTGCTGTTAATTTAGGTCTAGTATACTCTAATTAGAACCCCTAGAACCAAAGCTCTCGACAAACCACCTAAATCCTATCAGTTTTGTACCGATCTGAGTATGGATAGCACGATATGTCCTGGAGCTAACACACTATTCAAACTACTGAACTTCATACACACTTCTAGGGTCTGATAGCGCGCTACCTGACATGGATAGCGCACTATATGTATGTCATTCATCTTCCCCAGTACGTGTAGCGCGCTATGGCCAATGCCTAACACGCTATGCGCACCAGATCTGCAACACCAGCACACTTCGTCTGATCCAAACTTGACCCAAACCACATCTTAACTCAACAATTACACTCCCAAATGATCCAGGAGGACCTCTAATTAGGTTATAAACCAATTCAAATCAACAACGACCTCAATTTATAGAGATTTGATCATCACGAGATAATTGAACATCAACAAACTCAAAAATCAAACTTACCAAAGTGATGACCACTACCTTCTAATCCATTTAAGCTCCTTAACTTGATTTAATTCAGCTCCCGGAACGACCTCCTGTAATCCGAAATCGAATCAACCTCCCGAACCCTCTCGAATTATCGATTGAATTGGATAAGAATAAATTTTTATTTTTATATATGGATTTTTCTCGAGATACGCATCGCGCTATCTCAAGACCGATCGCGTGGCTGATACGTTAAAATGATACAGCTTAAAGTGACATGAAATATGACACATCAAGCACTTACGCTTCGTTTGAGACGATCGATAATCCATATATTTCTAATATTCTTTTATTTTCCAATATATATTTATATATTTAAAAATATATAAATATATATCGCGTATTATTCACCAATAAACTCACCGGACATGCCTACAAGTATCCTTGAGCATGCACACTCTTGCCACGACTCCCTCGTCACACTTGTGGTGTGTTCGGTTGGGTTGATATGGTTGTCTTGATAAGGTCGGATTAACAAACATTGGATTACATGACTATGGATTAGAGCTTATCAAAATTTGGAGACTTTTTCGGTTGGCATGATAGGATTTTTAATAGTTTCATAAAAATGACAATTTCACCCCTCCCCAAATAAAAACCCCCAACAACAAGCAAGGCTCCATTGTTCTCTATAGTTCATGAATCCACTTTTGTTTGGTGAGGTGGAGGTATGAATTGAGACCGATTTTGATGATTTTGGCGTACAAGGCTCGGCCCTTTTGAAGGTCTTTGTGTTGTGTAAAGTAAAGAGAGAGAGACGAAGACATGAGAGTACTAGCATTGGTATGTAATGGTTTGAACGAATTGTTTGGGGTTGATCTTAGAAACTAGTTTAATGGGTCATCATGGGCATGAAAACATGTTTTTTAATGCTCCCAGAAACTAAATTTTGGTTTACACAATTGTACATAGATTTTGGTTTACACTGTACTTTGGCCATCAAGGTGATCATAATGGCGCAAACCTTTCAAATTCTCTCGAAAGCATTCACCAACTCGCGATTCCAATCAATCCATGCAAAGATTTCACCATCAAAACCCTCTCCTTCTCAAACCCTAACATCCTCACTGCCATCATCATCATCAGTTCTACGCTTCGTCAAATCATTATCTTCTCCATCAATGGAGGAGCCATGTGGTTCTTCAAACTCAACTGTTATGATTCTCTGGAAAGTCGCCTCTAGAGGTGGAATTCGTGGAGTCTCCAAAGTGGAAAGATCGAGCTTTGAAGTTACCGAACTGTGTTCAGTTTTAGTAAATGATAGTGATGGGCAATTTCATCATTTCATTGGTTGGGTGAGGACGGACTAACTAGTGAAGGGGTGAAGCTCCGCTTAGCTTAATCCATAGTTTGTATGACTACCTAATCCATTGCATTATCTAATCATGCAAAGTGAACAACAGATTACATTTAATCCAATGGATTAGCTAAGCAGTCATGCGAACCGAACACACCATTGGTGTCCCAGTAAACCTTAGTTTATTGGATATTTTCCATTTTATAGACTTGTGTATAATTTCCTTATTATACTACAACATATATATAAATTGAATTAACAATCCAAACAAACACCATACATCATGCAAACGCACGCACACACTAATCGAGGTACGCCGAACTTAACCACGAGCCTAACCCGGGTAAATTAAGATTTGGATTAGTACTAATCACCGGCTTTGATATGTTGCTGCTTCATGTAAACATAATTGTAAACTATTATCAGCTTCTAATAATTTATGAAATAATGCAGCTTTATGAAAAGATTTAGCGAAAACACCATTAACAATTTTTAAGGAATTGAAGGATGTGCAACCAGTGATATGATTTAGCAAAAGACGCAAGTAATATCTCTCACCTTCAATTGGATTTGCAGTAACAATCATAGCAATAACTTTTCATTTCTTTTGCTTAGTCCAAACTTTACGTTGAAGATTCCACACATAATGTTCACGGAATTCGCGATATAGAAGGCCACGAGAGAATTCATCAATTTTATTTATTTCAAAGTATTTTGTTACCATTGATTTGAAGAGATTGTCATCTTCAAGAATATCATCTAAGTCATCGTTGTTTTTAAATGTTATTGTATGTTTTCCTTCTAAATGCAATTGTAATGCAATTGTAATGTAATTACAGGTGGATGTATTTCATTTAGTGAAAAACTATAAATTCTCCATATTGCTTCAGGAGGGAAAATCCAACGTGCACATTGAAACTATTTAATTTCATCATTAATATTGTTATTGGTTGTCGCATGTAGTTGAAATGCTATACGATCATGACCTTTGTAAATGTACTTATACAAATATTTCACAACTTTTATAGTAGAACAAATTTCTACATTAAGATGACAATCGTATTTTGAAAGCAAAAAAGGATTATATGATATTACCCAACGATTATCTAAATAGGAGTTTCTTACTTTTATGTTTATCCCATTTTGGCATCGACGATATTTTGGGTAAGAGTCTTTATCAAAACATGTGGCTGAGCAAAAAGGTTTAGGATAGTTGTTTTTGCATTTATTAATTTTAGTTATGTAAACATTTATTGGATTTAAAGAACCGCATGGGCCGTGGAATATATGTTTGACAACTGCTTTATATAAATGTTCGTATTTATTTTGATCAGGCAATTTAGCGCATACAAATTGGTCGAACGTAGTTGGATCGATTATTTTTGAATTGGATTTAAGTATAATTAAGAAAAGAGCAAGTGGAAGTCCTCTTTTTGAAATTTTACAACATACACATATGCAACAACAGGTCCAACTATTTCTTTCTTAAATAAATCATTCTTTAATTCTTCCAATTTTGCTTTGAAAACACTAGTGAGAAGATCAGGTCTATTGTGCGGTTCATCATTAAACTGTAGTTCTTGCTTAATTTCTAGCCAATGAGGATTGCATGTTATTGTAATAAAGAAGTCTGCTTTTCTAAATCGTTGTATTAAATTCATTGACTTCATATAATATTTTCACATGTCTCTAGGGCCACCAATAAAACATGCAGGGAGGATAACTCGTCGACCTACTTTGGAGCCTTCTTTTTCACGTATTTCTTTTTGATTGCAATGAATGTAGTGTAATCTTTGTGTTTCTATTTTTACATACATGTCAACATATTGTTGTAGAAGGTGTCCACGATGTAATAAAATACACTTACTTGTAGTTCTTATTTGAAGCTTGTAACAGTAGTACACTCTACACGATACAACATTTCGTTTTTCTGTATGGAAGAAAGTACTGGCAAAAGACAAGGAGAAGAAGAAAGAAAATAAAATGTAGTAGTTGTTGAATTATTTATAATGTAAGGAAAGTGATAAATATGAATTAATTAATTTGATGACACTAAATATAAATGATAATTTTATGACGTACCTGATGTTTCTCTTGTTATCAAGTCATCAATTGTACATATGTCATTGACATCGATTAAATCTAGTTGTGAGTTGTCTGGATTTTAATTCTATGTGGGTTTTTTATTCCTTCATGCCAACTGCTACCGCCATATGGTAACATTAATGGATATTTCTATGCGTCGTAGCTCCCGAAATAGTATTGCACTCTAACATTATTATCAGAATGATTGTGAACAAGAATATCACGTTATGTTGGTTGCAAATCCAAAGTATCATCAACCCATACTGCAACGACATCATATGCTTTTGGAGCATTGTAAACTCGTTGATCTAAGCCTGTGGTAGCTTTGATATAAATATTATATGTTGTCAAATCTGCTATATGCTTTAGCTTGCGGAAAAAAATGCAATATGAATTTATCGCAAGTATAGAGATTAATTTATTTACAATTGTTGCATCAAGTTTATCACATATGTTTAAGCGATTTTCAACTTCATGATCTGTATCATAAAAATATAATTGCATATATGAAGGTTACTCTTCAAATGGTATCAATTGATTTATATAATGATATATTTGTCCTTATATTTGAAATGTGTAGATGCCAATATTTTTCCAATAAGAATTTTGATCATATTTGACACTGAACGAAGTAAATGGAAAAAGTGTTGTTATAACTACGAATATATTTGTACGAAATTGTTTTGATTCATCATCACTTAAAATAAGTAAATCGTATAATGGATTAGGGACATTTATTGTAGGAAGAAAAATATATCCTTTGGAGCAGCAAAATTTTTTAGTTTCATAAGTAAATAATTTGGCATGATAATGAGTACATATTGTGGGGAGTGGAAGTACATAAGAGTTATGTAATATTTATGGAATACCCGTATCTTCATCAACAATATTATTAATGATAGAGCAAATACCTTGTACTTTGTTTCCTTTGTTGTTTGAGTGTGCAGCTCGCTTTCTTTTGTGATTTGTAGAACGCGTCGTGTTAGCATAAGCCTAGCAATTGTGTAATAAAAAAATTGTTTAATGTACACGAAGAAGATGCAGGAAAGCACCGAAAGAAATGGTCTATGTTTCATGTGAAATAATATTTTATGTTCGTGTTTCTCGAAATATTAGAAGGTTATTGAGATTATGCAAAAATAGTGACAATTATATGTGACACAAACAGGGCAATGTAAGTGTAATAATTTGCCTAATGCAAGTGACAAGTGAAGGGGAACAAATAATGACGTATTAGTAGATGGTATAATTAAAATTGAGGAATTTAAGTACAACACTCATGTTTGTATGAAAAGTTACATGCATAAATGAAATGAAGCGACGAAGTGGAAGGAATGTGCAAATTGAATGCAGCGTAAAAGTAATAAGAAAAAGATACAGTAAAATATTGGAACTGCATACATTTATATATAAAAGTTAATGTTAGTAAAACGTATATTTACCTTTGGTGCAAAAGTGTTGTAGTAGGAAGAAAATAATGAATATATCTCTTGTGTGTTGCTACTTTCACCAATATCATAAAATTGCATAGAACGTATTCGGGTGCGACATCGAGTGGTATCCATAATTTCACAGTTCTGTAGGCAATTGAGAATGTAATAGTTGTAGACAATGGCAAAAAGACCAAAACAATAAAATATGTCGACATGCGAACCCAAGAAAAATATACATTTTTATTTTATCATTAAAATTATTTGATTTCATTGAATTCCCTGAGTTGTTACATTTTCGTCTTGTGTTGTAATGGTTTTGGTCTAAAATTGTTTTGTCCTGGGCATATAACATGGATATTCAAGTGATATGTTGTACATGATCTTCATACACGGCACATCTATTCTATCAAGCAAGTTGTCGATTCAATCGGAGCTCCTAGTATCATATTTCTTGGAAGGAGATGTGATAAAGATAGAGTTCATTGCCATTAGTGCATTCCCATTTGTTTCGTTGAACAATTTTTTTGTATCTTTCTTTTTCCTCGTCTCATAGAGAGTTCAGGTGTTATCTTCATATTTCCTTGTCAAAGTTAAGCATCTATAATCCTCCCAAACGGTTTATAAAAGATGCAAATTTTTACTGTTTCCCATCATGTCCAAAGTTCTTATATGTTACTACTAACAATTGATATCTCTAATGTGACAATATATTATATGATCAAAAGAACAATGTCATCAAAACTTTCATACAACTACTTCTTGTAAACATGTTGTCATACAACTTCACAGTTTACATTCCAACAATTATGATTGTAATTGTAATAGTAGCTCTCACCTCAGTTGGCAACCGGTTTGCTGCTACAGTTTTCAAGTGTGGCCAGCGCACTTTTCATAGAATCGAAGAACACCAAATGAGCTCCAAACTCGCAGCAAATTATGGGGAATCATTGTTAGGAGGAAGAAGATGGTAGAGGAAAGTGAAATCTAGTTGAGGGAAACGGTGGAGAGAAGAAGAGGGCGACATAAAATGGGAGAAATGAGAGGCAGTGGGTGGAGAAAAGAAGAGATGGAGACAAAATGAGAGAGAATGAGAGGCGGTGGTTTCTTTTATGGTTGTTTTTTTTGTGAAAGAGGTGGTGGGTGTTGATTTAGTTGTAAAGGAATCGTCACCTCCCTTCTTTAATTTAGAAATTTTTTTCCAAGGTCCTCCAATTCACTTCTCTATTTTGATAAATTTTCCTATAGAGAGCTCTCTGATACCGATTACTTTAATTCATACTTCAATCATTATTAAACATTAGAACTATCTCTGTCACTTTATTCTATCCACTCTGACTGTTGCTTATGATGATGTCAACGTTGGAAGTAAGAGATGCATTCGTAAGTATATGCATCAAATAATTTACTTTAAGTTCATATAATAGTAGAGATTGAACATCATTCAATTAAGTAAAGATATGATAAAATGACATGATTGAAAAGGGGAAAGTACCAACTACAGCGGTTCTCCTACTGAACTATTTTCTTTTATGTTTACACAATCATTTGAAATACAAAAATGTAACTACTTCATGGATTACTGATGGCTGCCTAGTAGAAATTTAAACAATTCAATGGTCCAAAAATTGTTGCTACAAGAGTATCCATGATGAAGGGTGTCATCCATGTATAACATAACTTTTTCCTGAAACTCTTGAACTCTGCATTGATTGCAGTGAAGCTGTTGTGGTAGAAGACCATTAGTGCCAAATCAATATCTTAGTAAAAGTTGACAAGCATTGTGGATTATTTTGAGGTCATTAGGACCTGTATGTGCCTATCGTAATTAATGTAGCAATTGAGTATCCAAGTATTGTACTCCAGTTTCAATTATGTCCGTCGATTGCACCATCAACAACATTCCATTCATGTATGCGTTGCACGACCATGACCCATAAGCGTCACGCGGTGAAGTTCTTTCATTCCTTGCATGAAGTTTTGCTCCGTAAAGTACAATAGCTGCATGAATACAATTGATTAATTGGTACAATATCAAAAAATTAGTAAGATATGCTAAAGAGGCTGAGCATTGTGTTACCATTCCTTTGAGAAAAATGGCATCAGGATTATTCAAACGATAGCATTTGTTCAAGAAGGTAGATAGAGAAGTATGTAAAGCGATTGTTATCAGTGCAATAGTACCAAGTTCCACACACTGATTAATCTTATCTTCTTCTGACAAAGACTTCATAGTTTTTGAAGTAAGAGATGAGTTTAACAAATTTTTCAGTGATGTTTGTCCAACCTTTGCAAGAACATCAATGATGAGATCTGATGGAAGGGATTCCAAAAAGGTCATCATGATATCATTACATACATGAAGTTGAAGAGGATTAAGTATAATATGAATGTCAGAATAATGTACGAAAGAATTTTGTAATTGTCATGTATGAGTACTATTGACATGCAAATATTGAGAAAATGACAACATAAAAAAGATTCCATAATGTAAAGTATAAAAGTTTCAGTGTATAGAGAAATTGGTATCATTAGTTATCATATTCCACAATACTATTAACTGGTGCAATTTATAAAATACAGTGAGTTTGCACAAAAAAACATCACCACTTGAACACTACATTCATGAAAGGTTTAAGTTAATGATTCCCTATAAATCAATAGCTACTTATGAATATTAATGACATGAAGCAAGGTACAGTAGAGTAGGAATTGTAGTATTCTCTTCTCACCGTAATCTACAAAGCGGAAGATAGTTTCAAACGACTATTCAATTGAAATTGTAGTTTTCCCTATTTGCCTTACTGTACATAGGAATTATAGTTCGTCATTAAAAAATTAGAAGCACACCAAAGGAAATAACATAAATCGAGAAAGAAAATCGAAAAGATAGCAGAGAATTTTTGTAAAATGAAGAGATTATTTAGCTATCTTATTCTGAAGCGAACATCGTACCTTTTTTAGTATTACTCAAAGTGTTGCTCAAAGACGTGAACTGAAGGACGCATTTCATATTATCAAATAAACCTTGATAGCTTAGTTTAAAAAGCCTCTATAAGATTACCATTTATTACCACTCCTCGTCTTTACTGATAATAGTTAATTTAACCTCTTTGTCTTCACTCTATAATTGTTCGACACATTGTTTTCTTATGTGTAATAGATTACTAAGTTACATGATTATATATACATCATTGGCAAAGTTGTAGTTGAGATTTAACAATTGAAGTTAGCAGTGCCCTTTGAACTACTTCCTTGGCATTGAAGTACTTTGATACGCCAAAGATTATCTTCTCTCTTAGTTCATGTACATTGTCGACATCTTCGTACAAGCTTGTGTAAGCAAGAGGTAGTTGAAGTTACTTGATATGCCACCTCAAATAGCCTTTCTCAATCAAATTACAAAAACACTCACTTCACATCACATGAATACGTCAAAGTCCAATTTTGTGAAAAAGTATTTGTTAGTTGTAAGTATATGTAACCATCACACACCAGGATATTGTTAATGTTCTTCAACTCATTCATGCTTTTAAACAACTCATCGCTTATGATGTTGGTATTTATAAAGTTGTTGTTCACATGTTTCATCATCCTTGCGGGTACTCTATATACACTCATATTTTTATGCAACATATGGTAGGAAGCTTATAGATAGAGTCAACATTGATTGGGCTATTACAGTAGTACCATATGGGTCATTAGTCAATCATTGGATTCAACATAAGAATTGCAGTTCTTCAATAAGAAAAATGAAGCGCACCAAAGAGACTGACACAAATGGAGAAGAAGAACAACAATCATACATATACCAAAGGCAAGATAATGGAATTGCAAAAGGAATGGCACCCCTTGCCGTGATAGGCGCGCGTAAGATCTCCAATGGGGAAACTCCAAAGTCGTTAATAAAAAGTGAAAGTGTTACCCTAAATCAAATGGTATGCCACTTACCCTAAATCGAATGTTATGTCACTTACATCGTCGCTGTCGCAGCAACCGTAAAGCATCGCTGAGAGAGAGGAATATGAAGGGTTCTGTTGAAGAGACAAATGGAAGATGGAGTGGATGTTAGAGATGGTTGATCTGATGTTGGAAGCAATTAAGATGTTGTTGAAGATGATTCATCATTTCATCTCAATTCATCTTCTCGATTTATGGCAAAGGACAAAAGACGGATGCAATGCATATTTCTGTTATAAGCAAGGGCAAAATCGTAAGAGCACTGTACAATGAACAGCGTCTAACATTCATCTTTCTAATATAGTATAAATATATATATTTATATATAAACCCTAAGCTGCTTGTGAGCAGCTTAATTTTTTTATTTATTAATTCCTAAAATCTCTATTTTGACGTGCTTCAACTTTCGGTGCTTATTTTCACTCCGAGTTTTCACCAAATTGAACCAAAATCTTGACAAAATAGTCCATATTCATGAAACATCCATAACCCTAGTTTTGGTCACACCAAAACCCCAAAAATCTTATCTTTGTCCATGACATATTAAATTTTTTTGGACCAATTCTCCTGCCACACTTGGCCAAACTTGCACCAATTTGGACTCAATCTCAATCTCGCCATCGCCAATCGACACGAAACTCGAGGTAAAATCTTGTACCAATTTCATTCTCACTTTACATTACCACCAATCCTGACTTGCACGCAAATCGAGATGAAATCTTCATGCGAGGATTAACACTTGGTTAATTAGTTTTTGAACAACTAATAATTATTTTCACTCGTGCCCTTCTAATAAGTCATTAATTATTCGAATTATATATAGTTTATTTATATATATATATATTATGTTTAAGTCTCCAAAATACTAGCCTAATTGCATTTATTTGTCATTTTCAGGATTTTTGGGGTGCGCGGTTGAATTCATGGCAAAAAATCATGTGGAATCGAGTATTTATATGCAGTGATCAGATGCCAGACACATGTCGCCCACCTGTTCGATAGCCCTCCACACCAGCAGCATTTCCCACTAATGCGAGCACGCCACATGTCATCTGCACAGCTGCCACACTGCAACGTCTGACCAGCCCACATTCACAGTAGCCTCTCCACCACTCACAGCGTGACACGTCACGCTTGCCAGTGAGCTCGCCCAATCCGTGTCTGCCACATGTCTTAGACCCAGCAACAAGCTCCAGCAACCACCAGATCCTCCTCGGCACACGTCTCACAAACCAAACTCCAAATTTGGCATTCTCTCACCTCTAGAGTCCAGATTTTTAGTAGTTTTTCAATATTAGGACTTTAGGGTATAAAGTGGCGAGCCGACTTCTATCTTCTATTCTTCTTCCTCTCCTCTCCCATTCTTGTTTTATTCTATTCTTTTGTGTTCTTCCGCGAGACACTAAACTCATGGCCTAGGCAAGACTGCGAGGGAGGTTCGACTGCGCTTATTCATCGATTTGTAAGAATTTATATATTTTAATTTCATTGTTTTTTATTGATATTTTATTTCTTTTGGTATTGTTTGAATAATTAGAGCTAAATTCATATTTAATCTTTAATTTAATTGCCAGTGAGTCGTAAGCGCCCGTCCTTATGCAACAAGACCACATTAGTGGCAATCGACCCTACCAATTGATTGACCTCCTTTGGGACCGGTTGAATACCTTAAGAATCTAGGCTAAATCGGACACACAAGTGATTCGATTTTCTAGGTGTAGTGCCTTCACGAAACACATTGCGATCATCGTGTTAAACTCAATGTGCTTGAGTATAGGGTTATACGTTTGATTAGGGAAATAGTCACCATCGTACCTTACCTATCGAGATTAGGAAGTGCGAGGAACCGCGTACGTTACCGGGTCTATAGCTACACTATGATACTTTTGATTTGCATATTTTACATAAAATCGAAGACCAAATCCCATCTTTTATCAAACCGAACTTGTATGTCTTGACCTAGGTGTTTTTTATTAATTGTTTTCAAATTACTTTCATTGCTTTATTTATTTTATTGATATTTAGATTAGTTATATTATTTATTCTATCTAAAACCTCCAATTTCCCTTTTTGTTGTTTTAAACCTTAGAAAAAATATCAATCCCTGTGGGATCGACCCTTTGCACTATTCTATAAAATAGTTGGTTTAGGTTCAAATTATTTTATTGACGCATTCGGCGCGCGTCAATTTTTGGCGTCGTTGCCGAGGATGGTCTTTTTCTTTCTTTGGTTATTTATTTTTTTTATTTTTTTTATTTTGTATCTAGTCTCTTGTTCTTAACATTTTTGCAGGTAATTCCATAATGACCTCCTACCCCCACAATTATGGTCGATTCGAAGACTAACATTATTATAATGTGAATGGGGTAGGTATGTCATACAATGGACATCAATTTTCTAACATGCATTCTTTTATGCAACTGGTCGAGGTTTGCAAATTTTGAAAAGATTATTCTCATTCCATATATGATTGTTCGTATTATCCAAAGTATGAGAATTATCACTATCCTAGCTATGCATCGCCACAACCTGACTTTTTTGGGCTCATGCCAAGTCCACAGATTCCTCAACATGAAGAGAGGTCTATACAAGACATGATGAATGACTTGATCTTTAGATAACTACCATTTCAACAAAGTCATCAATAGTGTCATGAAGATAACCAACAGTTTCAACAAAGCACCTCTTTGGAAGATATGATGAAGCAATTCTAGATGATCAACAACGGTTTCATGAAGAGCTTCAACAATTTTTGCGCGAGTTTTCAAGCTTGCAAAACTTGGAAACTCAATTTATTCAAGTGAATGCCACACTTCATAATATGCTTAACGAGAAAGAGTTATGTAATACATAACTAACTTCTTACTCAGAGGAGAATGTGAATGTTGATACATTGAAGAATGTTGAGGTGAATGAGGTTACACAGGTGGAGAACTATTGGAGCGAAACAACGAAAGAACTTGAAGTCCTTCAAATTGAGCCATAAATCATCATTGCACAAGATGAAGAGGAGGAAAATGAGATTAAAACTGAAGTCATTTCAGAAAGGCCAGAGGAGCCACAGATAGCGAGCAAGGAAGACCAACCTCTGGTGTTGGTGAAACCACCCACCCTCCCATGCATGTTTGTTAGATCTTACAAATGGGTGGAAGTGAAGGAGCGTTCGCAAATCTTCTACACTACCGACACCTTTGTGTTGGATGACCATGATTCGACTGATTCTTTTGTGTTAGAGGTCCCGAATGAGCTCCCAAGTCTGAAAGAGGGAGTGCATGCTTCATTGCCCAAATATGTAGATGTGCCATTTGTTGTTGATATCTCGAAAGGATAGGGCATCACGTGATGAATCACAACAAGCCTAGCCAAAGACTTAAAAGAAAAGCGCTCACTGGGAGGCAGCCCAGCTTTATTTTTATTTCTTGCATTTATTTCACTTGGGTTTAGTTTTAGTTTTTTATGTTTAATAAAGTTCTAACTCGGTCTATTGTATTTTTGTAGGTGATATGTTATGTTTGATGAGCACTAAAGGCATTGGAGCACCCCTTGAGTTTTGTTAGGTTTGGCTTTGGATTACATTTTATAGCATAATTTGAGCATTGTTTTTTGGAATTAACATATTACTAGAGTTTTAGGCATTTTGAGACTTGGTTGTGACATATCCAACTTAAGTCGCCGCATTAGTGGCGGGTCTCTGAGTAGACCCAAAACCCTAGACTTCATTCCATCATCTTGTTGATTTCACCTTAGTTGAAAGACTTCGGGCTCGCAAGATTTGATATGAATCATTTGAGTTAACTCCTATGCTTATTAGCTCTTGCTCTTATTATGATGATTTTATTCCATAGTTTCTTTAGTCACCTAGACACGCAAGATTTTAGGCATTCACTAGTTTTTGGAGACTTTTTATTATGTATGCATTTATATCATCTTCTTATTTATCTATCCATGCTCTTTTTCACCACTATTCTTTTTCTTTTTTGTTGCATGGATTCTTTGAATTGTTTTGAACCTTGAGGGCAAGGTTCGGAATAAGTTTGGGGGTACTTTAGGATTTGTGGATTAAGTTGGATGGATTTCTTTGTGAAAGACCGTAGGTAAGATCGTTTAATTTTTTTTCAATTATATGCGGTTATATGCGGTTAACGGATGGTAATGGTGGTGTTTCATATCACTTATTCTTTCATATCTTCCATTTCTTTTCCCTTCATACTTCTCTTTTTCATTTCATTCGGAGTTGATAAACTTTTATTTATGTATTTATTGTAGTTTTCATTTTTCTTATTTGTTTAGAGTCACCCAAAATTTTGTTTCATGCCTTTGGTTGTGGATGAGTACATTATGGTTGCCTTTCTAACTTAAAACTTAGGAAAAACTAGGAGAAACATTCACTCGAGTCTGTAGCCTGACATTTTTATGATTTCATGATTAGGGACTTAGTATGATGGCTAAGCCTTGTGCTAGATACCAAAGGGGTAGACGGTAAAAATTGTGCAAGTGATGATATTTTAACCCACATTGGGGAATTCGCTTAATTATAGTGAAAGTGAGAAGGGCTAACAGGAGTTTTCTTAATATAGAGAGTCCCACAAGGTTCCATAGGAAATGGAGCAGGGAATCTTGTGGTGAGAAAAAGTGAGAAAAGCGGTTTCCACAGGAAATGGAGCACAGACCGTATTACTTGAAAAAAATGGAGAAAAAATTAGAGAGTATACATATAAAATGAATAAAGGTGGAAGTGTATGGAAACTCCTCAAATAAAAAGATTTAGCTCGAGTACTTATAACTAGATTAAGTGAGATTGTAAACTTGCGTTCTTGAATGTATAGACCAAGAAAACTCGTGAGTAGTTGATAGCCTTTGTCTTGACCGAGTCTTTGTCTTGAAAGTGTGATCTTAATTTTGTTTGGGATGCGGTTCTTGACATATCATAACTCTGAAATTTCTTGAGTTGCTTGTTAACTTGATTAAACCAAAGGAACTCCATGAATTTTGAATCGGGTATAGGATTAGTTTAATCAGTGCATAGCTTTATTAGGAGTCTAGTTTATTTGTGTTTGTCATTTACACATTTGCTCGGGACGTGCAAAGTAGTTAGTTTGGGGGTATTTGATAAGTCGTTAATTATTCGTATTATATATAGTTTATTTATATATATTTTATGTTTAAGTCTCCAAAATACTAGCCTAATTGCATTTATTTGTCATTTTTAGGATTTTTGGGGTGCGCGGTTGAATTCGTGGCGAAATCATGTGGAATCGAGTATTTATATTAGGGCTGGCAATTTGGGTCATGAAACGATTAACACGACACGACACGACACCTAATAAACATGTCGTGGGTTTGGCTTAAGTGGGTCTGGGTCATAAACATGTTAACACATTTATACACGATTAATAAACGAGTCATTAACATTTCAACATGCTTAACTCGTTTATGACTAATGACTCGCTTAACACGACTAAAGAATAATGTATAAATAATAAATATGGTATAATAAATAGATTGGTACAAAATTCACCCATTTGAATGCATGTTAATAGCATGATTTATTTATTTTATTTATAGACATCTTTTATCATATTTTATTTTATATTTGAGAGGAAATATTCATTTTACTTTTAATATATTATTTATGTTTTAGGTTTTATTAATAATTATTTATTAAGAAAAAATAAAACTTTTCACCAAAGTAAAATTTTGATATTTTTTTTAGATGATTCTTATAATTTTTTTATGTTATTATTACGAGTCATTTTTGCTTTATTATTAAGAGTAATAAAAACTTGAATGAAAAAGTAAAGTAAAACTAACGACTATATACAACCACATTATATTTTATTGGCTATTTTAGTATGTTTGTTCGAATTTAATCATTTAGATATATTTTAAAAAGTAGTAACCAAATTATAAAAGTTTAAATAAAATAAAATAAAATTTTTAAATACAATATTTAATAAATAGGTGACACGAATACGCGACATGTTTAACACGACCCACTTAGACACGAAAACGATTAACACGATTAATAAACATGTCATGTAATGGGTTTGCATTATATGGGCCATGACCTGTTTATGACACGACACGTTTACGACTCACCAACACGAATTGCCACCCCTAATTTATATGCAGTGATCAGATGCCAAAGGATTCGCCTCGAAATACGCACTTCACAGTTGATTTGGTGATGAAAGCAGTTGAAGTTACGCAACTAGGGAAATGGTCAAGCTACTCGCGCATAACAGTTGTTGGTTCATTCTCGAGATACGCGCGTCACCAGCTCCCATATTTTCGCACGAATCGTGCGATTTCCTCCAACGCTTCCAAGCCGACACTTGTCGCCCACCTGTTCGATAGCCCTTCACACCAGCTGCCTCTCCCACCAATGCGAGCACGCCACATGTCGTCTGCACAGCTGCCACGCTGCAGCGTCTGACCAGCCCACGCTCACAGCAGCCTCTCCACCACTCTCAGCACGACATGTAATGCTTGCCAGCGAGCTCACCCAATCCGTGTCTGCCACGTGTCTGAGACCCTACAACAAGCTCCAGCAACCACCAGATCCTCCTCGAGCATGTGTCACAAACCAAACTCCAAATTTGGCATTCTCTCACCTCTAGAGACCAAATTTTTAGTAGTTTTTCAATATTAGGACTTTAGGGTATAAAGAGGCGTGCCGACTTCTATCTTCTATTCTCTTCCTCTCAACTCCCACCCTTGTTTTGTTCAATTCTTTTGTGTTCTTCCATGAGACACTAAACTCATGGCTTAGGCAAGACTGGGAGGGAGGTTCGACTGCGCTTATTCATGGATTTGTGTGAATTTATGTATTTTAATTTCATTGTTTTTCATTGATATTTTATTTCTTTTGGTATTGTTTGAATAATTAGAGTTAAATTCATATTTAAACTCTGATTTAATCGCACTGGTGAGTCGTAAGCATGTGTCCTTATGCGAGAAGACCACATTAGTGGCAATCGACCCTACCAATTGATTGACCTCTTTTGGGACCGGTTGAATACCTTAAGAATCTAGTCTAAGTCAGACACACTAGTGACTCGGTTGTCTAGGGGTAGTGCCTTCACGAAACACATTGTGATCATCTTGTTAAACCTCATGTGCTTGAGTATAGGGTTATACGTTTGATTAGGAAAATAGTCACCGTCGTACCTTGGCTATCGAGATTAGGAAGTGCGCGGAACCGCGTACGTTACCAGGTCTATAGCTACACTAAGATACTTTTGATTTGCATATTTTACATAAAATCGAAGACCAAATCCCATCTTTTATCGAACCGAACTTGTATGTCTTGACCTTGGTGTTTTTTATTAATTGTTTTCAAATTATTTTCATTGCTTTATTTATTTTATTGATATTTTGGTTAGTTATATTATTTATTCTCTCTAAAACCTCCGATTTCCCTTTTTGTTGTTTTTAAACCTTAGAAAGAATACTAATCCTTGTGGGATCGAACATTTGTCACTATTCTATAAAATAGTTGGTTTAGGTTCAAATTATTTTATTGACGTGTTCGACGCATCTCACCTTCAGACACACTTACAACCCCGAATGTGAAAATTGAGGATACACCTCAATACACCCCGACTTCACGACAAAATAACGTATATTACATCCACTATGCATGCAACACGCAAAAATAATATTTAAATTTAAGATCTCTAGTCCATAATGTGTAGGTCCCATATCAGATACTTAATTTTCAATTAAAAACCAAAAATAATTAATTAGTTTCCTAGTCAAGTTTATAAAACTATCGGATGTCACGGAATCTCTCCTTGTGACGACAGGTGGTAGCTAGGTCATACCTTCCCTGTCTCCTCATACGGCCATTTATCGATATATATACTACGCAGAGACTCAGTTATTCTTGAATACACTGATGAAATCACACATTCAGCTTGTGTATGGATCTCGGTAGTGGTATTCTTGGACAACTGAGAGAAGACTCTTGTATATCGAAATGTAATTAAAGTCGCTTGTGCAGGGGCTACTGAACTATGGCTTTGCATCTGTTTATATATTGTTTATAACTATGTTGGATTCATACTGTTATTTATATTCCTTGATTATTAGATAGATTCTTGATATTGTAATTGTGAGTCACTTACTTAGTAAGTTGGAGCGCTAATCCCAATTAATATTTTAAGAATGCCAACGGGTCCTTCGACTCAGGAACAGAGAAAATTAGGAGTTTATAGTCTTCTCTATGGTGAATTGTTTTGCCTATTGTCTTATATATTTGAATTGAAATACATTTGTATCAACCCAGGGTTTGGGATTTATTTCGTAAACCAAGGTTGATACCGGTTTTGGACTTTGATTAGTATAGTTTAATATATCTTTTGTATTATTTAAAAAACTTTAATTCTACTATGTTTTCAATTGTTTATTCGATATACGATATAATTTATTGCGATTATCAAGTATGAAGGATGGCTATATTGTCACTCAAATTGAGTCCAACTGGTGTACCGGTGCTTAATTAGGGTTTCAGACCGGGCTTGCCCTAATTGGGATAGGGAATGTTACAATTGGTATCAGAGCCTAGCTTATTGAGCGAGCTTCCGTATTCTTGAATTGTTTGAGAATCAAGAATAACTCGTATATAGTTTAGTGTCGGAACCTGAAATTATTACCTGTAAATTCAATAAAAGTTTAGGTTCACGGACTTGGAGATTGGTTCTCAAGTTATTGATAACCTAGAACTTAGTAAATGGTTTTTATCGATGTTTTAGGGGGTAATGAAAGATAAAAGCTTGATTTATGTTATGTGTTGTGATGTATTATATCCATACGATAGATATAACTGTAATATCTTTCTTATACGTTATCTTGATGGTCTTATTTCCCATCTTTATCTTGGAATCTAATAAATAGATAGTGAGGGTTCTTAAGAAACTTGGAGTTCAAGGATGTTCCAACAAGGAAGACAATATAAATATAATACGATGGTTTGTATCTATCTATATCTTAGGAATTGAGAAACTATTGAGGATTAGGTTTGTAAAAATCTAAATCTCAATAGGATATGGAAAAGGGAAAAACATATGAAATGTTACAAAGAGAAAAAGTAAAATATTCTTACATATAATGGTCTCTGAAAGTCTTTATTCTCACTAATATTGTTTGATTAATGATAGTCAATGAAGAAGGATCGATTGGACCTGGACTTTGAGACAAGTGTTAGGAGAATGGACATTAAGAATTTAAGGAAACATAGAGTGATTTTTGGTGAAGCTTAAAGGGGACGGTTTCCTTTGAGTAGAATATATACTAGTTGTGAAACTAGTTTAACGTGATTAAAGGTTATTCAATGAGGAAATCAGTGGTAAACAATGATAAGAACCTAGTTGAGGTTAGATAACCACTAGTGTATACATACTTCATGAGTTATTATGAAGTATAAGATTCCAGATATGGTGCTACTCCATATTGGAATAATAAGAAGCCTGACAGTATAGTTGTGGTGTAACTGCGCATAATGTCAAAATAAGAAAAAGTTTATTAGTGTTGTTGTGGTTTAACCGCACTCACTAATAAAATGATAAAAGAAAAAAAAAACGATGTTGTGGTGGGTCCACATGCAAAAAAGACAAATAAATTTTAGTAAATGCAAATGGAGAATTGGATCACTTTATTAAAACTCAAAGTAGATAATTTACTTTGAGATGTTCCCTACCACTAGAGTTGATAATAGTTAAGTTAATAGCAGAGGATATGTAGGAAAGTCATTTAATTAATGGAACTAATACCAATGGTTATTGATAGTAGCTATGATAGATACAAAGACCACTAAGTAATGTATACTTCATAAGTAGTTTATGAAGCCTAAGATTACCAAATTGATGTGTAGATCAATGCTGGGATATTAGAAAATGAATTTAACTGTTTACATTAAAAATGAAGATTCACAATGAGATATGAGAGTTGAAGGATTATAGAAAATCCATGGTGTTAGTCAACTCTACCTTATATGTTGGACTTCTATCACTTTTATGGTAATTTCATATGAAAACTTGTATAGTTAAGTTAGAATATGGCAGTGAGCTAATGAGATTTCCTACTCTGATAGTTTAGACTAGTATAGTCTAAATTGGGAAGAATGAGTTATCAATGAAATTGAGGATTTAAGAATTGAGGGAAAACCATATGATACTGGGAATGAATGAGTAAGCAGTATATCAAGAGATGGGTATTAACTGCTACTCTTAATAAAAATATTGTATAAATTTATAAATTTCTACGAATAGTGATTTGTGAAAATAAAACTATCACTCAATATTCAAGTGATTGAATTTGTTTTAGAATAATGGTAAGTTTATAATGAGAATTCAGGCTTGACGAATGAAAATTGTGATTTCAAAAGTTTTGAGAAGTTTGTTTATAGGATTTTCTTGGATTTTTGCCACAATTTTGGGATTTCAATTCATCAATTACTTAATTTTTAAGCTTAAGTCAATGTTCGATTCTATTTTACTTAGTGTATTATGGAAATTGTATGAGTTTGATGAGATTAATTTAAATTAAATCAAGAATGAATATTCATTGCCCAAAATCGACAACTCATTTGATTAATCATATGAAACCACTTATTCTCAACAGTTGGTTGAGATCTGGTTTCATTAAATTAAGATCAAAGTTAGGAATATACGAAAATAAAGTCAAGCAATGGCTTGATTATGTTAGAAATTATGGTGCATGAGAACCATGAAAAGTTACTAGAGCTCTATGTTCATAAATGAAAGAGTTGAGTTGTTGAACTCTATTGGAATAAGATTATCATTGTATTATGGATGATAATATAAAAGGGTTGAAGACTTAGCAAAAGCACAAGCAATATCACAGAATTATGAACCCTGACGATAAATTGGTTTACACCAAAGATTGCAAGTGCAAATACTAAGCTTCAAATATAAATCACTCGAATATGTGTTGAATGCTAATTGTGAGTCAATGGATTTGATCAGGATTGAGACAATTAGAGAATTGTCTTACGTTCAACACAGAAGTAGGAAAAGTAGTGTTATCGCAAAGTAATTGAATGATACAAGCAAGGTATACCAATATTTGTAGTATTGTTGTTTTGTATATTCAATTAACTCAAGAGTGAAATTGCGATAAATTATAAATGACACAAGGATGCCTTGAGAGGAAAATTGAAATGTAGTTTCACTACAATAATTGCTTCGTTATACCTGAAATATATATGGAAAAGTATAAGGTTTAACCTAATACTTTACTTCAGGTATATATGTGTTAACAAAACGAAACAAGAGATCGTAGTTAATACTATTATATAGTTCAAGGAAAGTTAAGAAGAACTATTGTGAAAAAATTATTTGGTAGTTGTACCAAACAGTTTAAGGCATCACTTGTAGAATAAAAGCTTGAAATGTATTTCAAACGATGAATGGAATGAATTGCAAAGATAAGTCCTAGAGTAGAGACTTAGAGTTATAAAATATGGGTGCAGATCCCAACTTATTTGTGAATCCATTCAATTGAATAAGTTATGCAAATTCATTCATTCATCGTAGGGTTCGAGACACATATATACTCATGTGAAAGAATTTTGGAGTGTCTTTTAGTTATCCATAAGATTAGAGAATCCTAGAGGAAACACGAGAAGATCAATGAGAAGTATGAAAACCAAAGAGTTTGTGCAATGTGATTGGAGATCTTCAAGCTATGGGAGTTTGAAGAGTATAGTTTTCAGAGTGAAATAAATTAGAGATGAAGCGAGTTACATAAATTCATGAATATAATGAATTCACTCTGAGAAATCACCCACACAAAGTGATTGATATCATCAATAACTTGTGTGGCGACCTCTGGCCTCCCGGGGTGACGTGTCTCCGTGTACTCCTTGCCAGCTGGCCCAACTACACGTGTCCGGCACCTACCCTTCCTCTTCATGTCTCGCAAATCATGTCCACGTGTGTATTATGATTATCTTTATTTTCTTAACTTATTCTTTGCAGGTATTTAACTATTTTCAACTGTTACTTAATTTGTAGTTTATTCTAATGCTTAACCATAATATTGGGTTGTTTCTTACATGTTAAAATAAATCAGCGGAAACCTCAATTGATACGATTAGTATAAGTAATTTAACATGGTAAACATTCTTCAAAAGAGCAAATCCTACTATGGAAAACCCTGTAAAGTACTATGCATATAAGCAATAATACCACAAACAAGGTATATATACATGTATGGTGTCATCTCAAGTCTCCCAATACCCAAAATATACAAAATCTCAAAAATAAATAGGTACGAGTAGGTCCTCGATAGCGGGCAATCAGACGTAGTCGCCTAGGATCCCCTTGCCCCTAATGGTACTAGGATATGCACTCAATCATCACAAAAAGAGAGATGACGAGTCTAGTAAGTAAAATCCCAAGGAACTCCTCTGAGCATTCGTATAATAAAGTAAAGGAAATGCAAGGAATATTGTCAAGTAAACATGTGGAATATAAAAAGAGACAACTTTAAATGACTCATCGCATGAATAGATAACTGACAAGCTAATAAATGTGTGTGCTCGCTCCAGGTAGACTAGACTGTACTTCGGGTTACCAAGTTCCCACCAGTGGTTGCGCCCAACTGGCCTGACACTTGGTCCCTCGCGGCGCTGGCCAAATCTACCGAGTCACCGACACGTGCACCAAGGGCAAGCTCAGGTCGCCATTCACTGAGGGTCGGGTCACACGTACTACAGTCCAGTGCATCATGAACACACAACCAAGAAACTCGGGGAAGTAACCTCAACCCACGTCCAAGTAACGGAATAGAGTAATGAACAAAAAGGAATAATAGAAATGAAATATAAAAACAGAATCAACTACTCAGAGTCTTTCAGTTGGGTTTTACAAACCTCACACCACTCTCCGACCTCCCCGGACTCCCGTATCCAACCCGACAAGCTCACCAACACCGAGTTACGGTCCACTAAGTCCCTGAAGTCCGATTTTAATAAGTTTAGGTTGTTTATAAGTGTTTAGACATGTATTAAGTTGAAAATCACCAAAACAACTCTTAAATTCATAGTTCATCTTTCATTAGCGCGCAAATGTGTTATCGCAGTTCGGTCTAAGACATAAGTCTACAAGGCCACGCTCGATGTAAACTCCACTAGTATGAAGAATCGAACTACATGACTCCTTCTCGTGACTCCTCACTGAGCTCTTCCAATCACTCTCTCATACATCACTCTGTGGACCTTACATACACAAGATCCCTCTTGTGTGTGAGGCTCCCCCTCACTAGAACACCCAAGTCCCCTTGGGGTTTTTACAACTCGATAATGAAGTGAACAGAACAGGTTCATAATACAAAGTAAACTAAATAATTGGTGTACAGGACTCAATTACTTTGACAAATATAAAGACCAATGTAGATTTCACAATCTTAACTAAGCTAGCAAGATCTTATCAATTTTCATCTCTAAATAACCACGTTCCTCCATGATTAACATGTGGTGATAATTTTTCGGAATCGTAACCTCCAACCTCTTCATAATCTTCAGTTAGCCATTAGTCGGTTGGGGATAAGATCAAATCTTCAACCGTTTGATCTAGAAATCCTGTTGCAACCGCTTCAAGCCACCGGTTGCAACTGCATATCTTTATCCAAATCTCCAACTATTTCGAATATGATTTTAAGCACATGTATCATGTATTGAGTTTTGGATTATCATTTACTGATAACGTCGACCATAACAACTATAGTGACAAATCTAAACTGTCGATATGACCACAAAACTAACAATTACTCAGGGCACCCTATTTATTCCCTAATGTATGTGTAATGACTCATATGCCCTCCTACACAAACTAACAACAAAAACTATTTTTTTGGGCACCCCACTTCATTTTAGTTGAAAAAAGAACCAAACTCCACTACCACATTCTCCCCAACTGATTCTAATATCTTCATTGGCGATTGGACACGACATTCGTTAATCAAAGAGT